>CM066036.1:691229868-693629868 GCA_033557465.1 Ichthyophis bannanicus
GTTTCTGCTGCAAAAGTTAGGCCAGCCTTTACATTACCTAACTTTCGCTGCTTAAGGGTAACCCAGCAGTGGCTGAATATCACCGGGTGCCACCTCCGCTCTGGTACACCCTGCTGAATATCCCGGTAGCAAGTCTGCTAGCCACGGTAATCACTCCGAATATCAGGCCCTATATCTGTAAAATACTATAAACCCAAAGCAAGCAGAGATTCTGTTTAAACGTAGGATGATCACATAAAAAGACAACATTTTCCTTCACTTTTCTGACAGTAAATAAAAACCTCTTTAAGGCTACACTGTTAAAAATGTAAACAATATGAGGTGTAAATCTTACTTCTTCATTAACTGTAAAAAGAAAACAACTATAGAACTGTCCTCCTGAATTGAACATTTGTTGTTGTCCAATTAATTTTGCTTCAGGGTTATGGGGAAACTTATAAACCCTATAAACACTGTATCCAAGCTGCTATGAGCAGAAGTGTTAACACCATGGAGCATCAAACATTTAGAAAGACGTCTACAAGGCCAGTCTACAGCCGTGTGAAAAGATCTCTCTAGCCCAAGGTTTTGTAAACACCACTGTCTTTGCTGACACTTCTGGTCACATCCACTTGGCAGAACAAGCAGTATTGCAGACTCTTTTGAAATTGAGATCTTCATTGTGTCTCCAATGAAGCTTGCTGCTGTAGAGAAGATGTGAATGTAAATGAGCTTCATCTCTGATGGATGCCGCGGAAAAGTCCATGAATACAGAAAAGTGATGGGTCCTGTGCTGCAAGCACAAAAGTAAATGTCCAGCTTCACATCCTGCCAGTATGCTTTAGAATAAAGTCCTGATTCCCAAAAATCTGATGGCTATATTTCTCCAACCATTATACTTCCTCCAGAGAAGCAAAAAATACCAACAAAAACCCCAAAATAAACCAAAACCCCAAAACAAACCAGCAAATCTATGGGAGACCCCAGGACTGGAGAAAGATGAGAAAGCAGAGTCTAGCTTCAGCTGAAATATATTTAAAACTACAATTTCAAAACTGAAATATGAAAAAAATGGCTTGCTGTACTATCAGTGCTTGAGGTCGCAGAAAGCCTGTAAAATGTGTCCTGTGCATAACCTGTTTGCATTCTGGTGAGTAGGCAATGGTAGGGGAAGGGAGGAGGGCACAAATAGCTATTTCAGATACCCCAAGGACAGACCACAGGATTTCTGCAGATTCTTGTACTTGAAAACGTGCTGCTCTCTTGAAATTAAATAGCCTGCACATTAACCCATGTGTTCCTCCTGCAAAAAATTCCAAAAACATGGCAAGGTCAGATGACTGCAAGAGGCAGTGCTTACCTCCAGGGCAGATTCTGGAAAATGATCAATCTCAGCTTGCCAGGCTCCATCAACAGAGAAAGAAAGCAGCCACTGTTAGAGCTCACCACAGAGGGCTCTGCAGCTATCAATGGTGTGTTTCAGAGAGAGCAACTATTGTCTGGAGTAGCCCACGTCCATGACATCAACCATGGAACAGCTTTCATAAAAATCCCAGGAATTTTATGGAAATGCCATGATCTGAAGGATAGCTCGGCAATCCCAGCAAGCTTAAACACACATGCAGGGGCATATTTATTAAAGCATGGGTTTTGGTTTACCATAGCTATTAGCACAGGCTTGCATTAATGGTTAGCACATGGTAAAAACTCTATGTTAAAATGAGGATGGGGTGGGAATAGGCTTGGATGTGACCAGCAATGACAGTTAACACACGGGCCTTTACAGGTCATCATGACAGCAAGTAGTACTTCTCGAGATGACATTAAGTGCATCCATGCTATAACCATCAGGTGGTGCTGTTACTATAAAAAACAAACAAAAAAACCCAGCCCGCATTGGCATGCAGTTCCAAAAGCTAATCCTTCTCACCAGTGATTACTCCCCCCAATCCAAGTCCCCCCTCAAGTGAACCCCAACTTTCCCGTCACTCACTCTGGTTGATCCCTGGTAGTATACTGGATGGGGTGGGAGCGGTCCCCCTCCGCTTCCATCCTGTAAACACTGGGTTTAAAATGGCAGGTATTGCCACAGTACTACTGCTAAAGATCAATTGGCCGTATAAAGGGCAATTGACCTTATACAGCATCTTGATACCACCCATCAGTCTGGCTTCCGTCCTGGTCACAGTGTTGAAACCATCATGCTCTCTTTTCTCATTGATCTGCACACTGCCAGCGATCATGGTGACCTCACTCTGGCGGTCTCTCTTGATCTTTCAGCAGCCTTTGACCTAGTGGATCATGCTCTTCTTCTTTCCCGTCTACAAGATGCTGGTCTTCGGGGGACAGTATTTCAGTGATTCCGCTCCTTCCTTTTCTCACGGTCATTTTCAGTACACTCAGGTGATGACTCTTCTGACCCAGTCCTACTTTGTTGCAGTGTTCCCCAGAGTTCTGTCCTTCAACCCTTCTATTTAATATCTTCCTGGTACCGCTCACTCTGCTTATCCAACAATTTGGTCTGTCAGCGTACTACTACAAAATGACATACAGTAATTCTCGTTCACCACACCAATCCTCTACATCCAGATTTTCCTCTCTCAACGACTGTTTAGCTCGGGTTTCTGACTGGTTTGTTACAAATTGCTTACACCTTAATCAGTCCAAAACATCTGCAATTTGGTTCATATTTGGTAGTCCTTGTCCCTCAGTTGCTCCAGTCCTGTCTAATTTTACCATACCGCTGGTCTCCACTCTTCGCTATCTTGGCGTGACCTTGGACTCTGTGTTTTCCTTCCATGATCATATCTCCCTTCGCCAGATATGTGCTATCTACCTTTTTCTATCCTCCCAGGCTCTAACCATCATTCTTCTATCTCTAGTCATGTCTCGTCTTGACTTCTGTAACTTACCCCTCGCCAGTATCACTCAGACCTAACTACATCATATTCAATTACTACAGAATACCACTGCTCAGATTACTCCTCAAACCAGAGGTCAGGATCACATCACTCCTATCCTTATTAAGCTTCACTGGCTTCCACTCACTTTCCGCATCCGCTATAAAAGTTCTCATTTGGACCCACTGTGCCATGTACACAAATGTGCCTCAATATCTAACAGACCTACTCCAATTTCATATCCCAACCCACAACATTCATTCAATTCACGTTAACTGGCTGATCATCATGCACTCACCTTCAGTCTACACATCACTCTGTCTTTTTCCTGGGTCCCTACCATCTACTCTTCGCTAAGAATCCTCCTTCCCCAAGTTTAAGAATCTTCTGAAAACCCATCTCTTCCACTCAGCATTCGATCTACCTCTCTCTACTCCCTCCCCCTTACCACTTCCTGCCTTCTGCTATTACTCCTCATTTTTAGTGTGACCATACTATCTCTGTCCTGTCAGACATTGTAATTCTTTTCCTTTCTTGGTCTTCAGCCACTACTATACATTTTATGTATTTGTAAACCACCCTGGTGTCACGAAGGAGCGGTATATTAAGAAACCTAATAAACATAAACATATAGCAGATTGACCCCCAGAAGTAGCACAGTGAGATTACCGTTAAGGGTCATAACTAATGGGGTTCAAAATGGTGGCAATGGGGTGGGAGCCGAGGAGGGTCTACTCCCACCACTGTCCAGGGTGAGTGTTGGGGGAGAGTTGGGGGTTCACTTGAGGAGGGAGTTTCCACCAGCAGATTTTTTTGTGCATTGGGGTCCATGTTATATGTCTTGGTAGATAGCACCAAAGCATGTAAATTTTAGCTGGCCTATGAGGCAAATGGAGGGAAGTTGCCAGCCATGCCCCTGCATGTACCACACGGGCTTTGCACATATTGCTCTTTAAGTTTTGCTTTTAAGGTGCGGTAAGTGCAAAAAAACTTACTGTACTTTAGCAAACATGCCCCCCCTCACCAAACACACACACACACACACACACACATATATATGTGTGTGTGTGGATGTATGTAAGGGGGATGTGAAGGAAAGTGACATACATCAAAACAAAAACACAACCTCAGTTATTTACTTATTAAAATGCACATTTCTTTTTCTTTTTTTTTTAAATTTAAAGCAGGGGTTCTCAACCCAGTTCTTGAGTCATACCTTGCCAGTCAGATTTTCACGATAACCACAGTAAATAGGCACGAGAGAGATTTGCATACAATAGAGGTGGTACATGCAAATCTCCCTCATGCATATTCAGTGTCATTATCCTGAAAACTTGACTGGCTAGGTGTGTCCCGAGGACTGGATTAAGAACCTCTGATTTAAATTATAGGTCATCTTTTCAAGGCTTCAGGAAAAGTAAAACTGCTACTAGATAGACCTATTCACACATAATCATATAAATCATTTTATTGTAGACCACATAGGTTAAATACTCTTCACAAAAAATGACCCTATGTAAGCAAGATAGCACCTGCTCAATCCTCTGAAAGCAGCCTGGTCTTTAAGCTTCTTCAGTTTTCAAAAAACTCAACTTTTACCTCCTATTATTCTAATAAAAAAAATATCTTCCAGACATCTTGCAGCTGCCTAACGCAAACTCTACTGTTATTTCTATCCTGTGCTACTTTCCCTTTAGATTTCTTCCAGTTGGCAAGAGCAAGGAGGCCCAGTTTTTTTGGGCATCTACAGCTACTACAGATCATGCTCATTTTCCTGCAGTCACCAGCTGATGGAAGATCTATGAGGCCTGCTCTTTTGGTTTCTCGGGCTGCTGAAGTTGATAAGATTGACACTCTGAAAGATTACGTTTTTGAAGAAAGATGCTCTTTGTGTACCAAGAATTACTTTATTTCTAGATGTATATTGGGCCGCCCAGCCTCAGAAATTTAGCTTTGCAACTTAACTCCTGGGTATTAGCCACTGGGGCAACTTTCTCTGTAAGTGTCCCTATAAACAAGCATCTATAAGTATGTTTTTTGTGATCTATCACACTTGGAAAGCTTCTTGGTGGACAAATAGAGGTCTGTAAGAAGTTCTGTGGCTGGTCTTGCTCCTTTCCTTCATTAGTTCTTGGAGGTGGGGGCTTTTGTTCTCTCTCATTTTGGTATTGCTCTCATTTTCAAGTTACTGTATGCTTCCCTCCTCTTAATGTAGACTACTTATGGTATATTCTTTGGTGTTAAAATATAGGAAAAGAATAACCCATAAAAGGAAAATAAACCCTATCCAAAGTTTCTAAAAAGAAAAAAAAAAAAAAAGAAAAAGCAGCTTGGTGAAGCACCTCCAACTAAATGGTATAGATTTCCTTTCATTCTCCTACTTCATAAGATATAATTCTGTGTTCCTGAGGTAGCAGCATCACTCCATACCTGTGCAGCAAGCATTTAAACAGACTGAAACTCAATGCAGCCACTGTAACACCTTCTCTACATCTTGCTATCATGCTGCTAACCCCAGCCTACTGGCTCTGCACCTCCATGGAGCCTCTGCAAGTCTCTTTCTCCGATTCTCTGGCAGTCCTCTGCTCCTGAAAACCTCCTTCGCAAGCAATACCTTGCTCTAACTAAACTCTGAATTTGCCTTATCTGCATTCCCCACTTATTCTCATGTCCTTCTGGGGTCAATTTCTTCCTCCTGATTAGCTTTAGGTTAAGACTTCTTGGAAGCACAATGCCCAGCAGGCTCCTGTTCCCACTCCCGTTCTTAAAATGGCATGACCTTGGAGTCTCTTGACAGCACTGTCTTTGACTGGTTAACGTATAAACGCACATACAGATATAAAAACATAAGAGAGATGCCATACTGGGTCAGACCAAGGGTCCATCAAGCCCAGTATCCTGTTTCCAACAGCGGCCAATCCAGGTCACAACTACCTGTCGGGTTCCCAAAAGGTGGGATGCTGCTCATCCTAGGGGTAAGCAGTGGATTTCCCTGGTCCTCTTAAGATGATTTATGGACTTTTCCTCCAGGAACTCGTCCAAATCTTTTTCTAAACCCAACTACATTCGTTTTTACTACATCCTCTGTTAACAAATTCCAGACTAGTAAACTTGGATAGACAAACATACACGCTCCTTATACAACAATGCTTGCCATCCAGTTAATACTCGGTACTATTTTAGACAGTATGTCTGCTGACCCAGTCATAACAAATCCTCTTGATCCTCTCAAGGTCTTCTTCTGGAGAAGGGAGGCCTTATTAGTAACAATCCCAGAACAAAATCCTTCAATAAACATATACGGGCCAGTTAGTTAATTATCAAAAGAATTTTGAAAAGAACACCACTTCCAGAAGTCAAGAGAGATTTATTTCCTGACAAAGAGAAAACACCCCAACCTAACATCAGTCAGTAAAATATCAGTACAGCTTTTCTGAAGGGACTAAATTTGAGGTGAGAGAGGGGGTCCAAGTACTAACGCATGTTAATTTGAAAAGCAAGTTATATGACAATATTGAGAAATAGATTGCTTCCACACTACAACATTTGCATGAAATAAAAGATGGCCAGGATAGGGTCAGCATGGTCGGCAGGAGACCCATATTGAGGGGCAGGGGGGGGGGGGTTGGTGAGGCTGCCAAGGAGGACCTCTCTGCTACCCTCCACTAAGTCTCTGCACTTTCATAATAACCCCTAACCCTGCCACAAACGCACATGCATGTAAAGATGGGGCTCCTGGGCCCCCAAAACTCCTATCCCAGTCAATTGCGAAAATGCACCCTGCCAGATGGAGGAGACATTTTCCATCCTGCTTCAATAGCAATAAATCCAAAATGGGTCTGGGTGATTCATCTTGAGAGTGAGAGGGGACAGAGTAACAGGGAATATACTTCCATTTCAGGGTGAGTGAATGTAGGAAGTTGGGTGCACTGTTCCCTCTAAGCTGTGTGCGTGTGCGCGCGCACACACTTCGCCGAGAGAGCGCACATACTTTACAACAGAGCGCACAAAAATTATGGTTCTGATTCTGATAGAAAACACAGACGTCTTAAAATTTAAAAGTTGTGATTGTAATTACTAGAAATTTTCCGCTTCATTTAGTAATCCCCTATTTTCATTTAATTTGATTAAAATCAATGTGGTGTACATACTGTATTCTGACGTGTAGTCAAATTTTAAAGTATATAACTCCGAGTGTCGTTATGTTGCGCACAAACATTTAACCTTCCTTCAAAAGCTGCACAGCTGATATTTTATGCGCACACAGCCTACAGAAAATTAGAGGGAACATTGGTTGGGTGGGGAGGAACCTCAGAAACCCAGTGTTTTGAAGTATGGTGGGGGCTGTGTTTAGGTGGGCCACAGAGGCCCAATATTGGAGGATGGAGCTTCCAGGATTCATACTAACTATATACGACCGAACTAGCATGATCGTTTAAACTTTCCTACCATAAGTGGTCTGTGTTTCCTTAAACACTGAATACTAGATCTAGCATCAATGCTTTATGGCCCATTACATTTCTTTTAAATAGGGTAACTGCATGTTAATGTTAGTGCTGGGGAACCAGCAATGAAGTCAATGCACAAAACATGTCACAAACGCGCATTACATAAGGCCTGCATTAATACAAGAGCACGTTAGTACAAAGAAGCCTTACTTGGTTGTATTATTAAGCATTTGATGCTTTGTGCATTTATGGTCCTCTCTGACAAAGTTGTTTATTAGCATTCACAGTTTAGTAACTCTTCCTTAAAGACATTTACCACCAAGTAGACCCATGGGTGGGGACTTTCCCCGAGTCAGTCTCTTTCACAAGCACATGCAGAAAGGATGGTTTCCTTTGGTGGCAAATGTTTCCCCTTTTATGAAAGCATACAAAACTCCCTTAACACCGACTCTTTATGCCAGCTCAGGGTTGATGTAAAGATGCTATTAGAAGCAAAAGGATCATCTGAAGTGAAATGTGACCCAAACTTTGGAGGTCCAAGTGGGCACTAGACCACCCAATCCCCCCCCCACTCCCTATTGCATCCCCAATTCTCCCCTCCCCATAGCTCTCAACACCATCTGACCTTACAAATGTCCCTGTGGCCCCTGACTTCTGGACTTCTCAACTCCTTCCCCAAAGATATCTCTGGTAGCCCAAGTGTGAACCCCCCCCCCCTATAAAATCTCACTGGTGGCCCATGGGCCCTGCTTCTGTACCCCCCTCCCCCCACAGAGGGAATGGCCAGATGCTCCCATCTCAACACTGCCATCTTGAAAAATGGCGGCACCTCATCCCACACAGTATATTGGGGCACACTGTGTAGAGGTCAAGACTGACCCTGTGTGGTCCATCCCAATGCAGCATGTGGAGTCAGGCACCACCATTTTCCAAGATAGTGGCATAGATGCAGGAGTAACTGGCATCATGCCTGCTTCCCAACGTTAGAGATATAGTGTGGGGGAGGGGGAGGAGAAGCTCTGGAGTGCAGGATGAACATTGGGCGACCAGCCTGTGCTTTTTTCCCCCCCTCTTTTAATCTCCTTTCCCGTCAGTACATGAGCCGATCTCCTGTCACAGATTGTCAGGAAAGGAGATGTTTACTTGTGATGCAGCCATTTGCTGTATCTCACTGCTGCCGTGTGCACCATTTTATCTGACAGAGCACACTAACCCAGTAATAAGTTTGCATGCCATTAGTTTATGGCAACGCAAGAACTCATTCGTTTTAGCGGTGGACTTAGAACACTGTGCTGGAGCTTAGCGAAACATTCTAATGCAGCACCAAAGTCAAATGTCTATGTTGCTTTTATAAACGAGGTGTCTTTGCTCCTTTGGACATAGGTGCCATGTTATATGAAACGCTGTACCCTAAGTCACAGTGTTTTCTTTCTAGAAATAAAAAAAAAAAAGAAGCCAACTTTAAGGGGCAAGTGACCATCCTTAGCTCAACCCCCCATAGTAGCTCCACCCCCTGCAACCAGCCACAGAGCACATGAAAAGGCAGAATTACAAATTATTACACCAGTCCTTAGAGCGCCAATACACCTCTTACAGGATTCTCTCTACAAGCTACACTCTAGCAAAACACACTCCAGGCCTGTGTTGCAAGCCTAACATACCAAACCACATGAACACCCAGAACTCAAACGGCAACAGCCCTATGTAGAATATGGCAGCACCATAAATACTGTGCCTGGCCTTAGAACATCAAATATACACCTTCTATTGGAAAAATAGAAGAAGCAAGACTGCTACAGATCCTTAAAGAGAAGCTACACACTATCTAGCACACACACACAGACAAACCCTTACCTAAAACAGTGTAAGAAGTTACAGATTAGAAACGTGCAGATAAAAAGGGAAATGGGAACTCCAGGAAGCTAGGCTGCATGCAATGCAAAGCCGGAGAAACACCAACAGAAATGCATCTTCCCCTGTACTAGAGCAAAGTACAAAGATAAGAGGTGCGCACTGCCATGAAACAGTTTCAACACTTACATGAAAATACAATGCTTTATGCTGCCTTTGGTTGCCTAGTCTTTCTATTTTTCTATTCACCTTGGTCATGGTTTCTCTTCCTTACGAGCTTTCACAATTTTTCCATTTTCTCTCTTTTTTCCTATCTTTGATATCAGTCTACCCCTTTTCATCTCATCTTGCTCCACGTCTCTTGCTGCTTTTTTTCCTCTACCTCCGATTACTCAAACCCCAATAATCCCCACACCAATTCTCTCTTTCCATTCACCCTTCACGCTCTTCTCAGTCCAATCATCCCTTCATCGTCTCTTTACCTTTCTCTACATCTTTTATTGTCTTATTCTCCCTCACCCCTTTCTTTTATTTCTCCATCCCCCCATTCCACCTCTTTATATCATCCTTTCCTCCCAATCCTTAGTCTATCTATTGGCTTTCAATCTTCCCTTCTATTCCCTTTCTACCCCATCTTTTCCTTTTCTGTCTCCACTTTTTCCTCTCCTGAATTGAGAGTTTCCTCTCTCTAATCCCTCCCAAACTGTGAATCCCATTCTCCATTTCAGTCCCAGAGTCCCTGCTCTATGCCTCATCCAGTATTTCATCAATCCCCTCCTCTCTTTCCTCAGTTGCTGAATCGCCCTTCCCTTCCCAGGCCCCCAATAATGGTTCCCATTCTCAGTCCCACAGCCAATTCCCAGCTTAATCCTTCTCCCCAGCTGCTGAGCCGCCATTCTTCCCCAGCCCTCTACCTCCAAATAGCTAAATTCCTACTCTTCATCAAAAATGTCTCTTTTTCCAGCATGGGGTTTCATTGTGTTCCTCTTGTCACTGCTGTAGTCTCTCTCATTCACCTTCTGGTCTCTCCACCATGGTCTCTCCAAGATGGTTCAAGCAAGCCCAAAATCTACCATCTACCATCTACTAATCTGTCTAGCATCTGCCCTACTTGTCCTCCCCGAGCCCCTTCATCCAGCATCTACCCTCCATCCTATTTGTCCTGTCTGTATCATTCCCTCTCAGCACCAGTCCCTTTTATCTACTACCCTTCATCTAGTATCTGCCCTCTCTCTCTTCTTGACCCTCAACATCTTCTCTCTCTAATTATCATTGTCCCTTCCAGCATCTCTGCGTATGTCTCGCTCTTCTGTCTTCCATCCATCCAGCATCTTCCTACTCTCTCTCCCTCCCATCAAGTATCTGCTCTCCTTCTCTTCTGCCCTCCCTCAATTGAGCAGCTGCCCATCTTTTCTGTCTCTTCCATCTCCCCCAACTCCCATACTCTCACCACTGCTCCACCCTGCCCAGCATCCCAAACTTGCACAGCAACACACAGGAAAAATCAAGCGTGGATCCCAACTCAATGTAATGCCCCCAAGAACCTGCCATGCCCCTGCCCGTTCCTTTAGGATAGACTTCCTGTTAGAGTGGGTTGGATAGGACATGGCAGGGCCTCGAGCACCTGCTTCAACTCAGGCTTTGTGTTTATTTTGTCTTGTTATCACTTCTGCCAGCGCAGGCTTCAGCCGTCAATTACATGCATCCACCAGGTGCCGGCTGCTACTATCTACCAGCATGGTGACTGTGTGTGACATCATTTCCTGTTGTGGGGAATGGGAAGTTGGTGAGAAACGGGGGATGACTGGAGGATCGTGCCCAAGCTCCCTGAGCACCCTAGGGATGGACCCTAAAGTTACTGCTTGGGTTAGAAATTGGTTGGGTGGGAGGCGACAAAGAGTACAAGTAAATGGAGCTCACTCTAAGGAGAAGGATGTTACCAGTGGGGTGCCCCTTGGATCTGTCCTTGGTCCGATTCTTTTTAACATCTTTGTTAGTGATATAGCGGAAGGGCTGTCGGGTAAGGTTTGCCTCTTTGCAGATGATACCAAAATCTGCAATAGAGTAGACACCCAGGAAGGTGTAGATAACATGAGGAGGGATCTAGCTAAGCTTGAAGAATGGTCTAGAATTTGGCAGCTGGGATTTAATGTTAAAAAATGTAAGGTCATGCATTTGGGCTGCAGCAATCCAAGGGAGCAATACAGTATAGGAGGTGAAGTACTTTTGTCCACTAAAGAAGAGCGGGACCTAGGCGTGGTTGTGTCTGATGATCTTAAAGTAGCTAAACAGGTAGAAAAGGCGACGGCAAAAGCTAGAAGGATGCTTGGGTGCATACGGAGAGGAATGGCTAGCAGAAAAAAGGAGGTGATAATGCCTCTGTATAAGTCTTTGGTGCGACCTCATTTGGAGTATAGTGTGCAATTCTGGAGACCGCACCTTCAAAATGATGTGAACAGGATGGAGTCGGTACAGAGGGTGGCTACTAAAATGGATTAGTGGGCTTCATTATAAAGCATATGAGGACAGACTTAAGGATCTTAATATGTACACCTTAGAGGAAAGGCGGGATAGAGGTGATATGATTGAGATGTTTAAATACCTCCGTGGCATAAATGTTCAGGGAGAGAGCCTCTTTCAATTGAAAGCAAGTTCTGCTACGAGGGGACATGGGATGAGGGTGAAGGGAGATAGATTCAGGAGTGATATGCGGAAATATTTCTTTACGGAAAGAGTAGTGGATCCATGGAATAGTCTCCCAGTGGAGGTGGTAGAGATGAGGACAGTAACTGAATTCAAAAAAGCATGGGACCAACACAGAGGATCTCTAAAGGTAAAAAGTGGACTGTTGAAGTTGTTGATATGGAAGGACAGACTAGATAGGCCATGTGGTCTTTTTCCGTCATCATGTTTCTATGTAAGCTGCACCACATGGGTCACTGCTCTGCAGTCTTGCTTAAAACTATTGTGTTGCTTTTTGCTGCTGTACTGACACTGTCCCAAAAGGTGTGCCCAAAAGTGCTCTGATATATTTCCATCTACTGTCTTTACGCCCAGGGGACTGAGAAGCCATTTTGACCTAGCAGTTAAAAAGGTGCCAGTATTGCAAACCGGCACTACCATATGAAAAAAAGCCCTGCTAGGTGATATAAAATTATCCCATAGCGAACAAAATACTAATTTTGATTAAAACTAAATGTAGTATATGAACAATAAATCCCTGAAATTACATATGAAAATACTGTACTGTACTATGTAAAAATATATCAATCTGCAACTCTAGATTTTGAATTAGAATTTAAGAACAGAAAAAATTGGCAAGAAACTTGCTTTCTCCCATCTCCCAATTTTCCCAATTATAATCCTTCATCCTTCAAAGGCCAGTAATGTCCTTTGGGTTTCCTCCCCACTCCTAGATTCTGACATCTTCTGTCATCAAATTTAAGCTCTTCTCCCCAAGGTCCTCCAGCTCCATTCACCCCTTAGTTTTGACACAGATCTCTTCTATCTTACACCCATGAACCTTCAAATCTCATCCCCCATGCTTTTGGTAATGCCAAGCAAATTCAGTATTCCCCTTCAAGAATCTCTAGGACAGTGGAATCAAACATATTCAACGCAGGGCAAGAATGCAGAAAATAAATATCAAGTGGGGTCAATGGGGGGGGGGGAGAGGATGGTCCCGCCAATGTTATACCCAACCCAGGGGGAGGTGAAAAGGGCTGCCTTGGATGTTGCAGAGGACCACTAGTGATATTACAGTGGGGAAGGAGGTGTTCAAATATAATAGTCAATTTGCCAGGATGAAGAGGGAGGGAGAAACGACAGGAAGCACTAAGCCTCCCATTGTCTGTACAATCACACCGACAAGAAGTCAAATGCTGTTACCTCTGGGAAAACCTGTTTCCTTCCCATCTTCCCTGGCATCAACCCCTTTGACTCTAACCTCCCCACCCCCCCCCCACCCCCGCCACCCCAAATCTGGCTCTTGCTTCTTGTACATCGCTCCCTCAGCATCTGCGTCCTAACTTCTCAGCTCATCAATCTGCACTTCTTCAGTTGGCGAAGCTTGGGAATCCTTGCCAGCGTTCAACCATGCTCCAATATGAAGGAGAAATCCGCAGGAGGACAGCAGCATGGGCTTCTCCCATCCCTCTGCTAGCGGCTCCTTCATGCTGCATTCCTTCCGCTAGCAGGCCGGAGACTCCATCAGCCTTGCTGCTTTGGTGGTCTAAGATGTCTTGTTAAATGGTATCGCCACAACATTTTCTGCAACTTCGCTACATCATCTCTTGTATCTCTTTCACTTCCTTCCAACTAGGCAGTAGAGGAGACATCCTTACCTATATTCATGTATTTGTTTCCATTTCTATAATTATCACGCTTTATGAATATATATCAGGGGTGGAAAAATCTCATTTGGAGTATTGTATGCAATTCTAGAGTCCACAACTCCAAAAAGATATAAACAGGATGGAATCGGTTCAGAGGGTAGCTACCAAAATGGTCAGTGGACTTTGTAATAAGACATATGGGGACAGAATTAAAGATGTTCAGGTTGTAAACTAAGAATATATGTGCAATAGTTTAGGTATACATCACAAGTGAGTACATATGTATACCATAACACATTGTCTTGCTGTCAATCTAACAGTTCTTCCTCAACCACTTACAAGAGATGCATACTTCAATTAACTTTACCCCTTTTGCCTAAAATGTACCCAGGTTTTTACCATTTTTTTTCTGGTCATACCGTTTATTATGATTGTGTGACTCCCTCTTTATTTTGTTTTCTGCTTCCCTTTCTCCTTCTCCTATCTTGCCCCCTTTTCTCCCCCTCTTTTTTCCCTTCCTCTTCCTCTCTCTCCACTCCATCCCATCCCTTCCTCCCTTACTTCCTTCTTCCCTTCCCATCCCCCCTTTCTTTCCTTCCCCTTCCTCCCTTCCGCCCACCCCCTTTTTATTAGATTGATGTCCACATCTGTGATTAACTTTTATATTCATATTTATTATCATGATGATTATCTACATATTATTTATTAGTTTATTGCCTTATGCCTTTCTTTTATGAATATATTAACACTTTTTTAAAAATGGTTATCACCTTGTTTTTATTGTACTCTATTATTTATATTCATGTTTATTTATTGTGTCTTTTTGAGGCTTTTGATGAAGGTTTAGCCGAAATGCATTGGAGGTTCCTCATCAATAAAGCTTTTAGACACCCACTCACTTACACCTCGCTCCTTTGTTTTGTGGAAAGGTTCATAAGCTATTATTAAAGAGGAACCAGGAAATCCACTGCTTGCCCTGGGACAAGCATTGTGGAACCAGGGCTGTACCGAGCTAGAATTGCGCCCTGTGCGACTTGCACATCGGGCACGCGCCCCCCTCCTCCCCCTTCTCCCCCCATACTTCCATCCGGCCTCTGCTTGCTCTTGCCCTGCTGCTGCCACCTTCTGTTCTCCACAGCAGTGCTGGCAGCACGGAAAGAGCAGAAAGGGCTGGATAGAGGGGGGGGGGGGGGGGGGAAGGCGTGCGCTCAATGTGCAAGTCGCTGGCACTTTAAGCAGATCTGTCCCTCTGTGCTCTGATGTCGCGTCAGAGGAGGGCGGGACCGTCCTGCTTAAAGTGCCACGAAAAGGCTTAGGGGGTGCATTTTGACTGCCTGTTGCCCTGCCGTCACTGAGAGAAGAAAAAGTGGTGGTGGCAGAGCAACAGCAGACAGCCAAAATGCACCCCCCCTAAGCCTTTTGCCCTGTGCGGCTGCACCGCTCACAAAGGGCTCGGTACGATACTGCATGGAATCTGTGTGCCTTTTTGGGAACCTGCCAGGCATTTGTGACCTGGATTGGCCACTGTTGGAAACAATATACTGGGTTTGAGGGACCTTGGTCTGACCCAATATGGCATTTCTTATGTTCTTTAGAAATGAGACTCCTCATCTCCAACGGAACACCTGTGGGTCATAAATATCATCCCCCCTCCCCCAGCCACTTCCTCCTTCCTCTGATTTAGCCTGACCACTGAGCAGGAACTAGGATAGCAACCAAGGCAAGAGCCAAGAGAATGCATCTCTCAACCTGCTGCTGCTAGCTATTTTCCTCTACCTCCTGCCTCCATCTGTCTCATTGAGACCAGCATCTTGTGTTCCATGGTGTCCAGTCTGGATCACTTGCAAGTACCCAGCATATCCGAATGGAGAAACCCATTACTTGTTCTGTATTCCCTGAAGATTCTCTAATTCTACTGACCAGAAAAAAAAAAATCAGTAGCAAGAAACAAGAAAACAAAATGTAGAGTATTATAATATCCTCAAAGAAAAGAGACAAAGAATGATGAAACAAAGGGGGATAAAGAAAAACAAAAAAAAGACATTAGGGCTAAAGAGGCAGCGAAAACAAAATTTTAAAAAAAGATAAGGGCAGAGAATGAGAAAAACGCTGGGACAAAAAAAACAAAGTCAAAAGAAGCTAAAGGATAAAAACCATTTTGTTATCTGACAGAGTATCAATAAAGAAAAACACAATTCCCTGGTTGAAGGGAGGAGTATAAGAAGAAAATCCATGCAAGGCCAGCCCTACCACTAAGCAACTGCTTTTTGCTCATGACCCCGTGTTTTGACCCACCTTTCAGCCCCTACTGATTTACGTAAGTGAGGCCCCACATCCCTCTGCATCCCCCTCATGCTGTCCCCACCTCAATGTAGCCTCCCTCTCATCCTTTGTTCCGCCTCCAACACTTTTTAATTTGAGGGCGAGCACAGCATCAAAGCTCCTAGGCATGATGGAGAGAGAAAGGAAGAGCAAGAAATGTATTAAAAAGGCAAAATAAAAATTTTTAAAAAAACCCCTCTTGAAACAGAATAAAAGTAACAAGGAATTAAAATGAACATTTTCCCCATTTCCTAAAAAACTTTAAACTAGTATCCAAGTCGTTTAAACATTTTCCACTCCTGAATATACAGTATTCATTTAACACTAGAAGACCCAAAAGGAATTTTACCTAGAAACCCCAAAGTGCGTCAATTGACGCATTATCACGACGACTGCGTTTAGCATGAAATGCAAATGTGAATTAATGTAAAGTTACTTATTTGGTTAAATACATGCAGTATGTGACGTCATTACATAACATCATTGTGTGTTTATTGTTTGTAATGTCGGAGTAAAACTGTAAACAGTGATTGAGATGCGCCACCTAGTGGGAACATTAATTTATACCTAGAAGCCCCAAAGTACGTCAATTGACGCATCCAAGACAATTGAGTGCGCCAATTGACGTACTTTGGGGCTTCTAGGTATAAATTCATTTTCCCGCTAGGTGGTGCATCTGTCATTAATTTTCGATGCACATATTTGAACATCTTGACCTTGCTAACAAAGTCATGGAACATGACTTACATGGTTCTAGCAGTGGCGCTGGTATACAACTTCGAAGATGCATTTGCGTCAATTGACACACTTTGGGGCTTCTAGTGTTAAAAACAATTTTTGAGTTGTATCATTCTGTAGCATGTGCTTACCATCTAAAATATATAACAAAGTTTCAAGTTTTATTTGCAAATAATACTCTTCTTTATCATTTATAGAACTGCACACAAAAGCATAAATCAAGGGTGAAGTTTAAAGAAGCATTCCTCCAGTGAGTTACGAGTATACTGTAATTCATAGTGCCAAATCATACAGCTAAATTATTCATATCACAGAGGATTTGGAATATGCTTTAAAAATGCCCTGATGCACAGCAACAGAAAAATATTAATCAGGTTTAAAGAAAAAAAATGGAGTTTAGTTCCACTGAAGGAAAGAAAAAGGAGCCTTTAAACTGTTCACCACTGTCCTCCAGTGAAATCAATGGATCCATATAAAAAAAGAAATCACCTCCACCAAGCATCCAAAGTAATAAGTTATTGCCACCTAAAGAAGCTACAAAGGCATTTACTCAACCCTTGGGAGCCATTCACTCAGACGTATGCATGGATAACAACAGAAGCAACTGCTAGTTTACAACATTTCTTCCCTTGAAAAAAATATTCCGCAAATTAATCACCTACGTGATATATGAGATTCTGATTATCCTTCTCTCTAATGAGCAATCTGTAAAGCAGTACGTTGGTCTTGCTAAAGAAACCAGTTGGGTGCAGCACAGTGGTTTTCATTGATTTATAATAATCCAAAAAGAAAAAAACTTAAAATTATCCACTCAGTTCTTCACTGTTGGTAGCTCTGTTCCTTTGGTGACTCAGACCTGCTACTATATCAAGTCCCCCTCAGCATGTAGTTTACCAACAAGATAAACAAATTTACTGCCATAGATGGGATTAAAAATAGGTCTGAACAAAGTTCTAGAAGACTGGTCCATTAACAACTATAAGTCGGACATAGATTCTCACGTCTTACTTCAGGAACCACAAAACAGGGTGTGGATCTCACCCATAGGATCTACTGGGAACTTCCAAGTGACCCAGACTAGCCATTGTTGGACACAAGATGCTGAGCTCAATGAAGCAGTCTGACCCAGTATGGCACTTCTTATTTGAGCTTAGAAAAACACTTAAAAGAGGAGCTTGGATTTTACATTTCGTTACTCACTTTTCCAAACCGAAGCTGAAAACGCAAGTTATATTTCAGTTACAGAAGTTGTCAAATCTAAGCTTGCATCCAAGTATTTATTTATTTTATTTTATTTATATTCTGCGCTATTCTGCATCAGTGCGGTTTACATTGAACAAACTGAAATTACACTGAACAGGGCATTATAACTTGGAGAGAACTATTTTACAGGGAACATGGGCTATGGAGGGGTAAACAAAACAGTTGGGTGACTTTCTCAAGGTCACCAAGGCGCAGGATTAGAACCTTGGCTTGCCTGGTTCTCACCACACTGTTCTAACCACAAGGTACTCTTCAACTCCATGATGCTTACAGCCTAAACATCTAGGCTAAAATTGTTTCCCATTCTCCAATATTAAGATATTTTTTCCTTTTTGGCGCTATTTCACCCATACTGAAAATATCTGCTCAGTCACCTTTGTCTAGCTTTGCTGAAGAACCACTTCACAATGTTCATTATTTCAAAGAGCGTGGAACAAGCCTTACCAGAAGTCTGCAGTAGTCAAGATTTAGGAACCAGTCGGAAACCGTGGCAGGAGGTTCAAAAGTCGCCTTTATTAATCCACGGACAAGGTGTGCCAAACCCAACACAGGCCGTGTTTCGTGTACCACTTCTTCAGGGGTTATAGGCTCACACTGTACCAAGCCAAACTGAGGAAAACCTTGGACTGGCAGAGGCACGGATCCCACCTGCCTCTAGTGCGCGATGTAACTTAGACTGTGTATAAACAAACTGAAAACCACTCGATACCACCATGAACGAGCACCTTGCACTGATTATGACAACGCCAAATCTATAACCCCTGAAACACAGTGTGAGCCTATAACCCCTGAAGAAGTGGTACACGAAACACGGCCTGTGTTGGGTTTGGCACACCTTGTCCGTGGATTAATAAAGGTGACTTTTGAACCTCCTGCCACGGTTTCCGACTGGTTCCTGTTGCCCACGTGGCAGTTTGCTGTTTCTTGGTGGTAGTCAAGATTTAGTTCACAACATTTATTATTTTCACACATTGAGCACTGGATGCCAACTAGATAACTCATGCAGGTGTGTCAGATACTTCAGTGCAAAACTTCTCTGCTTTTTGTAATAGAACTAACAGTTAATGGCATACAACTCTAGTAGATTTACTTGCCATTCTACAACTGTTCATTCATTGCATCCATGACATTGATCTTTATGTCGTTTCCCTAGATCCTCCTAGTCCTCCCCCCTCCCACCACACATACACCCAACACCACATTACTGTTCCAAGGACTGAGATGAAAGGCCTATGTTTCCCTCCATTTTAACCAGCATGCCGTGCTCAGACACAGACGCCGGGAAGTTGCTGTCTTACAAACGAAGAGGCCAGGATGGAGTACAGATGGACTTTCCCCCTTCCCAGCTCTGTGAATGTAGCTCAGATGCTTAATAGTGCTACAACAGATTTTGGGGTTTAGCTTTTCATATTTAACTAGCACAGTCCAAGAAGGGTCGATGTGTCTTCAGTAACAGACTACTAACCTACTGAAGAGGGTTTTAAACTAGATTCATTGGGGATGGTGAAGAAAGCCCCCAGGTAAGTGAAACATTAAACACCTTTATGGAAATGGGTAAAAGGGGCAACATATGGAAAGCAGTGTGTATAAATGCCTGTAGCATGGGAAATAAGATCCTAGATGTTGAGGCTTTAATGGGAGAGGCTGACTTGGATTTAGCAGCAGTAACGGAGACATGGTTCACGGAAAGCCATGACTGGGATGTAACTATACCAGGCTATACTTTATTCAGAAATGGCAGGGTAGGAAGAAGGGGAGGAGGAGTGGTACTATATATAAAAAATAATATTAAAGCTATGGAAATACAGGGCTTAAAAGGGAGACAGGAGGCACTGTGGGTTAAACTAGAAAGAGGGAAAGAGAAATCTATTTGTATTGGCATGATATACAGATCTCCCTCACAGGGAGAAGTGGACGGAGAGTTAATTGCCAGGAAAGGTGAAGTGCTACTGATAGGGGATTTCAATATGCCAGATGTTTACTAGCACATACCTGCTGCACTGTCATCTACAAGTAAGGAGATCCTGGATTCTCTACCGGGAGAACTATTCAGGCAACTGGTAGCAGAACCCACACATGATGGGGCCATACTGGACTTGGTGCTTACCAATGGTGAAAGTGTTTCTGATGTAATGAGAGATCATCTCGCATCCAGTGATCACCAGATGGCATGGTTCAGTATTAGGATTAGTGCTGCTAAAATCCATTCAAAAGTGAGGGTCTTAGACTTTAGAAAAACTAACTTTGCAAAGTTGAGACAATACCTCATGGAGTTATTAGGGGGATGGGAACAGCTGGGGGATGTAGAAAAACAGTGGGCAAAAATGAAAGGGGATATTTTAAGGGCAACCAAGCTTTTTGTTAAAATGGTAAATAAAAGATGAAAGGAAAAGGAGACCGCTATGGTTCTCAAAAGGTGACGAAAAAGAGGGAGGCCTTCATGAAATACAAGAGATCACAGAGAGAGGAAGACAGGCATCTATATTTGGAAAAATTTAGAGAAGTAGTGAGGAAAGCAAAGATTCAAAAAGAGGAGGAAATAATCAATGCAATAAAATGGGGGGATAAGACATTTTTCAGATATGTCAGTGAGAAGAGAAACAGCAAAAGTGGTATTGTCAGACTCAAGGGTGAAGGGGAGGAATATGTAGAAACTGATGAGGATAAAGCGGAATTGCTTAACAAATATTTCTGTTCTGTGTTCCCAGATGAAGAACCAGAAGCAGGACCCCAGAAAACACCCACAAAAAGAGGAACAGAAGTGAGGGGCATCTTGAACGATTTTAAAAAGACTGTGTTCATGAGGATCCAGCTAAACTTAGGGGCTTGTTTACAAAGCTGCGGTAACGGGGCTGCGGCTTCGATAACAATCGGAAACCACTACCGCGGCTTTGTAAACAAGCCCCTTAAAGTAGACAAAGCCAAGGGCTAGATGGGATACACCCAAGAATACTGAGGGAACTTGGGGACGTTCTAGCAGTTCCACTGACCGACCTTTTCAATGCCTTTTTGGAGTCAGGAGTGGTGCCAGAGGACTGGAGAGAGGCACATGTGGTCCCTTTACACAAAAGCAGAAGTAAGGATGTGGTTTAAAACTACAGGCCGGTTAGTCTAATCTCTGTGGTGAGTAAATTATTGGAAACTCTGCTGAAGGAGAAAATAGTGAGATTTCTGGAGTCCAATGGATTACCGGATCTGAGGCAGCATGGATTCACCAGAGGCAGGTCTTGTCAGACAAATCAGATTGATTTCTTTGACTGGGTGACCAGGGAGTTGGACCGAGGGAGAGTCCTAGATGTGGTCTATTTAGATTTCAGTAAAGCCTTTGACACCGTTCCGCACAGGCGACTTATAAATAAACTGAGCACCCTAGGGATGGACCCTAAAGTTACTGCTTGGGTTAGAAATTGGTTGAGTGACAGGTGACAAAGTACAGGTAAATGGAGCTTACTCTGAGGAGAAGGAGGTTACCAGTGATGTGCCTCATGGTTCTGTCCTTGGTCCGATTCTTTTTAACATCTTTGCTAATAATATGCAGAAGGGCTGTCAGGTAAGGTTTGCCTCCTTGCGGATGATACCAAAATCTGCAATAGAGTAGACACCCAGGAAGGTGTAGATAACATGAAGAGGGATCCTGCTAAGCTTGAGGAATGATCTAGAATTTGGCAGCTTAGATTTAATGTTAACAAATGCAAGGTCATGCATTTGGGCTGCAGCAATCCAAGGGAGCAATATAGTATAGGGGGTGAAGTACTTCTGTCCACAAAAGAAAAAACGGAATCTAGATGTGGTTGTGTCTGATGACCTTAAAGGAGCTCAATAGATAGAAAAGGAAATGGCGAAAGCTAGAAGGATGCTTGGTGCATAGGGAGAGGAATGACCTATAAAAGAAAAGGAGGTGATAGTGCCTCTGTATAAGTCTTTGGTGCGACCTCATTTAGAGTATTGTAAGTATTAAAGTATTAGAGTATTAGAGTATTAAAGGATATAAACAAGATGGAGTCGGTGCAGAGGGTGGCTACTAAAATGGTTAGTGGTCTTCATTATAATGCATATGAGGACAGACTTAAGGATCTTAATATGTACACCTTAGAGGAAGACGTGATGTTTAAATACCTCCGTGGGATAAATGCACAGGAGGAGAGCCTCTTTCGATGGAAAGCAAGCTCTGCTACGAGGGGACATAGGATGAGGGTGAAAGGGGATAGACTCAAGAGTAATATGCAGAAATATTTCTTTACGGAAAGAGTGGTAGATGCATGGAATAGTCTCCCAGTGGAGGTGGTAGAGATGAGGACAGTGTCTGAATTCAAAAAAGCATTGGACAAACACAGAGGATCTCTAAAGTTAAAAAGGGGACTGTTGTAATGGCTGATATGGAAGAACAGACTAGGCCATGTGGTCTCTTTCTGCCGTCATGTTTCTACATTATTGAATTAAGAACTTAAGGAGGCTTCTTTAAAAAGGTCCAGTTGTTCGTGATCTCATTGATTTGCCCTAGCTCTGGGCCTGGAACCTGCGGAGGCCGCAACTCTAATTTTGTTTGATATTTTCACTTCTTTCCAGCTCTCTGCTCCTTTGCCGTGTTCGACTCCGGAATCAGTGTTACAACAATTCTCCGCTCCACTTGCACTTTTCTCCAGGCTCACCAGGTATCAGTTTGCGTTTATCCACTTTCTACTGCTGCCTCTCCTATTTTCTCTACTATGTCATGCATACCAGTCCACTGGGGGCGCCGCCCAGCCGCTACTTCTCGCCGGCGCTCTCGCTCCCCTTCTAATCTTCTCCTCTGCGCCCCATCTCGTTCTGCCTTCCCTTCATCTGCAGCTTCTGCTTTCTCCCCCTCTCAGCCCTCTGTATCCCCTGCCTCCTCTCAGTTCTCCTTTAAGGTTGGCCTTATTAACTGTCGCTCCCTCAGGGCCAAAATTCTCCTGGTTCAGGATCTTATCTCCCAGGCTTCCTTCGACTTAACTCTCCTCACCGAGACCTGGCTAAAGGAAGGGGAGGATGCCCTCCTTGCCCGCTGCCTCCCAGCCGGCTTTTCAGCAGTATCTGTCCCTCGCACAGGCCGCTCTGGCGGCGGCGTGGCCACTATCCTTGCCTCCTCCCTCTCTTTTACCCAGATTCTCTCGCCTTCCCTCTCCTATCCTGAGGCCCTTCTCCTCCACCTCCACACTACCCCTCCTACTCACGTTCTTCTCATCTATGCACCCCCTGCCCTTCATTCTGATCTCTGGGACTCACTCCTCCGCTCCCTTTCCGACCTCTCCCTGCTCTTTCCTCACCTCATTATTGCTGGCGACTTTAACCTCCACCTCGACTCCCCTTCATCCCCCAGAGATCATGCATTCCTCTCCCTTTTACATGACCTGTCTCTCCTGCAACACGTCTCCTTCCCCACTCACTCCGCCGGCCATACTCTTGATATATTCCTGACCCCCTCTTCCTCCACACTCTTACTCTCCAATCTGTCCTCTCTCTCCCTTCCTTGGTCAGACCACCTCTGCCTCTCAGTCTCCTGCTCCCATTCCGCAGCAATACCCCCTTCCCCTGAGCCTCCCTCCACTCCACGCCTCTCCCGTTCCCTTACCCAGTCTACAGTTCAGCGCTTTCCCCCAGTCACAGATTTGCTCCCCTCCGACTTTGCTTCCTTATCTCCTAATTCCCAGGCCTCCGCCTGGTTCTCTTCCCTTTCAACCACCCTTGACCATATCGCCCCTCTCCGCCCACGCCCAGCTCCACGTCGACCCTCACATCCTTGGTATCAACCCGGTCTCCTCCTTCTTCGTTCCCAACTCCGCAGAGCCGAAAGGCTATGGCGTAAGTCCCCCTCACTGGCCACCCTGTCTCTCTTCAAAGCCCAGCACTCTTACTTCCGCTCTCAGGTTCACCTTGCCAAGTCTTCCTTCTTCTCCACTGCCATTGCCAACGCTCCTAACCAAACACATCACCTCTATTCCACCCTCAAATTTCTTACCTCCCTTCATCCCTCTGCCCCCTCCGCACCCACCCATCCTACCCCCACCCCTTCTCTTCTTGCCTCTGCTTTCAGCAACAAAATCTCCTCCTTGAGAGCATCTCTACCCTCTCACCCTTCACCCATTCCTTCTCCTCCTCCAGCTGCCTCTCCACCCCCAGTCTCTCATCTTTCTCATACCTGGTCCTCCTTCTCCTTGACTACCACCGCTGAACTCCACCATCTCATCTCCTCCTCCAACAAAACCTTCTGCCCTCTTGACCCTATCCCCTCCGCCTGGTTACTGTCTCCCTCGCAGTCCTTCCTTCCTTATATTCAAATCCTTATTAACACTAGTCTATCCACTGGGACCTTCCCCTCACCCTGGAAGCACGCTTTAATCCGCCCTCTACTTAAGAAACCTTCCCTTGACGCCCTCAATCCTAATAACTATCGCCCAGTCTCACAGCTCCCCTTCCTTTCCAAACTTCTCGAGAAGGTTGTTTTCGCCCAACTCTCCCACCACCTTGACTCCACTAATTTCCTTCACCCCCGTCAATCTGGTTTCCGTCCTGGGCACAGCGTTGAGACCATTCTTCTTGCTTTCACCAACGCCCTGCATGTAGCCCACGACCGTGGTGAAATCTCGGTGGCGGTTGCTCTTGACCTTTCTGCTGCATTCGACCTGGTCGATCACTCCCTCCTCTTATCCCGACTACATGACGCTGGCTTCTGTAGCACTGTTTTCCGGTGGTTCCACTCCTTTCTTTCCTCCCGTTCTGGTGCTGTTCTCCCCTCTTCCCCACTTTGCCCTCCCTCTGATTCCTTCCCCCTATCTTGCGGTGTTCCACAGGGTTCCGTGCTAGCCCCTCTCCTTTTTAACCTCTTCTTGACACCCCTCACACTACTTATTCAGCAATTTGGCATTTCAGCTTTCTACTACGCCGATGACATTCTCCTCCTACACCACACATCCCCTGCCTGCCCCGATCTTGCCCCACTTAACTCCTGCCTGGCTGCTGTCTCTACTTGGATGTTTCAAAATTGCTTGCATCTCAACCTTTCTAAAACCACAGCAATCTGGTTTCCACATGGTCACCCCCCTCCTTCAGTAGCTCCCTCTTTCCCCGGTCTTCCTATCTCATTGGTCTCCACTTTTCGGTATCTCGGCGTGCTCTTCGACTCGGATCTTTCCTTCTCTGCTCATGTCTCCTATGTCTCCAAAACCTCTTTTTTCTACCTCAGACAAATTTGCGCCATTCGCCCCTTCCTCTCTCCCTCTGCTCTTGCCACCCTTTTGCTCGCCCTCGCCATCTCCCGCATTGACTTCGCCAATTCGGTCTTCTCTGGTATTTCTAAGCTCCAACTATCACGATTTCAGCGCATTCAGAATACTGCCGCCCGTCTCATATCTCACTCTTTTCCTAGAGACCATGTCACTCCTCTTCTTTTCCGTCTTCATTGGCTTCCCATCTCCTTTCGCATCCACTTCAAACTTCTCACGCTCATCCATAAAGTTCTCCATACCTCCACACCACAATACCTGTCCGACCTCATCCACTTCCATACCCCCAGACACCCCCCCCGCTCCTTCCATCTTAACCGTCTCCCACTTCCCTCCCCCTCACTTGCTCATCTCCAATCCACCCGCTCCTCAGCTTTCTTCTTCATAGGCCCGGCTCTCTGGAATTCCCTACCCCCCTCTCTCCGCCTGGAGCCCCACCACACTGCCTTTAAACACGCCCTGAAGACCCACCTTTTCTCCCTCGCTTTCAACCCCCCTCCCCCCTAGCCCATCCTCTCCCTATGCCGTCTACCCCCCCCCCCCCACCCCCCGTGTTTCTGTCCCTTTACTCTCTCTTTTTTCTTTTAAAAAAAATTGTAACTTCCTTTTCTGTCTCCGGCCTTGTGCCTTGCTGTATCCGACGAATTTATTTTTATCTGTAAACCGCTCTGCTTACCACTGAAGGGCGGTCAAGCAAATCAATAAACATAAACATAAACATAAAGAAGGCTTCATACAGGTCAATTATTACAGGTAAGAGAACGCTCTCTCTCTTCAAATCTATATCGGAAAGTAGTGTGACCAGGCACCACGTATCACCATCCTGGGCCTCCCTTCAGGCATCGTGAGGGCCACTTCAGCAGCTAAGGCAAGACGACAGAACACAGGAACTTTGTGTTTATAAAATGTTGGCCATGGCAAAGGAACTTTCACAATACATGGCAGCATCACAAAGAAACTATTTTGCCATTAAAACGGAAACAAACTTAACCTTGTGGGTCATGTCCTTTTCTGAACTGAAGTAACAGTCCTAAAACGATTCTGAACGTCCCACGGGACGCTTTTTGTGAACAACAGGCAGCTACCAGAGAGTTAAACTGACAGCGAGATCCAGTGCAAATAATAGGCTTTGTTTGTTTTCAAAACAAGGGTAGCAGTGTCTGCTATTTTGGGTTTCAAAACACTTAAATATACAATAAGGCATTCATATACAAATCCTTATTCTGTGCAATTTCTTTGAAGCCTTTGAGGCAACTAATTCTCACCAAAAATTGAACCAAAAACCCTACAGCCCTTCCCTAAAGAGTAAAATCAGTTTAAATGTCAATGTCCACAAAACACAAAGCTTGCATGTTCTGATCGGAATGAATGTTAAAGAATGTGTGTTTAATTCCTATGAAGTATGTGCAAATGCTGAACATGACCGTACATGGTGGGGTGGGGGGGGGGACTAGTCCTGCCCCGTTCCCTCCAATTCGCTAGGCAAGAGGTCTGTCATCACCACCCAAATCCTGCTCCAAACTTCAACAAATATACTTTAAGGGGGCAACTTAATAAAGCTTTTTCTGCATGGAAAACTTGATTTCTTTTATGTCATATAGGACTTATAGAGCTGTGCGACTACACATGTACGTAAAAAGCACACATGGAAAACGTGCATCTACTCTGATGCGATCCACATGTAGGCATTGCTAGGGATATAGTTTCAGTGGAGAGGTGGAATTGCAATGTATTTGCTATTTTATAATACACATGTAGGGCACAAAATTTGTGCATTGGCATTTCTATGCCATTGGGGCTGTTACAAAAGCACACAGGCTTAAATAACTGCCTCTGACCTTTTCATATAGGGCTTGATTTTTGTAGCAGGGCACCTAGAAGGGCAATTTGTAAAGGCACTCAGAGACCAGCAGCGACTTTCCCGTGACTACATGAAGAAGATCCACGATATTGATAGCGTTTTATATACTGTGCTGCTGTATAATTCAGACACAATGTCCGTGCAGTGTAAAATTCCTCAAGTAACTGGTATACAGACCATGACTAGATGGCAATGTTGCCAATTCAGAGGAAGTTACCAAAATGAAGAGAGAAAACATTCTACTCCTAAGATACAAATATAGTGCATAGGATGTGCGCTCCTCAGCATGCAGTCTGTTCATTTGGATATCTAAAAGTTTTAAGTGCATGCAAAGCATTTGTATGCACATAGATCTACAAATTAACATGGAGAAACGTTACTCTCTGCTAATTTACTTTCCATGAATCCTGCTAGACCAATCCAAGTGAGTGGGTTATGCTCCCCAGCCAGTAGGTGAAGTAGACTTGAGCAATTTTTTAGTGATGTCATCACTTAGTATATCCACTGGTTCAGCACAGAGAAAGTCAGAATGACACTCAAGATTGATTTTTTTGTGATTTTTTCAAGCTGTGATCGTTATTAACCAGCAATCATAACTTGAAACAGTCATATGGAACAAGTGTTTGGCTCTCTTACTCCAAATGACTGTCAGGCACTGAAAAGGACAAAGCAAGCAGGAGGCAGGCCTCCCAAACGTGTAGAAAGAGTCTTCCAGGGCTATTCCTGGACTAGTCTAGCAGGATTCAAGTAAATATAATTATTAGGCATGTAAATTTTCTCCTTCCTTACCATGCTAGACTAGCCCAAACAAGTAGAACATGATCAAGCAGTCAGGACCTAGGTGGGAGGAGGGCAACCCTCCAGACAAACTGTCCTGCCAAAAGGTGTCATCTGCTCTGGCTCCCACATGAACCTGTAGTGCTTCACACAGGTGCTCAGATGACCAGGTAGCTGCCTTACAGATGTCCAAGGGACAAAGTGAATTCCACCCAAGAGAAAGCCTCTGCTCTAGTGAAAGGAGATCCGACTCCCTCAGCACGTGCTTTCCAGCCAGAAGGTATGCTGAACCAATTGGCTCCTTAATTCAGGAGGCAATGGAGGACTTGGCTGTTGCTTGTCCTTCCACAGACCGCTGAAGAGGACAAGAATTGATCTGACTGAGGGAAGGATAGTAATTTCCAGGTATGTGACGAATTACCTCTTCATGTCTACCAGAGGCAGAGAAGGGTCTGTCCAAAGATCCTCCTCCAAGAGGGAGGGCAGAAGGACAGTCTGGTAAAGGTGAAACAGAGACAGCACCTTTGGGAGGAGATGACAGAAGCTGTCAGATCCACAAAAGGCTGCCTAAAGGACAAGGCCTGCAGCTCTTAACACCTGCTTGGAGGATGCAATAACCACCCAGAGAGCCCCATTAAGGGTCAAATCCTTGAGAGGCCTTATGAATGGGCTTAAAAATGTGCCCTTTCAATGTCTTCAACACCAGAGAAAGCGAGATTCCAGTGAAGAACAGCTGGACATAAATGGCGGACAGATCTGCTTCACTTCCTTGAGGAGGCAGGCAACATTAATTTAATTTTAAAATAGGAAGATTTGTCTGCAGGCCAAGCTACATCTCCCAGATCATGTCGTTTGTTGGAATTAATGCAGTTTACTAAGGGCCTGCTAACGTTTGCTCAGTCCTACTGTAAATGGGATTAGTAGCCAACAAAACTATGCCTACGGAGACATTATCTTTATTGATTTAAGACAAAATAGGGTAGGACAAACAACCTGAAAGAAACCGTTAAGGAATGCTAGGGCACTAGCAAGAATAAGAAAAACCTCAAACGGGCACCTAAAGTTTGGCACCTGCTGGCAAACAAAGGAATAGCAGCCGGGACTAGGGCTGTGAGGCACAGATATTGCCAGACAGCGGAAGGGAAGAAAATGGGGAAGAAAGGCTGGAGGAGAGTGAAAACAGTTGGGAAGGAAAGAGAACAAAAATAACAAACTGGATAAAACTCAAACAGTAGAAAAAAAAAGAAAAGAAGAATTAACTATAAAAATTGGTATCCTCCAGGCTTCTAAGAATTTGGGTAGGTTCTTAAAAAGAAAAATAGAAACAAACTGCACTCCAAGTACTTCCTTTCACACACAGAAATCAGCTCAGCCATCTCTCAGCACTTCACATTTTTGTGGAAAACAACTGGTATTCGAGGAGTCTTTAGCACCTGTGCTGAAGACGGAGTCTAAAAATGGCTTTAGCTTCCCCTCTCATGGGGCTGGGCCGTAAATATGAAAAGGATACAGGCCTAATGAAGTAGGAATCTGGTCTGGGGATTATTTACTGCTTCTCCTCCTCCCTACTTTCTCACTAACATTCATACTCAAAACAGATTTACATTTTTGTTTTAAAGTGTGACCCCCCCCCCCCCCCGAACCCAGGCAATCTGAGCTAAGAGGCTTGGTTTCAATGAATTTATAATCGCTTCTTTCAACCAAGTCTAACCCACTGTGCACTGCTGTTATTACTCCATTTAAAATAAACAAACATTAATGGCCCCCAGAGATCAGTCACCAAAGCAGACAAGGAAGGGTGGGAAGGCAGCCAGGTAGCTTCCATGAACACAACATTGCCTTGTTTTGACCTTCTTGAATTAAAGTATGTGGACGCTTGTGGGAGGACGGACTCATTAAATGCAGCTACCCCCAACAATGCTCTGCATGGGAGCCGTGTGTGGAATTTGCCATGGTTAGCGGCCTTTAAGCAAGGGCAAATATCTGTAGCAGATGGCTAGCTATAGCGTGGTAATTTATGTTGGCCTGTATATACCTAAATGAGTAAAAGAAGCAAACCATTCAAGTCCTCACTTCAAAAAGATAACACATTTTGGATATTTTTGCTTCACAATGAAATAATTAAAATGCAAAGATATTTCAAGTTTGAAGTATACTTGGATTTATAAAGAAAGCTGCTGGAAATAAAAAGATGTAAAAGTCCAGTAAAACAAATTAAGACAAAATCTTTTGTACATTATAATACAGCAAATAGAAAAACATGAGAGCAGGTATCCACTGGTAGAAGAATGCCTGATTTTTTTGTATTGAGAATTATTTATATTGTATCCTCATCTTCCCCATAGTCAACCTCTTTCTCTCTCCTCCCACCACAGCAAGAAAGTGCAGCAGCCGTCATCACACTGTTCTTAAATGAGATTTCAAAAGCCACTTTCTACATTTTTCACTATATCTGTATATATTTGTGTATATACAGTCTTGTGGTGGGGGGGAGGGGTGTCACTATTTCTATATGATTTTTGTGTTTTGCTAATTTGTCTTCCTTTGATAGCTGTTTTTATAGACCGTACCTCACACATTGTGGAGAAGAGCTACCATATCGTGTGTACAAGTGTATGTGTACAAGGAAAAAAACAAAACAAAACCCCACAACCCTGATGCAGGATTAATCTGAAATATGTTGGACTTTCAATAATCGACTTGTACTTTGTGTATGTTTTAATGATTTTATGAGATATTTGTCCGTTGGTAGTTTGTTTACTACCACCCTCTTGTTCTGTTCTGGCATGCTCCTTGGCGGGTTCACCTCTGTTTTGTTTTTTGGACTTTTCAATACAAATTATTAGCCAGGTGGATTTTGGAAGGCTATTGCTTATCCCTCAAAGTGAGCTATAAGAAATAGATCTACCTTTTGGGGTTTGATGGGTAATTGTGACCCAAACCAGCCATGGTCAGAGACAGGACCTGTGGGCCCTGGTCTGACTCAGCATGGCTTAGCTTATATTCTTCAGAAACAAAGAGGAGGGGACACATGCAGGGACATTACTAGATCACTTGATACTTCCTTATAAAAGGGAAGATAAAAACAAGCTGCTATATGTCCACTGTGGGTCACAGCCTAGATTGTGAAGTGATGAAAGTGACATTTTACTTACCAGTTAATGTCCTTTACTTGAGTCCTGTTAGAATGGCAGAGACAGATTGGTGGAGACAAATAACCAATGAAAAGTCCAGGTTTCAATGACATCACTCCCATGCCTCTATGTGCCTCAGCCACCAGAATTCCCTTCAGTATTCATCCCAAATCATAAGGGAGAAACAACTTCAACTGTGGGCAACAATGAGTGATCAACAGTAGAGAACTATATACAGGAAAGCATATACACAAGGCTGTCAAGTAGATGATGAACCTGTAGAGCCAAATCATAGCGGACCCAAGGGTACTACAGCAGAAGAACAGAGCAATACAGTTCCAGGGGCAGGCCCGGGATTGGTCTAGCAGGACTCAAGGAAAGGACATTAACTGTTAAGTAAAATGTCACCTCCATATCATCCTACTAGACCAATCCAGCAAGTGGGATGTACCAAAGCTACAACGTCACTGGTGGGAAGAAGACACAGCAGCTCGCAAAACTCTTGAGCCGAAGGCCGTGCCCGCCCCCATGTGGACATTCAAGCAGTGATGCTTGACAAAAGTGGAAAGTGGAAAGTGAGAGAGTCAGTTGGTCCATTAGATGATAAAGGGGTTAAAGGAGCACTAAGAGCCGACAAGGCGATAGCGGAGAGACTGAATGAATTATTTGCTTCGGTCTTTACTGAGGAAGATGTAGGGATGTTACCCATGACTGAAGTGGTATTTAAAAGGTGCGGAAGAATTGAAGGAAATATCGATACATCAGAAAGATGTATTACAACTATTAGATAAACTGAAGAGTAGCAAATCACCTGGGCCGGATGGTATACATCCAAGGGTGTTGAAAGAACTGAAATATGAGATTGCAGACCTGCTATTAGTAATCTGTGAACTATCATTAAAATCATCTCTAAAACCTGAAGATTGGAGGATCGCCAATGTAACACCAATTTTTAAAAAGGGTTCCAGGGGTGATCCGGGAAACTACAGACCGGTGAGCCTGACATCAGTACCGGGAAAAATGGTAGAAACCATCATAAAGAATAAAATTACTCAGCATGTAGATAGTCATGACCTAATGGGAGACAGCCAACATGGCTTTAGACAAGGAAGATCTTGTCTTACTAATCTGTTATGTTTTTTTGAAGTAGTGAATAATCAGGTGGACAAAGGTGAGTCTGTTGATATTGTGTATCTGGACTTTCAGAAAGCCTTTGACAAGGTCCCTCATGAGAGACTTTTGGCAAAACTAAAGAGTCATGGGATAGGAGGCAGTGTACTATTGTGGATCAGGAACTGGTTAAAAGATAGAAAGCAGAGGGTAGGGCTAAATGGCCAATTTTCCCAATGGAGAAAGGTGAATAGTGATGTACCTCAGGGATCTGTGCTGGGTCCGCTGCTTTTTGACATATTCATAAATGACCTGGAAAGTGGAATAACGAGTGAGGTTATCAAATTTGCAGATGACACAAAACTATTTAAAGTTGTTAAAACCCAAGAGGATTGTGGAAAACTGCAAGAGGATCTTGATAAATTGGAAGACTGGGCATCAAAATGGCAGATGAAATTTAATGTGGACAAGTGCAAGGTTATGCACCTAGGGAAGAACAACCCAAACTATGGTTACACGATGCAAGATTCCACATTAGGAACCACCACCCCGGAAAAAGATTTAGGCGTCATTGTGGATACCATGTTAAAACCCTCGGCCCAGTGTGCAGCGGCGGCCAAGAGAGCAAATAGAATGCTAGGTATGATAAAGAAAGGAATGGAAAATAAAACAAAAGATATTATAATGCCTCTGTATCGTTCCATGGTGAGACCGCACCTTGAATATTGTGTGCAATTCTGGTCGCCGTATCTTAAAAAGGATATAGAGATTTTAGAAAAGGTTCAGAGAAGAGCCACCAAAATGGTAAAGGGGATGGAAGGATACTCCTATGAAGAAAGGCTTAAAAGGTTAGGGTTCTTTAACCTGGAAAAGAGACGGCTGAGAGGAGATATGATAGAAGTCTATAAATTAATGAACGGAGTGGAACGGGTAAACGTAGATCGATTGTTTACCTTATCAGAATATAGAAAGACTAGGGGACATGCAATGAAGCTACAGGGTAAACTATTTAAGACTAATAAAAGAAGATAGGACTTCCGGTGGCATGGTGGGCTAAGCAGGACGTCTCCTACTTAGCTCCGGAACCCGTCCCCTCTCCCCCGGCTATTTATCCTTTTATTGAGCACTCCTTGCCGCAGGCCGGGGGACCGCACACTTACTTTGACAAGGGGTGTCTATTCGCTGAAGCCTCTGTCAGGAAGAACCCGCATGGCCGCAAAAACCCCCGCCGGGAGCGGATCCGAGGTGGTGACATCAAGATGGCGGAGAGCGCCCCTGACGGGACCCAGCAAGCGGCCGCGCCGTCCTTGGTAGCGGAGGTTTCGAGGGCTGTGGTGGAAGCCCTGGAGGGTCGCTTGGGAGGTCTGGCTTCCCAGATCACTGAGGTGGCTCAGGCGGTTGGCGATTTTAACCGCCGGGTGGAGCAGGTGGAGCAGCGTCTTGGGGCTCTTGAGGACACATGTGGGCAAGATGGAGCCCGACTTAAAAAGCTGGAGGAGGCCCTGACCCGACACGCGGAGAAGCTTGAGGACCTCGAGAATAGGAGCCGACGGAACAACTTGCGCTTTATCGGTATCGAGGAGGCGGTACAAGAAAAGGATCTGTGTGGTTACCTGGAGCGGTGGCTGCCTGCTAATCTGCCCCTGGAGGAGTCGATGGGGGCCATAGTGTTGGAGAGGGTGCACCGGCTGGGGCCTCTACGGACCGGCGACAACAGACCCCGAGCGGTGATCGCCCGCTTCTTGAATGCTGCTCAGAAGGAGGGGGTCCTGCGTGCGTCAAGACTGCAGCGCCGTTCAGGAGGTGAGCCGGGCAGGATCCTGATATTCCAAGACTACTCGGCTGGAGTGTCTCAGAGGCGCCGCGCGTACAAAGATGTATGCAGCCGGCTGATTGCACGTGGCCTTCGTTTTGTGATGGTCTATCCAGCGACTCTTCGGGTCGACTATGAAGGGGGTCGGCGAACCTTTGCTACACCGGAGGCAGCCTTGGACTTCTGTAATGGCCTGAGCTGAGGGACAGGACTATCCCCAGTGAAGTTGGCGGCAGAGAGCTCCCCTGGTCCCTTTCTTCTCCTGCGGAGACTGATGAACGTTAGTTCCGGGACTTGGTGAGGCTGGTGGGGGGTTTACGGGCCTGCATGGCCGCGGGGAGGTATTGTTCTTTTTTCCTCCTTCCCCCTAGGCCTCTCTTCCCCCCTTTTTTTTCAGTTCCTGGGGGGAGGCTGGATGGAGGCTCCGTTGCCTTACCGCGGCTACCTTGGTTAGTTCCGGCATGTTCTGCTGGAAGGGATATTAACCGATGCCTGGTTGAGTGGCTTGCGGTTAGCCCCGGGGCCGTGCTGGCCTTAGTTTTTGTATATTTGTTAATTGGCCTTCTGGCACTTACAAGTCTAGGGATCGGAGTGTTTTTTTTTTGTTTGTTTTTTTTCTCTTCTTCCTCTTTTTTTGAGATTGCTAGGAATTTTGTACTTATCTTCTGTGCCCCATTTCCTTTTATTGGATCTGTGTAATTTTCTCTTAATTCCTATGTTTGTTTCACTCAGTTACTAAATGTTCATACTGCTCTTGCTCTCCCTCTGGCGTGGCTCAGGCCTGGCTGGATAGGCCGGGATATGGGTTTCACGTGGGGGGGGGGGGGGGTCGCCCACCATGGTCTGGGGGGAACGGCTTGTGGAGCTGCGGGAGTAACCTCTCGCGCGGCAACTGTGTGGGACATTGCGGGTGCTTCCCTCCTGCAATGTGGCCCCGGCCCTGCACAAGCTGGAGCTGTATTTGCCCCCTGAAGTTGGGGGACTGTGTTCTCCATGCAGCTTATCATGATTTCTGCTGCATCTGAGGATCTTGGAGATACTCTGTGGGGCTGGGTTTTGTCACTTTTGTCACTTTCGTCATTGTAGACTTCTGTGGGCGGGAGGGTAGGCTGGCTAATGGGGATGGGGGGAACCCGGGGATAGGATGGGGGTCTGGCCAATGGGGATAGCGGGGGGGAGATGACTTGCCTGGGGGAGGGGAGGGTTCTGCAAGCACTGGAGGTCACGGTGAGGCCAGCGGTGGAGGTGGGCTGGGAGGTAGAGGTGATTGCGTTGGGGAAGGGGGAAGGGGGGAGGGTGCGGGGAGGGTTGGGGGGGGAAGGTGGGGGCGGGGGGGGGGAGGAGGGTCTGGGTGGAATGAATGGTTAGTAGAGGGAAAGGCAGATACGTGTGGGATTGACGGTAACTCTTTGTATGGTGGTGAGTGGCTGCGGTTGTTGTGTGAGTTTTGGTTGTGGGTGATGGGTGAGACCCCAGGCTGGGGGGGCCTTCACTCTATGGAAGCTTGGTTGCTGGCTCTTTGGGGACCCTTCGGGCAAAGATGCCATGACTACTGGTGTTAAGATAGCGTCCTGGAATGTTTGTGGCCTTGGTTCCCCGATCAAGCGCTATAAGGTGCTTCAGCTTTTGAAACGTAAACAGATAGGGGTGGTCATGTTACAAGAGACCCACCAGTCTATGGAGGAACATGGAAAGCTATGTAAGGGCCACATTGCTAAAATGTATGGCTCCCCTGCAGTGGGGAAAAAGAGGGGGGTAGCCATTCTGTTTGCCAGATCCGTGGATTGGCTGGAGGAGCGTGTGGAGACTGATCCTGAGGGCAGGTATGTGTGTGTGTGGGGGACAATGGCGGGGATGAAAGTGGCGCTTTGCTCGGTCTATGCCCCGAATGTTTACGACGCCAGTTTTTTTTCGGGCTCTCACCCGGATTTTGGCGGGCACGATCGGATATCAGGTTGTACTTGGGGGAGATTTCAATGAAGTGCTGCATGCTGAGTTGGATCGTTCCGGGCCGGTTGGCGGTCGGAACCAGAGGACGCGGCGGCGTCTCTGGGGACTGTGTGATGGTCATCAGCTCTTAGACATCTGGCGGACCCTTCACCCGGGGGACCGGGAGTATACGCATCAATCTCGGGCACACGGTTCGTGGTCCCGTATACATTATTTTTTGGTTTCCGCTTCCTTGTTTAGTCGGGTTCGAGATGCTGCGGTGGGTCCCTCTGTTCTGTCCGATCACGCGATGGTGATTTTAGAGCTTAGCGATGGCAACCCGGGTCGGGGCCGGTTATGGCGTTATCCCCTGGAACTCTGTGGGGACCGGCACTTTGAAGCGTTTCTTCGAGACCGTTGGAAAGACTACGTTGCCCTCAACGATAAGCCCGGGACTTCTCCCGCTCTTCTCTGGGAGGCGGGTAAGGCCGTCCTTCGCGGTGACATTATTAATTATACCAGTCAGCGGCGTCGAAGGCTGAATCAGCAGATTGTGCGGCTGGAGCGGGACTTGGGGCAGGCGCGGAGAGTGCTGGCGGGCAGTCGGACCGTGGAAAACCTCCGCAAGTTGCGGGAGCTCCAGACCGAGCTGGAGATGCTCCTTCATAGGAGAGCTCAAAAATCCCTGTTATATTACAGATTCCGGCTGCATCAACACGGCAACAGAGCTGGCAGATTGTTGTCATCCCTGGTGCGGCCTGCTGGAGGTCCTCGCACCATCGGGGCTGTACGGCATGCTGATGGGACTCTCCGGCGAGATGGTGCCGATATAGAGGCGGTCTTTACTGATTTTTTTAGGCATCTTTATGAGGGGGAGGGGGCTCCGGCAGCGGCCGGTCAGGACTTTTAGTGACTGCCGTCTGCCCCGGCTTAGCGAGGAGGGCAGGCAGGCTTTGAGTCAGCCGTTGCTGGGTCGGGAGGTACAGGAGGGGATTAGGCATTTAAAGTTGGGCCGGGCACCCGGGGTTGATGGTTACCGCAGCGAGTTCTACAAGGCGCTGGGGGGTGATGTGGTGGTCCCCCTTGTGGGCTACTTTGAGGATTTGGTACGCAGGGGACGGTTTCCTTATGAAGCCAATAAGGCATTGATCACTATCCTCCCAAAGCCTGGACGCGACCCGCTTCTGCCTAGTTCGTATCGCCCTATCTCGCTGCTTAACGTAGATATTAAATTGTTGGCTAAAATCATGGCGGATCGGTTAGCGCAGTTCCTGCCAGATCTGATTCATAAGGACCAGGTGGGCTTTGTGAGGGGCCGTCATGCCGCCTTTAGCGTGCAGCGTATTCTGCTCTCCATGTGCGCGGAACAAGTGGTGGCCCACGGATCCCTGCTGATTAGCTTCGACGCTGAGAAAGCGTTCGATAGGGTGCGGTGGGACTTCATGTATCAGACACTGGATGCGATGGGCTTTTCGGGGTTCTTTGTGGATGTCGTTCGCCTACTTTATGCCGAGCCCAAAGGGGCGCTCTTGGTGAATGGCGTCATGACCGAGATGTTCGACATCCAGAAGGGCACCCGGCAGGGCTGCCCGCTCTCCCCGCTTTTATTTGTCTTGACATTGGAGCCTTTGCTACAGCGGATCCGAGCTGCCACGGAGTTTCAGGGTGTCTCTGTGGGTCAGGCTGAGGTCCGCGTCGCGGCGTTTGCCGATGATCTCTTGGTGCATCTGGGCAGTCCTCGAGAGGGATTACCTCCTCTCTTACGGCTTATTCAGGAGTACGGGGTGCCGTCGGGGTTCCGTCTGAACCTGGATAAATCTGAGGCGATGTTGTTAGGTCCTGCTGCTCAGCAGGGGTGGTCTGGCGTTTTTCCGCTGCGGTGGGCTACCGGTCATTTCAAGTATCTTGGCATCTATTTGCCGGCTCGGTTGCAAGATCTATATTTTCTTAATGTATCTAAGTTGGTCGATGCTGTATCGGTGGCGGTGGACAAGTGGCGGGATTTGCCTTTATCCCTGGGAGGCCGGGTTGCGTTGTATAAAATGGCCTTGTTTCCCAAGATTCTTTATATGCTTCAGATACTCCCGTTGTTTCTTAAGAGTAAGGATTTGCGGAAGATACAAATGCTGCTTAATCGTCTGCTGTGGCGGGGGCGCCGGCCACGGCTTCGTCTGGAGGTACTCCAACAGCCGTGTCCTTTGGGGGGTCTCGGTCTTCCTGACCTTCGTAAATATAATGTGGCTTGTCTGTTGCGTATTGCACGGGACTGGCTCTGGGATCTCGAGGATTGCTCGCCTTTGGAACTGTTTCGGGCGGCGGTGGAGCCGTTGCACCCGAGGTTTCTTCTCCACGCCCGGAGGATGCGGGGTCTTCCTCGGACCCTTCGGGAGGTGCTGGTGGACCCTGTTCGGCAGGCCTGGCGCCTTCTCTGTACGGCGCGAGGCTTGTCGGCGCATTATTCTCCCTACCTCCCGTTGCGGGGGAATGCCGACTTTTTACCCGGATGGGGGGGATCCTTGTTTACTAGATGGGCTCGACTGGGGATTGAAAATCTGGAACAGTTGGTTACACTGGACGGGGCGGTGGAGGATTTCCCACAGCTTTGCCGGCAATACCCATTGGAGCCGCGAGATTTCTTCCCCTATTTACAGGCCCGTAGTTACCTTTGGGGAGTCCCTCGGGAGGCTTTGCGGGGGGAGGTTAGCTCCTCTCTTGAGGCGGCGCTCAGGGGAGCGGACGTGGGTGTGAGGGTCTCCTACCTCCATCAGATGCTCTGGGAGGCTGCCGAGCCGATACCGGTGGATGAGCTAGCCAGGGCTTGGTCTGCGGAACTGGGGGAAGTGGTTTCCGCAGAGGGGATGCTGCATGCGTTGGCAGGCCTTCCCAAGTTGAGCGTGCAGGTACTTCACCGTGATGCCCAGTTTAAAATATTGCGTCGACTTTATTTTGCTCCGCACAGGGCATGGCGGGCCGGGCTCGCTAGCGTTCCTGGATGCCCCCGGTGTGAGGACGTCCGAGCCACGTTGGGGCATATGTTTTGGACATGCCCGCGGGTACAGCTGTTTTGGGAACGGGTGGTTCGTCATTTGACCCGATGTCTGCAGCGGCCCCTCTCTTTGAGTGCGGGCAACGCGGTCCTGGATGTGTGGGGGGACGCAGGGTGGCTTGGCCTTCGTCCCGGGACGCTGCAGTGGGTGCGCTTGGTGTTGCTACTGGCTCGACTGACCATACTCCAGAAGTGGCTGGATGCTTCGGGACCTGTGTATGGTATTTGGCGAGTGAAGCTCCATGAACACTTGCTTTTGGATCGGCTGTTTGCTGCCGGGCACCCGGGGCGCTGGCAGCGGTTCTTGGATGGTTGGGGGCCTCATCTTTCTCTCTTACCGATCCGAGTGCGTCGTAGGGTCCTAGGTGGCTTATGATGGATAGGTGGCATTGATGATTGGGGTTACGGTCTATTATTTGGTTGAAATGTGAGGTGTGTCTGCCTTGTTGGGGGGGGGGGGAAGGGGAGGGGGGGGAAGGGAGGTGGGGTGTGTGGATGTTGCTGGGGTGCAGGGATGAATGATGTCCTGGCAAGGGCAGGGAGTACGTCTCAGTGATTGGTTTAGGGTCAGGCCTGGGAGAAGAGCACACCCTGGGCCAGCCCAGATTCTACCGCTTGCTTTGACATGCTGGACTGGTGGGGGTGATAGTGGGTGGCACATGTTGGGGGGGTTGTTGGTCCTTGTTGGCCCTCCTGTCCTTTGGGACGCCTTGGGGGGCTTGCCTTCGTCCCTTGACTGTTTGAAGTGGGTGGCTATTTCTCCTGTGCCCCTCTCAGTCCGGTAGCTTGGCCAGGAGGTCTTATCTATATTTATCTATATTTACCTTTGTATGCACCTTACTGCTTTTCATGCTTATTTGGTTGTGTTTGCTTGAACGTATCGTTGTCTGTTGTGTGTTGTTGGCGAAAATCAATAAAATACATTTGAACTAAGACTAATAAAAGAAACTATTTTTTCACTCAACGTGTAATCAAACTCTGGAATTTGTTACCGGAGGATGTAGTAAAGGCTGTTAGTGTAGCTGGGTTTAAAAAAGGTTTGGACAAGTTCCTGGAGGAAAGGTCCATAAACCATTATTAAGAAGGGACCCAGGATATCAATGCTTGAACCAATACAAGCATTGTGGAACCTGTGTCCCTTGGGGAAACTGCTAGGTACATATGACCTAGATTGGCCACTGTTGGAAACAGAATACTGGGCTTGATGGACCTTGGTCTGACCCAGTATGGCATATCTTATGTTCTTATGTGATGTCCAACAAATGTCTGCAGGGGCTACTGAGCTCCACTCCACCCATGAAGACACCTGCGCTCGGGTAGAATGGACACAAACTTTCCAGAACTAGCCAGTTCCATAACAGATAAGCAGAGGCAAAGGCCTCCTTAATCTAGCACCCGAAAGGCGACTTAGCTTGTCATGTCACCATTGTGTGGGCCAGAAAACAGCACAAAAATATAGTCAAAATTTATAAAAGAAATTTGTAACTTCCAAATACCGGAGAAGCACCCTCCGGACAATCATAAGGCGAAGATCCTTATCCTTCCCCTGACACTACTCCTTAGAAAAGGAGAGCAGGCTTACCATCTGGTACATGTGAAAGGGAGAAAGCACCTTAGGAAAGGAGGAAGGCAAAAGGCCGAATGGAAATGGCCTCCTTGAAAAACACAGATAAGGATCTCAGCAAGACAGAGCCTGCAGCTCAGAAATCCACCTTGTGGAACAAATCACAACCAGGAAGACCATCTTGAGTGTCAAATCCTTTAAAGTAGCAAGCTTCAATGGCTCAAAGTGCATTTTCATGAGGGTCTTGAGCACCAGACACAGATTCCAGGAAGGGATCACAGACCAGAGGGGAGGATACAGATGCCGCACCAACTGAAAAAAAGCATGAGACATCTGGGTGAAAGGCTAGAGACTAACTAGTCACTGGACCTCAGAAACAGGTCAAAGCTGCTACCTGAACATTCAGGGAGTTAAGGAGAAGACTCTTCACCAGGCCATCCTGAAGAAAGGCCAACAGAGATGGCAGCTTGGCCGCCTCAGGAGCCAACTGCTGCCCCATCACTCAAAAGAGGCACCAGATCAGCACATATGCTAGCTTGGCAGACCTCCTCCATGCTCCGAGCTGAGTGGAGACCACCACTGTGCTAGTCATCTCCTTTCAAGAGCCAAGCCGTAAGCGAGAAGGGAACCAGGTCCTCCAGGAAGATTGGTCCTTGCCACAACAGGTCCCGCGACAGAGGCAACCAAAGAGGAGGCGCCTGCAGGAGCTGCATCAGATCTCCTAACCATGCTCTCCTCAGACAATTTGGCACCACCAGAACAATCCTGCGCGAGTGGTGTTCTATACATCTAATCACATGCCCCACCAGGGACCACGAAGGAAACACATACAGCCAGTGCCAACTTGGCCAAGGCTTGGTCCAGGGGGTGGGGGTGTGCGTGGGGGGGGGGGGGTCGATGCCCTCTGACTCATCTCCATGTGATGACTGAAGCAGCAGCAACTTCAGCATTGGAGTGGGTCACCATCAGATCCATTTTGGGGCAACCCCAGTGGAGCAGAATCAACTGGAATGCCTCTTGACTCGACAACTCCCACTCTCCAGGATCCAGAAAGTGCTGGCTGAGGAGGTCCGCTTCTACACTGTTCACCCCGGTAATCTACTGTGCCGGCAAGATGAGGTGGTTCCTCACCACCCAGGCAAACAGGAGAGCCACCTCCAGAGCTACCCCATCACTCCTCATGCTGCCTTGCTGATTGACATCAGCCACTGCCATGGCATTGTCTGAAAAACATTCAAACCGCCCAGCCCTCCATCAGAGGATGGAAACGCAGAAGAGCTAACCTGATGGCCCTCGCCTCAAGGCAGTTGATGGACTATACCACTTCTTGCGGTTCCAACAGCCCTAGGCTATATGGTCTTTGCAACAAGCTCCCCATGTGTCATTAGGAGGATCCAGGAGACTTTGTCCAGTGGTATGCCCTTCCTCAGATGACGGGGCAACTGCCACCACTGCAGGATGTACTTCCTTATCAACAGGAGTGGGTGCCCGCACTCAAACTCCTGAGAACTTGGTAACCACAGAGTTAACATGAACCACTGGAGCAGTTGCATGTGAGCACACCCCCATGGCACCATCTCTATGGTCGCTGCCTTCAATCAGAAGAGCTGAAGAGAACCCCAAACTCTGGGAGCCTGCTGCAGACAGAAAGTGCCAGGCAATCCAACAGACTTTGACATTCTTCTCTGGCAGGAAACCTCTGCCTACTCAAGAGTCAAAATGTGCTCCCAGAAACTCAAGGGACTGGGAAGGCTATAGCTGGCTCTTCCCTAATTGATCACTCAGCTGAGGCTTTCTAAGAAAGACACAGATCCCTTGGTGCCGCAGCGCCACAGCTGCCACCACCATGACCTGGGAGAACATCTTTGGGGTGGTGGAAAGCTCGATAGGGAGGGCAGTGAACTGATAGCGAGAGCCAAGTATGGCAATATGCAGACACACTTGCTGATCCTCCTGGATCGAGATATGAAAATACATCTCGACCAGATCCAGAGAAGCCAAGAACCCCCCTCAGTGCACTGGTTGAATCATGGAGCTCAAGGATTCCATCTAGAAGCACAGGACATGCAAGTGCTCATTGACCCCCTTGAGGTCCAGGATGGGCCAGAAGGAACCATCCTTTTGAGCACCATGATAAAGACAGAGAATCTGCCCTAGCCCCACTTGTCTGGCAGGAAGAGCATCACCGCCTTTAGGTACAGCAACTTATCCAAGGTGAGCCTCACAGCAGCACTTTGATCTCAGACCCATACGGGGAGATGACAAAGGCATCCAGAATCATCTCTTTGCATTCCAGGACATAGCCTAATTGAATAGTGTCTAGCACTTAGTGATCCTTGGCAACCCAGGCCCATTTCTGAAAGAAAACAAAAGGCGAAACCTGCCTCCAACTGAAGGAATCAAGGAATGTGCCTCAAAACCTTCATTGCGCAGCCCAGAAGCATCCTCTTCTGGAAGGGACCATGTCACTGGGCTCACACACTCCATGAAAGGACCGAGAGTGAGCCTGAAGCCCAGAAGCAGAAGGTAGAGGCAGAGGCTGATGAGAAGGGGCACCAGCCCGCTTCACAGGCCCCTTGGACCAGTCTTCTGGAAGGCAGTAGCAGGTCCTTTACCAGCTTCTCCAACAGCTCCAAACAGAAGCTTCCCCTTAAAAGACAGTTGGGCCAACCAGACTTGGAAGATGTGTCCACTGCCCAGTGCCAGAGCCAAATCCAATGCCATGACACCATCAGGGCACCATCCCTGGCTGCCAAACATACCAGGTCATACATGGCATCAGAAAGGAATGCCGTAGCCAACTCCAAAAGAGGGATAGTATCATCCAGCAGAAGAGACTGAATCCACTGCAGCAGGGCTCGAGAAGTTAGGTTGCTACATACCACCAGCTGCAGAATAGCCACTGCCATGGCAAAATTGGCTCACTATCCACAAATCCACGCTATGGTCCTGAAAATCCTTTAAGACCAATCCATCTGGTAACCACCATGACCTGTGCATCCACCTTGGGAATGCCAAATCACTCAACTCTAAATGCAAAAACCCTAATAGTGTCACCACTAAAATATATCCTTAAAGAAGGTACACATTAATTAATCACTAAAATTACCAACTATGAACTCCCGTTACAGAATCTCCATATTCACTATATTTATGTTATTTTTGTCGGATCGTCTGTTATGAGGATGCAAAAACATACTCTTGCAACAGACCCTCCATTTTATTCAAATTTAAAAGAGGCCAACCGGCCCACCTCGCATGAGGCTATATGGTCCTGTGAACCAGCCACCGCAAACATAAATTCCTTTAGAACATCCTCGTTTAAATCACATTCATATCTCAGTTCAATCAGGACACAATTTTGAATGTCCAAAATGGTATCAGTGTCGCCCAGAACAAGTGTATATACTCATCTGGAAATGATGACAATCAGTATACTATGAGCAGACTCGAAGGCTGAAAGATGTAGCCATCCATCAATTAAACGAGAATCGTCTTCCTAGCTCAAAAGGCCGCTCAAGATGTCCTCGTTCCTTCTTTGAGAGAATGGAGATCTTCTTATACACCCCTTAACCCTTTAGGCAGGAAGTCTGGAGAGTTCCTCTCCGACAAATCATATCCTTGATCACATCCAGAAATAAGAAGACAGTAGTGGATTTTCACATCCTGTGAAGTGGCGGGTGTACCTTTGGCTCCTGCTCCATGCTGGAAGCATCCATCAAGTTCAAGGCAGATGAGACCCTGGCAATCCACACTGCCAGCTCCTCCTTCTGGAATAGGCAGATCACACTGGCCTCCTCACAATCTTCTGAAGGCAAGAGTACTTCCACATCCCCTCAGAGCCCAGTACCGAGCCATCTAAATCCAAGTCATAGCCAAAATCTCAGACAGCTCCCAGCTCTTCCCCATTTCTAGGGGGCGCCACACACAGGGATGCTTAGTCAAGGGCTTCCACTCTCCTCCTGCCTCGCACGAGACTCCACCTGGGGGCACCCAGAGGCCGCAAGGTCTGAATTTCCATGCCAGAAAAACCAGGCCTGCTGCAAAAAAGAAAATATTTTGGGGAGGACAATCTGGAGTCTGTAAACTCTCCTATCGGAAACGACCCCCCCCAGCACCAGGGAGCACAATCGCCACAGGCATCCTAGAGGATGATATGCAGCTCACAGCACGGTTGTTGATCCTCTGGCCAGCTGGATATCCCTACTCATAGCACCATCTGTCACCTCCTGTCTTGAGGCAGGCAAGGCCAGACTAATCACATCCCCCGGCTGAAAGAGGGGGAGCAGGCCCTCCAGGGACAACTCAAAAACTGCCATGCAAGAAGAGCAAAGTCCAGAATACGGAGATGAAGGACCTCGTTTGCCACAGGTCAAACAGTATTTCCTGGAAGAAGACAGAGTTAAGGCAAGTATCCCAACAGTGCACACTAAGGCTGTGGCAATCGAAGGTGCATGTTAACTGTGCTTTCTACAGCATGCGTTACAGGCACCAGGAGAGGAGCATGCATTGGAGCTGCTTGGGCAGAACGCTTGCAAGGACCGTGTGACCGCCAAGCGCATAATACAGAAACGCTATCAACGCATGCAGAAACGGCAGGAAATCCCCACCCAGCACCAACAGTCACCAGCAGTCTGCCCCAAATTGAATCCCCCATAGATGGAATCGGGAGCCCCCAGCAAGGACAATGACAAGGTTAAGCCTTGGTACTCACCCCCTGAGAGCCTCAGGCAGAGAATCCATGCCGGGATCAGCTCTACTCCCCTGGAACAATTTGGCTAGCTTTGCAGCATTGCATTTAAGGTGGCTGACAGGCAGATCCCTCTGAGAGCCTTCTGCAATCTTCAGGGGAGAGCAGGGGTGACAGAGGAGGAGGGAGGGACCACTGAGATTGTGAGAGGCAGCTGTACTCTTCCAGATCCTTCCAATTTCTAGCTGCTCAACAGGCCCTTATCCAGGGTAAGAGCATGGAGCTGAACCAATTTCCTCTCCTTCTATGGCTACCAAAAAGACTGCAGTCTAGTAGAGCCTCCCACGTCACACTCTAGTGAGAGATCAAGCCACAGGCTGTCATTCGTGAGCATTTTAATTCAATCTTTTCCTCTCAAATCTTCAGAATTTTCTTCAGAGAGCAGAAAATCCACTTACCATCTGCTGGAGACAAAGAAATACTGAAGTGACCTCTGGTGGCTGAGGTGAAGAGGTATGGGAGTGATGTCATTGAAACCTGGGTTTTTCATTGGTTCTTTGTCTCCAGCAATCTGCTGCTAGGGGAACACAACCCATTTGTCTGGACTGGTCTAGCAGAACAATATGGAAACAAGAATTCTGGAAATAAGGCCCGAAACCAGATACTTCCCTAATAAGGGGAGTAGTTTGGAAGCTTTCACACCACAGTCTATACTCCAAGCACACAAGTCTGCACAACAGACTGTGTTCAAAAGCATCTCCTCTAACATGGCTTTCCAGCCATTACTTTTTTTAGACCATATTTCTTGCACTAAAAACAAAAATTAATGTGGTTGTACACGTTTCAAATTAAAAGGGTGCACACCGCAAAGGGAATGAATTCCTGCTTCTTGGCAGTTTGATCAGGTCAGCAAGGCACACCCTTCAAGAAGTTTTGTAATTAAATGTTTAATTTAAGAAAATCATTTGGTGCATAGGCTAACTATTTAAAATTCCAAACATACTGCAGTCTCGTTTCTGTAGCAGAGTTGCTATTTTTTATTTTTTTTTTTGCATGAGGCAAGCAACACAAATCAATAAGCAGTTAGAACATAACAAAATAATGACTCAAGAGAAATCAACTCAGTTATCTGGAATCTAGATAGCTACTAGCTGTCCATATGTCACGTGTCCTGCAAGCCAGTTTCGTGAAGCCCTCCTGTTGTGCATTACTTTCCTCCTCAAGCCAATATGCAAACTGAGGCAGTCTGGAAGGTCTCTCCAAAATAGCTTGTTTTTAATTTAAAACTATTTATAAACTGCTAAATCAAAAATTCTCTAACAGTTCACATCCAAAACATACATAAACATGTATCAACCCGAAACAAACAAATAACAAAAACTACACAAACAATCAAATCAAGTCAGATTAAGCACCTTCATAAAAAGAGCAGCCTTAAACTTCTTACAAAAAAGCTAGGATAAGAAGTCTCCATACGCAATGCATGAGGAAGAGAATTCCATAACCGAGGACCCCTGACCAGAAAAGCAGAATCATGGGCAACATTTATTTATTTTATTTATTTATTTCACATTTCTTATATACCGCCTTTCATGATATCAAGGCGGTTTACATTGAACAAACTGAAAGGACACTGAACAGGGCATTATAACTTGGAGATAACTATTTTATAGGGAGCATGGGCACAGTTACTGGTCCTGTTCACAGTTACTGGTGGAACCACTAACAGTCTGGAATCCAAAGAACACAATTTACGAGCTGAAAACATAATTGCACAAAGTAAAATAAAAAAAAGACTTTTTGCAACACACCATTCAACAGTTTAAATACCAAATACAAGCATTTACAAACTGATCTCTTCTTAAATGATAATACAGGCAGTTGATATAAGATGGGAGTAATATGAACTAAACTCATTTTCTCGCAATTACTCAAGCTTGGTGTGCTGTGTTAACCATAAAGGTTTTAATGTAGAGATGGAAACCTGACACAGACCATACTGCAATACTCCAAGAATATTATTAATGCTTGCATCATAGCACAGAAGTCCGTAAATGAAAGATATCTCTTGAAACCCCCCAAAATAACTTCTCAACCAAAAGAACAAGCATTTTTAACCACCTTATATAACATGGGAGTGCATAAATAATGCAGTACCCTGGAGGAACTGCCGCCCCTTACCTCTTGCTTTCTGTTCAAACTGCAGGGATGGGGGGAGGGGGGAGTAACTAGGCCACAGCCTAGTAATCTGCTGATTTTTTTCATGGCAGAAGTTTGGGAATGCTCGAATCTCTCAAGGAATGCAGGCCCGGATCTCAGCCTGCTTGTCTGACCTTGCTGCCTGGATGTCCTATCGCTGTCAGAAACTGAACATAGCCAGGATGGAGCTCCTCATCTTTCCCCCTAAGCCCACCTCCCCCCTTCTTTCCCTTTTTCTGTGGATAAACACCATCCTCCTCCTCCTGGTTTCCTCAGCTCGCAACCTTGAGGTCATCTTTGACTCGTCTCTCTCTGCACACATCAAGCAGATTGAACGTGTTACCAGGGCTATGCTTCTGACAGGAAGGGATGAAATTTGCTGATGTTACAGAAAGAAACAGATTTTAGCTATCGTCATGTTTTTTTCTCTCTCATGTCAGCAAATTTGTCCCTTCCTTTCTGAACAGGTTCTTATCCACTCTAGTCACCTCTCATTCAGACGTTTGTTACCGGCTCGTAGCTGGTCTTGCCCAGAATCACCTCTCTCCCCTTTAATACATTCAAAACTCAGCCGCATGGCTAATCTTTCCTCAGAGTTGCTATGCTCACATAATCCATTTTCCCAAAGTCACTATACTGACTACCTATCCATTTCTGCTTCCAGTTCAAACATTTCCTGCTGACCTACAAGTGCATTCACTCTATGGTGCCTCATTATCTCTCATCTCCTACTCATCAGGCAAATTACTTCTTTCTGTGCCCTTCTTTCCATCTTCATGCACCATATACCTGGAACAGACTACCTGAGTCAGTACATCAGCTTCCATCTCTGTTCCCTTCAAATCCAGTGCTAAAAACCTCTTCAAGGCTGCTTTTGGATCCCGACCCTCTTATTCTCCATGTGTGTTATAACAGTTTCCCCCTAGTTGTATCCTAGCCTCCTGTTTGTTATGTGTGTAAGCTCTATTGAGAAGGGACTGTCTTGAGCTGCTGGAGGATCCAAGGTGGTGCCCTAGTCCACAGTTGCTCCGGGCTGCTTTTTTTTTTTTATCATGCCAAAACGAAAGGGGAAATCTAGCAAGAAACCTCCCCTTACTAAGGAGACCCCTTCCGTGCAAGTTACTTCAGTGGTTGGCCCTATTGACTTTTTCTTCTCACAGCCGGAGCGTCAGCCTGCTTCAACCAGTGGCTTCCCAGCTTTGTCAATGCCGGGGCTGGTTAGCTCAGCAGCATCCTCGGGGTGTGAACTTTCATTGCTGGAGCTGCGCAGACCTCCTGAAGTACCTGCTGGGATCACCGGCACAGAGGTTTCCAGTTCAGTGGATCCCACGATTGACTTTGCTGACATGCTGGTGGGAGGCAGTGCCCCTGGGTCGGCTGCGGCTTTAAGGCAGATGCCGCTTGAGTCGGAGACAGCGGCAGGAGGTTACACCAGCTGGGGTCAGTGGAATCAGCACTGGTAACTGCAGCACAGCCACAGGATCTGAATGGAGATTCCTTCTCCTCAATGGGAATTGCGTCTGGTTTGCTCTTTGGTCCTCCTTTTGTGTTGAAGCGACCAGATAGACTCCAAAGTAAAGCTATCTGGAGTGCTCTCTCTAAACTTGGTGAAGCTTCAGTTCTGCATTTCCAGAAGTTGTCTGTACAAGATCAAGGTAACTCATCACAGCTCTACATCAGAGGACTCCAAAATGGCTGAGATATTCAGAATACCCATATGTTGTGCTTCTGCAGTAGACACCTTCTTACGACCCGGAACATAATACACTTTGGATAAAGGTGGCTGAGATTCTGGGGGAACCCCAAGAACATCTTCCATATACCTTTTCAACATATCCCTGGCTGATGTTAATAATGATCTGGAGAAATTAATCCAACATCTCCAGTTTAAACTTGGAAACAGTCAAATCTTGAACGAGAGCCAAGTTAGTACCTTCCAAACTTTGTGATTTAACCTTAAGGTTGTCCATGGACTCCTTTAACACACTTATGTCATCCACATTCTTTTTTATCAAAGCAGAGTTATCTTGAATTTGAGCAGATAGCTACTGAAATTGGGGAACCAATGCTTCACCCAATTTAGAAATGGATGATATTTAAAACACCCAAAATCTCTCCTTATGGGTGTTCTTAGAGAATAAAATGGTCACATGAGCTATCTACTAAATGACACATACATAAAATACAGAGAGTGAGTTTAAAACAGAGTAGTGATCTGCTAATCTCCATTATCTAACCATACCTTACAGCAACTTTATAAGACAATGGTACCTTTCACAAGGCCTGAGAGGCTAGGAGTTACCATTGCGAATTTAAGATTTTTTCAAAACATTAATTCCATTAGATTTTCAAACTAGTTTATGCAGTTCTACATCACTCCGTTTTTAGGGCACCGTCTAATATTTGTAACTATTTACATTGAAAGTATGAGGGAGTGGGGTGGAGACATGTCTATTCTGGATTAGCTCCTCTATAAGTAAGCAGGAAATAACATGCCAAAGGGAAGCTATTCATTGATCACTAGGACCTTTCCCAAGACAGAAAGCACATACAATGATGGCAGATGAAGACTGGACAGCCTATGCAAACCAACAGCCCACTGCCCACAACTGTGTCTTCTCCTTCAGACCCTTGGCGCTTACCCCATGCTTTCCTGCATTCTGTCTGTCCGATACTGTCCCGTCTGCACCTCTTCCAGTGGGAAGTCTCACTTTTCTTTCATATAGAAGAATTTATTTATTTAGACAGACAGATTTGTATGCCACCTTATCACATGGGTTTTTAGCATTAGAATTAGCTTCCAAAATCTAGGCCATCCTTCAAGCTTCATTAGATCCCTCCCCTGGATTTCTACACTTTCCAGGGCAATTATGCTGTTGCAGGTTTTGGTATCATCTGCAAGAGAACAAACCTTTCAACACTCTACGATACCATGTAAAAATGCTGAAAGGAACCTGATCAAGGACCAATCCTTGCAGCACACCGCTGATAAACTGCCCTTTCCTTGACGTGAACTCTTTTTACTACTACACTTTCTCAACTCCTGCTCGACCAGTTCTTAGACCTCTTCTGGGCCCACATCATGGCCATCCTCACATCCTAGAGAGCTTTAGAACCACAGAAACTGAACATCCATAAGAGACTAAAAGTGAAGAAAACTAAGTTAAGCAGATGCAGAGCCATCAAACTGCATATCGCAAGGTCCTACCACTCTCTCCTACAGCACTGAAATCACTTAATAGGTTTCTTTGTAAAATGTATTTTTGCAGCAACACTGAATCTTTAATGAGACTCGGGAAAACCTGCCTGCGTGCCAGTCAAACAAACCCTATTAGAAACCTGCAACCTTTTCTTGCCATTCAAATATTAGTTTACTGTGTAGGCTGAGAAAAAGCACACTGCTTTTATGACTAGATATTACTGTAAATTTAACGTAACTCTTAAATGTCATGAGATAAATGCAAATCTGTGTTGATATAATAAATATATACCTTTTTAATACTGTGCGTATTAAATAGGTGCAATCTAGTTTACATGCTTTAATGGTACTTTTAACCTGTGTAAACCTGGGAGGTTTCAAACTATGCTAATGAGATCATGAAATGCAAAACAGTTTCTTACCTATTAGCGCTGCTCAAAACTATACACATTAAACTACTTTGCAGACACATTTATGCAAAAAAGCTTTTACTATGCTTCAGAGGTTTAGTTATAATTTTATGATACCATCACAAGTGCACGCAACTTTTAGCGGCTACAGTAACCCATGCCTCATTTGCATCTTAACCTCAGTCATTAGTATGCACGAATGACTAAACACTGCATTTAGATGTGGTAATGCTCTTTTGTATAATGGCCCCATAAGTCTTTTTAGAACAAAAATACTCAATCGTGGTTTTTAAAATTTGACCAAGCCTCACTAAAAAGGTATAACAAATCTCAAAGACTTTCAAAGACTCGTTTTCTTCCAAGCTTTACGTGTAAATATTAAAGAATTATAAGAAAATAAGAGAATGAAACTAATGTACAACACTTAAAACTGTTGACTTCAAAAGGTCTCAAATTAGGTCAGTTTTTCTGAACCTCGTGGATGCATTACTGTCATGTACTTCAGTGGACGGCAGACTTCACATAGGGGGAAATGCCCACAGCACTACACCATGCCTTGAGTTGATATACTAAGACCAAGGCAGGCGCTACCATTAGGCAAATTAGGTGGGTGCCTAGAGCACCTGATCTCCAGGGGCACCCAATGCCACCCATCTCCAGGGTCTGCAGTGGCAGCAATGGCTTGCAAACCATGACGCAGCCCTTACCTGAACTCTCGGGCGCTATGTCACATTTCCTGCCTTCTATTATATGCTGCTTCCGTTCCCATCTAACGCAGACTTGCAGTGCAATGTGTGCCTTCGAGTCAGTCCTGACTCCTGGCGACCCAGAAGCTCCTGGGTTTTCTTGGCAGTGTCACCGGAAGTAGATTGCCAGGCCTTTCTTCCGAGGCAATGGAGGGTTAAGTGAATTGCCCAAGGCCACAAGGAGTGCTGGTGGGACTTGAACCCTGGTTGCTTGGTTACCAAGCCAGTGTTCTAACCACTAGGCTACTCCTCCACTCCAACGCAGACTTAGGCTTTGTATAAAACCAGAAATCGGAATTGGGGTGGGGTGGGGGTGGAAGCAGCACATTATAGAAGACAGAAACCGCAACGCAGTACTGTCGCTGTTGCAGGATGGAGGGCCTGTCTAGGGAGCCTCCACTCCTTGCACCAGCCCTGCCTAAGGCCCTCACTCAAAACTGCCAGTACACAGCCTGTGGTGATCAACCACAGGAGATAACTTCTTTTTCCACACTGTAAGAGCATAATGTAAACTTAAATCTGTTTTCCGTAACGGTGCCTGCAATACAAGAACTGCCCATGCTGACAGCTAGATAAAGGGTGCTTTCAGTAAAGTGCATCTACTACACATTCAGCATTAAAACGAACGCGTAGTAGAAGCAGAGCCTCTGTGGTAATTGTTAAGAGTGTGGCCTGCATGCTCTTGGCAGTTACTGCCGTCAGGTCACTTAATTGCAAATGCCACTGCTGTGCTTTAATGCGCCCACTGGGGTGTTAGGTGCACCTACATTAATTGCAACGCTGGCAGTTAGCACAAGGGAGCACTCACTCTCCACCCCTAACCCACCTATTCTCTTCCCTATCAGACGCAGGAATTACACACGTAGTAACTGTCATGCCTACGCGGTAAGTCATCATAAAGCTATGCGCTAAAAAAACACGCCAACCACTTAGCGCATTTTAAGAAAGGGGCTCATAGGTTCATTTTCACATGATAGTTACAGTGTCCTTGGAGATAAACTTATACAGATATGGACAGTTTCTGTAAGTCTCCATTATCCTTCCATCATCTTTTCTCCACTAATCCTAAATTGGCCGAGTGATTAGAGCACTGGCTTGGTAACCGAAAGATCAAGGATCGATTCTCACTAGTACTCCATGTGGCCTTGGGCAAGTCACTTAACCCTCCATTGCCTTGGAAGAAAGGTCTGGCAGTCTACTTCCATTTACACTGCCAAGAAAACCCAGGAGCTGCTGGGTCGCTAGGAGTCAGCACTGACTCAAAGGCACACATTGCACTGCAATCCTAAATTAGTCCAGTCTTCCACCACACCATAAAGTTCTACAAGCTGAACTGAATATTTCAATCTGTTGCCAAATGATAGCTAGGTGACAAATGCTGGATTTCTGACCGTCTGTCTTTGACTAACAGAAATTAGACAAACTTGAATGACTTTACTATACAGTGTTTGTTTGTTTTTTTAAGGGGGGGGGGATTTAAGGTAATATGACTGAACATAGAAACATAGAAACATGATGACAGAAAAAGACCACATGGCCTATCTAGTCTGTCCTTCCATAACAGCAACTACAACAGTCCCCTTTTTACCTTTAGAGATCCTCTGTGTTGGTCCCATGCTTTTTTGAATTCAATTACTATCCTCATCTCTACCACCTCCACTGGGAGACTATTCCACGGATCCACTACTCTTTCCGTAAAGAAATATTTCCGCATATCACTCCTGAATCTATCTCCCTTCACCCTCATCCCATGTCCCCTCGTAGCAGAACTTGCTTTCAATTGAAAGAGGCTCTCTCCCTGAACATTTATGCCACGGAGGTATTTAAACATCTCAATCATATCACCTCTGTCCCGCCTTTCCTCTAAGGTGTACATATTAAGATCCTTCAGGTCTGTCCTCATATGCTTTATAATGAAGACCACTAATCATTTTAGTAGCCACCCTCTGTACCGACTCCATCCTGTTCACATCCTTTTGAATAATTGATTCTTTTGGGATGTAAACCTTCTTTCCATGGTTAGACAGCAAGGTAGGATGGTTAAATTAGATTCAAAGTACAGTGTTCTAATAAGCCCTATTTGTCCTGGATGGAAAATAAAGCTTCTTTGGATTTAACAAATTTATTGGGTCAAGAACTGTTCAAAACTGATGCATTAGTACCATTAAAACAACTGCGACCTGTACAATTTATATAAAAAGTATGTGTAATACTGCTTCACAACACAGCACAATATAATACAATAGCCAGTGATGATCAGCTTAAAAAGAGCAGATGAAAGACAAAAGATGTTTGATCTCTCACTAGATTTGAGGGTTGTCGCTGTGAGTAAAACACGGCCTTTTCTCAATCCAAATCAAACATCAAATAGAGGCTATGACTGCACTCTCTCACTTCCCTTGACCACACACAGCCGAATGGATGGCCAACTTTCTGTAGAAGCCTTTCCATGGACAGAAACTGCATTTGGAAATCAGAAGAGTTGAAGCATTTCCAAAATGAAAATCTGGAAAGCTCTTAAAGTTAAATCCATCAAGGGTGTGATGTACAGATATGAGCCAATAAGGAAGTCGACTGAAGTCTATTAATCTTTTTTGCCTAGGACCAAAAGGCACAATTAAACAAAAAGGGTCTAGGTTTACATAAACCAGACTAAACACATCTTAAATTATGCACAGAGTATTAGCACATAAAGCTGGTACTACATCTGTAGAACCTTAAGGCACTGCATTGAGATATGTGCATACCACTATAAAGACTTTCAGAGTAGCAGATAGCATAATAGATGCATTGTAGCAGCCCGACTTAACCAAAGCAAACAGTTCAAATGAAAACTAACCTACAATATTATTGAACATTCCATTTAGAAAAGGCATAAGCAGACGATGGAAAAGCCGTCCATTCAATATAGGGCTCTGTATGGAATGCTGCAGGTCGGCAACTTCATACTCATGATCAACAAATGAAAAGTTATTATTATGTATGCCCCTTTTTTCAAGGGGTAAAAAAATATTTTCAAAATTTAGGAGACAGGAAAAGCAAGCAGTTATTTTTTAAATTTAAATTTCTCCTGGCTATTTTACATCTACTTTTATTTATGTTTGAGGGTTTTTTGTTCTTTTCCTTTAATTTTGGCTTTTGCTTTTCTTTGGTGTTCTCCTTTTCAAGGCACCAGCCCCACCTTTTCAACCAACCCCCCCCCCCCCCCCCGACCCATCCACTCTCCTCCTATGCCATTCAAACCATAGGGGGAAACTCTTGGCCACAGTTTCCCTCCTCAGGCCCTGGTCCTGATCACAGAACCATAGAAACATGACGGCAGAAAAAGATCACATGTCCTGTCTAGTCTGCCCTTCATAGCCATAGATGTTCCTAAGTTCTTCTAGTAACAACTTCTTCCCAGTCTGGTACCAAAAGTCAAAAGGTTTCGACATCCAGGCAACCAGGATTTATCCAGGCCTGCTCATTTTCAATTTCTGTGGAACTTTATTAAATAAGAGCAGTGCAATAGGGGGAGACTTTCACTTTCTAATAAAAAAAAAAAGAGCAAACTGTATTCTGACACAATGGGGATAATTATATAATGAGCTATCTAGATTTAGGTGAGAAGAATGTGCGTAAATCTCACTATTTTAGTCACATGGGCGATGGGCCACATTTATATGCACATGACCTCTTCTACGCTAGGTGCTATTTTAGAAGTACATGCGTAGATCCAATGGCATGTAATTTCATGGAGCATTTACACCAACCCTAGGCTGGCATAAGTGATCACACTTTAGCATAAGTGGCCAAAAGCGCTCCCTAATTTCGTTTTTCATAAGGAAAGTAGGCACCTATTCTTCTTGATAAAAGACATGCATTTTGGCTACTTTAAAACTAGGTGCCCAGTTATAAAAGTTACCCATCTTACACTCCAGACAATTGAGTAAAACCTTGGCTTTAGCTCATGTCTAATTCCCTGTCCCTTGTTTAGTTGTAGTCTCAATTTCTACAAACGTTGCCAAATCAAGATGATTTATGTGCACAATATGATGACCTAGGGAAGCATAAAGTAAAGACTATTTGCTCACGGCTTGGCTTTTATGGTGCACACTGCAGATGAGAAGAGTCAACAAGTCCAAGAGTCAACAAGTCCAAGAGAATTGCAGAAGTATGCACTCGGTCGCCGCAGGGTACAAGGAGAGACTCTCATAGCCAAAACAATTTGTCGTAATGGCCAGACGGCACCAATGACAAATCTTGGATGCTGTTCTTACCTCAGCCGTCCTGCCCTGGGGCCCTCCTCTGGCTAGAAAGAGGTCTGCAGAGGCCACTAAAAGTTGCCAAAGGGATGGCAGCAAAAAAAATAAAGGGTGTGGGAAAAAGGGCTTAAAAAAAGTTTACTTCCAATTAGTTTCAACCGTACTCACAATCCAAATTGTCTTGATTAGATTGTAAGCTCTGATGGGCAGGGACTGTCTTACATGTCTGTGCAGCGCTGCATATGACTGTAGCTTTACAAATGCTCAGTAGTAGTAGTATCCCACACAATGAATTTGTGAGCGCTTAGCCGCCCAGAGGTACATGCTGGGATTGTGTAAGGTAGTTTTCTCTGCGTTAGGCGGACTTTCCATGATTAGCTTGTAGTTCTGCACAAGTAGGTTGCAGACCCCTTCTCTCATTCATTATGAAAGTGAAGAACCTCACTGTCTAATGTCAATCAGCCATCCAGATTCTCTTATATAAGTCAGTTATCCACATTCATAACCAAACCTTCACAAATATATGAAAGAGAAATCCCTTCAGATCTGTTAGTGACTAGACGCAAAGAATTTCTTTCCTATCTGCAACATGTGACATGACTTGCAAGTGCCAAAACTATCTTGCAAAACAAAATTTAACAAAAAAATGAAATCCCGTGCCATAATTAATAAAAGAAGGTTTGGTAATGCAATCGGGTTTAAAGCAGTGGAATTGTGGGCTAAATTACCTGCAACAGTAAAGGGGATTTCTTTCACTACTATGTTTCATAAAAAACGTAAATCTTGGTTGTTCTCTTAGGCCCTCATTCTCAACTGCGGGTTGTGGGGCTACACATCCTGCTGCGACGTGCAGCCCCGCAAGCCGCCTGTACCCTATTCTCCCACTGTTTCTCCCTATATGTCTTGTGCATCAGGATAGGGAGATCCGGCGGGGGGCAGGATCAGGGTGAAGCGGGAGCGGACCAACCCTGCCGCATGTACAGGGCTGATGCAGGTCACGGCACTGTTTATGTGCTGCCGGGCCTGCTTTGATGTGCTGCTTATGCCATCTCAGGAGGTGGTATAAGCAGCACAATTTGCTAGATCGGAGCAGGGGAGCCACCTCTGGTGCTGGGGCCAGGTGCATCCCTGCCGCCCGATCCAGGCTGCGGTAGGCCAGCCGTGAGACGGGCGGCAGGGATTGGGAGGCCGGAGCCACGGGCGCCCGCGGGGAGGACGTCCCTACAGGCGGAGGGGGCACGCTGGGCCATCTTCAGACCAGATTCTGGCTCCCGCGCAAACAAAAATGCTCCCGCGGACCAGAATCGGGTCCTAACGGCCTCATCTTCAGCGGGGATGTCCCCTTCCCAGAGTGGGGCTCCACATATCCTACTTTTGTAAATGTTTTAGAAATGTTATTGGAAACTGCACTGAACTAATTTTAATTGGGATTGCAGTGGCATAGAAATGTTTTATAATAATTTCACCCAAATCCGAACATTAAATTTTTCACACTGGTTTTAGCTGCCTTGCTCATAAAACAGAAATAAACCAGTCTGCACAAAAAAAAGACAAATTCTTGCAGCAAATTCTTGTCATTTAAGTTATGTGACCTTCAATTACCAGAAGTCTTCTAGTATAAACGCTGCCACATAGGAAGGGGGGAGGGGGAATATCTGCACTATCTACAGATATCAGACAGCATTAAAAAAATACTACTTTAAATACCACAAAATGCATGTTTTTCATTTGAAAAAGTCTCATCTCATTCCATGGGAAGCTTCAACTACAAAACTACAAGCTCACTGATGCAATGGGGGGAGGGGGGGCCCACAGGCCCAGCTTGTCCTCTTACTTCATGACCACCCTCTTTTCAACCTGTTCTCATATAGCCTTTTTGCACACTCTGTTTCTTCAGCTGTAGCAGGGCTCAGTTCATTGCCAGGGCGAATATGCAACTTTCCAGTTGAGATGCATCAGCGTTGGAGCTGCCGGCAAACCTGGTTAGGGAAAATCTGCACCCCAAGTGCCAGAGACCCGGAGCCATCCCATAACACCATGGCAACTGAAAAGCGCACACAGACACGTTCAAACCCAAAAAGCATGCATTCGATGCATAGCACAAACCAATCATTTTTGGAGTCTGCACCAGGATCCCCTAATGAAAATCAAGAAATTACTACCTCATCCCCTGAAACCCAAACATCATTCCAAAGCAGCTAGGAGAGGAAAATAAAAACCCACAGGGCACACGACTACTCTTGCTGGAATTCTGCAAACAAAATTCAAACTTCTGTGTCAAAACATCTAAATTATGCAAAATTCTTCATGCTTTGTCACAATACCAAAGCATTATTGTTTTTGAGTGATCTGTTTTCTGCATTGTATTCTAAATTACATAGCACAAAAAAGTGTAAAAACTTTGAATTATTGTATGCAGAATTCCAGCAGGAGTAAAGGCCTAAGGAATCCGTGAAGAGCGAAATCTCAAATAAGTGCATATGTAAAAATCTAAAAGGAAACAGGGACCTGTGTAGTCCTGATATAAAGCACTGGTTCAGCCCGCATCCAATATTAATCACTAGTATTTGAGGAATTGCAAATACCTGCAAACAAAGACTTCAATAGCATCCTCTGAGGTCAGTAAAATGCTTCATTCAAATTTTTCATCTGATGATCTTTCAAATGACTGTTTAATCCAACAGCAGATTTAGTAGGTCTTCTGTCACACCAGAGAATTGAGCCCCTTGTTTAAAGTGCTTACTCTATTGTGCTCCATGCTGCCTGCCTCTTTGATCTAAGAAGCATCCCTATCTCGGTGCACTAAGCTTCAATCAAGAATCGACAGGGTAGCCTTCCCTAGCTGCTGCCAATTACTCATTCTATCAAAAGCAGGCAGAGCAAATTCCGTTCTTATAACAAACATACAAGCTTGACGCAGGGAGCCGGCGCACGTTACAGTACGGGCAGAAGTCTTTTCCTACTCCATGTGCAAGCTAAAGCTTTAAAGGCCCCCCCCCCCCCCCGTCCCTTTCCACCCTTAGTCCTTCCCGCCCTGTATGACTGATTTCTCTCTAGGCTTTCCTATTATGATATGGCGTTCCGCTCTATATTTTAATTTTTATATGCCGCCCTGCTGCTGTGGTGAAGGGTAGTTAAGCAAATGTAAATAAACATAAACATATGGCCTTGGGAAAACGACATGATGGCTAACGTTCAATAAAAACTCAATAGCTAGCTAGCTAGCCACTTTCACCTGGAACCATTGTTTAATATTTGATAACCTGGCCTTTTTAAAAATTCCATTCTCAGATCGTGATATATGAAAAAAAGCAACATTTATATTCTGTATTTTTGAATATATTATTAACAGCATGAACTCAGCAACTGCCATAAACAAGACTAACTCCTATACACCATCTTAAAAATCCCCAGACAAGGTGGCTAGTAAAACATAATAAAACTTTATAAACACCACCAACGCACCCTTTAGATCACAGCACTGCAGAAAATGCTAGGCAAATCCGCGTTATCTGCTGTGGTAACAGCCTATACACCCCCTAGGGATGGTAACACAGCACACCACTAAAAACATACAGCTGTGAACCTAGAACGCTGGGTCAAGCTCCCCCAATATCACTCACTGTGTAACCTGGAGCTGGTTTCTCAACATCTTTATACCCAGCCACTCTGGAGCAACCCCATCATGAAAGTTACCATCATATACGGCACACATCTATTGCAACAGCTATGTTATTTAGCATTATCGCTCAAATCATGCACGGTCTGCAAGATGCAGCCCATACTCATTCCCCAGTATACAGTGAATGCAGGAATTAGCACACACTTAAGAGACAAGCTGCGCCATCAACTGTTAGTGCAGCCATGCAATACAACACCAGTGCATGCTAACTTCCATGTTATATGTGCCAATTCCGGGCGAATGAGTATCGGCTGCGTCTTGCAGACTCTTAGTGTAAGAGGCACCCCAAGTCTTCTACTTCTGGAGGGCCAAGCAATCAGTTTCTGTTCGGAACCAAGTCAGAGCCCAGAACTCTACAAAATGGTTTCCTGAAGGGAACTACTTAAAAATCTCTTATAATGTATGAGAAGCTTATCATGGAGTTCTCCGTGCCACTTTGGCCCACTAACATTACTACGCCCGCAAGGCTTAGCTGAGAACATGGGAGTTCCAACCAGAACATTGTATTTCTTTTGCTTGGATAACCTTTAAGCACTCTTAGCAGTTGTTTAAAGGAAAGGAAGGGCTGAGATTTTGGACTTAGCTCACACTTTTTCCAGTAGAAGCTCAAGGAGAGTTAAAGTCAGGTATGATAGGTATTTTCCTGTCCCCAGAGGACCTGCAATCTAGGAGCCGACAGAGCAAAGCGTACCATGCTCAGCACGGGCAATAGCAGTGTTCGCACTCAATCTTCTGCACTCGTGTGAGCGTAGAATGTAGCAAGGGATCTAACACAAGCCTAATCAATGTGCTGCTGCCTGCGTTAAACGACAGCACTTCAAATCTAGTCAAGAGCGTGCTAACGAAGCAATGAGCTATGCAGCGCAGATGCAGAAGAGCAGAAGGCGGAACTCAATGTTAAGATTTTTAACACTAGGTCTGAGGAGATGTTAAGGGTTAGCTGGAGAGGAATTTATGACAGTTTCTGCAGTATACAGCCCCAGAACGTTTTTTCTGACTTTGCTGAAGAGGAGTGCTGAAAAAAACAAAAAAGTGGCAGGGACAATGTACGTATATGTGCTGAATACTATGCCACCCATAAAAGCAAATCTTATTTTGTGCAAGATATAGCTGCTGCTAACTCGTGCCCATCTGCCTGGCTTGTTCTTCTCGTTTAGCACAGACCTTTTTGCACACAGCTCATTCGCATGCCGTCTGTTTACAGCATAGCTGAGTTAAAACGTCTGCGCTAAGCCTGCATTAGGTAATCCTGTGCGAGAGCTTTAGTGCCAGCCGGCAGCGCAGGGTTTCTGCATTCAACCCTTTTACCTGAGGCAATGAAAGGTAAAGCGACTTGCTGAAGATCACAAAGAGCACCAGTAGGTTTTGAAGCCTGGCTTCACTGCTTCTCAGCCCACTGCTTTAACCATAGGCGACTTCTCCACTGGGTCTCGTTGCTGGTGTGGTGTCTCCTTGTCTCCATCTTGCTGATGTGTAAATTCTGCTCTGGCACTTTTCTAGCTGTTGCTGTATCAAAGATGGGGGGGGGGGAGGGCAGAGGACAATCCCCCTCAATATATCTCCCACTCCCAGAAAAGAAGGGGACAACCTTTTCTTTGGGGGCCCTGAATGTGAACTTGCACCACTGACTCCTAGACCCTGCTTTTGTTCTCCTTTATAAAAAGGATAATAGAGCGAGCTACATTTTCACAAAGCTGGTCAGAAAGCAGAAGCTGAACTTTCCCTATGTCACAACTTCTAGGACTATCAAGCCCTCTTTAGCACATGCACAGGGGCTCCAGATCAGTCGGAGCTAAGGGCTGGTACCTATGCTGGCTTGGGACCTACTAAGACCAACAGAATTTTATCAAGTGGTCTACTGAAGTCCTGCAAATCATTCACATGCAGATAAGCACAGATGTTAGTCTGACTCAAGCAAATTTATACAGCCATGCAGCCATCTAACAAATGCCTTAGAGGCAAGTTTTCAAACTCAGATTGGAAGGAAGGAAAAAAAACCACCACAATATTTTCCTGACTTTCCAGCTTTCCCCTGCTAATAAATTTCCCACAGTTTAGAGCTGAGATACTCAACCCAGTCCTCAGGATACATCCAGACAGTGTGACTTTCAGGATATCCACAGCAAATACGTATGAGGTACATTTCCATACAATGTATTTTCATCGAGGACAGCCTGAAAACCAGAGAACTGGATGAAGATCCACTGGCTTAGGCCTCAGAAAAGCTGTTGAGTTAATAGAGCTTCCCAAAACAGTCCTGGGGACCCTATTGCCAGTGTAATTTTCAAGAGACTCACAATGAATATGCATGAGATAATTCTGCATGCACTAGTGGTTAGTCCTAAATAATATGCATGAGGTAGGGTGCATGCAAATTAATAGCATGCATATTCAACGTGAGTCTCCTGAAATCCCCAACTGAATTTGGACCTCAAGGATCAGAGCTGCCCATCCCTATACTAGAACAATAAAATGACAATTTAGGGCCAACAACACGACAACTCCAATGGAATGTAGCGAAATAGCCAGCTTCTTCAGAGAACACATATTTAGTACAACATTCCTTCACATTTTACATTTACTTGTACGATTAACAAATACATAGAATACTGAAATCCATAAGCAATCTAAATTCTAAGCATGCCTCAGAAATGAAACTCAAAAAAAAAAAAAGCCCTGTGTGTGCCTATGACTATTGCAGAAATAAAGATATGTTAAAGTGGTTCAAAATTCATTTTAAAATATGGTTTGAAAGCTTTAAAAAAAAAAAAAAAAAAAAGGAGTCAGAGTTTAACAGACTCATGCGTGACACCTGTGTCCAGCAGCCACTTCCGTTCACTATCAAGATGGAGATTTGTAGTGAACAGCGTCTCTGGGTCAGAAGAATTTTCTGGATAAGCTAACACCAATCTGACTAACACATCGTTTTTCAGCTTACATGAATTTTCTCTGTTAGACAGCAGACAGGCTAATGATGTAATAACGCACAACACGGGTGGAGCCAGCATCCCCAGAGCATTCAGGCGCAAGGCACAGCCAAGTCACTGTTGAAATAGTAATACCCACCCAAACATGATGGATTAGAGAGAACCACACATGCCTAAGGCAAAGCTACACAATTCCAGGCCTTCAGAGCCCCTCAAAGACGCCCAGCATTCAGATTATCCATAAAGAAAGTTCAGAAGACAAAGTACAAACATCTGGTCAAGGAGACCCCCTTGCATAGCTGTTCCTCTAAAATCCAGGCCCATCTGTGGCTCTCGTGAGCTGGAGCAGTGCACCCCACCTCGAGAGAATTATCTGACTGCCACTGAATACATGCCATTCGTCTTATGCATATATGTGAGGTGCTTCATCGCAGATCGCTGTGTGTGAAACTTAAACCATTTCAGAAGAGGAACACAAAACAGCCAGCCAGTACTTAACTACAGTAATCCCTTTAAATATAAGGTTATCAGATATCTCTGATTTTGAACTTATGTCTCCAGCTCCATGGACTAAAACCACCTCCTGTCCTCAATTTCAGTGCAGATCGAGGCACAGGACTTTTCTTCTCCCATAAGCCCTTCCATTGGAGTGCAAGTGGCCTATCAAATCTTCTCGATCCCACCCCTCCCAGAAACAGTACTCAGCAGCACGCCATACAGAACCTGCAGCTTCTAAATCTGGGGGACTCCTCCCTCCCCCCCCCTTGCTATTCAGTCCTGAAATTCTAAGGAACTACCTTTTCTCTCAAGGGTCCCAGATTTTCCCTCCAAAAATCTGATAATTTACTCAAATAGTGGCTGATATAGAAGACAGAACTGATGAAGAATTACCAACAATCATTTTCAAGTCTTTAACAGACTTTTTACATTCTTGTATCTCATTTAGTCCTAGAGTTAGAATTAAACTATTTCTTTAAAAATAAAAACCCCCTCAAAGCTTTATTTTATTTCTAAACAGGTTTAAAGATGTCAACAACTTTTTATTCTTTCCAATCCAACAGAAGTTGGAAAGAATTATACAAAAGGAGTCAAGAACGACTGTCAATCCATCTGTGTCTCTGTTTGGGGGCAAATTAATTCTCCAAAAATCTAACACAACAGGATGAAACTGGGCATTGGGGGTGGGGGGCGTGGGAACAATAAAAAAAAGAGACAACGTTCAAAAATGGTCCAAATTGGACTAGGGCTACCAGAGAAATAAGCCCCCCAAAAAAGGTGACCCAGGATATTTCTATGGGAGGGGGATTTTCATGTTCTGTAGCATAAAGACATATACAGTGAAACACAGTAGTTAGCAAATTGCTTCTTTCAAAATGCCTCTCCCTAATCTCTATTCTTCCAACTCCCTCCTTTCAAACTGCCTTTTCTCTTCTCTATTCTCCCAACCCCCCCAAACTGCCCCACCCCACAAAAATACTCTCAACTGCCCTACTATCCCATCAAATGCCTCCACATCCACTACACTGTCTCACCACCCTGCAAACTGCATAACCCCGCCCCTACACCTAAAAAATTATCTTTTGCAAGTGACCTTACACCACATGAACTGCCCTGACCCCTAAGAAACACCCAACTGCCCCACCACTCTGTGAACTGCCCTTCCCTCCAAAATCTCCCCTGCAACTACCCCAACTTCCAAAGATACCTCCCTGCAACTGTTCCCACCTCCCAAAACTAGGTTCCCCCAAAATGGCCAACCACCCCAGCTACCCCCTCCCCCCCCACAACACTGAATGAACTGTACTGCATTTTTACTGGTTGCTATCTGTATTGCCAGCTAATCTCGGTTGTCATGGGTGGACCTAAATTAAGCTATTGGCAAACCAGGAACATACTTAAGGTCCATAGTTTAGGGGGTTATAAATGTACTCATGACTCAAGAGATGAGGGTTGACAAGTGTCTGGCTTTAAGGATTCCACTGATTTTTACATTAATACCTGGAAGCTAGAAAGACGACTAACGTGTCTGGACTTTTAAAAAGAGTTTAAAACCTCCATCTGCAGTTCTCTAATCTTCTCCCCCGCCGGTGTCACAGTGAGCCTACCCGTCCTACTTCCAATGAAACATGCCGCAGAGACTGTGGGTAGGATCCAGTCAATGGGAAGGCTGTGGGGATGGAGCACTGGAATGCTACTGTAGTCACAGGAAGCTAGGTGGCAAGCTGGGGGAAGTTCCTGTGCTGTAGAAGTTACATTTCCACATGTGAGGGGGACAGAAAAGACATGAAGCTCCCACCCACACCAAATAAAAGCCTCTATACATTTAGGGTATGTCAGGTACTTGTGACCTGGATTGACCACTGTTGGCAACTGGACACTAGGCTTGACGGACCCTTTGGTCTGGCTTTTCTTAATGTTCTTTGCTACGAGGAAAAGGTCGTTCCAACAGATGCAGTACACTAACACTGACGGATTCATAGTAACCTAGCAATTACACAATTGCACCTGTCAAAATAGTCCTCCCTTCTCATCTCTCCCAATCAGACATACACAGTACTAATACATGCACACACACTCTAACATGTCACAAACACATACATGCAAGCATTTACAGTGGTGTGCAAAAGTCTGGAATCACTTGTGAATTTTGCGTTTTTCGTACTTTCTAACGTTTTTTTTTTTTAAATTTTGCATTAGCCCAGCATATTCATCTTTCTACCACGTTAAAAGGGATACATTTGGCTATTAGAGTTGACTTTTTTGCATTCCTTGCTTCCAATTTAAATAGTTTAGACACTGGGAGATAGCTACTGCAATTTTTGTGGATCCTGCGTCAAAACTGATCAAGATTATCCAATATGCACACGTTATTTCTGACCAATCAGGAGGCTGGTTTCACTAACCAATCACAATGCAGATATCTAGCCAACAGTGTAGCTATAAAAACACGTGGAATTTTTGAATTTCATACACTTTCTGGATCGACCATGAAGATGACTTGGACCCTAATGTTGGAGGAGCGTGTTCATGTGTCCTTTATGAGCGAGGAAGGATTTTCAAGCCGTCAGATAGCCAGGAAAGTTGGCTGCAGTCAGAGCGCTGTTAAGATTGTACAGAAGAAGAAAGAAACGGGTTCAGTGGTGGACAAGCCTCTTTCAGGTCGCCCACGTGCATCAACATCATGCCAGGACCGCGCACTACAATGCATTTCACTGACTAATCGCAAGTTGACCTCTCCTCAGCTACTTCGAGAGTGGTCAAACAAGAATGAGAGATCAGTGTCAGCTCATCAACAGTTCATCGCCGGTGCCTACAGTTTGGTCTCCGGGGCTGCAAAGCATGGAATAAGCCACTGATGACTGACATACAAAGGCGCAACCGGATCGTGTGGGCGAGAAAGCACTCAACCTGGTTGACTGAAATGTGGGAAAAGGTGCTATTCAGCAATGAAAGCACCTTCTGCCTGTTTGGTAACCAGGCCCACACCTATGTGAGGAGATTTCCTGGAGAGGAATTCAAGCCTGAGTGTCTCAACCTCACTGTGAAGCATCCTTTGAAGGTCATGGTCTGGGGCTGCATGGCTGCCAGTGGCGTTGGACATCTTCACATCATCGATGGAATGGTCAATGGGGCCAAGTACATCACCATACTGCAAAAGTACATGGTGCAATCAGCACACCAGCTGTTTTCTGGCCAGTTCCTGTTCCAAGATGACGACAAAGCACCCTGCCATTGTTCCAGACAGGTGATCAGCTGGAAGCAGCGGAACATCAAGTCAATGGACTGGCCTGCCCAGTCTCCAAATCTGAATCCAATCGAGAACCTGTGGCACAAGGTGGCCTTGGAAATATCCAAGAGGTATCCGACATCAAAGCATGAGCTGATTGAGTCACTCATTGCAGCTTGGAACCGCGTTGTCATCAACAATCACCTTGTCAGACTGGTTCATTCAATGCCGACAAGGTGCAGTCAGGTGATCAAGAACAAAGGGTGGCTCATCACATACTGAGCCATCACTGACACATAAAAACGGCCTTTTTCATGGCCACATACATTAATTTGAAGGAAACCTGGCGTGCGTCCATATTTTAAAGCATACTTACAATAATATATTGTTGGCCAACGATGTACATTACGCGATTTTCACAGAAAATCTATCAACAGGACAACTATGGGGAACAAACTCAGAAAATAAGGGCCAAACCAATACTAAAAGTTGGCCCTAATAGCCAAATCTATCACTTATCATGAGATACACAGAAAAAGCCACTGGGAGGAAAAAGAAATTAAGATATAAGGTCACGAAGTTGAAAAAAAATGTCAAATTTACAAGTGATTCCAGACTTTTGCACACCACTGTATGCACACTGTGGTGGAGAAGCAGGCTCAGAGTGCAGGAAAAGAAAGGGGAAACAGTCTTTTTTTTCTAAACCCAAAGAAACTGCAGGCACAGGAAGGGTTAACACCCAAAGTAAAGCCAAAGATCTCCTGCAGAGGAGTGCAGAGCCAGAGACACACCCAGTTCCCATGGAGACCGAGGGAGGAGATGGGAGTGGTTCGGGGGCGGAGTCAAGAGCCATAGGACAGCCCCAAACATTTAGGCAGGGAAGTTTCACTCACAAATGGACTGCACAGACGCGGAAGGAGACACAGGAAGGGAATGCACAGAATGGGCATGGAAGGAGAAACAGACACGAGCTGAGAAGGAGGAGGAGATTGAAAGCAGACACAGAGGCACTGAGACAAGCAGAGTTGTTGCAGCGCCAGTGGGACGAAGGAAGCTGACCAAGGACAGGAACAGAGAGGTGAGAAGGCCAGAGGAGAGCTCGGGGGAAGATTCTTCTGAGGAGGAGATATTTTCCAGAAGCTCCTGGTCTGGCCCTTCTCAGTATAAGGGGCCTACAGGAGGACAACACACTACTGGCAAGGTGAGCCCTTTACAAGCCTTAAAGAAGCCTTTTCCTGCCCTTCCCCCTCTAGCTCACTTACTGAGAAGCATAATTGGGAACAAGTGTTGAAAGCTTTACAGCGTGTAAAGGCTCCTCAGGCAGACGCTGAGGAGAACAAATATCTGAAAGAGCCCAGCGAGGAAGAAATGGAGCTAGGAGACACTTTTTATGAAAGTGGGGTTTCAGATATGGAAATTGAATGTGCTATCTGCGCCAAAGAATAATAAGGAACTGAATAGGGTTTTAGTAACTGGAGAAAAACCCAGGAGTTCTTAATAAGGACATTCTATGCAAAAGCCCATAACTTTTAGCTAGGCTAATCAATGACCGCTTGGCTGATAAAGCTGCATGGTTAACGAAGCCAGAAAGGAGCTAAAAGTATAAATTGTATCTTGAAAAAATACTACTGAATTTTAAAGTCTGTTGGTGGACCAGGGAATGTTATGCTATACCAGCTGTGAAACGAACAGTGAAGTATTGTACTGCCTCCTGGGGACCGGAGAACAGACTGCTGTTGTAAAGAATTTTTTACTTGTGAAAAAGGTGTGTTCAAACTAAGCCAAGCCAAGGACTGTTTAACCAGGCTTACGTTTATGACTGGAGAAGTATCCTGAACTTTATGTTTTGTAGTCTTCAACATTCTTGCCAAAGAATTTAATTTGGTTGGGAAAACCTTATTTCTTAAATAAAAGAAATTTCCTGCGACCTTTGATCTTGGCTCTAATCTATTTAAGACACAACTACATGCTATTGGGCTAACTTTTTATACAAAGGACGATCGGAGCCCTCTCACACTACTAGGCAACTGCCTGGCCACACGGGGGAGCTCCGACAACACACAAGCACACGAGGAGTGGCAAACACGCACAGATATATCAGCCCACAAAGATACCTACACACGTGCAACATAAAGAAAGATACAGACAAGATCTGTGAAAGCACACACGTACAGAGGAAAGTGTGCATGGATACATGAGCCATGCTCTACATCAGGGGTCACCAACCTGCGGCCCGCGGGCCGCATGCGGCCCACGAGGTCCCTTCGTGCTGCCCGCGAGGCTCTACCCCGGTTAACATTACGTGCGGCCCGCCAAGGATTCCCGCCATTGTATCTGCGGCCCGTGGCATGCTCTGCGGGTTCAACGGCACGTGGCCGGTTTCCCAAGGTATTTGCTAAGACTTTTTGTTTTACAAAAGAAGATTCAGACTTTCTGCTTAGGGTTGGAGTGAGTTCAGCAGCCATGTGCTGAGATTTCACTAACACTTTCCATGCACCAGTTCTCTTCACCTAGGAAAAGGCTTCCTGAACCTGCCCTTGGGATACTGCCTCTGCCTATCCCCACATTAAACACTCTAAGGCTAAGCCATCTCATTAAATTCAATAAAGGTGATCAGCCATTGTTTTCATAATTTTGCGTTTGTTTTTTTTTTTCGCGGGGGCGGGGAGAAGGGGGGTGCGGCCCGCGAGGCTCCCGGTAGTCGGCTGTGCGGCCCGCGGCCCTCTGGAGGTTGGTGACCTCTGCTCTACATGCTTTCCCATTCTACCACTGTAGGGCTGCCTACATCACAGCAGAGCAATCGCAAGCTCCGACTGGGGTTACGTGCGGAGGAGCTACTAAATGTAAACACTGTCCAGGCAGATTCTTAGCCTAGTCCTCAGGACACACGCAGCCAGTCAGCATTTCAGAATGTCCATGATAGATATACATGAAAGATTTGCAAGAACCACTGTCAGTGTACCAAAATCTCTTGAGCATATTCACTTTGGATATCCTGAAAACTAGACTGGCTGGGTGTGTCCCAAAGACTGAGCTGAGAACCATCAGTCTGTGAGAACTCAACGGCTTTCCATTTTGGCCCTAGTGCAATTAAATTAGGAATCTGTTGGGGGGGAGGGGAGTTAGTTTACTTAATTTGCTCTAGCTCTGCATTGTCTGTGGTAAGGCTGATGCATAGGAAAATGTTTTATATGTACTGCAACCATGAACAGAGCATAAAAGAGGCCTCAGAGAATGGAAAAGATTTTTCCAGAATAACCAGGAGCGGGGGTAGCAGCAGCCCACCAGATGCCTACTCCTAATCTGTTAATTAGTATTGTTAATTCTTATTTTCTGTCTTCCTTAACTTTCCCTGTCCTATTTGAGTCATGCAGTTCGTTTCCTTCTTTTATTTGAGTTTTATGTAAACTGCTTTACTGCTAACCACGCTAAAAACTCTTAGCATTTAATGAACCTTCACCTGTTATATGTAAACATTGAATATGTTTCAATGTAATACTGTTTATAATGTAAATCGCCCTGATTACATGATAGGGCAGTATAAAAAAAAACCTTACAAAGAAATAAACGCGGTATATGACGCCATTAATAAACATCAGTATGACCCTATAGCTATGAGTTACATTACGGAGATGGAGCAGGTGGTGGCTGAACCCTGTTTGAAAGGGCTAACAGCTGCAAGTGGAAATCTGTCCGAGCAAGAACAGTTCGAGGAGTAACTAAGTCCTTCACCGGTGTGCTGAAGGTCACTCCCCTCCCCCTACACCCTTCCACTATTCCAGGACCCTTGAGCCAGAGCAAGCTGAAGACATTATGTGGAGTATGCAGGCAATCTTCTCTTTATCTAAATCTTCAATATTTTTAGATTATCTGGTCAGGGATAGAGCAACTTGGTATCTCTCTCACTGAACATCTTCCTGGGCTAATAAAGCCTGGAACTGGTTTGAAAGCCCGGAACTGGTTTGAAAGCCCAAGTGGAAGATCATGACAGCAAGATAATAGAGATTAACTCGCAGGTTGAAGCCTTACAGCAGAAGTGTATCGCAGTGTTAAATAAAACTGGAGAATTTAGAGAGAGAGTGTTAATAGAAGGAGGAATTCACAATTAATACAAGTAGTCTCAGATTTGACAAGATTTCTCTGGCAGAGATGCTGCAGCAGAATCTCCTAAGATGCATTAATGATGCCACAGGACTCCTTGTCGCCTTCAAGTAGCTGAAAGATACATTTCACTTAGAAGCATTTCATGAAGCTTCCGCAGTTGGGGATAGCGTTTCATCTCAACTCCACCCTCGGGTCCTATGTTTCAGCCCTTTCTCTCCTTCCCCGGAGTCCCTGCCTGCTGCCGCTGTAGCCACTTTTCCTTTTGTTACCATCGGCAGCGATAGCGGCACACCTGCGAAGCAGAGACTAAAAATGAATAAATAAAAGCCTCGGGCCTAAGGATCATCCTGCTCCTGTGCACGGCCCAGCTGGTCCTGCCCCCTGATGTTTATTTATTTAACATTTCTTATATAACGCCTTTCATGATATCAAGGCGGTTTACATTGAACAAACTGAAATTACATTGAACAGGGCATTATAACTTGGAGAGAACAAATTTACAGGGAACATGGGCAATGGAGGGTTGAGTGGCTTGCCCAAGACCACAAGGAGCACCTGTGGACTAGAAACCCCAGTCCTTCCGGCCCAAGGTTGCTGCCTCTAGTGGGAGTTGAACCCCCTACCTTCTGGCCTGATGTGACAGCAGAGGGGGTGGGACCGGCCGGGCCATGCAAAGGAGGGGAAAGACGCACAGGCCAATGCTTTTTGTTCTTTTGAAGTCTCATTTTCAAAGGCACTGCTGCTGCCGATGGCAATACAGGAAAAGTGACAGGTGGAGACTCCAGGGAGCGAGAGATGGGGCTGAAACATGGCGGGAGGGGGGAGAGGGAGATGCAGGACTATGGACTGTGAGGAGGGACAAGGGAGATGATGCTGGACCATTGGAGGGGGCAAGAATTTGAAAGGAAAAAGGGAGATATGCACGCTATTGGAGAGGGGGGGAGGAAGGCGAGGTGGGGATATGCTGGACTGTGGAGGAGGGAGGGGAAAAGGGAGAAAGGAGATATGCTGGGCTAAGGGGGGAGCGATGATGCTGGATGTTAGGGGGATGGGAAGGGAAAAGGGAAGAGGGGGGATGCTGAACTGTACAGAATGAGAACGAGAAGATGCTGGATTGTAGGTATGAGAGAAGGGAGAAGCTCAGCATGGTGGAACCATGCAAGACAGATTAGCAAAAAGATGAGTGAGGTGGGTGGAAAGCTGGGGTGGTGGTTAAAGGTGGGAGTCTGTGCGAGATAACAGACCAAAGAAAGCCTGGAGAGAATGACTGACAGGGAAGGAGATAAGGCTGGAGAGGGAGGTGGAGGTGGAGACAGAAATAAAAGCATATGAAGGCTGGGAAGGGAATGAGTGAGTACAGAGGGTGTAAGTGGAAGCAGGAGAGGGAATTGGTAAAAGACAAATGAATAAAAGGCTTGGGAAGGAGTGAATGTGTGAGGGGGGAATAGGAAGGCTAGGAAGAGGGGGAAGATGGGTTGGGAAAGCGAAGAGAAGGAAAAGGAAACTTGATAGGTGAAAGGTAAAGAGATTAAGAAATGGAGGGTGAGAAGGAGTGTGTAATTTGAGTGGATAGGCAGAAAAAGAAATAGAGAAAAGACCTAAAAGGAAAACAATAAATGCCAAAGAAGATATAAGAGGAATTGATGAAGACAGGAGGAGAGAGAAAAATGGCAAAATGGACAGCAGATACTAATATCTTAGGGAAAAAAATAAATAAAGGAAGAAGAGAGAGACTTGAACCAATGCAACTGAAAAACTAAAATGCCCTGATAGAAAAATATATTTTTGCTACCTTTTATAATTTATTAATTGGAATTTGCCATCTTTGAGAAATGTGCATCTCTTATATCTTTGCATTTTGCACAATGCAGTTCTTTCTATTCTTCCAGTGTTGCACTGGAGAGTTCTTAAGGTTTTCAGTAAAACCTTTGCCTGCCTATTTCTGTTTCTAACTTGTGGTCCCTTGTTTTGTAGCTGCTTCTGTGTTTTGCTTATGGACCAAGGTGCGGTATTCTGACAGCTTGTAGTTTGCCATAGGCTCTGAGCTTTTTGCAGGATTTTGGAGTACTTCATTGTGTACCTGGCAGTTGGCATTGGAGGGAAGCTGTGTAGAAATCTGGTGCCCTTTCTCTAACTCCAGTGCACGTGTAAATGGTGTTCAGACACAATTGATAGGACAAAAGCAAAACTAGCGAAGGGATCCATTAGAATTCATGGGGGTGGGGGAAACACAGCAATCATTTGCACAGGGCAACAGAAAAGGTAACACCAGCCCTGGGCTGAAAGGAAGATTGTGGACACTGTTGAGGGTCACAGGGCAGATGCAGGAATGAGCCTTTGGTTGTGGATTCAGAGGATGAGTTGAGCCAGAAAAAGGGGGAGAGGAAATGAGCCTGGGAAAGACCAGAACGAGGCGACGTGTCTGGAGCGTGAGAGTGTGAGCTGGGGAGGAGTGAAGGAGTGACAGAGTCTGGGTGTGGAGGGTGAAGGCAAGCGAGGGATATAAAGCAAAGAGGAGAAGAGGAGACAGACTGGAGGGAAAATAAAGACAAGAAAAGGGAATATAGGATAGTGGGAGCAGACAGGTGGGGAGAAGGTAAGACGAAGAGGGAGAAAAATGGGCGACTCAGGCATCACATATTCTCAAACACACCACATCCTCTCACTCCCTTCTTATGCAATCATATACAGACGCACAATCCGTACACTCATCTTCATCTATTCAGACACTTCTACATCCCTCACTCACTCATTAATGCTCTACAACCAGTCCCACACATACACCTCTCACATCCCCATCACACCCACAAAGGCCAAAATAAAGCACTTTTAGACACACTCCCACCCTCTGTCCACCTCCAAACGACAGAACGAGCTTGGAAAGCTTGAGAATGAGGGGATGAACCAGAGGAGTGAACTTGCAGGTTTGAGAGAAGTGGTGAGTTGGCCAAAAGTGGATGAGTGATTGAGTCTGGGGACAGGTGAGCCTGTGGTAGTTACACGTCTTCATCTTAATTGAAAAAAAAGGTAGTTGGTGGGCAGAATGAGAGAAATTTGGGGCACGTGAAGGGAAGAGTGAAGGGACAGGACAGAGGGGAGTATGGAGAGTGGTCAGGAAGAGAAAGGAGGGAAGGGGACAGCAGGATAAGAGAGGGGAATGTGGGGTGAAAGGGATAGGAGACAAAAGTAGAGAGAAGAGCAAGGGGTATGGGAGAAGAGAGCTGTTGGATACAGTGTGCAGGGGAAAAGAAGATTGGACAGGGGTATGGCTGGTGGTTTTGTTGGACTGGGAGGTGTGGAGTGGGGGTTTGAGAGTCTCTTTTGTTGTTTGGCACTTTTATTGTAAGTATCATTGCATGTCACTGGTCACAACAGTGCCTGTCAGCCAGCCAGAGGTGTGACCCAGCCAGCAATAGTATCTGCGATAACCCATTGCTTTGTGCCCTGCTGTGCAAGCATGGAATGCGACTGTGGGTGTCGCGTGTAGGTTATCCGAGCCACCAACACCAGCCAGCCAGCCAGACCAGCCCAATCATTTACAGATGGGTAAGGATGTAAGGCAGCTCGTTCAGTTTTCTCAGTAGGTGTACTGATGTTCTAGGGCTCCCTGCAATGTTTAATGTGCTGCCTTTTCCTAGGCAGAGATCTTGATGTGTGAGGTTTGGAAGTTAGTGTTGGCATGGTAGATTTGCTCTAGGTCTTGAGTGACTTTTTGGTAGAGTTTCGTATTACTTCACAATATGCCTGGCACTGAGAAGGTTTATGTAGCTGTTACTCAGATGATACTAAGGGGGAAATGTCCTAGCTCTGCTCTGTACTCGTTTTTGAAGGAGGTACTGAGGGAGGGGTTCTGTGGATACAGGTTTGGATTTAATATAGTATAGGGGAGAACGTGTGTGTTGGAGGACTGAGGAGAGGACTGCGATTCAGTGGGGGTTGAACAGTGCAACCTCTTGTACTCCCCACCTCCTCCCCCACCCCGATGTGGCCCACAGATGCTCAAGCTTGCATTGCTGCCATCAATGCAGTTATTTTCGAGAGTGGGGCACAGGTGCAACATGTGGCAGGTTTTTCTCTTTCAAAAAAAGTTGACAACCCTAATTGGGGAAGTGCTTCCTGCAACTTTTATCTGATTGCTCTTTGAGCCAGATAGAGACTTGATTTTGAGTTTGGCTTTTTGCCACAGAGGAGTTTTAGGTTGAAGATAAAATATTTTTCTTGATGCTGCCCATGTGGCACAGAAGAGACAGAGGCAGTTCCTGCTTCTCTGCCCTAGAGCGTTGCACGTTTACAAGATACTTCAGCAGAAATCTAGCTGCAATGTATTACCTATTATAATAATGTAAAAGATGACTTACTCTTTTTCTGTCTGATAAGCCTGCTGCCAAGCAGGGGAACCAGAGTAAATAGATAATGCAAGTGTCCTAGTTCTGCTTTGTAGATGTGGGTCTAGTTCTCCATTCCGTCTTCTTTTTCTTTTAATATAATTTGTAATCCTCTCCCTTTTATTGGTGGACTTTGTTAGATGGTGAAATCTGTATTATATTTCTTTGATCTTCCAGTTGTGGTTGTTTAACTCCCTCTCCTACCAAGATGAGTATCTTTTTTATAAAATATGTAAACATAAGAAATATAGTACTTAAAAGTAACATTTTCAGTATCTAAACAAACTGAATGCATACTCACAAATGTGCACCGCTAGCAGGAAGGCAAGGGTTGTTTTCCTCCTTTGAGGGATAGGGCTGCGTCCACTACGTCCAGCTCCATGAAAACCAGGACTGGGATCAGACATCCATAAGCCTTCATTTGCAAGTACGTGAGGATTTTTCCCCTTATGCCCCTCCTCATTGAATCCACTCACTCACTCTAGTAACCGTCACTAGCGAGGGGCGCACACCAGAGCTCCTTCTCGACCCCTTCAGTCATCCGGCCACTAGGTGCCTTCACAGAATCCCTAACTGGCCAATGGAGAAGAAGATGAGACAGGGAAAAATCAAAACCAGATCCTCCAAAAGGCAGCCCAAAAGCACTGCCCCTGAGCCACTGACCCAGCTCAGATATTGGTTTCTTAATTATAGCCTTGTTTCAAATATTCTCCTTGACCAGATGTTAAAAGGGCATAAAAATAAATATAACCCCCCCCCCCCCCACTTAGGAGGTTGAATCAAAAATATTACCCACAAAATATTTGCTAGAGTACATAAATTAAAGGACCTAACTAACTAGGAGAAAATGTCATGGAAAAAATGAGAGGATGAAAAGGTAATTGGAGGTAGGGAGAACATCGTGGATACATTTAATCCTGTAACGTACTGTAGATAGGGTAGGTATATTGCTGAAAACCACAAATGTAATGTTTTCTCCCTTAAACCTGGGTCTAATTGCTTGTAATGGGGTACATAGAATGTTACCTGTCCCTCTCCAAAGGGATTATCAACAGTCCCCTTTAAGAGTCTGCAATACAGAGTTCAGGGCAAGGAGAGTGTGGCTCTGAGGGAGAGGTTAAGAACCCAGCAGGCTGCAGGAGGGAGAGAGGCTCATGGAGCCAGAAGTTCTTCCAAGGCAAGCCATGGAAAGGAGTTCTGAGGAAGGAACTTTAACTGGAGCTGGAGAAAGGATTGGGAGAACTAGCTTGTGGAGGTTTAACAAGCTGGGACAGAAGTAAAACTGCTTTTGTTTTCCCTGAACTGCTGTGTTGTAAAGAAAACCCCTTTCCACCGCATGCCACTCTACCACATTGCTATTTTCAAATTATGCTCTAAGGATATGCAAGAAAAGCTGCAAACGGTGATGAACTCTTCCTTGACGGAAGGGAAGATACTTTGGTGTTTGAAAGAGGCTGTAGTTGCACTTGTTTTGAAAAAACAAGAAGGAGCAGATAAAGTTAGTGATAACTTTTGCCCTATATCCAATCTGCGAATGTTAGAAAAAATGGACTGAGAAAGGAGGTAGGCTTCCAAATTAGCAGCTTTCTGAAAGATTATAATCTCCTGACCTAGATGAAAATCAGGTTGGCTTTCAGATGGGAAGTGGCAGCGAAACACTTTTAGGGGTATGTTTACTAAAGTTTCCTAACGTGCGTGCCGCATTAGTCTGCAGGATGGCATATAAGGAGTGGGCGGTCCGGCCAAAAATAGAGCAAAACGGGATTAGCGCGCACCGCGCGCAGTAGCGCACGAGGAACGTGCGCAGGAAGCATAAGCAGGCGCGCTGATGTGCAAACATAGGAACAGGGCTGCAGTACAATGGTAAAGACACTGACAGATGGTGCAGGGTACATGGGTTCAATCCCCCACTGTGCCCAATGAAGAAGGGTGGCTGAGGCACTACCATTTATGTGTAATATTGCATTATGAGGCTTTTTAATTTTATTTTAAATTACTGCTGCTAGCAAACGCACTCTCTCAAAGCACTGTAACATAAGGTGCTGCATAACGCACCCCATAAGGCACATTTTAAAGTGCACTGTCCGCCACGGCACCCTACAATGTTGCTTAAAGGGTGGCCTATAGGGCGCCATATAGGGTGACCTATGAGGCACAGCAAGGTCATAGCACTGTTTTTGATGGCAGCACTGTGCATTTAAACGCATGGAAATCTTAAGTTGGTGCGCTGACATGCAAGGAGGAACAGCAGTGTAGCACAATGGTTAAGGCACTGACTGATGATACAGGGGTCATGAGTTCGATCCCCAGTGTGCCTAATACGTAAGGCTGGCTGAGGCATCAGCTTTGACATGTAAGTATTGTTTCCTGCGGCACTTTATTTGTATCTTATTAATTGCTGCCATCAAACACACCCTCATGTGCCGTAACCTAAGGTGCCGCATAAGGCACCCTATAAGGCACTCCATAGGGCACATTATAAAGTGCACTATCCGCCATGGCACCCTATAATGTCCCCTATAGGGCACCCTATCAGTCACTCCATAGGATACTGTATAGTGCACCTTATATGGACGGTAACCATAAGGTGCCCTATAGGGCGCCCTATAAAGCGCCCTCTGAGGCACCTTATGGGTACAGTACGCTGAGGTTGTTTCTGCTGGCAGCACTAATGTACATTAAAAATAGATAATGCTTTGGACAGCCCTATCAAATAACCCCACTGTGGGTTTGAACCCATGACCTCTGGCTCCACTGGCAGTGAAGTAACCAGTGGGCTACAGCTCTACAGCTGCTAGCAAACCCCTGGCTGGCTGCAGAAGGACTGCAAGTCACCACACAGTCTGCTGTGGTCACCAGGATAGAGTTAAGCCACCCATACCCATGATGCACTGCACATGCAAATCAGCAGTCTACAGATGATCACAAGATGGGGTATGCACCCCCACAGCACCTCGGCCTGGTAGGGGGAACTGACCGTGTGTGGTACTGGCACAGAGTAGCTACACATCGTCACATTGTGCAGGTACTGCACTCACCCTGATGGTGAGGTTGGGCGCCCAGCACCAGGTCCACAGCAGAGATAGGCCATGCTGCAGGTCCCCAGCAATGCTAATGTGTGAGATAGGTAGTTTCTGCAGACACACCTTGGATATATCTGTATGTCTCAGTCAGGTGTAGCCCCTATGGACCCCTAGGAGGATTATGTACCACCACCACCCTCCTCCTCCTCCAGGGCTGAGGTTGGTAAACAGGGTCTCCCACCAACAGATCCACATTCTACCTCCCTGCAATGGTGGCAGTAGAGGGGACCATCAACCCCAGTCCTGCTGGGGAACAGACATGCCTGGATATGCTAAGCTGCACCCCACCACTATCTGATATTCTCCTGCAGCAAGCCTTCAGCCGCTGCACCCTGCAAGGCGCTCCATCAAGACACATACCAGCTGCAGACAGTCTGCTAGCTAGTCCACAGTGCATGTTCCTGGTGGAAATGCGTGCACCCAGAACTGGGATGTCAGCATACACAACAAGCAGATAAGTCAGTGACTGGGCCCCAAAAGGAAACCCATAAATATCACATGAGAGAAATACTATATAGCACTATGGGGGTGCCTAGCCATGCTGTGGTCACTGCACAGTCAGGGTGAGAGTGATCTCCCAGCAGGACATGCTGTGGCCACCTTGTCTGTGCAGGTGGTGACCGGGCACTACAATGTCCCAGCCAGTGCCCTATGCCCTGTGCAGATGCATCCTGGCCAGGCCACCCTGTCCGGGCTATACCCATGGTGCCTTGCTCCTCATTATGCACATTGGCAGGCCAATACTGGCAACAGTGCTGGCAGTGTGGGCTGTGGAGGGTGTTTGCAGCCACCACACACTGGATAGACAGACACACACTCCCACACCTATGCCAGCATTGTGCTACTATAGAGGAGTTTAGCAGACCTGGCCACCACACCAGTCCTGGGCACAGTGCAGGCATGGATATGGTACGCAATACTGTTGGGGGTCACTCCCCAGGGTGGTAAACACTGTCAGAGACCAGACCTGCAGCACACTCCACAGACATCAGAAAGGTTGCTATGATGAAGCTCAATCAGCAAACTGTGCTTAACGTAGGAATTTCTATCTGCCAGTAATCATAGCAAACTTTTGATAGCTGTGTACCGTATTCCCAGGTGTAGAGTGGCATTGCTAAGGTATGCAAGTGCTAGTATTGGGAGATGCACGCAGGGCCCAATGTCCTGCCTCTCCAGGAGGCATTGACTAATGGAGCCTGTGGGTGTGGGTGTGGGTGTGTCTGCCCCTGTTGGCTGCTGCTTTACGGCAGAGGTTCCCAACTCCAGTTCTGGTGTGCCAAACACTGTTCGGGTTTTCATGCTGTCCCTCATGAATATGCATGAGATACATCTGCATACCATGGGGGTGGTGCATAGATATGCAGCACAGGCATCTTTATTAGAGGCAGCATGGAACCTGAATGGTGTTTGGCCCTCCAGGACTGCATTTGGGAGACTCTGCTCTAGGTAATGCACCTGTTTATGGTGTCTTTGCTCTGTAGGGTAAAATGTAGGTGTTTTGGGCATGTTTACGTCATCTGCAATAAACGTTCTGTCTGTAGTAGCACGTTTCAGTTGTGGGTAAAATATGGGGGCTGGGTTGGCAGGCACCATAGCTGGGACTTGAACCTGTGACCTTCTGCCTCCAAACACACTGGTTGTGTGCACTGCACCACCGTGTTGCCACAGAGACAGTGCATTCCCTGGTGATACCATGACTGTTTGTCTGGCAGTGCCTGTCTGTTGCAGTGCATGGCACCCACCTACACAGGGCTAGGCCATGGTCTGCTCTGGGCAGCTGCCACTGCCCCCTCCACCACCAGTACCCCTCCGCCACCATGCGGACATGGCCTTAAATTGGAGACAGCATAAAACCTGAATGATTTGTGGCCCTCCGGGACTGCATTTGGGGGACTCTGCTCTAGGTAATGCGCATGTTTCTGGTGTCTGTGCTCGGTGGGGTAAAATATAGGCATTTGAACCATGCGTATGTTCTCTGCAATAAAGGTTTGTCCATACTATCACGGTTTAGTAGCGGGTAAAATATGGGGACTGGATTGGCAGTAGCCCCAGCTGGGACTTGAACTTGTGACCTTCTGTTCCTGAACACACTGGCTGTGTTCACTGCACCACACTGTGCTCACAGAGACAGTGCAGTCCCTGGAGATACCATGGTTGTTTGTCAGACAGAGCCTGTCTGTTGCAGTGCATGGCACCCACCTACACAGGGCTAGGCCATGGTCGGCTCTGGGCAGCTGCCACTGCCCCCCTCCACCACCAGTACCCCTCTGCCACCATGCTGACATGCCCTTCTGCTGGTGGTGCTGGTGGTGTGCAGTCGCAAGCCATCCAGTATGCAGGTAGGCGGCTGCCTATGGTGCGTGTTCTGGGGTAGGGGTGCCTGCATAGGCGTCCACACTTCCCCCCAACACCGCCTGCCAATGTTCTGTGCCCTTGGGGGTACCTGCTGGGTACTATCCCCTGTGACACTGTGATAAACACTCTCGTGCCCATGTTGGGCCCTCATCAGTTGCTGTCTGGCTGCTGTTCAGTTTCAGCATTCCTAAGTGCCATCTAGGCATCTGCCTAGTCCGCACTGTGCCCCAGCTGCACCACAGCATGTGCCGCCTGCAGCCCTCTGTATCCCCTTTCCCAGCATCTGTCCAGTTGCCCATTCCGACATGCCCCCCCCTGCTGTTGTGGAACATGTGCATGCCATAGGTAACCTGTCCAATGGAGAGGGAAACCCTGATCAGTGCTATTTCACTGTGGGATCATTCACCTTGTATGGGAACGGAGCGTAGACCCTTCCAAAATTCATATTTATTTTTTGGGGCTTTCTTGGGAGTGTTTTTTGATGTTTCCCATTACTATCACTATTGCCCAGCTTGATTATAATTTTTTTTTTATTTTGTTGGGGTCCTTTTCAATGTTTATTTGTACTTTTGTTCTGTGCACATGTATCACACTTATCACATTTTGTAGGTTTCCCTGGTTTTGCTGTACATTGCTGACAGAAATGGTTTCTCTTCCCTTTAAATCGGCTCTAAAGCGAGGTTTTCACTCGCATTATTTTTGGCCTCGAATTTCACCTCGCTAGTGTGCGGGGACCCTCTCCCCTCCCACTCTCCACCCATTGACCCCTTCTCTCCGCCCCTGGGGAGCCATCCTCCGCCCTCCGGGAGCCTTTGCCTGCCTTCAGCGCTCGTGTGCGCTGCTGCGCGCATGAGCGCGCACTAAAGCGCATTTTTGCCCCGTAAAGCATCATTAGCGTGCGCTAATGTACCTTAGCACGCGCTCATGCGCGCCGCGCACGTTAAGAAACTTCAGTAAACATACCCCTTAGTCTTAGATCAGATATTCTTATCTCGATTAAAACATCTAATGATATTTAGCAGTACTGGAAATTATGTCAGCAGCTTTTAATCTTGTTGAACTGGATTTATTACGTTATCGATGTCAGTCTTTGGATATACAGAGAACAGCTCTTTTATAGTCAAGATCATTTTTGGAAGAGTGTAGCTTTAAAGTACGACGTGGAAATAGGAAGTTCCTCAAGGGTCACCATTGTCCTATATATTGTTTCAAGTATATCTGCAACCATTAGGAAATATACTTTGAACTATATTTATATCAATTGACAGCACACTTGGAAGGAAAATTTGTCAAACTGTGTATTACAGATTAATGCATGTTTACAGGAGATTAAGTGGCGGTTGGATGATACCGAGTACTGAAGGAGGCTAAAACTAAAACTGTCTGGAAATAGGAGGTATGCTTGATTGATAAATACCCATATCCCTTGGGTGTCTGAACCGGGGGTAAATATAGAAGGAGAGGGAACTGGGACTAAACATGTTGCTTCTGTTACTAGCTTGGTTTATTTTAAATTTAAAAATGATTTATCCACTTTAGAGCATATTTAGGAAATAAAGAGTTACAGTTGTTAACAGAAAATCTTTATTATTAAGTATAATTGATTACTGTAAGATTTTGTTTGTTGGGCTAAAGGCTCAGTGGTTAAATAGATTACAAGTTAATAAAAATCTAGCAATTGCTTTTTGCATAGGTGGAAAGAAGAATGAAAGAGTTGTCCATTGTTGAAAAAAATAACTGCACTGGCTTCCTGTACAGGAAAGACATTAGTTTAAGCTATTAGTGATTACTTTTAAAGGAAATGGAATGGGTAAACCTCAGTACTTAAAAGAAAAAATTGTGAGTATACAATCTGGCTCAACCATTTCTATCATCTCAGTGAATTTCCTGGAAATCCCAGAGGACATCCAATATTCATTTAATTAATTTAATTGGACAGCTAAGGCTTTCAGTGTGAGTATTCTTGAGCACTAGAATGCCTTACCTACATATTTGAAAGAGGAAGTGAATTTAATGAATTTCAAGCAAGAATTGAAAAAACTTTATTCCTAGTTGGTGATTAATGGATAGACTTGTTTTATAAATGGTATGATTGTGGATTATATTTTCTGGAATTGAATTTTAATGCCTAATTATTATTATTATTTTTACTTCTGTTTGGATTTGGAATTATTTTTTTAATTAGCAAACCATTTTAAATAACTTTTTGTTATAAAGATGGTATACAAAAACTTTTAAATAAAGTCCATACTGGTAATGTGCATTTGTGGTGCAAAACTAGCACAGGGGCCTATGCTAATTTTTGAGGGCATGTGCATCCGCCCCCTGCCATTAGCACATGGCTAACCAGCAGCACTGCGCTAACCAGCATGCAGGTGCGTTTAACACCACTCACCAAGAAGGCATTAATTGCACCCACGCTAATGGCAACAAGTGCAGATTTTGGGCATGCCCAAAAAACATCCATGCTAACCGTAATGTGCTGTCAATGCCCAAGATATCTCCCTAACCCTCCCAGCCTTTGCCTAAATCATGCGTGACCCGGTTAGAAAGGGATTTTTAGTGTGGAGCCTAGACTGTTAGCATGCCATGTCTTAGCACAGGGTTTATCATGTGCTAACAGTCTTGCTGTTCCAAGTTCATGAACAGACTGAAGCTAACAGCTAGCCCTACTTGTTCAATATGCTTTTATTTAAAATTTGTGCAAGAAGGGTAAAAAAAACCCCAAAAAAACCCAAAAGCTGATGTATCCTTAATCCACTAAAGAAAATACTAAAATTGAAATGGTTAAAAAACAAACCAAACTCATGCACTTACTACACTAAACACACTGCTAGGTAAATTTGGGTGGGATTTAAAACATTTAATATTACTGTAAAATTTCTATTTTACTATTAGTGTAAAAGCTGCATTAGTAACACCTGTGACGATGAGAGCGACCAAGAACAGAGGGAGATAGAAAAAAAACCATGTTTCTGTGTTTAAAACAAGTGACAGACAAGCTGTGCACAGAGCTTGCAGGGCAGGAAAGAAAAAAAATACTGTCTCTGCTGAGGCTAAGCCACGCCCAGACTCTGAAGTGGGGGCAGGCTTAGATACTGATTGGAAAGGCCTGTGCGAAGGCAAGGGTGTGGCAGGGAAGAAACGGTTTTTAAAACCTCACTCTGACCAGAGAGGAAGGAAGGGAGAGTCACTTCCACAGGAGAAGGAGAGATCCTGGAGCAAGGGGATTCCAGTGGGAAGAGATATCCCAGAGCCCGGGGAGATCCTGGAGAGGAAGAAGGATTCCAGGAAGGCTTTCAGGAGAGATCTCATGAGAGAAGGAGTGGAGAAAGGCACAAGAAGTCTGACTTCCAGGATCTAAAAGAGGTCAGTAGAAAAGGAAGCAGTGGATGTTTGAGAAATGCTCCTAGAAGTGAAGCCAACAGATGTATAGCTGAACAGCTTACAGATGAACAGGAACAGTTTGCAACAGCTAGTGTACAAGAGCCAGACCTGAGTCCTACAACTGCCAGAAGGTGGGTGGAGACGCTTGAGAGTGGAAAAAGCCAAATCCCAGCAGTGAGCAGAGCAGCTGAGCTAAAAACACTAGAAACATTAGCACAAGTGTTCCCTGAGACAAAGGCTTATTCTCCAAAAGTAACTGTGCCCAATCAGAAAGATTTGCTGTGGAGCCAGTTTCAAAAGTTCCTACAAGACAGAGAAGCTGAGGAAGCTTTTAAGACTGTAGAAGGCAATGAGCATTCTTTAGCCCAGGAGGAAATGCAGGTCAATTCTTATGTGCCAGAGTCTGACCTAGGAATCTCTCCAATGGATTGCTCATTCTGTTTAAAAGAAGACTGAGCCTTATTAAGCAGAGCTGAGAGAGTGAGAAGCTGTATTGTGCATAACTCTGTAACTGCTAATAGTCTTCTAATGCCAAGGATGTGTTTTACCAAGTGAGAATTTTCTTCTAAAGTAAAGAAGCTGTGTGTTAGCAGAAGTTTGTTTAAAAGGGAAAACAGTTGTGCCAAGAAGAAAGTTTACCTTTTATTTGAAAGAGATATAAGAAGCTGTGCTGAGTACTATTTTGTTTAATGAAAAACAGCTGCTAAGGTTAGCAGGACTTTTGGTTTCTATTTACCTCAGTTGCCAGTTATCTTCTGTTATCCTTTGTGTTGGAGAAGTATCCTAATGCCTTGTGTTTGAATTTTTAATGCCTTGGAAATCCCCACAGAAAAATAAATATTCTTGTATGCCTTACCAACGGTCTCGCACTACATTTTGTCCTTGCTCAAGAAAAGCCTAACTACAAGTCCCAGAATTCCACTGGGGACAGTCAGAAAAACTTTATTCAAGGACATTACAAGGCAGCCCTAAGCCTGTAAGCCCTAGGGCCGAGGCTAGGGTCCCACATACCTCAGATTGTACACTTAAAGGGGAGCGTGCAAGCCTCGGCCAATGTTCACTAAACATTAGTGTGTGCTATCTGCTGCAGTGCACGTTATTCCTATCGGCACGGTAGTAGATAGCACATGCTAACATTTGGTAAAGATGGCCCCAAGTTACTTTTCAAAGGTGACCTCACTAGGGATACAAGTAGTTATTGGACTTGCAAGCACCTATAGCAGCAATCCAAGCGCTGGTTTTCACTGCCATGCCAAGGAACTCAATCTGCTCTAGGTTAGCTTTGCTTAAAACGTTGCATTAATAAATCTTTGTTCTTGCTGGGCTATAGCTGACTATTACATATGTAGCCTCTCCCAACTTATGTTTCACCAGTGCACTCCCTCAGGAGGACAAGATCTTACTGAACAAAACATGGTATCCTACCGAAGCACATGGAGACCATCTGCAGTATACTGTCCTGGCAACTCACTGCCCTCACAGTTCCTGATGCAAGCTGCCAGCGTCATAGGCTTCACTGTAAAACTCTGGAAATGTCACGGGCCGTGTTGCTTCTAGGTTGCACCAACCTGCAGGCTATTCCTGTTCCTACCAATATGATGTTGTCAGCCACGTGATTACAATGTCCCAGTGACCCATGTCTGCTGCTGATGTGGCATGACCTAATAGTGACCATGTGACAGCACAACTTCTCATTTTCACTAACCCTGCACGCTTCTCGACTCCTGGCTGCTTGGGCATGTACTTCCACTGCTGGGCGGAGGGATAAGAGACAGCATCGTAGCCTCTCGGCTCTTGTACCCCACACTGCCATCACAGTTACTCTTCCTCCTCTCTTGACTTAGGGACTCATCATTTACTGATCGTCTCCACTGCCTGCAGCTTTGGTTGTAATTGGGGTACTTCACACATCTGCATTTACTACTCATAGCTGCCAAAGGTGGGAAAGACAACCCAAGAAATTCACAAGAAAAGGGCTATGATCATTGGCAGAGCCATTGAACAACAAAAACGTCTCAGGCACACAGTCAATCACTTAAGTTCACTTGGCCCTAGCAATGCAGCAAACTGGTAGGCTCTTCACTTTCATTATGATCAAAACCATGGTTCAGCAGCCTTGCTTTGAGTATGGAGGACTGGCTGGTAACATCAAAATACTGCCAGACTCCTTGAGCGGGTCACAGCATTGCTTGCCATGGTGGACCATGGGATACCAAAAGGTGACATGTAGCCCTCAGACCACTCCCAAGTTTAGGAAATGGGGGGGGGGGGGGTGTTTAAGAATACTTTGCATAGATCATTTTCAAATAAAGTTATAAGTCTTGTTATTTATGGTTTATGTCTTGCATTATTGCTTTAGTTGAAGGCTACAGGCAGGCCAGGTTGGTCACAATTTCCATGTTAAAATATCCTTATATTGTTTAGCAAAAAGGCTAAATCTATGTTCTTTTTACCTTGTCGACATTAAATGTACCTCTCCATCTCCCAAAATGCGAGCAGAGAAATCTAAGTCTTGTAGGAATATGGATAAACTATAAACGTTAAATAAGATTGTGCTGTCTGCAGTCAACTGATTTTTACAAGATACGTGTGTGGCCAATCTTGAAAATCAAATGCTAAGTTGAACTGCCTCCTAAATATCAACTTTTAGAGGTGGTTGGTACACAGACGGGTACAAAACTGAACTCAAAGCCATCTACTGAAGGGGTAAGTAGCAGCCTGCAGGCTTTACACATTGTGCCAGATGAAATTAAGTTAGTTAATTTTTATGCTTTAAGATCAGCATGCATACAGCTATCTAACATTATTTTCTCTACTGGTGCCATGATATATCCCAAGATGCATCTCTGTCAGGGGTGAATGCAAAAAGCCATACTTTACAGCTCCACAGTAAAGCTCAGTGCAAGGTTTCCTAAAGCACAAGTTAAAAAAACAAAACAAGCAAACCACAAAACCTCCACACAATCTACAACCCAATGTAATAAGCAAATAGTCTGAGCGAAAAAAAAAGTTCACTAATATGGGAGAGCACATGGGTCTGCACTTGCGTCAGTTATAAATTGCATATAAAAGAATTGTATCAGCACCCGGAATTGTGTGCGCATGTGCTGGAATGCACATACAAATTTTGCAATACAATTTATGCGTAGAATAGTAAATCAAGTATATGTGCTAATGTATACATATTTAAAAAAACACCTTATGCTGATGACAATTATTATTTGGTATTGTAAAAACTGTTTAACAATCCAAAATTTCTCTGTTCCAGTACACTCACCCTTCAAAGCCAGAAAAAATGTTGTAGGTCGATATACATGCAGTAAAGAGAAGTAAGCAACCATAAAATCCTCACTAGTGCTGACTGCAGAAGAACAAGCTAACCTTTTATTCCTCCTCAGATCTTGCATTAAAAACCCTAGCGTTAAAAAACCCTGCACTCAGCCTTTTGCTCTTCTGCACACTACATGGGATTTAAATGACCTGCAGTTACTCATGTACAGAAAGGGCGCTGATGAGAGCACACAAGAGTGCATGCAAAAGCCATGCTAACCTGTGCACAAAGCCTAGTGCACTTTTTTGCATCAGCCCCTCAATGTGCAGCTCTTTTGGGGACAATGTCTCCAAATGGGTAGCTTTGCACATCAAAATATAAATAACTACTTAAGGACTAACTAAATAACAAATCAAATAAATGCCCTTCGAAAAAGACCTATGCAGTCAATTATTTTTATCAAAAAAAATCTCTAGAATAATTCCATAAGGCGGCAAATGTAACCTCAGGATGGCTTAGACCCTACATATAGCGAAGTTCATCACTATAGGGAATAGCTGACGCTCACATCACAGGTCTTTAATTTTTAACTTTTTATTTCAATTTATCAAATTAGATCCAAAAAGTACTTTTTTTATAGTGCACAAATAGCCATGTAAAAACAGAAATAAAGCTAATCAAACGGATATAGACCTTTTAGGTATATGGTTTACTATCTGTTTGATTAGCTTTATTTCTGATTTTACAGGAATAGAGATTAATTTCCATGGCTATTTGTGCACTATAGACTCTTTCTTCTTCTTTCTAAAAATAAGTTAGTATATAGAAGTCTCTTGAGTACTGAGAATCCTAAAAAGTACTTTTTGGATGTAATTAGATAAACTGAAATAAAAAGTTAAAAATTAAAGAAGGCTTGCGACCTGTGATGTGAGCGTCAGCTATTCCCTATAGTGATGAACTTTGCTTTATGTAGGGTCTAAGCCATCCTGAGGTTACATTTGCCTTATGAAATTATTCTAGAGATTTTTTTGATAAAAATTAGCTTTGCACATCACCATCATGTCTCCATTGTTCCCCCAATCTCCAGTTACTACTAACAACACTGCTGAATGCCCCACTCCCGCTAAACCTCCATTTCTGGGGCCCTCTCCCAACTTCTTTCTACCACTCCTCCAGGAAAGAGAGAGACATACCACTCAGTCTTCCTTTGCTGCTATTTCCCTGAAATGACCCTGAAGCAATCTCTGCTGCCCATCTCACAGGCACTCAGCTCTTTCTTAGAGAAGACTTCCCTGATGGAACCAACACACAAGGTGAAATTAGACTTACCTGCTAATTTGTTTTCCTCGAATACCAGTCCAGTCTCAACAAGCGTGTTGTCTCCCCCTACCAGCAGCTGGAATCTGAGCATGCTCAAAGCCTTGGTGATGTCACCCCACTTAGGCTAACCGCCACCAAGACCAGCATCTGAATATCCAAGCCGCTAAACAATCCAGTTACCTATGAGATAGCCAATACCAGAAACTAACAGGCTAAGAATTCTTTGAGCAGATTAGTACTCATCAACAATCAAAACTAAAACCAAAAACTGAACTCTTTTTTTCCATTTACATTGATTTGTTTTTGTTTTTCCATTGTTTGCCCCGGCCATTCCAGCCGCAGACCATCGCCATGTGCCGACCCCATTACTGACCACACCTGAAGGGCATAATCTCAAGGGAGTATTTTACCAAGTTCTCTCTCACTTTTTATCTACTTGCATACCTCAGTTTACTAAACCAGCCTCATCAAATCATAAACCTTCTAAGATCTAAATCTGTTTATTTATTTATTTATTTATACACTACGCTATACTAAAGCATATGTGCACAGATTAATAAGGACTGTAGAACTTCCAGCAATGCCAAAGTGTATAAAATAAAGATTATGTTGGCTAAAAACAAACAGTATTGAGCAAGTAATAGTACTGCAGCACAGGCCCACAAGCCACCTTAAGCAACCTGCAAGGATAGAGACAGTGTGCCCATGAAAGGCTTCTAGGACTCCATCAAGAACCAGGTTTCCTCTGCTGGCTAGGATGTAAGAGACTGTTCCAGAATTCATGCCAGTCTCTCTTTGTACCGTTTCACGGACATCCAGTCACTGGAAAAACTACCTGAATTTTTTGTTTAAAAATCTGTTGGCTATGGGGGGGGGGGGGGGGGGGTGTGGGGATGGGGGAGGTTGTGAAGGGGGCGAGGGGTAAGTGAGGGGGTAGAAGGGGTGGTAGTTGGGGATTGAGCTGAAGTGGCGGGTGAAGGAGGGTAGGGTTAGGGGTCGTAGTGAGGCTGGGAAGGGGCTTTTCATACATGGGGTAAGGAGGGGTACCAGGGTTTATGGGGGCTTGCCCTGTCGGGGAGTGAGATCTCAGGCAATTGCAAGTATCGACTAAACTGTTCCTAGCTATTGATGACTTGTCTTTGGTTGCAATGTAACTTGCTATAAATGTTTGATTTTGTTCCCTGGACCGGTTTGTTTCTTGGTTTAGATCTCGGTTTATGGAAAGGTGTATTTCATTGTAAAAACTAATAAAAAGAAATATACAAAAAAAAAAAAATCTGTTGGCATCTTTAGATTCAAATTTTATTTGCTTTGAGAGAGGATTAAACACAATGTTACACGATTCCAAGCTACTAGCATCAGTCAGTGCAGTGAAATCGGATAGAGATATATTCAAGGGTTAAACTGTATTACAGTCTTAATTACTAGTGTTGAAGAGACTCTGGCAGGTTTCCCAAAATACATATGTAGCCTTCTTATTTTCTCTATTTGGCCCAAAACACAAAGTCATTACACAGGCATGAAGCAGGATGTATACTCCTTATTCTTTTTCAAGCTTATTGGATCTGTGGTTCTCAACCCAGCCCTCAGGACGCACCCAGCTAGATGCATTTTGAGGATCTTTGCAATGAATGTGCATGAGATGGATTCACATATAATGGAGACTGTGCATGTGAATATTCTCAAAACCTAACCAGCATGGTGAGCCCCAAGCATTGTTTTGAGAATCATTGCATTAAACCAAATAATGGCAATCAAATTCAGCCCTTTTTGAAAAGCTATGAAGCCCAAAAGCATGTCTTAAATACAATGGCGAATGCTGCTGCAGTTCTAAACTAAAGTACAAATCATGCAAACAAAATTCATTTTAATGGCCCCCAATAATGCATTTTACATAAACGCAAGCAGGATGAGATGATACTTTTTTCAATCAAACTCTGGAATTTTCTGTTGGAGAATGTAGTAAAAGCTGTTAGCGTAGCTGGTTTATAAAACAAGAAAAAAGGGAGGTATGTACAAGTTCCTGGAGGAAAAAGTCCATAAACCATTATTAAAGTGGACTGGGGAAATCCACTGCTTACCCCTGGGATAAGAAACATGGAATCCGTCTACTTTTTGGTACCCAGCAAGGTTCGTGTGACCTGGATTGGCCATTGTTGGAAATAGGACACTGGGCTTGATGGATCTTTGGTTTGATCCAGCATGGCATATCTTATCTTCTACATTTTCTACACAGCAAGTGTCCAACATGTGCAGTGGACAAACCTATCCCTTACCCCATGAACTCAGCAATCACCTCCCCTCTAAGTCAAAAAGAGATACACACAGATAGCACAACTATACATGCACGCACATACACGGAAAAGTGGGTTGGAAAGAATTTTATGAACCATTCTCTACATGCTTTTAGCCATCTCATAATGCCATCATCTTTAACTCACACCTTGCAAAGTGTTTGCTATGATGGGTGTTGCACTGTTACATCAGAATCACTACAGACCATTTGGATTAAAGTTAAGTAGGACCATTTGCTAAAGCAGAGGAGGGGGTGTCCAGGAGTTCTGGGGAAATACATGGGAAGAATTTGAAGAATTTGAAAACTAGACAGGAACACCTGAACCAATATTAAAAAAATAAAGATAGAAATGGCTGGTGGCCCTTGTACTTAATAAAGATTGTTATAAATTTTGCATAATATTTCCTCCGACTTCTTATCTATGCTTCTGCAAAGTCATATGTCCATGCAACCCATAAAGTCATGTTAACAAAAACACACTTGTAGTCTCAACTTTAAGTGTGTAGGCAGGAGTTAAACCACAAGGATTGGGGCATTTTCAAATGTATGCCCCAAGTGTGGTATGCATTCTCTTTGACAAGCTATCAATCAATAATAAATAAATTCATGGTCACAACAGCTTTTTTGAGCACTAAATTTTCATGCAGGAAACCAGTATGGCATTCAGTTCTGTACAGCAATTAATGTGACTGTACTGGGCCCCTCCATTCCTGCCTCCCCCCATGGGCTGACAGTTCTTTAGATAAACCACAGACACGGGTACTTGCCTTGTAATTTTTTTTTTTTTTTTTTATACCGCGCTCTTTAGAATCAGTGCGGTTTACATGTATACTAACAGGTACTTTTTATTCCCTTGTCCCCGAAAGGCTCACAATCTAAGTGTTCCTGAGGCAATGGAGGGTTAAGTGGCTTGCCCAAGGCCACAAGGAGTGGCCATGGGACTAGAGACCCCAGTCCCTCCGGCCTGAAGTTGTTTGTCCCCATGTGGGAATTGAACCCACGGCCTTCCGGCCTGAGGTAACCTGTCCCAACCACTGAGCCACTCCTCCCTAATTCTTGCAATGTAATAGTTCCTTTTATTCACATTTATGCAGTCATGGTCTGAGCAGTGTGTCTGGGGGAACTCCCAAAAACAGAGCCCAAATATTTCTTAAACCACTCCTGCTGGTATTACATGGTAAACCGCCCTAATCCCCCCCCCCCCAAAAAAAATCTTCCTATTTGTACTACTGGATTTTACACTGACGACAATATAGCAGGAACAGAGCCTCATGTACAGATCGTCCATATACTTCCTTTTGTAACCTCCCAGCCCAGGACGAGCATAAGCTAGTCCTTATTCAAATCAATCATAAAAGCTCCAAATACAGCCATTAGTATGATTAAATGGAAATTACACTTACCTGGTAATTGATGTTCCTTGAGGGAGTACAGTTCAGTCCTCCACCACTGGGTAGTGCACCTCCTCCTGCAACATGGAGACTGGACAAGTCAAACTTGTGACATCACCGGGTATATCCTGCTGGTCTTCTCCCATAATCCCCCAGTGACCTACTGTCAAAGCAGACTCAAAGGAGCAAACAAACAACCAGTTAAAGTACTAAATACAAAGCTATGCTCAAACTTCAACTTTAAAATCACAGGGCCCCAAAAAGAAAGGCCGAAAACACCCTCCTCCGTGCCCCTGTCCCCCTGCGCACCAAACAGCGGAAGACAGAGAGCTAGAAGGAAGGAGAACTAAGGAAGAGTATAGGCAGAAAAGGTTGCTCTCGCGATTACCTGCCAATCAGAGCCCGTTGCCGACTCTAGGATCCGAAAGCATACTCGGAACGGACGCCTCACGTCTGAAACATCCATCCCCGGGCGGGAATGAGGACTGAACTGTACTCCCTCAAGGAACATCAATTACCAGGTAAGTGTAATTTCCATTTCCTTATCGGTCCTACAGTTCAGTCCTCCACCACTGGGATGTACCAGAGCAGTAATCATTGGGAGGGACCTATTCAGTCGGCTCGGCCCCTAAATGAACAGAGCAGGCACCGACCCCAGCCCGCTCCTCACTTCAACAGGCGGTAAGCCAACCAGGAAGACACGACCGAGAGCCCACTTGGATCCTCTTCACTGGTGAAAACAGCACAGAACTCTGCCCCAAGCAGCGCTAGTGCTTCAGAAAGACAAACTCGCCATCGCAAACACACTGAACGCCCTAGAAACAGACCTACTGAGAAGGCTACCGGAGCTCCGCCTGAGAAATCCGCTTGAGCTCCCCCTTGGCTCTCGACCCCACCAGGGTGTCAAGTGTTAGCAACCGCTGCTCTCCCGCAGAACCCGCCTCCACGGAGGGACAGGCAGCGAAGAGACCTCCCAGAAAGTGACGGAACCTCACCTAAGGTCCAAGGAACGCAGGTTACAAGCAAAGTGTTCTTGCGTAAGTCCCAAACCGACAACTAAACAGGCACAGCCGGATTCCACGAGGGAGAACGGAACCGAGGTCCATCCAGACAGAGGTGGGAAGCAAAATGAGGGAAATGGAAAAACCACCAGCGTCAAACACCCTATTTGTCACACCTCTTAAGGGCTTTATTCTTTGCAACACAAAGTAGCTCTACAGCTATGTCCTGGACCAGTTGGAGTCTTTTAAATTGAGAATGTGGAATGCAGCTAAGCAATGAGTTGCAATAAACCAAGCGTGATCCACCAAGGGCATATAAGAGGGTGTCAAGTGCCCCAGAGTCCAGCGTTGTTTCAGAAGATGTGGAGTCTTACATGGTGTGACAAAAAAGAAAGGAGACTCTGGTAGCCACGCCCACGACGCAATGCCAGTAGGCCAACCGCTTACATCACCTGGATATGCCCTCCGGAATTGGAGGAACCATGCAGAAGTAGCAATCGCCGACGTGATCCATGGGCCCTCTCCAGATCATTGGAACCGCAAAAGACTTTGATGGTCTTTTCCCATCCATCCACAGCCTGAGATCTGCTACACATGTATTGCAGCATATGTGTGGCGCCTAGCTTTTATCCTGATCTTTTATTCTGCAGCCAAAATATAAATTGTAGGCTTTCTGAACCGCCACAGTCATATGCCATTTTTGTGATGTAAAAGTCACATCACCACAACTAGAGCAGAAATTATCTGCATGATTAACACCAGGACGAGGAATCGCCAAATATGCTGTGAGTGACCTATCGGTATAAAATAAATATGTTTTTTTTTTTTTTTTTTTACTGTCAAGCGAGGCAAATTTAAGTAGTGACTGCATCAACTGGTTTTGGACAGTTATTTCGATTGGTTGCAAGTAAAGATTATGCAAGCTCACGCAAATGTTGCAGAATACACTGGTAATGGTCCCCACTGACTAATGAAGAGCACATATCTTAGCAACCAGACCCAGTCGGCCATTTTCACTATGACCTCTGAAAGGCATAGAATGGACCGGGCCACGGCCCCGTACCAATGCGTCGACGCTATCCAGTAGCCTCATATGTCCTCTGCTAAACATCGACCCATCGCCGCAGACTGACAGGTCGCCATGAGGTCCAATATGGGCTGACCGCATCTGAGCACACGCGGCGCGCACACCGCCTGATGCAATCTCACTCCTCCGGCAAACACTCGGACCCCGCTAAGGACATTCGCCACCACAGTGTCCCCACCGAAACGCAGGCCGCCAAGGCTTCAACCGCGCACGCTGTCCCTTCGCTCGGGCCACCCTGACCACCTGACCGACTTCACCCTGCCGATCGAAATAGGCCACCATCCCGGAGATCTCAGACAGCACCTACAGCGCTCGATCCGCTACCGTGTCCGTGAACGCCTGCCACGGCTGACGTACCACGTACCGTTCCAGTCAGACGATGGAACACTGGGCGTGCTGCGTACACTAAAACGCCTTGTACATAAAGGATCCCCAAAATGTAGCTGAGTCTAACCACGCTCCGGCCAAGCTCCCGGAAGAAAGGGACAGAACCTTATAAAAAAGAAGTGGGGACAATTAGGAAGGCTTTCCTGTTTGATTATTCTTTTTTGTTTTTTTTGTTTTTCCTTTTTACAACTCCATAAGGGCCACAAGGCACACAACCGAACAGGGCATTGTCCAGAGAACGCAAGGCCCCTCCTCCAGGCTGACTCCACAGCCTAAACCGGCAGTCACCTTGGCTGATGCCGAGCAGCGCGGAAGCCAACTTGTAAGCCCAGCATATGAAGTATGCCTACTAGTACAGCATTCCACAATGGAGGGACATGTAACCGGACGGCTTTGAATATGAACCTACAGATATCCCGCGCTTGCTCCAAGACAAGCACTGTGCAGCCTACTGGTCTTCTCGGAGCACCGCCATGACCCGAAGACCTAAACCGGCCAGCAAAAGACTATGTACGCTGGGCCCGAAGGAACCTGGTTGAACGGATCCCAGCACTCCCTGTATCGTTAGGATCGGAGCCTCCCCCCAAGGACTCAGCCCTGGCTGGAACCGGCTGAGCATAACTCCAGGCCCTGCGGCGAGCCCCCACAAAGAAGTGGGATGCAACGATGCCTTGAGGAAAGGGAAGGCCCAATGGGTGAAGCAAGTTGCTAGTCGACCAAGGGAGTAAACCCCACACGCGCACCTCAACGGAAGGTCGGAAGAACTGAGGATTCTGGTCCCACAGGTGCGCCTGCTAGCCTTTAACAACATACACCTCCGCAGGTACAAAAAACTTAAATTGTGAGCACCTTCAGGGGTAAGGGGAATAGACGACAGCCTCCGACTGTTGACCACCTTGTCTTGCACAACAGACAGCAGCACCCCACCAAACAAATGATTGGGAATATATGACCTCAGAACCCCAAGACAGAGGTAAAACAGTAGAACGTGCAGTGGACGTGAATTTCCAGATCTGCCAGCCCCCCTGCCCACATTGAGAAGAGGCAGAGAAGAACTGGACCGGCGGATCTGGAGGGGTGCCTCCTGGACAGCCGGGCCACTGAAGGGAAAGCTGATGACTGAGGCCCAAACTCCTCAGGATGGCCCCGTCTTGCATTGGCAACCCCATGCAACACCATGACAACCCCGCTCACGATATCCCAAGCGATCTCTGTCATTGCTGCAACAATCACCTGAGCATGAGATCACAGACGGAACACGGACATGCAGACGCACTCAAGGAGAGTGCACCTAAGAAGTATGAGCCTATCCAACATCCAGCACCACATGTCCAGGTGTCCCACTCCTGTCACCCAAAACACAGGACGCTTGAACCTAGGTGACCGTCATAGCAAAGACAGGGAGGCCTGACTGCCGCTATCAACCCTTCCAGGACCCTGGAACACTAAGCCCCAGACTGTGCCATCCAGCAACACTTCTCACGATCCCCAGCAGGGGCCTTTCCCCAGATGGCCCAGATGGGCAGTGTTCCGCCAAATGGGCAAGCTGCGCTCTGATAACATAGTGCAGAAAACCAAATCAAAGTGTCTTAACCTAGCTAATTTTTGTCTAATAGTGATCATTCATAATATCAGCCAGGCTCAATCATAACATTAGTATTAATGATCTCTAAAGATTGAAGAGTTACTAATGTAACACTAATTTTTTTTTTTTGTTTGTTTTTTTAAAGAGCTTCAAAGGCGATCTTGGAAACTACAGACCAATGAATCTGAGTTCAGTGCCAGTTAAATGATAGAACTTGTTCTGAAAAGCAGCACCAAGCCGTCTTTTGAAAGGATTAATAAACATGTGAGTAAGCCAAATGATATGTATCTGGATGTTTTAGAAAGTACTTGACAAAGCCCCTTATGAACTTCTCCTGAGGAAGGAGATGTGCTATTATAGAATGGGAAATGGATCAAAAACAGGAACACAATAGGACTAAATGGCCAGTTTTCTCACAGGAGACCCATAAATAGTGGAATGTCTCGGGATCTGCACTGGAACTGGCATCTGGTAACATCTACTGCACTGAAATGATCTGGAAAAGAGATCAGCAAGCATGGCGATCAAATTTGCAGATGGCATAACGACATTTAGAGGCTGTCTGCACAATTTCCAAGCGTATAAACATGGAAATAGCATCCTTATGTAAATGACAATTTCAGAAAGGCTCAATTTGTAGGTGGTTGTGCCGCCGATGACCCTGAATGGCCAAATCCTAGCACGGAAACCTGCTGCTGACAGACGTCGCTAACTGCCAGAATGCAGACAAAGGTAAAGGCACCCCCCAAGAAGTAAAAACCCAAACCAATCACATTGCATTCAAAGAACTATAAACTATCATGAAATTAAAAGGAAATTAAAATTAAAAGGAAATTAAAATTAGAATTAAAATTAAAAGTAACAGCAAAAGGAAGTCCTTATCTGGGTGTAGCCGCGTGGAACAGCGTCGTCTGCTCAAACGCGGGGCTGCTCCGCTCTCCGCCACGAGGCCTCAGCCCTGCCGAGAAAATGGCGCCAATCCGAAGCAGGCCCGTTTGGCGCCAAACACCACAGAGGTGGCAAGAGCTCAGAGCCCCTCCATGCGGACTCGAGAGACTCCCTTGTGGTGTCGGGATGCAGCAGTTACCTCGCTGTAGCTGCGGGGTGAAGAGCTGTCCAGACACGCTGCTGCCTCGCGCCACCAGAAGTAGCAGACGCTGCGAGCCCCGGCCCACCGGCTAAAGAACCTCGAATGGCCTGAGGCTCCCGCCGCGATGGGAATCTGCCGCATGGACACTGACAAAATGCAGGTGTTCCACAGAGCTCTCCCCCGTACAGTCCTGGGGGACAGATCATCACCGGGCACAGAGACCGAAGAATCCCAAGCAGAGAGGCTAGCTGGCAGCGTGAACTTTGAAAAGGGACAGAACCCCCCTTTACACTAAGGCAGACTAGGTGAAAATAAATAAAGTAAAAGTAAATGAAATTAAATGAAAATGAATTCAATTTACAGGATTACACCTAAAGAAGAGCAAAAGAAATGCAAGGTAAATCAAATCCTGACTAACTGCTCCTAAACTGCTTCTCAAGTGAGCCCAGCACCTAGGCTCACTACGTCCTCATGCTGCATGGAGACTGGACACACTGGGGGATCATGGGAGAAGACCAGCAGGATATACCCGGTGATGTCACAAGTTTGACTTGTCCAGTCTCCATGTTGCAGGAGGAGGTGCACTACCCAGTGGTGGAGGACTGAACTGTAGGACCGATAAGGAACTTCAAAACCTGTTGAAAAGATTAAGGTTATGTGATAAAATGGTACATTTCCCCTTCCTCCATTTGCAAACTCATAACATGTCTGGATGTAAGGCCAGCGTTACCTTTTTTTGCTGCCCTGGGTGACTGATTACTGTGCTGTCCCCACCCTCACCAATTTCAATGGAGCCCTTCACAAGTCTCTTGGAATTTCTGAAATGGTAGTTGTGTTCGTCTGGAGCAGCAAAAATGATCGAGGCAGGTGGTACTTTTTACACTAACCACTGAGGTATGAACTTTCGAAGATTAGAGTCCATATCAGGGTGAACTCTAAGTCTGTAAGGCTTATGTATGGGTGAGGTTATAAATGCAGCATGTCATCAATTCTGGGATGTCTTAACTTTATTGATAAAATATGTCCCTTCCTATACATCTGGTTGGCACAAAAATAAAATGTGGCCAAGTGGAAAGATAATTTAAGCTTGATGTTCTTCCATTCCTTGGGAAAGGCTCCTCACTTCCTTTCCCTGTGTAATGACCCAGTGCCATTATAGATAAAATAAGTTTTTAAAGCATCTATGCAAAGTCTGCTTCTGGGCCGCATGAGTCATTTTCTTAAATAATGTAGTGTGGTGGTCATGTTAGTCCACTTGAATGCACAGAAATAAAGAGAACAAAATGATACCAGTTAGTGCAATAAATAGATAACACCGTATGTGTCCATTTATGTTTACTTCTTTTTACCTAGAGAAACTGAGGCTGGAAAGGAGAGAGAGAACAGCGGGCACACCACCTTCAGAGTTCAAGAAAATCCCACTCAAGAATAAAAATGAAGCTCTCTGTAAAGTAATTAGAGGTACAATCACTGAAAAAAAGTCTCAGAAAATGCACAAAATACACAATTTGCAGGTTCCCTAATTACTACTTTAAAATTGGGTACTTCACAATTCAGGTACATTTCAGACGCTCTTTCTCTGAAATCCCATCATATCGATAAGAACTGCCTCCCCTCCCTCCCAAAAATTTGAAAGATAGACAGGAGTTGACTGAACTAATTTTATCTTTATTTTGTGAAGTAAAACATACTGTTTACAGAAATTCCACTACCTATGGGAAATAATGAAATATAAATTAAAAGTTGCAGGTCCTGTTATGGCAAAGGCTCCGAGGGAAGTTTCTGAAGATGGCACACTAATAACAGGCAGTGAATAATACAGAATAATGGGAGCGATAACCTTGTTACTCACATGGCCAAGTCCAGCACTGTCCTTGGCCCATAAAGAATGCAGTGGGGCTTGCTGCTTGCTCCCTGGTACCTCTCAAAAAAAGTTTCCCAGTGCAGCCTTTGCCGCCTCTCCTCATGAAGGGCATCCAAAGGACCCACTTCCTGCTAATCTGAATACAGTATCAGAGCCTGACCTTGCTTCCCTTTTCTTTAATGATGCCTAACTTGTTACTGCTACAAATCTGAAAAAGAAGAAAGCAGCATGGGGCTTTGGAGTCATGTGGAAGGACGAGAGCCTCTCAAAGTGTCTTCCACTGAGATTTCTCCTTTTTCTGTCTTCCACCTACTCTAAAGCTGCCAACCAGCCGGTATTCAGCTGGCCTGGCCGGTTTTTACATAGCCAGGCTGTCTGCCGAAATCTAAGGCTGTCTGCCGAAATCTAAGATCTGGCTGTTGAAAAGCCATTTTTTTGCTCTGGCCGCGGGACTGGGAGTGAGCAGAGCAGAAAAAAACAGCTTTTCATCTCCTGGAGTCCTTGTCTGCCCCAGCACAGCCTCACGCTCTCCTCCACTCCAGCTGCGCCTCCTGCTTTTTATAGAGCTGCAGCTGCAATAGCGCTAATAATTTAAAATCAAAAAACAAAGCCGGTGTGGAGCCTTCCAGCCCTATGGAACCCCTGCTGCTGCGTTCCGCCCTCTCTAGAGTTACTTCCTTTTGAGGGCGGGACACAGCAGCAGGTGTTCCATAGGGCTGGAAGGCTCTGCACCGGTTTCATTTTTATTTTAAATTATTAGTGCTATTGCATCCGTGGCTCTGTAAGATACAGGAGCCACGACTGACAGGGGTGGGGGAGGGGCTGGAAGGGAGCTGACATGGGGGGGAGGAGGAAGGAGGTGGCAGGAAGGGAGTGACATGCAGGGTGCTGGATGGGAGCTGACATGAGGAGAAGTTGGGAGCTGGAAGGGACAAGGGGGAGGAAGGAAGTGGCAGAAAGGGAGCTGACACAGGAGGGGGAAGCTGGGGGCTTAAAAGGAGCTGATATGGGGAAGAGGTGGTGGTGAAAGGGAGCTGACAGGAGGGGAAGGAGGACGGCAAGAGGGGAGCTGACATTGGGTGGGGCTGGAAGGGAGCTGAAAGAGGTGACTGTAAGTTTTGCACAATATTACTGTCTCCCATCAGAATGAATGATCTCTATACTGCATAGACTTGTCACAAAAGCCATTTGTGAAGATGTCTGTATATAGCTGACTAGCCTGTGATATTGTAGTTACACTTATTAACCTAACTGTTGCTCCACTAAATTTGATATAATCTCCTGCTCAACAAAACAAGTAACTACTAGCTCACCATACAACACGGCTCCATGAAAACACCATGCCATTGGTACATTGGCCAAGTGATGCAATTGCTTTCCAATTCAATCTACCGTTGGCCTTAATTATATACTTAGGACACAGACAGGATTTGCATCCTAGATATAGAATTCCCACATATCAGTTCTCTCAGTATTTAACATTCAACAGCCCGCAGCTACCATAGCTGCCAGCCCAACCTCTCTTCAGCTAGTGCAAATGCTGGCTAATTAAAATTCCTCCTACTAACTAGCCATTTCATGGCACCTAAAATGTATCTGTGGTGTATTCTCCACTGCCTGTTTGCACTTTCTCTCATCCCACATATCCATTACATATCCAACTGATACCTAAAAACATCTCTATACTCCATAGACAGACCCTTCTCAATGCACCTTCTGGTGGGTTTAGAATAACAAACGCAATATCAGACTCATTCATATCACCATCTAGGACAGACTCCCTCAACAGCAGCTCTTAGCAAATTCTATCACCACTCAATTGCTACATGGTAAATGCAAGATCAATAAGGAATAGGTTACCTGTATTCCTTGATCTCGTCAATGACAACAATCCTGACATCATATTCATCACAGAGACCTGGTATTTGGACACTGACACTGTCGTACTCAATCATCTTAATGCACCAAGATATGACATCTTTCATTGCCCAAGAGAGAACAAGTGCGGTGAAGGTGTCCTCATTATAATAAAAAAAAAAGAAAAAAAGAAGAGCTAAGAACTTCCCTCCTCCTAACTAAAAACATAGAAACCATGTATATGTTAATAATTGAAAACAAGCACCTAGCATTTTGCCTATTATATACACCTCCAACAACTGACTCAAATAGTCTCTCCGCCATTGTTGAAATGGTCTGCACCACCTTCTAGGTGACTTTAACCTAACATTTGTACACGATATACATGCCACGTCCTTTCTTAATACTATGACTGACATGTACCAACACACAATAAAGGAAACACCCTAGACATAGTATTCCTACCAGAGCTAGTCCACCAACACTACTACAGCTCTACACTACAAACCATGGCAACCCCATGGTCTGACCATCATATAATTAATTTCATCACCCCATCTCATTTTCCTACCCACATAACACATGCTAAACGATACCCCAAACAAAGGATATAAGGCATTCAACAAGGATGCCTTCCTTGATGATATCCTTCCCCTTTTACATATTGATATGAATGATTTGACTGATCTACTCTCAAATGGGAATATCTCCATCTCTACAGCCTCCACTGTCATCACCCCACACAAAAAAAAATACTTAAAAAGCCTCCTCAGAATGGTACACCCAAGACCTTAGAAACAGCAAGAGATTTTAAGGAAGACTGAATGCGCCTGGAGAATCTTGAAATTCATACAGGACAAAGAACTCTATTTGAATACACTCCAACATTACAAGCAATCTATAAATAATAAAAAAGGAATACCACACTAAAATCTTTAGAAATTTTCTCAATTGTCCATGAGAGCTTTTTGAAAAATCATGAGAGCCTTGACTCGAACTCCCAACTCTGACATAAATAACACAAGTACCAACCCTCAAGCACCAGCAAATTTCTATTTGAATAAACTAAAGTTGAAGCCCTCATCCACTGATCTCCAATCACCACCTGACATCATAACAGATGATGCACAGTGAACAATATCATTTCCATGATAAATACAAACCATCTCCAGCCTTGACCCCTGCCCAGTCATTTGGGTAAAAGCCTCCCACACAGAACTCTTTCCCCATCATTCTTAAAGTGATCAACTTATCCTTAATAGGATACCTGCCAAAACCCCTAAAAATGAGCAATAATCCGCCAAATTCTTAAGAACAAATCCATGAATAAAACAATCCCTAATTCTTACAGGCCAATCTCTAGTCGCCTGTTCCTAGCAAAAGTCATTGAAAAATCTGTACAAATTCAACTCCAGGACTATATTGACCTAAACTCACCTCTTGATGAGCATTAATACGGGTTCCTACCAAACACGGCATTGAGACACTGCTACTAGCCCTCTTACACAAACTCAGAGGAATAAACAACTCAAAGCAAATGTTCATCTTAACATTCTTAGATATAGCCTCAGCTTTTGACAACATACATCATGGTGTACTCCTAAATAGACTCCGGCAAATAGGCCTACATGGTACAATTATTCAATGGTTTCAGTCCTATCTGTCAGACCACACTCAACAAGTTAAAATAGGCCACCAAATGTCCAAATCATATAGACAAGGACTACCGCAAGGCTCATCTCTCTCTGCACTCCTATTTAATATTTATCTACAGCCCATCTGTAATATTTTCATAAAACTAAAAGTAGGCTACCACATTTATGCGGATGACATAATGTATTTACTTGTTGACACTACAAACCCATCTCCCAATCAGATCACAACAGGTTTCAGTGAAACCGCAGCATGGCTAAACTCTCACAACTTAAAGATTAACCTGGAAAAAAACTGAAGTATTATATGTCACTAGGAACTTTGTTCCCCCCCATCACATTACATCTAAAAGAGTCCGACCTTATAGTAAAAAATGAAGTCAAATACCTTGGGGTTATCCTTGACAAAACACTAAGTATGGTCTCACACGTAAAGTCAACCATGAGTAAGATCTACTTCAAGCTAAGGTTGATACAACAACAGAGACCTCTACTCTCAAGCTTTGACTTTAGATCAGTACTCCGGGCTATAATCACACCTCACCTTGATTACTGTAACAGCCTCCTCCAGGTCTACATAAATAACTAATATCAGCTACAGATGGCACAACACGTAGCTGCCCGAATAATTACAAAAGCACATACCTCTGACCACATTACCCCCATACAATATGACCTACACTGGTTACCCATCCAAAGCTGCATTAAATATAAATGGTTTATGATCACCTTCAAGCTACTAAAAAACATAGCCCCATCCCACCTCACCACGCACCAAACAGAATGGGGAGGACACGAAACCTGCACTAGTTACACGGGGACATGCCAGACAAGTCGAGTGCCACCCCTGCATGTGTAAACATGCTCCATAGGAGAGGGAAACTCATTGGGGTGGAACTTACAAATGGCCAGGATTGTCACATTTCAAGAAAAAGAGGAAGCTCACACAAAAACACATTCATCTAAACTATTAATGGCTTGGACACAAAAAGGAAAAAGGTTTATTTATTACAGCAAGAACTAAATCAGGAGAAAAATAAATAGACTAAAAAAATGACTTATATCTGGGTAAAATAGACCTTATTTTAGTGGCCAGAAATCAGGATAATAAAAACATATATTTCTACATTTTAAAGCAGATTAGAAGTCTAGAACAGGGATTCCCAAACTCTATTTAAAGTGTCACATAACTTTCAGATCACCAACAGCACTAGATGGAAATTGTAATGACCTCTTCCCCTCTCCCACCTAATATCTTATTTTCTTCCTTCCCTATCCCCAACCCCATTTCCCTAGGCCTCTCTCTTCAGTGCTGGCTCCAATGGTGGTTCTGGCCTCCATCCTCAACAGCAACTCTGGGCAGCTCCAGCAGTGACCCCCAGCATCATCATCGGTGGATTCAGTCTCCTCCTTCCACCAGAGAGTTCAGTCTATTCCTGCAGCAAGAGCACACGCATGGATGCTACTCCCACATTTTATTGCTACGTCTTTGGTCTAGGCTCAGTTCCTATGCGTGCCCCACGGTCAGTCATAGGGCAGAGGGGGAGATAGTTGATGCTTTCCGACATGTGTTAGAAATTAGGGTGAAAGGAAACTTTAGCAGAATTTTCACTTTACAAAAATCCAGGGATTAATGAGTAAAACTCCATTTACACCGATAAAGAACCCTAGACATACTACATTCAGACAGCACCCCGCCCCATCCCTTTTCCACATGAGAAAGGAGTAAAAAAAAATAATGCCGGGGAAACTCTCTGCATAAGACAGAAAAATGGCCAAACCTAGTGGTGGCAAGTTCCTACAAGATCAGGAAAAAAGGGTAACAGTGATAGCGACTGTGAAGATCTCAGCAGCTCAGTTTCAAAGGGCGCATTTCTGCAAGATTCAGCTTGACAGTCGCATGGGCTGTAAGCCGAGCAGTTGCGCCTTGGACTCCCTCCCATCACAATGCTGAGCTTCAGGGGGGGGGGAGCGGGGACCTCTTCTTGGGTAATGCTGACACTTTCAGGTCACCGGGGACAAGCAACAGAGGACGGATGTTGCAAAGGGCACTTTGGGACTGTTCCCACCAAAGTTGAGTCTATTCCACAAAAGTTCCAGACAAAAATTTACATCATGGTCCTGGTTTGCAACAAAGGAAATGATGCCCCAGAAATGCCTGCCAAAAACATGTGGAGTCGAAATACAATTGGCAAGACACACACCGCCTTGCTCGCTGATTTCTTTTCTCTCTTTCACTACTGCAAACATTCAAAACATAAATCAAAGCAGAAGAAAAACTAAAGTAGATGCTATAGAGTTTAAAAATATGTAGTCACCCAGAACAGATGTGCTCCACAATTGAATTAGCTGACCAAATGCCATTTAAATACTTGACACATGTTTTTTTTTTCCTAGCTTATTTTTTCCCAGGGTCAAAAAAGCCTCTTTTTTGGGTCCATAATGGTTTTTTAAACCCCAAAAGACTAAGGTGGTCATTTTATAAAAACTTTGTGTGGCCCCAGCTGTGTGTAAATAGCAAAATTTACATGAGCAGATCGCACGTATGTCTAAATGTGCAAGTTCTGGACATCTAGGGTCCGATTGTATCCCACACGTCTGGCCAGAACCAGACACACAGAAGGAGTCGCGATTCCAATCCCACGGGGCACGTCTAGCCCCGTGGGATTAGAATCACAAACAGGCCTGTACGTGCAGGCCGGGACCCCGATTCCATCCTGCCTGCATGTACAAGCTTTCCCCAGCTAACTCAGTCAGGGCTCTTCAATGGAGCCATGGCACCACGGCTCCAATGAAGAGCGGCAATCCCCGGCCTTCAGCTCCTGAAGCCAATTCCCTGTTGCCTGACCCCCGATTTGGCATCCTAAGGCCAGAGTCGGGCTGCAGGAATGTCCTCAGGGCCGCCCCCCACCCTGGGCCCGCTGATCTCTAGCGACTAGGGGAACTTATTCCACCAAGGAGGTGGAATATGTTCCCCTGCAAATCGCCAGCCCCGGACGTACAGGACAGACATTAGAATCGGCCCTGTATGTCCGGGGCCAATGACTGCCCACTGCCCACCCTAATGGTGCCCCTTTCCTACCCCATCTACCTTCCCCATACAAGATGCAGGGAAGATAGACTGGACCAGGAAAAGGCATGAACAGCGAGGCAGACAGATGGAATCAATCACTAATGTGGTATGCGCCAAGGGACAGGGCTCCACATTAACTTCCAAGGAAATACTTTCCATGCCCCCAACAGTTAAGGCAGTGATGTTACACCAAACACACACTCATTTTAGGGCTTTTGCCACGTTAGATGCAACAACTTCGTGACCTGTAGTTAAAAAGTTCCTAAATGTGGCAAGGTTAGGTAAAAGTGACCAGAGCAGACTGACAATAATAATAATAATAAGATTCTCTTATATACCGCGCTATTCTGCATCAGTGCGGTTTACATTGAACAAACTGAAATTACATTGAACAGGGCATTATAACTTGGAGATAACTATTTTACAGGGAACATGGGCAATGGAGGGTTAAGTGGCTTGCCCAAGACCACAAGGAGCACCTGTGGGACTAGAAACCCCAGTCCTTCCGGCCCAAGGTTGCTATCCTCTAGTGGGATTTGAACCCCCAACCTTCCGGCCTGAAGTACCTTGCCCCAACCACTAGGCCACTCCTCCACTCCAAATTGAACCAGTGTGTCTACACATGGGTAACCAATTCTGGCACTTGAGTGCCCCAAGCCTATCAGGACTAAAAAAAATTCACCCTGAATATGCACGAGATACATTTTCATACAGTGGAGGCAATGTATCTCATGCACATTCATTGTTGACATCCTTCAAATCTGATCAGCTTATAGCACTGGTCTACAGCTTTGGACCACAGATCACTTAAAGCTAACATTTCTAGGCCCGATGTGCAAAATCCACTCACCCCTTCACACAAGGCTGTGAAAAATTATAGGCACTTGTGCATCACCCCTTCTTCCATCCATGGATATTCAGGGCCCAATTTTCAAAGGCCTTACAGATAACTTCCCTAGTTACCAGTGTAAAGGCCTTATCCTGGATTTTTGAAGAACTACACGGGTAATGACCTTTGAAAATCCCAGAATATCGCTAACATGCCCTCCGCATAGCATCGGGGTGTGTTGGGGACGTTCAAGGGCAGAGCGAAGGCAGGCCATGGTGCGACCCATGTAGCATCGATTTTTGATGCTACATGGTTAGCTCTCTGTGCCTTAAAGATAGGTGTGGGAAAATCTTGCCTATCTTTACGATTCCTAGCATTCTATTTTCTTTCTTGGCTGCTGCTGCACACCGGGCAGAGAGTTTCAACATACAAGGTGTGATCAAAGAGTATCAAGACCTATTGTGTAGCTATATAACAATACATTGCACCATGATGCTATCATGTAGCGACCTAGTTTTGTGCTCTGCATGTGCAGAGTATAGCATGGCTTCACCAGAGGAAAGTCTTGTCAGACAAATCTGATTGATTTCTTTGACTGGGTGACCAGGGAGTTGGACAGAGGGAGAGCCCTAGATGTGGTCTATTTAGATTCCAGTAAAGCCTTTGACACTGTTCCTCACAGGCAACTTATAAATAAACTGAGCACCCTAGGGATGGACCCTAAAGTTACTGCTTGGGTTAGAAATTGGTTGGGTGGGAGGCAACAAAGAGTACAGCTAAATGGAGCTCACTCTGAGGAGCAGGATGTTACCAGTGGTGTGCCCCAGGGATCTGTCCTTGGTCCGATTCTTTTTAACATCTTTTGTTAGTGATATAGCGGAAGGGCTGTCGGGTAAGGTTTGCTTCTTTGCGGATGATACCAAAATCTGCAATAGAGTAGACACCCAGGAAGGTGTAGATAACATGAGGAGGGATCTAGCTAAGCTTGAAGAATGGTCTAGAATTTGGCAACTGGGATTTAATGTTAAAAAATGTAAGGTCATGCATTTAGGCTGTAGCAATCCAAGGGAGCAATATAGTATAGGGTGTGAAGTACTTTTATCCACTAAAGAAGAGCGGGACCTAGGCGTGGTTGTGTCTGATGATCTTAAAGTAGCTAAAAAGGTAGAAAAAAGGTGACGGCAAAAGCTAGAAGGATGCTTGGGTGCATACGGAGAGGAGTGGCTAGCAGAAAAAAGGAGGTGATAGTGCCTCTGTATAAGTCTTTGGTGCGACCTCATTTGGAGTATAGTGTGCAATTTTGGAGACCGCACCTTCAAAAGGATGTGAACAGGATGGAGTCAGTGCAGAGGGTGGCTACTAAAATGGTTAGTGGTCTTCATTATAAAGCATATGAGGACAGACTGAAGGATCTTAATATGTACACCTTAGAGGAAAGGCGGGATAGAGGTGATATGATTGAGATGTTTAAATACCTCCGTGGCATAAATGTTCAGGGGGAGAGCCTCTTTCAATTGAAAGCAAGTTCTGCTACAAGGGGACATGGGATGAGGGTGAAGGGGGATAGATTCAGGAGTGATATGCGGAAATATTTCTTTACGGAAAGAGTGGTGGATCCGTGGAATAGTCTCCCAGTGGAGGTGGTAGAGATGAGGACAGTAACTGGATTCAAAAAAGCATGGAACAAACACAGAGGATCTCTAAAGGAAAAAAAGGGACTGTTGTAGTTGTTGATATGAAAGGACAGACTAGATAGGCCATGTGGTCTTTTTCTGTCATCATATTTCTATAGCTGAAGCACACCCGTACCTTTATTAATCACATGATATTTGGTATCATGTAAAAGTAGTTTGGCAAATTTACAGTGAGTGAAAAAAAACTGAACAGCGAATTTGCATTAAATTCTGCTAGAAACTTGGAAGATTCGTGGAAAGAGACTTATGTCAAGTTACAACAAGTGAATGGCGATGAATGTATGAGTCGTGCTCATGTTTATGACTGGCACAAACATTTCCAAGAGGGCCACCAAAAGTGTTGACATTGACGAACACTCTGGAAGGCCATCTATGAGCAGGAATGAAAAGGTTGAAGCTGTGCAATGCTCAAATCATCGATAGACTATCAGGAGCTTGCTGAGGACATGGACATCACTTTTGAGTTGGTACAGTACATTCTTACTATCAATTTGGGGGATGTGATGTGTGTCTGCAAAATTTGTGCTAAACCTTCTGTCCCCTAACCAAAAAGAAGATGGACTCTGCAGTCGGAGTTGTTGGAATGCATTGAAAAACGACTTAGGTAATCAAAAGATTATTATTAGTGAGTGAGTGCACTATTTAGGTCTTCATGTCTCTTCTCATACGCCTGCCTACTGATAACCAGATTAATATGAATAAAATATAGCCTCTAAAATGCTTGTTTGCAAATGCTATAAGTCTAAAAAATAAGATGGGAGAGTTAGAATATATAGCACTAAATGAGAGGTTAGATATGATTGGTATCACAGAGACATGGTGGAAGGAGGACAACCAGTGGGACACTGTGATACCTGGGTACAAACTATATCGTAATGATAGAGCAGATCAAATTGGTGGAGGGGTTGCAGTCTATGTTAGAGAGGGCATTGAGTCACAAAGGATTAAAGTTTTGCAGGAAACAAAATGCACTGTAGAATCTCTATGGATTGATTTTCCATGTAAAAAGGGGAAGGGGAAGGGGAAGGCGATGGCAGTGGGGGTGTACTATCAATCGCCTGGCCTTAAAGTTATGACTCGGAAACTAAGACTCAGTCCTGACAATGGAAGACTCCAGACCCAAGAAGCCTGTCAGGTGAAAAGAAATGTCAAGGTCACGCTCAGTTTTCTTTGAGTACCAGGGTATTGTCCATCATGAGTATGCTCCAAAAGGCCAAAACCATCAATCAGGAATACTATGTCCAAGTACCTACTCATTTGAGATGCAGTTCGTCGTAAGAGGCCAGAGTTGCACAGGAATGGTGAATGGTTGCTCCATCACAATAATGCCCCACTCATGCATCACACATCTTGTCCAGCAATTCTTGACCAAACACCAAATTGAGGAAGCCAGCCTCCATACTCACCTGACCTCGCACTCTGACTTTTTCTTGTTGCCAAAATTGAAATTACCACTGAAAGGAAGGAGATTAGACAACTTGAAGACCATTAAGCAAAATTCGACACAGCAGCTTCACAGCATAATGAAAGAGGCATTTCAAAATTGTTTCCAGCAGTGGCAGGAATGCTGGAAGAAGTGCGTTTTATCTGGAGGAAACCGAGTGCAATAACCGTCAGTGTTATACTTCTTGTGTTATTGTACAAATCAATATTTTTTGATTGCACCTCCTGTTACCCACAATGATGCCAAAATCCTTTTCCTGGGTGGAGGTTCCTAATGTGGAACCTTACAATGTGTAACTGCAGCTTGGGTTGTTCTTCCCTATGTGCATAACTTTTGCACTTGTCCACTTTAAATTTCATTTGCCATTTGGATGTCCACTCTTCCAATTTATCAGTCCTCTTGCAATTTTTCACAATCCTCTTGGGTTTTAATAACTTTGAATAATTGTGTGTCATCTTCAAATTTGATCACAGTATCCTGCTGCATATATGGCTAAAATAAATCCAAGAGTAAATGTGGCATACCTACTTAAGGAATATGAGCTGGTGTAACTGGCCTCCAGAAGCAACAAGGACTAGAAACCACAGGGTTGGTCCTTCTCAGATGAAGTCACAAGAGAAATGTAATCCTGCAGCAGAAGAGGCTATAGCACTGCTTTAAAACTGAATTTCAAAAATGATAACATTCTTTAAACACATATGACTTACTAAATATTTCTTAAAACTAGTTTCCCGATTTGTATTAAACTGGTGGGACAAACAAATGGTTCCATGGTTCGAGCTCCCCCCCCCTCACTCTGAGACATATAGGATTTAAGCATAAATTCCCATCAAAAACTGGTGCCTTCCATCTGCAAACCAGCCTTATATATGTAGAACATCAGTGAAAGATGAAGTTTATCCCCCCCCCCCACAAATAAATACCTTGTGTTAGCCACAGTCTAATTTTATTTTTATTTTGAAGCAGCAGGCAGATAGCTAAGAAAAGGTACAGAGAAGAGCCACCAAAATGAGTGAGGCTAAAAAGGTGAGGGCTCTTCAACCTGCAAAAGAGACGGCTAAGGGGAGATATGATAGAGGTCTATAAATTAATGAACGGAGTGGAACGGGTAAACGTAGATTGGTTGCTTACGTCATCAGAATCTAGAAAGACCAGGGGACATGCAATGAAGCTACAGGGTAAACTATTTAAGACTAACAAGAGAAAACATTTTTTCATTCAACATGTAATCAAACTCTGGAATTTGTTACTGGAGGATGTAGTAAAAGCTGTAAGTGTAGCTGGGTTTAAAAAAAGGTTGTTCCTGGTGGAAAGGTCCATAAACCATTATTAAAAGGGACCTGGGATATCACTGCTTGACCTAAAACAAGCATTGTGGAACCTGTGTCTTTTGGGGAAACTGCTAGGTACTTATGACCTGGATTGGCCACTGTTGGAAACAGGTTACTGGGCTTGATGGACCTTGGTCTGATCCAATATGGCATATCTTATGTTCTTATAAGAACAAATAGTACTATGGAACAGGTCACAACTTCCACAGAAAACAAAGAATGACAGCAAAGCGAGCAAATGGTCTATCTGCACTGCCTATCCACATCAACAGCCCAGTCTCTCAGAGATCTCAGTGCTTGTCCCATCCTTTTTTTAATTCTGATACTGTTTTCGTCCCCACCATTTCTACTGAGGGCTGTTCCTTTCTTTAGAAAGTATTTCTTTAAGATGACTCCCGAGTTTGGTCTCCTTTCACCTTCATCCTATAGCATCCTTTCCACTTATAAATGCACAGGATTTGGGCCTTTTATCTTGAAGATATTTAAAATGTCCTATCTTAACTCCAGGGGTATGCATATTTCATAAAACAAAAGCTAAAAAAAAAAAAAAGCCTCTTCCATACCATATACTCAAATCATATTAGATGCATTCAGATCACTATTGGTCTGGTTGTGTCAAGGGTTTAATGACTTTTTGAATACTGGGCTGGAATCATATTTAATCCAACAGGGTGTCCAAGTTTCTACAAGCATATAAAACCAGACAGATATTATGTATATGTAAAGGGTTATTCCCATTTTATGCATACAGTTGTGGTCAACATTATTGGCACCCTTGTATTTTAGGTATGTTGTGTGCAATATCTTGAGAAATAATTGGAAATATTCCAATCTGTATGTCATCATAATATTTAGTAGTATTTTCAAAAGGTATACAAACAACAAAAAAAAAAGATGTTTTTTTCCCTCAGAAATTGCTATGTCTGAGTTGCACAAACAAAATATGACCTGGATAGGATTAATGGCACCCTTCACTAATATTTGGTTTCACAACCCTTGGCAGTGATGACAGCTTCCAAACGTTTCTTGTAGCCATCTATAAAAGTTTATATGTCTGTCTATCTGCTGGTAGTTTCTCCCACTCTTCAATTGTGATTTATTCCAGTTTAGGAATGTTTCCAGAATTCATTTTACCAATGGAAGATGTCAGCTCTTTTCAAAAGGTTCTTGATTGGATTGAGATCAAGACTCATTGCTGGCCACTTTAAAAAACAGTCCATTTATTCATTTTTAACCACTTTTGGGTATATGTTTTGGGTCATTGTCCTGCTGGAGGACCCATGACCTTTGACCCAGACCTAGTTTTCTGACACTAGGTAGCACATTTCGCTCCAAAATACTTTGGTAGTCCTCAGACTTCATGATTCCTTTAATACATTCCAGGACTCCAGTTCCTGAGGCAGCAAAACATACCCACAACACTATGGAACCTCCACCATATTTAGTTGTAGGAAGAGTGCTTTTTTTCCCTTATAAGCTTCATTTCTTTGCCTGTAAATGTATCGCTGGTCTGCATTGCCAAAGAGCTCAAGTTTGGTTTCATCTGTCCACAGAACATTTTCTCAGAAGGATTGTGGTTTCTCAAAGTGGGTTTGGGCAAAGATCAGGCATGACATTTTATGTCTTTCTTTGAACAGTGGAGTTCTCCTTAGCCTTCACCCATGAAGTCCTTCTTAGATTAGTGAGCGGCATATGGTGCGGGTTGAAACCAGCACTCTAGATTGCTCCAATTCAGCCTTAAGTTCTTTGGATGTTGTACGTAGTGTTTTCCCAACAGTTCACACTAAGCTTCAAAGACTTATTGGATCAATCTTCCTCTTTCCACCATGTCCTGGGACATTCAACAGTTCTATGAGCAAAAAGTGTCTTAACATTGCAAACTGCAGACACAGGAATCCCAAGATCTTTGGACATGGCCTTCTACCCCTTTGCAGTTTGATGTTGGGTGATAATGGCTTTTCTGACTGTCTCAGGCAACTCTCTTGTCTTCACCATTGTGAAAACAGAATAGGGAGTTAATGTGCCATTTTAAACATTAGAGCCATCATTCACTGGTTAGTTCAAATCATGTGAGTGCTGACAATTGATAATTTTAATGCAATGGGAAAGTGGTTCTTCTGTTCAAACTGATTTGAATTGTTTATAAGGGTGCCAATTATGTCCTGGCAATGTCCCAGCTTTTCTACTATTTCCTTTTTTAATTGGTTTTATTTTATTTGATTCTTTATGTCAAATATGTGTGCATATACTGATCAAAGTCATTTCACTGGCCACTTGTTTTAAGGAGATATTGGCATTAAGGGGTTGAAATGCATGGATGCCAATAATATTGACCACAACTGTATGAGGTTAAAAGATGATACATTATGGACCAGATGTACTAAGCTTACTTACTTACTACACGCCCTTCCTCTACAACCCAGTGTATTCCTCTTGTAGACTTACCTCCATTAATCAGAGTTCAAGAGAATGGGGTCTGTACAGATTACAGACAGAGGTCTTCTCTTATTTGATTTTAAAGCGCTATTGAACATCTCTGTGATTAACCACCAACCATGCCAGCTGGGTTACGACTGAGTTATTCAAATATTGGTTTCAGTCTCTTTTCCATCCTCCATCTATGTTTAGTAGGTGTAATCACTGGAGAGTCTGGAGGTTCCTTTGAATATGCACTGTATGTTTTAGACCGCACATGTCCTATCTAGCTATGCCCCATCTACAGGGAGACTGTCGCCGCCACCAAGTGCCATCGAGTCTGGGTGCCTCATGGCGACCCTCTGGATAGTTGCCCTAAACTGGCTTCAGTCTTTAGTCAGGCAGCTCAGTGTTGATAGAGTGGCATCCATAGCTACTGTTATTTAAGAAGTTTTATATACTGCTTTGTGGTTTACAGAAAACAGTAATAAACGAACTCCAGTGAGTTACAGATACATAGAACTTAAGAAATTAAGAGTACTTGCAACTTGGAGTTAACAAAGAGGGGGGGGGGTAAACTTAGTTCAAGCATGAGAATATTAGCATTCTTGGGGTGTGGTGTTAGGTGATTTTGTTATTGTATCGATCCATCGCACTGCTAGTCTTCCTCTTTTGCATTGACCTTCAATCTTGACAAGCATGATGTCTGTCTATCTCACTCTTTGCATGCTGTGTCTAAAGTAGTAATAATGGGTGATTTCAATTACCCAGGTATCGACTGGGTCAGTGTCACGGCAGGACATGCTAGGGAGATAAAGTTTCTAGATGAAATAAATGATTGCTTCTTGGAGCAGCTGGTTCATGAACCGACCAGAGGGGAAGCCATACTGGACCTAGTCCTCAGTGGAACACCAGATCTGGTGCAAGAAATAAGGGTGTTGGGACCACTTGGCAATAGTGATCATAGCATGATCGTGTTTGATTTAATTAGTGGAGGAGAAATAGTAAAGAAATCCACAGTACTACCTTTTAACTTTCGAAAGGGAGACTATGATAAAATGAGGAATATAGTTAAGAAAAAACTAAAAAGAGCGGTTGCAAAGGTTAAAGACTTACATCAAGCTTGGATGTTTAAAAATACTATCCTGGAAGCCCAGACCAGCTGTATTCCACGCATTAAGAAAAGTGGAAGAAAGTCCAAAAAACTGCCAGCATGGTTTAAAGGTGAGGTCAGAGAGGCTGTTGCTGCCAAACAAGCATCTTTCAGGAAATGGAAAAAAGAGCCAAATGACGAAAACTGGAAACAGCACAAGCACTGGCAAGTTAAATGCAAAGTATTGATAAGGCAGGCAAAGCGAGAATTTGAGAAGGAACTTGCTACGGAAGCAAAAACAAGAAATAAAGACTTTTTCAAGTACATTCATAGCAAAAGGCCTGTGAGAGAGTCAATTGGACCATTAGATGATAGAGGGGTAAAAGGGGCAGTAAGAGGAGACAAGGCTATAGCGGAGAGACTGAATGAATTCTTTGCTTCGGTCTTTACTGAGGAAGATGTAGGGATGTTACCCAAGACTGAAGTGGTATTTAAAAGGTGATACTGCAGAGGAATTGAGAGAAATATCGCTACACTGGGAAGATGTATTACAACTATTTGATAAACTGAATAGTAGCAAATCACCTGGACCGGATGGTATACATCAAGAGTGTTGAAAGAACTGAAATATAAGATTGCAGACCTGCTATTAGTAATCTGTGAACTTTCATTAAAATCATCTGTAATGCCAATTTTTAAAAAGGGTTCCAGGGGTGATGTGGGAGATTACAGACTGGTGAGCCTGACGTTAATACCGGGGAAAATGGTAGAAACCATCATAAAGAACAAAATTACACAGCATGTAGATAGTCCTGGCCTAATGGGAGACAGCCAACATGGCTTTAGACAAGGAAGATCTTGTCTTACTAATCTGATATGTTTTCTTGAAGGTGTGAATAAACAGGTAGACAAAGGTGAGTCGGTTGATATAGTGTATCTGGACTTTCAGAAAGCCTTTGACAAGGTCTCTCAGAGACTTTTGGAAAAACTAATAAGTCATGGTATAGGAGGCAGTGTACTATTGTGGATCAGGAACTGGTTAAAAGATAGAAAGCAGAGGGTAGGGCTAAATGGCCACTTTTCCCAATGGAAAAAGGTGAATAGTGGAGTACCCCAGGGATCTGTACTGGGTCTGCTACTTTTTGACATATTCATAAATGAACTGGAAAAGAGAATAACTAGTGAGGTTATCAAATTTGCAGATGACACAAAACTGTTTAAAGTTGTTAAAACCCAAGAGGACTGTGGAAAACTGCAGGAAGATCTGGATAAATTGGAAGACTGGGCATCCAAATGGCAGAAGAAATTTAATGTGGACAACTGCAAAGTTATGCACCTAGGAAAGAACAACCCACACTATGGTTACACGATGCAAGGTTCCACATTGGGATCCACCACCCAGGAAAAAGATTTAGGAGTCATCGTGCATAACATGTTAAAACCCTCCGCCCAGTGTGCAGCAGCGGCCAAGAAAGCATAGAATGCTAGGTATCATAAGGAAAGGAATGGAAAATAAAACAAAAGATATTATAATGCCTCTGTATCGTTCCATGGTGAGACCACACCTTGAATATTGTGTGCAATTCTGGTCGCCGTATCTTATAAAGGATATAGCGTTATTAGAAAAGGGATAGAGAAGAGCCACCAAAATGGTAAAGGGGATGGAAGGCTACTCCTGTGAAGAGAGGCTACAAAGGTTAGGGCTCTTCAACCTAGAAAAGAGACGGCTGAGGGGAGATATGATAGAGGTCTAAAAATTAATGAATTGAGTGGGACGGGTAAACGTAGATCGATTGTTTACGCTATCAGAATATAGAAAGACTAGGGGACATGTAATGAAGCTACAGGGTAAACTATTTAAGACGAATAAGAGAAAATATTTTCTCACTCAACGTGTAATCAAACTCTGGAATTTGTTACCGGAGGATGTAGTAAGAGCTGTTAGTGTAGCTGGGTTTAAAAAAAGCTTGAACAAGTTCCTGGAGGAAAGGTCCATAAACCATTATTAAGAAGGGACCCAGGATATCAGTGCTTGACCCAATACAAGCATTGTGGAACCTGTGTCTTTTGGGTATACTGCTAGGTACGTATGACCTAGATGGGCCACTGTTGGAAACAGGATACTGGGCTTGATGGACCTTGATCTGACCCAGTATGGCATATTTAATGTTCTTATGTAGTCTTGTCAACTGAGCTTCTAAAGAAAGCTTAGGTTTGATCTCCTCTAGTACCGACTGGTTTGTTCTTCGAGCAGTCCATGGTATACACAATATTCTTCGCCAGCACAATAAATCAAAGGCATTGATTTTTCTTCCTGTTTAGCTTTCTCACTGTCCAACTTTCGCATCCATATGACACTATTGAAAATACCATGGCTTAGATAAGTCGAATCTTTGTATGGAGAGAGACATCTCTACTCTTGAGAATCTTGACTACAGGGAAGTTACTTTAATGAAAACTCATGAATCATACACATAGAGACAATGTCATGGGCTAATTTGGGACTTCTGAGAAATGTGGTAGATAAACCAGCAGTCAATTGTGTTAATTCCAGCAGTCAATTGAAACAAAGAGTAAACATACCAGTTTCATTCTATATCGTTTCTTTACTATAGGTCCCATTTCATGCAATGGGATCCATTTACTTGTAATGTGCATTAGCATGCGCCAACAGGATAGCACCCTTTAGTAAATCCAACTCTTAAATTACTAAATTTTGGGTTCCAGATGCTGTTCAACATGGAAGGCTCATTCCACACTGATACACAAGAACCAAACTTTTTTTTTTTGAAAGAATGTTCTAAAGTAGGAGGTCACCATATGGTGCTCCGTGGAGGTAGGAGAAATTTCTCCGCAGAAAGGATAGTGGATGCTTGGAACCACTTCCTACAGAAAGTGGCGGAGATAAAAATGGTAAAGGAATTCAAAAAACCTGCAGATAAACATAGGATTTCTGGTATAGAAAGCAGTCAAACAATATGGGTCTTAACAGCCCTTATCTCCCACCATAAAATGTTATGTTATGTCTTCATACAACTACAACATGTCTAGATGGCCTTATCACAAAGAGCTAAGTTTGCTTTGATTTTACTTTTACTGCATCTACCAATTTCTAAATCCAGTTTCTCAAGAAAAACAGGACTACAGGTCCACAGATCCAGCAGGGAATAAACAGGACTAGATTAACCTGTCTCATCTAGTATGCAGTTATCTGATCATAAAACAAATGATTAGAGACACAGAACTAACAAGAGATGCATCCATACTGTTATGCTTGTTGTAAAAAAATAAAATAAAAGTTCCTCTTGTCGTTTGTATGTAAAGGGATGCCCGTACCCACAGCACCCCCATTTCCAACATCAATGGCTCAAGGAAAATTTGAAAAGCTGACACCAAGGCTGCAGGGAATAGAACTTATTTATTTTTTTATACTGCGCTCTTTAGAATCAGTGTGGTTTTACATGTATACTAACAGGTACTTTTTATTCCCTTGTCCCTGAAGGGCTCACAATCTAAGTGTACCTGAGGCAATGGAGGGTTAAGTGGCTTGCCCAAGGCCACAAGGAGTGGCTTGCCCAAGGCCACAAGGAGTGGCTGTGGGACTAGAGACCCCAGTCCCTCCGGCCTGAAGTTGCTTGTCGCTATGTGGGAATTGAACCCCGCGGGTTCAATTCCCTTTAGAAGGAAAAGGAAGTGGTACTGAGAACAAGACTGTTTCAGGGGAAAGGGAACATGCTACAATATATCAAGACCTACTACTGGCTCAGCCAAATGTGTTCCTCCTTTAAGTCAACAGTGCAATTGTTGGGCTGAAGTCTGGTGTTGCAAATTTAAGTCTTCAGTTTTAAGACCATAGCAATGAGAAGTGCTATAGTGAAGGTCAACCCTTGAACTCCACACAAACAGTACAGCTACTTTACTAATCATCAGGACATCAAATAGATCTTTTTATACTAGCACCTTAGTGCTTTTTGCTCTAGATAAACTTCTAGTTTTTATTTCACTGCTTTCCATTCTAAATGGATCCACACATGGATCCCACCACAACTGCATCTAAAATACATGCCATCAGGTCTTGGATTTCTGACAACTCCATCCTGATGTTTTATTTTGTGATAATTGCAGCAACGGTTTTGCATGGCACGAGGAGCAACTATGAATAATACCACAATGCACTGGGCTACAGACTCAAAGATCAGGGCTAGGCCACTTGGCAGCAATGCATGCGAGTATTTCAAGAAGGGAGGGGGGGGGGGGAGAAGTGTACTGTATATACTGGACAATTGCTAGTAGTAACGCAAATGAGTTACCCTCCTTCTCTTTCAAAAGTTCTGTTTAAAATGGATCCCTGAGGAAAAGAGTTCACACAGAGCAACGAAAGCATCAACATCAGGATTTGAAAGAATTCATTTAAAAAGGTCAAGCCAAATAAAGAAAAAAAATCCCACAAAAAACATACATACAGTGTTCTCTGTGAGCAATTTTGTTTCGCCGTCATCATCAATTCTAAATTTTCTTTTCAAAATATTTTAGAATCTCAAAGGAGCACTTCAGTAGGTCTCAGAAGTCCCTGACCCGGAAAAGCTAATAGTTCAGTACAAAGTACAGGATGGGGCTATCTATACTATTTTCTTTCTGCTTAGGGTACTGTCCAAACTGCACTCTCCTTGCACCCCAAAAGCTCAGGGATAGAAAGAAGGGAACATCAATAAGGTAACAGGCACCCCAAAAATGTTTCTTACTAGTTTTGATACTTTGACTATTAGCTTAAAAAACAAAATAGATTTTTCCCACCTGTGACTACATAAGATCACAGCCCCACAAGGGGGATTTCAACATAACAGAGAAAAGTGACAGGCTGATCCAGGCCTGGTTTTACCCCATAGAGACTTGTAGTTCCTGATGTTCTTCTTCATTTTCCCTAAGAAAAGCTGGAACTCCAAATCCATGGAGTAAAGTGAGACAAAAGCGAGCCAGCTGACACCTGCAATACTCCCGACTGTCCTTGCAAACCGAAGCCATGCATAATGCATAGTACCCCTAAATATACCCATTTAATGGGCATTGCACATCCATAAACCTGGCACAGTTTTAACTGAATTTAGAAAGTGAAAGCTTAAAACAATAACCTGTCTAGTGTTCAGGGTAAGCAGCAATACTCTGCAGTATGTTATACAGGACTCGTCAGCAGTTTTAGGCACATTAAACACATGCCCAATTTTCTAAAGTGGTTTTCTCATTCTGTGATGTTGCAAAACTGAAATGAAACCTGCCACCTCCAGATTTACTATCACAGGCTTCAACCAGCATGCAACAAAGAGCTTCACTGTCAACAAGAAAACCAGGATTCCATTAAAGAAGAAAGGTTCTCTCTCCTCCACCATCACCACTACCTCCCACAACTGGATTCAGCCACAGGCCTGGATGGACTTCAGAGAGCGCTTCAATAAAATTAAAAAAAAAAAAAACAACCCAAACATCAGACTACTACTCTCCCACAGCAGGATAAAATGAGGGAAAGGCCACCCTTTTAACAGAAAATAGTGCAGTCAAGCCAGTCAGACTGAAAAAACAATAAATAAACCTGACACTTTGGTCTTTATCTGTCTCGCCCGGTCAACAAAATCTTAATGTGGCAGTTACGATATTTAGGAAGAAGATGCATTTTAGTGGCTTGAAAGCAAATGAGGACTTCTGGGACTGCAATCCAGCTTTCACTGCCTCACTTTAACTCCCTGTGCCATCTGAGGATGCAGGTAAAGACCAGCGGCTCTGCCACTTTCCCCCCCTCCCACAGCTCAGATTACACTTCCGCCACATGACAGCTGAAGGTATGAAGGCCTTTATATACAAGAACACGAAAACTTCAATAGAGCCCAAATGTACTACTTTAACAATTCTAACAGGCACCCAGTCTGATATGGTAAAATATTCAGGCCAGGTGACAAGTTATGCAGATCTTTTAGGGGGTACATGGGGGGGGGGGGAGGTTGTTTCACGCTTACTAAAAAGAACTTCCAAAATAAAAAGGTAAGCAACTAGTGAGAAGGGCTAGATATGTCCCATACATACTTCCTTTTGTATAACTTAGCATTAGGACACAAACACATCAGGGGACCTGAATGATGTGGGCTATTTTCACCCCACCCATTAGATGCCACAGTGAGGCAAGTGATATTTGTTAAGTCAGTCTAAAAAGCATGGATAAACTACACTCTAACCCCCCCCCTAAAAAACGGGGCCATAAAACTTTGTCTTTATACTTGTAGAGCAATAGAGTCTACTGTGGGAGAAATAGCTGCAAATGATAGAAATAAAAGGGAGCTCTTCAGACATGCGGGGGGGGGGGGGGGGGAACCAGCATTTAAGTCCACTGCACTAGCCATCAAAGTTGTATTTAAAAGAAACTGCATATGAGGTGTGATCAAAAAGTAGTGAGACTTGTGTAGCTACACAGCAATACCTCACACCACGATACTATTAAGCATGCAGTGACCTAGTTATGTGCATGACTGCAGCACTTCTGTACTATTTTAATCACATGATGTTTGGTATCATGTAAAAGCGGTTCATCAGATTTATGAAGAGTGAAAAACACTGAACAGCGAATTTGCATTAAATACTGCCAGAAACTTGGAGATTCATGCAAAGAGACTTATGACAAGTTACAGCAAGTGTATGGCAATGAATGCATGAGTTATGCTCGGGTTTATGATCGGTACAAACATTCCCAAGAGGTCCACCAAAGTGTTGACAGTGACAAACATTCTGGAAGACCATCCACGAGCAGGAATGAAGACAAAGTGGCTATCAGGGAGCTTGCTGAGGACATGGACATCAGTTTTGGGTCGGTACAGTCCATTTTTACTGTCAATGTGGGGATGTGTGTCTGCAAGATTCGTGCCAAAACTCCCGTCCCCTGACAAAAATGATAGACCGTCTGTAGCCAGGGAATTGTTGGAAAGCGCTGAAAATGACTCAGATTTCATCAAAAAAAGATTACTGTAATGAATCATGGGTTTATGGTCATGACTCCAAAACTAAGGCTCAGTCTTCACAATGGAAGACTCCAGACTCTCCCAGATCCAAGAAAGCTCGTCAGGTGAGGAGCAATGTCAAGGTCATGCTCACAGTTTTCTTTGATTACCAGGGTATTGTTCATCATGAGTATGCTCCAAAAGGCCAAACCATCAATAAGGAGTACTAGGTCCAAGTTCTGACTCGTTTGAGAGTTGCACAGGAATGGTGAATGGCTGCTTCATCATGATAACACCCAAGATCACGCAATACATCTTGTCCAGCAGTTCTTGGCCAAACACCAAATCAAGCAAGTCCTTCAGCCTCTGTACTCACTTGACCTCGCACCTTGTGAGTTGTTTCCAAAACTGAAATTACCACTGAAAGGAAGGAGATTCACCAACTCGGAGACTATTTAGCAAAATTTGACACAGCAGCTTCACAGCATAATAAAAAAGACATTTCAAAATTGTTTCCAGCAGTGGCAGAACACTGGAAGAAGTGCGTTTTATTAGAAGGGGACTACTTTGACGGAGACCGAGTGCAATAACGGTCAGTGTTAAATTTCTTGTGTTACTGTACAAGTCTCGATACTTTTTGATCACACCTCATAAGTCAGTTTCATAGCAATACAAAAACACTTTCTGAAACCTTCTACCTCTGACCCTCCCCCAGCATTTACCAGGGGGGTCTCTTGTGGGTTCTGTGGGGGCAGAAGTGATCCCCCAAAAATGTCATTTGTTTTTCCTGTGCTGGATTGAATTATGAAGAAAATTTGAATTGAATATTTTAAATGTTATGAAGACATTGGGAAATAATATGTGCAATAAACTGCTACACTTTTTTTCTCAAAAAAACAAAACAAAACCCAAAAAACAACAGACTATAAAACATTGTAAAAGCATGTTTATTGCTCTCATCCAAGAAAACAAGCCTACAATATATAAACTTGCCATTCGTTCACATTGGCATCAGAGGCACTGAGTAGCCTTCTTACAGGGACAGAAGAATAATGGACCTCCCACATGGCCCTAAATTGCTTCTATACCCGAGTTAGCAAGTCAAGAACTGACATGGAAAAATGGAGATAACTTTACTAGACCCAAGACTGTAGCAACAAATCGAATCACACAAAACGTTTTGGTACAGTACAGGATCTTCCTGAGGTTAAGTTAGAGGAACTGAAATGTGTTCATCAGTGGAAACAAGTACAACTTTGGTGGATGGGCACAAGACGACAACTCACACAACAATATTTAAATTTAAAGTAAAGTTTCTCTACCACACTGATTTTCTTCAGTTTTCACCTCCTCCTGTCTATCTAGCCTTTAATGCAACTTCTTTCCACCTTTTTCAGCAACTATCAGCTCTTCCCTCCCTGTTTTTCATGTTTAGCTTCCCTCATTTTCTCCTCATCTCCCCTCTCTGCCTCAGCACCCTATTTCCCAGCCCTTTCACTTCCTCCTTCACATACCTCTCCCCGGCCTTCTGTCCTCCCAAGTCTTCCACATCCCTCCAGGACTGTGTTGCTCTTCTAATCGCTTCCCCATTCTTCCCTTTCTTCTCCAGGATAGTAGCCATGGTAAAGCATGCTACCATGGACACAGGATGCAGAGCGAGGTTTGGCACCATGCTAAAAATGTGGTGTGGGCTTTCACACCAAAAATTCCATATAGTAGTGCATATCAGGGTGGGAACAGGCAGGACAAGTGCAGAACCGAGGCACTGCTGGTGTGTCACAGCTAGTGTGGACATTCGTGGCCAGCAATGAATGGCGTTAAGCGCACCCATACGCTAGCTTCTGTGTCTTGGGCCCACACTAACTGCAAGGGGATGGAAGCACACACCCTCTAAAGTTAGCACGGACACCCTCCCCCTCTCTGCTAGTAATGTGGCCTACATGTATGTTATAAGCACGGGCCTTAGTAAACATGTGCCACAGCAAGGAGCATACTTGCTGGGGCACCTCCTGCCCCATGAGCTGTGAACATTTCCCTACCAACTTTAAAATGTGCACCACTGGTGGGGAGGATGGAGCAGCTTTAGCCTTCAGCATGACAAATGCACCTCAGCTAAAGCTATTCCAGAACAGAAGAAAGGCCCGGCACTGGATCTGAGAGACAGTAGGTAGCCCAGGAAGATCCAGGTTACAGGGAGCACTGGCTTCACTTAACCATGCTGATCAAAGGAACGAACCAAGCCAGTAGATAGCAAACGCTTTTTAAACATACAATATTAAAGCTGTTGCTATTTTCGGAGTGGCCATTTGGGAGGTTTGAAAGCATATGGCGAAGTGGTGCCAAAATGGCGAAGTGGTGCCAAAACAACAATCTAGCTATAAACTACAACAAGACTGAAGCTTTAATCATCACTCGAAACCAAAGCTTCACACACCCACCAAACATAAAGATACAAAGCACCACGATACCGATAAGATCGGAGGTGAGATACCTTGGGGTTACTCTGGACAGTAAACTCAACCTCAAACCACACATAGACAAAACAATCCAAAAAGCATATTACAGGATGCGAATCATCAGGAGACTGAAACCACTCCTCGCTCCAGAACACTTCCGTACAGTCTGTCAAGCACTGATAACCCCAATACTGGACTTCTGCAATCCGATATACCTCGGACTACCAAAACAAGCTCTCAAACCACTACAGCTGGCACAAAACACTGCAGCTCGAATCATATCCGGAGCCGCAAGGCAGGAGCACATCACACCTACACTAAAGGACTTACACTGGCTCCCAATCATTGCTCGCATCAGATACAAGACTATCATAAACCTATTTAAGATAAAAGCACACACATCAGCCAACAGCCTCCACCTGCTCATACAACCGGAAACCAGCGCACGTCCCAGAAGAAGTCAAACACGCAACCAAGTCAGCACCCCAAATGAGTACAAGCACACACGCAAGGACACAACAGACAGAGCTCTCTCCATGGCTGCTCCAACAATATGGAACAATCTACCGGACGATCTAAGGGCAACTCCAGACCTCAAAGACTTCAGAAAACAACTGAAAACCATGCTGTTCATAGAGCACTATGGTCACATCACATAACCTAAGAGAATGGATAACAGCACTCCAATCCTCCCAAACAACTGAATATATATAAAATATGATTCTAGCACCACTGTAAATAGCCCACCCTGTATATAGCTCAAACAAATCAAGCACCCAACACATCCCTCACACAACTAAGTTTTATCCTCACTGCATGTACAACACACACACTTTACCTGATTGCTTGCTGTGATGCCACCTTGATTATTAAGATAAGGCGGTTTAGAAATACTGTTAAATAAATAAATAAAATACAGCACAAAAGCAGAGAAGGAATTAGTGCTTCCTCTTTAGAAGCTGCAAGGATTTGGGAGCAGGCATCCTTGCCACTTGCTGCATGGATGTCCATACTTCACCTCCTGGCTAGCTGGTAATTTGCCAGCAATTCCTTATCTTGCACAGCTTTTCATGGAAGAGCTGGCACTACCAACAGGCGAACTAGGCAACTACATAGAGCACCAATAGAGGGCAGCCCATCACCACCACCTCTCCAGGGCATGCAGCGGGTAGCAGTGCTTCTAAAACACTACCATAGTGCTTGCCGTCAACCCCCGGTGCTAGATGCTGTTTCTGCTTCCACCCCTCCAATTCCACTTCCTCTTGCATGGGGGCAGAAACACCTGGTCAATGAAAACAGGAAGTAGAATCAGGAGGGGCGGAAATAGAACAGCACCACCTTGTGGCACCGTTTTTAAAGCCCTGCTGCCGCTGCATTGCCCAGATAGGAACAGGAGTCTTGTATTCTGTTTGTAAGCATGGCTATAAGTTTCAGCTTTGATGCTTTTGATTTGGAAACCATTTTATTTTGGCCTGGTTTTCATCCTGGTTTCTTAAGGGTGCAAGGGGCAGATGTTTCCAGCAGAAGTTCAGAAAGCAAAGCACTGTAAGAGCAGCGCACTGGAAGTGGGCGACAGGTGGCTGTGCTGTCCACAGATGCAGGTCAAAGGTCAGGGAGATGCCTCAAGGCTAAGAAATTCACTCACATGTTGCAAGTCCAAAAAAAAAAACCTGCCAGAAACAGACATGCAGTTCTTAAGTGTTTTATGCTGAACAGTGCATATTATGTCCCTTAAATTAAGGCAAAAAGATTGCAAGAGAAAAGTATTTTCCTTTCGTTCCTACGCACATGATCTATGACAGACTGGAGGATCATTATCTGAGCATGAGGCATGCAACAGGGAAGGAGAAGTTGAATCATAGCGTTATCAGGAATACAGCCTGAAGGGGGTGGCAAGGCAGCTACTTTCACTTCTTCCGCGGTTGCTCTCTAGTCTAGCATCCGCTTACCATCATTTAACTGGTTTTTCAGCCTGAAGCATAAATAGTAAGAAAAAGTTGCTATGTAATTCCATCTATCCAAGTAAATCACACAACTTCACACCAAAGATATTGGAGCCTTTTCTCAGGTCTTTTTTTATTATTTTTTTTTACCATATGCGTGAAATTATATATAAAGTCTAAGGTTCGAATGTGAAGTGCCGGGATCATAAATCCTAAAATTAATCAGGCATCCACTGTGACTAGTTTAACTCCAAAGCCCCCTTAGCGGACCCCAGCGTTAGATTTCGCTAAAAACCTCTGCAGAATACTCCAAACTAACATACCACACCCTTTACCTCTTACCCATGCTTCCCAGAATGGGATACAGATTTTATCATTATCCTTTTCATTTCCCTCTTATAAGGTCACGTTTCTTGCTCGCACAGCCAAACCATAGAGAACAAAGCAAAGCCGGATCTTGCTATAACAAACACAAACAAACGAGAACAGATCCCACTCTCGCCTCCGGCACGAAGCGGGCAATATACATCTCCAAGTCTGTTAGCAGAGCATTTCAAGTCTTCATTTCGCGTTAGAGACTCTTAACTTCAGATCCGCTACCCTTCAGTGACTGCTTTGCCCCTTCTTTTAGTTGCAAATGAGATACAGATGGCTCTTGATTCCTTTCTCCACAGGTATTCAAAGGAAGGCTGGGAAACGACCGCAATGCTCCCAGCCCCCGGACCCCTCAATGCATCCACATGGGCTTTACAGGCAGGGAACGAATCGCCCTCGGGACTCAGTGAATGGGAAACATTTCAGCAGAGACACGCTAAAAATACCGCCCCCCCCCCCCCCGCAAACAAATCAGCTCCCCTCACTCCCGAGCCTGCCAGACAATAGATCCGATTCCAGGACAGATTTCCTCTGAATGCTCGGCTGCGCTCAGAAGACACCGTCCTCGGATCTCAGCTGCAAAAAGACTCCCGAGGAGAAACAAATAACACCACCAAAAAGCAATGTTTGTCTCTCATCGTCTGATGACTTAAATATCCGTATATACGATCAAACACAAAACATCAAATCAAATCAACGTTTAATCGCGGTGCCGAGAAGGAGGTGGAATAACGCCGTTTTCCCGTGCAGGAAGATGGAATGCACTTACCAAGACGATGGCAAACCTTTCCTCCAGTTCACCTGGCTCAGGCATCGGCAGCTTTAGAGGCATGTTGTGAGCCCTGAAATCGGTGTGATTAGAATCCATGCTCCCCGCGTTTCCCATGATGATCGGTCTCCAACAAGGCGATCTTCCACCTCAGCCCGTGTGCCACTTAGCAGAGCGCTGCTGCTTTAAGGAGTGAACTCCTTTATCTGCTGTGCGTTCTCATTTAAAGGCTGTAGCTCGAGGCTTTGTTTTTCTTTGTGTGCTGCCGACTTCTGTGATATTGCCCTTTTAAGTGTCATGGCCCCTTTAAGAGTGCCCTCCCCGCTCAGCCGTGACCTCACTGTGCTGGGCCGTCGTCATGACAACCTGCTACCACCTGACTGGTGTGGCCATGTTGTATTATCCCTGCACGGCTGCACCAGCATGAGTTTTGGAAGCAAAGCGTTCGAAACTGGGGCGTCTCGGTCCCGGAACATCAGAGGCTGCAGCGGCTTCACGGGATAGTAAAAGTCTTTGCAAATGATAGTTACTAGGTAGGAAAACTCTGCAGCTTGTCCACGGCAGGCGTCTCGATATAAGTCCGTGCCTTAGGCTTCTATGCAAAATCGAAGACTTCAGGGAGAGCCTTCTAATCAGGGCAGGATTAACTCTTTGTTGGGCCCTAGGCAAATAAGTGTGTTTGGGTTTCTGCCATAAATAAGCCAGCTCCCCGCGAACCTGTAAAGGCCATTACATTAGCCTCTACGTTATTACATTACATTAAGGTGGGCATTTTAAAATACGCCCTAGACCCCGGCCCCAGCAAGAACTCTCCCGCACAGGCCGCTGAATTACTAGGTGTCTGGATTCGAGGTACTGAGCCCTACATTCTCTTCTGCTGCCCCACCAAACAACCAGTATGACGTATCCTGTAGGTCTCTTCAAGGAAGTTACAATAAATCTAGCTTGCTCATGTGCCTCTGTTCTCTGTGTAGCACCAGGCAGCAACCTGGCACAAAAACTCCATTTCCTGATGCCTGCCTGCTCTAAAACAGGGCCCTGACCCAGCAGCCATGCACTACACTGAACAGACACGTACCCAATGCCAGCCCAGGTCCAGGGACCAGGAAAAGCTGAGTGTTGAGCTCAACATTGCTCTAGTCCAGAGTCTGAGAGCACAGCACTGCTGCTTCATACAAAAATGGAGAACAGTGGGCCACAGTTCCTAACAGTGACTAGACAGCCCTAAGTGCTTGGTGTTACTTCTGCAACCCTCCCAACCCCCTAAACTGCCTTCACCTCCCAAAAATATCCCCTCTGCACACTACCCCAACCCTCAAAATTAGTCCCTCGCAACTGCCCTACCATCTCGCCAAATGCCTCATCCTGAACAAAATAACCCCACCACATTGCAAATTGTCACACCCCAAAAAATAACCTCCCACAACTGACTCACCACCCTGCAGAGTACCCCACCCTCAAAAACTGCACTCCCACAACAGGCCCACCATCTCGCAACCTGCCTCACCCCCAAAAAAATGCCACCCCATAACTGCCCCACCACCCTGAAAACTGCCCCAGGCCTAAAACCTATCTTCCTTCATCTGCCCCACTACCTTGCCAACTGTCCCACTCCAAAAACCTACTCTCATAACTCTTCCAGCACCTCACAGACTGTACCGATCCCCAAAATATCCTTGCAGATGTCCCACCGTCCCACAAACTGCTCTCCACTCACAGAAACAACACCCTCACAACTACCCCACAAACTGTCTCTACTCCAAACAGTTTGTGGCCATGGGCAAGCCTAGATTAAGGCATTAGCAAACTAGGAATATAAGTAGGGTCTATATTTTAGGTGGGTGGGGGGGAGACAGGAGCTGTCAGATATGATCAAGACCTTCAAGATTAGGGTTGACAACTGTCTGGCTTTTACAAGATTCTAATAATTTCACAGGTCTGCGACTAAAAAGCTGTTTGATTATTTTCATCTAATTTCCATGTATTTTGGTGTGCTGAAAACAAAATATTGAAAAAACTCCTAGACGTCATGATTTGCCACAACATGCAAAATTGTCTTCAAATGTATCAGATTTTTTCAAATTACTATTAATTAATTCAAATTACTATTAATTAATTCACATAAGTGCATTTAAGATATAAAATGCCAAAAATACCTTAAAGGTGTTGTCCGAGTTATGTAAAAAAAATATAGCACTGTAAATCTGATGGTCAGCAATATATACATAAGCTGAGCAAGTTTTAAGTCCGTGCTTCTAATGGTAGAAGGGGTTAATCTTTCCTGAAGAATCCAGTGGGAGGGAGACACAGGGCAGATAGCAGCAGCTCCGGTCAGTGCAGGGGGGCGTGGCCAGCACTGTGACGTCTCGTGTACAGACACAGAGCTGCTCTGTCCTGCATGCCACACTTGTGCACAAATCATCATCAGGTTCTTGGTTCTAGGCTGTTCACACTTTTTCATCGCAATTCGTGTTAGCTCGTCATTCTTCAACCATTATGTTATGGCTCCGCGAAAGTGTATTAATTCGCCAGACAGTTTCTGTTTCATCTGTGGTGAATATACAGTGTTGAAGCAACAGCAGAATATTACAGACTTTGTGAAAAAAGTATACTTTGCATACATTGGACTAAAAATTGGAGATCAAGATAAAGTCTGGGCCCCTCATAAAGTGTGCAAACGGTGTGTTGAGGACCTCCGAAACTGGTTCAAGGGTAAGAAAAAATCTTTTCGTTATGGGATTCCTATGGTATGGCAAGAGCAAAAGAACCATAGTGACGACTGTTACTTTTGTTCATGCGATGTGAAAGGGTTTAATTCCAAGTGGAAGCATTCCATTTCATACCCCAATCTTCACTCGGCAATTCGTCCCATCCCCCATGGCACAGATATACCAGTACCCAAGCCTCCTGCTACCTTGGAAGAGATACCTAGCTCCGATGAAGGTGAAGTCATACCTGAACCAGATGATGAATCAAGTTCTGACTTTGAAGATGATACAAGACCAAAATTGTTTTCTCAGGAGGAGATGAATGATTTGGTAAGGGACTTGAATCTTCCCAAAGATGCCGCTGAGTTACTCGGATCAAGGCTGAAAAGCAGGAATTTATTGTTGCCAGGAGTGTCATCTTCATGGTTCAGACATTGTGAAAAGGAGTTTGTTCCTTACTTCGCCCAGGAAGACAAGTTGGTTTATTGCATCGATGTCGAAGGTCTGATGGGTCAATTTAAAATCCAATATGATTCAGAGCAATGGCGTCTTTTTATAGATTCTTCAAAAAGAAGTCTCAAAGAAGTTTTACTCCACAACGGTTTTTATGCTTCCATACCTGTAGGTCATTCCGTACACTTGAAGGAAACCTACGAGAACTTGGAATTGGTTCTTCGTAAACTTAAATATGAAGACCATGGTTGGCAAGTTTGTGGGGACTTGAAGGTCTTGTGCATGCTGCTCGGGCAACAAGCTGGGTATACCAAATATCCTTGTTTTCTGTGTCTATGGGACAGTCGAGACCGACAAAATCACTGGACCAAGAAGAGTTGGCAGCCGAGGGTGCTAACAGTCGGTGAAAAAAATGTCCTCCAAGAAACTTTGGTACCTTCCCATGAAGTTCTTCTACCACCCCTCCACATAAAATTGGGATTGATGAAGCAATTCGTAAAATCACTTCCAAGAGATGGAGAATGCTTCAAATACTTGGTCACCAAGTTTCCAGGCCTGTCGGAGGCAAAATTGAAGGAAGGTGTGTTCGTCGGACCAGACATTAGAAGGCTTATAGTTGATCAAGAGTTTGTCAATACCATGACGGATCCTCAAAAAGAAGGGTGGATTGCATTTAAAGAAGTCGTACAGAAATTTTTAGGCAATAACAAAGATCCTCACTACAAAAAGATCGTCAGACGAATGCTGAAAGCATTTCAAGCTTTAGGTTGCCTGATAAGTTTGAAAGTGCATTTCCTCCAGTCCCACCTTGACTACTTTCCTGAAAATTTGGGAGCTGTGAGTGAGGAACAAAGTGAACGATTCCACCAAGACATTAAAGAGATGGAAAGGAGATACCAGGGAAAATGGAGCATTACAATGATGGCAGACTACTGTTGGATGCTTCAGAGAGACATTCCAGATGCTACTCACAAGCGTAAATGCACCAAGAGGAGCCTCAGAAGGAAGAAGAATCGAGTTTTGTGTGTGTAGTTGAGCTCATTTCAGTTCAAAAAAGGATTTTCATGAAAATATTGTAATAAAACTTCAATTTTATAAGTCTATTTCCATTTATTTTGAGGTATTGCCTTATTTAACATAGTTACCTAAATTGTCAGGAAACGTGATGTCCTATGACAAAATGGAGGTCATTTTCGGATTCAGCGCACCAAAAAACATAAAGATTACGTGGAATAACCAAAACAGCTCTCGAAAAAATTTTTTTGCAGACCTGTGTTTTTACCTTATTACCCCTATGCCAGAAGGATGCTTAAGGTGTCTGCAAAATTTTCAGTTTAAAATTTCTGTCTGCGGCAGTGTTGCCAAATGACTGCAACAATTTCCAGTTCAAAGTAGGTTAAAACATAGCCCCCGCTCTGATTTGCTAGTCTGGCAATCCAGCAAGTGTGGTAACACACGCTCTGCTACATGATCCCACCCTCCTCTTCCCTGATTGGAGTCTGGCAGTCAGCTGCTCCCATACTTGCCACATCTTATTGGTTAGCTCCCGATGTGCTGCTCTGGGACCTGACCAATGAGATGTAGCTAAGGACTGTGACCTCCTTTGAAGCTGGAGTTTGCCTTTTTTGGGGTGTTTCTTTGCTCTTTTTTTTTTCCACAGTTTTCTCAACAAAAGCGGTGCAAATAGTCCAAAAACCTGCAACTTGTGAATTTTTCCCACAACCCGGTTATAAAGTTGCCCATTTTGGTGGGAAACCACAGAAATGGCAATATTGATCTTCATCTCTGTTGTTGTTGTTGTTAAGTACCGTCGAGTCAGTGCCGACTCATGGCGACCCTCTGGATAGTTCTAAATTGTGTTCGGTCTTCAGTCAGGCGGCTCATTGTTGACAAACTGGTACCCATAGCTGCTGTTATTGTATCGATCCATCTCATTGCTGGCCTTCCTCTTCTGCGTTGACCTTCTATCTTGCCAAGCATGATGTCTTTCTCTAATGATCTCTCTCTCCGCATGATGTGTCCAAAGTATGAAAGTCGAAGTCTTGTCATCTGAGCTTCTAAAGAAAGCTTAGGTTTGATCTCCTCTAGTACTGACTGGTTTGTTCTTCAGGCAGTCAATGGTATACGCGATATTCACCGCCAGCACCATAATTCACAGGTATCAATTTTCTTCCTGTCTATCTTTTTCACTGTCCAGCTTTCACATCCATACGATGTTATTGAAAATACCATGGCTTGAACAAGTCGAATCTTTGTATGGAGAGAGACATCTCTGTTCTTGAGAATCTTGTCTAGATCTTTCATAGCCATTCTGCCAAAAGCAATACATCATCGGATTTCTTGACTGCTTGTTGCTTCTTTATTGATAGTTGATCCAAATAGAGGTTAAAGTTGTCCACAATTTCAATTTCTTCTCCTTCAACGATGAACCTGTTAATTTTGCCAGTTGTCATTATCTTTGTCTTCTTTACATTAAGGTGCAGGCCCATTTTGAGACTGTGTTCTTTGATCGTGAGAAGCAAATGCTTCAGATCATCTTCATGTCTGTTATATTAATTAATTACCCTGTTATCCGAGTTGTATTTCCTGTTTTTTTCTGTAAACACAAAGTACCGTTGAATTGTGTAACTCCTTGTTTATTGTAAACCGCGCTGATGCTGAATAGTGCGGTATATAAGAGACTATAAATAAATAAATCTTCACTTTTAGCCAGTAATGTGGTATCATCAGCATAGCGAAGGTTGTTGATGAGTCTTCCACCAATCTTCACACCTCTGTTGTCTTCATACAATCCTGCTTCTCTGATGATTGGTTCTGCATATAAATTAAACAGGTAGGGGGACAGTATGCAGCCTTGTCTTATGCCTTTACTTATTTTAAACTATTCTGTTTCTCCTTGTTCCGTTCGAACTGTGGCTTCTTGATCAATGTACATATTGTGCAAGAGAATGATCAGGTGTTCTGGTATACCCATTCTTCTTAATGTGGCCCAGAGTTTCTCATGGTTTACACAGTCAAAAGCCTTGCTATAGTCGATAAAGCACAAATAGATATCTTTTTGGTATTCTTTAGTCTTTTCAAGGATCCATCTCACATCCGCGATGAATGATGTCTCTCATTCCTTGCCCTTTTCTGAACCCTGCTTGCACTTCAGATAGTTCTTGTTCCAGGTATGGTTGTAGTCTCTGTTGAATAATCTTCAGTAGAATCTTGCTGGCATGTGGGATCAGAGCGATTGTGCGATAATTTCCACAGTCAGTTGGATCACCTTTCTTTAGTATTGGTATAAACACAGATCTTTTCCAGTTAGTTGGCCATGATGTTGTCTTCCATATTTCTTGGCAGAGCCTTGTAAGTACGGTAACAGCTGCATCTGATTGCTGTAATATGTCTATGGAAATTTCATCAATGCCTGGTGCTTTGTTCTTTGATAAGGCTTTCAATGCTGCTTCAGTTCTTCTTTCATCACCAATGGTTCCCGATCATAAGGTGCAGGTTGAAACGGCTGTTGGTCCACTTGATCTTTATCATATAAAAACTCTGTATATTCTTTCCATCTTTTCTTGATCTTCTCAGCATCATTCAACATAGAACCTTGGCTCACCTCTTCAAGGCTGCTTTTGGATCCTTCTGCTTAATCTCCTTTTTACCTCCTTACCACTCCCTGGATATATCCTTATCCTACTAGATTGTACGCTCTAATGAGCAGGGACCATCTTTTTACATGTGTCTGTACAGCACTGTGTATGCCCTTGTAGTGCTATATAAATGATAAGAAGTAGTAGTAGTAGGACTTCAGTAGCTGGCTGAGGCAACTGTGCTGCAGTCTGGAATGATGATTTCACGATAGTGTCTGCTGAAGAAACATTTCAGATGCCCGAATGGAGGTAAGACCAGTCATTAAAGTGGCCTGGCAGGTCAGGGAGACAGCAATGCACAGCGCTGCTTTTTTGTGTGTGGAGTGGTTTTGGGGTTGCTTGCTGAAGCAAGGCAAGGTGACATGATGGATTGGGGTGAAGGGGCCCTCCCCAGCCACCAATTCAGCCCTGTCGTCTTGTTGGGGGCTTTGATTCTGCCCATCTGGGGTGCAAAATCGGAGTGAACTGCGGATGACCATTGGCACAGTGTGGGGGCTTCCCGCCCTTTTCAAGTGCTGTTAGGGCTTTTCTTCTTGTGTGCCTTATGGTTGAGCGGTCCTAGCATGTGTTCTGCCTGAGTGGCTCCAATGCACATACCTATCCAAGCGCCTCTTTTGCATGCTACTATACGCACTCCTTTAACTCATGCTCTTGTGTTGACGTGGCCTTAGCACACACAAATGTTTGCCTTGCCTTAACGCTGTTTAGCCTGTGGCAAGTGAGGTGTTTTGTCTCTGGATTCTGGACTCTGCTCTTCTTGCATGGCAGCCTCTGGATCATCTTTGGAGGACTAGTCTCCCAACGAGGGGATTCGGTTAGCATGGCTTTGCCCTCAATGCAGGAGGCAATGAATGGCACTGTGGGTAAGGATGGTAAGCCGGCCTGGAGTTCTGGTGACCACGCTTCAGGCTGCTCTCCTTCTTCTAAGGGTTCAGATGCGGCTATGTCCTCTGTGGTTGGGGGTCCTTTTCAAATAGGAGAGTTCCCCAGATTTATTTTCATTTTTACAGCAAGCCTGGTCATTTTGGCGCAGAAACACAGACCCTGCAGTCTCTGGATTCCCTCGAGCTCAGTCTCATGAGGGACAGGCTGAGTGTGGAAGCCTGGCTCCAGTGTGGCCTCTTAAGCATCCCCGGCAGACATCATATTTTTGGAAATGTGGATCAGCTGGGATCTTTCCAAGGCTTGGACTTGGATTTTGGTTCTGATGTCTCAGCTGTGGAATCTGATGCCGAGGAAGACGTGCTTTTGTCTTTGGAGGATAATGGGGAGGCTGGCATTATCTGCCTGTTCCACAAGGAAGAACTGGCAGCATTGGTCGAATCCCATCCACTTTGAACTTGGCTGATACTCCAGTGGTGGAGCAAGGGCTGCAGGTCTATCCTCTCCTACAGGGAATACAGAAATCCACAACTGTCTCCTCATTTCTGGAGGTTATCATGATCTGGTTGGAGTGGGGCCTTCTCAACTCCCTGCCTAAGGGGTTACAGGTGTATAAAAAGATATATGCTCTCCCGAAAGAGGAGTGCATCACATGGTTCAGCATGCCTACGGTGGTGCACAGGTCATGGTGTTTATGAGGCGGACCACCATTCCCATGGTAGGTGGCTCGGCCTTAAAGGATACTCTGGATTGAAAGTTGTACTCTTTGCTGAAGAACCAGTTTGCAGTGGCAATTGCTGTTTTGAGTTGGCAGTATGTGACAGGCCTGACATCTTGAGGCCTTCTCCAGTGGATTCAGACTCTCCTGCCGGATGATACTACTTCTCTTTTGGAGTTTACTACTGCCTTCCTTTCTAATGCCATGTATGATCTTGTCTACTTAGCAGCTAGAGATACTGCCCTATTGACAGTGTCATGGTGTTGAATTTGGCTTCACCACTGGGCAACAGACACGTCCTCCAAAGCCCAGTCGACTCAACTGACCTTTAAGGGGAAACTCTGTTTTGGGGCCGATTTGGAGAAGTTAATTAAGGACTTAGGCGAGGCCAAGCCTTATTGCATTCGCCAAAAGGGTCCAGGAAGCGTACAGGGCTGTTCCCCCTACTTGGCCTCCACCTGTCCATCACGGGCATGCTGGACTGACTTCTGGGAGTCTCAGAACTCCCATCATTATCATCCTGGAAAGTCTTTCTTTTCTTTTTGCTTCTGCATTTTGGACTCATACTCAGGACTGGTGCTACCTTTTTTACTGGCCCGTGGAAGTAATTATTGTGCTGCCCCCCCCCCCCCCCTCCAGTGGATTCCAGTGGAGCCCTTCGTAAACCTCTCTTTTGTCCCAACATGATGATAATTTTCTGGGAGTTAGCTGTGTTAGTTTGGAGTGCAAAAATGACAGGTAGGTGGCACCTTATAGACTAACCAATTTATTAAGGCTCATGCCTCAATAAATTGGTCAGTATATAAGATGCCACATGCCTCTGTCATTTTTGTCTCAACAATAGCTCAATAAGCAGGGCCAACCCAAGGGTTTCTGCTGCCCCAGTCAGAAGCCCTGGCTGCGTTGCCGCCGATTCCATCTTGGGGAGGAAGTGGGCGGCGGCATCAGCAGTATTTTAAAAGCAGCAACTTTATACTGCCACATTTTTGCCCGTAGCAGGTCATGTGCTTCAGCACACATGGCCTGCCTCTTCTGACCCCCATCCGACAGTGAGTTGTGTCAGAGGGGGATCAGAAGCGGCAGGTAATGTGAGCCAAAGCCCATGGCCTGCCGCAGGCAACAAAGCGGCAACACAAATCCACCCACCCAGGATGACCGCCTAGTTCGCTATAGTGGACGGGCCGGCCTTGTTAATAAGTGAATGACTCTGAACATGATTTACATGTGCATTGGGGTTAGAGAAAGGCTACCAGAATTTTACATGACTTCCCTCCAGTTCCAACTACCATATACAAGAGGAAGTACTATAAAACCCTGCAAAAAGACCAGCCAAGAGTCTGTAGCAAACCTGCCCTAATAAAATAGCAGGACTCACACAGCACCAATCTCTCTCTTACCTTATCATTTGCCATCAACAATTTGAAAAGTAACAAGTTAAAAAGTGTACCCTAGTAGTGTAACACAATGGTGCATTTCCCCCGTTTCCAGAATCAGACGTGGGGTAATCATATGTGCGTCTTATAGGAAGTGTCTGGTGGTACCAGGAGTTAGATGGGTGTATGTGTAGGTGTGTCTTGGATTGTATCAGGGGTTGTGTGTGTTTCGGACATGCATGGGTTTGTCTTGAGGGGTGCGTACTGGTGTGGGTGTCATTGAGAGTATCAAGAGATACTTGCATTTGTCTGTGTGTGTGTCATGAAGAGTACTGAGTGGTGCGTGCGTGCGTGCATGCATGTGTTAGGAATGTCAAAGGCTTTATGCCTCCATGCATTTGTCATGGTGAGCTTCAAGGGCTTCATGCATGTGTGCCTGTGCGGGAATGTTGCCTGCACATGGCCCAGCACCTCGGGGAGCCCCACGCTGGCTTGACTGGCTTCAGGGGGAGCCAGTGAGGACCGAAACCCGGCTCCTCGACTCTCTTCTGCACAGCCACGGGAGTAAATACTTGCTGGCGCGGTTCCTTTTTTCTCTCGCGGCTGTGTTGTTTGCTGCCGGCGTGGGTCACTACATAGAGGTTAAACAGGGGCATTTCCGGTCTCACAGAGGCAGATGTAGACAGAAAATGGAAATAAATAGGAGAAGAGAAGAAAGGACACAGGCAGCAGACAATGGACAGTTATCAGAAGACATGAAGAACGCACAAGAGAGAGACTGGGGCAATTGCGACTGAAAAATAAAATGTCCAAACAAAAAAAGGTAGAAAAGAAAAGTATTTTATTTTGAATTTATTAACTGGAATATGTCCGCTCTGGGAAATGTGCTCTGATGTCTCCGTGTTTTGTTCAGTATAAGAGATAATTAATTTCATAGTTTAGTTTTTCCAGTGTCGTGGTGCATTAAAGTTTGGCTTTTGGGGTTCCAAGTTCAATTATTGTCTTCATATTTTTAAATCGTGATCCCTTGTTCTGCATTTTTGACAGCCTGTCTGTTTTGTGTGTATGACTAGTTTCTGTGTAGTAGACCCACTTGTTCTCTTTTCCCTGTAAGATGTACTGGTTTAATATTTGTAGTGCTACCTTTTGATAAATAGGGTTAGGTGCTGTGTGAGTCCTGGTAGTGCTGTTATGATATGGCAGGTTTGCTATGGGTTCTAAATGAGCAGGGTTCTGTAGTAATGCACCTGGCAGTTGGCACTGGAGGACAGTAATGCAGAAATATAGTAGCCTTTTTTTATCCTCACTGTACATGGCAACGGTTTTCAGACACCCATTAAGAGGCATGTTTACTAAAGGTTAATGTGCTTTCACAAATTTGAATATATGCTAAGTGCAGCAACACCCATTTATGTCTATGGATACAGTGGCACTTAAAACACATTAATGTTTAGTAAACATGCCCCTAAGTCATTCTTAGGACAAAAAAGAAGCTTGTGAAAGACTCCTTTGAAAGCCACTTAACATTTTAGATGGGCAGCATATACATTTCTAAATAAAATAAATTTGATTTATACAAATGAGGTCCAGTGGATATGCAAATGAAATCCGCAATTAGTCTCTGCACATGACCCCGCAACACCCTTGGGCCACCACTATTTCAGGGTACGTATGTGTATCTCTCTTTCATGACCCCCATTCCAAGGCTTCCTCCAATTTGTTTTTGTCTCTCACAATTACCTCTGGTTGGATACAGGCGTCGCCTTTTCTTTCAGGAATGGGCCTGGGTCACCAAGGATCGCTGGATGCTAGACACCATTTAATATGGCTATGTCTTGGAATGCAAGGAGCTGATCTCGGAGGCATTTGTTGTCTCCCCCTGTGGTTCAGTGGACTAAAGAGCTGCCGTATGGGTTACATTAGACAAGTTGTTGCGTCTGAAGACAGTGGTGCCAGTTTCCCCTGGCTGAATGGGACAAGACAGATATTCCATTTATTTTGTGGTGCGAAAGAAAGATGGCTCCTTCCGACCTATTTTCGACCTCAGGGGGTCAATGCTCATTTGCGAGTGCTGCACTTCTGAATGGAAACTGAGGTCTGTGATTCAAGTGGTGCACCAAAGGGAATTCCTAGCATCTCTGGATTTGGCCGAAGCTTATTTTCATATCCCGATCCAGGAGGCTCAGCAGAGATATCTGTGTTTTGCTGTGCTTGGCTCACACTTTCAGTTCGCTGCCCTGACCTCCAGCCTTTCCACTGCCCCGAGGATGTTCTCCAAGGTCATGGTGGTGGTGGCTGCAGCATTGTGGCGCCAAGGGATATGGGTGCACCCATATCTGGAGGACTGGCTTATCCAAGGCCATTCTTTGTCAGAGGCATCTCAGGTGTCGGCCTGAGTAGTGTTCTTTCTGGAAAGCCTCAGTTGGGTGATCAATTGGGGGAAGCATTCCCAATCCCTGGAGTTCCTGGGAGCATGATTCGATACTTGTGTGGGCAGGGTCTTCCTGCTGGAGAAGAGCATGCAGAGATTGTTGGAACACCTTGCGGTGTTCTGTTCTCAATAGGCTTCAAGAGTCTGGGATTATCTATAGCTGCTTGGATTGATGGCAGCAGCGATTGAGATGGTGCCAAGGGCGCATGCTCATATGAGGCCGCTCCTGCAGACTCAGTGGTCCCCGGGTTCTCAGGAGTTCGAGCTCAGGCTTCTGCTCCAGCTGGAGGAGAGGGTGAACTTGAGGTGGTGGTAACAGCCACGTAAGCTGAAGAGAGGCATGCTGTTGGATGATGACTTGTGGATGTTTCTGATGATGGATGCCAGTCTTTCGGTCTGAGGAGCCCATTGTCAAGACCAGACAGCTCAGGGCCTTTGGAGCCACAGGGAGGCAGCATGGTCCATCAGCCATCTGAAAACATGGGCCATAAGGTTGGCACTCTTGCGTTTCCAGCCCTTGGTCAAGAGCAGGAGAGTGCAAGTGTTCTCAGACAGTGCCACGGCAGTAGCGTATGTCCATCACCAAGGCAGCATGAAGAGTGGCAGAGTGGTACTAGTGATGATACTCTTGTTTACCTGGGTAGAAAAGAACCTCCTAACTCTGTCAGCTCAGTACATTGCTAGGGCAGACAATGTGGAGGCGGATTTCCTCATTCGACACTCCCTCTATCCTGGAGAGTGGGAGTTAAGTCAGGTAGTGTTTCAGATGATTCTCTGCCATTGGTGTCACCCCAAGATGGATTTGATGGTGACCCGATCCAGTGCCAAGGTGTGCTATTTCTTCAGTCGCTGAACAAAAGCAGGATCTGAGGGCATTGATGCCCTGGTTCAGTCCTGGCCAAGGCAATACCTGCTGTATGTGTTTCCTCCATGGCTGCTGTTGGGGCATGTGCTTCGACGCATAAAGCGCCATCTAGGCTGGATTGTTCTGGTGGTGCTGGATTGGCCAAGGAGAGCGTGGTTCAAGGACCTGATATAGCTCCTTCAGGAATCTCCTCTTTGTCTTCCCCCATTTTGGGGCCTGTTGCATCAGGGGACGATTGTACTGGACCACTTGGCTCCCTTCTCGCTTATGGTCTGGCTCTTGAAAGGAGTTGGCTGATGCATAAGGACTATTTTCTTGTGGAGGTTTCTACTCTGCTTAGAGTCTGGAGCGGTTCTACCAGCCTAGCATACATGGGAGTTTGTTGCTTCATTGAGCGTTGGTACGGTGCACAAAAGCTTGTTTCTGAGGTGGCCAAGGTGTCGGCTCTGTTGTCCTTTTGGCCCCATTGTTATTATGTAAACCGCTTAGAATTGGAGATATAGCGGTATAAAAAAAACCTGTTAAATAAATAAATAAATAAAATAAAAGGGCCTTTCTCTTAGCTTCTTGAAAGTTGGCAGCTTTGTCCAGTTGCAGAGGTCTGGTGGCTGGAAAGTCTTTAGCCTTGTTCCCATATGTTTTGCATTTTCTTCAGGGGTTCAGCGTCTTCGTCCTCCCCTCCGGCCAATTGTCCCTTCCTGGGATCTGTCTGATGTCGGAGCCCTTTGAGCCTTTGAAGCATGCTACTCTAAAGGATTTGACTCTCAAGACTGTTTTCTTGATCGCGATTTGTTCTGCAAGGCAGATTTCCGAGCTGCAGGCTCTGTCTTGCCAGGATCCATATCTGTCTTTTTTCGGAGGAGGCCATTTCCATTCAGCCTATGCCTTCCTTTTTACCCAAGGTGATATCTCCTTTCCATGTGAACCAAGTGGTTTGTCTGCCCTCCTTTTCTAAGGAGCAGTGTCGAGGAAAAGATAAGGATCTCCTCCTTGTGGATGTCCAGAGAGTGCTTCTCCTGTACGTGGAAGTTATGAATTCCTTTCAGAAGATGGACCATCTCTTTTTGTGCTGTTTGCTGACCCTCACAAAGGTGCCTGTGTATCATTCCATGGTGCAGTCTCACCTTAAATATTGTGTGCAATTCTGGTCACCCTATCTTAAAAAGGATATACTAGAGCAGAATTAGAAAAAGGTACAGAGAAGAGCCACCAAAGTGGTAAAGGGAACGTATTTTTTCACTCAGTGTGTTACCAGATGATGTGTAAAAGCTGTTAGTGTAGCTGGGTTTAAAAAAAATGTGGACAAGTTCCTGGAGGAAAGGTTCATAAACCATTATTAAAGGGAACCTGAGAAATCCACAGCTTACCCCAGGATAAGCATTGTGGAATCTGTGTACCTTTTTGGAAACCTGACAGGTACTTGTGACCTGGATTGGCCACTGTTGGAAACAGGATACTGGGCTTAATGGACCTTGGTCTGACTTGTATGGCATTCCTTATGTACTTATAACATTGTTACCCACGATGGTGGTAGGTAGGTGGTGTAAGGTTTTCCGTGCCTTACCATATGCTTTGGTACAAATACTGTGTTGCCCCTAGTTGTTCAGACAGATAGAGACATGGGAATGATGTTATTGAAACCTGGGTATTTCATTAGCTCTGTTTCCATTCATCTACTGGTAGGGGGGAACATGACCTCACTTGTCTGGACTGCTCTAGCAGGACTCAAGGAAAGGACACTATCTGGTAAGTAAAATGTCACCTTAAGGTAGTCCAAGAAAAGACTACTGCTTATCCCTGGAAATGGCTACTTTTGGGATATGTCAGGTGACCACTGTTGGAAACAGGATGCTGGGCTTGATGGACCTTTGGTCTGATCCAGTATGGCTGTTCTCATGTTCTTAAGGTCCTGATGTGGAGAATACTTTATCTTTGCTCTACCTTTCACCAACTGTATGGGTGCATTTCTGAAGGGCAAATCCCTTCAATACACAGTCTTTTAGAGTAAATTTCTCAATCCTTTCACCATTCACAGAATGAAATTCACCACATATGATGTTCTGATTTACTGGGTGAGATTTCTTCAAACAAAATTTCATCTGTTGAATCACAGTTATTGACATACTCGGAGCTAACAAGGATTGCTTAATTTTTAATCTTTGTGCTTCTCGGATGTTTGTCACATCCCTTCTATGGACTTCTCTGTTTAACTGGGGATTTTCCAGTAGAATTTTCCTCTCTTGTTCTCTGACCCCTATTCCTCTTGTCATCTGGAAGGAAAAGATTCTAGTCCTCTTTCTTTCACTTTCACTGCCATTCACTTAAAGTAAACTCCTCTCCGCTTAGAGGAATTAGGGAATTATTGCTCTAATGTCTGAACATTAGCCCTGCTCCTTCTTTCTTTTCTTGCTGCACCCTTACACCCATTGTCAGTGCCGGTTCAAGAGTATTGGACGCCCTAGGCAAACCTTCAGTCATGCACCCTCCCCAGCCCCAGGAACTGTGCCTTTTTTCACCCTTCTGCTCAAGGTCCAAGAATTCCCTTTTTTTGTTTCACCCACTCAATCCAGCCCTATTCTGCTCTCCCCTACTCCACCCACAGTGACAGCAGCCTAAATCGTGGATCCCTCTAATTTCTGCATAACCCTCTTCTCACCTGAGAGCTCAGACAGGGCTAGTGGAAGCAGTGTGGGTCAGGTCAAGTCCTGGCAATGAATCAAATTATACCTGCAACTTTTGTTCAGAATTTGCCCTGTACCTGCCCCACTCAGCAAGGGCTGTAACACAACTAATGTGACATATGCGCCTGACTTCTGTACTCTTATCCTGTAAGCTTCTGCACCAGTGCACGCTCTAGGGCTGTCTCAGGCTCCACCTTCCATACAGAAGACAGTAAGACTTGGGGAGGGGGGCTGCAGTGGCACCGGTACCGGTTCCAGCCCAGCTTCAACAACAGATATGGGTTCCCAACATTGAGATCCTACCACCAAAATTGTGGCGCTCTAGGCTGCTGCCCAGTTCACATAATGGTTCTGCCGGCCTTTCCCATTGTGAGTGCGGTTTCTGCACATACATGGAAGTATTCAGGTTCTGCAAATCCTCCATGACTTACACATGCCTGAATCCAGTCTCCCCCCACTTGCAGGTCTCTTGGCTCTCAGATTCATAGATCCTCAGCCTGGCTCTTCTCAGACATTACCTTCACTTACTGGTGGCTTTCTCATGATGACTCCCTTTGCTGAAACTGGACCAGCACTCAAATCATTCCTCCTTTCCAATGGCCTTATCCAGTATCTCACCCCTACTGATAATGGAACATGTTCTCCGGCAGATATGCGCTGGGCAGAAACAGAACGCAAAAGTCCAGCTTCAGTCTTGGGAAAAATCTCCTATCCCTTTAGGTAACCCTCTTTTGTTTAGAATAACCCTCATTTTCCTTTGTCCTAAGACAGGTTTGGCACTTCGCAGCCCACCTCTTGCAAGGCCTTGAGGCTGCGGGCTGCTGCTCTCTGCCTTCTTCAGAGTGGCAGAAAAGCAGCAAAAGACATTTTTCCCTCCAACACTCTGCCTTAGATTACTTTTGGGACCTCCTAGCTCCTCCTTATTTTTTTTCCTTACAGGGAGCGCAGCTGAACAATTCTTGGGGCATATATATCTGTGCTGCTACTAGAGCTACCATGGTCAGCACAGAAAAATATCTCCTAGGGCAGTTAGCAAGACTGGGTCAGGAGATCTTAAAACTTAACTCCCCTTCTGGCTGTCAAAATCTATTGTTTATCTTTGAATGCCCTGCTCTTTGCTGCCCCCCTCCATCCAGAAGCTGCCCCCCTCGGCGACCACCTAGTTTGCCTAATGGTTGGGCTGGCCCTCCTGGGTTACACAAATCAAATCTAAATTTAAATATATTTGCAGTTGCAAATTCAATACAAGATTGTGTCCTGCGTTTTGGAGGCTAGTGTCCTTTTGGTGTTGAATTGGCTACCCTGCTTTTCCCAGTCTCTAAAACTCCTAGAGACTGGGAAACTCCTTTTGGCTGCTTACGGCTTCCTGTGCCTTCTCGTGGCTGAACCATTAGGCAAGCCTAGCTAGCCGCTTAGGGCTACAACTTCTGAAGGGCAGAAAAGCGTAATGCCAGTAAAAGCTCAACAACAGATACTGACAGCCACTCAAATTCAAAGAGGCATCAGCACATTCATTTACTTGCAGGAAGAGTGGGCACACACATACATACAAAGTGAAGTTAAATATTTAAACGTATGATGCCCACATATGCATCTTTACAGGATTGTTATGGGAAGGGTGGTGTTTCAGTGATCATGATTGTTGCGTTTAATCATCAAATCTTGGGGGGGGGGATTGAAAGGCTGAATATTCATCTAGGGTGCCCAGTACCCTTGCACCTGTTCTGTGGTGAGTTTGCTTCAGTGGTTAAGGATTCCAGTGGGCCAATGGGGGCCTGAAAACTCAAGAAGATAATAGAGAAGGAGGGAGGGTACCAGCTCATACCTAGACAATGGCTTTGGGGATAGGGGTTGCCAATGTACATTGCCAGCTGACGACTTGGTGATTAATAATGCCACCTCTTGGGCTGTGTGGGCCAACATAGCAGCCATGACTGAGATCATTGGTTTTCTACAAAGGGCCCAGTTAGGGCAGGATTAAGGTGTATCTGAATGGCTCTTCAAAACCTTTTGGCTCTAGGCATATGACTAGTTTTCTTAAGTCTTAATCCGTCTCTGCATATAACACAGCAACTACTTTGTCTGCAGACTTGAGGCTCATCTTTGCAAAGTCTTGGACCCTGGGCTACAAAACACAATAGCATAGCAAGGGTCTCAGGGCTCAGAGGGTAAGAGCAGAGATCCCCTCAGAGCTTGGAGATCAGGGAGGTTCATTCCCAGAGACTGGAAAGCTGATGACATACTTGGGTTGTTTCCTTCTCTTGACCACTGGCTTTGCATCAGTGAAAATATTTGCATTGTGAAAATGGAAAGCAAAGAAGAAATAAGTGATCTTTAACTGTAATGAATAATACTGAATGTTTTCCCCTCTTTTTATTGGACATTTAACAAAAAGAATACATATATATAAAAGAAATATACAATACCCCCAACAAATATACAACTAAGACATTGACAGAAAAGAGATCAGAAGCCTTTCTGAATGCTGAGATCTAAAATACAAACTCAAAGTAAAGAAGCAATGAAACAAGGACATAAGATTTCAAAATGTGTCTGATTATTCAAAATACTTGATTCATTTTTGGTGTGGAATCATTTCTGGAGCTCTTTGTATTTGCTGCAAAGCTTTCACAAATTTCTATAGATTGTTGCATTCATCAAAGCACTTGATGTCATCAAAATCCATACCTTTCTCTACCAAGTTTAGCACAGACTTCTACATAGGCCCAGTTTGGTTTATCACTCAGGCCAATCCACATGAAGCAAGAGAAATTACCACAGAGTCATATGGACTTTAGTAAAAGGCCTCTTATGTGCTTTATAGCCACGTGTACCCAGGAACACCTCTGCTGAATGCAGGTAAAAGTATGAGGGTCGTGGATCAACGTGTACTTTAACTCAAAAACAGGATAGGCCTGGGCTGGCCCAAGAGTATCTGTTTCCTTAGGTAAACCTTCAGTCATGCACCCCCTCCCCTAAGGGTGGCTCAAGACCGTACCATTCCCCCATAGGCAAGCATCTCCCCTTCTCTTCCCTACTCACCCTGAGGTGTCCAGCATCTCATCTCATCTCCCCTTCCCTCCCCTCCATTTCCTTTCACTATAGCTCCCCATGTCCAGCATCTTCCCTATCCTCTCCCCCTGTGTCTAGCATCTCATCTCCTCTTATCTTAGCTATCACTCTCCCAAGGTGTCAAGAATCTCAGTTCCTTTTCCTTTTCCCTACCCCTCCCCCATGTCCAGGATCTCATCTCTCCTTAGCTTTCGTATCCCCTGCTAGGCCTACTGTCACCACTACCTTACCCCTACCCAAACAGAGCCTGCAGCAAAATGAAAGCATGGTGCAGGGTCTTAATCACAGGCTTGTACTCAATAATTACAGTGTCCTTTCCTCTCTGGTGCTAACTTCTGGTCATAGAGAGTGGGACACGGCAGGGCTTGAGTGCAGGCATCTAGTGAGAGGCCCTGTCTCAGGCTTATAGTATTTTTAATGCTGCTGTCCTGCAATACCTTACCACTGCCCTCCCCCCCCCAATTCTGCTATATAGTGATAGGACCAGCCATGGGGTGGGAAGTTTCCAAATAGCCCTTTTATGTTTGTACATTTCCATTTATCTAGGTCTATTGAAACGTGCCTGACTGGGTAGGATATGGACATTGCCAGCACGTTGCGACTAGCGTGGGCGTTAGAGACCCGCACTGACCATGTGTAGTGCAGGTAATGCAGGTGCAACTGATGCCACCTCAATGGGTGGCATTGATTGCACCTGCTCTCCAGTCTCCATGTTATTGTGTGGTTTCCTGACTGGGGCGGGGGAGGAGGGGGGGGGGCAAATGTACTCACCCCTCCCCCTACAGTTAGCCAGAAGCTCTGTACTAGTAACACAATCCACTTAAGCATTGCCAATATGGGGCTAAGTAAATATGCTCCTTAGTACTTCTTGACCACCAGACCCTTGGTAAACTTACAGACAATTAATGGCTTTATGTTAATTTTTTTTCTTGCTCTGATGAATGCATCTCCAATATTGCACATATGCTACAAAGAGTGGAGGAATAGGTTAGAGCAGTGGCCTGGTGACCAAGAGACCAGGATTCAATTCCCACTGGCACCCCTTGTGGCCTTGGGCAAGTCACTTAACCCTCCTCCGTTGCCTCAGAAGAAAGGCCTGGCAATCTGCTTCTGGTTACACCTTGCTAAGAAAACCCAGGGACTGCTGTGTTACCAGGAATCAGCATTGTCTCAATGACACACACATACACACAGTAAATCACACATTACTGAGGTCCACCATGACAAATCAGATGAGTCCTCCTCTATCCACACACATTTTTAGTTAGTATCTGAGAGCTGATATATCAGCTGCTGTTGTCAGCGGTTAAGTAAACTACATATATTCATTGCCACTATCCAGATAATGACCAGCATTGAATAAACATGTAGTACAATAAGTAGCAGCAATATTCAGTCCACTATCCAGATAACTTAGGACAGCCTTTTTGCTATCCTAGTTTATCCAGTTAGTAGGCAGAATATTACTGCTATCTGGATAATTCTGGGAACTGCCTATACTCTGCCCACATTCCACCCTGGCACTATATCAAAAAATATCCTCATAAGGAGCCAAATAAACTGTCAAAAACTTCTAATGTTAAGCAAGAAAAAAAGAAAAAAAAACCTCAAAAGAAAAAACTTGTAAACCACACCAGCTTATTGAACAACATAAGAGCATAAAAGGACAGCACTGCTATAAGAGGTAAAGCCTCAGTATCCCTCAAGGCCACAACATGACCCAAAGAAAAGAGGGCGAGTCAACCAGTGAAAAACACACAGCTGGTGAAACTCAACACATCAACGGTCTGAAAAACCTCATCCAAACACACAGGGTTAGATTCAGGATGGCGGGGATGGATGCTGGGGTGCGAATTCTGTATACAGAGCTCCCCGCACATATAAACAGGTTGTACAGGGAGCTCTATTTGTGGGCAGGAGGGGGTGGGCCAGAGGAAGAACGAAGGTAGGGAGTGGGTGGGAACTTGACCCCGGATGTACAGGGCCGATTCCGAGGTCGGCCCTGTATGTCTGGGATCAGCCATTTAAACAGGGGACTTATTCCACCTCGGAGGTGGAATAAGTCTCCCTGGATACCAGGGGATGCTGGAGCCTTGGCCTGCCAAACAAGTGAGGGAGTGCAGGGGGTTCCCCGCCGCCCAACCCTGGCCACTGTAGGCCCGAACGGGGGTTGGGCTGTGGGGAAAAAAGGTTTTGGGGTCCGCTGGTGATCGCAGCTCCTACATGGAGCCGTGGTGGCATGGCAACGGGACGCCATGCCATCGCCACTCCATGCAGGAGCCTTGCTGGGCTAGCTGGGTATGTGCCGGGATGTCTGGGATGCCTGAATTGGGGCATGTCCTGGATGTCTCAAACTCATGCCACAATTCTGCTCCCGCAGGGCCGTCTAGCCCCTGCAGGAGCAGAATCAGTTGCATCCCTGGGCTGTACTGATGGCCTGGGGACGCACATATCTGAATTGGCCTCACAGTGTATATAAATCAATAGTCCAGTCCATGGGTGATAAGTCTTTGAGATGTGATGCAGTCATGATCAGGTTAAAAGTCACAAAACATCATATAGACATGTTATCACAGAGGGCTTGAAACGTATGAGAAACCAACATCCAAAAAAAGCTGTGAAATCATTCCAAAGGGTACTTAGCTTAACATTTCCTTAACTCTGTTGCGTTGCATTGTAGTGTCACTCAACATGCAGCTAGCAGCCAGTAATCCTGACGGCCATCAGAGCCCCGACACCAGGTGTTTCGCCATTTACAGCTTCATTAGGGAGCCCAATAGCTCTGTGCCACAAAAGCAGGAGCCGAAAGCCGCCACACAAAGGAAAGCACGCAACATTAGGAGTTTGAATTTTGTTTTTGACAGACTATACAGATAGTGCCAGGACAGTCAGTATAATTTTCAGTGGCATTATCCAGATCATGCTGCTAAAATCCACCGGATAGCCCATACCAGTAGTGCTTATCTGGAGAGCAGGTACTGCTATCATATAAATGCTTCTGAATATCGGACTCTGAGATACCAAGACATAACAGTATTGTTTTACACACTTAGGGGTATGTTTACTAAACGGCAGTAGCGGACTCCATGCGTAATCACATCCTTTAGTCACATAAAAGAGATCTTTCTTCATATTTGAGTGTCAGAAACCCTTAGTATGGGATCTGCTTTTTGATTATTTGACTCATTTAATTAAATACTCTCAGTGACCCTTGGGCACAGCAAGAACATATAAATAAATGATCCCTTAGCAGTTCCACCTCTCGCTTGGTTTGCAGCTTGTCATGCTACAAGGGCATGTGTGCTTCAGTGATGCTGAGAGCTATACTATCGATAGCTTAACTACTGGCAGGGTCTCCCAAGATGGACAAGTCTCAGCTGAGTTGCCTAAGACAAACCACCCATCTGAGCAGCAGCAGAATGGGACGGTGTTGGTGGCGGAGGATCCCATTTCTGTGACAACGGCAACAGCACTAGAATTACCTGCATGGAAGAAAGGCCTGGCAATCTACTTCCGTATCTTGTCACAGAAACCCAAGGATAATCACAACTAAACAAACTGTGATATAGTGCTGGAAGATGAGACCCCAGGTTGGAAGGCACTCAATGGGCTGGGGAGTAAAGCCAGCATTTATGATGTGGTTGGAACAAAGCCTTTGGGATATATGATTGCTGATGTAGCAGCATAAAATGAGAGCCAGAAACTGCAACAATGTCTTGCATATTGAGACATGGAACGTATAAAGCAGGAACCAAGGGAAGTTGGAGATGGTGAAGAATGAAACGGGACATGTACAACTCAATCTGTTCGGTGTCAGTGAAGTGAAATGAACTGGCATCGAGCACTTTGAATATGATGAAAAGAAAGACAAAGAAGAAATGGTGTTTCATAATTAAGAAGAAACATGCAAGAATTGTAATGAAATGCAGTACAGTGAGTGAACACTTAATTTCTATTCATTTACGAGCAGTGGCATAAGTTATAATGAGCACCCCCCCCCCCCATTGTCACTGCAGTGTCAGTCTCCCCCCCCCCCCCATATAGCAGCAGCAGCAAACTTACTTCATTGTGTTTGCTGCGCTGCCTCGGCTCATGTAATTCTGTTGCGGGCCCAGCAGTTGTTCCTTGCCAGGCTGAAGACTTGCAATGTGGATGTTATTGTGAGGCTTCAACCTGGCGAGGAACATCTGCCGGGCCCGCAGCAGACTTACAAGAGTGGAGGCAGCACAACAATCATGATGAAGTAAGTTTTGCCATGCTGCCACTGCCGCTATGTGGGCCCCATTTTTGCTCGGGTCCCACCCACATTGCAAGGGCTGCTTGGGCGGAATTTACACCACTATCTATGAGGAATGTCCATCAACACAACTATTATGCACGTATATACCCCAACAACAGCTGCAGAAGAGGAAGACGTTGGTCAGTTCTATGAACCAGTATAAAGTGAAATTGACAGAACATGCAATGAAGATATCCTGATAGTCGTGGGTGACTGGTATGCAAATGTTGGCAACAAAAAAGAAGGCAAAGTGGTTTGAAAATATGGACTTGTCAACAAAAATGAAGTTGGAGAAAAACTGATATAATTCTGCAAGATCAATGATCTATTCATCTCAAACACCTTTTTCCAGCAACACAAGTGGTGATTGTACAAAAATCAAATCAACTACATCTGTGGAAGTCAATGGGAAAGCTCAATAATATCAAGATAGACAAAACCTGGAGTTGATTGTGGTACTGATCACCAGTTACTAGTATGAAAACTTAAGTAAAGCTAAAAAAGAGCAAACCACTCATGAATGTAGCAAAATATGACCTTGAGAATATGCCACCAGAATTTAGAGATTGCAAAATCAATTCTCTGCTTTGGATACAAATGCCCAACACCAGAAGAGTTATGGGAACACATCAAGAAAGTTGTGGTTGAAGAAAATGAGAAGTTTGTACAAAAATTGAAAAAGCAAAAACAACAAAAATGGATGCCCGAAGAAAATCTGAAATTGCCCAGAAATGGAGAGAAGCTAAAGCCAGAGGAGAAAGAGAGCTAATCACATAACAGAGATTTCCAATGTGAGCAACAAATAAAGTCTTCTAGAGACCTTTACAAAGAGGCCTTCTACCTAGGGGGCAAGAGACCTGTGAAACCTTTTCAATAGGTGTTAACACCAGGTGGCAGATCAAAAGGCCATTTTGAAAGACTCCTCCTATCCAAGCAAGGACTGTTAATTACCCAGGAAGTTGGTCACAGCATTACCTCAGCAGCAGAGGCATAAATAGCTCAACCAGAGCTCTGTGATCCTCTGTCTTGAAGGACTAGAAAGGGGGACTGTTACTTCTGGAGAGAAATCTGCAACTGTGAGTATATACTTATTTATTTTATTTATTTATTTGCAGTCTCTTTTATACCGCGCTATTCAACATCAGTGCGGTTTACAATGAACATAAGAGTTGCACATCTCAATTTCGTGATTTTTGCTTACAGTGAAACAGGTATAATAACTTGGGTATACATTAAACAGGAAAATTAAACTTGGATATGCATTAAGCAGGTATAACAGGTAAAATAGGGTATAAATAACCAGTCCCTTAACAAGGAGACACGATGAATAAATACAGTCTACTTTATGCAACAATATAATGAGTTATGCGGCACTGCATAAGTTTCTCATGGTGGTTGGAGGGGAAGGTGTGATTGCGAGTGATCAGTCTGGGAATGTGACGTGCATGAGTTTGAGGTGCATTGAGATGTGAGTGTGGGGAGAAGACTGCATCATCGTAGTGATGAAGAAAGAGGTGCCGTTTCAGTGCCTTCCTAAATTGGGAGAGTTCACTGATGGTTCTGATAGTTGCTGGTAGTGCGTTCCAGCAGGATGGAGCAAAGAAGGAGAAAGCTCTGGATCTAGTGAATTGAGAACACTTCGTGCTTGCCTTAGGTAATATGAGAGTATTTGCGGCATTCGATCTCCTTGCTCGATTGGGAGGTGTGATTGAAATTAGATCAGTAATGGAAGTAGCAGGGTATTTATTGATGGCTTTATGGGTCATAATTAGGATCTTGAATGAGATCCTGGCTTGTATGGGTAGCCAGTGCAATTGTTTTAGTATTGGGGTAATATGAGAACTTCTTGAGGCTCCATGAAGGATTCTTGCAGCTGAATTCATTGCAAGTTGTAAGGGGTTAGTCGTGCACTTAGGTAGACCATACAAGATCGCATTGGCATAGTCAAAGTGAGGCATTATTAGGGCCTGAAAGACAGTTCGGAAGTCATCAGGTTCTAACAGTTGACGCAGATTGCGGAGGGTCCGGATTTTATGGTACACCGACTTTGTTATGTTTTTGATATGAGCCTTCATATTAAGTTGCTGATCAAGCGTTACACCTAGGTATCTTACTGTAGTCTTGCATATGATCTCTGCGTCGCAAACCTTGATAGACAGGGGTGGAGTAAAAAGCCGGATTCCTGGTTACGAAGAGGGCTTCTGTCTTTTTGAAATTTAACTTAAGCATTTGTGCATTTAGCCAGTCTGTGACAGCGTCAAAGCACCTGATAAGTGGGGATAGTTCAAGATGTTCTGTCGAAATTGGCATGTACATCAAGACGTCGTCAGCATAGACCAGGCAGTTGATATTAAATGATTGGATGAGATCACAAATGGGTTGCATATAGACATTGAATAGCAAGGCGGATAGAGATGAGCCCTGTGGAACACCTTTAGTTTGGGGGAAGGAATCGGAGTTGGAGGGGCCAGAACGGACATGTTGCCAGCGATCAGTGAGGTATGAAGCGCACCATGACAAAGCTGAAGCTTGAACTCCCTTCTCTCTGAGGCGTAGCAGGAGAACTTCGTGGTCTACGGTGTCGAATGCGGCAGCAATGTCCATGAAGATCAGTGCAAAGCCTTGTCTGATGTTATCGAGACCTAAGGTTATGGTGTTGAATAAGGTTGTGAGTAATGTTTCAACACCATGTGCTTCGCGAAATCCATGCTGGCAGGGATGCAGGGGTGCATTAGTATCTATGTGATCTTGTAATTGGCGTTGGGTAATCTTTTCAATGATTTTTGATAGGAGAGGTATGCTGGAGATAGGCCTGTAGGATTCCATCATCGAAGGGTCCAACTTACTGTTTTTTAGGAGTGGTCTGATAGCCGTCTGTTTCAGGCTTCGAGGAAATGTTCCAGTAGAGAACGATACATCAATCAATTTGGATAGGAATGGGCTGAGCTCGGCACGCAGGGCCTTTATCCAGGGAGCTGGACACGGATCGGAGGGTGCTGTTGTAGTGTTTATGTTTAGGATAGTGTCTTGAATGACTCTGTCAGATGGAGTAGAAAATGATGTGATAGTGTGTTGGGACCCACTCAAGAAATGACCAAGAGGAGGTTGTGGGATGGAGAAAGGTAGGCTGGCTGGTATGGGGGGCTTAGCAGTGTGGGCAAGCTGATTACTTTTCTTACGCAAGTAATAAGCATATTCTTGTGAGTCTGGGTAGGGTAAGTTCTCTTGAGATGGCTCCTTTGCTAGAGATTTCACAATTTGGAAAAGCTCGTGGGGTTTGTTCAAGGAGCGTTGTAGTCTTTTTGCATGATATTGTTTCATACTTGATGCTACAGATAACCAATGTTTTCCTAATTGTGCTGTGAATGCCTCATGGCTCTCAGCTGTTCTTGATCGTCGCCAGTGTCTCTCAAGTCGTCTGAGTTGAAGGAGCGAATTACGTAGTTCTTGGGAGTACCATGGGGCATTCTTTTTCTTATGTGGTGCTTTGTTCGTGGTAGGTGAGTGGATCACGGCATCTAGGCTTGAGTTCCAAGCGGTGACCATGTCATCGAGGCTTTGAAGAGGAGGGTCAAATAGATTCTGTGTCCTCTTTAGAATATCTTCTCTGTTAAAAGGGTGGAAGCGCTATAAATGTTCTGATATGGGTTTATCTTCAGGTATGGATTTGGAGGAGTTGGTGCAAATTGGAATCTGGAATCTTATCAGGAAGTGATCCGACCAGGGAACCGCACTTACGTTTAGGTGAGACTGGTGCAAATGTGTGAGGGCTGTTTGTGGTGCAAAGATAAGATCAAGTGAGTTGCCTTTTATATGGGTAGGGGTATCAACAAGTTTAACATAGCCTAGATCACTGAGAGCATCAATAAAGGCATTGGTGTGGCTGTCCTGAATGACTGGGAGGTTGAGGTCACCTAATATCCAGTTTAGAGTATGCGAATTCGTGGTGTTGCAAGCAAGATCAATTATTGTTGCTAAGTCATCTGGAGATGAAGATGGAGTTCTATAGAGCAAGTTAATAGTGATTTGCTTATTTGTAATGGTAACAGAGTCAAGGGTAGAGGTGCTGCTTGAGGCGGCAAACCGAAATTTGAGGTCGGCTTTCGTTAGGATAAGTACTCCTCCGCCACGACGGTCAGCTCTGTGACAAGAGTGGACTGAGAAATTAGGCGGGACACACTGGTGAAGGATCACGGCGTCAGCGGCTGAAAGCCATGTCTCGGTGACACATAGGATATCAAGGTTATGAGCTGAGAGCATATCAGTTAGTGCTGGCCATTTTTTCCTTATTGATCGTGCATTTATTAGTGCACATTTAAGGTCAGGGGGATGGTGGGACTGTAATCGTCGAGATAGATTTTGCTGTTGAAGGTCCACATAGATAACATGTGGGCCTGGTGTGCGCCAAAGTGTTTCGTATTGATGGTTGGGGGAGTCAGGAAATCTCCAACAAGATCTATGGAGGACTGGTATAGTGTTCTGAGGTGAAGTAAGGGCTAGGGTGTAAAAGGTCAGGGCTATTAAAATGTAGCACATAGCAAGGGTAAGGGGGTATGGGAATACCCAGTGAGATAACATAATGACTAATGTATATAGTAGATCCAGGAATGTTGTTAGCTAGTGAAATGTGCACAGTGTGGTGGTACTGGAAATCTGTTAAGCATCTGTGTAATGAGGCAATATGTACTGTGATACTGCAGGCCCTCTGATACAAAGAAAAAAAGTTTTAAATCTTGAAAAAAAACAAAATTTACCCGCAATTACATGAAGGTACACATAGAGGGAGCAGGAGAGCAAGCCTGGAAGCAGAGGAACCACGCCTCTATGGGCAGGTCCCAGAAGCAGCTGGTCTCGATTTAAGCAGGGACAGAGCATTACAAGAGGAGAGGCAAGGAGCTTGGCAGAGAGCTTCACAGAGAGCATTACAGGAAGCAGTGCCAAGAGCAGCTCCAGAAGCCGGAGTCAGAGACCGGGGTGAAGTCACTGACAGACCCAGAATAACTCAAGGAGTGAAAGCTACTGGGAGAGCAGGCCGAGGTGAAGGCCCAAGAGCAGGCCTAGAGGAAGGCCATACACAACTGCAAGGGGCAGTATTACAGAGTGCAGCCAAGGAAGGAGGTGCTTACCCTTCCAGCTGGAGAGGAAGCCTTGTCCAAGGAGAAGGACGGGGATACAAGCAGAGGAAGATATATCCACTGGAAAGGAACCTTCAAGGAGGAAAAGGTACTTTTAAAAGTTTTTATAAAGGTGACCTGAAAGATGAAAGAAAGATTCAGAGGCATGGGGAAGAGGACATAGCTGAGAGGGCGCGGCCAGTAGCCAACTGCCACAGGGGTGGAGGTGGAAGACGGGCGCCTCAGCAGCAGCCCTGCCTCAAAAGAGTTATACCCTATTCTAAAGCAGGAAAGATATCCTGGGATCACTGGAAACTGCCTGAAGCGGAGGACACTCAGACTAGGCCTCAAGCCTTACACAAAAGGGATTGCAGGAAGTTTAAAGGGGAAACAGTTGGTGCCTGTAATTGTCTACCAAGGCCTAGACCAAGAGAGAAACAAAGGACTAACTTTTATCTGGATGATAAGGACAGTTTTAAACCAGAAATACCAGATAATCTTTATAGGAAAAAGGTTAGTGCTGCCAAAGACTGGAATAAGCAAACTTTTAATCCTGTAACAGCAGAAAATCCAGGGTGTTACAACATACCTAAAAGCCGACGCCCCAAACTGTCAAGCCAACACTGGGATACGGTATGGCATGCTTTTAGAAAGTCAGATTTTAACATCCCTGAGACATCAGATTCGGACCCCTCAGAAATGGAATGGCTGCCAGGGGAATGTGAGGTTATGGAAGCCATCGAACCGATGGACTGTAATTATTGCACAATGAGACGTGTTTAAGTTAAGGGAAGCAAACCCAATGTATGAAAAGAATACAGGAGACCTTATGCTTTGAGTTTGTGAAGGTTAACAATGTTACTTTGAATGTTTTGCTGATTTACATTTTGATACAAGGAAAGTTATCGCTCTGTTACTCATAACCGCCTATTTTGAACTTCTTTTTGCGCAAAGGTGAAATAAATGCCTTTTCTTTACCCTACACTTGGCTAAGAGTTGCTTTTTGGGAAGTTGACCATGAGGCTGACACAGAGGGCTGCTACCTCATTGACCCTCACAACAGGTCAACCCTAAAACCCCTATTTCTTATGCGCTCCCCAGCCCCGGTGGTACCACTACGCCGCCACCAGAGGGGGCCGAGGGGGACAGTACTCAGAGTAATTCACAATAAGGTAGTGGTATCTGCACAGAGTGGAGGTAAAGGATATCTGTTAAGAACTGTGTGGTTAGGCAATATTCACATCAGAGTAATTCACAATAAGGTAATGAAATATGCACAGTGTGGTATGTACGGATATCTGCTAGGCAACTGTGTGGTAGGTAATATGAACATCAGAGTAATTCAATAAGATAGGCCCAAAGGCCAGATGGCAAGTAGTTTGCAAGCAATTGGTTGAAGAAGAGCATAGATTAATATATACGTTGTATAACTAAATCGTTGGGGTGAGAGTCATGTGGAAGGGTAGCAAGACGCTGTGGAGTTATGTTACCAACTTGATTGATGGAGATGTGTAGACTGATGGTGGTTCATTCCTTCTCATGGTATTTAGGGAACTGGAGCTCTTCTATTTTCGCTGAAGACAAAGTGACGGATGTGGAACCACAGTGGCCACGGACCACAGCCTAAGGGCCATGCCAAAGGGCCCTCTGGCGAGGCCCTCAGGCGCGGGCCCACCAGGCGTGGGCCCGCCTGAAGGCAGCTGCTTTTGAAATGCTTTTGAAATTACTTCTGGTAATTTTCTAAAAAGAATTCTTTGTATTAAAGCTACTTAATCTGTGAACCCACTGTTTTTTGTTGGATCAGTTAGGGCCTAGTAGCAGCAATTAAAGTTTGAATTTAAAACACAGAGTAGAGCTTTCTGGTTACATTTCATATCCAGCAGAGAGCTTGTAGTTTAATAGTCACTCAGGGCCAAGTAACAGCAAAGTACTTTTAGTTTAAATTTAACACACAGAAGAGAGCTTTCTGGTTAAATTTAGTACCCAGCAGAGAGCTTGTAGTTTAAATTTCATAAGAAGTTAGAGCCTAGCAGCAGCTAAGAGCTATAATTTAAATCAAATCAGAATTTAGCTTTCCTCAGCAGCACAAGACAGGGTACTGTGTAGCAGCCCTCTTTTAATAAGTGTTATTTCCCTCCCTCCCCTGGGATAATCATAGCTTTATAGGTACTTACACATCTTAAAAGACAGGAGGTGCTTTCAGGTGAAGCTCATTACCCAAATCAGTCATACACTAAGGACCTGAGATTAATTAAGCTTCAAGTGAACAAGGTATATTAAACGTATTAGGTACAGTTTTATTGGTATAAATACCCATAGCAACTCCTAGTAAGTAAGAACTTAAAGATCTAGACACAAACTTAACACTAAGATGCAAACAGCAGTCCAGCAGCGGGATGGGGGCTTTCCAGTCTTTTGCATTGAGTGTCACATGTATGATTTTCTCCCAGTTGGTGAGAGGTCTTACGTGTGCACTAGGTGCAAGGAGCTCTTTGCTCTCAGGGAACAAGTCCGTTCTCTAGAGGCTAAAGTAGCAGACTTGGAAAACATAAGACAGACAGAGAGGTACATAGACGAGACCTACAGGGATATAGTCCTGAAGTCCCACCTCCAGTCTGGCAGCACCCCTGTTGCCATGGAGGAGAGAGGTCACGTGACAGGAGAGCATCACCCTGGTGTGGCAGGAAGTGATCCTGTAACTAGGACCTGTCCTCCAGGTGATGTAAAACCCTCTCGCACCGAGGAAGTTTCTCCAGGGCCATGTGCCCATGAGGGAAGGGTTAGGACAGCCGTTATAGTTGGTGATTCGATCATTAGGCATGTAGATAGCTGGGTGGCTGGTGGACGTGAGGATCGCCTGGTAACATGCCTGCCTGGTGCGAAGGTAGCGGACCTCACGCACCACCTAGATAAGGTCTTAGATAGTGCTGGGGAGGAGTCTGCTGTCTTGGTACATGTCGGTACCAATGACATAGGAAAATGTGGTAGGGAGGTTCTGGAGGCAAAATTTAGGCTTTTAGGTAGGAAGTTGAAATCCAGAACTTCCATGGTAGCAGTCTCAGAAATGCTTCCTGTTCCACGCACAGGACCCAAAAGGCAGGCAGAGCTCCGGAGTCTCAATGCGTGGATGAGACAATGGTGCAGAGATGAGGGTTTTGGATTTGTTAGGAACTGGGGAACATGCTGGGGAAAGGAGGGGCTCTTCCGAAGGGATGGGCTTCACCTTAACCGGGATGGAACCAGGCTGCTGGCATTAACCTTTAAAAAGGAGATAGAGCAGCTTTTAAACTAGATATTAGGGGAAAGCCGACAGTCGCCCAAGAGCGGATGGTTCGGAAGAATGTATCCTTGAAGGATACTACCAAAAGCAGAGAGGTTCCACAAAAGAGTAAAGTAGCCCAAATGCCCTCAAGTATGGAGCAGACAGAGCTTAAAGATCCCAATTTACCCATGTCTAACAATAGCCAAATTAACATGAATAAAAAACATTCTCTAAAATGCTTGTATGCAAATGCTAGAAGTCTAAAGAATAAGATGGCAGAGTTAGAATATATAGCACTAAATGAAAGATATGATATGAAGGTTAGATATGATTGGAATATCAGAGACATGGTGGAAGGAGGACAACCAGTGGGACCCTGTGATACCTGGGTACAAACTATATCGTAATGATAGAGCTGATCAAATTGGTGGAGGGGTTGCGCTCTATGTTAGAGGGCATTGACTCAGAAAGGATTAAAGTTTTGCAGGAAACAAAATCTGCTGTAGAATCTATATGGATTGAAATTCCATATAAAAGGGGGAAGGCAATGGCAGTGGGGGTGTACTATCGAGCACCTGGCCAGAATGACCAAATGGATGATGAAATGCTCAAAGAAATCAAGGAAGCTAACAAAAGTTACAGCGCAGTAATAATAATGGGTGATTTCAACTACCCCGGTATCGACTGGGTCAGTGTCATGTCAGGACATGCTAGGGAGATAAAGTTCCTAGATGAAATAAATGACTGCTTCTTGGAGCAGCTGGTTCATGAACCGACCAGAGGGGAAGCCATATTAGACCTAGTCCTTAGTGGAACATCAGATCTAGTGCAAGAGATAAGGGTGTTGGGGCCACTTGGCAATAGTGATCATAGCATGATCGCCTTTGATTTAATTAGTGGAGGAGGGATAGTAAGGAAATCCACAGTACTACCTTTCAACTTTCGAAAGGGAGACTATGATAAAATGAGGAAAACAGTTAAGAAAAAACTAAAAGGAGCAGTTGCAAAAGTTAAAGACGTACATCAGGCTTGGCTGTTGTTGAAAAATACTATCTTGGAAGCCCAGACCAGCTGTATTCCACGCTTTAAGAAAAGTGGAAGGAAGTCCAAAAAACTGCCAGCATGGTTTAAAGGTGAGGTCAGAGAGGCTGTTGCCAAAAAAGCATCTTTCAGGAAATAGAAAAAAGAGCCAAACGACGAAACCTGGAAACAGCACAAGCACTGGCAAGTCAAATGCAAGGCATTGATAAGGCAGGCAAAGGGAGAATTTGAGAAGAAGCTTGCTGCGGAAGCAAAAACGCGAAATAAAGACCTTTTCAAGTACATTCGTAGCAAAAAACCTGTGAGAGAGTCAGTTGGTCCATTAGATGATAAAGGGGTTAAAGGAGCACTAAGAGGCGACAAGGCGATAGCGGAGAGATTGAATGAATTCTTTGCTTCAGTCTTTACTGAGGAAGAAGTAGGGATGTTACCCATGACTGAAGTGGTATATAAAGGTGCGGAAGAATTGAAGGAAATATCGATACATCGGGAAGATGTATTACAACTATTAGATAAACTGAAGAGTAGCAAATCACCTGGGCCGGATGGTATACATCCAAGGGTGTTGAAAGAACTGAAATACGAGATTGCAGACCTGCTATTAGTAATCTTTGAACTATCATTAAAATCATCTCTAATACCTGAAGATTGGAGGATTGCCAATGTAACACCAATTTTTAAAAAGGGTTCCAGGGGTGATCCGGGAAACTACAGACCGGTGAGCCTGACATCAGTACCGGGAAAAATGGTAGAAACCATCATAAAGAATAAAATTACTCAGCATGTAGATAGTCATGACCTAATGGGAGACAGCCAACATGGCTTTAGACAAGGAAGATCTTGTCTTACTAATCTGTTATGTTTCTTTGAAGGAGTGAATAATCAGGTGGACAAAGGTGAGTCGGTTGATATTGTGTATCTGGACTTTCAGAAAGCCTTTGACAAGGTCCCTCATCAGAGATTTTTGGCAAAACTAAAGAGTCATGGGATAGGAGGCAGTTTACTATTGTGGATCAGGAACTGGTTAAAAGATAGAAAGCAGAGGGTAGGGCTAAATGGCAAATTTTCCCAATGGAGAAAGATGAATAGTGGTGTACCCCAGGGATCTGTGCTGGGTCCGCTGCTTTTGACATATTCATAAATGACCTGGAAAGTGGAATAACGAGTGAGGTTATCAAATTTGCAGATGACACAAAACTATTTAAAGTTGTTAAAACCCAAGAGGATTGTGGAAAATTGCAAGAGGATCTTGATAAATTGGAAGACTGGGCATCAAAATGGCAGATGAAATTTAATGTGGACAAGTGCAAGGTTATGCACCTAGGGAAGAACAACCCAAACTATGGTTACACGATGCAAGGTTCCACATTAGGAACCACCACCCAGGAAAAAGATTTAGGCGTCATTGTGGATACCATGTTAAAACCCTCGGACCAGTGTGCAGCGCCGGCCAAGAGAGCAAATAGAATGCTAGGTATGATAAGGAAAGGAATGGAAAATAAAACAAAAGATATTATAATGCCTCTATATCGTTCCATGGTGAGACCGCACCTAGAATATTGTGTGCAATTCTGGTCGCCGTATCTTAAAAAGGATATAGCGATTTTAGAAAAGGTTCAGAGAAGAGCCACCAAAATGGTAAAGGGGATGGAAGGATACTCCTATGAAGAAATGCTAAAAAGGTTGGGGCTCTTTAACCTGGAAAAGAGACGGCTGAGGGGAGATATGATAGAAGTCTATAAATTAATGAACGGAGTGGAACGGGTAAACGTAGATCGATTGTTTACCTTATCGGAATATAGAAAGACTAGGGGACATGCAATGAAGCTACAGGGTAAACTATTTAAGACTAATAAAAGAAAATATCTTTTCACTCAACGTGTAATCAAATTCTGGAATTTGTTACCGGAGGATGTAGTAAAGGCTGTTTGTGTAGCTGGGTTTAAAAAAGGTTTGGACAAGTTCCTGGAGGAAAGGTCCATACACCATTATTAAGAAGGGACCCAGGATATCAATGCTTGAACCAATACAAGCATTGTGGAACCTGTGTCCCTTGGGGAAACTGCTAGGTACGTATGACCTAGATTAGCCACTGTTGGAAACAGAATACTGGGCTTGATGGACCTTGGTCTGACCCATTATGGCATATCTTATGTTCTTAATGTGCAGTAAGATGAGACAAGTAGAAGTACTACAATGGCACATGCAAGGAAATAGAATCAGAAACTATTAGAGGAATAACAAGATCATTTTTTCCTAAAGCTATGAGAATTAAAGAGAAAATTACAGCCTCAAACTGGAATGCTAAAAGATGCTCAAGGATCCATGTTGAAAGATGTTGAGAAGATCAAGATACGGTGGAAAGAATACACTGAGTCATTATATCTTAGAGATCAAGTGGACCAACAACAATTTCATCTTGTACCTTATGATCAGGAACGGTTGGTGATGAAAAAAGCAGCATTGAAAGCATTATCAAAGAACAAAGCACTGGGCATTGATGGCATTCCCATTGAAGTTTTACAGCAGTCAGATGCAGATCTTACCATAGTTACAAGGCTCCAACAAAAAATTTGGAAGACAACATCATGGCCAACTGACTGGAAAAGATATGTGTTCATATCAATACTGAAGAAAGGTGACCTGACTGACTGTGGAAATTATTGTATAATCGCTCTGATCCTACATACCAGCAAGATTCTATTCAAGATCACTGAGTGGAGACTACAACCATACCTAGAATGAGAACTGCCTGAAGTGCAAGCAGAGTTCAGCAAGGCCAAGGAACGAGAGACATCAGTGCAGATGTGAGATGGATTCTTAAAGACAAAAGAATGCCAAAAGGATATCTAGATGTGTTTTATTGACTACAGAAAGGCCTTTGATTGTATAAATCATGAGAAAATCTGTGTCGCATTAAAAAGCATGGGTATACCAGAACACTTGATAGTTCTCATGCACAACGTTTACATTGATCAAGAAGCAACAATTCGAACGGAACAAGGAGAAACAGAATGGTTTAAGATCAGCAAAGGTGTACTACAAGGCTGCATACTTTCTCCTTATCTATTTAATTTATATGCAGAACAAATCATCAGAGAAGCAGGACTGTATGAAGACAATTGGTGTGAAGATTCATGGAAGACTCATCAACAACCTTCGCTATGCTAATGATACCACATTATTGGCTGAAAGCGAAGATGATCTGAAACATTTGCTTCTCAATATCAAGGAACATAGTCTTAAAATGCATCTGCACATGAACATGAAGACAAAGATCCTGACATCTGGCAAAATCAATGTTTATTGTTGATAGAGAAAAATTAGAAATCGCGGATAATCAATAAAGAAACGACAGTCAAGAAATCCGATGACGCATTGCTCTTGGCAGAATGGCTATGAAGGACCTAGATAAGATTCTCAAGAGCAGAGATATATCTCTCTAGACAAAGATTCTTGTCCAAACCATAGTATTTTTAAAGCATCATATGGATGTGAAAGATAGTGAAGAGTAAAAACAGGAAAAAAAATTGATGCCTTTGAATTATGGTGCTGGCGAATAATACTGTGTTTACCATGGACTGTCCAAAGAATAAACCAGTCGATTCTAGAGGAGATCAAACCTATTCTTTCTTTAGAAACTCAGATGACAAGACTTTGACTTTCATACTTTAGACACATCATGTGAAGAGAGAGATCATTAGAGAAAGACATTATGCTTGGCAAGGTTGAAGATCATCGCAAAAGGGGAAGACCAGTTTTCCAGGTCATGCTGCGTCTTGGTAAGTGGAACAATTAATATTTGATGCAACAGAAATGAGATGGATTGATACAATAACAGGAGCTATGGATGCCACTCTATAATTAGGCACTTCACTGAAGACTGAACACAGGACAACTATCCAGAGGGTTGTCATAAGTCTGCACTGACTCGAGGCATTTAACAATAAAAACAATGACAGCAGCTCCACATTTAATAGAATCATTTGCCTGGAGTAAGCCCATTCAAAAGACTATGATTTATTCAACTAAACCTTACATTACATTGACTTTCCTTTAGTTTGGCACCCTCCTACTTGACCTTGTACGAGGTGCAAATATGCATCTAGATATGTATGTCAGTCAGAGGACTGTATTGATGATTTCTTTATTCACTAGTCTGATATACCGCTTTACTGAAAGATTCCTACACTCTAACAATCTATTATCAACACAAGTTGAAATTTAATACAAGGGATTTTTCTTTTTTCTTTTCTCGGGTCTCAGACTTTACAATGGCATTAATTTCTGGGTGTTTTCAAATTCCCAGTGTTATGCCTGTTAGCATCAATGACTCAGATTTTTTTGCAAAATGTTTCCCTCTAGCACATGTGGCTTCAAGCAACTATTGCTGCTGTTTCAACATAATTTCTACTTAGCTCATATTGTGTAACTCTCTGTAAAGGTCGCTTGATTTAATTTCTTTATCTTGAAGTCCCAAACGCTGTAGTTGAAGCGCCCCCACGTTTCACTATTCAGGTTCTTCAGGGGACCAGAAATCCAACTGACGTATCGATGCTGCCCACGTCTTACTACCAGATCAATATTCATTCAGGAACGCGTGGCGTTTTATGGCGGTTAAAGCTTCCTGAATGAATATTTTTTTAGGAGATATTGGACATTAAAAGGTTGAACTACGAGGATGCCAATACTGTTGACCACAACTGTATTTGGTTAGCAGGTGCTGCTAACTAGATAAGTACTTTTGAATATCGACCCCATCTTAGTCATGTGCTCAGGACCATGCCAAGCTAGAAATGCACCCTGTGCCAATCATGAACCTGGTGCCTCCCCTCCCTCCCTCATCTAGCCATGCATAGGAACTCACTGTTATCGGGCTTTCTGCAAGCTCAGTGATTATATTAGCGGCTTTTCTGTACTTGCGCCCTGTACATATGTTCCATTCGCAGAGCCCTTGGTATTGTCCTGCATGTGATAATTGCTGAAGGGGAAGAAGATGAGAGTGAGAGAAAATAGTAGCAAACATCCTGATTGCACTAAAAGAGCAATATTTATTGCAACTTATCTCAAGTAGCAGAAGCAATGGATCCTATCAGCATTCCATCCCTACCTCTGACTGTTCTCTCGCTTAATGAGGTAATTTTATAAAAATATGCCTATGGGGAATGTTCAAAAAGATTCCTATTTTATAAAGGCCCCTATACATTTTGGTTTTATTTTATTTTTATTTTCCAGTATTTGATGTACCCACCTCACCAAGCAGCTCGAGGTGAGTTACAATAAAAATACAACACACAAATTAATCAGTTTGTATTGTTTTGTTTTGTTTTATAGTGTTCTTATGTTATGGAAATTTGACATGTGAAATTACGCCATTGATCTGCAGTTTGCAGCAGCATATACATATTTTTAAATAAATAACTTTATCTCAGAGTTCTTTCAGTAGCTCTGCGATCAATAAGTTTAGACCTTTGCTTTAAATTCATTTCATATGACAGAAACAGCTTTATTTTCCATCTAGGAATATTCCAATTAGCTCAGTTATTCTGAGTGAACAAGGTGAGCTCTATTTAACGTATTATGGGTCTTCTTAAAGCTGTTTTTCGAAATGGAGGCAATTTGGGTTTGCTATGGCAAAGCGTGTGAAGACTAAACAATCAAAACTTTTAGGGGCAGGTTTACTAAACCGTGGTAGTGGTTAGTGCGGGTTTAACACACGCTAAGTGCACTGCAGTAACTGATACCTCTTGCCAGATATGTGGCTGCACCAAGAATCCTGTGTTAACTGCTTAGCATGACTTGGGGCAGAGAATGGGTGGTCCAGAGGCACAGCATGTACACTGTCCTTAGCCTCGGTGCCATTGACACATCCTAACTGTCAAAGTTACATTTAGAATGGGCGCAGTACTGCCACCTTGGTGGGTGGCATTAAGTTCACTTGTAGTAATCATGGCAAATGGTTTAGCATGAGGGTGGCGTGGAACTCACACTAGCTAAGAACATAAGAAATGCCATACTGGGTCAGACTAAGGTCCATCAAGTCCAGTATCCTGTTTCCAACAGGTCATACGTACCTAGCAGTTTCCCCAAGAGACACAGGTTCCTCAGTGCTTGTATTGGGTCAAGTATTGATATCCCGGGTGCATGCAGGGCATGCCTTCATTTGTTAGTGTGGATCCGGTCCCTTGGAGCTGAACGTACTGTAAGCTACCACATTTTAGTAAACATGCCCCTTAGGTTTCTTTTTCTTAATTACATTTTGTGCATTTCTATAATTTTTCTTTCACATTGCAAGTGTAGTATATGGCAAAACATTGATTCTAAGCTCAAAGCAACAGCAACAGTAGAAGAAAGTGAATGTCCTCAAGTGGCCCAGAGAAAGCCCAGGTTTGAATCCAATAGAAAGTCAGTGGCAAGACTTGAAGACTGCAGTGCAAAGACAATCCCTAGCCAGCTTGAGAGCTCTCGAGCTATTCAGATAAGAAGAGCAGGCAAAACTTACTCTAAATGACTCTTGGCTATGAGTAAATGGGTGAGAAGATTTAGGCAATCAAGACATTTTTGTTTCTTATTTTTATTTACTATACTTTTTGGATATTTCTATAACTGCTTTTCCACACTAAAAGTATGAAGTATGTTATGTAAGTAAATCAGTGAATTTTTACTTGAATGTTTAGACAGCAGGATGTTAAAAATAGACAAGAGTGTGAAGACTTTTGCAAGGCTCTGTATATTATGAAATGTCTGGAAAAGCAACTGCTATGTAAGGTTCCTGTTTCCTTTGAGCTTGTTAAAGTTTATTCTAACTTTCTTATGGTGCCAAATGTAGCATTTACATTAGCGGATCTGAATTGTGAAAAATCTCTCTTGTGTAACTAGTAAGGTAACGAGCAGCCCGATTCAGCAAGGGACATGTCTGGGCCGTCTGGACCCGATTCTGCACCGCAGGAGCAAGACGTTTCCTCAGGTGCAGAATCAGGCCCTGGGAGATGGCCCAGTGTGCCCCTGCATCGCCACGGGGACATCTTCCCCGCGGCACAGCCTGCCTGCAGCTGACGAGACCCTTCTTCCCCGCTGCCTGACCCCCGATGGGAGCAGCATTGCCACGGATCGGGCGACGGGGACTCACCCGGCTTGCCGCAGATGCTTTGGGGGGTTTGGCCAGCCGATCTGGAATCTGGAGGGGTCAGCCCACGCTCCTCTCACTTTCTGCCCCTGTGCCGCCCCTATCCCCCTCAGCACATACAGCGTGCAGGGGGAGACGGGAGGCAGCATACGGCAAAGGCGGATAAAGGAGTGCTTGTCCTGGTGGGATGTGCAGCCCCACTATCCGCCTGATAGAATCGGGGCCATTTGCAATAGATGCAGCAACTTAGCTGGAAGAAACATTTTGAACAACATACATGTGCCATGCATGGTAATAGGAAGCATTCCCCAATCCTCCATAAGACCTTAGATTTGGTTTGTGCTAATTTAGAATTCAATTTTCCTCATTTTTGGGCATTTTTTTTTCTTGTTTCTCATCTTTTTTCTTTAGGCTTGTTGTATGTATGCTACAAGTTAAATATGAAAATTAATTGTACGTGTGTTAATTTGTAGGTATACACACATACAAGCAGTTTTCACGCACGTTAGTTTTTTAGTTGCCCAAATGAACTGAAATTGCACTCATGAATGCACATCCCTAGTTAGTATAGGCCTCTTGGATCACAGGAAATTAGCAGTCTGAAATACATCATCTGACCCTGCATCCATTGCTTTGTACCCTATGGATTCTACCCTGATTATGACCCACATTACTCACATCTGCGTTCTAACCAGTACTTTCCTGTTAGTACTCTTTACCCGAAACAGGCATGGAAGGATGCCTGGGAATCTACCGGGAATTCCCACTCACTTATAATAAAAGCACAATTGAGAAGAATATTTCAGTTGCTATGGTAAAATGTAAGATTTATCTGTCACAAAAGAAAAATTCCTTCGTTTTTTGGAAATAAAGATCAACAGCTGAAGAACAAAGTAAGGCAATACTTTCTTTATTGGGCTAGCTTAATGCACTTCTTGACTAGCTGCGGGGAGTTGACACGCCCTTCCTCGGGTCCAGGCAGAGTGCTGGCTGTTGTAACATGCATGAAAATGTGTCACGGGGCATGCCTCACCCAAATTCTGCTGCACAATTTTCTTGCCAACATTTGTTTCCATAATGTAGAACAAATGTGAGGTATAATAAAAGCAATACAACAGACGAGCAGAAATCCCCAAATGGAGACAAGACCTGCATGCTGCACACTTAGCTAAACAGAAGTGCCGTGGTTTACCCTGAACATTTACAGGGAAGATATGCTGCAGCTTTCAATCTTTTAGTCAATGAAAGGTGAAGAGCATTTAGAATCCTGTTTGCAACTCAGTTAGACTTTTGAAGACATAATCAGATGAAGTTTTAAAACGTAAGATGAATAGACTCCTTTCTAGCTAACTGTATGCATTTAAGTTGAGGTGCATTTAGTCCAAGATAATTCTAAAAGGTGGTATTTCCATTCATAAACAGGGTTTGCTTGCAGAAATAATATTTTATAAAATTAGCTTGAACTAAATGCACCTAAGCTTAAATGCATACAGCTTGAATGTGCATAAGTTGACTTGCACTGAGCAGAGCCTTTCATCCAGGATGGAGTTTGAGCTTACACACATATGTAATATTAAGGTGTGCATGTAAAGTAAACTGGGAAAATTCTGCATACTGAGTAGCAGATATAAGCATGTGCATGCACTTTCCATGGGGTGAGTTTCAAAGGGAAAGCACTATATGTGTGCACTTTTCCTTAGAGAACTGACATCACTTATACACATACCTGCCCCAAACGTTAGGTGGCCTATTCTAAAATCAGGCTCTAAGAGGATAATTTTATAACAGGATACCTGTCTGGGAAGTCCAAAAAGGCATCTATTTTAAGCCTATTATATAAAGGCCACATAGGCTTCTATGTGCCTTTATAAAATAGGTTCCTACATCCAACCCCAATAGTACGCCAATGCTGACACACGCATTTACTCTTCCTCTGAAATGTGTGCTTGTACGCTACATATGTATTCATGTTTTTTCTGACTGCACACATGCATTGCAACTCTGCTCCTGCTTCGCTCAAACCAGCTACTGGAAATATCTACACACGGCACACACGTAAGTACTCAACCTATTGTTGGCATACATAGTAACACATGCGTATACCATTACACAGTTTTATAAAAGGCTTTTCTGAGTATAAATCAGGCTTTACATGTGTAAGAACCTTTATAAATTATCCCCATGGAGGCACATTCTGTTTCCTGCATGTCCGGCCGCATTAGCCATGCAAAAACCGGACATGCATGAGATGGACTCAATTCTGCTGCTGCCCAGAGGTACCCGCGACGGCAAAATTGGGGACTTGGACATCTGGGAGCTCCCCATATGCTACCAAGATTGGCAATGCAGGGAGCTGCCTGTCCCGATGTCAGAACGCCACAGCTGGAGCATGAGAGCTGTGGTGTTTTGGTGCCATGGCAATGAGCCATCTATCTGATGGCTTGGAATGCCATGGCCCATGTCTGCTCCTGTAGACAGCGTGGCCAGATGCTGGTGTTGCAGAGAAGTGCGGTGTGTGTGTTGTGGGGTACACCTGGAACTTATTTCACCTTCAGGGTGGAATAGGTCAGGCATGCAGCTGTGTGCCAGTGGACATACAGGGCCCTGACCTGAATAGGCCCTGTATGTCCAGACACCGTGTCACTCCCTCGCTCTGCCTCCGTTCTGCCCCTCCCACCCCAGCACTCCCGGCACAAATGCTGTGTCCACCCTGGACGTCCAACCCTGCTGTTATACCATTAGCCCCCACAGGTCTCTGTACAGAGCTGCTTACATCAGGTATGCACTATCCAAATGATTAATAATAACAACAATACTGATCACAGTAACTTATATTATGTCCTTGCTGCACAGACAAGCAGAGGAATGCAGGCACACTCCATGGTGTAATCCTCGATGGCGCCCATGTGCCGGGCTCTCCCCTAGCATAGAGAAGTCCTTTGGACTTCTCCAAGCATGAGCGGTAGCTGCTCCCTGAAGTTGCCGCCTAAGGCAGATTGTTTTTTCTATCGCAGACCTGATTGCCACAGCTCTCCCCCTCTTCAATTTTTACTTCTGTTTGTTTTGCTCTTAATTGCTAGCACATTCGGTCAGTCTTTTTCAGCATTTTACTTTCATTTCAGTGTCTTTTACTTCGCTCGGTCCCGCGGGCCATTTTCGGATATTCTTTCTTCTGAAACACCAATGTTGCGGCTCACCATTCCCTGCTGTGAAGCCCTTTCCTTTTTTCTCAAAACAAAAAAAAGGTATATAAATGGAGCAATGATGCTGATGGGGCACAGGACAGGCTGTTATATCTGCCTGAAGTGCACGCAGGGTTCAGGAAAGGGTGAGGAATGAGAGACATTATCGTGGATGTGAGATGGATCCTTGAAAAGTCAAAAGGATATCCATATGTGTTTTATTGACTACAGCAAGGCTTTTGACTGTGTAAACCATGAGAAACTCTGGGCCACATTAAGAAGCATGGGTATACCAGAACACCTGATCATTCTCTTGCACAGCCTTTACACTGATCAAGAAGCAACAGTTTGAACGGAACTAGGAGAAACAGAATGGTTTAAAATCAGCAAAAGTGTACGACAAGGCTGCATACTTTCCCCCTACCTCTTTAATTTATTTGCAGAACAAATCATCAAAGAAGCAGGACTATATCAAGACAACTGAGATGTGAAGATTGGTGGAAGACTCATCAACAACCTTTGCTATGCTGATGATACCACATTACTGGCTGAAAGTGAAGATGATTTGAAGCATGTGCTTCTCAAGATCAAGGAATATAGTTTTAAAATGGGTCTGCACCTTAATGTTAAGCAGACAAAGATCCTGACATCTGGCAAAATCAATAAGTTCATCATTGATGGAGAAGAAATTGAAATAACTGCAGCTTTAACTTACTTGGATTAACAATCAATAAAGAAAGGACTAGCAGTCAAGAAATCCGATGACATATTGCTCTTAGTAGAATGACTATGAAGGACCTAGACAAGATCCTCAAGAGCAGAGACGTCTCTCTCCATACAAAGGTTTGACTTGTCCAGGCCATGGTATTTTCAATAACGTCATATGGATGTGAAAGTTGGACAGTGATAAAGATAGACAGGAATAAAATTGATGCCTTTGAATTATGGTGCTGGTGACGAATACTGTGTATAGTATACCATGGACTGCCCGAAGAACAAACCATTCAGTACTAGAGGAGATCAAACGTAAGCTTTCCTTAGAAGCTCAGATGACAAGACTTGGCTTTCATACTTTGGACATATCATGCGAAGAGAGAGATCATTGGAGAAAGACATAATGCTTGGCAAGGTAGAAGGTCACTGTAAAAGAGGAAGGCCGGCAATAAGATGGATCGATACAAAACAGCAGCTATGGATAACACTCTTATCAACAATGAGCCACTTGGCTGAAGACTGTACAAAGTTTAGGTCAATTATCCAGAGCATCGCCAAGAGTCGACACCGACTCGACGGCACTTAACAACATAACACCCTCTCATCCTCTCATACATTTTTTCTTTGAATGCCGAGGAAACAAGAATTGTAAGATGTCAGCACAGCGGTTTTCAGTGAGTCCTGCCTCATTGGGCCCAGATCAGGCATGATTGGGGCTCCCTAGGACAGCTGCTTGTCTGGAGGCAGGCTCCCTACTGGCACCAGCATTGTCACAGCCTACCCAAAGCCTGCATACTCAGGCTGGGGGCTCCACTCCTTCACCTCATCAGCTTCTGAAACTGGTGACAGAACACAGCACTGGAGCTAAGGTAAAATATAAGACTAAACATCTTAAGCAACCTGTTACTGACAGAGCAGCTCAGCAGGTAAGACAACTAAGTGCCCTCGCCTGTCTGACCCTCCAGAGTTGGGACTGCCCCCTCAGAAATTCCAGAGGCCTAACATTCCCACTCTAACTGAACAACCACAACCAGAAGGGACCACAACCCCTAACTCTTCCCTCCTCTCACTACTATGAAAGTTTGTTCAGGATAACACAGTCATCCTCAGTGCTGGCCCTACAAATCCTGGGATCCCTGCAGTCAGCACACTAGTGGACACACTCATGGATTCCAGGCATCAGAGACACCTAAGATAAGCCCTGTGTTCACCACTGTCTTGTCTTTCTTTCCTCTAAAGACCTTCTGGACCTATTGCAATCTAGCTTTCCTTCTCTACATGCCACAGAAACGGCTCTTGCCAAAGTCTCCAGTGACTTGTTCTTCACCACATCCAAAGGCCTCTACTTGATTCTCATCCTTCTTGACCTTCCTGCTGCCTTTGACACTGTTTATCATCACCTTCTCCTCAATATCTTGTCCTCGCTTGGATTTTGGGGCTCTGTTCTGTCCTGGTTTTCTTCTTATCTCTCCTATCGCACTTTTAGTGTGTGTTCTGGTGGCTCCTTCTCTATCGCCATCCTACTTTCAGTTGGTGTACTTCAGGGCTCTGTCTTGGGACCCCTCCTTTTCTCTCTCTACACTCGGTCCCTTGGTGCATGTATTTCCTCCCATGATTTTCAGTACCATCTTTATGCTGATGTTTCTCAGATCTACCTTCCTGTGCCTGAAATCTCTCCAGGAATCTCTGCCTGCTTATCTGACATTGTTGCCTGGATGTCTCACTACTGTCTGAAACTGAATATGGCAAAAACTGAGCACCTTATCTTCCCCTCTAAACCTACCTCCCCCTTTCCCCCCCCCTCTCCCTTTCTGTGGATAGCTCTACATTCCTCCCTGTTACCTCAGCTTACAACCTTGGGGTCATCTTTGACTCTATTCTCTCTTTCTCTCCACACATCCAACAGATAGCTAAAACCTGTCGCTTCTTTCTCTATAACATTGGCAAAATATCGTCCCTTCCTTTCTATACCCACTACTAAGATACTTATCCACTCTTTGGTCACCTCCTCCTTGCTGGTCTACCTCTGAATCATCTCTCTCCCCTTCAATCTGTTCAAAACTCAGTTGTGCAGCTAATCTTCCACCAGTCTTGATACGCTCATATAACTCCCCTTCTCAAGTCTCTTCACTGGCTTCCGTTTCCGTATCCAGTTCAGGCTTCTCCTTCTGACATATAATTGCACTCGTTCTGCTGTTCCTCACTACCTTTCCTCTCTTATCTCTCTCTACACCCCTCCTCGGGAACTCTGCTCTCTGGCAGATCCCTTCTATCTGTGCCATTTTCTTCTACTGCCAACTCCAGACTTCAATTCTTCCACCTTGCCGCTTCTTATGCCTGGAACAGACTACCTTAATCTGTGCGTCAGGCTTTAACTCTGGCCCTTTTCAAATCCAGGCTGAAAACTCACCTCTTCGAGGCTTCTTTTGGATCCTGATCCGCTTAGTCTCCTATGTGTTTAAAGGATAAAGCGGTATAAAAATCCTTTAAAATAAAATGTGTTTCCTTACCATTGTTCCGTGTCCACTACCACATATATGCGGATGACATAATGGTATACCTCCCATTTAGGATACTTAACCCCCCAATGCAATTGATATCAGAATGCTTCAACGAACTCTCAAACTGGCTCAGTAACCACAACTTGCACATTAATTTCTCAAAAACTGAAGTACTATATGTGACAAGAAATCAAATCTATTCTCCACCTATTTCCATTGTGTTACTGAACCATGAGATCATACTATACCTCTACTGATAACTACGTCCAGATTATCAGTAGAGGGCAAGGGGAATGGGTAACATCGGTCCATCAAAAGACTATGGACCGTAATACATTTTTGCACTTTTCAAGTGCGCACCTACGAGATTAAAAGAGAGCCTTCCCTTCTCTCAATTTTTAAGGTATAGATGAAATTGTTCTGAGGATGGGGATTTTAAAAGGTTATCAAAACAATTATCTGGAAATTTTAGGGAAAGGGTTATCCCACAACAGTGGTGAAGCGAGCATACTCAAGGGCCCTGTATAATAACATAAGTTTGCTACTGGAGCCTAAAAAAAATGGAAAATGTTGACTCCACTAATATCAATTTAATCACTCGTTATTCCCCATTAAGTTTAGGTATTCAGAAAATACTAAAAAGACATGGGAATATTTTAGGGGCTATTCCTGGATTAGCGAATAAAAAAATAAATTGTGTATGGCAACATAACGGAAATTTAAAAGAACAACTCAGTCCTGCTGTACTGAGATCTCCTGTTTCAATAGCAATTTCATCAGATGGGATAAAGGGCCATAGAAAATTTGGAGACTGTAATATATGTGACATCACTATGGAAATAGATGTTTTTATATATCAGGGATCCACGTATCCATTAAGAAAAACATGTGATTCCATTAATGTAGTGTATGTCATTCAATGCTCCTGTGAATTGATCTATGTGGGAAAGACAATCCGCCCCTTTAAAGTTAGAATGGGGGAACATAGGAGTTGATTGAAATGCAGGGTGAAGGAGGCACCATTGGTCCAACATTGTATAGCAAAGGGACATGTTTTTGAACAGTTGAGGTGTTTTTGTATAGATAAAGTAGACTCGAGAATAGCTGGCAAATCGCAAGAGCAATCTTTACTGGTTAGAGAACAAAAATGGATATTTACTTTAAAATCAGTGACACCTACGGGTCTTAACATTAATATTGATTGGTCATCCTGTATATGAAGACTACATGATGTTGAAGGGAGAATGGGAGAGTGGTGTTGGACATCATACGGGAGATATGTAGTGGAAATAAAAGTTGTATAGCTAGTGTTTACTATGTTGTGAAATAAACAATTAGATGTCATTAGGAGATATCGAAAATTCTATGGTCAGGGATGAAAACATTAGAAAATATGAAAATTAATAGTTAAGTTAGGTAAAAGATATAGAGCATTGGAAGTTAATTATAAAAACTTTGCCCTAAAACACCAGTAAGGCTTGTATATCGTCTTTTGAGAGTACCATCAAAAAATGGGAAGACGAGAATGTCTTAGCACTATTAATGATGCGGATCACGTCATTTGGGGGCAGGGTATAGGAATCGCTAATGGACTAGTAGGAGAATGAGTTTGTTATAATGTCATGATGTCACCAGGGGGAGGGATTTAGATACTGCCAATAGAAGAGTGGGAAAGAGAATTTTAAATATGGAATGGTAATCCCTAGTTCGCATGCGTGGTATTCCTCTGGAGTGACCTGAATGAAGTTTCAACACGATGAAGTCGCTGGAATAGAGTTGATTTGAGGCGTGTGCAGCATCCTGGTGGGTGATTTATTGTCATATAGATATTGGAAAGTAAAGGAGATATATATTAGGTGTTTTAGTGAGGGGCATGAATATGAGTGGTAACTGAAATGGGTTTTATTTTATAGAGATCAAAGTCGAGATTAAAATGATGGATGATCCCCTGAGGAAACAGTTAATGTGAAACGCAGTGGAGGTGCCTGGGGGAGGAGTTGGGATCGAAGAACGGAGTGCGAGTGGGAAGAAGGAATCAAAGCAGAAGCTAAGCATTTGATATTTACCGAGTATGAAGTGGTTATGAAATCTACATGATAGAGTTGGTATTTAGTATTCAACATCTGAAAAATGAAATATACATCCCACAAACCCTCAGTCTTGGATATAGAAGTTTATAATAGAAATGGGTAGGGTGTTGGAGGTCATTGATGCTATTGGGCACTAATGTTGGACGTATTGTAAGTCTGAAAAGAAGTGCCAAAAAAGTCTGAGACCTCTAGCAATAATAAGAATGATTCAGTAAGTAACCATATGAGATAATGTTATTTTAAAAAAATCTTTTTTGGTTCTATGCTGATTGAATTGAGCGTGTTTTGCATTTAAATTTTCACGTTGTAATCGCTCAGAGAAAGACCGTAAAGAGTTGTTTTATTACAAAACTGCAGATCTGAACGGCACTGCCTTAGGTGGGAACTTTGGGGGGTAGCTACTGCATATGCTTGGAGAAGTCCAAAGGACTTCTCTAAGCTAGGGGAGAGCCTGGCGCACAGGCACCATTGGGGATAGCACCATGGAGTGTGTCTGCGTATTCCTGCTGTCTACAGAGAACCCCCATTACAGGTAAGCAACTTCTCTTTCTTGCTCGACTACATTATAAGCGATAGCAGAAAAAGACTAGTTGGTCCATTCGATCTGACCAGTTACTCCTACCTACACTGTATAGACACATCCCAGCTACTAGCCATAACATGTGACTGCTTGTAAGTGGAAGAGTGGCCTAATGGTTGGAGCAGGATTGAAATTCCAGTGCTGCTCCTTGTGATCTTGAGAAAGTCACTTAACCTTCCATTGCCTCGGGTACAAACTTAGATTGTAAGTCTTCCAGAGACAGGAAAATAGCCACTGTAAGTCACCTTGAGCTATTCCTGAAAAAGGTGTGAACTAAGCCAAAATCCCTTATATGGAACAGTTCATCTTCCTCTTTTGTGCTTTACTGATTAAATGGGTGAACATACAAGATTGTTTCTAAGGAAGGTGGCATAGAAATATAACATCATAATAACATACATTACAACTCAGCCCCAGCTGTGCTCAAATTACGCCCCCCAGGAAAATCTACATGCTGCAAGCATGTGCATTATGGATCAGTTAGGAAACTGCCTGTGATCCTTGAGAAAGTGGCTGCAGTTGAATAGTTTTCAGTTGAGTTTGACGCGCCCAAATAATCTCAGACTTTGCCAATCTTTAAATATTAACAATGGTCGCATCCCTCATGAGGGAAGACCAAAGTCTTGGAATCATTCTAGACCAATGGTTCTCAACCAGTTGTCGAGACACACTGGTGCATCACCAACAGCTGGGAGGTGTGTCACCAAAAATTTGACACACATTAAATCCATATTTTCCTTAGCAACTATGTATTTATTTATTTTATTTAAAGGGTATTTGTATCCCGCCTTATCCTTCAATCAAGGCGGTGAGCACAGCAAGCAATCAGTGTAAGTGTTGTATGTCATGTGAGCCTTATGTACAGTGTGGGTGCGTGTGTGTGAGTGTTTTGATTTGGGTGAGCTATTTACATATGCGCTATGTACAGTATATACATGGGTTTCTGGGTCCAGGCTTGGTGGTTTCCATGAGCTGTGATTAGTCCAGATTGGATCCGGTTTGTGGATTCAGGTTAAGCATTTGGGCCGTAGTGATCTGTGAAGAGTACAGTCTTCAGGTGTTTCCGGAAGTCCTTCAGATCTTCAGTTGATCGTAGGTCGTGTGGGAGTGAGTTCCATATTGATGGGGCTGCCAGGGAGAGTGCCCTTTGTGTGGTGGCCTTGCATGCTTTTGTGTAGTTGTTTGGGGTACTGAGTGTGTCTGTTGAGGCTTTTCTTCTTGGTCTGTTGCTGGTGTTAGGGAGAATGAGGGCTTGGAGGCTGAGTGCTGATCTCTTGTGTCTGATTCTGAATATGTTTAAGATCATCTTGTATTTGATGCGGTGGCTGATTGGGAGCCAGTGGAGGTCTTTGAGGATGGGGGTGATGTGTGCTTGGGTTGTTGCACCGGTAATTATCCTGGCTGCTGTGTTTTGGGCCATTTGAAGTGGTTTGAGTGATTGTTTTGGTATTCCGTTGTAGATCGGGTTGCAGAAATCCAGTATGGGGGTTATGAGCGCTTGGCAGACTGTGTGGAAGTGTTCGTAGGAGAGTAGAGGCTTGAGGCATCTGGTTATTTTCATTTTGTAGTATGCGTTTCTGGCGGGTTTTTTGATGTGAGATTGTAGGTTCAGCTCTTTGTCGAGGGTTATTCCGAGGTATTTTACTTCGTCCTTTAGTGGGATTGTCATGTTGTTGGTTGTGATGTATGGACTGTGAGAGAGTCGGACCATTAGATGATAGAGGGCTAAAAGAGTCACTAAGGGAGGATAAGGCCATAACAGAGAGACTAAATTAATTTGTTCCTTCGATCTTTACTGAAGAAGATGTAGGGAAGTTACCCATGCCTGATAAACTGGGAAGATTATATTACAACTATTTGATAAACTAAAGAATAGCAAATCACCTGGACCAGATGGTATATATCCCAGGGTGCTGAAAGAACTGAAATATGAGATTGCTGACCTACTATTAGTAATTTGTGGGCTATCATTAAAATCATCTGTAGTACCTGAAGATTGGAGAATGGCCAATTTAACGTCAATTTTTAAAAAGGGTTCCAGAGATGATCCAGGGAAACTAGAGATCTGTGAACCTGGTGTCAGTACCAGCCAAAATGGTTGAAACCATTATAAAGAATAAAATTACTGAACATGTAGATAGTGAACAATCATTAAAATCATCTGTAATACCTCTGAGTATTGGCAAATGTCCAATCTAGTGCCAGTTTTTAAAAAGGGTTCCAGAGGTGATCCAGCAAACTATAGACCGGTGAGCCTGATATCAGTACTAGGCAAAATGGTTGAAACCATTATAAAGAATGAAATTACTGAACATGTAGATAGTCATGATTTAATGGGAGAAAGCCAACATAGATTTAGCAAGGAAGGTCTTGTTTTACTAATCTGTTATTTTTTTTATTTGAAGATGTGAATAAACAAGTGAGCCGGCCAATATAGTGGATTTTCAGAAAGCCTTTGACAAAGTCCCTCATGAGAGAGTCTTGGCAAAATTAAAAAGTCATGGGATTGGAGACAGTGTATTACTGTGAATCAGAAACTGGTTAAAAGTTAGAAAACAGAGAGTAGAGCTAAATGGCCAATTTTCCCAGTGGAGGAAGGTGAATAGTGGAATATCCTAGGGATCTGTGCTGCGCCTGCTGCTTTTTAACATATTCATCAATGATCTAGAAATGGGAATAGCGGGTGAGGTGATCAAATTGCAGATGACAAAAAATTATTCAAAGTTATTAAAATACAAGAGGATTATGAAAAATTGCAAGAGGACCTTGATAAATTGGAAGACTGGATGTCCAAATGGCAGATGAAATTTAATGTGAACAAGTGCACTTGGGGAAGAACAACCCAAACTGTGATTACACAATGAAAGGTTTCACATTAGGAACCACCACACAGGAAAGGGTTTAGGCATCATCATGGATAATATGTTGAACCCCTCTCCCCAGTGTGCAGCGGTGGCCAGGAAAGCAAATAGAATGCTAGGAATCATAAGGAAAGAATGGAGAATAAGACCAAAGATATTATAATGCCTCTGTATCATTCCATGATGAGACCATACCTTGAATATTGTGTGCAATTCTGGCCACCATATCTTAAAAAGGATATAGCAGAATTAGAAAGGTATAGAGAAGAGCCACCAAAATGGTAAAGGGGATGAGGAAAGGCTTACAATTTTAGGGCTCTTGGAAAGAAGACAGCTGAGGGGAGATATGACAGAGGTCTTATAAATTAATGAGGGTGATCCAAGATGGTATTTGGCAGGCTTATTGCACTTTGGAGCCTTTCCTGATGGGGAAAAAGAAGAAAGGTAAGGGGGTAAGATGCCCTCTTCTGCCCCTGTAACTTCCTTTCCTTTACCTGCAATTATTTTGGGTCTTATTGACTCATTTTTAGTGGCAACCAGCTGATTCGGGGGAGGTAAGCCCAATGGTACTGGCGTATGAGTCGGGTGGCAAGGCATCGGTCTTGGGAGTTGATTCTCTCTCCCCCAATCTATGGAGACCACGGAAGGTGGCACTGTTGTCTGCGAGCTCTGGAGATCAGGGCTCTCTGTACAACAGTCTGCCTGCTTGCTGAGGAGTGCGGATTCTGGGTTTGAATATCAGAGTTGTGCAAGTGGTGTGGGAACATCTTTTCGGCAGCATTTCACCGGTGGAAGTTGGAGGAGGGGCGGCTGCAATTACAGCCATCATACAGAGCCCAGGTCCCATGCTGAGCGTGATGGAAGGTGATTTGGTGCCAGCTGGTGACCCTTGGCTCATCTAGAGGTCTTTACTTTGGAGAACATATGGTCTGCTGTTATGAAGCTTGGTGAAGCCCTGGTTCTTCATGTATAATAGCACACTATGTAGATAAACCAAATCTAATCACATCCCCGCCAACACATACACACCACTCTGTACACTGCATGAAAACATTTGCCCCTTTGATTGTTTGCCGTGGAAACTGCTTTGATTGAATGATAAGGCGGTATATAAATACCATTAAATAAATAAATAAATAAATACAAGCCCTTGCTCTTCAAGTTCAAGGTAACTGTGGTGTTAGGAAAACACTGAAAATTTGTTTATCTCTTCAAAATTTGGTTTCGAAAATACAATCAAAAGTTAACTGCTTGGAAGGTTACTCAAACTCTTTTGTCAAAGACTTTGTTGTAGTAAAGGCAAAAATTGAACAGCTAGATAATACCTCCAGGTCTTCTAATTTAAGATATTAATTTTCCTAAATCTATAAGTGTATCGCCTAAAGATATGTTTAAGTTTTATTAATTGAAGTCCTGGATGTTCCTCCAGAGTCACATCCCTCTATGAGTAAAGTTTATTATTTACCCTATGCCAAGAAGTTTGTGGTGTTGAGGATGAGTCTGCTTCATGGCAAGTGGACTCTCTAGATGTTTCTGCTATACTTGAAAGCTCTGAGGTTGAGTCTGTGGTCCCTTACATGCTATTGGCCTCTTGTGCTTTAACCACAGATAGAGAATGGCTTCTTAAAATGTTTTTCAAAAAAGGAATGTTTTAAGGTCTTACAATTTGTATTTTCCCGGACCTGTCTAGAGACTCAGCGGAAAAAAAGGGAATTTCTTCTCCTCTGTCTCGGGGTCCATTATAGTAAAGGCATTGCCTTTAACCTTTCCCAGCAATCGCGGCTTCACAGAAACGGCCGTCAGTGTGAAGGAAAAGGATCTTCATGCAGGCGGCTGTACAGAGGGAGCCGGGGCCTCGCGCGGGCTTCCCCGGCTCCCTCTGAAGCCATCCGGTGTGCCATAAAGGTGTTTGCATGGGGCCCCCTGAAGCACAGGGCCCTGTCCGAACAGCTTTATCGCACAATGGATGGGCTGGCCCTACCAATATAATTTTATCAGTTTCTTATTTTTACATTGATCAGGTTCTTGAATTGGTTCCCAGGATGTTTTTCACTGACTGAACTAATAAATTTCTTTCTCTAGCAATAAAATAGTTTCCAGCTTTACTGGTTCTGGCTTGAGTTTCTGGTTTGCTGGTCTTTTTCTCATTCACTGATCATATCACTATTATTTTTAAATGTTTCTTTAATGTCCTCCTTCTTTTTCTTGTTTGTTTACTGTCTCTTCCATTTTTTTATTTCCCTTCATTAGCATTTTTATTACTTTTCTTCCTTTCCCCTTTCTTCCCCTTCTCCTGCTATTCTTCTAGGGCTAGCCTAACCATTAGGCAAATGAGCTGGTTACCTAGGGCAGCATCTTCTGAGAGGGTGGCAGTAAAGTCTCTGGATCTCACTTCTACTTTTGATCTTGTAGATCACTCTTCTCCTGTCTTGCTTGGCTAACGTGGGTCTCCGTGGAATGGTTCTAGAGTAGTTTCATTCATTTCTCTCTGGCCATTCCTTCTCAGTGTTATCGGGTTCTGAGTTCCCCCCCCCCCCCCACACCTCCTCACTTGTGGTGTCCCTCAAGGCTCTGTTCTGGCGCCACTACTTTTTAATGTTTTCCTCTCATCTCTTGCTACCATCATACCTCTACCGCCTACTACTATGCGGATGATATCCTTTTTGTTTCTCATACAGATTCTGTTCTGCCAGATCTATCCCCTATTAATATAACAGGCTGTTCCTGTTCGGTAATCCAGTTTAGTCCTCCAACATCGGGTAGTGCCCCTCCTCCTGCAGCCTGGAGACTGGACCAATCAAGTCTTTTGTAGTATATATGCAGACGGAGCTCCCAGAAGCCCCCAGTGTGTCCAGTCTCCTTGCAGCTTGCAGACTTCTGTGCCCTTTCTGGGCACACTAAGTGACACTTGAAGGAGCAACACTAGTTAGTTAGTTCTTTTGGGGTTTTATTTTGGGTCCTTTATTTACCATTTCTTTGCTAGGTAGCTGTATCTTTAAAAAAAAAAGGAGGGGGACATCCTGGGGGAAGCCAGACCTGCATTGGGCTCCTGCCTTCCTGCCTGGGAATATCTGAAACCTGGGTTGAGCTCTCCCCAAGACTGTTCGGGGAAGAGCCATACCTGCTACAGCATTGCCTGTCACTTGGAGGAGTTGGCTGAGTTCCTTGCTGTTCCCTGAGCTGGTAGGAATTTTCCTTGCTTTATCTTTTCAGCCCTGTTGTTTTTTGCATTGTCAGAGGCTCTGTCGGCTCCCCTGGCTTCCGAATTGCACTTTTTTCCTGATTTTTTTCGCTTGCCCTGTATTAGAGGGTCGTTTTCTTTCTTTTCCATATTATTTGGTTACCTTTGTATTTTCGTGCCTTTTTTTATTGTGGGTGAAAAAGTGCGGCGGCCATTTTGGATTTCTAAAGTGTGCTTTTTAAGGGCACTTTTTAACACCTTTTAACACTTGTGCACGGGTTCCCCTGGCATTTTTGGGGTTTCTTTTGCTGGCGATTTTGCTCAGGGCACCCCTAGGATTCTGGGGAGTATTTTGTTTTCTGTAAAAAAAAAAACAAAAAAAAAAACGTTTTAAATTTAAGGCTGTACTGATTTGAATATGGTTAGTCCCTTTGCTGTGGGCTTCCCTGTTCCTGTTTCCTTCTTTCCCCCTGGAAGCAGGTTGCCTTAGCATGGCTGCCAAACCTCAATGTGTGATTTGTGGGTCCCGCAGAGGTACTATGACTGACTCTGGCATCTGTAAGAGCTGTGCTGCAGTTTCTTCAGAACTAGAATGTCTTCTCCCTCTGCTGTTTGCAGCTCTGTGGTAACTCGATTGATTTTTCTTGATTTTTCAGCGATTTTAGGCATTTCTCTCATGCCTGCAACCCTCCCACCTTCTTCTTTGACTTTTTAAGTTAATTCCTTAGCTTTTGGGGGTTTTAATTCACTCTTTTGGTGTTTTATTTTTGCTGGTGGCCATTTTGAATAGCTAATGAGCCTCGGTTTTTGGCGGGAAGCCAGATTACTTCTCTGCTGGCTTCTAAAAGCTATATTGTTGTTTCAGTTTTTTTCTTCTTTCCACAACACTTGCTAGATGTCAGTTGTGCAGAGGTTACTTTTTTCTCTCCCTCTGTATGAACATAATGGATAAAAAGTACAGAAGGCATGGATAGAGAACAGTATGCAATTCAGAGCCACAGTACAATGCTGAGTCACTGACGAAGGGTGCAGGGCTCATGGCTTCCATTCCCCACTGTGCCCAACAAAGAAGGCTGGCTGAGGCATTACCTATTATGGGGAATATTGTTAAATGCCTGTTCCGGCGGGACGCAGTTATTTCTTTTTAGTTCTCCCTGTGCCTTATTCAGGTTTACGCTGCATAGGCTGTCAGAAGAAACACAGGGACCTCAGGCATCAGCTCTGCTCTTCCCCCAACATCTTGCTTCCCCTGAGGAACTTGGGAACTCCGGAGCTTGGCTTCGGGGGAGCTCTCCATTGGCTTTACGCTGCACTGAGTCTTTACCACGAGAGTTTGAATACCTCCAGGAAGTTCAGGTATCATTTTCTGTAAGAAAACTGTTTTTGTTTTTTTCTTCCTTGCCTCAGCTGCTCTGGGATGCTTTCAGCGGTATCCGGACCGGCTGCCCCTGAGTTTGGAAGTGCCTACTTTCACTTTTTAGTCCACAAACTGCAGCCGGGTTACTTTGTACGTCCTACTGATTATTGTACCTGTCTTATTCAATATACCATTTGGTTGAGGTTTTAAGTCAGTGTTTTGGATCCTGACTGTTTTGGGCTCGGCCTAATTAAGCATGCTCACTGTAATTTTCCTATGGCTGGATTGAGCTTCTACATCCCTCCCCAGAAACACCTTTCAGCCCCTACCATGGAGGTCTGAATGGCTGCGGAGGGATCCCACTCTAATTTCCCCACTTTCAGTCACTGTAATTGCCTTACCCTGACCTTGAAAGTTTCTCTATGCCAGCACAGTGAATGACTGACAGTTCCCTTCTCAGTTCTGCGAATACCTGACAGTTTTTCGGTGCCAGCGGCTGTTTTGTTTTTCTCTTCAGTGTTTCTTTTTAGAGGAAACAGCTCTAAACAGCAGTTTCCACACACTTAATCATGCTGTGGAGGCACGTGCAGTTTCAAAATCCTTTTCTTAAACAGTCTTGGGTTTCCCTGAGCCTTCCTTGCTTTTTGTTTTAAATGCAAAAAAAAAAAATATAAATAAATAAATAAATAAATAAATGAAACCCCACACAAGAAGAGGAAAGGTGGTTTAAGTCTCTACAATGCTTTTTTTCTATGGCTGTATTATATGTGAAATGTAATCAGCCGAAGGGTACATTAATAGCTTGCTTGTGTTACACCTGCACGCTGCATCCCGGCGGCTTTCCCCATACCCACTGCGTTGCTAGCTGGGTCCCCCAGCACCTTATCTCCCCCCTCCTCAGAGCCCCTGCTGCAGGATCTTCCACAGCCGCTGCAGACCACATTACACATTCCCATCCGGCCGTCTCATCAACGGTTTCTCCACTTCGCTCTTCCGTGGGGCCACTTCCAATTTCCGGCCATGCCGTTTGGTCTCGCCACGGCCCCCCGCACCTTCACAAACGTGATGGTAGTGGTCGCGGAGGCCTTGTGCACAGAGGGCATCCTGGTCCATCCGTATCTCGACGACTGGTGGATTCGGGCGAAGTCCAGTCGGGAGTGTGTGCACGTCATGAGCAGGGTGGTGGCTCTGCGGCGGTCCCTCGGCTGGGTGGTGAAAGAATGCAAGAGTTGTCTGTGCCCGACTCAGGATCTCGAGTATCTGGGAGTGAGCCTCGACACAGCACGGGGCTTGGTGTGCCTGCCGGAGCGCCGCATTCAGTCTCTTGTCCGACTCTTTAGGGGGATGCCCGCTCCGTCTGCATGGTGATAGTTACAGTTCCTCGGTACGATGGCAGCAACCTTGGAGGTGGGGCCCTGGGCGCGCTTCCACATGCGCCCGGCTGCAGAGTGCTCTGCTGCGCCATTGGTCCAACCAATTCGACTCGTTGAACAGGAGATTGACTTGCCCAAGGGCGGTTCGCCGATCACTCCGGTGGTGGCTCTCCTCCGAGAACCTGGCGCGGGGGATTCCCTGTAGCCTCCACTTTGGGTTCCGTTCACAATGGATGCCAGCTTAACCGGCTGGGGGGCTCACTGCGAGACCCGCTTCGCTCAAGGGGAATGGTCTCCCCTGGAGACTTCTTGGTCGATCAACCTCCTCGAATTGCGGGCGGTGCGGCTAGTCCTCTTGGCCTCAAAGCCCTAGTTCTCGACCAGCCGGTGCGAGTCCTCTCGGACATTGCGACCACCGTAGCTTACATCAATCGCCAAGGGGGCACCGGCAGCATGGCCCTGGAATCAGAAGCGATGGCCTTGGTCAATTGGGTGCAGTCTCGTCTTCCGGCCATCTCGGCAGCGCCTATTGCAGGCGCAGACAATGTTCAGGCCGATTTTCTCTGCAGAGTGCGGGTGGACCCCGGAGAGTGGGAGCTAAACCCGCAAGTTTACGCGCAAATAGTTCATCGGGGGGGGGCCGCCCTTCATGGATCTCATGGCGACATTTCAATCGGCCGAGACAGGACGCTTCTTCAGCAGGCAAAGGGAGCGTATGTCCGAGGGGCTCGACGCTCTCATTCAGCCGTGGCCAACGTCCGGCCTTCTTTATGTCTTTCCTCCGTGGGTTCTGATTGGCCGGGTCGTTCAGCGCATCGAGGGCCATCGGGGTCGAGTGTTACTGGTGGACCCGGACTGGCCTGGGTGGCCCTGGTATGCCGATCTGGTCCGGCTGAGCGACGGCATTCCTTGGCTCCTATCCACGCTGCCGAATCTTCTTTTTCAGGGACCCTTGCGGATGCCCCAAGTGGGTCAATTCTCGCTTACGGTTTGGCCATGGAGAGGGCTCGGCTGAAAAAGAAGGGTTACTCCCCCCGCGGTGATTTCTACCCTACTGCGGGCGGGGAAAACGTCCACTTCTCTTACTTATGTTCGGATTTGGGGGATCTTTGAAGACTGGTGCTCCCGGCGTGGAGTCCGGGCGGCGACGGTTCCGTTTCCGTCGTTTTAAGTTTCTTCAGGTTGCTTTTGATAAGGGCCTTGCGGCTAGTTCTCTGAAAGTCCGGTTGGCGGCTATCTCTTGTTATCGAGGCAAAGTTTTTTAGGCCGTCTCTACGGTTCTTATCCGGACGTACGTCGTTTTCTTACGACTGTTTTTTCATTTGCGGCCCTCCCGCAGGATTTTCGTTCCTCCGGGGGACTTGAATCTAGTGATGCGGGCCCTGGTTTGTGAACCTTTTGAACCCCTGAGTAGGGCGTTTCTGAAAGATTTTACGCTGCAGACGGTTTTTCTTGTAGCCATCTGTTCGGCACGGCGTATTTCAGATCTACATGCGTTGTCCTGCCGAGAACCTTTTTTGTCTTTTTCCCCGGTCCCTTCCTTTTTGCCGAAGGTGGTTTCCCCTATTCATGTGAATCAGGCAGTGTTTCTTCCAGTTCTTTCTTCCCACTCTGTCGGGTCGGCGGTCAAAAGTCTTCACCGTCTCGATGTGGGTCGTGCACTTCGTCGTTCTTTGAAGGCTACCGAATCTTTTCGGAAGACTGACCGGTTATTCGTGCTCTTCGGTGGTGCACGTAAAGGGGAAGCGGCGGCTAAGGCCTCCGTTGCAAGATGGCTCAAGGAAGCGTTCGCGTCTGCGTAGCTGTGGCAGCAGCGGTCTGTTCCGGAGGGGCTTCTGGATCATTCCACTAGGGCTCGGGCTACCGCTTGGGCGGAGTATAGCCTAGTTCCGCCAGCAGATATCTGTAAGGTGGCCACCTGGTCGTCTCTGCATGCTTTCAGTACACACTATCGTTTAGATGTGTCAGCGGCTCGGGATTCCTCTTTTGTTCGGCGGTTCTGTGCGCCGGATGGCAAGGTCCCGCCCGGTCTTAACTGCTCTGTTACATCCCGATGTTGGAGGACTAAACTGGATTACCGAACAGGAAATGGAAATTACACTAACCTGGTAATTGTAGTTCCTGGAGGGTCCAGTTTAGTCCTCCTTCCCTCCCGACTATCTGTTATAAAAATGCGGCGCGCTTTCCGAACGGTGGATCATAAGACGGTTCCTCTTGCCGTTCGAACCTTTTTTGCAGCCGCGTTTTTGGCTATGGCTCTTCCTTTCTCAGGTGTTCAGTCAGCTCCTGAGTTTTCTGATACGGAGCTGTATTTTGATTTCTGGGGCGTTGGTTCCAGTGCAATACAGTGTTCTGACTTCCTCGTTTGGAGAGAAAGTTGGATATTTTTGTGGGGGGGAAACAAATTGTTCTTTAATTATGTCATTTTCATTATGTCATTTTGTATATTAATCTAATGTGTTGCTTCGTTAAGTATGCTTTGTTACTAGTACACTGGGGGCTTCTGGGAGCTCCGTCTGCATATATACTACAAAAGACTTGATTGGTCCAGTCTCCAGGCTGCAGGAGGAGGGGCACTACCCGATGTTGGAGGACTAAACTGGACCCTCCAGGAACTACAATTACCAGGTTAGTGTAATTTCCATTTATATGTAATACCAAACAGCCTGTTGTTCTGGTTTTTTTATGTTATCTGTAAACCGCGCTGATGTCAAAGAGTGCGGTATATAAGAAGTTGAAATTAATGCCTGCCTTTCTTCAATCACATATGGTTGAATACTTACATGCTCAAACTCAATGTCTCAAAAACTTCTGCTATTCTGGATAACTGGATCCTCAGACACGCCTTCCTCTGCACCTTTGCTAAATGGTACTGCACTTTCACTTGTCACTAAAACTCGTTATCTTGGGATCATTCTGGACTCTCAGCTTTCCTTCCACGATCACATTAGTGTAGTGGTTAAGAGTTCACTTTTGGCTTTATGATGGATATGTTCTAGCCGGACCTTTCTCTCTTCCGCAGCCCTTACTACTTTGATTCTCACCTTGGTCATATCATGCTTAGATTACTGTAATTCTGTTCTCGCTGGCTTGCCTAACTTTTTCAGATTAAAAGATTTCAAAACATTCAAAACTCTGTGGCCTGTTTACTCACCTATGCTTCGAAATCTGATCATTTCACCCTTCTCTTTTAATCTTTCCACTGGCTTCCTGTCTCATTTCGCATTCAATTCAAGATTCTTATATTAACTCACAAAGTCTTTTGCATTGGCACTCCTGTGTACCTTTCCTCCGTGATCATTCCGTGTGCTCCCTCCCATGTGCTAAGCTCCATCCACTCTAATTGTCTCCTCCTTTGTTCTGCTTCGCAAGCCAGGTATGAGTCTATACAACACTCAGCCTTTTATTTCCTTGCCCCCCATTTATGGAATAGCCTAACCCCCAAACTGCGGCTGGAACTCTCCTTCAAAAAAATGCAAGTCGTCACTGAAAACTCATCTGTCTCTTGCCACCATTGATTATTACATCAGCTAACTCCTCCCCTGCGCTCCCCTGCATCCCTTTTTATCCCTCCCCTCCCCTCTTCTTTTTCCGCCATGACTCTGTGATTTACTTTCTAGTATGAATGCTGTACTCCTGTCTTTTATTGGAGTTCTTTTCCCATTTAGGACTTTGTTGTTTTATTGTAAACCACTCTGATGCAATGAAGGGCAGTACATCAGGTTTTTAATAAACAGTAAAGCAAACAACAGGTCTTGACAGCCATGCAAACTCAAAGAAACTGTTAGTATGTGCTTTTACCCACAAGAAGCTGGGTAGTTTTCAAATATCCCATTTGCCTGGGTAGGTGGTGATTGGAAATTGTCTTTATTGTGTGCCTGTATGTGTATGCATATAGAAAGATGGCTACAAATCTTAACCCCCCAATCCCCCTAACACACCTGCACTTATCACTTCAACACTGTCCCACCTCTCCTTGAACTCTTACCTTGCCAGTCTCTTTGCTCACTTTCTCATTCCCATCCTCCCAGCTCATCGTCAACAGCCCACCCCACCCTCAATTCTGTAATTTTTCCCCAGTTTTGCTTTGTTCCTTCTGCCATTTATGGTACTCTTGCCACCCTACTCTGGCAGGAAGGAAGCAGCAGAGCACTTATCTTTAAGTGCCTGGAGTTTGACCTCATGAAAGTTTTGTGGTGTTGCAGGGCCTACCCGGCCTGCACAGATCAAACTTTGTAGTGGGACAGTGGAGAGAGAACTAGGCAACTACACATAACTGCTGCTCCCCTGTGAGATGGTGGGTGAAGGTGGGTGACTCCATCTGGACGTGCCGGTGCCATGGTGATGGGATGCCACTGCACTGGCTGATCAGCCAGAGCCTTATGCGGTGGGGCCAGGCGGTCTCTGAGACGTCTCTCTCTCCAGGGAATCAGGCGCACGCCAGGCCTTTCTATCTGCCTGATTCTGCAATTGCAGTTATGTCTAGCTCCTGCGGTTGTGGATCGGGTACAACTTGGCCCCTTCCAAATTTTAGGCAACCCCACAGCCCAGGCGTGCATCTTTTGGAATTGGCCTCCACCTGTGCAGCCTGGATATTCAATGCCGGTGGTCTGCTAACCAGCTGAATCACTTTGCATATCGGCCCCATATGTTCATCTTTTGGAAGTATTATGGCTCATTGCAGCTTATTCCAAAGCTGAACAAAGCTTTAAAGATGTGTGTACTGTATGTTGTTTTAAATCAGTGCTTTTTCTGCTGTGCTGTGCTTTATGGAGACGGTGCTTCACTTTCATCCAAGTAAGTTGGTCTGCCAACCAGGGTTTTCTTTGATATTTATATACAGAGAGAGAGTGTGAGAAATTGAAATCAAGAAATCAAACACCTTAGAGACAAACACTAAACATTAAAGATTAAGGAATTTCGATAATCTCAGCTCTATAATTGGAAGCATTAATCACTCTACTCAGTGGCTAACATTTTGGGAAAAACTCCAATATCAAATAGTTTTTATTCCTTTTAACTATAAAGAGAAGAACCATACAATTTATGTGCTTGCACTGAGTTCTCTCTCCTTCAAAAGTTTGACTACTAAATATTTAGGCATTCTCCATTGGTCCCTCATATACAGTATCTCTGTAACCCCATGGTGGTTATTTCCATTGTGAATTTTCCTTTAAGAAGACCTGAGCGAAAGCAGGGCATAAAGCATAAGAATATAAGAGATGCCATACTGGGTCAGACAGAGGTCCATCAAGCCCAATATCCTGTTTCCAACAGTGGCCATTCCAGGTCACAAGTACCTGTCAGATTCCCAGAAAGGTGGACAAATTCCATGCTGTTGATCCCAGGGGTAAGCAGTGGGTTTCTCTGTCCTCCTTAATAATGGTTAATGGACTTTTCCTCCGGGAACTTGTCCAAACCTTTTTTTTTTAAACCCAGCTACACTAACAGCTTTTACTACATCCTCTGTTGAACGAAAGCCAGAGTTTGATTACACATTGAGTGAAAAAATATTTTCTCCTATTAGTTTTAAATGGGCTATATTGTAGCTCCATTGTATGTCCCCTAGTCTTTCTATTTTATGATACTTCATATGTACAAAGAAAGCTCTATTTTCTCACCTTATCATAGTATGCTTCCTTTTAAAGCAATTTCTTTTAAAGCAAAAGTGGAAAAGGCAAACCTCAGAAAACTCCAAAAGGTACCAATAATCCCACTAAGTGGGCTTAGGTGTCCCTTCAGGTTTAAAACATCAACGGTCTGCTGAACTTTTCCAATATCAAAAAGTGGATGCACAGCCAAACATTTTTACCATAGCACGATAACATTCTATCCAACAAAACATTTCTTCTAATCCCATGTTATCATATATTTTGAATTTTTCTTCAACAACAGGCTTCCACCACTCAGAACAGGTAAATCTGGTAACACAACCCCGACGCCCGCCTGGACGTCCCTCCTGCGTTTCGTCTTTGCTGCTTCAGGTGAATAGAACTGTAATAATAAAAACCAAATAAAATCCTTGCTTTAACTCACGTACCACGATTCCACAAGCCACCACCTTTCCAATGCCCAAAAACCAATTCATCTCACCCATCCGGCGTTCTTAAATCATATGTCTCAAGCCACCTCTCCAGCATATTTAAACCTCTTTTCATACGCCATGGCCTCTCTCTTTCCGACGTCGCAACTTTCAGCTTCAAACGCTATTCGGGCATATATATATATATCTTCAAATTGACGCCACCTATTTCCATTCTTAGAACAATCACCAATGAGAACAATATACATCATACACAAACTCTCCAATCAATGCCGGAGTTCAGCCCCTCGGGAATAACAGTACCCAGTGAGAAAATCCAGCGTTGCTTGCTATAGGCTAAATGCTGCTCACGTGTCATTTCTTTATATCCGGAACCTATGTGCTCTATACAGAGACAGTGCAGATCTAAAAAAGCATGCCCCTGCTGTAAGCAATGTTCCACCATAGGAGCCTCACGCCTTTTGCAACGTATCCTACTCTTATGTTCTCCTAACCTGACCCTAAAAGGTCAAACAGTTTTCCCCACATATAATAATCTGCAAGGACAAAAAATGCCATAAACAACAAAGTCAGATTCACATGAAGTGAATGATCTCAGAATATATTCTCTGTCTTTGTATACAAATCGATCGGTTTCCCATGTTACTACACAGATAGCACAGTGTCCACATTTTACGTGCCCATACTGTTGCTCTTGTGTGACCTCCACGGGTTATAACTGGGAAGGACTTAATATCTCTTTGAGATTGGGATTCCTTTGCCAAACGCACCGAGGATTCTTAGCCTCCAACCCTGGTACTATACTTAGCACGTTTGCATGTTTTCGTAAGATCCGCTGTATTTGCATAGTTAGTGGGGAAAACTGTGAAATAAAATTAACATATTCATCCTCTCCTTCTCTTCTAACCTTAGGGGATAATAGCCAATTCCTATCATTTTGGGGCTTTTCTGTCTTCTAACTTATTTACTGTCTCTCCCTGTCCTATCGTTTATTGGCGTTCACCTCTATCTTTTGTTTCTGCAGTCGCCATTTTATTTTGTACACCGCCCTGATGCTCCGGCCTGGGCGGTCTATCAAGCGCTTAAATAAAGATAAAGATTGAATAATGCTCTCTTATAAGCACATTCCAATACTCTTAACTGGATAACCCCTTTCAATGAAATCATCTTTGAGGGACTGCACTTGAATCTTAAAATCTGCTAATGATGAACAATTTCGTCTATACCGAATAAACTGTGAAAAAGGCAATCCTTTTAATAAATTCAACGGGTGAGCACTAGTAAAATGCAAAAAAGTGTTCTTGTCTGTGTCCTTCCTGTACATCGTAGTGCCCCAACTGTCATCCTGTCGAAAGATCTTCACATCCAGAAACATGATTACCTTAGTGTCATAACATATCGTAAATTGTATATGAGGATCCAACCCGTTCAACCATTCATAAAACATCATTAAAGAATCCACCGAACCCTCCCATAACAAGAAAATGTCATCAATGTATCAACGCCATAGTCTTATCTGGGAAGAGTATGGTGATCCCCTCAGCCATCGCTGTTCATACAAACCCATAAATAGATTTGCTATTGATGGGGCAAAAGATGCCCCCATCGCTACGCCCAAAATCTGTTGAAATATATTCCCGTCAAAGCAGACATAATTCTTACATAAAGCTAACCGTGCACATTGCATTAGAAAGTCACATTGCATTTCCCCAACATCACCTCTCTGTTGCAACCCTGATTGTATCACTTATAAGAACATAAGAACATAAGATATGCCATACTGGGTCAGACCAAGGTCCATCAAGCCCAGTATTCTGTTTCCAACAGTGGCCAATCTAGGTCATACGTACCTAGCAGTTTCCCCAAGGACACAGGTTCCACAATGCTTGTATTGGTTCAAGCATTGATATCCTGGGTCCCTTCTTAATAATGGTTTATGGACCTTTCCTCCAGGAACTTGTCCAAACCTTTTTTAAACCCAGCTACACTAACAGCCTTTACTACATCCTCCGGTAACAAATTCCAGAGTTTGATTACACGTTGAGTGAAAAAATATTTTCTTTTATTAGTCTTAAATAGTTTACCCTGTAGCTTCATTGCATGTCCCCTAGTCTTTCTATATTCTGATAAGGTAAACAATCGATCTACGTTTACCCGTTCCACTCCGTTCATTAATTTATAGACTTCTATCATATCTCCCCTCAGCCGTCTCTTTTCCAGGTTAAAGAGCCCCAATCTTTTTAGCCTTTCTTCATAGGAGTAGCCTTCCATCCCCTTTACCATTTTGGTGGCTCTTCTCTGAACCTTTTCTAAAATCGCTATATCCTTTTTAAGATACGGCGACCAGAATTGCACACAATAAACCAGAATTGCACACTTCTAGTGCTGCTACCTGTGGAATACTCGTATACAGAGCTTTCACATCCAGAGTGACCAGCAATATCGAATCATTCCTTGCCCAATCAGATGCAGTTGCCAGTATTTGTAAAAAATGCATAATATCTCGTACATATGAAGGGATGGTTTTTAACAATGGTCGCAAGAAAGAATCGATCAACATTGATAACGGTTCTAAAACCGACCCTCGTGTTGACACAATGGGCCTGCCTGGTGGCTTCTCATATCCTTATGAATTTTTGGGAGGAGATAAAATTGTGGTAAAGAGGGTGAATTTACTCTCAAAAATAAAATTTCCTTCCTAGTTATACAATGTGTCGAGTAGGCCTGGGCCGCCAGATCCTTAATCTCACTTTGTAATTCTATAGGGGATCTTTTTCCAGTTTAACATAAACCGTCAAATCAGACAATTGACAATGGGCTTCAGCCAAATAGTCCATCCTATTAAGGACCACTATGGCCCCTCCTTTGTCTGCATGATTTATAACTATATAGGACCTCGCTGAGAGATCCCTCAAAGCTAATTTCTCTCGTGCCGATAGAACGTTTGTAGATTTTACTGAAACCATCTTTTCCAAATTCTCAACATCCTTCAATACCAATTCCCGAAAAGCAGATAGATTAGGATGTGGCAGCCTGAGCAGACTCCAAGTAAATTTAAATGGTAGAGGAAGCCTACTAAAAGATATGTTAGAATCGTCAGCATTCATGCTATCAGACCCCTGTTCACCAGTAGATGATAATGCAAAAAAATGTTTTAAACACAATTTCCTCATAAATTTCTCAAAATCTATCCTAAACTGAAAGAGATCAAAACTTATCGTAGGGACGAAAGAAAATCCCTTCATTAATAACATCATTTGATCTTCTGTCAAACTTACATCAGAAAGATTAACCACTAATGACAATGGATCCTGTCTTACTCCCGGTCTCTGCTTTGCCGGTTCTTCTTCTTTTTTTGGCGCTTATCTTCTAAAAAACCTTCCTTCGTATGTCGGGAACCTCCTGACTCATCTGAGGACCATTCAAAGGAGCTCTTCTTCCGCACTTTCCGATCTTTCTGGCGATTGGGATTAAGCCACGGATAAACATATCCGGTGGTATAATCATCGTAGTCTGTTTTTAGTTTCTTCAATTTTACCTTCGGAATGTCATTACGCAACTGATTAACTTGTTTATCCAGATCTGAAGACTGCTGTTGAAACTTCTCCGCAGACTCCATTGATCGTAAATGTTCTATCGTTCTACTGATGTCGGTCTGAATCCCTTCCAATTGATTCTTTAACGCATCTACTGTCAATACCATCAAATAAAGAGAGCATTTATTTAAAATTTTATTCCACTGTTCCAAAAAAGTATGGTCAGACGCAAACAGTCATTTTTGGGCATTGGAAAGGTGGTGGCTTGTGGAATCGTGGTACATGAGTTAAAGCAAGGATTGTATTATTACGATTCTATTCCCCTGAAGCAGCAAAGACGAAACGCTGGAGGGATGTCCAGGTGGGCGTCGGTGTTGTGTTACCAGATTTACCTGTTCTGAGTGGTGGAAGCCTGTTGTTGAAGAAAAATTCAAAATATATGATAACATGGGATTAGAAGAAATGTTTTATTAGATAGAATGTTATCATGCTATAATAAAAATGTTTGGCTGTGCATCCACTTTTTGAATTTGGAAAAGTTCAGCAGACTGTTGATGTTTTAAACCTGAAGGGACACCTGAACCCTCTTAGTGGGGTTACTGATACCTTTCGGAGTTTTCTGAGGTTTGCCTTTTCCACTTTTGCCTTTTCCACTTTTGCTTTAAAAGGAAGAATACTATGATAAGGTGAGAAAATAGAGCTGTTTTTGTATGTATGAAGTATCATATATATAAGCTCTGATAAGGATCCAAGTAGATGTTATATGATTTCTATTTTTTGAAGCAGTAAATAACTGATCTACGTTTACTATTTCCATTCCATTCATTATTTTATTAGACCTCTGTGATATCTTCCCTCATCTGTCTCTTTTCCAAGTTGAAGACCCTAAATGTTTAAGCCTTTCCTCATAGGAGTATCCATCCATCCCTTTTTGGTGACTTTTTGTACCTTTTCTAGTTCTGCAATATCCTTTTTAAGATAGGGCGACCAGAATTGCACACAATATTCAAGGTGTGGTGCACCATGGAATGATACAGAGGCATTATAATATCCTTTGTTTTATTTTCCATTCCTTTCCTTATGATTCCTAGCATTCTGTTTGCTCTCTTGGCTGCTACGGCACACTGGGCAGAGGGTTCAACCTATAATCCACGATAACTCCCAAATCCTTGAGTATTGTATTACTTGTGCAGAAAACGGGGGTAAATGATGACATATGTTTGAAAGGCAAGCTTTGGCCTAAGATACCCTTTGTTGGCTGTAATAAGGTCAGTTTAGAAACCATTGCCTATACTATAAAAATTAATATATATATACATAATACTCAAGTGGTGCTCTTGTGTTCTAGGGTTTGCTATTTTTTTCATTTGTCAGACTGGCCACTGTTGGAGATAGGATGCTGGGCTTGCTGGACGTTGCCAAGGAGACACGTGTGAGGGGATATGATAGAGGTTTACAAAATCTGGAGTGGAGTATTACAGCTAAGTAGGGAATGGTTATTCATGCCTTCAAACCCTACAAAGCTAACAAGAAGCTGATTTAAAACAAATTGGAAATGTATTTCTTTTACTCAATGAACAAGCGATGGAATTTGTTGCCAGATGATGCAATGAAGGCATCTAACACAGATGCATTGTGGAACCTGTGTCTTTTGGGGAAACTGCTAGGTACTTGTGACCTGGATTGGCCACTATTGGAAACAGGATACTGGGCTTGATGGACCTTGGTCTGACTCAGTATGGCATATCTTATGTTCTTATATTCTCAGGGGTTTAGACAAATTCCTAAAAGAGAGGTCTATAAATTATTATTAGCCAACTGGATCTCGGAATGCCACGGCTCATCCCTGGGAGTGGAGGAGTGGCCTAGTGGTTGGGGCAAGGTACTTCAGGCCGGAAGGTTGGGGGTTTAAATTCCACTAGAGGACAGCAACCTTGGGCCGGAAGGACTGGGGTTTCTAGTCCCACAGGTGCTCCTTGTGGTCTTGGGCAAGCCACTTAACCCTCCATAGCCCATGTTCCCTGTAAAATAGTTATCTCCAAGTTATAATGCCCTGTTCAATGTAATTTGTCTGTTCAATGTAAACCGCACTAATGCAGAATAGCACGGTATATAAGAGAATGTAAATAAATAAAATAAATAAATAAACTGCAAGAAATGGATCTACTACCCTGCCCTTCTGGGATTCGCAAAGAGCACTGAAACAAATGTGATAAATATAAACATTCTTTGGGATCGGCAAAGTACTTCCTAGTGACCCACATTGACTACATCTGGAGATAGGATGCTAGGCTTTATGGACGTTTGGTCTGACCCAATATGATATTTAGGGCAGGATTAATCCTTTGGTAGGTCTTTAGTAATAAGTGTGTTGGGTCATCCACTGTAACCATTTAAAACTTCCAAGAACCAGGCCCCTTGTAGCTCTGGCTGCAGAGGAGAGTCAGTGGAGGGGGAAAGAAGCATTGCTCACCAGCTCCTTGTGCTGCCTGGAGGGCAATGCCCAGGACCTGGGGAGAAAAGACAGACTCTAATCTCCCCCTAACTAGGGCAAAACCACCTTGGGAGCCAATGAATCAGAAAATTTGAAAGGCTCCTTCTAAATTTGGACCCTAGATAGGATTAAGGCACAGGGAAAATAGGCCCTGTCCTGTAAATAGCTGTAGTACGAGACATGTTTCTGAAGCAGCGTGTTAATAATTCCCTAGACAAGTTGTTCACAGTAATACTAGTGTAGTTACTGCATTTCTAATTTTTACTGCTTGTAGCTTAAAATTACCCTTCATACAATCATTAACTGGTAAAGATCAACAGAATAAGCTATTGCTTAGATAATAAATGATTATCTGGTTTAATGTTTTTCTTCAGCTAAGACATCTGTGTGTGCGAGTGCTGACTATGTATAGCAGCTTGTAAAAGTCTTCACATCCTTCACATTCTGCTGTCTAAAAAATACAAATTCAGAATGCATTAAAATAGAGATTTGTTTAGTTCACACAACATACTCTACGCTTTCAACGAGAAATATTCAAAAAATGATTAAAAATACAAAACTAGAAATCTTGATTTCATAAGTCTTCACACACCTAGACTTAATTTTTGGTGGAAATGCTTTTTGTATAAGGTTACCAGATGTCCCCGATTTTCAGGGAAAAAGATTTAGGCATCATCGTGGATAACACGTTGAAACCTTCTGCCCAGTGTGCAACGGTGGCCAAGAAGGCAAATAGAATGCTAGGAATCATAAGGAACGGAATGGAGAATAAACAAAGGCTATTATAATGCCTCTGTATCATTCCACGGGGTGACCACACCTTGAATATTGCGTGCAATTCTGGTCTCTATATTGTGTGCAGTTCTGGCTATGGGGGACTTGTGGGCACAGTGAAGGCAGTCCTACAATGGTGAGCTATCTCCCAGGCAGCACACACAGCGATTGTGGGCATCTGTAGAGTTCATCTTTCTCCCACACTTCAGGCATTTCTTGAATCCAGGTTTGTTGATCTTCTCACATTTTTCTTTGTTCATGGTTATAGATAGGATTGAGAAGAGCCGGCGTTCCATCCTTCTGGCTGGGTGGAAAAAGCAAAAACTGAGACAGGTAAGGGTGGACCAGGGGGTGTGGGCACCTGGGCATGCTCAGAAAGGCTTTGTAATGATTCCTCGTTCCTCTTTCATGCCTTGATGTTCAAACCTGAAGCTAAGATGCTGTTTCCTCCTTTCCCTCCCCTCCCCCACACACTTTGGATAAGTGTCCCAGATTTACCTGAAAAAAAATCTGGTGACCCTACTTTTGTAGTAATTAGAGCCATGAGTCAATTAGTATACAGTAACAGGGTCATTCTGTACACCCTTTTAGTGGGTCTGGACATACGAACCAGACATCCAGACCCACTAAATGGCTGGGCAGCCTGCTGGAGACAGAGCTCCCTGTATGAACAAGCAATTTGTATGGGGAGCTCTGTTCATGGGAGGGAGGGGTGGGACAGAGGCAGAGCAAGTGTGAGTGTGGGTGGAGAGCGAACCCGGACATACAGGACTGATTCCGGGATCACCTTGGAGGTGGAATAAGTCCCCCTGGATGTGGATGGACCATGGCGCCAGGTGGAGAAAGAAGGTGAGGGGGTGCAGGGCGATCCCTGCAGCCCAACTCTGGCCCTGGAAGGCCAGATCAGGGGTTGGGCTGCGGAGAAAGAAGCTTGTTTTCTGCGGCAGTGGATCATGGCTCCTGAATGGAGCCACGGCAATGGGACACCATGGCACTGTGGCTCCATTCAGGAGCCTGGCTGAGTTAGCCGGGTATGTGGGCTGGATGTGTGGCGAATTGGAATCGCACATGCAGGCCATAGACCCAATTCTGATCCCGTGGGCAGGTCTGATCGGCCATACAGGGGGGAGATAGCTAGCACAGAATGCTAGTGTCTACTAACTTTACACAATGGAATGGTGTAGATTTTGCTCATTCTTTTTAGCAACACAACTGAAGCATTTCCAAGTTGACTGGGAGTTATGTGTGGACTGTAGGGTTGCCAACTGGCCGGTTTTGAGCCAGCCTGGCCGGTTTTTCCATGGCCAGGCCGGTTGCTGGCAGAGATGCAAAACTGGCCCTTGAAAAGCCGTTTTTTTGCTCTGGCCACGAGATTGGAAGCGGCCAGACCAGAAAACCAGCTTTTCTGCCATGGTCCACGATCCCTGATCTCCCATGCAGCCGCTGCTCCTGCTTCTTATAGAGCAGTGGCTGCAATAAAGTAAATTTGAAAAGGAAAGACAACCTATGAGGAGCCCTCCAGTCCTAGGAAACTCCTGCAGCTCCCCCCCCCCCCCTCTGACATCACTTCCTTTTCAGCCTGGGCACTGCAGAAGGAGTTTCCTAGGACCGGAGGGCTCCTCACAAGTTGTCTTTCCTTTTCAAATTAACTTTTTTGCAGCTGCTGCCCTGTAAAAAGCAGAAGCAGCGGCTGCAAGGGGGTGAAGCTGCACTAAAAGGGAGGGGGTGAAGCTGCACTTGGGGGGGGGGGTCAAAGACTCCTCATAGGTTTTCTCTTCTTTTTAACTTAACTTTATTTCCGCCGCTGCTCTGTAAGAAGCAGGAGCAGCAGCTGCAAGGGAGGGGTTGTGTGAAACTGCACTATGGGGGGGAAGCTGCACTAGGGGGGGGGAGGTGAAGCTGCACAAGAGGGGGGGGTGGAAGGCTCCACACAGGTTTAATTTTCTTTTTAACTTTGCTTTATTGCAGCTGCTGCTCTGTTAGAAGCAGGAGCAGCGGCCGCAAGGGGATAAAGGTGGCAGAAGGAACTGACAGGTGGAAGGTGAGGTGCTGGAAGAGAGCTGAAAGAGGGAGGAAGGAGGTGGCAGGAAGGGACTGACAGGGTGAAGGAGGTGGCTGGAAGAGAGCTGAAAGGGGGGGGGGGAGGAGGTGGCTGAAAAGGAGCTGACAGAGGAGGTAAGGAGGGGGCTCAAAGGGAGTTGACACCTAGGAATGGTACTGGTAAGTGACTGGGTAATGGGGAGGGGGCACTGGGACTGGAAATAGGCTGATGGAAGGAAGTGAAGAAAAGAAAAGAAGAGACAAGAAATGGCAGATACTATAGACCATAGACCATAGAAAACGAGCTAAGAGAAGACAGGAAAATGGAAGCCTCAGATCAGAACCAGAATGATCAGAGAATAAAATGGTCAGACAACAAAGGTAGAAAAAAGAATTTTATTTTCAATTTAATGATTGGACTTTTTGCTACCTTTATATTTAACACAGTATGGGGAACTGCATCTCTTATTTATCTGATATTGCACTGCATGCAGAGTCTGTCTTCTTGGGGTTTCAGTTTAATTTTTGTCTATATATTTCTCTTTTTGTTTTGTGCTCATTTATTGAAGAAGACCTGTCTGTATTGTGTGTGTGTGTGTGTGTACAATCAATGCTGCGTATTCCGTCAGTGTAGAATTTCTGTTTAAGAATGTGTGGAAGTCTTGCTTGTTCAGTTTGCACATTGCCCTCTCTGCAATTGTTTTGGGGACTGGAGGAGGAGTAAGGGTGGGGGTGGGGTGGGGTGGGGCGGGGCAGGGTAGGGGTGGGCATGGGCGGAGCGTGACTAGCCACAGGTGGCGGGTTTTTCTCTTTCAAAAAGCTGGCAACCCTAGTGGACTGCAGTCTTGCCACATTGGATTCAGACCTGGGTTTTTGCTGGGCTACTCAAGGACATTCACTTTCTTCTTGTCCAGCCACTCTATTGTTGATTTTGCTTCATACTCCGGATCATTTCACTGCTGAATGTTGATTCTTATTTCCAGTCCTAGGTCTTAGGCAGAATGGAACAGGTTTTCCTCCAGGATCTAGTTGTACGTTGCCTATCCATCTTTCCCTCAATCTCCATAAGCCTCCTTGTCTCCACTGCTGCAAGCATCCTCACAACACAATGCTGCCCCACCATGCTTTACAGAAGGGTGATGTGCAGTGTTTGTTATAATGCTACACGTATTGCTTAGCATTTGCCCTCATTAGATCACACAATTTTCTCCCACATATGTGCAGTATTCACTAACAATTTCTTTGTAAACATTATGCAGCACATCCATATGACTTTTCTTTAGCAGTGGCTTCCATCTTGCTACCCTCCCATACAAGCAATATTTGTGGCGTAATCTTGAAATTGTTGAATAGTCAACCTATTCCCTAGTCTCTTCCTGAGACCTCTGTAGTCTTTTAAAGTAATCTTAGGCCTCACAGTGACCTTCCTCAGCAGTTTCGTTAATCCACATCTACTGACTTTGGAAGGATGGCCTGATCGAGACAGTGTCATGGTTCCAAACTGTTTCTACTTTACAATGACGGACTTGACAAGCTCCATGAACAGTCTGAAAATGGGTTTCTTTAAGCAGGGCAGGCTTACAGTGCTTTATGAAAGTCTTCAAGCCCTTGTACGTTTTTCACAAACTAATGTCTAAGAAATACTATTTAAAATGCATCAAAGTAGGAATTTGTTTCAGTGATCTCTATATAACAAATTCTGTATTTTCAAAGTAATTAAGAATAAGAAATCAAAAGTATTTATTGCATAAGCTTTCATACCTTTTGTCATAACAAAGGCAAATTAACTCAGGTTCCAAAACTAACCATAAAAAGGCCCATAATAAGTTAAAGAGAGCCCACCTACGTCCAGTCACAGTAGTGGAGCTGATGAAGAATCAAGCTGTTTCAGTTATATGAAGTGAATTTGAAGAAAATGCCTAAACATGCCAAACATGGAGCTGCTGAAAGAATTTTGGGATAAAGATATTTAAAGGTAAAGGTTGAAGGAAGGCTATAAAAAAATTTCAATGTGTTTGAATGGAGGATTAGCCTAATGGTTAGAGCTTTGGCGGGGTAACCAAGAGACCAGGGTCTGATTCCCACTAGCACTCCTTGTGACTTTGGACAAGTTTCCTAACCCTCCATTTCCTTGGAAGAAAAGCCTGATAATCTCCTTCTGGTTACACTGCCAAGAAAACCTAGATGCTGCTGGGTCACCAGGAGTCAGCATTGACTCAGAGGCACACATTGTATTTTTGAATATCCCTTCATAGAGCTTACAAGCCCATAGGTACTTTTGGACCACCTTTTCTGCAGAACAAATGTTATGAGTCTTTGCTTAGCTGTTTTACTGTGAATTTTTGCAAATACTAAATAAAAGGGAAGAACAGCCTTCATTGAGATTCATGCAGTATGAATAACTGACTCCTATTAGTCATCATTTGTAATCGCTGGTCAAACATTATCTGACTTCCTTTTTCTGAATTCCTTTAGAATGACTTCATAAAACAAATATAATCTGTTACTGTCATCACTTCCGGCCCCTTGATAGAGTGTAATGATCTTCAGAAATAATACTGCCTTTGACCTTTAGTTTCAGGCAATCTAGTCCTCTCTCAGACATGATTTTCTGCTTTAGAGTCAGTGATTTCAATGATAAATGAAACAGGCAAATCATAGTTGTATCAGAATGCAAAATCTTTAGTAAATCTTGTGTTACTATGTACATTAAGAGCTGGCCTGTCCACTAGGTGAACCTAGGTGGTCGCCTAGGGCGGTAGACCTCTATGGGCAGCACAGCACACATGGCCTGCTGCCCCCTTGTGCTGAGCCATGCCGTACTGCTCCCCCCACAGCAGCTGATTCCGGCAGCGAGGTTGGCTTGGCAGCAGCAGCTCAGCACATGAAAGGGGGAGAGGATGGTCAGGAGGGGGGTGGGGGGGGGGGGACGGCACACCAGGACTTCTGCCTAGGGAAGCAGAAATCCTTGGGCCATCCCTGTGTACATTATATACCACTACAAATAGCACATTAGGTTTAATGTACCAATTGTAAGAAGATGGCTCCTTTAGTCTGATTCCAATCCCTGATCCCAGACTTGGGCACCCAAACCTAACATCATACCCTCTTATTCAAATGTAGCCCAGCCTCAGTCCTTCAATTGCTGACTCGAGTGTGACAGTCCCCCATAGTCCATCCCAGTCCCTATTCCCTAGCCCCTTACTGCTCGATCAAATAATTTTTGCAGCCTGATTCTCTCCTTGACCATCTTCTTTGAATCCCATCAGGCACTCCCAGGTCTATCTTGAGAACGGCCAGAAGGTGAAGGGGAAAGAATTGAACATAGCCTCTTCTGTCTTGCTGTCATCAATTTAAAAGCTAGGTCCAGGGGATTCACATTCTCAACCATCACCTTTTTTAAAATCTTCAGCATTGGGGAAGACTTTGCACTTATAAAGGGTAAAAGAGTTTCTAATATCCAAATAGGAAGCCACTGGAGTCTAAAGGTCATCAGATGGTATGGTTTGATATAACAGCCAAAGCAAAGAGGCATCACACAAAGATTGAAGTCTAGGATTTAAAAATAACCAACTCTGGTAAAATGAGAAAGCACTGGCAGGGTGGGAGGATATAGGTGAAGTGTAAGAACAGTGGGTTAAACTTGGATTAGAGGAATAACCTAGTGGTTAGAGCAATAGACTAGATCCAGCAAACCAGGTTTCAAATTCCACTGAGTCTCCTTGTGACCTTGGTTAAGTCATTGTGCCCTTCAGTGCCTTAGATGAGTATAACTCACCCTGAACTACTACTGGAAAGGTGTTATGTAAATAAATAAAATGTAAATACATCTTTATGTTAAGAAAGCAATAAAAGATTCTTTAAAAGACATAGAAGAAAATTTGAAGGCAAAAAAATTAACATTTAGAATATTTAAACAGGGCCAGCTGAACCATTGAGCACACTAGGTTTGTTGCTTGGGGTGGCAAATAGCAGCTGCACACAAAGCAAACCAATAGTGCCTGAGAGCAACGAACTATCTTTGCAGACGGTTATTTTTACATTTTTATGATTTTTTTTACATGAGCATTCTGGGAGGGTTGGTGTTAGATTGATCATGAAGTTAAGTTTAATTATCTAAGGGCTCTTTTTAATAACAGCAAATCCTTAGCAGGATTTAACACGTCAAACAAACGCACATGAATGACAAAGTCTCCGCAGTAGCTGTTGGGGGTGTGACCAGTATGGTCTTGGCAGCTAGCATGTGATGGGCCAGTCTCATGTGTGCTCCACCAAGGCAGATTCACTTAACGACTCTCATAGATGTCAGACAAATGAGCACAGTAAAAAGAGCTGGTTAAAACGGAAAAGGTAGATAAGTAGTCAGGATGGAAAAGGCATGAGCTAAAGTGAGGAAACAAGACTTTTTTTCAGGTATGTCAATGAAAGGAGGTCAAGCAAAGGTGGGTTTGTAAGGCTGAGAGAAGAAAAGCAGAAGTGTGAGGATGAGAAAAAATACTAAACAAATACTTCTGTTTGATATTCACGGAGGCCCTGATGCGGAAAGGTGTGCACACATCAGCACGGGTAATAGCACAATCCTTGCGCACAATTTTCTGTGCTAGTATGGTGCTGAATGTAGAAGGATTTAACACGAGTGTAATCAATGCACAAATGTCTGTGCTATGGCCGTGCTCGGCATATTATAAGTTCATGGCAATGCATTCTACATATTATAAGCCACGTAAATAATGTTATTAGACATTTTCAGCCAGAGCAGGTTCTGGTAGCGCTGCAGATTTTCTCAAGTGGTACAAGGTTGAGTAAACTCCTGAGGATTGTTGTGCTCAGGTTGTGCTGAAGACAAAAAATGTTTCTTACGCGTGTAAGTTATCCACAACTTCTTTTGCTATTCGCAAGACTGAGGAATGAGCACACTGGAGCTGAAGAAGATAAAAGAGAAAACACACAGCAAAACAGAGACCAGGGCAACTAAGTCAAAGAAAGGAAGAGAGAAGAACAGACTCAGAACATCATGAGACCTTACAGACATGCAAGACATCGTATATACAAGGGCAACTGAAGGGACTACCTTGTCCATCTATGAAAAAATTAAAAGTGATATAGATCCCCTCATAGCTTGTGAGCATGCCATACCCAGGTTGGCAAAGTTACTCAGCAGCTTGCATTTCCTTGGCAATGGATCATTCCAGAACAATGTCAGGGTAGCCTGTGGAAAGGACCAATTATCCTTTTGAAGACATTTCAGCCAGGCATTTCAAGTCTTGAAAAAACATGTCTGGGAATATACGAGCTGTATCCTAAGCAACACACACAATGGCGGGAGATGAAGGCAACATTTTTCAGTATCGCTGGAATGCCAAATGAGATAGAAACATAGAAACATGAAAGCAGATAAAGATCATACAGCCTATCCAGTCTGTCCTTCCATACCAATCACTAAGCTCTACAATCCCTTTTTTTCCTTTGGAAATCTACTGTGTTTCTCCCATGCTTTCTTGAATTCAGTAGTCTTTGTGTCTACTACCTCCACTGGGAGACTGTTCAATGCATCTACCACTCTTTCCGTAAATAAATATTTCTGCAAATTACTCCTTAGCCTGTCTCATTTCACCTTCATCTTTGTTGCAGAGCTTTCTTTCAATTGAAAGCGGTTCTCCTCCTATGCATTTATGCCATGGAGGTATTTAAATGTCGCTGTTATAAAGAAGACAAAGATCCTGACAACTGGCAAAATCAATAAGCTCATTGTCTATGGAGAAGAAATTGAAATAAATAACTTTAACCTGCTTGGATCAATAATTAATAAAGAAACAACAACAAGTCAAGAAATCTGATGATGCGTTGCTCTTGGCAGAATGGTTATGAAGGAACTACACAAGATTCTCAAAAGCAGAGATGTCTCTCTCCATATAAAGATTTGACTTATCCAAGCCATGGTATTTTCAATAATGTCATATGGATGCAAAAATTGGACGGTGAAAAAGATAGACAGGAAGAAATTTGAGTGCCTTTGAATTATGGTGCTGGCGAAGAATACTGAGTAAACCATGGACTGCCTGAAGAACAAACCAGTCAGTACTAGAGGAGATCAAACCTAAGCTTTCTTTAGAAGCTCAGATGATCAGACTGCAACTTTCATACTTTGGACACATCATGTGAAGAGAGAGATCATTAGAGAAAGACACCATGCACGGCAAGTTTGAAGGTCAACACAAAAGAGGAAGGCCAGCACTGAGATGGACTGATACAATAACAGCTGCTATGGATGCCACTCTATTAACAATGAGCTGCCTGACTGAAGACCGAACCCACTTTAGGACAACAATCCAGAGGGTCGCCATGAGTCAACACCTACTCGACGGCACTTAACAACAACAACAACATCTCTCCCTTTTCCAGTCTTTCTTCCAAAATATACATACTAAGATCTTTAAGTTTGCCCCCATATACCTTATGATGAAGCCCACTGACCATTTTGGTAGCCACCCTCTGCACCAACTCCATTCTGTTTATATACTTTTGTAGGTGCGGTCTCCAGAATTGCACACAATACTCTAAATTAGGTCTCACCAAAGACTTATACAGAGGCACTATCACCTCCTTCTTCCTGCAGGCCATTCTTTTCCCTATGCACCCAGTCATCCTTCTGGCTTTTGCTGTCATCTTTTCTACTTGTTTAGCCATTTTAAGATCATCAGAAACAATCACCCGTAGGTTCCACTTTTTTATGGACAGAAGCACTTCACCCCCTACATTGTACATCTCTCTTGGATATTTGCAGCCCAAATGCATGACCTTGCTTTTTTAGCATTAAATCTCAGCTGCCAAATTCTCAGCCATCCTTCAAGTTTTGCTAGATCCCATCTCATGTTATCTACACCTTCTTGGGTGTTGACTCTAATGCAGATTTTGGCATCATACACAAAGAGGCCTTCCACAATATTACTTACAAAAATGTTAAAAAGAATCAGGCCAAGGACAGATCCCTGTGGCACACCACTGGTGATTTACATGGTGGTGGTAATGGTTTATAAATTTATTGGAGGGAATCACGAGTAGTGGGAGGTTAGCACAAACAGAGATTAACACATGTTCACCATCATGCTTTTTTTTTTTTTTACAGGAGATGCTGGATATGGGTGCAAACCATGCTTGTTGACCACCCTGCCTGCACCACACACACCAGCTGAGAGGTAATATAATGAGGCACATACTATGGTAAGGTCAGTTATAAAGCATATCTTCAGGATACTAAAGAGCCTTTTCTACTACTTGGATCATTCTTGAGGGGCAATGCAGTATGCACCTGAAAAGCTGCAGACATTGTCATTGATTGCCGTATGCTTCACAACATCATCCTAAGTCATGGCATGCCAGCTGACACAGGTTCAGGCGAGAGGTTTGGATCTTCCATCTGTCCCCCAGTCATTATTCCAGACTCTGTGAGAGGGGATGAGTTCTGATGGAACATTGTTGAAGATTACTTTTCATGAATGTAATACTGACCACCATGGTGTAGCTCCACTTAAAATAACTTTTAGTAAAGGCACTGTGTCTCTCTAGGGTGTTTGGCACAAGACATACGTGGCACAACCTAGTGCTGTGTGCCATGGTTCACTGCAGAGTTTTCTAACATGGGGAAAATGCAGATTTTTTTACTCATGGATGCAGCAAAAAAACCAAACAAACCTCAAACAGATGCAGGTGCATGCCCATATGGTTTTGTGCTATTGCCACCATGAGCAAAGAAAAGGTCACCTCAGAACAAGCTCAGGCCCCTGATACCCTGCTGACTCCAAGCCCCCTCCCAGTGCACCCTGGGATGCACAGTGTGGGGCCAGGAGCAGCCCGTTTTGAAGGATGGTGATGTGAAGGCTGGAGTCTGCAGGTAGTGTTCCTCCTTCCCATCAAAATGTACTGGGGAGAGTTGGGAAGGGACTGGGGGGGGGGGGGTGTGTGCACAGGGTGAGCTGTTGTTTCTTGGTGGAGGGGGAGATTCAGGCTAGCAGCAACTTAACCAGTTGTTTTTTCAAGGGGATTGGAGCTGGGGCTTTTTCTTTTTTTTAGTTGGTATTTGCATAAAGTACATCCAGGTACAAACATGAATGAAAAGAAAATGGTCCAAAAAACATAAAGCAAAAATCTATCAGGAAAATGACAATGCCATTACTAAATTAGTCCAGAATATATAGGAAAGAAAGGAGGCACCAGGAAATAATACAATAGTAACAGGACAACACATGCCCTTAACTAAGAAAGGAAAGAATCTTATATAGCAGGCGGAGAGTTATGTCGTACGGGACAGAACTGCAACTTCAGGTTCTTCCCTAGCCATTAACAACTCCAAAAGTTGATTAGGCTCCAAAAAGAGAAAAGATTTATCTTTGTAGGTAATATAACAATGAGAAGGAAATTTCAACACAAAATGGGAGGATCCTGGGCCTATACCCCAGAAACTCCTTTCTCCTCAACTGGGTGGTCCAAGCCAGGTCGGGGAAAATGCAAACATTGAAGTTCATAGAATTTGCATAAAGAATTAAAGTCTTATCAGACTCAAGGGTCAAAGTAACCAATAGGGTAGACCTCTCGGTGACTAGCTTTAGGGAGTTTTCAAGGAATCTTGTAAGTTCCCCCTCTCCCAAAGAAACAATACCAGGTCCAACTCTGTTCCCTGTAAAAGAATTATGTCCAAGTTATAATGCCCTGTTCAATGTAATTTCAGTTTGTTCAATGTAAACCACACTGATGCAGAATAGCGCAGTATATAAGAGAATGTAAATAAATTTAAAAATAAATTTAAAAAACTCCCCGGTCCCCAGTGTCCAAAGACAAGCACTGTGTCCAGGTCATGGGAGACAGACATTCCTGGGGGTCTCCCTGCAATATCACCTCACCATTTTCACTGGAGACTTAGGAAAATTAAGTAATCTAAGATTATTTTTATGAACTTGGTTTTCCAAGTACTCTGTCTTCTGAGACAGCAGAGTTTTTATCTTTTATCTGAGCAGCATGCAACTCATGAGGTCGCCCCAGTTCATCTTGCATTCAAAATATCTTCCCAACTTGATCTACTTGTGCTCTTGAAACCTTGAGAAAACTTCTTTTGACTTGTGACAATTCAGTACTTACAGGACCTACCACAGTAGTAAGGGAAGAGTTCAGAGTCGCTAAAATGTCCCATAGCGTTTCTAAAGTCATAATGGCAGGCTTCACCAAACCCTGAGTTCCAGGAAGTTGCAGGCCGCCAGGCCTTGACACCTGCGACTACATGCCAAGAGAAGATATCCTCATGTCTCCAATTCCTAGTCGTACCAGCCTGGGTAGGATTGCAGCAGCCGCTGGAGTGCTATCTTCACTTCCCTGCAATGGCGTGCTCAGTTGTAAGCCTGGAGTTAAGCACTTCTCCGGTGTGCAGCATACAGCCAAATCCCCGATACACTCTGGGCAGTAGATGACTCACTATGCGGCCCCGCCAAAGATGCTCCTCTGGTGCCAACTGTCAAAAAACCACAAGAATCCAAAGTTCTCTGACCAGCCAGAGTGGAAGCAGCCAAGTCCGAGGGTAGGTTGGCCTGTATCCGCTTTCTGTGTCCCATGGCAAATACTGTAGGAGTAGGAGCGGTAAAGGGCTTCGTGAGGTAGTACGCTATGCAGCTGCAGTGTCAGAACTCCTTCCTGCCACCATCTTGTCCCCATGCATTTTCCTGGGGGCTGGGGCTTTTGGAGCAGGTTGGTGGGAGATTAGGTTGTGGGCCTGTTTGGTTCATTCGAGTTGAAATGTCAAACTTCACCTTCACCTCAGATGATCTTTTTGCCGTCTGCTGAATCTTTACCCCTGCCTAAAGAGCCAGCATTAAGAGAAGTTTTTTATATGGGGAATACTTCGATATTCATTTGTTTGTATGTGATTAGCATGCCCTTTGTGCTATGCTTTAGTGCAGTGGTTTGCTTGAGATTTTCCTGTGCTTCCTTGCTTTCTGAGCGTATCGGGGAGCAAGACTAACATGGACAAATCTCAAGCAAATGCTGCATTAGAGCATAGCAGAGTTGCTGTGTGTGTGTTGACAGTAGGGTCTGAAGGGGTATATCTTATAGCCTCACTAATATTATCCATTTTTCTTTATGTCTTCTAGAGGATGTGCAAAGGCAGTCAACTGGAGGAAGGATACATGGGTTCCTGTAGTTATCAGTGGCAGGATGTTGGATTTCTCTTGTTGCTGATGAAGTGTAATAAGCCCTATAGCTGCCAAGATTGTTGTTGCTTTTTTGCTGTGATACACTGAGACAAAATCTTAGTGGTTATGGTGGTGGTGGAGCTGGTGGTTCCTCTGGGATGTGCAGGGGGGAGTTCTGTGGTCTTTGTCCAGCTTTTAGCTGGAATATTCCTTTCTCCCCCCCCCACCCCCTTTAAGGAGACGGCAATATTACAGAAGAACATAAGAGATGCCATACTGGGTCAGACTAAGGGTCCATCAAATTCAGTATTCTGTTTCCAACAGTGGCTATTCCAGGTCTCAAGTACCTGTCATACTAAAGGAACTACAGGTACTAAAGGTATACAGATTCCATGCTGCTTGTCCCAGGGATAAGCCGTGGATTTCCCCAGTCCACTTTAATAATGGTTTAAGAACTTTTCCTCCAGGAATTTGTCCAACGTTTTTTGAACCCATCTATACTAGCATCTTTTATTCCATCCTCTGGCAAAGAATTCCAGAATTTGATAACATGTTATCTGAAAGAATATTTTCTCTGATTAGTCTTGAATGTGCTACATTGTAGCTTCATTGTGTGTCCCCTAGTCTTTCTACTTTTGAAGGAATAAACAACAAATCTATGTTTTATTTGTCTAAGAAGAGTGCTTTTCTGAGTGAGGGAATTGTTGAGTATGGGGGAGGGATCCATTCGGGGGGGGGGAGGGACAGCAATGGAGGGCGCGGGTAGTGATTGGGGAAAGGTTGGAAGGGGAGGGGTTGGGGGATATACCAAGATGATTGAAAAAAATTTCAGAAAACAAAAATCAAAATTATGACATAATACATGGCACAAAATGGTACCTATGATATAGAAAAATACAAATAAAAAAACATAAATATAAATATATATATATATATATATGATATATATATAATGGAGGTATTAGATGTGAGGAGGGCAGAAAGGAAAGGGGCGTGGGAAAAAGAAAAGCAGAGGATCATGTGACCTGGATTTGGAAGGCTGGTGTAGCAGCCACAAAATGGTGGAGAATACGCTCAACGGCTTCGCTGTTGCATCACCCTCCTGGTCTCCCCCATGATGCTGGCCACCATGCTCTGCTCCTGAGCTGCATCCGATGAGGATAAAGCTGAGGTTCAGCAACTGGTTCAGAGGATAAGAAGGTGCTTATTACAGGCCTATTTTATAAAGTCCCACAGGCGCCTATGGGTCTTTATAAAACACTGCGGTAAACTGGAAGAAATTGTGGCTAGTTCAAAGACATTTACACTAGCTTGGGACATGGTATAAATTGATGTGTGTACAATCTGCCTGACTGCATGTATTTTATAAGGAATGTGCGTACTTTGCTCATGCTTTATCTGTGCTCCAGCCAACGACACACCTAGACGTGGGTCGTGTACAACAGTTTGCCTTATGGTCCTGTTAAATTGTTGTCTCACTGTAAACTGCTTTGAATAGTAGAAAGGCGGTATAAAAATAAGTTTAAATAAATAAAATAAATCTATATGTGTTGTTGTCATTGAGGACTCTTGCACATGCAGATGCTGTGGGGTAAGTTTTATAAAAACCCTTTAGATGTCTGTAAAATGCCAAGAGATTTACACAACATAGAACTTAAATAACAATAAAACAAAGTAAACAATAAGACAAAGTAAACATAAAGTTATATAAAAATAAATCACATAGAATAAAACAAAAGTGCTTTCTGTCTCTAACAAGAAAATGAGCAAAGATGTTATTAGCCCTCAGTTGAACCTTTCAAGTCCTATAAAGTTACTACACTGAAGAGGCCGTGATAGAATTCCTAAGATGATGCCAAGTTCAGCAACTTTAGTTCAATATTATGTTGATTATATTGAAAGTTTTTCAGGGACAGCGATCTCGTGCCAGAGGGACTGGGGTCTCTAGTCCTATAGGCACTCCTTGTGGCCTTGGGCAAGCCACTTAACCCTCCATTGCCTCAGGTGCACATGTAGATTGTGAGCCCTTCGGGGATGAGGGAATATATCCAGTACCTGCTTGTAGCATTTGTAAACCACTCTAATGCCTTTCAGCCTGGGCGGTGTATCAACAAATTAAATAAAGACAAATAAAGACATGCCTGGCCTTCTTTGAAACATTTTCACCGGGATGTCTTAGATTGCACCTGGATGTCTTTTCTAAAATGTGTCTTTAAATGTATATAAGAGGGGTGCAGAAGTTTAGGTCATGCTTTCAGTATATTCTTAATGAATATGCATGAGATAAATTTGCATACAATGGAGGGAATATGCATGAAAATCCATCTCATGCATATTCATTAGGAACATCCTGAAAACCTGACCTGCTTGTGGTCCCTAAGGAATGAATTATAAACATGCATATTAACTGACGCAGCAACGACCAGAGCTGCCATTATCCATTTCTTTATTTTTATGTATTTCTTTATTTGCTTTTAAATACCGCACCATTTCAAACTCATCGCGGTTTACATAGAACATGAACCATTGAACTGTTTTACATAGAACAGGTTTACCCAATAAACTGAGAGAGACCAGTTTCGAGTATAATAAATGAAGGTTGCAGTTTTATTGTTAATACCCTAACAAGGATTCTAGCTTATGTTTGCAAGCCTTAATAGGTAACTTATATCAACTAATATACAACCAGCTTATCGATTGGCATGTAGGACCATAGTTTCTTGTTACAGCGGTTATGTCACTGCGGGGGGGGGGGGTAGGTGCCACCCAGCCAGGGGCGGCCCAAGGGGGGTGCGGGGCCATGTGCGTAGACTCGGTGTGGGCCTCATTTGCATAAGGGGCCTCATTTGCATAAATATTTGCATAATGTTACCATATACTAACTTTTAGTAAACTTGCCTCTTAATGAGTGTATGGATAAAGAAAGACTAAAAGATTTCTACATAACTATAATCCAGTGCCAACTGCCAGACACATTAGGAACTACTACAAACACTGCCCATTTAGAACCCATAGCAAACCCGCCGTATCCTAACAGCACTACCAGGACTCACAAAGCACCATACTCTACCAATCAAAAGGCAACACTGCAAATATTAAACCAATACATTTCAGAGAACAAGAATACATGACCTACTGGGGAAAGAGAACAAGTGGCAATGTCAAATAGGAATTATATAAACAGAACACCTCAGCTCAGTTACACATGCAGAACATAGACCATCACCAAACAAGTAATCACAATTTAGAAACAGGAAGACAATAATTAAACTGGGAATCCCAAAAGCCAAACTTGGAATGTACAACACTGTAGAAAAAAAACTATACATTAATTTGCTCTTGTACTAAACAAAGCGCAGACGTTAATGATGCACATTTACCAGAGCTGACATATTCCAATTAATAAATTCAAAATAAAGAGATATTTTTCTACCTTTTGTGCATTTTTTTCAGCTGCAATTGCTCCAGCCACTTTCTTCTGGTTTCTTCGTGTCTTCTGCTAACTCTCCATCATCTGCTGTCCATTTGTCCTTTCTTCTCTCTTCTAGTTTTTTTACATTCTCTCTCTACATCTGCTTTAACATACTAATCTTTCTCCTTTTGCTCTTTCCTCATTCCTATTTCATCCACTCAAATTTTACCCCTCCATCCTCAATCCCCACTTACTCTCCCAATACCCGGCCAATTGTAGATTTTTTATCCCTCCCACACAAAATATTTTCCCTTCTCCATTTTACTCTTCCAGCCCCATCCCATTCTAATCCTCCCCCAACATCAGCTCCCTTCTAGTTCCAGCCTCACCCAGCATCCATTCCCTTCTAGTCCCTGCATCAGCCCATTTCCAGTCCTAGCCACCCATCAGCCCATTTCCAGTCCTAGCAACCCCCCAACCCAATACCAGTCCTAGCCCCCCCATCAACCCACTTCCAGTCCTAACCCCCTATCACCCCATTTTCAGTTTAAGCCCCCCTATAACCCATTACCTGTTAACCCTTGTTATTTTTCCTACATTACCATGTGCTGTTATGTCTACTGTATATGTTTCCCTTGCTTATACCTTTGTATTTCTTGTAACCGCTTTGATTGAAGGAAAAGGCGGTATAAAAACTTGTTAAATAAATAAATAAATAAATAAATAAATTACCAGTCCTAACCAGGGCCGGATTTACGTATACGCCATGTACGCCATGGCGTAGGGCCCACAACCGGCAGGGGCCCCCAAAAAATAGAACCAGGTTTTTTTTTCAACTCGATTAAAAAAAAAACCTGGTGGCTGCCGCCGCGGGGCCCCCTCTGCTGCCGCGGGGGCCCCGTCTACAAGCTGGGCTGGGCTGGGCTGGGCTGGTCTGGTCTGGTCGGGTCTCGTCTCCCTCCCTCCCTCCCGGCTGCGAGAGACGCGAAGATAGAGCGTCTCCTCGCGTCTGTGTTAAGCCCGCAGGGGCTGATGGGATTCCCATCAGCCCCTGCGGGCTTAACACAGACGCGAGGAGACGCTCTCCCTTCGCGTCTCTCGCAGCCTGCAGCGAGGGAGGGAGAGAGACCCCGACCGGACCCGACCGACCAGCTTGTAGACGGGGCCCCCGCGGCAGCAGAGGGGGCCCCGCGGCGGCAGCCACCAGGTTTTTTTTTAAATTAAATTTTACTTTAGGCCGGGGGGGGGGGGGTAGGAGTCCTACCCCCCCCCCCGGCCTAAAGTAAAATTTAATTAAAAAAAAAAACCTGGGGGCTGCCGCCGCGGGGCCCCCTCTGCTGCCGCGGGGGCCCCGTCTACAAGCTGTTCGGGTCGGGTCGGGTCCGGTCGGGTCTCTCTCCCTCCCTCCCTCGCTGCAGGCTGCGAGAGACGCGAAGATGCGTCTCTCGCAGCCTGCAGCCTGCAGCGAGGGAGGGAGAGAGACCCGACCGGACCCGACCCGACCGGACCCGACCCGACCAGCTTGTAGACGGGGCCCCCGCGGCGGCAGCCACCAGGTTTTTTTTTTAAATTAAATTTTACTTTAGGCCGGGGGGGGGGGGGTAGGACTGGTAATGGGCTATGGGGGGGTAGGACTGGTAATGGGCTATGGGGGGGGGGAAGGACGGGTAATGGGCTATGGGGGGGCTGGGGCTGGAAATGGACTGGGGGGGGTAGGGCTGGTAATGGCTATTGGGGGGCTGGGGCTGGAAATGGGCTGGGCTGGGGGGGGTTAAGGCTAGAGGTGGGCTGATGGGGTTAGGACTAGAAATGTAGAGAACGCTTTTGGTCTCGGCTAAGAACTGGCAATGGGCTTTGGGGGGGTTAAGACTGGTAATGGGCTGTGGGCTGATGGGGGCTGTCTGGTAATGGGCTATGGGGGGGGCTAGGACTGGAAATGGGCTGGGGGGTTAAGACTGGAGGTGGGCTGATGGGGTTAGGACTGGTAATGGGCTGTTGGGGGGGGGGTTAGAACTGGTAATGGGCTTTGGGGGGGTTAAGACTGGTAATGGGCTGTGGGCTGATGGGGGTTGTCTGGTAATGGGCTATGGGGGGCTAGGACTGGAAATGGGCTGGGGGGTTACAACTGGAGGTGGGATGATGGGGTTAGGACTGGTAATGGGCTGTGGGCTGATGGGGGGGGGTAGTACTGGCAATGGGCTATGGGGGGCTGACTGGAAATGGGTTGATGGGGTTAGGACTGGAAGTGGGCTGATGGGGGGTTAGGACTGGTAATGGGTTATAGGGGGGACTTAAACTGAAAATGGGGTGATGGGGGGTTAAGGACTGAAAATGGGGTGATGGGGGGTTAAGGACTGTAAGTGGGGTGATGGGGGGGCTAGGACTGGAAATGGGCTGATGGAAGGCTAGGACTGGAAATGGGCTGATGCAGGGACTAGAAGGGAATGGATGCTGGGTGAGGCTGGAACTAGAAGGGAGCTGATGTTGGGGGAGGATTAGAATGGGATGGGGCTGGAAGAGTAAAATGGAGAAGGGAAAAATATTTTGTGTGGGAGGGATAAAAAATCTACAATTGGCCGGGTATTGGGAGAGTAAGTGGGGATTGAGGATGGAGGGGTAAAATTTGAGTGGATGAAATAGGAATGAGGAAAGAGCAAAAGGAGAAAGATTAGTATGTTAAAGCAGATGGAAAAAAATCTAGAAGAGAGAAGAAAGGACAAATGGACAGCAGACGATGGAGAGTTAGCAGAAGACACGAAGAAACCAGAAGAAAGTGGCTGGAGCAATTGCAGCTGAAAAAAATGCACAAAAGGTAGAAAAATATCTCTTTATTTTGAATTTATTAATTGGAATATGTCAGCTCTGGTAAATGTGCATCATTAACATCTGTGCTTTGTTTAGTACAAGAGCAAATTAATGTATTGTTTTATTTCTACAGTGTTGTACATTCCAAGTTAGGCTTTTGGGATTCCCAGTTTAATTATTGTCTTCCTATTTCTAAATTGTGATTACTTGTTTGGTGATGGTCTATGTTCTGCATGTGTAACTGAGCTGAGGTGTTCTGTTTATATAATTCCTATTTGACATTGCCACTTGTTCTCTTTCCCCAGTAGGTCATGTATTGTTGTTCTCTGAAATGTATTGGTTTAATATTTGCAGTGTTGCCTTTTGATTGGTAGAGTATGGTGCTTTGTGAGTCCTGGTAGTGCTGTTAGGATACGGCGGGTTTACTATGGGCAGTGTTTGTAGTAGTTCCTAATGTGTCTGGCAGTTGGCACTGGATTATAGTAATGTAGAAATCTTTTAGTCTTTCTTTATCCATACACTCATTAAGAGGCATGTTTACTAAAAGTTAGTATATGGTAACATTATGCAAATATTTATGCAAATGAGGCCCCTTATGCAAATGAGGTCCGCACCCCCCTTGGGCCGCCCCTGCTGGGGGCCCACAATTTTTGTTGGCGTAGGGCCTCACTCAAGGTAAATCCGGCCCTGGTCCTAACCCCCCATCAGCCCACTTCCAGTCCTAACCCCATCAACCCATTTCCAGTCAGCCCCCCATAGCCCATTGCCAGTCCTAACCCCCCCATCAGCCCACAGCCTATTACCAGTCCTAACCCCATCAGCCCACCTCAAGTCCTAACCCCTCCCCATCAGCCCATTTCCTGTCCTAGCCCCCCCCATAGCCCATTATCAGTCCTAGCCCCCCCATAGCCCATTACCAGACAGCCCCCATCAGCCCACAGCCCATTACCAGTCTTAACCTCCCAATAGCCCATTACCAGTTCTAACCCCCCAACAGCCCATTACCAGTCCTAACCCCATCAGCCCACCTCCAGTCTTAATCCCCCAGCCCACTTCCAGTCCTAGCCCCCCCCAGCCCATTTCCAGTCCTAGCCCCCCCCATAGCCCATTACCAGTCGTAAACCCCCCCCATCCCCCATCGGCTCAAGTAAAATTAAATTTAAAAAAAAAACGCTGGGAAATTTCCCATCAGCCCCTGCGGGCTTAACAGAGACGCGAGGGAGAGACTCTCCCTTCGCGACTCTCAAAGCCGGCACGGAGGGAGGGAGGGATTCAGCCGGGCAGAAGGGGCCCCGCGGGACAGTCCATGCAGCCGCTGCCGTGGCGGCGGCAGCGGTAGCAGCCAGCGTTTTTTTTTTAAAATTTAGTTTTGAAAAAAGCAGAATGTTCTTTGCGCGGGGCCCCCTGAAACGCGGGGCCCTGTGCAAAAAACATTCTTGCTCAATGGACGGGCCGGCCCTGCACCCAGCAAACGGACCACCTGAAGTCAGGGGGTAAGCAGGCCACACAGATGCCCTGACTGAACATATTGTCCATGAAGGCCATGCAACTCCATGCCTACCAATATATATATAAATATATAACAAATAAATAAATGAAAAACTATCAATATAATCAACGTAATATTGAACTAAAGTTGCTGAACTTGGCATCATCTTAGGAATTCTATCACGGCCTCTTCAGTGTAGTAACTTTATAGGACGTGTAAGGTTCAACCGAGGGCTAATAAGCTCTTTGCTCATTTCCTTCCCTGATGAAGCTACTCTGGGCAAAACATGGAACCAGGATGGATGATTCAATTCAGCAGATTCTGAGACACTATCTTTTCTTTGGAAAAATATTCTTTCAGCAATTGTGTTACAGGAATTTGTAACTGATTTCCGCGAGAAAAGCTTTGAGAAAATATAACGTTTAAATAATTTTTTTTGTGTAATAGTATAAGCAATATGTAAAGCTTAGCAGAAAAAAATGTTTTCTTCACATATTGAACCAATGTGCCACATACGATTTTTTAATGTGTAAACTGATCAGTAAATAAGATAATATGATGATCTTTGGGCCACTCTTTTATCACAATATCAAAAGCTCAATGCATCAAATAATTTACATTAGTAGTGAAAGGTACCGTCAGATAAAGGCAAACATTCGCCTGCTCTGGAAATGCTGAAATGACCCAACCCGATGCCAGGCTTTGTTAAGGTATTGGCATTTCCAGAGGTTTTTACATAGGGCGGACAGAGGACTTTTTTTAGATAAGTAATAATGGTTGCAAGCTGAAATCGTATGCTGATCAATTTTGGTGTGAAAAGTCATAATTATGACTTAGATTACTTAATTTTCCTAAGTCTCCAGTGAAAATGGTGAGGTGATATTTTAGGGAGACCCCCAGGAATGTCTGTCTCCCATGACCTGGGCACAGTGCTTGTCTTTGGGCACTGGGGACCGGGGAGTTGGACCTGGTATTGTTTCCTTGGGAGAGGGGGATCTTACGAGATTCCTTGAAAACTCCCTAAAGCTAGTCACTGAGAGGTCTACCCTATTGGTTACTTTGACCCTTGAGTCTGATAAGACTTTAATTCTTTATGCATATTCTAAGAACTTCAATGTTTGCATTTCCCCCGACCTAGCTTTATAACTGACCTTATCATAGTATGTGCCTCATTATATTACCTCTCAGCTGGTGTGTGTGGTGCAGGCAGGGTGGTCAACAAGCATGGTTTGCACCCATATCCAGCATCTCCTGTAAAAAAAAAAAGCATGATGGTGAACATGTGTTAATCTCTGTCTGTGCTAACCTCCCACTACTCATGATTCCCTCCAACAAATTTATAAACCATTATAATCTGCATTATAATTTATGAGGTCACTGTAACACTTAGGACTGTGATAAACTGTGATAAATTTTCTGGGACTGAGGACTGATATGGTATTTTCTCTTTAGGAGGTGTAGGATAACAGGTGACTGCTGTATCTCATGGTCCCTTTCATTATTGAATTAATTTGCAAATCATGTCCATGTCCACCCATAATCATTAATTGTTGACCCTGGTGATGGCCCCATCCTAAAAGAAATTACCCCTCCCTATGTTACATGTTACACCGCTTTGACCCGGTGAAAAGCGGGATATAAATGCAGTTAAATAAATAAATAAATAAATAAATTTCAATTATTTTATGCACTGGATTTTGCCTTTCCCTCTGCAGATTACTTTATTTGGTTTTGGTTTTGTACTATGTCATCACAAGATATTTTAGCTCTAATGAACACACATTCTTTTCCTTATGATCACATCCTTACTTTTGAAAATGTGTGTTTCCCATTAGGCCCTCGTTGGCAAAATTGGTACCAATGATTGTTACAACTAGGTTTCTAAGACTTGATTTGTGTAAATTTCCATCTTTATAAGATTGTCTCTAAAAAGAATTTGTAGCAAGTGCTTGACATCTGTAAATTCAAGGGACGCCCTTGGTTTTGCACTTGTAGCGCTTCCGTTTTGCTTCTGTATTTTGTGTTTGACTTAAGCATTGTGGGCAAAACAGACAGAATAGCTGACTGCGTAATCCCTGAAGCGCCGGGCTGCTGAATACCATAATGACCCAGTTTTGATTTAAGGAAATGTCTTCTGTTAGCGTATCCTGGCAAAGCCAGTATTACATCTGAGCATTTCACACTGGGAATATCTATAAATGCACCACTTTCTGTCTTTATTATACCCGGCTCCAGTAAAGTGGCTGCTGCAGGCAGAGCTGACACACTGCATGTTTTCCATAATGTGGGGAACAGGAAAATGGATGATGAAAACAGCACACAAAGCGAAAAGTGTTCGAATAAGATGAAAAATGCTGAGGTTTCCACTTTGCTTTAAGGTGCTAATCAAAGTCCTAACAAAAGGATCTAACCTACTGTGGATGAAAAATAGGTTGTCAAGAATTGATACAAATGCTTTCTGTCCTTGGGGCACAAACAGCCTTAAGAAAAGATACATCAAACCTTTTAAAGATGTATGCTCAGCACGGCCGGGTTGCCGAAGAAGGGTATCATTCATCAGGCGGGAAAAAAAAGAAACGTTCACCTTTAATCCTGATTTTCTAAAAGCCCTGGTAGTGAGAGGAATCAGTTATCTCCGTTACTATCCCACAAACAGACCTACACTAAAAATATGCAGTAAAATCACCTTGGCGCACACTCTGCAGGCAATTAAAAAGCAAATGAATTCCTCCCCAATCAGCCACAGTTTCAGGGAGTTTGTAATTGTGGCTATTTTGGGATTCTTGCTTTGTTTTCTCGATCCCTGTTTATGCTGGCGGGAGGAAATAATGCTCCGGGATGGTTTACATTTTGAGTGCTACCTTTGTGAGACCTTCTCATTCATCTCTGATCTGCCACTCAGGACGCAGGCAAGCAGACTGGCCTTTTTTATATTGGGTCTTTTTATCTGCAGAAACTGGAAGTGGTCTGAGCTACTTTGCACTCCAGCTAAATATACGTTATAAGGAAAAACATGACCATAGGTGCAAGTTCTTTGGCTGCAATACATGAGCGTCTCCAGTACTGAACAAGCTGCTTCATTCTGATCACAAAGGAGTAATTTGTGTTTGGTTTAGCACCGGCTCTCCAATGTTTTTGAAAAGCTGGTTCCTATGACCATGATTATTACTGAGAGAAACCACGACACTCTTTAAATCAGGCTTATGGAAGTTCATACCTCAAGAGCCACAAACAGGCCAGCTTTGCCAGATATCCCTGAGGAATATGCATGAGAGAGATTTGCAAGTCCACTAGCTGCATTTTATGCAAATCTCTCTCATGCATATTCCTTAGGGATATTCTGGAAAGCTGGCCTGTTTGCCGCCCTTGAGGACTGAAGTCGGACAAGCCTGCTTTAAATGAAAATCATGAGAACGTAAAGTGTTAAGAAGTCAATATTGAAAGTAGGAACAAATCTGAGATGCAGGTGGAAAGATGACAGGCAGACATTGTCATTGTGAACAATGGTTGCATGTAAATATGGGAGGAAGTACAACCTGATGCACTAAAGGGTTTTGTAATTATATACCTAGATTCCTCACTTCTGTGATATGTGCATAAGTCACACCAGTTTTCTAAGAGAACATATACACATACTTTCCCTTTGAAAATTACTTCACAGAAATGACACACTCAGACCTATCCCTGCAATTTTAGTACATACGGATTTCCTGGCTTATTTTATGCATGTGCTTTGGAAAATATGAGCCTTAACACTAACTCCTTCCCCAGTAATGCTCTGCTCAGTTCGAATATACTTATGCACATAAAAGCTGTATGCACATATTGTGTCCATCATGCATATAAAGGCAAATTTTAGACACTACGGGCCCGATAGTCACTTGGGCAGGCATTGCGCCCCGGCATTGACTATCCAGGGACTGGCACGCACGCCGGAAGCCACAGGAGCTAACTTGGGCAGCGGCTATATTGCATACTACTGGTTCACTCCTGCACCTTAAAGATAGGCAAGGGGTGTCCTCACCTATCTTTTAGGTGCAGGTTGCTAACCGGGCAGCACGAAATATCGCCGCTACCCAGTTAGCAACAGTCTCCGCATCCACTCCACCCCGGAACGCCCCCAACATGCCCCGATGCGAACTGCATAGCTTCGGGGCATATAGCGGGGTTAGAAGGGGATAGTCAACAGCACTAACCATGTCAGCGTCATTGAACATCCCAATTTAAGGCATTTACGCAGTTTACTGGGCTGTAAAGTGTGTAAATGCCTTTCGAATATCAGGCCCTACGTGAATACTGGAATTTAGAAGTCAAGGTTGGGACGTACAGATTTCTGGCAGTATTTTAGAAAGGGCTCTGCCAAAGGTGGAGCCTTGTCTAAAATAGCGCAGGAGTGATATGTTTTAGCTCAAGCTTGGAGCTGGAGGAGCCATTTTACAAATCTACACTTGGGAAAGATCTACGGAGGAAATGTGGCAACTTAAATTTGTAACTGAGCCTTTCACAAACCTACATGTAGAAATGCTGCCAATTAACTACAGATGGATTTTATTTCCATTTGGAGGGGTAAATAATGCCTTTAATTCCTCCTGCAGAGGACTCACCGAACCCAGCCAGGGAGCAGCTGTAAATCCCGAGGTGAAGCATTTTGGCCATGTGCATGAATCCCTACATGAAATGGGGAACACACACGCAGATCTTTGACCTGTCCAGGCCCCTCTGTGCCTCCTTGCAATTAGCTACATACTGAGGACATCCACATGTAAATTTAGTGCTTTCCAAAATCCCCAGTTAAACATGGACGCCATTTCCATTTCCATGTGTACATGCTGGATTTTACACATGGAAATTGCGAATAAGGCTTATAAAATGATCCCCATAGTCTGAGAGATTTTATATAAGGCTAAACTGTGATATATAAAAGAATTAAGAAATCCCTTTTATCCTCATTTTGTATGAAACTGGTTGTTCTTATTTAATTCATCCAAGTAAGATTTCTTCAGATTACACTAGAATACTCTTCTAATAGTATTGATGAGCTTGTCTCCTAAAACATTGACTTTAAGCCCCCTGTCAATGCCTGTTCCTTACAGTGCTTTATGTTTACAAAGATATATATATATATATCTGGCCTGATATTCAGCAGTGGTGACTAGCCGTCTCCGCTGAACTAAAGACATGGATATTCAATGCCGGGCCCTCTGCAACACCTTTACTCTCTTCTCCTCACCGGACCGATCCAGCATCAGTGGTAGAAGCAGGAGTTGCAAGCCTCTCCCACTCCCCCCTCCAAGGCAGGATCGTTCTACCGCTAGCATTTAAAAGGCAGCACACTTCCAGGACAAAGCCCTCTGCAACACCAAGACTCTCCTCACCGGACCGATCCAGCATCAGGGGTAGAAGCGGGAGTTGCAAGCAGTAGAACGATCCTGCCTTGGAGGGGGAGCGGGAGGGGCTTCCAACTCCCGCTTCTACCCCTGATGCTGGATCGTTCTACTGCCAGCATTTAAAAGGCAGCATGCTTCCAGGTGGGCCCACGCCTGAGGGCTTTGCCAGAGGGCCCTTTGGCATGGCCCTTAGGCAGAGAACTGAGGCAGAAACATTGAAATTTTGACAGCAAAACCCTGCCACAACAGACGCAGAAGCTACCACTACAATCCTGTAAGTTACCTCGAAAACTTAGACTATCCACTACCTGAAACCGCATTGGACATTCTCAAACACTTTGCTATGGATCCAACATTCTAACTCTGTTACTTCTCCTGCAAAGGTTCATTTAATAACTGCACTACACATGCACTGCCATTTTGCCTATAATTTGTCAACATTCTTACCATATTATTGTACCAGATTTTTCACCTTGTCTTATGTTCATCACCTCTGACATCACAACTTAATCACAACTTTTGGCCTTTTCCTCATAAGTATGACTTATCTCGCCCTCCCGAGACTTCCGCTAAAGCGATATATCAACCACACCCCAACGGTTAAATTTTAATTCTAAAACTTTTTTTGATGCATCAAACGCTCACAAAGAATTGGTCTTTTTATTGTATCATTTATAACAGGTTTAAGAACTACCATGATGAAACTTATAAAAATACTAATGTTCTCCCCGAAAATATTATGTACTCACTCTGTCTCCTGCTTTTATGCACACCACCTCTCTACTCCATTTCCCCTCAAATCAATACCCACGAACCCTCCCACATACCAATCATACACCATCACACTGGACAGAACCACCTCAGTTATCTTTATAGATATACCTTCACTGGAAATCCACATCTGAACCATAAAAGACCTCCTCATAGACTAATCCATATAAACCCATCCCCAATTGACAAACCACTAGTCAAACAGTTTCCCTTTCGCAGCTCTGTTAAGCCCGCCGGGGCTGATGGGAAACAGGAAATGCCTAAAAGCCTAAATTTAGGGAGGGTTCTGCTGGGCAGGGGGGCCGTGGGACACTCGATTCTGCTGCTGCCATGGCGGCAGCGGCAGCAGCCAGCTTTTTTTTTTATTTTACATTTTCCCTGGGCTGATGGGGGGAAGTGGGGTTAGGACTGGTAATGGGTTGTGGGCTGATGGGGGGGGGGTTAGGACTGGTAATGGGCTATGGGGGGTTAAGACTGAAAATGGGGTGTTGGGGGGTTAGGACTGGAAGTGGGCTGATGGGGGGGTTAGAACTGGTAATGGGCTATGGGGGGGCTAAGACTGGAAATAGGCTGATGGGGTTAAGACTGGAAGTGGACTGATGGGTTAGGACTGGAAGTGGGCTGAAAGGCTTAGGACTGGTAATGGGCTATTGGGGGCTAGGACTGGTAATGGGTTGGGGGTTGCTAGGACTGGAAATGGGCTGAGTGGAAGGGGAGGCTTGAACAGCAAATAGCTGATGGGGATGGGGCCTAGAATGCAAATGGGCTGAGGGAAAGGGGGAGGGGGTTGAACTGCAAATAGTTGATGGGGATGGGGGCTTGGAATAGAAACATAGAAACATGGCCTATATAGTCTGTCCTTTCATATCAACAACTACAACAGTCCCCTTTTTACCTTTAGAGATCCTCTGTGTTTGTCCCATGCTTTTTTGAATTCACTGTCCTCATCTCTACCACCACCACTGGGTGACTATTCCACGGATACACCACTCTTTCCGTAAAGAAATATTTCCGCATATCACTCCTGAATCTATCCCCCTTCACCCTCATCCCATGTCCCCTCGTAGCAGAACTTGCTTTCAATTGAACATTTATGCCACAGAGGTATTTAAACATCTCAATCATATCACCTCTATCCCGTCTTTCCTCTGAGGTGTACATATTAAGATCCCTAAGTCTGTCCTCATATGCTTTATAATGAAGACCACTAATCATCTTAGTAGCCTCCCTCTGCACCGACTCCATTCTGTTCACATCCTTTTGAAGGTGTGGTCTCCAGAATTGCACACCATACTCCAAATGAGGTCGCACCAAAGATTTATACAGAAGCACTATCACCTCCTTTTTTCTGCTAGCCATTCCTTTCCGTTTGCACCCAAGCATCCTTCTAGCTTTTGCCGTCGCCTTTTCTACCTGTTTAGCTACTTTAAGATCATCAGACACAACCATGCCTAGGTCCCACTCTTCTTTAGTGGACAAAAGTACTTCACCCCTTTACTATATTGCTCCCTTGGATTGCTGCAGCCCAAATGCATGACCTTACATTTTTTAACATTAAATCCCAGCTGCCAAATTCTAGACCATTCTTCAAGCTTAGCTAGATCCCTCCTCATGTTATCTACACCTTCCTGGGTGTCTACTCTATTGCAGAATGGAAATGGGCTGATTGGAGGGGAGCTAGGATTTGACATGGGCTGATGGTGGGGCTAGGAAAGGACTAGAAATGGGCTGATGGGGGATGTGATTGGAAATGAGCTGTTGGAGGGACTTGGATAGGACTGGACATGGATGGGGGAGCTAGGACTGGAAATGGGCTGATGATGTGGCTAGGATAGGATTGGAAATGGGCTGATGGGGGGCTAGGACTGGAAATGGGCTGACGCGGGGACTAGAAGGGAGCGGATGCTGGGTGGGGCTGGAACTAGAAGGGAGCTGATATTGGGGGAGGATTAGAATGGGATGGAGCTGGGAGAGTGAAATGGAGAGGGGAAAAATATTTTGTGTGGGAGGGAAGAAAAATCTACAATTGGCTGGGTATTGGGAGAGTAAGTGGGGATTGAGGATGGAGGGGTAAAATTTGAGTGGATGAAATAGAAATGAGGAAAGAGCAAAAGGAGAAAGATTAGTATGTTAAAGCAGATGTAGAGAGAGAATGGAAAAAAAACTAGAAGGGAGAAGAAAGGACAAATGGACAGCAGACGATAGAGAGTTAGCAGAAGACATGAAGAAACCAGAAGAAAGTGACTGGAGCAATTGCAACTGAAAAAAAAATGCACAAAAGGTAGAAAGATATCTCTTTATTATGAATTTATTAAAAGGAATATGTCAGCTCTGGGAAATGTGCATCATTATTTATTTATTTTATTTATTTAGTATACATTTGTATACCGCTACTTCCAGCGATCAGCAGCGGTTTTGATTACAGATTGGAAATTGTCAAATCAAGACAGGAAATTTTTGAGGTATAAACACATTGATTAGACAGGAAAGCACAGCACACAGAGAACTATTTTACAGGGAACATGGGCTATGGAGGGTTAAGTGGCTTGCCCAAGACCACAAGGAGCACCTGTGGGACTAGAAACCCCAGTCCTTCCGGCCCAAGGTTGCTGTCCTCTAGTGGGATTTGAACCCCCGACCTTCCGGCCCGAAGTACCTTGCCCCAACCACTAGGCCACTCCTCCACTCCATTAACGTCCACTCCATTAACGTCTGTGCTTTGTTTAGTACAAGAGGAAATTAATTTATAGTTTTATTTCTACAGTGTTGTTGTACATTCCAAGTTTGGCTTTTGGGGTTCCCAGTTTAATTATTGTCTTCCTGTTTCTAAATTGTGATTCCTTGTTTGGTGATGGTCTGTGTACTGCATGTGTAACTGAGCTGAGGTATTCTGTTTATGTAATTCCTAGTTGACATTGCCACTTGTTCTCTTTCCCCAGTAGGTCATGTATTGTTATTCTCTGAAATGTATTGGTTTAATATTTGCAGTGTTGCTTTTTGATAGGTAGGGTCTGGTGCTTTATGAATCCTGGTAGTGCTGTTATGATACAGCGGGTTTGCTATGGGTTCTAAATGGGCAATGTTTGTAGTAGTTCCTAATGTGCCTGGTGGTTAGCACTGGATTATAGTAATGTAGAAATCTTTTAGTCTTTCTTTATCCATACACTCATTAAGAGGCATGTTTACTAAAAGTTAGTGTATGGTAACATTATGCAAATATTTATGCAAATGAGGCCCCACACCGAGTCTCCGCACATGGCCCCGCACCCCCTTGGGCCGCCCTTGCACATACCTAATGTCTAAGGGGTCATTTTAGAAGCTCTATTTTTGCTTTGGACAGATGTCCAAAGCATGGAGACATCTCTGGAGATGTCCCAAGTGTGGGGATGTCTATCTAGCACAATGGCAATGATGCGAGAGGGGGGGGGGGCATGTCCAGAGCATTCTGAAGATCATAGAAATGCGTGCCCGATTCTATACCTGCTTCAGGGCTTAAGTAGACCTCCAAAAAAGTGTTTGTTTTGCCAGTAAAATCTCTGGGGGATGGGAAGGGGGGAGGGGGCGTCAAGAGGAGATGATACTCTAATATCCCTAGTATTGTCCATACCTCTAAAGACAAGTGATTGGTATGGGGTGATCTGTTTTGTGGGTTTTGCGCTGCGAATGTCTTCCCTAGAAGAACGGCCACCTGGGATGCATACCCTGTCTGGAATATTATGTAAATATGTATATATAGATGTAAGAATGTATAAGTCACCCCCTAAGACGCTAACCATGTGTGCTGTGATCCCAGTTCTTTGTACATACCACCCCCCCCAGTCTTGATTGACAGTCCCCGAACATGAATCAAACCGTTGCTGATCGCTGGAAGTAGCGGTATATAAATGTGCAGTAAATAATACCATCACAGGGATATCTATGTAGCCATCCCCAGTGATGTGCATAATGGGCACATCCACATTTCTGAAATCATGCCTGAATGGTTATTAAATTTTTATTAAAAGCTGGGCCCAGCCCTTTTTGACACAATTTGATATGGTCGTTCCAGATTGCACCTGGTCATCATTTCTAAAATGTGTCTTCACGTAAACAAGTTCAGCACTTGTTATAAACTGTTATTTCTTTCTTTATGCCTTTGAGCTTCTTTCTTTTTATTTCATTATCATTCCATCCTATCCTTTTAAAATACCTGAAAGTAATTTAAAATCCGTGGATAGGGATGCGTGTTTTAGAGGCATTAACTTGAAATTCAAATGGAAATGTTTGATAGTGGAATGAAATGGTAGGAAAATAAAGAACAGAAATACTCAGGTTGTTGATCACAAACGATGTAAAATGTTTGACAGAACTAAAAAAAAGAACTGGAGAAGCCAAAGAAAAAAGGTTTGAGGAACTGTGCGGTGTTTCTTAAGAGGAACTTGAATTTTTTTATCATCTTTCTTGATGTCTCAGCTGCTTATGATACATTAGATCATAATCTTCTTTTGAGCAGATTATATGACTTGGTTTGAGAGATACAGTATGTGGTTCACCTCGTATTTCACAGATAGAAAATAGCTGGTGAAAGTTGGTGAGAAAATATCTTAACTAGAGATTGTACAAAGGGCTGGCCCATCCACCAGGCGGGCTCAGCCTAGGGTGGCAGATCTCAGTGGGCGGCATGGCTTTGCGCAGCATGGGGTGGCATGATAGGACTGCCTAGGGTGGGAAAAGTCCTTGGGCTGGCCCTGATTGTACATGCAGGGCCCGATATTCAGCGGTGCTGACTAACTGATCTAAAGTAGCTGGTCATCATCACCCCCTGAAACTAAGATCCAGATATTCAATGCTGGGGTCATATCCGGCCATCGGCATTGAATATCTGGTTCAAGTGGATAATGGCAAATCTAACCGGGCAGCAGCAATATTCATCAGCTTCCCAGTTAGCTTTGGCAGGGAAAGTTAGGCCAGCCTTTACTGAGTCTAATTTTTGCTGCATAGTGATAATTAAGCAGAAGCTCAATATCGCCACTGCCCAGTTATCGCCTGGTGCCACCCCTGGAACGCTTATTGAATCAGGGCCAGTGCTAGGGTCTCTAGCACCCTCCTGCAGCCTACAGATCGGCACCCCCTCCCTCATTACTGTTAATGATAGGCTGCACCCCTCTTTCCCAAAACTCCTTTGTCAACTGTATTCATGTAATGTTAGTATTTCTCCTTCAAAACAAATATTGTAACAAGAAAATTGCAGGGAAGGGGCAAATGCCTAGCTGGAATAAAAACAAGTACTGTGGAGTAAATATTTAACATCGTAGGAACAGGCTTTGATAGTCAAAGGGTTAATGTGATTGAAGCGAACAAAATCAATGTATTTATTTATTTAAAAGATCTACAATGGTTACAACCACTGAGCTTTTCATGCCTCTTATCTCACTTGTTATTGTTGCTACAGATACTACCGCCACGCTCTCTCTGTATTTATGATTGCAAAGCTCTTTTGTAAATCCGACAAAAGCTGGATTTAAAAAGGTTTGGACAAGTTCCTGAAGAAAACTTTAATAGACTATTATTAAGACAGATCTGGGAAAAGCCACTGCTATCCCTGGGTGCAAGCAGAATGGAAGCTATAGTGAGCACTACAAGGCAGGGCTCAATTCTGGAGCTGATATTCCCAACAGTTGATGGTGGCAGTATTAATGCGAAAACTATCACTTGACTGGACTTTGAAATTTCTTTTAGAGTGATGCTTCGTTGCTGCAACTGTGAAACATGCAGAGACTTTGTTGGTATTGCAGTAAGGATGGACAAAAGTGCAAAGATCATTTTGTAGCCTCCCATGAAAGCTAGCAGTGGTGCTCCTTGTAGTGGACTGGTAGTGATGCTAACCAGGGCCGGATTTACCTTGAGTGAGGCCCTATGCCAACAAAAATTGTGGGCCCCCAGCAGGGGCGGCCCAAGGGGGGTGCGGGGCCTCATTTGCATAAGGGGCCTCATTTGCATAAATATTTGCATAATGTTACCATATACTAACTTTTAGTAAACGTGCCTCTTAATGAGTGTATGGATAAAGAAAGACTAAAAGATTTCTACATTACTATAATCCAGTGCCAACCCATAGCAAACCCGCCGTATCCTAACAGCACTACCAGGACTCACAAAGCACCATACTCTACCAATAAAAAGGCAACACTGCAAATATTAAACCAATACATTTCAGAGAACAACAATACATGACCTACTGGGGAAAGAGAACAAGTGGCAATGTCAAATAGGAATTATATAAACAGAACACCTCAGCTCAGTTACACATGCAGAACATAGACCATCACCAAACAAGTAATCACAATTTAGAAACAGGAAGACAATAATTAAACTGGGAATCCCAAAAACCAAACTTGGAATGTACAACACTGTAGAAATAAAACTATACATTAATTTGCTCTTGTACTAAACAAAGCGCAGACGTTAATGATGCACATTTACCAGAGCTGACATATTCCAATTAATAAATTCAAAATAAAAAGATATTTTTCTACCTTTTGTGCATTTTTTTCAGCTGCAATTGCTCCAGCCACTTTCTTCTGGTTTCTTCATGTCTTCTGCTAACTCTCCATCGTCTGCTGTCCATTTGTCCTTTCTTCTCTCTTCTAGTTTTTTTCCATTCTCTCTCTACATCTGCTTTAACATACTAATCTTTCTCCTTTTGCTCTTTCCTCATTCCTATTTCATCCACTCAAATTTTACCCCTCCATCCTCAATCCCCACTTACTCTCCCAATACCCGGCCAATGTAGATTATTTATCCCTCCCACACAAAATATTTTTCCCTTCTCCATTTTACTCTTCCAGCCCCATCCCATTCTAATCCTCCCCCAACATCAGCTCCCTTCTAGTTCCAGCCTCACCCAGCATCCATTCCCTTCTAGTCCCTGCATCAGCCCATTTCCAGTCCTAGCCACCCATCAGCCCATTTCCAGTCCTAGCAACCCCCCAACCCAATACCAGTCCTAGCCCCCCCATCAACCCCCTTCCAGTCCTAACCCCCCATCACCCCATTTTCAGTTTAAGCCCCCCCTATAACCCATTACCAGTCCTAACCCCCCATCACCCCATTTTCAGTTTAAGCCCCCCTATAACCCATTACCAGTCCTAACCCCCCATCAGCCCACTTCCAGTCCTAACCCCATTAGCCCACCTCCAGTCTTAACCCCCCCAGCCCATTTCCAGTCCTAGCCCCCCATAGCCCATTACCAGACAGCCCCCATCAGCCCACAGCCCATTACCAGTCTTAACCCCCACTCATAGCCCATTACCAGTTCTAACCCCCCCAACAGCCCACAGCCCATTATCAGTCTTAACCCCCCCAAAGCCCATTACCAGTTCTAACCCCCCCAACAGCCCACAGCCCATTACCAGTCCTAACCCCATCAGCCCACCTCCAGTCTTAACCCCCCAGCCCATTTCCAGTCTTAGCCCCCCATAGCCCATTACCAGACAGCCCCCATCAGCCCACATCCCATTATCAGTCTTAACCCCCCCTCAAAGCCCATTACCAGTTCTAAACCCCCCCAACAGCCCACAGCCCATTATCAGTCTTAACCCCCCCCAAAGCCCATTACCAGTTCTAACCCTCCCTCCAACAGCCCACAGCCCATTACCAGTCCTAACCCCATCAGCCCACCTCCAGTCTTAACCCCCCCCAGCCCCTTTCCGGTCCTAGCCCCCCCCATAGCCCATTACCAGACAGCCCCCATCAGCCCACAGCCCTTTATAAGTCTTAACCCCCCCCATAGCCCATTTCCAGTCCTACCCCCCCCCCCCCCCATCGGCTCAAGTAAAATGAAAATTTAAAAAAGCAAAACCGCTGGCTGCTACCAAGGCCGCGGCAGCATGGACGGTCCCGCGGGGCCCCCTCTGCCCTGCCGAATCCCCTGCTGAGCCCCTCCCTGCGGGCTTAACAGAGACGCGAGGGAGAACCCATCAGCCCCTGCGGGCTTAACAGAGACGCGAGGGAGACACTCTCCCTTCGCGCCTCTCAAAGCCGGCACGGAGGGGCTCAGCCGGGGATTTGGCAGGGCAGAGGGGGCCCCGCGGGACCGTCCATGCTGCCGCGGCAGCTTTTTGTGGGCCCTTGCCAGCTGTGGGCCCTACGCCATGGCGTACATGGCGTATAGGTAAATCCGGCCCAGATGCTAACCACAAGCTTCAGGCCTGTGCTGTGACGCATGTGTGTCTGACTCTGATCAACCCAAAGCTCCCTCCAGTGCCTCTATTCTCTGTGGCTGGCTGCCTGACTGGAGCATGAAGGTAAATACCACCTTAGCAGCATGTCATGAGAGGGAAGGAAGGAGGTCCAGCATGTTTGGTACCCTGCAGCAAAGCTGAAACAAGATGAAAGTGCACTTTGGTAGTGTGGCGTGCGGTGGGAAGGGGTTTTCTTTAAAACATAGGCCAGACAGCAGTTCAGGGAAAACAAAATCAGCTTTTTATTCTGTCCCAGTTAGTTAAACCTCCACAAACAAAACTCAGAAGAGACAGCAGTTCAGGGAAAACAAAAGCAGCTCTACTTCTGTTACAGCTTGTTAAACCTCTATAAACAAGTTGTTTTGGCCCTTTCTCCAGCCCCAGTCAGGGCTGGCGCTATCCAGTAAGCCGGGTAAGCATGGCAGGGGGCGTCAGTGATAAGGGGCACTGAAATTGCAACAGCCTGTCCCACGCAGGGTCTGAGCCTCCCTTTGCCCTTGTTGCCTCTTTAATGGGCAAGCCAGTGAGGGACTGGCTCAGGGCCTGAAGTCTCCTTCACTGATTCACCCTTTAAAGGGGCTGAGCACAGCCGGGGGAGCATTTTCCTTTGCTCCTGCAGCTGTGCTGCTTTAAGAGCCGTGTGGCCGTGGGTTTTCTAAAGTTAGTATAAGCATTTCCTGTTTCCTGTTTCCATCTCTTAAAGCAGCACAGCTGCGAGGGCAAAGGAGAATGCTCCCCCAGCTTTGCTCAGCCACTTTAACCCTTTCATGGCTGTTGTTGCCATATGGCAACCTTCTATTTTCCCCCAAATGTTACACCGGATTCAATATTTCCAGAAAATTATTAATCGTATCTTAAGTTATGTAATCTGTTGTGGACACGAAAGGGTAAAAGGGTGAATCAGTGAAGAAGGCTTCAGGCGCCCTTAAAGGTTGGGCGTCCCACGCCAGTCCCTCATTGGCTCACCCATTAAAGCTACTATAGGCTATTACTCCACTTGCAAATAAATAATATATATAATAAATACATTTAAGGTAAAGAAAAGACTTCTCATGTCAATTCACCAAAGCCGAGATTCATTGGAGCACAATGCTGAGACATTGAGGGTTTGCATTCTTGGCCTTTGAAGTAGCCCCGATGTGAGGACTACTCATCTTCCTCAGTACCAGAAAAGCTGTGCCAGACTTCACAAGATTGAGACCAGCCTGCTGTTACTATCCTTCGGTTTCTGGGAACATTGTCTGAATTTACTGTAGATCCCTTGCCTTTGGTGATAGCAGCCCTTGAGAATCAGCTGATGAAAGGTCTCCAGGAGAGAATATTGATGCTCTTTGCCATGTGTGAAATTAAAGCTCTGGCCACATTGACCATAGCACATCAAGAAATCAACCCTTTCTTGGAGATTTACTGCCTGTGGTCCAGACATTGAACAGCCTTGACACCAGTACCTAACCAGATGATATTGCTCTCCAGTACATCAGGGGTTGATCCTCCCTGAGATGTTGGAAGTCATCAGTGCATAGGTGCTCCCAAAGGAGATCTGTCTCCCTTTGGAAAGAAGGGCCATCTAGGTAAAGACTCGGATGTCATTAGAGTACCTCTCTGAGTCAGATGCAAACTACTCATGGTAAACTGAGTTTGATTCTGAATATTTCTCCTCATGAGAGACTCATTTCCCCTCCTGAGAAGTTATCTTTTCACAATTTTGTGAGGGATATGGCTAAGGCCATACAATTTCCATTGGAGGAGCCCAGGGACGGGGAGCTGGATATCCTCTAATATTCTGTTATCCCTAATGAGGCGGTGACAATGCCCATGCACCACATCCTTTAGAGATTGCAGATTAGCATGCGGAAGACCCTCCTTTCTGTACCTTCACTTAGTAAGAAGGTAATTTCTATGTATAGAGTCCAGAAGCTCTAGCTGCTATACCTATGGCCATCATATCCACTCTCAAAAGAGCCAAAAGCTCCAAGTCACACTCCTTAGCACCTCTGGGGAGAGAGGCCTGGACTTTGGATTCTTTTGGACAAACGTTTTCCATACTGCCATGCTAACGTCCTGCATGGCATCCTATCAGTCTTTATGAGCATGTACTTACACAACATTATGTACAGTCTCGATGATGTGTCCAACTATCTCCCTCCAGAGAAAGCTAAGCCATATCATTCCCTTTTGAGTCAAGGAAAGGTGTAAAGGAAATACGTTGTCTATGTGACATGATATTTTTGAGACAGTATCGGGAGCTTCTTCTATGTGCATTGGCACCATATTTGTGGTCTCTCTCCAATCCAATAAAATTACCTGGTGGCTCAGTAGACTCTACCATCACCCAACCCCCCTGAACCAAGGAAATTGCCTGGTGACCTAATGGCTCCTAGCCCCCACCCTCTGAATCCTCCCGGGAAATTCTGGACCCACATACCTTAAAAGTCATGGGGGAGGGCAGGAGCAATGCCCACACATTCCCACCCCCATGCCACCCTCTTAAAAAATGGCAGCACTGGCCCCATTCCATATAGGCAGTGACCACTGGGGTGCATCATTGGATGCATGACATGGGATCAGTTGTCCCAGGATGCACCACAGGGGAGTGTCACTCTGCCATATAAGGCAAAATTGGTCTGCCTTATATGGGAGATCAAACATACCTGGGGAATCCCAGGATGCACAGCATGGGCCTAAGCACCACAGTTTTTCAAGGCAGTGGTGTGGGAAATGGGAGCATGTGGGCATCACTCCTGGCCCCAATTTTTAAGATACCAGGGGGTCTTAAAACCTATCAGGATGGTTTGGGGTGGGGGCTAGGGGCCACTAGGCCACCAGACCATTTTTGTGGTTCAGGGGTGGGTGTAGGGGCCACTGACCAACAGGTAATTAAAAACATAAGATATGCCATACTGGGTCATATCAAGGGTCCGTCAAATACAGTATCTTGTTTCCAACAGTGGCCAATCCAAGTCACAAGAACCTGTTAGGGTTCCCAAAAGATATATAGATTCCATGCTGCTTGTCCCATGGGTATGCAGTGGATTCCCTGGTCCTTTTAAATAATGGTTTATGAACTTTTCCTCTAGGAACTCATCCAAACCTCTTTTAAGCCAAGCTACACTAACAGCTTTTGCTACATCTTCTGGTAATATTCCAGAGTTTGATTACACATTGAGTGAAAAAATATTTCCTCATATTAGCCTTAAATGTGCTACAGTGTTGCTTCATTGTGTGTCCCCTAGTCTTTCTACTTTTTGAAGGAGTGAAGGAGTAGCCTAGTGGTTAGAGCAACAGCCTAGTACCCAAGAGATCAGAATTCAGTTTTCAGTGGCACTCTTTATGATCTTGGGCAAGTCACTTTAACCTCCATTGCCTTGGAAGAAAAGGCCTAGCAATCTACTTCTAGTTGTACCTTGCTAAGAAAACCCAAAGGCTGCTGACTCAGCATTGACTTGATGGCACTTAATAAAAATTAAAAAGCAACCAATCTACATTTATCTGTTCCACTCCATTCATTATTTTGTAGACCTTAGCCATCTCTTTTCCAAGTTGAAAAACCTTAACTTTTTAAGCCTTTAGAAACATAGAAACATAGAAATATGACAGAAAAAGACCACATGGCCTATCTAGTCTGTCCTTCCATATCAACAACTACAACAGTCCCCTTTTTTCTTTAGAGATCCTCTGTGTTTGTCCCATGCTTTTTTGAATACAGATACTGTCCTCATCTCTACCACCATTCCACGGATCCACCACTCTTTCCGTAAAGAAATATTTCCGCATATCACTTCTGAATCTATCCCCCTTCACCCTCATCCCATGTCCCCTCGTAGCAGAACTTGCTTTCAATTGAAAGAGGCTCTCCCCCTGTACATTTATGCCATGGAGGTATTTAAATATCTCAATCATATCACATCTATCCCGCCTTTCCTCTAAGGCAGTGGTTCTCAACCTTTTTTGTACCGTGACCCCTTTTACCGTTGGTCAACTTGTGGTGACCCCCAATGATAAAATCAAATGCGTCTCTCTTCCTTTACCGTTAACGCATTGTCGCTGTAATCATTTGTTGAATTATTAATATATTATAGGCCTTTGCAATATGTTTTTATTTATAAAATACTTATTTAAATAATCAAAACAACAAGTAACAATATTTGATTTCAAAATTATGATGATTTTGTAGTCAAATCACTAATATGAAATAAAATTATTTTTTCTACCTTTGTTGTCTGACCAATTTATTCTCTGATCATGCTGGTCCCGATCTGAGGCTTCTGCTTTCCTGTCTTCTCTTAGCTCTCTTTCTGTGGTCTATGGTCCATCTGCCAGTTCTTATCTCTTTTGTTTTCTTCACTTCTTTCCATCAGCCTATTTCCAGTCCCAGTAACCCTCCCCAGTATCAGCCCCTTTCCAGTCCTCACTCCCAGTACCTTCCAATGTCAACTTGCATTCCCATGACTGCCACTGGTGTCCATTCCCTTCCAGTCCCCCTCCTTCCCCACTGATCAGTCCCTTCTAGTACAAATACCATGGCAGCCCCTCTCAGATCCACTCCCTTTCAGTTCCATGCTCCCATCCCCTTGTATCAGCCCACTTGTAGCCTTAGCCCCCAGTTTTCTTCCAGGGTCAGCAGCTCTATCCTCCCCTCCCCACAATCAGCCCATTCCCAGTCAAAGCCCCCTAATCAGCTCACTTCTAGTGCTAATCCCCCTCAACCCCATTACCAGTCCTACCCCCCCTAATCAGCCCAATACCAGTCCCTACCCCCCATCAGCTCATTTCCAGTGCTAGTCCCCCCCTCAACCCCATTACCAGTGCTAGGCTCCCCTAATCAGCCCATTTCCAGTCCTAACCTCACTGATCAGCTCATTTCCAATGCTAGACCCCCATCAGTCCATTACCAGTCCTACCCCCCCTTGATAAGTCCATTCCCAGTCCTAGCCTTCCCTAATCAACCCATTACCATTCGTAGCCCCCCCATCTGCCCATTACCAGTGCTAGCACCCCCATCAGCCCATTATAATCCTAACCCGCACTGTCTCTCGCCTCTGTCCAGCATTTATCCCGTCTGTCCAGTATGTCCCCATGTCTCTCCCCTTTGTCCATGCCAGCCTACTCCCTCCATGTCAGCCCACCTCCCTCCATCCATCCATATCAGCCCCCTCCCTCCCTCCATGTCAGCCCCCATCCTTCCATCTGTCCATGTCAGCCCCCCTCCCTCCATCCATCCCTCCATGTCAGCCCCCATCCTTCCATCCGTCAATGTCAGCCCCCCTCCCTCCCTCCCTCCCTCCATCCATCCATCCATATCAGCCCCCATCCCTCCCTCCCTCCCTCCCTGTCAGGCCCCTCCCTCCCTCCCTCCATCCATCCATATCAGCCCCCATCCCTCCCTCCCTCCCTCCCTGTCAGCTCCCTCCTTCCCTCCCTGTCAGCCCCCATCCTTCCATCCGTCCATGTCAGCCCCCCTCCCTCCATCCATCCCTCCATGTCAGCCCCCATCCTTCCATCCGTCCATGTCAGCCCCCCTCCCTCCCTCCCTCCCTCCATCCATCCATATCAGCCCCCATCCCTCCCTCCCTCCCTCCCTCCCTGTCAGGCCCCCTCCCTCCCTCCCTGTCAGGCCCCTCCCTCCCTCCATCCATCCATATCAGCCCCCATCCCTCCCTCCCTGTCAGCCCCCTCCCTCCCTCCCTCCCTCCCTGTCAGCCCCCATCCTTCCATCCGTCCATGTCAGCCCCCCTCCCTCCATCCATCCATCCCTCCATGTCAGCCCCCATCCTTCCATCCGTCCATGTCAGCCCCCCTCCCTCCCTCCCTCCCTCCATCCATCCATCCATATCAGCCCCCATCCCTCCCTCCCTCCCTGTCAGCCCCCTCCCTCCCTCCCTCCCTCCATCCATCCCTCCATCCATCCATATCAGCCCCCTCCCTCCATGTCAGCACCCCTCTGTCGATGTCAGCCGTGTTGCAGGTTGTCTGCCTCCCTTCTAATGCAGCCGCGGCTCTCTGCCTCTTAGGGAACCGCGGCTGTACCTGTAAAATCATTGCAGAGCCCTTCCTGTCTCGATGGGCTCCATGCAGCATTGTCCCGCCTCCAAAGGAAGTTGTTTACCACTTCCTTTGGAGGCGGGACAATGCTGCACGGAGCCAGTCGAGACAGGAAGGGCTCCGCAACGATTTTACAAGTACAGCCGCGGTTCCCTAAAAGGCAGGGAGCCGCGGCTGCAGAAGAAGGCGGTGAGTTTGCCGGAGTTTGCTGCTGCCGCCGAGAAGCGGACTCGGCAGCGGCAGCAACTTGTGCACATCTTAATTTTTTTTTTAAACTTGGTGGAGGCTAAGCGACCCCCGCTAAATCCTGTGGCGACCCCCGTTGGGGTCGCGACCCACAGGTTGAGAACCGCTGCTCTAAGGTGTACATATTAAGATCCTTAAGTCTGTTCTCATATGCTTTATAATGAAGACCACTAACCATTTTAGTAGCCACCCTCTGCACCGACTCCATCCTGTTCACATCCTTTTGGAGGTGCGGTCTCCAGAATTGCACACCATACTCCAAATGAGGTCGCACCAAAGATTTATACAGAGGCACTATCACCTCCTTTTTTCTGCTAGCCATTCCTCTCCGTATGCACCCAAGCATCCTTCTAGCTTTTGCCGTCACCTTTTCTACCTGTTTAGCTACTTTAAGATCATCAGACATAACCACGCCTAGGTCCCGCTGTTCTTTAGTGGACAAAAGTACTTCACCCCCTATACTCTATTGCTCCCTTGGATTGCTGCAGTCCAAATGCATGACCTTACATTTTTTAACATTAAATCCCAGCTGCCAAATTCTAGACCATTCTTCAAGCTTAGCTAAATCCCTCCTCATGTTATCTACACCTTGCTGGGTGTCTACTCTATTGCAGATTTTGGTATCATCCGCAAAGAGGCAAACCTTACCCGACAGCTCTTCCGCTATATCACTAACAAAGATGTTAAAAAGAACCGGACCAAGGACAGATCCCTGGGGCACACCACTGATAACATCCTTCTCCTCAGAGTGAGCTCCATTTACCTGTACTCTTTGTCACCTCCCACCCAACCAATTTCTAACCAAAGCAGTAACTTTAGGGTGCATTCCTAGGGTGCTCAGTTTGTTTATAAGTCGCCTGTTAGGAACAATGTCAAAGGCTTTACTGAAATCTAAATACACCACATCTAGGGCTCTCCCTCGGTCCAACTCCCTGGTCACCCAGTCAAAGAAATCTATCAGATTTGTCTGACAAGACCTGCCTCTTGTGAATCCATGCTGCCTCGGATCCTCTAATCCGCTGGACTCCAGAAACCTCACTATTTTCTCTTTCAGCAGCGTTTCCAATAATTTACTCACCACCGAAGTTAAACTAACCGGCCTGTAGTTTTCAACCACATCCTTACTTCCGCTTTTGTGTAAAGGCACCGCATGAGCCTCTCTCCAGTCCTTTGGCACCACTCCCGACTCCAACGAGGCATTGAAAAGGTCAGTCAGTGGAGCTGCTAGAATGTCCCCAAGTTCCCTCAGTATTCTAGGGTGTATCCCCTCCGGTCCCATCGCTTTGTCTACTTTAAGTTGAGCTAGTTTCTCACAAACACAGTCTTCTGAAAATTGTTCAAGATGTCCCTCGCTTCTGTTCCTGTTTGTGGGTGTTTTCTGAGGTCCTGCTCCTGGTTCTTCATCTGTGAACACAGAACAGAAATATTTGTTAAGCAATTCCGCTTTATCATCATCAGCTTCTACATATTCCTCCCCTTCACCCTTGAGTCTGACAATACCACTTTTGCCCCTCCTCTTCTCACTAACATATCTTTTCCCCCATTTTATTGCATTGGCTATTTCCTCCTCTTTTTGAATCTTTGCTTTCCTGACTACTTTGCTAGCTTCTCTAAGTTTTTCCAAGTCTTCTTCTCTCTGTGATCTCTCTTGTATTTCATGAAGGCCTCCCTCTTTTTCTTTACCTTTTCAGCTACTTCTTTTGAAAACCATAGCGGTCTCCTTTTCCTTTTACCTTTATTTACCATTTTAACAAAAAGGTTGGTTGCCCTTAAAATATCCTCTTTCAATTTTGCCCAATGTTTTTCTGCATCCCACAGCTGTTCCCATCCTGCTAACGACTCACTGAGGTATTGGCCCATTTTGGCAAATTTAGTCTTCCTAAAGTCTAAGACCCTTACCTTTGAATGGATTCTAACAGCCCTAGTCCTAATACTGAACCACACCATCTGGTAATCACTGGATGCAAAATGATCTCCCACTATAACATCAGAAACACTTTCACCATTGGTAAGCACCAAGTCCAGTATGGCCCCTTCACGTGTGGGGTCTGTTACCAATTGTCTGAATAGTTCTCCCTGTAAAGAATCCAGGATCTCTTTACTTCTAAATGATACTGCAGCAGGAATGTGCCAATCAACATCTGGCATATTGAAATCCTCTATCAGTATTACTTCCCCTTTCCTAGCAATGCTGCATATATCTTCAATTAACTCTCTGTCCACCTCTTCCTCTTGTGAGGGAGGTCTGTATATCATGCCAATGGAAATAGATTTCTCTTTCCCTCTTTCTAGTTTAACCCACAATGCTTCCTCTCTCCCTTTGAAGCTCTGTAATTCCAAAGCTTTAATAGTATTTTTTACACATAGTGCCACTCCTCCTTCCCTTCTTCCTACCCTGTCCTTTCTGAATAAAGTATAGCCAGGTATAGTTACATCCCAGTCATGGTTTTCTGTGAACCATGTTTCTGTAACTGCCACTAAATCCAAGTCGGTCACTCCCACCAAAGCTTCAACATCAGGGATCTTATTTCCCATGCTACGGGCATTTATACACACTGCTTTCCATATGTTACACCTGTTACCCATTTCCATAAAGGTATTTAATGTATCAATTACATGGGGGCTTTCACTTACCTGGGGGCTTTCTTCACCCATCCCCAACGAATCTAGATTAGCCAGTCTACTACTGAAGACACATAGACGTTTCTTGGACAGATGGATGCCATCTCTGCTCTGCAACCCTTGGAACAGCATCTCATGGTCTAGGAAACCAAAACGCTCTCGATGACACCATCCACGCAGCCATGCATTCATCTCCAGGATGCGAGCCTCTCTGCCTTGGCCTTTACCCTCAACAGGGAGGATTGAAGAGAACACCACCTGTGCACCTAACTGCTTCACCCTCTGTCCCAAAGCCATGAAGTCACTTTTGATATGCTCAGAGGGATACTTGTCAGTATCATTTGTTCCGACATGGATTAGCAACATTGGGTAATAGTCAGTGGGCGTGATGAGTCTCAGCAAACTCTCCATAACATCTTGGAATTTGGCACCAGGCAGACAGCATACCTCTCTGGACATCAAGTCTGGTCGGCAGATGGACGCCTCAGCACCCCTCAGAAGAGAGTCACCAAACACCACTACCCTTCGCTTTCTTGTGGTCACTGATTCTGCAACTTTGGGGTACTTGAGCTCTGGTTCTTCCCTTTCCAGGGATGCTTTCATCTCCTCCACTTCCAGGGCTGCATAATGGTTCTTCAATTCAAGGGCTGGAGAAGTTGGATTGGTGATTCTGCAGGCCCTGGTGACTTGTGTCCAACCTTCGTCATTCTGTTGGCACCCATCTTCTCCTCTGCTGGAGAGCTTGGTTGCTGCAAGAAGCATATCATCAATGTACTTCTCACTGTCTTGAATGCTCCTCAGCCTCGCCACCTCCTCTCTGAGTCCCTCCACTTGTTTCCTCAGAGCTTCAGGGGAGGTAGGGATATCCTTCCATCCCTTTTAACATTTTGGTCATGCTTCTCCGTATCTGTTCTAATTCTGCTATATGCTTTTTAAGATTTGATGACCAGAATTCCACACATAATCTCCTTTTTGAAAATTAAATGCTAGCACAGTGAATTTCCTTGCTATCCTCCCTCCATTTATTAAATCAAATGTGTTCATGTTATGATCTCTATTGTCAAGCAGCCCCAAAATCATTATTTCTCACACTAAATCCAATGTTCCACTGAAGACAGGGAGGAGTGGCGCAGTGGTTGGGACAGGTTACCTCAGGCCAGAAGGCCAGGGGTTCAATTCCCACATGGGGACAAGCAACTTCAGGCCAGAGGGACTGGTGTCTCTAGTCCCATGGCCATGCCTTGGGCAAGCCACTTAACCCTCCATTGCCTCAGGTACACTTAGATTGTGAGCCCTTTGGGGACAAGGGAATAAAAAGTACCTGTTAGTATACATGTAAACCGCACAGATTCTAAAGAGCATGGTATAAAAAATAAATAAATAAAGACTAAATCTAAAATAGCTTCCCCTCATGTTGGTTCCTGAACCAGCTGCTTTATGAAGCAGTCATTTATTCTGTAGGTTTAGGTGGTGAGGGGTAGGCACCACTGGTCCAAAAGATAATTTTGATGATTTGGGGGGGGGGGGGGGGATTGGGGGAGATCGTGTTTGGGGGGGGGGGGGGGGGGAGGAGATCTGGTCATCTGAGGTGGTGTCAAACCACGTCAGAGGATCTTTTGGCACTTGCTATTATATCTACTTGAAGCTGGCATAAATAACTAGCATTAAATGAAAAGTAAAAAAAATTGCTATGCACAGTTTTTTACATTGGGGCATTTAAAAAATCATTATTTTTCATGCCCACTGCGCTATGCTTTAGCACAATAATTTTGCTGGTGATTTTCTGCAGTTTTACAACAAAGGCATTGAAGGGTTAAGTGACTTGCCTAAAGCCACAAGGAGAGCTACTGAGATTTGAACCCTAGTCTCTAGTTTATGAGCTTACTACTTCTCTAGCCACTAGGTTACTTCTCCACTTCACAATTTTGTTTTATATATTCAAGGCAGCTATAAAATTACCCCCCCCCCCCCCCGAAAGTGTGTTGTGGCATCTATGCTCTTAGAATGAACCAGCATCATTGGGCTTGTTCACCTTATCACACGTTTTCATAATCACTTGGCTCTATTTTGTATAATCCCATTAATCATTTAAATGAGGAGCTAAAGGAAAATATTTTTAATAACTTTCTAGTAGGCTAGAATATTAAGAGCTGAACATATTATCAAACTTTCTTTAAAGAGGTAGGATATAAGCTCAAAAAGGAGCGAGCTTTAGTGCTGGAATCATAAGAGCAGAGCAGCAAAGGCTCTGGATAGCTAGAAAGTGATTCAGTGGATTTAGTCTCAGCACCTATCCTAAAACAGGAAGAGCAGTGGTGGTGAAGTCACAAGCCCTGCTCCTTTGCTCTTTGCTCTAGAACAGTAGTGACCTTGTGGTGGCAGCTGGTCAGTGAAAGCAAAGTTAATTTTGTCAATTAGTACTGACTTCCCAAATTATTTCCGTTTTTTCCTCCAGAACCCCATCATTCAGTTACATGCACCAGACAGGAATACTGCTGTTCAAAAATATATGTTGGACTTTGCAAATCTTTTATTTACTGAGCTGGACTGTGGGAATATGATTGACGACTTGCATGGAAAGCCAAACCTCTAAGCTATATGATTTATTGACTTTCACACTCTGATTATTCTATTGAATGTGCTGCTTTGTTGACTCCTTATGTAGCCTTGTTCAAATAAGAATTATTTACTGACTGTTCCTCTGTCTCTCTTGAATGCAGAATTACTGTGACAGCATGTGATTTTCAGTGGCTAGCCCAGTCAGGTGGAATTTGCTTCCATTGTGTCTCTGTTAATTTTAGGACTATTTTTTTTCAGAACGTTCTGAAGGCACATTTGTTTATTTATATAATTGTTTTACTTATTTTGTCTTGTGTTATTTTTACTATGTAGCTAAATATCGGATGCACGTCTGGGCCGTGGGGACGCCCAAAACTTGGACGGGGCCAAGTTGGACCTGATTCCCTAACCCTGGACTGCGGAATCAGGCAGATGGATGGCCCAACATGCACCCGATTCCCTGGAAGGAGATGTCTCGGAGGCTGCCCGTCCCCACTGCACAAGGCTCCGGCTGGTATGCCGGTGTAGTAGCATCCCATCGCCTGCCCTACAGCGGCCCCCGCACAATGCTCTCAGGCCGTCAGCGGGGGCCCATGAGGGCAGGCTCCATCCTGCGCCACTGCCATTGAGTGCGGGAGGCTGCAGCTTGCCAATGGTGAATTCCGCCCTGGAGTAGAATAGGCTGCGCCCATGTATGTACAGAGGCCTGTCCTGAGTAGCCTCTCTATGTCCCGGCATCTGGCCACTCCCTCGCCTCAGCCCATTCCCACCCACAAACAGCGTGTCCTGCACAAATGCTTTGTACGTGTGGGGAACGCTGCCGACGGACTAGGGGTATGGAGCTGAATGCGGGTTGGACATCCAGCCTGCACATCCAACCCTGCTATTCATGGCTCGGAATGCCCCCCCATGTCAATTGTTTTCTTTTAATACATACATATTGCTGTAACTTGCCCAGTAATTTTATGATGAGCAAGAGATAAATATGAATAAACAAAATTCAAAAAAGCTGCATCTGTACAGTGAGATCAGCTGTCGGTCTAGGACAGTGATCAGCAATTCAGATCTATTCTTAGCTAGAAATGCACCTTGTGCGACTTGCGAGCCTGGTGCCCAGCCCACCCCCCCCCCCCCCCCAGCTCTGTGCAGGAGCTCGGTTTTGTCAGGCTTTCTGGAAGCCCAGTGATGAAATCAGTGCCGCCTTTCTTATTTGCGCCCTCTGCGATTACACCACTCTTACAGCCTTTGGCATGACCCTGCACCAACTCACAACTCCTTAAGTCACACATGGGCCGTAGCAGGAGAAGCTGAAGTCACCAGTCTCTGGTGGCCACAAATCAGTATCCAAGAGCTGCCCCCCTGATAGCCTCATGCGATCACATGAGAAAGACTTGCTACCTGCAGAGACAGATGTTGTCACCAGAGTAGCAGTTGCTAGTTTTGTAAGGGGGCATAGGGAGGAATTACAGTCATCAGTCAGAGATGAACTACAGCCGTCAGTAACATCCACCTGCAGAAGAAAAGCCCTGGGTGAGATTCTGATCCTACTTGCTTACCTGCATGAGATAGGCTGATTATTGCTGCCATTGCAACCCTTCCCTGCTCCAGCTCTCCAGAGAAAGGAAAATGACTGGCATTAGTAAATTATAAGATCCCTTTTAGCAATTTTTTTCAAATGCGGCATTTGTTGATGGGAGCAGATATTCTAAAACCTTTTAGAGAATTACCATAGCTAGAGATTATTTTGTTTGAAAGGAATGTGCTAGCAAAGGGTTAATGTCAAGATTGTAAGGAGCTTTACATCGATTATTTCTTCGGATTTACACTGTCCATGTTAATATACGGAATACCTGGGTACAACACCCCCTGAATGAGGAGGACTAGAGAAGGGCACATCTATATGTGAATAAAAGTTTCTTTGCCTCAAAACAAGTGCAATATAGGCTTGTTTGTAGATGGAATCTGTTCCCTACTTGGTTAGCTAAGATGGATAAACAAGGAGGTAGTTTGTGTTGGAGAGGATGTGGGCAAATGGGTTCATTTACTGTATGCACATGTGGGATTGCAGAATTGGGCAGAATATTTGGATTTGAAGGAGAATGACCTAAAATAGGGGTAACCATCAAGATCCCCTCAGACCCAAGTTGTTATTTTAACTTGCAATGGCACCTAGGGAATTGATAGATACAAATAATCTGTGGCTTTTATTGGCCACCACGATTACAATTGCTAGAAACTAGAAATCCTCTGACAATTGTAAAGTGACAGAGTGGATGGGAACCTGGGCAAAACTTATGAAATATGACAAATTAACCTGGCCGCTGTGTGGTAAGTCTGAAGGATTTAAAGAGATCTGGGCCCCCTTGCTATCATTTTTGCTCCTGGTCCCAGTGTATTACTACCCTCTCCAGGCTAAAGTTGTGTCCCGATCTCCCTCTTTATAGATATTCACAACCCTTGTTACTTGAGGGAGTTTTGTTGTTGAAATATTGTTTGGTTAATAGTTTGTCAATACATTTATTATGAGATTACTGGAAGTCCAGAAGTTCATAATAATAGGAATTGTGTGAGGGTGGGAGCATCATTTAAACAAAGAGAAACTACAAGGAGTCATCAAAGGAATTATAGGGTAAACTTAATTTTAGGGTTGCAGGTTTAGGAAGGTTCTCTATGAAAAATATATAGAAGACCTATCCGGCCACTTGCTGTTTGGTACTGAAAATAAGTTTCCATTTATGGCACATGACAAGACTTCGACTTTCATACTTTGGACACATCATGCGAAGAGAGAGATCATTAGAGAAAGACATTATGCTTGGCAAGATAGAAGGTCAACGCAAAAGAGGAAGGCCAGCAATGAGATGGATCGATACAAAAACAGCAGCTACAGGTGCCAGTCTGTCAACAATGAGCCGCCTGACTGAAGACCGAACACAATTTAGGATAGCTATCCAGAGGGTCGCCATGAGTCGACTCCGACTCGACGGCACTTAACAACAACATCCGGCCACTTGCTGTTTGGTACTGAAAATAAGTTTCCATTTATGTTTAAGTTTCCATTTAAGTTTCCTCACCACTCTCCTCAACAACTTACTCACCAGCATAGACAATATCCGCCAAGGCATTGTGCTAATCTTCTTAGATATAGCAGCAGCCTTTGACTCGGTAAATCACGAGATACTCATTACACGTTTGAAGGAAAAAGGCATTGGTAGTTCAGCTCTGGAATGGTGTAAATCATACCTAGACACCAGAATGCAATATGTAAAATCTGCGACGGGAGAATCAAATCTCTTCCATCAAAAACAAGGGGTACCACAAGGGTCATCTCTCTCATCTCTCATGTTTAACATCTACATGCAGCCTATCTGCAATATCATCAGATCATTCAACGTGAAATGTATGATTTACGCAGATGATATCCTACTTTATATGCCATTTTCTACAAGGCAATTAGACCTACTGCCCATAATAAATTGCTTTAATGCAGTATCGGAATGGCTTCTCTCACAGAACCTCCGCATCCAACACAAGAAAACTGAGGTTCTCTTTGTTACGCGAGACCCCAACTTCATTCCACCATCACATATAAGTGTGAAAGGAGCGGATCTAGCCACAAAAGAAACAATAAGATACCTTGGAGTCACGCTGGACCAACGTCTCAATCTGAAAACACATGTAAACAATATTACAAAAGCTGTATACTTCAAAATACGCACACTCAGGCATCTTCGCTCATTACTTGACCCAGATGATTTTAGAACCATCTTCCAAGCACTCATTTTGCCGCATTTCGATTTCGCCAACTCAATTCTACAAGGTCTCCCACAATCCACCCTAAGCTCTCTTCAACTTGCCATGAATACTGCTGCAAGGATTCTACAAGGAGCTGCCAGGAGTGATCATGTAACACCAATCCTCAAACAGCTTCACTGGCTCCCGATACAAGGCAGACTCGAATTCAAAACCCTAGTCCTAACATACAAGGCCATCCACGGTGTATCTGCAAACTCAATAATTGATCTCACACAAACACTACCACCAACAAGATCCAGAAGACATATAGCGATAAACACCCTAATAATACCGAAGGCCATAACAACGTGTAGCCGATCAACAGCGAACAGAGCCTTCATGTTCTGTGCCCCAAAACACTGGAACTCCCTACCACCCGAAATTCGTGCTATAACTAACATATGCCAATTCAGAAAGGCCCTCAAACATAACTTATTCATCAAATACTACCCTACATAAAGCTTCCCCTCAAGCATAACCTAATCAACAATTATTACCCTACATAAATTCAAAATATTCACCTCAATATTAACCACTTTGCCTCCTTTCACAACCCCACAAGCAACGTCTCATAAATACCTTTCATGTTATCAAAATTAACAGACCAACATTCTATGTATATAGTTTTACCCCCATATTATTCAAGTTTATCGAATCCAAGTTTATCTTCCTGTTTTATGTAAAACCGAGCAGCCTGTTGTTCTGGTCTTTGGTTATCTGTAAACCGCGCTGATTGTAAATAGCGCGGTATATAAAAAACTGTAATAAAATAAATAATAAATAAATGTAGAGAAAGCAACATTTGTATCCATTTGACATCCCAAGCTTAGGATAAGCAATAGTATTGTTCTTTGTGTTTTTTCCTCTTTAGGCTGATGTTAGTTTGTAATAATCTCTGTATATATGTCCCACTTCCGACATGTTCTAATAAAGACGTAAAGTCTCAAAGGTAGTCTCTCATGGGAGCTCTGAGTGCTTTGCTTTTCTACAAATCCTTGATATTTGACCAATGTTATTTTTATCGGTAACAAACCTATGCTGCCTGCCTTGATTTTTGCCTGTTCCTGGACTCTGCTTCTGCCTGCCGTTTGGATTTGGTTCTGTGCCTGGTACTTCTCCTGCCTCTTCCTAATGTCCGGTGTCCACTCCACTCTGCTAGGAACACCACTGCCATGTTTGAAGTCCTGGAAGCTTCTGAGTACCAGAAGGCTCGACCTGAAGGAAAAGGGAGCTGTTGTAGGCAAAGGTGCATTTATGGCACATGACAGCGAGGTACGGTGCCTGCACTCCATAAAAGACAAGCGCCTGCAGCATTGTGTCTCTCCCTGTTCTTCAATGCTCTTTTGCTGTTAGCTGTGTGCTGTGTGTCCACTATTTACCTGAGTTTTGCTGTCTCCTTTAGTGCCTGCCCTCCATCTGGGTCAGCGCTTCACTGCTTGCCACTTGGGTTCCGCCCCCTCCCGGAAGTCCCGCGGGCGCGTTCATGCGGCCGCGCTCAGCAAGGTACGGTGCCTGCACTCCATAAAAGACAAGCGCCTGCGGTGCTTGTCACCGCGGCGCGCGTCGGGGGCGTGCACCGAAGCAGCGCACCTAAGGAGCACGCTCCTTAGGTGCGCTCCTTGGGGCCGCTCCGGGCGCGGAGGTCGTGGACGACAGTTTGCTGCCACTATGTTGCTTGGTCTACTTCTCGGTCTCCTCCTACCCTTTGGGTCACCTGATCTCTGCTCCCTCTCTACGTCGGTCTCCACGGCTGCTTCTGGTCTAGAGCTGGTAAGTGCGCCTCCTTTTTCCTCGTTTCCCGTTTGCCCTAGCCCTATGGCTTTCATCCCTGTTCACTGGGGCTGGCGGTCGGGGCGGTCCTCTCTCCCGCGCTCCCGCTGTCCTGCCAATCTCTGTGCCTGCCTCACATCTGCTTCCTCTTCTACCAGGACACCTCGTTCTCGCGCTACTTCTCAACCCCCCTTCACTATCGGTCTTCTTAACTGCAGATCACTGCGCTCTAAATCTCTCCTTGTCCAGGATCTCGTTCTTCGGTCTTCCTTTTCTCTCACCCTTCTCACAGAGACATGGCTTAAAGAGGGCGAAGACGCTCTTCTTGCCCGCTGTCTCCCCCCTGGATTCTCTGCAGTCTCTGTCCCCCGTCTTGGGCGGTCCGGTGGTGGCATTGCTGCCTTGCTCCACTCTGACCTCCCATTTACCCAGCTATCTCCTTCTTCTTTATCCTACCCTGAATCCCTCTTACTCTGCCTTCATAATCGTCAACAAACCCACATACTTCTCATCTACTCTCCCCCTGCTTTACGATCTGATCTATGGGATGCTTTAATCTCCACCATCACTGATGTATCATTGGCTTTTCCTCAACTTCTCATTGCTGGAGACTTCAATCTCCATGTAGATGCTCCCACTTCCTCCAGGGAACACTTTTTTCTTTCTCTTCTCCATGATCTATCCCTCACGCAGCATGTTGTTCTCCCCACTCACCAAGCAGGTCACACCCTTGATCTCTTCATAACCTCTGCCTCTTCCCCCATCTCTCTCTCTAACATTAATTCCTTGTCGCTTCCCTGGTCAGACCATGTCTGTCTCTCCGTCACCTGCTCTTTCCTCGACAACCTGCCCCCTCCCCCTTCCCTTCCCCCATCCCTGCCAACTTAGCTCCGACGCACTCTTACCCCTCTCACTCTTCAGCAATTCCCCACAGCTGCTGATCTCCTGCCTCCTGATTTTTCTCTGCTTTCACCTACCTCTCAGGCTACCCTTTGGTCTTCCACTCTCTCTACCGCTTTGGATCTGGTAGCCCCTCTTCACCCTCGTCCTGTTCGCTCCCGCCCTTCCCACCCGTGGTATCATCATGGTCTTCGGCTGCTTCGGGCTCAGCTATGTAGAGCCGAACGACTCTGGCGTAAAGCCCCTTCTCCTGCTACCTTGACAGCTTTCAACTCCCACCACTCTTACTATCGTTCAAAAGTTCATTCTGCCAAATGTTCCTACTTTTCAGATGCTATCTCTAAAGCTCCCAACCAAACTCGACACCTTTATTCTGTCTTCCAGTCCCTGGTCTCGCTGTCTGCCCCTCATTCCAATCCCCCTGCTCTCACCTGCCCCTCTGCCTCCCAACTCGCTTCTTTTTTCAGTAATAAAGTTTCATCTCTGAGGGCCTCTTTACCCTCTTGTCCTGATCCTATTGATTCCCCCCCCCCCCGCTCCTTCCCCCCCTCCTATCTCCCGACTCTCCCATGTATGGGTCTCTTTCGAACTAATCACTGCTCCTGAGCTATTACACCTTTTGTCCTCCTCCAAGAAGACCTCCTGCCCTCTCGACCCCATTCCTTCCTCTTGGCTTCTCACTCCTTCTCTGGGTTTTCTTCCTTATATTCTCACTATGTTTAACTCTAGTCTATCCACTGGGGTCTTTCCTCAACCTTGGAAGCACGCTCTCATACGTCCTATTCTTAAAAATTCTTCACTCGATCCCTCTGTCCCTGCTAGCTATCGTCCTGTTTCTAATCTGTCCTTTCTCTCTAAATTGCTGGAGAAGTTTGTTTTCGCCCAACTTTCCCACCACTTGGATTCTACGAATTTCCTGCACCCTCGCCAATCTGGGTTTCGACGGGGTCACAGCGTGGAGACCATCCTTTTAGCTTTCACGAACGCTCTACATGTAGCACATGAATCTGGTGACATCTCAGTGGCGGTTGCTTTGGATCTTTCGGCTGCTTTCGACCTGGTGGACCATTCCCTTCTTCTACTCCGTCTGCGGGATGCGGGTCTCTGTAGCACAGTTTATCATTGGTTTCATTCTTTTCTCTCTTCGCGCTCCTGTGCAGTCACTTCTTCTCTGCCCTCCACTCCTCCCTCAGATTCTCACCCTCTTCCCTGTGGGGTTCCCCAGGGCTCAGTTCTCGCCCCTCTCCTCTTTAACCTTTTCTTAGCTCCTCTTGCCTCTCTGATTCAACAATTCGGTATCTCTACATTTTTCTATGCTGACGACATTCTTCTTCTTTTTCATACCTCTCCTTCTTGTCCGGATCTCTCGCCTCTTAATGCTTGCCTCACAGCTGTGGCGGATTGGTTGACCCTTAACTGTCTTCACCTGAATCTCACTAAGACTGTGGCTATTTGGTTCTCCCATGGTAGTCCCTCGCCATCACTCGCCCCTTCCTTTTCTGGCACTCCCGTTCCCTTGGTCTCCACTTTTCGGTATTTGGGGGTGCACTTTGATTCAGATTTATCTTTTCACTCTCATATCTCTCAGGTCACTAAATCTTCTTTCTTCTTTCTCCGCCAGATTCGCTCGGTCCGTCCTTTTCTTTCCCCCTCTGCTCTTGCAACCTTAGTACTTTCTTTAGTCATATCCCGTGTCGATTTTGCCAATTCTCTTTTCACTGGTCTCCCTAAGAATTGTCTATCCCGTCTTCAACGCATCCAGAACACTGCCGCACGCCTTGTCACTCACTCCTCCCTCTGCGACCATATAACTCCCATACTATTTCATCTCCACTGGTTACCGGTATCTTTTCGTGCTATGTTCAAGTTACTGACCCTGGTTCACAAAGCCTTTCACGACAGCACTCCCCAGTATCTCACGAACCTTCTCTTTTTCCACTCCCCTAAACACCCCCCCCCCGCTCCTTTCACCTCAATTGTCTTACCCTTCCCTGCCCCTCCCGGGCTCACCTTCAGTCTACCCGTTCTACTGCTTTTTTCTTTGCTGGACCCGCTCTTTGGAATGCCCTCCCCTCTTCCCTCTGTTTAGAACCCCAACACTCTACTTTTAAACGAGACTTGAAAACTCATCTGTTCTCCTTAGCTTTTGATGTTCCCTCTCCTTTTGTGTGACCTCTCTCCCCTCCTACCTTTCGTTTGCTCCTAGGTTTTCTTCCTCTCTCTTTTCATGTCCCGTCTATCTGCTTTTTCTCTCAATCTGTCCTATCACATATTGTACATTTCTTTTCTTTTCTGCTGGCTTTTAGCCTTCTTTTATTGAATTTTATATTGTACACCGCCTTGGTTTTGTAGAAAGGCGGTTTTTATCAAATAATAAACATAAACATAAACATTTCCTAGGTTCCTGAGGTTCTCTCAGAGTGATTCCAGCTGTGACATTATCTGAGGAACACCATGGTGCCAGAGGATACTCTGCTGCTAGACTCCCCCTCTGGAACTAGCTACTGCCTCTTTTGCTGCTGTTGACCCTCAGTGATAGCAAACTTGTGGCAAGCAATTGCTGATTTACAGAGAAATATATCTGAGGTTTTATCCTAGTCAGACCACAAACTTCTGTACCTGTGTGGTGCCTATAACAGTCTCCATGAACCCTGCGATACCCTGGTAATGTACATCAGGGCAGCGACTGGGCAGTAGAGGGGCATTCTGAGCATGATATGGCTAGTGTGGGCATTAGTAGCCCGTGCTAATTATGCTCGATGCAGATAGGTTGGGTGCAACTAACGCCATCTCAGTGGGTGGTGTTAGTTGCATCTGTGGCCCAGTCTCCACTCTACCATATGGCTTGTCTCATCTAACTGCAGGGGGATTGATATACATGCCCCCTGCAGTTAGCGATGAATCCCATGCTGGTAACACAGCCCACATGCACATTACCAGCATGAGGCTTAGTAAACATGCCCCAAGATGCAATCACATCATAGAATGATATAGAGGCGTTATGATAGTCTCTCTTTTATTCGCCATTCCTTTCCTTATAATTGCTCTGGCAGTTTTTTTTTCCTTTAGAGGGTCAATAGTCTAGAATAGTTTGAATCTGATATTCATATTTACTGTCTACAATGAATGCCCATGGGGTAACCTCCCTCACACAGAGCTCCATACTGAGTTAATCAGGGATACGTGAAACACATTAGGAATGCATAGGGAGGGAGGTAATTTCAAGCATACAGAAATAGGTCCCAGTACTTCAAAAGGGATGATAAACCTAGGGCCCAATTTGGAGGAGGTTAAACCGAGCCAAAGATTTCTGGTGGATAGCCACCCTTGTCTCCCACCTTATAATGGGGGCCTGTATGACAATGACGGTCTGCTATTCACTTCTGTTTCTCTGTGGCTGAAAGCAAAGTGGATTAGACAGATTGCCAAATTTTCTTCATATGGTGGACGAGCTGATCCGCTGTAGGCACATCCATGGCAACAGGGGGTGAACATGATGACCCTAGGAGTTCTCCCATATACACATTAAAAGACAGTAGTGTCCGTAGAGAAGTGGGAGGAATTATTGTGTGCAAATTTTGCCCAGAGCAGGGGTTCAGTTCAATTATCTTGGTGATAGGAAATATAGCAGCGAGGAACTGCTCTAACTCTGATTATTCCTCTCAGTCTGACCATTAGACTGGGGCTGGTATGCCAAGAAGAATGATAATTGTACTCTTAATTGTTTACAGACAGCCTTCTAAACGTTGGAGATGAATTGGACTCCTCTGTCAAACAGAATGTCCACAGGTATACCACGCAAGCGAAAAATGTGTTCCAAAAACAGAGCAGCTAACTGAGGCGATGTGGGCAATTTAGGTAGGGGTATTAAGTAAGGCATCTTGTTAAATCTGTCTACTACCACCCAGGTGACTGGATTATCCTTGGATGGGGCAGGTCCATGATAACATCCATAGAGAAATGGGACCAACAAGTGTAAGAAGATATAGACAAGGTTTGGAGTAATCCCAGTGTTTGGGAGTGAGAAGTCTTGGCTTCAGCACAGGACACAGGAGGAAACTCATTCTTGATGTCTCTTAGCATGGTTTGCCACCAAACAGAGCAACCTAATAGGTGTATTGTTTTGTAGACCCCAGATGCCCTGGCTGTTTTTTTTTTTGTGCATTTCAGTTATTGGCACAAGTTATTGGCCGCAAAAAGCAGTAATTAGGGGTGCCACAAGTTATTGGCCATAAAAAGCAGTAATTAGGGGTGCCACTAGGTGCTGCTGCTCAGGCCTTTTGTAACTTAGTAGAAAGCTCTGTGGTTAAAATTACTACAGTTTGGGTCTTAGGCGCGATAGGATCTTTAGTAGTCATCTCTGAGGGGCTCGCGGAAAAGCTCCTGAAAAGGGCATCTGCTTTGGCGTTTTTTGAGCCTGTATGATATGTGATATGTTATTATGAAGATGAATTTGGAAATGAACAATGCCCACCTGGCCTGGAAAAGACTTAATCGTTGGGTGGACTGTATATATTCCAGATTCTTGTGGTTGTAGATATCATTATAGGGTGCTGTGCTCCTTTCAGGAAGTGCTTCTATTTTTTGAATGCCCACTCTCCAAGTGTCATAGTTAATCTCTGTTGAATGAAACCTTTTGGAGCAATATGCACAAGAGGAGTAGCCTAGTGGTTAGAGCAACAGCCTACTACCCAGGAGACCTGGGTTTGATTCTCACTGGGACTCCTTGTGATCTTGGGCAAGTCACTTTGACCTCCATTGCCTCAGAAGACAAGACCTGGCAATCTACTTCCAGCTATACCTTTTTGCATGGGGGACACATGCTACTTTTAGTGTGGCACCGAAATCATGTGCTAAATTTGCATTATTCTGGTAGTGTGGTTTAGTGAACATCCCACCCTTGAGTACTGTGTGCAGTTCTGGTCACTGCATCTCAAAAAAGATATAATAGAATTAGAAAAGGTACAGAGAAGGGTGACCAAAATGATAAAGGGGATGGAAGGGTACCCCTATGAGGAAAGGCTAAAGAGGATAGGGCGCTTCAACTTGGAGAAGAGATGGTTCAGGAGAGATACGATAGAAGTCTATAAAATAATAAGTGGAGTGGATCAGGTACACATGAATTGATTGTTTACTCCTTCGAAAAATACAAATATTAGGGAGCATGCAATGAAGCTACTAAATAGCACATTTAAGACTAATCTGAGAAAATATTATTTCACTCAATAAGTAATCAAATTCTGGAATTTGTAGTCGGAAGATGTAAAAGCTGTTAGTGTGGCTGGGTTTAACAAAGGTGTGGTCAAATTACTGGAGGAAAAGTCCATAAACTATAACATAAGCACTCGCACCCTTCTCCTTAATTCAAAATCTCATAACACAATAAATCACCATAAATAAAGCCAGTGGCAAAAAAACAGGCCTCAGCTTTATTAACCAAACCATCTCATAAGTCAAACAATCATGAATACATAAAATATCACTCATGATCACCATCTCACACCTTGACTAGATGGTGGCATCCTAGTCTCTGGTTAGTCATGAAACTGCTGAATTTCGCTTTAGCCAACAACCTGCAGTGATGCGAGGTTGAAGGGTGGCATCGTATAAGTTGAGCATCTCCCATTCTCCCTCCTGCTCCGGGACATGGTAGTGGCGTCCATGTCCCCTAGCAGTCCAATTATTACTCACCATTCTTCAATCCTTCCTTTGGAAGCCAGTCATCGTCCAGCAATGTCATAAATACAACTCCGCCCATAGCTGTGACAAAATTACCCCCACATCCTAAACCTGGATAGCCCAAGACTTTCACATCCCCCTGCTCTCTCTGCTACCAGAGACTCAGCTGAGGTAAGCAGCTAATTATCTTCCCACCCAACTCCTTCCCACTCAACTCCTTCCCACTCTCCTCACAACCTCTCCTCCCCCACTCCCTAACCAATCAACAATCAGAGCATATAGTCCAGTGGCTCGGCTATGTTGTCACCCCCGCCCCTTTACTCCCTGCAGGACAGTGGGATGGGCTCTCATTATTAAAGTGGACTGGGGGAAATGTACTGCTTACCACTGGGAGAAGCAGCAAGGGATCTGTCAACTTTTCGGAATCCTACAGGGTTCTTGTGACCTGCATTGGCCACTGTTGGAAGCAAGATACTGGGCTTGATGGATCATTGGTCTGGCCGAGTAAGGCATTTCTTATGTTCTTATACATAAACCACAGACCAAGACCCTTAACCTTCCACAGGCACGTAACAGAAAATCATTTTTTATGGCTTTAAATAGTTCCATGTTGGTTAAAATTAATCTAGTTAAAGAAGTTATTCTATGGTTCCGTTTATCTCCATCTTAATTTTTCTCTTATATGAAACAGCAAATTCAAAGTCATTCTGTAACGGACTAAGGATTCAAGGTATCCATTTGAAGAAGATTATTATGTCTTAGTGGCAATAAACTCTGAATAAACTTTCTGCCATGCATCATGCAAATAAAACCTTCTGTGGCTCACTAGTTGGGTTTTATGATGTCAAAGCACCTCAGTCCTTAAAACAGAGGACTGAGATTCAAGTAACTTAGTATACACTTTCAGCATATTTTATAATGCACTAAATTCAGGGACATCCAAGTAAAACGTATCTCATCTCTTGGGCCATAAATTGTGGTTACATAGCCTAAGGTAAAATGATCCAGAGTCTAGACAGAGGCCCTACTACTCCCCAGGAAAGTGATATGAAGTAATGCTCTGATTCCTCTCTCACATTAGTGGTAACAGTAGCAGCAGAATGTTTATGGCCTTCTTTCACATTCAGGATTTCCATTATCATCTTCACTGCGTCTTTGCTTATAGCATTAGAAATTATTTTGGCCCAGGCTTTTTGTTTGATTTTAATTCTTGCTGATGCAAATATATTTTACAGTTCCATTTGCAGAGTGAATAATACATGAAACATTTGCAACCTCACAGCATTTTAAATGGTGGATCTTTGCAAAACTTTCTTAGCAAAATATTTCAGCAACACCAGTGGCATAAATTCTGCCCAAGCAGCCCCCGCAATGTGGGGAGGCCCAGGTAGAAAGGGGGCCCACACAGCAGTGGTAAGGCAGCACAGCAAGCATAATTTCTCATCTTGCCATGCTTCCTCTGCTCTTGTAAGTTTGGCGCAGGCCTGGCAGCTGTTCCCCACCGGGCTGAAGTCTTGCGGTGCAGCTTAAAGCAAGACTTCGGCCCTGCGGGGAACAGCCACCGTGCCTAACCTGACCATCTTTTCTAAGTTCAAATACGAGACACTCAATCAAGCCGGGGAGGGTCAAAGTTAAGGAAAAGAAAAAATATGTTTATAATTACAATTTTCATTTTAACCCAAAATTTTAATCAGTAGACTAGGTTTGTAACTTTACTTACAAATGTGCCAATCAGACCCACTTGTACTTCTCTGCACAATGAATTTTCTTCAAAACAGCAACATTTCTGCTAAGATAATTAAAACGTTCTGGGCAACTCAACTCAAAATTGTACTTTACAATCATTTGACATTTGAGAGTCTCTACATACAGTTGTTTTTTTTACTGTAGCCCACACTTTGTTCATGATTGAAAAGCTGGAGCATTGGAACCTGGCAAACATAAAAAAAATTGAACCAGTTTGTATAAAATTTTATATGGTATCTCATTACTTTTGAGGTATCCAAACACTTCCTTCCATATTTCATCAAGAGAACTAATCAAACAGTTCAGTATCATTTATTACTGACTCTAGGCCGGGTCTTGTAGACAACAGCACTCCGGTTGTTTTTGAAGGAGAGTCCACTGTTGTTTCTCAATCTCCTGGAAGTGAGTGGTCCACTGATCCAAGTAATCAATGCAACAGATGTAGAAAGATGACACAGATTGCTTGAAACCTGCTTCATCAGTGCTGCCATCTTCTTCAAGATCTTTTAGCTTCTTGCTGATTGTCAGAGGCAAAAACACTTCATTCTTCCTGGTTACTAACTTGTTTCTAAGATCACTGATTACTCCAGCCACCTCTATCATTAAGATTTTTTGAGACTCAATTTTTAAAGTTGCATTTTGGAAAATCACTGCCTGACTGTGCAGAAAGTACAGCCAAATTTCTACTGATTCATTTTCAAAAATGATTTTGATGATAACTGGGCATTTTTCCTAGCTTAGAAAATATGATTTCACTGGTTGGAACATTTTTAATTAACGTCTCTATGGCTGGTAGTAAAGCCAGCCACCTAATGTTACTATATTTGAGGAGCTTTTGATACTCACCCTCAACAAAGTCACACATCTCTTTAAGTTCTTCAAGTCTCACTGTATAAATGTGAAAATGTCTGAATATCTTAACAATAACTTCAATGTCAAATGGCAGGCATTGACAACACTCTTCTTCTTCTGGTTTCCTTGGACTGCAACCTTGGGGTCATCTTTGACCCCTCCCTTTCCTTCTCCATACAAAATTTGTCCCTTCCTCTCTGAACACACTACTAAGGCTTTTGTCCACTCTTTGGTCACCTCCCGTCTTGACTATTGCAACTTCCTCCTTGCTGGTCTCCCTCAGTGTCATCTCTCTCCTCTTCAATCTCGCCAGAACTCTGCTGTGTGGCTAATCTTCCACCAGCCCTGATACACTCATATAAACCCTCTTCTAAAACCACTTCACTGACTCCCCTTCCATTTCCGTATCCAATTCAAACTTCTCCTTCTAACATATAAATGCATTCACTCTACTGCCCCTTATTACTTTTCCTCTCTTCTCTCTCCCTACACTCTTCATTGTGAACTCTGCTCCTCCTCTGGCTTTCTTCTCTTTCTGCCCTTTTCTTATTCTGCAAACTCCAGACTTCTATCTTTTCACCTTGCTGCTCCTTATGCATGGAACAAACTTTCTCTGTCTTTATGTCAAGTCTCTTCTCTCCCCCTCTTCAAATCCATGCTAAAAGCTTACCTCTTTGAGGCCGCATTTGGATCCTAATCCCTTGTTTTCCTTGTGGCTCCTTCCCTTTTTGAACTCCCCTTGTTTCTCTTGTATTGTTCTGTCTATCTTGATTAGATTTAAGCTCAACGAGAAGGCACTGTATATGTTTGTACAACACTGTGTTTGCCTGTAGTGCTATATAAATGATTAATAGTAGTAGTATTTGGCAGCAGTGTTGATACAATTGTGAGCATTGTGAGCTGCATAGTTTGCAACAATTAAATTACTTCCTAAATCTTTTTGCAGCTTCTAAAAAATATTGCTACTACCCCCCCTCCTTGTGGCCCCCACCAAAATTGCAATCGTCATTGTCAGCACACAGTGTCAAAACTTTTGATCTTAGCCCATTGGACTCAACTGTATCAAGAATGCACTTGGAAAGAATATCTGAGGTTTCACCTTTAACTTCCTAGACATGAAGAACTTTTACTTGAACCTATTTCTCAAGAAGAAAGTATGTTACTAAAAGACGACACACTTTAATGCTTCCATGGTTTGAGCAATCACAAAAAAATGTTAAAAAACTTGTCTCAGAAAGGTCTCTCTTGAGGGAATCAATAGAGTCAGGTTTGAAAACATTACAGACGATTGCTTCCTATTTTGGTTCACACACAAGAGTATTTTTCATCAAAACATTTTTTCAACAACTTTGAAGTACAGTCTGACGACTGAAAAGAATGGTTGTGGACAATACATTGATAAGCCATGCACCCTCAGTTGTAGCCAGTGACTGAGTATTCTCATTAAAAGTTTGACTTTTAAAAAAAGAAGTCACAGTTCTCTCTGAAGAAGCACTTACATCTGCTGTCTTGTGTTTGTCCGTCCTTAGGTGCTGAACAGTGTCACCCTTTCCTGCTTGTGCGATTGAAAAGGAAGACCAACATTCTTTTACAAAACACTATGCTCTCACCAGAATGGTTTTTAATGAATGGGTATTCATTTTGTAGATGGTCATTAAAATATACTCTCTTTTCGGCATTCTAAAATGAAAATAAAGTGTAAAGAGGAACTAGAAACACACACTCTAGGCTAAGAGCCTACACAGATGGCAGAATCAACTAAATCAGCTGACCACTGACCGTGATACTGATAATGATGTTGGCCCCAGGATTATAGGCGCCAGCTCTGTGGGTGCAATGGGTTCTTGAGTACCTCCAATATTTTCTCCTGTAGGTCTGTATATCTGTATATCTGTAGCAAAAAACCCCACCATATTCAGGACAAGGGAGAAAGGAAGGTTTCTCTATCCTAGCTACTGCTTCCACCTCCCCCTGCTCCCTATTGGCTGGCTGTGTCTGCTGCAGACTATTGGCTAGCTTTGTCTGACTGATGGTTGCCTGGGCCCTGGGGAAGAAGCAGAGCCGGATTTGTCAGATGTGCTGAGGACTCAGGAGTTTAGGATTGCCAACCATCTAAATTATTTTAGGATTCTACAACTTTGTAAAGTAGCTGTCTTAGTCATCATGATGTCTAAATTGTCTGGGTATATTTTAGAGTTTAGCTCTACAGCTCACCAATTCTCCTCCCTCACTGTGCAGAGCAAGTGGTAGGTTCCAGCCAATGGAAAGGCTGCACTAGTCACAGGAATGGTGGGCTGATTTTCTGCACAGGGTCTCGGAGAAAGTCAGTGGAATAAGTGGGTTTCTTGGTAGGGGTGAGTTGGGTTGCTGAGAAAGGGTAGAAATGTAAGAAGAATGGGGTAAAGTGTGAGGAGGCTATTGCAGACTGAGAAAAAGGAAAAGCAAAAACTGGAGGCATTGAAGTAGAGGAATGCAGAAGCAGCACAGTACCAACAGACAGTCAGAGACAGAATCTGTCTGAAAACTACTACAACTATTACTACTACTACTGAGCATTTGTATAGCGCTACAAGTCATACAGAGCGCTGCACAGACATGTAAGAGACAGTCCCTGCTCATCAGAGCTTACAATCTAGTCAAGACAGACAACACAGAAGGTGTAGGCAGGGATAAAACAAGGGAGAAAAAAAAAGAAAAAGGAGATCAGGTGAATCAAGATCCAAAGGCAGCAGCGAAGAGGTGAGTTTTCAGCCTGGATTTGAAGAGGGTTAGAGAAGATGCCTGGCGTACAGACACAGGTAATTTGTTCCAGGCGTAAGGTGCAGCAAGGTGAAAGGAGCAAAGTCTGGAGTTAGCAGTAGAAGAGAAGGGCACAGATAGGAGTTTGCTAGAAGAGCGGAGTTCCCGAGGGGGGTTATAAGGAGAGATAAGAGAAGAAAGGTAGTGAGGATCCACAAAGTGGATGCATTTATAGGTCAGCAGGAGAAGTTTGAATTGGATGCAGAAATGGATAGGGAGCCAATGAAGTGACTCGAGAAGAGAAGTAATATGGGCATGAAGAGGCTGGCGGAAGATTAGCCGCACAGCAGAGTGTTGAACAGATTGAAGGGGACTAGGGGAGAAAGATGATTCAAAGGGAGACCAGCAAGGAGTAGGTTAGAGTAGTCAAGACGGGAGATGATTAAGGCGTGGTAAGCATCTTAGTAGTGAGCTCAGAAAGGAAAGGGCGGATTTTGCTGATGTTATAGAGAAAGAAACGGCAGGTCTTAGCTATCAGATGAATGTGTGTGGAGAAAGAGAGAGAGGAGTCAAAGACAATCCCAAGATTGTGGGCCGAGGAAACAGGAAGGAGTACAGAGTTATCCACAGAGACTGAGAAAGGAGGAAAAGGAGGGGAGGTTTTAGGGGGAAAGATAAGAAGTTCAGTCTTGGCCATGTTCAATTTCAAGCGGCGGTGAGACATCCAGGCAGCAATCTCAGAAAGGCAGGCAGAGATCCCGGTCTGGATTGCTGAAGAGATTTCAGGCGTAGAGAGGTAGATCTGGGAGTCATCAGCATACAGATGGTACTGAAAGCCATGGGAAGAGATAAGTACACCAAGGAACTGGGTATAGAGAGAGAAAAGGAGCAGAACCAAGACAGGTCCTTTGGGTACACCAACTGGGAGCGGGATAGCAGAGGAGGAGGAGCCACCAGAACACACACTGAAAAAGCTATGAGAGAGATAGGAGGAGAACCAGGATAGTACAGAGCCCTTAAAACCAAGCGAGGACAGGGTATTGAGGAGAAGGTTGTGGTCAACAGTGTCAAAAACCGCAGAGAGGTCAAGAAGGATGAGGACAGAGTAAAGGCCCTTGGATTTTGCCAGGAACAAGTCACTGGAGACTTTGGCAACAGCCGTTTCAGTAGAGTGTAAAGATGAAAGCCAGACTGTAAATGATCCAGGAGGGCATGAGAGGAGAGGAAGTCGAGATAGTGGCAGTGAACTGCACGTTCAAATAGTTTAGAAATGAAGGGAAGGAGGGAGATGTGTCGATAATTAGAAGGACAGGTGGGATCAAGTGAGGGTTTCTTGAGGAGAGGTGTGACCACAACATGCTTGAAGTCTGCAGGGACTGTTGCAGTGGAGAGCGATAGGTTGAGAATATGAGAGATGGAAGGGACAATGGTGGAGGAGATGGGGCTTAGGAGACGGGTGGGGATAGGATCAGAACAGCAGGTGGTGAGTTTGGAGGAAGAAAGAAGGTGTGCAGTTTCCTCTTCAGAGATCACAGGAAAGGAAGAGAGGGTAGCAGAGGTGGTGGTGGTGGTGGGGGGGGGGGGAGTTGGGAGTGAAGAGGGGGAGGAGGGGAAGCAGCTGACTTTGTGGTGAATTGGAGGATGATCTTGTGGATTTTGTCATGGAAATAGTCAGCCAGGGTTTGGGCAGAAAGGGAAGGAGGGATCAGAGGCGGAGGCACTTTGAGGAGAGAGCTGAGAGTAGTAAAGAGACGGCGAGGCTCAGAGGCAAGAGAGTTAGTCAGATGGACATAATAGTCTTGTTTGGCAAGAGCTATGGCTGACTGGAAAGAGACAAGCATGAATTTGAAGTGTAGAAAGTCTGCAAGGTAGTGGGATTTGAGCCAAGCACGCTCAGCAGAACGGGCACAGGAACGCAGATAGCGGGTAGTGGATGAAAGCCAGGGCTGGGGTGCAGAACATCTCACAGGACGTGGCATGAGCAGAGCGAGAGCATCCAGAGCAGAAGAGAGTGCAGCGTTATAGGAAGTTAGTGCCTCGTCAACAGACTTAGATGACACAGTGGAAGAAAGAGATGAAGAAATAGTGGGAGAGAGAACCAAGGGATCAATAGCATGAAGATTTCTAAATAGGTTGGAGGAGACAGGACGAGGCTGAGGCAGCGGGTGATGAAGAGTAAAACTTAAGAGATGAAAAGTGCTAGTGTGCATGGGTGGACCTGATTTGGAGGGTGGATGAATGCATGTGCATATGTGAGTGACTGAAGTACAATAGAGTGCATGCATGTGTATATGTGAGTGACTGAAGTACAACAGAGTGCACGCATGTGCATATGTGAGTGACTGAAGTACAACAGAGTGCATGCATGTGCATATGTGAGTGACTGAAGTACAACAGAGTGCATGCATGTGTATATGTGAGTGACTGAAGTACAACAGAGTGCATGCATGTGCATATGTGAGTGACTGAAGTACAACAGAGTGCATGCATGTGCATATGTGAGTGACTGAAGTACAACAGAGTGCATGCATGTGCATATGTGAGTGACTGAAGTACAACAGAGTGCACGCATGTGCATATGTGAGTGACTGAAGTACAACAGAGTGCACGCATGTGTATATGTGAGTGACTGAAGTACAACAGAGTGCACGCATGTGTATATGTGAGTGACTGAAGTACAACAGAGTGCACGCATGTGTATATGTGAGTGACTGAAGTACAACAGAGTGCACGCATGTGTATATGTGAGTGACTGAAGTACAACAGAGTGCACGCGTGTGTATATGTGAGTGACTGAAGTACAACAGAGTGCACGCGTGTGTATATGTGAGTGACTGAAGTACAACAGAGTGCACGCGTGTGCATATGTGAGTGACTGAAGTACAACAGAGTGCACGCATGTGTATATGTGAGTGACTGAAGTACAACAGAGTGCACGCATGTGTATATGTGAGTGACTGAAGTACAACAGAGTGCACGCATGTGTATATGTGAGTGACTGAAGTACAACAGAGTGCACGCATGTGCATATGTGAGTGACTGAAGTACAACAGAGTGCACGCATGTGTATATGTGAGTGACTGAAGTACAACAGAGTGCACGCATGTGCATATGTGAGTGACTGAAGTACAACAGAGTGCACGCATGTGCATATGTGAGTGACTGAAGTACAACAGAGTGCACGCATGTGCATATGTGAGTGACTGAAGTACAACAGAGTGCACGCATGTGTATATGTGAGTGACTGAAGTACAACAGAGTGCACGCATGTGCATATGTGAGTGACTGAGGTACAACAGAGTGCACGCATGTGTATATGTGAGTGACTGAAGTACAACAGAGTGCATGCATGTGTATATGTGAGTGACTGAAGTACAACAGAGTGCACGCGTGTGTATATGTGAGTGACTGAAGTACAACAGAGTGCACGCGTGTGCATATGTGAGTGACTGAAGTACAACAGAGTGCACGCATGTGCATATGTGAGTGACTGAAGTACAACAGAGTGCATGCATGTGTATATGTGAGTGACTGAAGTACAACAGAGTGCACACGTGTGCATATGTGAGTGACTGAAGTACAACAGAGTGCACGCATGTGTATATGTGAGTGACTGAAGTACAACAGAGTGCATGCGTGTGCATATGTGAGTGACTGAAGTACAACAGAGTGCACGCATGTGTATATGTGAGTGACTGAAGTACAACAGAGTGCATGCGTGTGCATATGTGAGTGACTGAAGTACAACAGAGTGCATGCATGTGTATATGTGAGTGACTGAAGTACAACAGAGTGCACGCATGTGCATATGTGAGTGACTGAAGTACAACAGAGTGCACGCATGTGTATATGTGAGTGACTGAAGTACAACAGAGTGCACGCATGTGTATATGTGAGTGACTGAAGTACAACAGAGTGCACGCATGTGCATATGTGAGTGACTGAGGTACAACAGAGTGCACGCGTGTGTATATGTGAGTGACTGAAGTACAACAGAGTGCACGCGTGTGTATATGTGAGTGACTGAAGTACAACAGAGTGCACGCGTGTGTATATGTGAGTGACTGAAGTACAACAGAGTGCACGCGTGTGCATATGTGAGTGACTGAAGTACAACAGAGTGCACGCATGTGTATATGTGAGTGACTGAAGTACAACAGAGTGCATGCATGTGTATATGTGAGTGACTGAAGTACAACAGAGTGCACGCATGTGTATATGTGAGTGACTGAAGTACAACAGAGTGCATGCATGTGCATATGTGAGTGACTGAAGTACAACAGAGTGCATGCATGTGCATATGTGAGTGACTGAAGTACAACAGAGTGCACGCATGTGTATATGTGAGTGACTGAAGTACAACAGAGTGCATGCGTGTGCATATGTGAGTGACTGAAGTACAACAGAGTGCATGCATGTGTATATGTGAGTGACTGAAGTACAACAGAGTGCATGCATGTGTATATGTGAGTGACTGAAGTACAACAGAGTGCATGCATGTGCATATGTGAGTGACTGAAGTACAACAGAGTGCACGCATGTGTATATGTGAGTGACTGAAGTACAACAGAGTGCACGCATGTGTATATGTGAGTGACTGAAGTACAACAGAGTGCACGCATGTGTATATGTGAGTGACTGAAGTACAACAGAGTGCATGCATGTGTATATGTTTCTGATGGAAATAGCCTCATATAAATAGAGTTTCCCTTTGAAAGGTTCAGCTCCAGTGGAGAAGTGCACTGGTACAAATGTACAGAAGCCTAAGAGTGGGACACATGTTTTAAAATAGGGGACACTTAGGCATTCCAACCAAAGTAATATGATTCCAGGGACAAATCCTTAAAATATGGGACTATCCCATATAATACAGGATGGTTGGTCACTTTAGGCCTGTGCTAAACTTACAAGAGCGTAAGCAACGTGGCAAGATGAGAAAGTCAATTTGCCACCCCTGCTACCACAGCAGGAGGGGGCTGCCACACTGAGGGGGCTGCCACACAAGGGGGAGTCCACATGGGGGGCCCACCACTGCTCCTGCTACTGCTACAATGGGGATCCTTCACTGGAACTTACGCCACTGAGCAACACCTCATATTTTCTCCGAGTCTGGAAAGGGTTTGCAGTTGGTACTATAAACTCCATCTCTGTTTTACAGATTTAAAGCTTGCCATTTCTTTTTCCTAATTAGCTTCTTATAAAAATGTCAAAATTGAAAACTAGACAAAAATCATAAATATAAAAAGCTAGGAAAATATAATAGCTGACCAATCCAAATTTTAAAAGAGCCTAACAACTATTGCACCCTCTGCACCGACTCCGACTTGCTTATATCCTTTTAAAGGTGTAGTCTCCAGAACTGCACACAATACTCCAAATGAGGTCGCACCAAAGACCTATATAGAGGTGCTATCACCTCCTTTTTTTTCTTCTGCTGGCCATTCCTCTCCCTATGTACCCAAGCATCCTTCTAGCTTTCGCCGTCGCCTTGTCTAGCTAGTTTAAGATCGTCAGATACAATCAAGCTCAGGTCCCGCTCTTCTTTTGTGGGCAGAAGTACCTCACCCCCTACACTGTACCACTCCTTTGGAATTTTGCAGCCCAAATACATGACTCTGCATATTTTAGCATTAAATCCCAGCTGCCAAGTTCTAGTTCATTCTTCAAGCTTAGCTAGATCCCTCCTCATGTTACTTCTTCCTGGGTGTCTACTCTATTGCAGATTATGGTATCATCTGCAGAGGCAAACCTACCCGGCAGTCCTTCCGCAATATCACTAACAAAGATGTTAAAAACAATCAGATCAAGGACAGTTCGCTGCGGCACACCACTGGTAACTTCCTTCTCCTCAGAGTGAGCTCCATTTACCTGTACCCCTTGTCGCCTCCCCCTCAACCAATTTCTAACCCAATCGGTAACTTTAGGGTCTATCCCTAGGGTGCTCAGTTTGTTGATAATTCACCTATGCGGAACAGTGTCAAAGACTTTACTGTGGTGTACTTGGATTTCAGTAAAATCTTTGATACTGTTCCGCACAGGCAACTTATCAACAAACTGAGCACCCTAGGGATAGACTCTTAAGTTACTGATTGGATTAGAAATTGGTTGAGAGGGAGGCAAAAAAGGGTACAAGTAAATGGAACTCACTCTGAGGAGAGGGAGGTTTCCAGTGGTGTGCCGCAGGGATCTGTTCTTGGGCTGCATATAAATATGGCCCTTTTTGTCATCATGTGTACTTTTGTGTGCTTATTCCATGGGACATTTTATAAGAGGCTTTTTATGCACACAAAACAGGATTTTACACAAGGGAAATTGTTATAAAATTACCCCCTGCATCTTTTTATAACAGGGAATATCATTTATTACAGAACAGTGTTAGGTTCATGCACAGTTTTAAACCTTTCTTTCCAAGTACTATAATGTCTTTATAGTTCCATTCACTTATTTACTTTCAAGTAAAGTAAATTCTTAAAGTGCTTGTTATTCATGCGAGCACATTTGTGTCATTGTCAAAGTGACACATCTAAAGAGGCACATGATGGCTGCACAAGCAAAAAGTGGAATATTTAATTTGATAAAAAGTTATTTCAAATGAGGCCGGGCTCCAATGCAACCGATGACTTTAGATTATATTTGTAGGTATTGATCAAGTCACTCTCTCTCTAAAGAATGCGTCCTTTTTATCCCAAAGAATTTTTTATCATCATCATCATTACCATCTGCATCAAAAGGCCTACTAGCTAGCAAAGATTATTTCTGGACTGTGTCTTATACATTGAAGACTCTTGTCCAGTATTGCCTTATTGGTTCACTCAATACGAAACCTAGGATGCAGAATTAGTGCCGTGATTGCTTCAGAATTATCAAATGTTTCAAGAAACGATTCTCAATAGATTTAATGAGGGAAATTACTAGTGGCTTGCAAGTTGTCGTAAATGCTCTTTTCAATGAGATTTACACAAAGTCAGGTAATGGTTAGCAGCAGGTGGGCCATGAACATCTTTTTTTCTGACTGCAGAATATTAAAAAACTGAGCAATAGGCGGTTTCATTACAGAAACATAATCCACCAAGAAAGTTAGCTGACCTGCAGTCAGTATTGGACCTTTGAGTTAACCACTAAGGGTTTTGAATTGATCTTCCTATGTTGATGGACTAATTGCATGAGCCTCTGAACTGCCAAGAAGAGTTCAGTCATGTCTTCTTCAGTTCCATCCAAAAGAATCAATAACCTCATCAGCAACCAAGGATGATCTTGTAGGCTAAATCACTTTAGGTTTTGTCTGCGTTCATTGTAGACTCAGAGCACATTTCACAATGGGATGTCAAAGTGCAATCTGAGACGACAAAGTCAGAACGTCCGAAAAAAGAAAACAGGCACGTACAAGTTCAGGTATGATTTCGGAAATGTGGACGTGCCCGATATTTATTTATTTAGCTATATTTATATACCGCCTTTCACTGGGTCAAGGCGGTTTACGTAAAACATGATAAATAGCAAATACAGAGAACACTGTGGGAGAAACAGTAAACATTTGAACAATGTAACGATATGAACGTCTATCAAACGTCTGTATAGATATCAGAACAAAGACGTCTAATAGCATAATGGTTAGAGTAGTGGCTTAAGATCAGGGTTCAAATCCCAGTGTGAGCCTCTGTGAACTACAGCTAGTCACTTAAGATGAAAACAAGCACTTTCCTGATGCCTATTCGTGCCTGAGAATATCTATGTAATTGTTTTCACATGGCTGCAAGGTGGGGGGGGGGGGGGCTCCGGTGAGCCAAAGGATACTGCAGATTGCAATGGCAATCAAGGGGCCAGACAGATTTGCTGTGCTGCCCCAACGTCCCCACTTGAGCTAATGGATAAGGTGAAGCCACAGTAATGAAGGGTGATGCAAGGCAGATGCCCCAGCAAATACCATCAAAGGTGGCAATTGCACCCCCCCCCCCTTCCGGGACAAATACATGTACGCTGCCATAGACCTTGAAAGGATGGGATAGAGGTGCACCTTGGCAACCCAACAAGAGAAGATCAGAATCTCAAGATCACTTGTGACATCTTCTTTTACTGTACGTGAGGCACACTATTACGTGCAGAGTTTATTTCACCACTCTTCGGGTGCAGTGGCTGAATATTGCTACTGCCCAGTTAGCTTCTTTGCTATCTGGCTGACCCGGATATTCAGTACCGGTGGCTAGATATGGCCCCGGCACTCAATATCCAGTTTCAAGTTTCAGTGGCGACGGCTAACTGTTGAAACCGCATTAGTCACCGCTGCTGAATATCCCCCCTTGTACTTCAGGAATAAATAATCAGCTTTTGGTTAATGGTTTAGACCTATTTCTTGGCCTTATCCATAAGCTTCTTGAGACAATCATTGCATGCAATGTATGCACATGAAAGGCCGAAGGATGAGAGAGTGGCATTCAGGGCAAGGACCTCTGAATGGGGAACCCAGAGTAAGTGGAGCTTCTCCATGTCTGTGGTGGGTACCCAAGCCGAATACCAGGTGTGTCCGAATCCCAACTAGGAGAGCAGGGCATCCTAACTGGTAACATACAGTAGTTGGCCCTCATACTGCATGACAAAACAGCGTGGGCCTAGCTTGTCACAGTAAGGCGGGACTCCTACCATGTCCTGATGGTTGGCATACCAGCAAGGACAGTAGGCCAGGCAGTTTCACTTCACATTGGCTTGGCTGGCTAGGCAGGTTTCCACATAAGCAGAATTGTCTGAGTTCTTGAATGAGTTGTTTGATTTTGTGATCAGGTGGATCTGATGGGAAGTTCTGCCTGCCTACATTATTGGTACCTTGGAAAAGGATACAAGGGGAAAGTGTGATTGAATTGTGCCTGTACGCGACAGAGCAGATTGGTGAGGTTGATAGTCTCTTCTGGGTGGGGAAGGAGCTTTTTGCAGGAGAGTAGGAGTGATATTCCTGCAAAGCTGCGCGGGAGTCCTCTGCTTATGCTGCTGCAGGTGCTGCCGTATCGTGCTTCTCGTCTGATTTTCCCAGAGAAGGCAGGGAAATGGCACCAACATGGCTTTGTAGCGGTGTTGAAAAGGAGCTGAGTCTGCAGTCATAGAGAGAGGACACAGAGTTTGGGGTTGAGCCTGAATGAATTTTGGGATGAATCTGAAAAAGGGCTTTACTGGAGCTTGAGATTCTGTGGAGAACGGAATTCTTCAGTGTAAAGAGGAGTTAGGAACTAAATCCAAACAATAAAAAGAGCTAATTCTAATCACAGATCATTGCAACAAATGTGAGTTAAAGGTTAAACCTTAAGAAATTGAACTGATTTCTAATGCAGTATGTAAGTGATCAGGGCCGGCCCAAGGATTTCCGCTGCCCCAGGCAGGTCATCAATCCCCCTTGAGGTGGCCCAGGTCCTACCCTCCTATCTCTGGCATCTATCTCTCCTTCCCTTCCCCCTCACCTGGAGGGAGGGGCAGCATCATAACTTCACCACCATTCAGCAAATCAGCAGCAGAGCAAGCTACAGCGGGTCTTGAAGCACCTGTGCACGTGCACTCATAGCCTACCGCTCTCCTACCCCCTTCAACACACATTTCCTATCAGAGGGGCAGCAGTAGCAGGTCATGAGGTGCATCAAGGCCCACCACAGCTCACTCTGTTGCAGCTCCGATCTAGAGAATGGTGGAGGGGTTATGGTGCTGCCCACTGGGATCTGCTGCTCTAGTCAGTAGCCTCGTATGCCTAGTTGGGCAGGCCGTTCCTGTAAGTGAGGAGAAAGGGGCCAAGAGCTATGACATTAACTATATTTCTGATATCCTTGGTCCCTTGTAGTAGAGGAAAAACGTATTATCTGAGAGCAGTTATAATTTTTCTGTGTGAAAGTGCTATGAGAGACTGAATAATTTTTGCCTGTTTATTAACCATAATATTATGCCCTATGGCAGCTGGAACAGAGGCGAGTAATTGAACTAGGTTCAATAACTATTTTCCCTATAATAGCTTTCTGCAGTAAAAAGGCTGTTTTATTGTGGGAAGCACAAACAGTACACAGTGTATTATTCAAAGAGTAAGGAACCTGCAGAGTTTTATATGCACATTGTCCTATCTCACTGGAAGACCTAACAGACGTATTCTCTCGTTATGAAGAAGAACCATGTGTGAAAATACATTCTGTGTGTGACCAATTCAGCCATAACCAGGTAGCTTCAATTACTGCACACTATTTCAAAAAACTGAATTTTGTTTAAAAGTTCTGTTCTGAAGCAATTTCCCATCCCTCTCTTGCACTGTTGTCTCCAGGATTATTTGAGCACCTAATAGATGAATCTAATCTCAGTTGGTTTTGTAGTTGCTGCTGGAAAGTTCTGGCGTCAGTGGGATTTGGAATCCAGATTTATCCTGGTTCTCAGCCCACTGCTGCAACCAGAGGGGCTACTCCTCCACTCATCTGATACCAGCCTGTGGTACAGACCTTCTTCTCTCCCCTGCAATGAAACACATAGCGAAAGCAGAAAAAAAGGAACCTTGAACTGAGAGGGGAAGAGGGACTCACTGACTTATAACATGATCTGTGCATGGCTTTAGTTGCAGGAGTCAGTCCTGCTGATGCTAATTTTCTAATTTCACAATAAGGCATGTGAGATGGTGGCATGCCCATAACACATATCTATGTCTGAAAGGCGGGAGGTGCCTTGTAATTAAGGGATGGTGTAAACATCCGTCGTTATCCAGGCAATGGTATACCCTTGTTTAGGGGTGGCCGATTAAGTTATAAAATTGACAGTGTTCTTAATTTAAACCATCTAGTATGGCATAAAGTAAAGTGACTGGTGTAGTGTCTGCCAGAGTCATTAGATCATGTGGTACAGATTGCCCCTTCCAAATAGATTTGAAAGAACGGAAGACTCATCAGTTGTCCTCTGGGAGGGACTGCCTACATGACATTTTTTGACAGAAGCAGAACAAGGCTGCCTGATGGAAAAGAAATAAGAGGAACCTTGCAGTGTGAGTGGAAGCTCTAGTAGGGACCTGGAAGGAGAGAAGCAGAAGGTCACAATCTGACCCCAGTGATAGAAAAGGAACTTGGGAGAACTTTCCAGGGCAGAGTGTGCTGGGGGAGGGGGGAGGGGAGGCTGCTGCTGCTAAAGATAGAGAATGTTAAAATCTATGAGACCACTAGTCAAAGAAATGCAAGATGATCATGATGTTTATGTAATAATTAAATTAGAGCAGATTTCTTACTCAAAGATACAGAGTTTATGTTTTTGGTACAGGATTCCCCCAGGAGTGCTATAATAGTGCACAGTAACTGGGGCTTCTGGCTTTCAGGGATTTTCCAGTGGCAGTGAATGGAGCACAGGCAAGGCTGACTTCTTGCAGCGAGAGCACTGTGGTGTCCTTGGTTCTGGCCAGCAGTGAAAAGAATCCAGCATCACCCTGCAGCCCAAAATTCATTCAGGCTCAACCCCAAACTCCACTGAATTCCATATTAAAATCTTTAAAAACCAAAACCCAGTGGTAAATTTTAGGCTTTTTCTCCCATTGGGCACTGTGAGTGCCATCCCCCCCCCCCCCCACACCCCTTTCCTAGGAAAGTCAAATGAAAGGGAGCAGCAGGTCTAAGGCAGTAAGTTACCAGCATGAGTTAGCAAATTCTGCAGCACGTATCATGTGAGTCTATTTAAATGAGCAGAAATCTGTGACAACAGACAAGCGGTAGGTAATATCTTTTTATTGGACTAACTCATCATATCTGTGATTACCTTTGAAGAGCTAAGCTCCCTTCATCAGATCTGTAAGAATCAGTGCAACTACACTGGGTTTAAGCAAGGACCCCTGAAACCGTCGAGTGCTATTGTACCTGTTTCCTGTATCAGACTGCAGCCCATTCCTTTGCTGAGCTGCAACCAAGGCTCCCAGCCTCCGACAATTCTACAGCAAGGGTTACAAAATCTGACCATTGCCACAGGAGACCAAAGACCAGGCTGACGAGGAAGAAGAAGAGCTGGTGCACTCTCCCCTCTCCCCAGTCTCCTAGCCCTTCCTCATCCGATTCCTCTTTCCCTCAGATCTACTCCTTCCCCATATCCCCCCTTCCTACCCAGCACCGATCACTAAAGCACCCTGCTTTCTCCCCTGTTCTTATAGAGCAAAGCACAAATTGATGTTATTTAATATACAAATAAATACAACTTTATGCAAATGTACTACGAAGTTGTCAGAGAAGCCCAGGAGAAACTTGGCTGCAGAATCTCCCCTTCAGCTACTGCTGGGCGTGGGAGTGGCGGCTCTAACTCTGTGGTAAGTCGTAACTTCGGGTAGGTTCTGACAACGTCGCGCCTAGATGATTCTGTGCTACTTAAAGCCAGCACAATAGTGCTGCTTCTTCACTCACCTGAGGAAGGAAGAAAAGCTTTTGAAAGCTAATTACAGTAGTCATTACTTGTTTTAACCCTTTTTTCTCTAAAACTCTGAGTCATTTCTGTGGCCCTTTGGCAAAAGTTTTGTGGGCCCGATTCTCGAAGGCACTTACATCGGTAACTTCCCTAGTTACCTGTGTAAATGCCTTATCCGGGGTTTTCAAAGGGCACCTGCAGGGGTAGTGCCTTTCGAAAATCCCGGATATGTCCCTAACATGCCCAGATGCTTATCCGCTTAGCATTGGGGCGTGTTGGGGGTGTTCCGGGGCAGAATGGAGACGAGCTATGGCGCTACTTGTGTAGCGACGATTTTCGATGCTACACGGTTAGTGCTCTGCACCTTAAAGATAGGCCTGGGGAAACCTCATCTATCTTTAAGGCGCTGGGGCTAACAATTTAGCATCGAAAATCGGTGCTACACGGGTAGCTCCTGCGGCTTCCAGGCTGAGCGGTGACACCCGGAATTTTGATGCCAGGGCCGCATATGACCCTGGCTGGAAAATCCGGGTTAGGTGGGAGGGGGTGGGCTATACCCAGCTCAAAATCGGGCCCTGTATCTTTTTACATAATAAAAATTTGGGGGGATATTCAAAGGGATTAATAGAGCAGACCTGCTAAGCGTGTTAATCCCCTTATCCGGGAAATTCACAGTTAGTGCCCCTGAATATCCCTGGGTGCTGTCACTGAATCGGAGCATTCTGGAGCCATAACTGGGCAGCGGCTATATGGAGCCGCTGCCTGGTTATGGCAAAGTGATGGAAGTAAGGTGCAGCAAAGGCCGGCCTAACCTCCGCAGCAGAAGCTAACCAGACAGCATCTGAATATCGTCACTGTCCAATTATCCCCGGATGCCACCTCCAAACTGCGCCTGGGATATTCAGCAGCACTAATGCGGTTAGTCACGATTAAGGCAATACCAGGTCTGCAAACTGTGTTAATCGCTTTTAATATCAGCCCCTTAGATTAAAAGCCCTGCGGAGACAGGGAAATGACTTCTGTACCTCAATGTAATTTATTTATTTATTTAGCTGTATTTATATCCCGCTTTTCACTGGGTCAAAGAGGTCAATTGGGGGATACATTTAACATGAGGGGATATGAGACACATACACTAATACTTACAGGGAACATGGGCAATGGAGGGTTAAGTGGCTTGCCCAAGACCACAAGGAGTGCCTATAGGACTAGAAATCCCAGTCCCTCCGGCCTGAGATTGCTGTCCCCAGGTGGGACTTGAACCCCCGGCCCTCCGACCTGAAGTACCTTGTCCTAACCACTAGACCACTCAGCTTAAAATACTACCGTAATTCAGCTTAAAATACTACCGTAAAGACATGAACTAAATCCAGAATTTATTTTTTTTCCTTTACCTTGCCACACCCAAAGAAAAAAAATAAATTCTGGATTTAGCTCATGTCTTTACAGTAGAGAGAAGGAGAAAGGGAAGATTGGGGATGGGGAAAAGAGAGAGAGAGGGAGGACCGGGAATAAGATGGAAAGGATGGAGGGGGATGGAGGTTCTGGATCCTAGGAAAAGATTCCAGGATCACAGGAGGGGGGATCTGGTTTCAGAACGAAACAAGGTGTCCCCACCTCTACTCTAGTCCTACTTCCCTTCTCATCTCCCACCCTGTTCTGTCTGTCTACTGTCTTGCTTTCCTATTCCAGCAAACTCTCTCACAGCCCCAGCCATCAATCCCTTCTTTCTCATGCACACAAACAGCCCTCTTTCCCCTCTCTCTCACATATACACAAATCCCAGTTGATCCCAGCCCATCTCTCACCTCCTCCAGCTCTTCTTTTACCTCCCCAAGCTGATTCCATTGGATCCCCCTTTCATCCCCTCAACTTTACATCATCTCTAAAATGATTCACCTTTCATTCCCCAGCCCATACCTCTCTTACCTTTGTTGATCCAGGGCCGCATGAGGAGAGTAGTGGTGCCTTGGACCTCGTCCTTATTCTCTTTCACCTGAAGCCCAACTCCTAGCTGTATAGTGTTCTCCATAGTTCAAAATACGAGTTAGGCTCTGAGACACCATCTCTCTTCTCCTCCTGATGACCTATATCTGTAGTAGTGAGAAGGGCATTAGTAGGAGGAATGGGAGAAGAGGAGGGAGTCAGCAGATATTTCCTGTATGTCTGGATATTTATTTTGTTCTTTTATGGAAAAAGAGATCTCAGTGATTGATCCTGGGAAGATAAGAGGGAGCAGGGGGTACAGAGGGGGTTCATGGAAAAAGGGAAGAGAAGAGGAAGAAGGGATTGTGAAGTAGGGTAACAGAGAAAGGATCTCAGGGAGGAATAGCAGAGGGATAGGAGATGGAGGGGGGAATAGGGGTGACTGAGAATCTGGGAAATCAGGAGGAGAAGTAAAGGAGATAGAAAGGAAGGAGAAAGGAGGAAGCAGGGGAACCTGGATTGTGGTGGGAGAGGTCTAGGATTGGGGAAGACAGTGAGGACATCCCTCCACTCAACACCCATCCCTTAACACACTCATGCCATAAAATCTCCAGTCCTCACACTCATCCTCTAATTCCTTCACTCATACACATACCCAACATCTTCCAGTCTCCAGTCCCCCCACTCATCCTCCCTTCCAGTTCCCCCACTCATGCACATACCCAACATCTTCCAGTCTCCAGTTCCCCCACTCATCCTCTAATTCCTTCACTCATACACATACCCAACATCTTCCAATCTCCAGTCCCCCCACTCATCCTCCCTTCCAATTCCTTCACTCATACACATACCCAACATCTTCCAATCTCCAGTCCCCCCACTCATCCTCCCTTCCAATTCCTTCACTCATGCACATACCCAACATCTTCTCTGATCTGCTCACTTACACACATTAAACCCTTCCCCTTCACCATTGATTTTAACTCCCCATCCTCACCTACAGTATCTCCTTCATATAGTTCTCCTCTTTGCAACTCCCCCCAAGGATCTGCTCTTCTTGAAAAAGTGGCCAGTTCAAGGCCTGAATGTAGTAGTAGCAACAGGAAGATCATGTTGTGAACAAACACTGGTTGAGGACTTTGACAGTATGTCCTCTACTCCCAGCCTCTGCAATGGCCTCAACTCCTTCCTTGCTTACATATAAAGGGACCTGAAAGCAGAGGAATGCATGCTGGTTCACTCCATGGCCTGTTCTCCTTCATATTATCTCCCTGCTGCTGCCACCTCTATGTTCAGACCTCAGATTAGAATATAAGAACATAAGAACATAAGATATGTCATACTGGGTCAGACCAAGGTCGATCAAGCCCAGTATCCTGTTTCCAGCAGTGGCCAATCCAGGTCACAAGTACCTAGCAAGTTCCCAAAAAGACACACAGGTTCCACAATGCTTGCATTGGGGCAAGCAGTGCATTTCCCAGAATCTCTTTAATGATGATTCATGGACCATTTCTCCAGGAACTTGTCCAAACCTTTTTTAAACCCATCTACACTAACAGCTCTTACTACATCCTTTGGTAATGAATTCCAGAGTTTGATTACGCATTGACTGAAAAAATATTTTCTCTTATTAGTCTTAAACGGGTTACATTGTAGCTTCATTGCATGTCCTCTAGTCTTTCTAATTTTTAATGGTGTAAACAATCGATCTACGTTTATCTGTTCTACTCCATTCATTAATTTATAGACCTCTATCATATCTCCCCTCAGCCATCCTTTTTCCAAGTTGAAAAGCCCTAACCTTTTTAGCCTCTCCTCATAGGAGTATCCTTCCATCCACTTTACCATTTTGGTGGCTCTTCTCTGTATCTTTTCTAATTCCGCTATATCCTTTTTAAGATACTGTGACCAAAATTGCACACAATATTCAAGGTGCAGTCGCACTATGGAATGATACAGAGGCATTATAATATCCTTGGTTTTATTCTCCATTCCTTTCCTTATGATTCCTAGCATTCTATTTGCCTTCTTGGCCGCTGATATACACTGGGCGGAGGGTTTCAACGTGTTATCCACGATGATGCCTAAATCTTTTTCCTGAGTGGTGGTTCTTAATATGGAACCCTGCATCGTGTAACCATAATTTGGGTTGTTCTTTCCTAGGTGCATAACTTTGAGCTTGCCCACATTAAATTTCATCTGCCATTTGAACTTTCAGTCTTCCCAATTTATCAAGGTCCTCTTTATCTTTATTTTTTCACAATCCTCTTGGGTTTTAACAACTTTGAATAATTTTGTGTCATCTGCAAATTTGATTACCTCACTTGTTATTCCCGTTTCCAGGTTATTTACAAATATGTTATGTTGAAATCTTTTTTATTGTTAGAATCACCAGAATCACAAGGCACTTACAGAATATTAATATTACCAAAGTATACTGATTTAGAGAAGGCACCTTAAGAAAGGCATAATGAAACCATATAGAGAACTTGCTCTTGAAACATAATATTTTAAATATTTTATCCATTTTAAAACATTTTATACCTTCCCGCCCCCCACCTGCTCTTCCTCCAGTGACCAAAAATGGCCCATTGGGTCACTGAACTGTTAAACTGTTAAATCAATAATGTCATATTAGGAGAGGTTGGAGCCCTGTGGGCGTTGACTCTTTGTACGAATATGTTAAAAAGCAGTGGACCCAGCACAGAGCCCTGGGGTACACCACTATTCAACTTACTCCATTGGAAAAATTAGTCATTTAGCCCTACCCTCTGCTTTCTATCTTTTAACCAGTTCCAGATCCACAATAGTAAACTGCCTCCTATCCCATGGCTTTTTAATTTCGCCAAGAGTTTCTCATGAGGGACCTTATCAAAGGCTTTCTGAAAATCCAGATATGCTATATTGACCTGCTCACCTTTGTCTACCTGTTTATTCATACCTTTAAAAAATATGACAGATTAGTAAGTGAAGATCTTCCCTTGGCTAAAGCCATATTGGCTTTCTCCCATTAAACCATCACTATCTACATGTTCAGTAATTTTGTTCTTTATAATGGTTTCAACCATTTTGCCCGATACTGAAATCAGGCTCACTGGTCTGTAGTTTCCTGGATCACCCTTGGAACGCTTTTTAAAAATTGGCGTTACATTGGCCATTCACCAATCTTCAGGTATTTCAGATGATTTTAATGATACTTCACAGATAACTAATAGTAGGTCTGCAATCTCATATTTCAGTTCTTTCAACACCCTCAGATGTATACCATCCAGTCCAGGTGATTTCCTACTCTAGTTTATCAAATAGTTGTAATACATCTTCCCTGTTTATCGATATTTCTTTAAATTCTTCTGATGCATCACCTTTAAATACCATTTAAGTCAACGGTAACTTCCCTAAATCTTCTTCAGTAAAGACTGAAGGAAAGAATTCATTCAATTTCTCCACTATGGCCTTGTCCTCTCTTGGTACCCATTTTACCCCTCTATCATCTAATGGTCCAACTGACTTTCTCACAGGATTTTTGCTATATATGTACTTGAAAAAAAATTTATTTTATGAGTTTTTGCTTCCATAGCAAGCTTTTTTTCAAATTCTCTCTTTGCCTGCCTTTTCAATGCCTTTCATCAAATGTGCCTGTGCTTATGTTGCTTCCAGTTTTCATCATTTGACTCCTTTTTCCATTTCCTGAAAGATGCTTTTTTGGCTGCAACAGCCTCTTTGACCTCACCTTTAAATCATGTTGGCAGTTTTTTGGACTTCCTTCCACTTTCTTAAAGTATGGAATACAGCTGATCTGGGCTTCTAAGATAGTATTTCTAAATAATGCCCATGCTTGATGTAAATCATTAACCTTTGCAGCTGCTCCTTTTAGTTTTTTCTTAACTATTTCCCTCATTTTATCAGTCTCCCTTTTGAAAGTTAAAAGGTAGTACTATGGATTGATTATTACTTCAGGGAGAATCAGTCTGTGGAAGGTGGGGGTTACAAAAGGGAGAAATTCCAGAATAGTGATGTTTGGTGGTGCAGGAGAGAAGGCTGGTCATCCATCCTATTTTTCATTTTGGAATGTTGACAACATTAGCTTCAGTCCCGGCCTCTAGTCTCCCACAGGCATTCTGTGGGGACTAGGGAATTCCATAATAAGGGCAGAATTTTATAAGCCCTTACTATGATCTTGGAAGCATGGAAGACCAAGACATTGGTAACATCTCTCTTGGAAAGTGAATGTAACCCTATGGTTGTGAGGTGCCCTAGTATTCTAGAGGTACGTCTTGTAGCACTATACAAATGTTCAGTAGTAGTAAACCTCCAGTGTGTTCATTATTCATGAATGTTGTATGCAGAAAGTGACTTACGGGGATCCCTTTTGCCCCAAAAGCAGTATAAAAGTATAATTTGGACGATTTTTTTGGCTGGTTCCCTATATGGAAAACCACTGGAAGATGTTGTGATGTCAGAGATTGTGAGGAGTCTTTTGGATGGAACTTTTTCTATCTTTCACCTTCTTTCTTTCAAGTTAACTGGATGGGGTGTTGAGTTCCAATCAGTGGAATCCTGGGTTCTGAATTAAGTCCAGGACAAGAGTAAAGAGGGTTTTCTTTCAAGGCTACCTCTTCCTTGCCTCCCAAAACCAGAGTAGCTAAAGACTCAGGCTCATCATGAAGTGGCCCTCACCATACCAACCTGGCAGAGGGGTAAAGGGAAAAGATTGGGGTAGTGACAGAAAAACCGGAAATCTCAGTCGAGAAGGAGGATTCAATGGGCTAGCCATCCTTTTACCTGCGATAGAAGCTCTTGGACTGATACTTACACACTGCCTACTGCACTTAAATTATGATTCTATATTCAGTACTTGAACATCTGTGCCACTATCCAAATAGCAGTGATAGTCAGTGCACTAACTAGATATCTACTGGATAAATTTAGGGTGGCCTTTAGAGGTCCTTACGTTATCTGGATAGTTATCCAGATAGCTGACTGAAGATCACCGCTATCCGGATAATCTTTGGATTTTGGAAAATGGATTTAATATTGCTATACAGATAATTCACAGTACCGCCTGTGCTGTGCCCACCCTCCGTCCCAGCACAATCTGGATAGTGGTGGTCAGTGGTGTTATTTGGTGGAAATCACCAGGTGCACCCAGTCAGTGGCACTCATCCAGAGAGCAGGTGCTGCTTTTAAACATGGAGCCCTCTATTTTTCACCAAGTTTACTGAAATGCATAGCAGTCTTCCTTTGGGCATTTGAGTGGAATTGAAAGGTACTGAGATTGTCTCCTTACTTAGGCTTTGAAGGAATTCCTTCGCCCTGCCCCTCAGAGCCCCAAACCATTTTTTTTCTTTTCTGTAGCCCCTGGAGTGCTGTGTCTGGGGGCCCACTACATGAATTGCAAATATTGTTTTCCATTTAATGATTTTGTGTTCCTCTTCTCACTTAAACTTTGACTTTACCTAATGCCTCTGGCCTGAGCGGTATATCAAATTTGAAATAAACATAAACATAAAGGATTTTTGAATTTTTTGTTCTGAGGTGAGAACTTTCCGTGCCCAGGATTTTATACTTCTACCCATCTCCATAGTTCATTCTGATCTTACTCACTGAGGCAGTCCAGAGAGGGTATTCAATTACACAGTTTCCCAAAATGGCACCATTACCAGCTTTCACAATTGCCCGTTGACAACCATCATAACTTGCTTAGAGTGGACATGACCCGTGACTGACATTTTCAAATCTATTTAAAAGAAGCAATTTTGACAGGTCATGAATGAATATGTCTGTTGTCCGTGTCTTGCTGTTTTTCACCTCTCTGGGATTTGACAGCTTCTTTCTAAATCCTCAATAGTCAGCTGAGGGCTACTGAATGCACTCAGTGCTAATAAGAGTAATGCGTCCCTGGGGGGGCTTTGCACTCTACCGATCATCCATCTGTTTGATGACATGGTTGACCATTATGTGGGGCTTGATAAGGATCAGGACAGAGACTGATTATTACAAATCAGCATCTTCCTAGTCCTGTGATCTGTCACTGAGGAATAATTAAGCACTGCAGAGATGATTATGCAATCAATGCAAAGCACCTTCTCTGGAGCCTACAATCTTCTCTCGTGTCATTGCCTCCTGAAGCTTGGTAAGTGGCAGAAGTGGATACTCTTACAAAGTGTGTTGCTGTGTAAGTCCACTTGACAGAACAGAAATGAAGGTCAATAAATAAAATAAATCAATCAGACTGATGCAGAAAACTAGCGTGGCCTTTAAGCACAGATAATGGCACTTTTAAGCACATTTAATGACAACGACAAGTGCAGAAGAGAGACGGATGCACATGTAAATGGCTGCTGTCTGAGCAAGCAGTCTGATCCAGCAACCGCCATCACAACGTCTAGAAATTCTACAAAGCTAAGCTTTCTAACTTTACTATTTAGCTGGTTTTTGATATAAATTGTCCTTGCCTATTTTATTACTTGTTTTATTCTCTTATAATATTACTTAAGCACTGTGGTGTGTTAGGGTAACTGCACCAAGAGTGGAGGACAAACACAAAACCCCCCAAAAAGACAAACCAACCTTGCTCTTCCTATCTTTCTGTCTCTATCACATTTCTATCTGTTCACAGTCACCTTGATCTACAGTTTAGTGGAAAACAACCTAAAATTTGGTTATAAGTTTAGGAAAATTTAGCTTTCCTACATTCCTTGCATAGCCTTTTTAAATCAGAAATCAGAGTGCACCCTCTGGCCAGGGGCACTTAAATTTTCACCCACCCTACCCCTCACCCCACCCACCCTGGAGTTGCATTCCTATATAGTTGTCATATCATAGATTGACATCTGGCCTCCAATTAGGTGTAACACCCACCTTTTCTCCTTGTCCTAGAACTGCTTTATAACCGTCTTAATCAGCATTGTCTTATATTCAATGCAATAGCTGTGGTGCCTTCATTCTAAGAAGAATCATTTGGAGCCTAAGAGCTTGCCCTATATGTCTCAAGTTATCTGCTATGCTTAAAGAATTGATTCTATTAAGGGAAGAAATAGCTGCAATTAAACACACCTCCTCTAGGGTACAAACTGAAAGAAATCCACCACCATTCCCACAAAGAATCAAACAGCCCAGGAACAAATGGATTACACGGGGCTCTGGGAGGTTGCGATCTGTAACATGGAGAAATCCTCTCCATCAAGAGATATCCCTGCATAATGCCTTCTCTGCCTCGGAAAATGAGAGTGTCTAATTAGTGAAAAATGAAGTGCCCTTAAATGAGAAGGTTAATGCCCAATCTACTGATAATGCACCAAATATGAAGAAAAAAAATCACAAAACAGGAAACTACCACTACTTGGGGATTCCATCATCAGAGACACCAATTTGGGAACACAGTCCAAAGGAGAGAAGATGGTCAAATACCTCCCAGGCTCTTCAGCCAGCAGGAATGCAAACCAAATTGTTGGCATTGTTAGTGCAGAAAGTGAGCACTCCAAAATTGATGTTATCATCCACTTGCGTACAAATGACCTGACTAGAAACAGTGCCTCTGCAGTTCAAAGGGACTTCCAAACTCTGGGAGAGAAACTCAAACCCATTGTTAACACTATAGCATTCTCAGAGGTTTGTGATAAGGGGTCAGAAAGGCTGCATTGCATAATCAACTTTAATACATGGCTCCAAACCTGGTGTAAATAAGAAGGATTTAGATATATAGGCGACTGGGGAAATAGATGGAACAACAAGAGGCTATACTGTGTTGGTGGATTACATCTCTCTGCCTCAGGGAAAAGGATCCTAAGGGAAAAATCAGGCAATATGTGGACAGGCATTTAAATTAGGGAAAAGGGGTGACAGATGGAAAAGAACAAGTTCAGGACATCACTCCCAACAAAAACATAAATAACATTGGAAACAGCCACACTATTATTAACCCACACATCAATGCAAAGTAGGAAGAGGAGTGTAGAACAAAATCCATGCAAAATACAGGCAAGCCTGTTAACAAATGCTGGAAAGCAATGAGCACAAATGTTCGAAGCCTAGCCAACAAAGTTCCTGACCTGGAAGCCCTAATAGTGGAAAAGGACTTGGACATTGTGGCTATTACAGAAACATGGTTTAACAAGTTGCATGAATGGGATATAGCCATAGCTGGTTATAATTTATTTAGAGGAGAAATAGAAAGCAGAAAAAGAGGAGGAGGAGCCCTATATGTCAAAAGCAATACTAAAGCTGCTGAAATGCAGGGGATGTGGGGAAAAGAAGAATCACTGTGGATTGTGTTGGAAAGAGGAGATGGCACTATCATCCATACTGGAGTCATACAGGCCTCCAACTCATACCAAAGAAATGGATAGAGACTTGAATATTGATATCAAAAAAGTAGCCATGAAGGGGGAAGGAGGGAGGAGTGGCCTAGTGGTTGGGGTAAGTTACCTCAGGCCAGAAGGCCAGGGGCTCAAATCCCACTAAAGGACAGCAACCTTGGGCCAGAAGAACTGGAGTTTCTAGTCCCGCAGGTGCTCCTTGTGGTCTTGGACAAGCCACTTAACCCTCCATTGCCCATGTTCCTTGTAAAATAGTTATCTCCAAGTTATAATGCCCTGTTAAATGTAATTTCAGTTTGTTCAATGTAAACCACCTTGATATCATGAAAGGCAGAATATAAGAAATGTTAAATAAGTGATCATGCTAGGTGACTTTAATCTACCTGATGTGGATTGGAGTATTCTTTCTGCAAATCTGGAGAGAAGTAAAAAAAAATTGTGAATACCTTCCAAAAAGCATTACTTAGACAAATGATGATGGAATCAACCAGGGAAAGATTTAGTACTCACCAACGGAGACAGTGTGTCAAATGTCTGGGTGGGTGCCCATGTGAGCAGCAGCAATCATCCCACAGTGTGGTTTGAGATAAAAGCCAAGGTGGAGTTCAGTTACAGCAAGTTCAAAGTTCTAGACTTCAAAAACACTGACTTCAGTAAAAGTACCTGTAGGAGGAGTTGGCAGAGTGGGAGGAGGTAAGGGAAGTGGAATTGCAATGGGATAAACTAAAGGAGGTAATAAAAGAGGCAACAGATACATATGTAAGGAAAGTAAATAAAAACAAGAGGAAAAGGAAACCTATATGGTTCTCCAAAGAAGTGGCTGCTCAAATAAAAGCAAAAAACACAGCTTTCACAAAATTCAGAAGTTCGCAAACAGAGGAACACAGAAAAGAATACAGGATACAGCTAAAAGAGATTAAAAGAGAAATAAGGATAGCAAAAACAAAGGCGAAGAAATGATGGCAAAAGATCCGAAGTGTAGAGACAGAACTTTTGTTCAGGTATAACGGGAAAAAAGGAAGATCAGAGGTGGAATTGCAGGACTCAAAAGTGCCAAGAACAGATTAGTGGAAAGTGACATTGAAAAAGCAAAAATGCTAAACATATATTTCTGTTCTGTTTTTACTAAAGAAAATTCTGGAGAAGGACTATCTGCGATTGGCAAATATACAAATGGGAATGGAATAGTAACTGCACCATTCACAGAAGATGATGTTTTTGAACAGCTTGCAAAAATGAAAGTGGACAAGGTCATGGGACCAGATGGGATACAACCAAGGATACTGAAAGAGCTCAGAGAGGTCCTGGCAGAGCCTTTAAAGGATGTTTTTAATAGATCCTTGGAGGCAGGAGAAGTTCCATAGGACGAGAAGGGCTGATGTGGTACCCCTTCACAAAAGTGGCAATAGGGAAAATGAGACAAACTACAGGCCAGTAAGCCTTACCTCAGTGGCAGGAAAATTAATGGAGGTGCTCCTGAAAGAGCGAAGAGTGGACTTTCTCGAAAGCAAGAGGTTGCATGATCTTAGGCAATTTGGTATCAAATTGGGTGATCAGAGAACTAGATCAAGGGCATGCGATAGATATGATCTATCTCTCTCAGACCAGTACTGTTCAATGTATTTCTGAGTGATATTGCTGAAGGACTGATTGGAAAATTCTGTCTTTTTGTAGATGACGCAAACATTTGCAAGAGTGGACTTCCCTGAGAGAGTGGATAACACAAGGAAAGATCTGCAAAAGCTGGAAGAATGGTCTAATGCTTGGCAGTTAAGATTTAATGTGAAAAAGTGCAGTGTTATGCACTTGGGATGCAAAAATCCAAGGGAATTTTGTGAGAGGGGGTGAGAGGTTAGTGTGTATGGACCTGGAGAAGGATCTCAGAGTGATTGTTTCTGAGGATCTCAAGGCGGCAAAACATTGTGACAAGGCAGGTTCTTTCTTTTCAGATTATGCTTGGAAATCCATTTTCTTATGAACCTAAGAGTTGTTGTAAGCCATCTGCTATGTGGCAGAAGTCCTATTTCCAACAGAGTCAGATCCTTTGGCAAGACACCTGTTTTAATAGCAGTTATAATTCTATAGCCATAGCTTTTATCTGTGCTTAAGTCTTTGATCACTTCATCGCTGAGCTGAGGAAGATCAGGGCCAACAGAGATCTTAGTAAAATCAGGATTTATTTCCAGTTCAGTAGCAGAAACCAACATTTTTCCTATGCAACATGCCCATTTGTTTTGCTTAGTGTCTTGCCATATAAAGCAGTCACCAAGTGCCTCAATGGTAGTTGGCCTGTGTGCAGGTTACAGACAATCCACACCAGCTTCCTTTGTAGCTTCTCCTCAACATAAGGCATCCCTCCTCCCTCCCAACCAGTGTTTACATTACAGGAATCACGCCCAATAGCTTGAAGAGTTTTGTCTGTCCCTCTTTCTCTCAGCCATACAACCAAATTATCAGCAATTATTTCTGCATGAGTCTTCTCTTTAGCTGGTCTTGCAGGAACAAAATGCCATCAATATTTGCCATTTTTCAAGGTGGCAAGACAAGAGTGGGAGTGCTGGACAGTGCTCCCGTTATTTTCTAAAGATACCGAGAGGAGGCTGGGGTCTCGGGGCCGCTGGACCATAAGGGTTATGTTTGGTTGGTCTGGGGTCAGGCTGGAGGTTTAGGGAAACTAGGCCACCAGGGTTATTTTTGGTTGGGCGAGTGGTGGGGTTTCGGGGCTGCTGGGCCACCAGGGATTATTTTTACTTGGGCAGGTGAGGGATTGAGGCCACTGGGCCACCAGGGCTTATTATTACTTGGGCAGGTGAAGGGATTGGCATTGCTGGGCCATCAGGGATTTGCTTTCTGTCGGGGGCATTGGTCCCCAACAGTATTTTGATGGCATCAGGTGCTTTCCCCAATGCCTGGATCATCCTCTTAGATGATCCAGGCATCAGAGAAAGGCCCCGATGCCATTAAAATACTGTTGGGGCTCCCTATGCAAATTAGCCATGTGGTGCCCATTTCTCTGGGAGAGCATGCCAAACTTGTGCCAACTTCTTGTGTGCATGTTTTTGGCTTGCTCTCCCAATGTAACACTGCCATTTTGCGCACAGTTTAATGCATGGCTCATTTGCACATGAGCCCCTTCTACATGCCCGCCCTGAAGTTGTGCACTATTGGTGCACTGCAAATAAGTGTAAAAAGTTGATAAAGTGTGACTTCAGTGCTGGCTTTCTGCATCGGCCTGAATATGAGGAAGGAGATTTTATCTCCTGAAAGCTAGTAAAAACAAATGTATTAAGTTATGCTAGTGACAAGGTATTGCCTTACATTCTTTTGTCAACCTTAATTTCTGTACTCAGTCTTCTAAAAAGAAAGCAGCATGGTCTGAAGGAATTATATGTTCCTATTCTGTATATTCCTTTGTGTGTGTGTGTGTTTGTGTGTATTTTAATTTGTTTTTCATATTTTTGCAATTCCAGAATTGTTCCTTGGGTTCTAGACTAGTGTTTTCTGCAAAGTGTACAGTAAGCACTGCAAATGATCCTGCCAAAAGAATTACAGTTTTACTTTAAAAAAAAAAGATAGAAAAATTATATGGAAAATAAAAGACGGGAAAGGGATATACCTGCAAAGCTTCAGCTGTTCCATCGGCGGGGTACTGGACAATATCACATTAGAAGCATCCAGCTGGTGTATTCTTACAACATATATCTCTGACATTAATGGCTAATGTCTCAGATCTAGAACTGTGCAACAAATTTATAAGTTTCCACTGGATAGAAGTGAAGCTTTGCTAAGCTGGAGGAGTAGTCTAGGGCTGAGACCCAGGGGAGACCAGTTGGCATCCCACTGCCACCTCTTGTGATCTTGGGCAAGTCATTTAACCTCCATTGCCTCAGTTACTAGAAATGTGTCACAAACCAGATTTCCACTGTCCCAAACCATTTCAAAAGAAAGACCACATCAAACATGTATAGTCACTGAGAGGGCTGGTGGGGAGATCCCACTTGTGCAGCTACCTTTGCCACTGCTGCTCATGAAAAAAATATAAAACTTCCTCCAAACCAACAGCTGAATTCAACTGTAGGCAGGAGAAGTATGGCACACCAGAAAAATGAAGTCCATAGGCAACTTTTTCAGGACTCCTGATCTAGCTGTTGGTAGAATCTTTCATCCCTCTTGAGAACTGTATTTTCTAATCTTCTTTATTCTTTCCAATCCAATGGATGCTTGAAGGAAATTATACATAAGGGGTTCATCTACCTATCTTGGGGCAAAATAACTCTCCAAAATGTTAACAAAACAGGACCAAATTTGGCATAGGGGACCAAAACTGAAAAGACATATCAAGTATGGAAATGGTCTAGATCACAGTGGGGATTCTAGAAAACTAAAGATCCTCTTTCCCCCTCCCCCAAAAATGTCCCAATGCATTTCCAATTTTGATGGGAGAAGCAGTTCAGCTGCTGCACTATAGAAACTTTGATATAGTGAAATATGGTGATTAGGGGATTGCTCCTTTCTAACTGCTACTCCTCTCTTCTCTACTGTCCCAGTCATAGGCACGTACAGAGCCAACACAGATATACCCACAAACACACACACTTACACTGTTCGCACAAACACACAAATACACATACAGTACATACAAACAAAATGCAGACACAAGTTTGGTTTATTAGACATTTTCTAAACCACCTTTGCCAATGCATCAAAGCAGTTTATAACTGCAATTAAGAGTGGGGAGACTAGGGTATCCTAATCACAGACAAAACACTCATAAAAGTGAAGGCACAAACTTTGCTCATTACACAAATAAAGAAACATCCAGGGAGAGAATGACTAAACAATACATAGCTATGCAAATGCACACACAGACACACAAAAACACACACAGACACACATAGGGACATGTTTACTAAGCCACGTTAGGCTTTTGCAGCTAATGAGGCATTTTTGTACAAATAGCACTGCGTTAGCTGCAACAGTTGTGCATTATCTGTCGGGGCCATACACAGCATTTTTCCAGCAGATAAATCTGGTGGGAAAGCAGAGAACATGGCATGGCAGGATCATGTGTGCAGCTAACGCCATAGACAAAACAAGTGCATACTTATACAAAAACAAGAGACACACACAAAAACAAATGAAATATGGATACATACACACATTTGCATGCCTCATATGCTTTCTCTACCATGCACCCCACCTCCTGCTGCCACACCCCCCCTATCTGTTGCCTTGAGTTTAGTGATTCGGATGTGTATTTCAGTTTTTGTTGTAATGTTTACTGTGAAACTTAACGACTGAACTGTATAACTTTCTTTTTTTCATAATGTTGCTATGTATGGTGATACCTAGTGACTGAAGGACGTAGTTTGTTAGTAGTTGCTAAGTGTATGGCCTCCTTGTGGTGGAGAAGTACAGCAATATGTATTGCATGGGATAGTGGCACCCTGAGGTTAATCTGTTGACAGTAACATCTACTGTATTATCACACTTGGTTTCATTTTATTATTTTATCCAGACCAATAAAATGTTTGTAAACTACTCTACTCAAACTGTCCAACTCTTCATCTTCAGGGCAACACAGACATATTACACGCACATACACACATACGCAGAAGGGTTGGAGAGAATTACATGAGCCGTGCACTGCATGCTTTCCACACTTGTTATTCTTTCCAACCTAATGGTTGTTGGAAAGAAATTATACATAAAGGGTCAAGAATGTATGCCTGTCTGTCTGGGGGAAAATAACTCTCTGAAAATGGAATGGAAGGGCATCAAATTTGGTGTGGGGAAAAATTAGTGAAAAGAAATATCAAGTTTTAACATGGGCCAGATTGGACTTTAGGTTCCGGAGAAATAAGCTCTACTGAAAAATGACCCAATGCATTTCTATGGGAGAAGTAATTTCGGTTTAAGCAGCATAGAAAGTTTGATACAGTCAAACACAGCAATTAAGGAATAACTCATTTCAAATGACCTCTTCTGTACTGTCCCAATCACAGACATGCATAGAACCAACACATGCACACAGCTACATAGGCAGAAATACAGGTCCACAGACACACACATGCAGTACATACACACAGATATGCACATACACACACACTCATACAAACACTCAAACACAGAGTGATTGGAAATAATCTCATGAAGATACTCCACATTTATTCTCCATCATGAACCCTTTCCCCAGTCCAACATAGACATTTTAAGTTTGAGTCCAACAACTTAACTACTTGGTCATCGCAGCAGCCATTTCAAGGTCTATCCACTATTTATATGGTCCACTTGACCATCTATTTTATTCATTTAACAGCTGAATATCATGTTTGGACATATGAATTAGACGTCTTAGAGGCACTTCCCCAAAACACCCTCACTTGGCAATTTGAACCCTAATGGTAGTCCTTTAAGATTACCAACAGTGGGCAGGTTTCATTTTGAACACAGAGCTGTTATAAGCAGAAGTAAGTGAGGTACCCTCTTAAGAGCTTGCAAAAATAGGTGCAGGTACTCATATACAGGACTCTTTCATTAATACATGAGACTCATGGGTCAATTTTCGCAAGGCAATGAAAAAGGTGCCAGTACTGAGTACCACCCAGTACCCCTCAAATAAAGTCCTGGTTCCATTAGAGTTAATGACGTGGTGGAACCCTGGATATTGATATGGCTTGGAATTGAAAAGGCAAAGAATTATATCTGAAATCCAAACATGTGCAAACCATCTCCCTCTTCTTTTCACTAGGTAACAGATTTTACAGTTGTCCTCTGATACACTGCTTATTTTGAGATTCTTCATGGTCAGAAAAATCTCAGGAATGTTCCCTAGGCACTTATTTTGGAAGGTCTCTAGCTTGTGAAGTATTTCTTTTTGTCCTACAGACATATGCTATCTATTAAAACACTGCACCTTGTAGCAGCCGAGCGCTTAACTAACTGGGGGCACTATCATACATGTGAATATTTTAGATCCAACTTAATCCTCTCGTAGCTTACCCTGGGGTGCTCCTTCCAATTGCTGTACCCATTATTAGACACTGCAATATCAGAACCGCTCATTTAAAATTACATTTTTCTAGATTTTTAGGTATTTTTTTCATGTTTGTTTGTTTCACATATTCTTTATGTGTGCATTGTGAGTGCCTTAGAATTTTAAGCACACAGATTGATCAATTTCTAGATATACATGCATACAAGTGATTTGCATGACTTTAAATGTTTAGGTTCCTAAATGAACAGAATGTGCACTCACAAAGGCACACCCCTACTTGCCTCAATGGGGCAGGCATGATGACATCAGGCTTCGAGGCTGTCAATACTCCATGCAGCAACAGGTAGGAACTTCACCTCACTGAGCAACTAGCTGCCTGCCCTTGGAGGGCAATCTTCAAAGGCATTTTGCCAAGTAAATAGATATTTAGCTGAGTAAAATGGCCTGACAAAAAACCTGCCCTCCTTAAATGCAGCTAATTGCATGTGCAGGTTATACAGCATGCATGCTTTTAGAGCAAGGATAGAGAGGTGTCCCTGCGAGCGTGTTTAGGGTGGGGGAGAAAACCACATGAGTAGGAGCTCCATTTCCCTCCCTCTCGAGCTCTCGCCACTCTCTTCATAACTCTCTGTATGACTGCCCTGAAATACCAGATTGCTGGTTCTTGACATACCTGTTATCAGTTGTCCATTATGAAGATGAATAAAAGCTTTTTTTTTCTAAGTGCACAATGATGCATCTATGTGGAGAAAATGATTGGAACTTTTTTGTTGTCAGCTCTCTTTATTTTCTTTCACATAGCTGAACGGAAAAGCTTAGACATCGTAAAGTCTCTGTAGAGCAAGCAAATGTCTGAAGGCCCGATTTTCATCTGGGCGGTGCTATGTGCCGCATCGGTGGATAGCCCGTCCGCCATCCATCTAACCCGAATTTTCAATGCCGGGGTCATATGCGGCCACAGCATTGAAAATCCGGCTCTCGCCACACAATTCAGAAGCCACAGGAGCTAACTGGGTAGCACCGATTTTCAATGATACCTGCTTCGCCCCTGTGCCTAAAAGAAAATCACTGCTACCCATTTAACCCTTTCCTCCGCCCCTGCTCTACCCCGGAACACTCCTAACACGCCCTGATGCTAACCGCATAGCATCTGGGGGCATTGGGGACTTATCCAGGATTTTCAAAGGGCACTACCTGGAAATGCCTTCAAAAATCGGGCCCTGAGAAAATAAAAGTATTTAGGTTACTGCTGTTATAGTTCACAAATCAGTACTTTGAGTCAAATATGCTTACTGTACCCTGGCTTGGAGAGATCTGGAGCTGGCATCTCTATCCTCTTCGAAAAAACAAAACGAAACAAAACAAATGCTCTCCCTCAAAAAATGATCAATTTGCTTGCATGAAAACTTTCAAAATTTTACACAGGAGGCTGGCGACATTTTTAAGGAACTGTCTTTACCCTGCACTTAAAATGTTCTTGAGCGAGGGAATGTCTTAGCAGAGAGTGGAGAGAAAGGAGAATTATTTCTCAGTAGATACGAAGAAGCCTCCAAGGCTGGATTTAGGGTAGGGTGAGCAGGAATGCCACCCTGGACACTGTGTGACAAGGAGTGCCACTGAGGAAGGAGGAGACAGAGAGTGAAAGCAGGCAGAAACCACGAGAAAACCTCCCCCCCCCCCACCTTTACATTACTCTCCTGCCTGCCTCAAAATAGCTCACAACCTCACCTGCTTTGCCACTGTTGTTCTCAACACTTCCAAGCCACTGCTACAGCCTTCATAAAAACTGATGGCAAATAAGGCTGCAAGGCCCCTTATCTAGGAGGAGATCAGTCTGTGCGTGGTAATAAGGAGAAAAAAAAATATTTGAAGAAAAGTACAGGGGTACCAGGGAAGAAGGCAACTGCCAACCACCCAACACTGGCCGCGTTTCGGCTATGCCTTCTTCAGGGGTATTTCAGCTTAAGAACACATTAAGGAATTCTCCCTCTAAAGACAATCCACCTGTGGTATCTGATAAAACATCTTGCCTTGACTCCAGGATAATACCTTATCTAGGAGGGACAGGAGGCAGGGACCAGCAGGTGGGTGGTCACTATTGACATTCCCACTGGGACCAATGGGGGAGCCACTGACATTCTTGCTGAGTGCGCTACCTGCACTAGAGCTGGTCCTGGGAATCTCCTTTAAAGTAATTCTTTTACTTTTGTAGAAAAGTAAAAGAATGCCAGAGGACTCTTGAACTGCAGACAGACCCCTGTCTTGCATGGTTTTACAGTAAATCCAGGGAGCCCATAGGCAGAAAGTGAACCTGTGACCTAAGTATCATGATGACAGAACCTTCAGAAGTGTCAGATAAAGTTCACGACTATTAGGTGGGGAGAAGTTAGCCTTTGGCAGACGAGTGTAAATATTTTCAGCATCAGCAAACGTTTCCAGGATCTGATCCTTGTCCAGTAAAGAGCATTATTTTTTAATCCCTGAACTAGAAGAGCATATGGAACAGGATAAAAAAAACAACAGAGGAAGTTCTTGCAGAGCTTACATCGGGGTCCAGCAGAAAATTAACGTTCAGGGCTTATTGTGGAGAAGGAAATAGAAATCTGGACTGATAATACTTCCTAAGGGACTGTTGTAATAAGAGTAAAAATAACTGTCAATGTTTAGTGCTGATTTTCTATGCACCATGTTAAATGTATTTCAGATATAGATAAATTAGTACGGGAAAGGGTACAAAGAAGGACAACAAAATATTTTTATTTGTTGTATTACTTTTGTTGTAAATCGCTTTGGATTGAACTTTGTTCAGTAAAGGTAATATATAATCATAATTTAATATAAATATAGTTAAAGTGTGCCCTAAAATTGTTAGTAAAATAAAAAAAGTGAACTAGATAGTAGTCAACATTACTTCCGCTGGAGTGGGGGAGGAACTTTGGTGGGTGAGTGATTCTCTGATTAAGAGTCTGGGAGGGGAGTCACAGGACAGAGAACCTCTGGCTTGGAAGTCCTAGAACAGGGTTTCTCTGGTTCAAGAATCTCAAGTCAGAGGTTCTTTGGCTTCCAGATGGGAGAGCCACAAAGTCATACAATCATGGACTAAAGAGAAGTAAACTAAGCCTAGCATAGTTTTAAATTGGCCTCTAAAAGAGGCTAAGCAAAGAGAAGAATTGGAGTGGCCAGCAGAGGAGGAAGATTACTAAAGCAGGGCTTTCCAAAGCTGGCCTGTTGGGATTTCAAGAGTATGCATGAGATCAGTCTGAATGCCTTGGAGACACCACATATGCAAACTGATCTCATGCATATTCCTGGTGGATAACCTGAAACCATGAGTGGCTGTGGGGTCACCAGGAGCTGCAATGGAAGCGCTGACCTGGAGATTGTATGGAGCTTATGTGACAGGGCAGCTTGGGCAGGCCAAGAGGTGCCTATTTGCTGAGAACTAAAGATATGCATTTTTGTTCTGTTTTTTTTTGTTTCAAGTTAGTAAATGCTAAAAGTTTTAGTGTGTGCTAAAATGAATATATACTAAGGGGATAATTTTCCATACAAAAACCACTGTTTTGTGTATGGAAATGGCTGATATAATAACTTTGATATTGCAAAGGTATCATTGATATTACAAAGGTAACCATGAAGGGAGAAGTGATCATATTGGATGGCTTTAATCTACCGGATATGGATTGGAATATTCCTTCTGCAAATCTGGAAAGAAATAAAAAAAATGGTGGATGCCATCTAAGGAACATTGCTCAGACAAATGGTGCTGGAACCAACCAGGTTTGACACTGGATTTAGTACTCATCAATGGAGATAGCGCGTTGAATGTCCGGGTGGGTGTCCATATGAGCAGTAGTGATCATATGAGGTAAAAGCCAAGGCAGAGTCCAAACACAGCAGACTCAAATTCCTAGATTTCAAAAACACTGACTTCAGTAAAATGGCCAAGTACCTGAAGAAGGAGTTGGCAGGGTGGGAGGGGATAAGGGAAGTGGAATCGCAATGGGCTAAACTAAAGGTGACAATAAGAGGGGCAACAGATACATATGTAAGGAAAGTAAATAAAAACAAGAGGAAAAAGAAACCTATTTGGTTCACCAAAGAAGTGGCTGCACAAATAAAGGCAAAAAACACAGCTTTCACAAAATTCAGAAGTTCGCAAACAGAGGAACACAGAAAAGAATAAAGGATAAAGCTAAAAGAGACAAAAAGAGAAATAAGGATAGCAAAAGCAAAGGCTGAAGAAATGATGGCTAAAGATGTGATGCGTGGAGACAAATTTTTTTTCAGGTATATTCAGCAGAAGAGGAAGATCAGAGGTGGAATTGCAAGACTCAAAAGTGGGAGATTCGTGGAAAGTGGCATTGAAAAAGTGAAAATGCTAAACAAATACTTCTGTATTCACTAAAGAACATCCTGGAGAAGGACCACATATGACTGATAAAAATACAAATGGGAATAGAGTAGATTCTGCACCATTCACAGAGGATGATGTATTTGAACAACTTGAAAAACTGAAAGTGAACAAGGCCATGGGATCGAATGGGATAAATCCCAAGATACTGAAAGAGCTCAGAGAGGTTCTGGCAGGACCTTTAAAGGATGTTTTAAATAGATCCTTGGAGACAGGAGAGATTTCACAGGACTGGAGAAAGACTGATGTGCAGGGCCGCCCCAGGCAAAAGCCCCGGTGGTGCCGCCCCCCCCCCCCATGCAGAACCGTGCTACCAATCCCTGCTGCTGCTGATTCCAGTGGCGGGATCAGGGGAGGGCAGGGCTCGGCTCAGTGGCAGGCTATGTGCTTCGACACACATGGCCTGCCGCTTTTGACCCCTTCCAACATAACTTTGGGGGATCAGAAACAGCAGGCCATGTGAGCCGAAATACATGGACAGCCACCAGGCCTAGCCGTGCCTCCTGCCGCTGGAATCAGTGACACTATATAACAAAATATCACCAAGGAGCCAAAAAAATCAAAAAAGAAAAAGAAAAAAAACTCCAAACCAAGCACATTAATAAAACAAATAAAGAAAAACAAACAAAATGTGAGAGTCAAAAAAATGAATACCAATCTAAAGCAAACTACCAAATATATATGTACATAGAGGAAAAAATACCTCAGCAAACCCTCCTACCAATATAGTCAAGGAGGAAGAGTCAGTCGAAGGGCAAAGCAAACAGGAACAATGGTGCCACAACAATCAAACTGAGCTCAAAAAGACATCGGTGGTCAAAAAATCCTCTGTGGAATAACTCAGATTAGTGAAAAACTCAAATTGGTAATCACAATTACATGGCATCGCAACTGATCTCTTAACACCACATGGCAGCATGAAAGAAATCATTGAAAATGCAGCAATGAAAAAAAAACGGAAGAAAATTAGCTTAAATCAGCATGACGACATGATGAAAGTCACAAAATCTGCAGCAATCGAGGTAACAACTAGAGCCCCAACACCGGGTATTTCGCCAAATGGCTTCTTCAGGGAGCTCTTAAAGTAACGGTGCTGATCCCGAGGCACAATACGCCTCCTTGACTATACTGGTAGGAGGGTTGGCTGAGGTCTTTTTGCCTCTGTGTACGTATATATTTGGTAGTTTGCTTCAGACTGGTATTCATCTTTGACTCTCACATTTTGTTTGTTTTCTTTTTTTTTTGTTCTTTCTGTGCCTGGTTTGGAGTTTTTTCTTTTTCTTTTTTGCTGGACTCAGTGGCAGCATGATGTGGTTCAGCACAGGGAGGGAGGATGGTGCAGTTTGGCATGCGGGGGGCCAGGCCATGTATACCAAAGCACATGGCCTGTCACCCACAGAGGTCTGCCACCCTAGGCAACTGCCTAGCCTGCCTAGTGAATGACCCGGCCCTGCTAATGTGGTACTTCTTATGAAAAGTGGTAATAAGGAAGAGGTGACAAAGTGTAAGCCGGTAAGCCTTACCTTGGTGGTGGGAAAAGTAATGGAGGCGCTCCTGAAAAAGAGAATAGTGGACTTTCTAGAAATCAATAGGTTGCATGATCTGAGGCAACATGGTTTTACCAAAGAACAATCATGCCAAACAAATTTGATTTAGTTCTTTGAGTGGGTGACAAGAGAACTAGATCAAGGGCATGTGATGGACATGATCGACCTAAATTTCAGTAAAGCCTTTGATACTGTTTTTCATAGGAGGCTTATCAATAAACTGAGCAGTCTGGTGATGGGTCTCAAGGTGGTGAAGTGGATCAGAAATTGGTTGACTGACAGATGATAGAAGGTGGTGGTAAATGGAACTCACTTGGAAGAAAGAAAGGCACGTAGTAGTATACCCCAGGGATTGGTACTGTTCAATATATTTGTGAGTGATATTGCTGAAGGATTGAAAGCAAAGTCTGCCTTTTTGCAGATGACATGAAAATTTGTAACAGCGTAGACTCCTCTGAAGGAGTTGAGAAAACGAGGAAAGATCTACAAAAGCTGAAAGAATGGTATAATGCTTGGCAGTTGATTTAATATGAAGAAGTGCAGAGTCATGCACTTGGGATGCAGAAATCCAAGGGAAGGACCTCAGAGTGATTGTTTCTGAGGATCTCAAGGTGGTGAGACAATGTGGCAAGGTGGTGGCCAAAGCCAGAAGGATGCTAGGTTGAATACAGAGAGGAATTACCAGCAGAAAAGAGGAGGTATTAATGTCCTTGTACAAGTCGTTGATGCACTTGGAGTATTGTGTTCAGTTTTAGAGACCATATCTCACAATGGATATAAAAAGACTTGAAACAGTTTAGAGGGCAACCAAAATGATTTGGAGGCTGCACCAGAAGACTTATGAGAAGAGACTTGAAGATCTAAATATGTATACCCTACAGGAGAGGAGGGACAGGGGAGATATGATACAGATGTTTAAATACCTAAAAGGTATTAATGAAAAAACAAACATTTTTCAAAGAAGGGGAAGCTGTAAAATGAAGCTGCAAGGAGGTAAACTTAAAAGCAATGGCAGGAAATACTTTTTCACTGGTAGGGTGATGGATGCTTGGAATGCCCTCCTGATGGAGGTGGTGGGGGCAAATACAGTGATGGAATTCAAAATGGCATGGGACAGACACAGTGGATCCCTTTATAGCAAGAGGATAAAATCAAAATAAGCTTAATTATTTCTTATACCTCTACAAATAGAGAGGGATGACCTGCACAGAGTGGCGGGTGCACCTGCTCTAGCCACCTTACTGGGCAGACTAGATGGACCGTACTGGTCTTTATCTGCCGTCATATACTATGTTACTCTTACCTGGGGTTTACATGGGTAGAAGCATGTGCATGATGCCATTTCACATATACGTTTGCTCAAGGCCAACAGAGGCTTTCTTGAGAGTGAATCTAGGTGAGGTTTGGACTCACATAGAACATTGTGTTCGGTTTTCAAAAGCTTGTATGTTTCTTGAAAATTTTGTGCATATTAAATAGCAGGTATAAATGGTACAATTTTCATTGGGATAATTTTCAAAGGGAAAGTATGCACGTACGTTCCCTATGAAAATTGTTGTAACTTGGCTATACAAGTGAGGTAGCTACTTATTTGGTAAAGTGCTCTGTTTTTGTGATTATAATGTGGTAATAGTCAGAATTAACTTGCAGTCACTGCAAACCTCTGCTTTAACTGTTAGGCCATAGTTTGGGGTCCCCTATCCTATGTGCCAAAACCAGACCGTGAACCAATGCCCCCCCCCCATTCCACTCCGTGCTCTTTAAGCCACATTGCTGCCAACTCTTTCCTTTGCCCTCCACCCAGCATCTCTCCCTCTCTTTCCTTCCTCCCTTCCTGTGGCCCTGCATATCCTCTTCACCTCCAGCCATCACGACAATGGCAGCAATATACAAATGCTATCTCTTGCCAGCCCTGGAGCCTTCCCTCTGCCATGTCCCTCCCCTGCCGTTAATTGACTCAGAGGGGGTGAGATGTGGCAGAGAGAGGGCTCCAGGGCTGCCGAGAGGTTGCATTGGTAAACTGCTGCTGCTGCTGCTGCCACTGTCACAGTGGCAGGGGACAGAGGAGACATAGAGGACCATAGGGAAGGTGGGGGAAGGGAAGAGAGAGGGAGAGATGCTGGACCCATGGGGAGGGGAAGGGAGAAGGAGCAGAGTGAGGGGGAAAGAAAAGATGGAGGGCTGGGGGGGGGGGGAGAAAGATGGTCCACCATGGTGGGGGGGGGGGGTGAGGGGATATGCAAGACTGCTACCGCTTATGCCAGGGACTGCCCCAGGGTCTCAACAACATTTGTTGCATGAGGCTGAAGAAAGAGAAGGTCCAATAAGGCATTTACAGGGTTTACAGAGCTGCAAATCATGTAAATGCTCCTTAGTGGGATATATGGCAGCACTAACATGGTTAGTGCCACTGAATATCCCCGAATAATGCCACTATATGCCCCGATGCTAACCGCGTAGCATCGGTGCGTGTCGGGGATAACTGCGCAGTAGTAATATTCAGCCGCTGTCCGGCTATCCCTCAGTGACAAAAATGTAGCAAAACTACCCTAAACTTTCACCGTCAGAGCTAACGAGGCAGCAGCTAAATATCCATGCTGCAAACTTAGTTTCTGTGCCGTGTGCGGCTGTGCAGTGACCCCAGATATTCAATGCCAGCAGCTGGATATGGCCCTGAATTGAAGATCCGGGGCTAATGTTCGGTGGCAATGGCTATGTGCATTAGAGGTGTGTAGCTGTCACAAATGAATATAGGACCCAGAGACTTTTCAGGGCTAGGGAACCCCCCTCAGCAAAATCGTCCCCCATTTCAGTGATTTGAAAGGTCCAGTGTGACTTTTAGCCGAAAATGTTTTGGGGACCTCGGTGTTGGGGTATTTTCAGCATTTTTGAAAGGCCTGCCATGCCTGTAAAGCAAAGAAGAATGATACAGTAGGCGCCACCTCTTGAGATGGCATTCATCACTCTGCATTATCTGGCGCCTTAACACTTAAGGCACATTGGAGTCCTCCATATTAACTATACAGCTCTGTCCCTGCCAGGGCCGACGCCAGAGTTGCTTCAAGGTATTTGCGCCCTAGGCAAATGTTAAGCTTTACATCTGACCTCCCCCCCCCCCCCCAGCTTTGAATGCCCTGCTCTACGCTGCCGCCAAAGTTGCCACCCTAAGCAATCATCTAGTTTGCTTAATGGTTGGGCGGACCATGGCCTCTGCCCATTTTCTGCCTCAAAATGGTATTTTTCCATGCTAGCTATTGAATAGTGTAATTAACATGTTAGCAGTTAATGCACTGTGCTATTATTAGCGTGTGCTAAAAGCCGTCTTAAACAGCCTGCGCAGCTTGGTAAATAGGCCCCTAAATGAAACAGTATGCACTACAGAGAAATGAAATCAAATTGAAATGAAAGTGAAATCAAAACAAAACTTTTCAGCCCTCGTGATAATTGTTATGAGTGTTACATATTCTGTTTGTTCTTGTATGAAAACAATAGACTGCTGGATTTTTTTTATTCATTTCGCTTCAGCAAAAAACTAATAAAATCCCTTCTGCAATTTTCCATTCCAGATCACTTTGCACATTACTCTTGTCTGGTCGTTTTTCAGCAAATTCTATGCATGAATCTAAGGAAACGATTACAGTGTCTTTTTCCAAAAGTGTGACTTGGAAATGACCTGCAGTTTCCAGCTAAACTGTGAAGACAAAGCAAGAAAAATTTGCCAGAAAAAAAAAATTAATCTAACCTCTTCCTTCCCACCTTCCTCCAATAAAACAACTGAATGAAAATATCAGGAAATAACATCTGTATATCTACTTATCTTAGTGCAAATCAGAAAATGACAATTTTTGAAATACACTCTGAAAATATGAGCACTGTAACAGGCTTCACTATCTAATGTTCTTCTGTTAAAAGCTGGAGGAGTAGCTTAGCGGTTTCAGAAGCAGGTCCCAAACCAGGGTTCAAATCCTACTTCTTCCACTAACAAACACTGTTTATGATCTGGGGCAATCTGCTTTAGATAGTCCTTAAGAGTGTGAACCCATTTGGGCAGGGAAATAACTTGCACACTTGAATTTAACTTGCCTTGAATCTCAGTTTCGAAAAGTGAGTAATGCATCTCAAATCCGGATCCAGTGTGTTGCAAATCCTTAGTCCAACAGCAGAAATGCCCATTTTAAAATCCCATTTGTTTCAGAGCACATCAAAAGCTGGGAGGCCGATGTATTAACCAGCAGGGTTTCCCACAGATCAACAGGCTCTTTTGTGCAAATCTTTGCTGTCTTTGCAAATGAGTTGGGTGGTGAGAAATTTTACTCCAGGGACAAACACTTGTAGAAGTGTAGTTATCTTTTGTGTGCGTGTGAAAACTAGTGTAGAAGAGTTCTCCACACTCTGGTTTTCAAAATATGTCTAATTATTAAGTTATTTGATATACTTCTGCATCACAGCAGCTCACATTTTATATATTTATATACACATTCACACATAGCGGACTACACACTACTATTATTACTACTACTTATCATTTGTATAACACTACAAGGCATATGCAGCACTGTGCACACACATGTAAGAGACAGTCCCTGCTCTAGAGAGCTTACAATCTAATCAGACAGACAACACAAATAGGGACTAGAGTAAGTCTAAGGAAATGATAAAAGGTGATGAGCAGAAGTTAATTTATGTGTGTACATTTGAACTTTACACACTTTCATTTACATCTGTATTCTTCAAGCTTTTCTACATCCCTCCTTGTTATCTACATCTTCCTGGGTGTTTACCCTAGGGCAGATATTGGTGTTATCCACAAAAAGACAAACTACCTGACAGCCCTTCTGCAATATTACTTACCACTGGTAATGTCCTTATCTTCAGAGTAAACTCCATTTATCCTGTTTCCTCCCACTCAACTAGTTTCTAACGCAGTTGTTCACTTTAAGGCCGATCTTTAGGTCACTAAATTTATTTATAAGTCACCCGTGTGTAAGTATTTATCTTCTGGTATATACTCTAAATCTTGGGGAAAAAGGGAAAACCTGTGTATTTTAGAATTCAGTGTTTTTTCTGAGTCAGTCAGGTCTTAGTACCACCAGAGAGCTTTTCATTTAAATCAAATCAGAGTATCGTTTAGCACAGAAAGTAAAATTGCGTTAACAGTCACTGAAATATATTTGTTTCTAGAGAACTTTTTATTTAAATCAAATTGAAGAATAGCTTAGCATACAAGTAGAATAAATAGTCTCCGAGTAGAAACAAAGAAATTTGTTTCTGGTGACCATTACAAAGATCAGTGAAGTTGTCTTAAATAGGTGTTAAAGCCAAGTGACAGATCAAAGGGGTAATTTGAAAGGCCCCCTCTATCAAACCAAGAGCTGTGTGAATCTCCCAAAAATTAGTAAGGCATTAACTTAGAAGCACAGGTCAGGGCACTGTGTAGCAAGCCAGCTTTTATTAAGTCTTCTTTCTCTCCCACACCCCAAGGATAATCTTAGCATTTTAGACTCTTAAACCTATTAAAAGGGAAGGAGGTGGCCATATTCACTTTCAGGTGCGACTGATTATCCTCATCAGGCATAGATTAATTAAGGACCTGAGATTAATTAAGGTGTTGCTAAGGTATTTATGTTGCTTACTTACTTAAGCTCGCTGGGGATACCTATACTAATACAAGCATGGGCATTGTTTAAAAATACTATCTTCAAAGCACAGACCAGCTGTATTTGACTTTAAGAAAAGTGGAAGTCCAAAAAACTGACAGGATAGTTTAAAACAGAGGTCAGAGAGGCTGTTATAGCCAAAAAAATAATCTTTCAGGAAATGTAAAAGGAGTCAAATGACGAAAACTGGAAACAACATAAGCACTGGCAAGTTTGATGCAAGTCATTGATAAGGCAGGCAACGAGAGAATTTGAAAAAAAAAAAGCTTGTTCTGGAAGCAAAGCAAAATAAAACCTTTTTCAAGTATATTCGTAGCAAAAAGCATGTGAGAGAGTCAGTTGGACCATTAGATGATAGAGGGGTAAATGAGGAACTAAGAGGGGACAAGGCCATAGCAGAGAGATTGAATGAATTCTTTGCTTCAGTCTTTACTGAAGATGATGTAGGGAAGTTACCCATGTCTAAAATGGTATTTAAAGATGATGCATCAGAAGAATTGAAAGAAATATTGATAAACTGGGATGATGTATTACAACTATTTGCTAAACTAAAGAGTAGCAAATCAATGGACCAGATGGTATACATCCGAGGGTGTTGAAAGAATTGACATATGAGATTGCAGATTAATAATTTGTGAATGATCATTAAAATAATCTGTAATACCTCTGAGGATTGGCAAATGTCCAATGCCAATTTTTCAAAAGGGTTCCAGGGGTGATCCAGGAAACTACAGACCGGTGAGCCTGACATCAGTACTGGGCAAAATTGTAGAAACCATTATAAAGAACAAAATTACTGAACATGTAGATAGTCATGGTTTAATGGAAGAAAGCAAACATGGCTTTAGCCAAGAAAGTTCTTGTCTCACTAATCTGTTATATTTTTTTGAAGGTCTGAATAAACAGTTAGACAAAAGTGAGCCAGTCGATATAGTTTATCTGCATTTTCAGAAAGCATTTGACAAAGTCCCTCATGAGACACTCTTAGCGAAATTAAAAAGTCATGGGATAGGAGGTAGTGTAAGATTGTGTATCAGGAATTGGTTAAAGGATAGAAAGCACAGAGTAGGGCTAAATAGCCAATTTTCGCAATGGAGAAAGGTGAATAGTGGAGTACCCCAAGGATCTGTGCTGAGTCCGCTGATTTTTAACATATTCCTAAATGACCTGGAAATGGGAATAACAAATAAAGTAATTTAATTTGCAGATGACACAAAATTATTCAAAGTTGTTAAAACACAAGAGGATTGTGAAAAATTGCAATTGATTAAAGGAGAAGGCGGTATAGAAAATCTTTTAAATAAAATAAATAAATAAATAAATAAGAGGGGGCGCAGTATATTAGTTGGATAAGGGCACTGTATCAGGGCCCGCAGGCTAGAGTCCGAGTGAATGGTGGGTACTCGGATAGCTTTGAGCTTCACAGAGGCACTAGACAGGGATGCCCACTGTCTCCCCTACTGTTTGCGTTGGCTATTGAGCCACTGGCAACGTATATTCGGCAGGAAGCAGACATAAAAGGCGTAAGGATATGGGGGCAAGAGGAAAAGATCGGGTTGTTTGCGGATGATATTATTTTTACATTAACGCAACCTCTTACAACGTTGCTGGTGTTAATGAAGGTCATAGGGCAGTATAGCCAGATAGCAGGATATCAAATGAATTACGGCAAAACCGAAATGTTGGGGTTTAATTTGGTAACCAGAATAGAGGATAGTCTGCGGCAGCATTTTCGGTTCCGGTGGGTGGAGGGCAGTTTCAAATATTTGGGGATCCAGCTGGGGATTCCTTTATCTAGGATTAAACAATGGAATTACCAAGGTTTAGTGGAAAGTACTAGGCAGGACCTCTCCAGGTGGAGGATATTGTATTTGTCATGGATGGGCCAAATAGCGGTTGTGAAAATGAATATATTGCCACGGTTGCTGTTTGTGTTTATGTCCTTACCTTGAATAGTGGCAAAAAAAGAAATAGATAAGATGCAAAATTTGCTGATGCAGTTTATTTGGGATGGGAAACGCCCAAACGTAGCCAGGGCCACAATGTATAGGCCTAAGGAGGGGGGGGGGGGGGCTAGGGGTTCCATCTCTGAGCAGATATTATGAGGCGGCGCTGTTTATGTGGAGAGATGGAATGGAACATCCAGGGTGGGTACGAATGGGAGGGGAGGACGTGAATACAGAGGCCTGGATATGGGACCCCGGGATTAAGAGGAGGGGGAAGGGGCGAGAATCCGTATATGGAACTCACCCAACAGGTATAGCTGAAGTGGAAGAAATGCTTGCTGGGGGGAAAGAAGTACTCACGAGAGTCCTATCTACAGATCGTAGCAGAGGGTGGGATGGGAGAAGCAGGGGGGGGGGGTATTTAAAAGGTGGGGGAGGAAGGGGCTGCGGACGATAGGCCAAATAGTGGGGGAAGGTGGGAGTCTTAGAGGGTCTGAGGAATTACAAAGGCAATACCACTTGGAAGAGCGAGACAGGTATGCCTATATTTGCATGTGGTATTGTTTACAGCAGAAAGAGGTAAAACAGGACTGGGTAGCTAAACCCACACCCTTTGAGGAAATGATGGGAAAGAGGGGAATGGCCAATCGGATAATATCAAGGATGTATAAGCTTCTGGGGGAATACAAGATGGGGACAATCAGCAGTCAGCAGAAGTGGGAAGAGGAGCTGGGAGGGCACTGGGATCACACCCGGTGGGATGGTATTTATGCTAGAACACACCGGTTAGCTCCGGAGACCGCAATGCTGGAAAATAGCTATAAGTCAAGGCTGTGAATGTACCGGACTCCGGTGTGGCATGCGTTGTACCCAGAAGGTTCGGAGCTTTGTTGGAAAGGGTGTGAGGAAAGGGGGGAATTGTTACATTTGATCTGGAGTTGCCCCAAAGTGCAACAATATTGGAAAGTAGTGGAAAGCTTCACAGCAGATATAACCAAGGTGCGGGTATAGTTTACGCCTGCAATGGTTATCTTGAATGAGGAGGTGGAGGAAGGAGGAGGAGGAGAGTTGGGGAGGCTTCAGGGGTATTGTGTACTAGTGGCCCGGATGAGTCTGTTGCGCTGGTGGAAAAATACAGGGGTACCCCCAATAACAGAGGTGGTAGGGAGAATGGAGCAACTATGGGGCTTCTGTGCGATAGAAGCACACAGAAAAAACACACTGTTAAAGTATAACAATGTGTGGGAGAGGTATGAACAGTGGAGGGAGGTGGGGGTGGAGCACTGGTATAAGTGGAAAGAAGGTGGTGGAGCGGATGGTTAACCGTTTCAATGTTTAACTTGTGACCTGTTGCAATGGGTATAACTGTGTAAATGTCTAGAAGTGCTAAAACGTGTTAGAAAATTGAACGAGGGGAGCAGGGGGAGGGTGGGTTTGGGAGGGAGGGGGTGGGGGGAAAAGGGGAGGGAAGTGTTAACCATTATATTTGGTAGTTAGTTATCCTGTATAGTTAGGGCAGATTTTGACAGACCGGTTACGGTCCTCAGAGGCGAAGATGTAAGTTTGTGTTAAAAAAATTGAATAAAGAACAAATTTAAAAAAAAAAAAATTGCAAGAGGACCTTGATAAAATTCGAAGACTGGACATTCGAATGGCAGATGAAATTTAATGTGAACAAGTGTAGTTATGCACCTTGGAAAGAACAACCCAAACTACGATTACACGATGCAAGGTTCCACATTAGGAACCACCACCCAGGAAAAAAGATTTAGGCATCATCATGGATAACACATTGAAACCCTCTGTCCAGTGTACAGAGGCTGCCAAGAGAGCAAATAGAATGCTAGGAATCATAAGGAAAGGAATGGAGAATAAAACAAAGGATATTATAATGCCTCTGTATCGTTCCATAGTGTGACTGCTCCTTGAATATTGTGTGCATTTCTGGTCACTGTATCTTAAAAAGGATATAGCAGAATTAGAAAAGATACAGAGAAGAACCACCAAAATGGTAAAGGGGATGAAAGTTTACCCTTATGAGGAGAGGTTTAAAAGGTTAGGGCTCCTCAACCTGGAAAAGAGATGGCTGAGTAGAAATATGATAGAGGTTTATAAATTAATGAATGGAGTGGAACGGCTAAATGTAGATCGATTGTTTATGCCATCAAAAAGTAGAAAGATTTGTTTCCTTTTGCTTTTTGTATGAGATGTCTTCCACCTTGGGTCTTCTTCTAGAGATTATTTCCTTGATATATTGTAATACATACATTGTTTATTTTTTTTCATCCAGATTTAAGACTCTTTTGTACAGGTTTTGGACTTGAATATATTGTAAAATGTCATTAAATATAAAAAAAGTAGAAAGACTAGGGGACATGCAATGAAGCTACAATGTAACCCATTTAAGACTAATAGAAAATGTTTTTTCACTCAATGCGTAATCAAACTCTGGAATTCGTTACCAGAGGATGTAGTATAAGCTGTTAGTGTAGCTGGGTTTAAAGAAGGTTTGAACATGTTCCTGGAAGAAAGGTCCATAAATCATTATTAAAGATGACCTGGGAAATCTACTGCTTGCCCAAATACAAGCATTGTGGAACCTGTGTGTCTTTTTGGGAAGCTGCTAGGTTCTTGTGACCTGGATTGGCCATTGTTGGAAACAGGATACTGGACTTGATGGGCCTTGGTCTGACCTAGTATGGCATATCTTATGTTCTTAACCGTATCAAAGACGTTACTGAAATCTAAGTATTCCACATTTAGCTCTCTCCCTCAGTTCAACTCAATGGTCACCCAATAAGAGAAATTAATCAGATTTGTCTGAGAAGACCCGCCTCTAGTAAGTCCATGCTGCCTTGGATCCTGCAATCCACTGGATTCCAGAAACTCACTATCTTCTGTTTTAGCAGCATTTCCATTCATTAACTTGCCATAGAGATCAGACTATCTGTCCCGTAGTTCCCAACCCCTTCTTTACTTCTGCTTTTTTGTAGAGGGACCACATACACCCTTCTTCAATCCTATGGGACCACATTGAAAAGATCAGATAACACGCTCAGAAATAAGAACATAAGATATGTCATATGGGGTCAGACCAAGGGTACATCAAGCCCAGTATCCTGTTTCCCCAGAGTGGCCATTCCAGGTCTCAAGTATCTGTCAAAGATATACACATTCCATGCTACTTGTCCCAGAAGTAAGCAGTGGATTTTCCCAGTCCCTTTTAATAATCGTTTATGGACATTTCCTCCAAGAACTCATCCAAACCTATTTTGAACCCAAGTCCACTAACAGCTTTTACTGCATCCTCTGATAATGAATTCCAGAGTTTGATTATGCACTGAGTGAAAAAATATTTTATCAGATTAGTCTTAAATGTGCCACATGGTTTGCAGCATGGTAGCTTCATGGTTTGCAGCTTGTCATGCTGCGAGGGCTTGTGTGCAGCAGTGATGCTGAAAGCTAAGCTGTCTGTAGTGTAACTGTTGGTAGGGTCTCCCAAGATGGACAGGTCTCAGCTGAGGTACCAGAATAAGACAAACCATGCATCTGGGCAGCAGCAGAATGGGATGGCGTTGGTGGCAGAGGATCATATTTCTGCGACAACGGCAATGTTAGCATTTTCTGCATGGAAGAAAGGCCTGGCAATCTACTTCCATATCTTGTGATGAAAACCCAATGGATAGTCACAACAAAACAAACTGCACTATAGTGCTGGAAGATGAGACCCCCCAGGTCGGCATGCACTCAACTGGCTACTGGGGATGAACTGAAGACTTTTCAGAGTAAAGCCAGCATTTATGACGTGGTTTGATCAAAGCTCTCAGGCCATCTGATTGCTAATGTAGCTGCACATTAAATGAGAGTCAGAAACTGCAAAGATGTCTTACATACTGAGATGTGGAACGTACAAAGCACAAACCAAGGGAAGTTGGAGGTGGTCAAGAATGAAATGGAATGTGTACAACTTGATCTGTTGGATGTCAGCAAACTGAAATGGACTGGCATCAGGCACTTTGCATCTGATGATCACATAGTCTACTATGCTGGAAATGAAAGACAAAGATAAAATAGTGTTGCATTTATAATTAAGAAGAAACTTCCAAGAATTGTAATGAAATACAATGCAATCAGTGAACGCTTAATTTCTATTCATCTATGAATCCCCAGCAACACAACTATTATTCAGGTATATGCTCCAAAAACAGACGCAGAAGAGGAAGAAGTGGATGAGTTATATGAACATGTCCAAGCTGCAATTTAAAAAAACATGCAAATAGGATATCCTCATAGTCATGGGTGACTGGAATGCAAAGGTTGACAACAAAGAAGAAGGCAAAGTGATTGAAAAATATGGACTTGGCAACCAGAGCACCAGAAAAGTTATGGGATGACATGAAGAAAGTTGTGCTTGAACAAAATGAGAAGTCTCTACAAAAAGTAAGAAAGCAAAAGTGGTCAAAATGGATGACTGAAGAAATTCTGAAAATTACCCAGAAATGCAGAGAAACTAAAGCCAGAGGAGAAAGAGAGGCAAACACAGAACTCAACAAAGATTTATAACGTGCAACAAGATAAGACAAGGAGAAGTACTATAATGAAGGATGCAAGAAAATAGAATCAGAAACTATTAGAGGAAGAACAAGATAATCTTTCCTAAAGCTAAGAGAGTTAAAGAAAAAAATTTCATACTCGAATTGGAATGCTACAAGATGCTCAAGGAGCCATGTTGAATGATGATGAGAAGATCAAGGAAAGGTGGAAAGAATATACAGAGTCATTATAACATAAAGATCAAGTGAATCAACAGCCTTTTTAACCTGTATCTTATGATCAGGAACCATTGGTGATTAAAGAAGTCGAAGCAGCATTGAAGACATTATCAAAGAACAAAGCACTGGGTATTGATGGCATTCCCATTGAAGTATTACAGCAATCGGATGCGGCTGTTGCCATACTTACAAGCCTCTGCCAGGAAATTTGGAAGACAAGATCATGGCCAACTGACTGGAAAAAATCTGTTTATACCAATACTGGTGATCTGACTGACTGTGGAAATTATCGCACAATTGCTTTGATTCCACATGCCAGAAAGATCCTACTCAAGATCATCCAGCAAAGACTACAACGATACCTGGAACAAGAACTGCCTGAAGTGCAAGCAGGGTTTAGGAAAGGGTGAGGAACGTGGTGTATCATTGCGGATGTGAGATGAATCCTTGAAAAGACAAAAGAATACCAAAAGGATATCTATATGTGTTTTACGGACTATAGCAAGGCTTTTAATTGTGTAAACCATGAGAAACTCTGAGCCATTTTAAGAAACATGGGTATACCAGAACACCTGATAGTTCTCAAGCAACAGATCAAACAGAACAAGGAGAAACAGAATAGTTTAAAATCAGCAAAGGTGTAAGAAAAGGCTGCATACTGTCCCCCCTACCTGTTTAATTTATATAAAGAACAAATCATCAGAGAAGCAGGACCGTATGAAGATAACAGAGGTGTGAAGATTGGTGGAAGACTCAAACAACCTTCGCTATGCTGATGTCATCACAATATTGGCTGAAAGTAGATGATCTGAAACATTTGCTTCTCAAGATCAAGGAACATAGTCTTAAAATGGGCCCGCACCTTAATGTAAAGAAGACAAAGATCCTGACAACTGGTAAAATCAATAAGTTCATCATTGATGGAGAAGAAATTGAAATAGTGGACAGCTTTAACCTGCTTGGATCAATAATCAATAAAGAAATGATAAGCAGTCAAGAAATCTGATAATGCATTGCTCTTTGCAGAATGGCTATGAAGGACCTAGACAAGATTCTAAAAAGCAGAGATGTCTCTCTCCATACAAAGATTCGACTTGTCCAAGCCATAGTATTTTCAATAACATCTTATGGATGCAAAAGCTGGACAGTGAAAAAGACAGAAAGAAAATCAATGTCTTTGAATTATGGTATTGATGAAAAATACTGTGTATACCATGGACTGCCCGAAGAACAAACCAGTCAGTACTAGAGGAGATCAAACCTAAGCTTTCATTAGAAGCTAAGATGACAAGACTTCGACTTTCATACTTTGGACACATCATATGAAGAGAGAGATCACTAGAGAAAGACATCATGCTTGGCAAGGTTGAAGGTCAACGCAAAAGAGGAAGGCCATCAAAGAGACGGATTGATACAATAAGAGCAGCTATGGATGCCACTCTATCAACAATGAGCCGCCTGACTGAAGACCGAACACATTTTAGGACAGCTATCCAGAGGGTCACCATGAGTTGACACTGATTAGACAGCACTTAACAAAAACAACAACAAACATCTGATCTACGTTTACCCGTTCCACTCCATTCATTATTTTATAGACCTCTATCATATCTTCCCTCAGCGATCTCTTTTCCAAGTTGAAGAACTCTAACCTTTTAAGCTTTTCCTCATGGGGATATCCTTCCATCCCCTTAACCATTTTGGTCACTGTTCTCCAATTCTGCTATATCCTTTTTAAGATATTGTGACCAGAATTGTACACAATATTCAAGGTGCAGTCGCACCATGGAGCGATACAGAGATATTATAATATGCTTGGTTTTATTTTCTATTCCTTTCCTTATGATTCCTAGCATTCTATTTGCTCTCTTAGAGGCAGCTGCACACTGGGCGGAGGGTTCAAAGTACTATCCATGATGACACCCAGATCCTTTTCTTGAGTGATGATTCCTAATGTGGAACCTTGCATCATGTAATTGTAGTTTGGGTTATTCTTCCCTAAATGCATAACATTGCACTTGTCCACATTAAATTTCATCTGCCGTTTGGATGCCCAGTCTCCTAATTTTTCAAGATCCTCTTGTGCTTTAACAACTTTGAATAATTTTATGTCATCTACAAATTTGATCACCTCATTTGTTATTCCCATCTGCGGCCATTTATAAATAGGTTAAAAACTAGCGGGCCCAGCACAGATCCCTGGGTACTCCACTATTCAACTTTCTACATTGAGAAAATTGTACATTTAGCCCTACTCTTTGTTTTCTATATTTTAACCAGCTCCTAATTCACAATAATACTCTGTCTCTTATCCCATGCCTTTTAATTTCCACAGGAGTCTCTCATGAGGGATCTTGTCAAAGGCTTTCTGAAAATCCAGATAAACTTTATCAACCAGCTCACCTTTATCTACCTGTTTATTCACACCTTCATAAAAATATAACAGATTGATGAGACAAGACTTTCCTTGGCTAAATCCATGTTGGCTTCCTTCCATTAAGCCATGACTATCCACATGTTCAGTAATTTTGGCTAGCCATATAGCCCCATTGCTTTGCCTACTTTTAGTTTAGCTAGATCCTCATGAATACAGTTTTCTGAAAAGTATTCTCTGCCTCATTTCCATTCCTATCTGTGTGTGTTTTCTGACGTCCCATTCAGAACACAGAACAGAAATATTTATTAAGTAATTTTGCATATTCCTCCCCTTCACCCTTGAGTTTGACAATTTCACTTTTGCACTTCCTCCAGTTATTAACATATCTGAAAAATGTCTCGTCTCTCCATTTTATTGCATTGGCTATTTTTAATTCCATTTGTATCTTTGCTTCCCTGAATAGTTTCTCAGTTTCTTAGTTTTTCCAAATATCTTTTCTTTTCTTTGTTTTCCTGTGATTTCTTGTACTTTATGAAGGTCACTCTCTTCCTCTTATCTTTTCAGTTACATTTTTAGAGAACCATAGTGGCCTCCTTTTCTGTTTACATTCATTTATTTTCTTAACAAAAAAGATTTCTTGTCCTTAAAATATTCCCTTTCAGTTTTGCCATAGGAACATAATATATGCCATACTGGGTCAGACCAAAGCCCATCAAGCTCAGTATCCTGTTTCCAACAGTGGTCAATTCAGGTCACAAGTACCTGTCAAGTTCTCAACAGGTATAAAGATTCTATGTTGCTTGTCCAAGGGGTAAGCAATGGATGTCTCCATTCCACTTTAATAATGTTTTATGGACTTTTCCTCCAATAACTTGTCCAAACCTCTTTTTATACCCAGCTGTGCTAACAGTTTTTACTAAATCCTCTGGTAACGAATTCCAAAGTTTGATTAAGCATTGAGTGAAAAAATATTTTTTCTGTTTAGTCTTAAATGTGCTACATCGTAGCTTCATTGCATATCCTCTAGTCTACTTCTTGAAGAAGTAAACTGATCTACATTTACCCCTTCAACTCCACTCATTATTTTATGGATCTCTATCATATTTCCCCCAGCTGTCTCTTTTCCAAGCTAAAGAGCCCTAACCTTTTAAGCCTTTCCTTGTAGGCAGAATAGCGGATGCTGAGGCAGAGCTATTTACAGTGTAGGGTGGGGAAGGGAACGGGATAAGGGAGAAATATATTAAATGGAGTTTCATAAAGAGAAAGGTTTGGGGGTGGGAGGGGGAGAAGTGTAATTACCTAATTAAGCTATATCAAGTGAGAAAGAGGTTCAGGATGGTATGTATTTATTGTATTTGTATTTCATCCTCATTTTAGAACCTAAAGGTTATGGGGCCGATATTCAACAGTGACAGCCAGAGGTTGTATAACAGCTAGCCATCACCATTGAAACGTGGACCCAGATATTCAACGCTGGGGTCATATCCAGCTACCAGCACTGAATATATGGTTTGTCTGGTCAGTGGTTTAGTTAATAGGGCAGCGGCAAATAATCAGCCACTGGCTAGATAGCTAAACCGGCTAAAGTTAGGCCAACCTTTTATGTGCCTAACCTTAGCCAATCTATGTTAACCAGGCAGCCCTAGTAAATCAACAAGGAGGCCAATTGAAAAGCATAAATCATATGAATATCAATCCATAGATATTTCTCTGTTCCCATGAGAACGGATGAATTTTTCAATATACAACTATCAACACTTTGGTTGGAATATCATTGAACTCGGGAAAGGAGGTTTTCTAACCAGTAATGCAGTGGTTCCAATCTTTGCTCTGTGGATATCTGGCGGTCTGCAGGACACAGAAGAGAGAGGTGGGGATTGACTCCAGCGGAGGGAGAGAGAGAGAGAAACATACTAATGGGGACTGGATGGAGGGAAAGGCAGGAAGGTGAAGGTAAATAAAAGGGCTAGTGGGGATGAACAGGGGGGAGGGGGGAATCCCTGAATTTTTGGGAGATTAGTAAGGGGATCATAGAACCGTAAAAGTTGGGTTTCTCTGTTCTAGAACTTTACTTGTGCTCAGTTTGTAGTGTTTATCTCCTAATTAAAGATATACAAAAAAATTGTGAATGAATGATTTTATTACCAAGTGAAGATGTTTCTGTTGCAGAGAATTGTCTATCCTCATTTCATAAAAGCTTCACTGTAGAGAACAGAACCTCCAAGTCAAAACACAAGAGAAAATAAAATAAAAATGAAATTAAAGTCTCTGCAATTCCCCTTCCCCTTCTCTCATTAGGGCCTATTAATGGGGATATGTTTGTGGAATGCTACCATGGAGAATGAATTTTTCATACTCCTAGGTATAAAGTAGACCAAATTCTCTTCACAGAATCACTATGAGATTGTCCCATGGAAAATGATGCCTGTGTGGCAATATTGCCATCTGCTGGATTGCTCATTGTTATTAAAACACAAAAGAGGAAGAGCAAGCTGATCTTTCAAATTCACGTAAGACTGACTAACTTTAAGATCATTTTGTCCTGAAACACACTACTACTTCATAAAAGACTTACATAACTAAAACTTTATAATTAGGGATGAATGTTAAGAAAGTAAAATACCGCTAGCTCAGAACCTAAAAATACAGCCGATTTAAGATTTCAGCACTGGGCTTCCTCCTCTCTGTGCCTCAGCAGTCTTCTGTCTTTCTACCTTTTCCTCTTCTTTGTTCACACAGGTTACCTCAGGACATACTATTTCCATGATGCTGTCAACTAGAACTTCAATCCAGGATCTCTCATCTTCCTTCACCCCAGATCTTGTCTGTTGACATCAGAAGCAGCCAAAAAGCAATACATGACACAGAGAGAGAGAGAGAGAGAAAATGGGCATATTCATAGCAGAGTCCTTACCATCAGGGTCTGATAAACACTGAACAATGCACTAGAATGGGACATACCAAGGAATCTGGGCCATCAATCTATGACTGAGGCCTCAAACCCCAGACAGTTGAGGTATCCATTGCTTGAAGATATTTGCAGAATGCAATGAAAAGAGTTCTAGTAAGTTTGACAAAATGGTGGGCATGGTTTAAAGACATGAGAAGATCAGGCAAGCTTTGTTTTATGTTGTATGGTAGGGTTATTATTTGATCCTACGGCATCAACAACATGCCCCTTTAAATCTTGGTTTTCCCCCACTTTAATCAGGGACTTGTATTTTCAATTTTAGCATCTAGTACAGCTAGTCTTTAATGACCTGGCATCGTGTAGTGATCCCACTGCAATCTCTTGGAGATAGATGCTTGCTACCATCTTACTAGGTAGACTAGATCGTTCATTTTGGTCTTTCTCTGCCATCATCTACTATGTCACCATCTGTAATCTTTTACGTTCATGTTTCTTGCTTGTAAGCTCTCTAATTCATCTCCCTTCTCTTGTACAGCAATAGCTATGTAAAGTCTCCCTGGAATCACTTTCTTAGCGTCCAGGGGACAATGGTGGTGAAGGGAGACTACATTCCCCTACTATCTTTGAGGTCAGGTCGGAAGGTGGTGGTGAAGGATTCTTTCCATTCCAAGGCCCTCTGACTGTGGACACTTTCTTTCACTTTTGCAAGCACAAATTCACTTACCTAATGAAATCATTCTTCAGTTTAGATGTATCTGCATAAAAAAAATCTTTACTGAGTGATTAGAAGCGGAAAAAAAAAAGGTTCACATCACCTGAATAAATTGTACTACGTGGTGAAATCTTGCAGCTCGCTCCTCTAAAGTTTGAGTCTGGCCTTCTTTCTCTCTGGCTAATAAATAAAATGAAACAAAAAAAAAAGAATACAGAGGGATACATTTTTATTGGACTACCTTAATATATTTTGGCCTAACATTTTTAAACCTGTTCAGGTAGATATACTGGCTTCTGTAGTCTCCAACTTCTGGAACCTGTAAGACGGGAAGAACAAACTTTACATTTTCAATCCTATCAGTCACCTTGACTCTCAGGACCCTCTCCAGATAAGGAATGAGTAGATAGACCAAGTGCTGACCCTAACCAGGAAGATTTCAGTGCCCTCACACAATTCTTGTAACTTATTTGGTCTTTTTGTAACCTGAAATCTTCTGGTTCCAAGATTTCACTCCACCAAGTCTGGCAATTTCTGGTGTAAACTCCAACCCTCACTTGGACAGGGAAGAAGGGGTGCTGTTCTATTCTCTTTCTGTTTGTCCTGATTGGTGCTCAGGACCATCCCACGCCTTCTCTTGAGCACTGTACCCACCTGCAGGAATGGCAGTATAGGTGGACAACCCCCCACCCCAATCTCTCCCACTTACTAAGTTACTGTATATACTCTTAGATGACATCAAACAAAATCTCCCTATTCTCTCCCAGTTCCTACAGGGGAAAAGACTGGCATCCACACTCCCATGTGAACACCTACAATATCTACCAAGAATAACTGGCATCCTCAAGACTACAAAATCTCTGAGGTGGTAGCAACTGCAGGGAACTTCAGTGATGGATTACATGTACAATGATGTCACCTCATACATAATGTCTGAGGCTCAGGGGCGGCCCAAGGGGGATGCGGGGCCATGTGCGGAGACTCGGTGCGGGCCCTCATTTGCATAAGGGACTCATTTGCATAAATATTTGCATAATGTTACCATACACTAACTTTTAGTAAACATGCCTCTTAATGAGTGTATGGATAAAGAAAGACTAAAAGATTTCTACATTACTATAATCCAGTGCCAACTGCCAGGCACATTAGGAACTACTACAAACACTGCCCATTTAGAACCCATAGCAAACCCGCCCTATAACAGCACTACCAGGACTCACAAAGCACAAGACCCTACCTATCAAAAGGCAACACTACAAATATTAAACCAATACATTTCAGAGAACAATACATGACCTACTGGGGAAAGAGAACAAGTGGCAATGTCAAATAGGAATTACATAAACAGAATACCTCAGCTCAGTTACACGTGCAGAACATAGACCATCACCAAACAAGAAATCACAATGTAGAAACAGGAAGACAATAATTAAACTGGGAACCCCAAAAGCCCAACAACACTGTAGAAATAAAACTATAAATTAAATTAAATTTCCTCTTGTACTAAACAAAGCGCAGACGTTAATGATGCACATTTCCCAGAGCTGGCATATTTCAGTTAATAAATTCAATAAAGAGATATTTTTCTACCTTTTGTGCATTTTTTTTCAGTTGCAATTGCTCCAGCCACTTTCTTCTGGTTTCTTCATGTCTTCTGCTAACTCTCCATCGTCTGCTGTCCATTTGTCCTTTCTTCACTCTTCTAGTTTTTTTCCATTCTCTCTCTACATCTGCTTTAACATACTAATCCTCTCTCCTTTTGCTCTTTCCTCATTCCTATTTCATCCACTCAAATTTTACCCCGCCATCCTCAATCCCCACTTACTCTCCCAATATCCGGCCAATTGTAGATTTGTCTTCCCTCCCACACAAAATATTTTTTCCCTCTCCATTTCACTCTCCCAACTCTATCCCATTCTAATCCTCCCCCAACATCAGCTCCCTATAGTTCCAGCCCCACCCAGCATCCGCTCCCTTCTAGTCCCCGCATCAGCCCATTTCCAGTCCTAGCTCCCCCATCCGAGTCCCTCCATCAGCTCATTTCCAATCCCAGCCCCCCATAAGCCCATTTCTAGTCCTATCCTAGCCCTCCATCAGCCCATTTCCTGTCCTAGCCCCCCTCACTCAGCCCATTTCCATTCCAAGCCCCCCTCCCCATCAGCTATTTGTAGTTCAAGCCTTCCTTCCTTCCACTCAGCCCATTTCCATTCCAAGCCCCGTCCCATCAGCTATTTGCAGTTCAAGCCCTCCTTCCACTCAGCCCATTTCCAGTCCTAGCCACCCCCAGCCCATTACCAGTCCTAGCCCCCCCATAGCCCATTACCAGTCCTAGCCCCCCATAGCCCATTACCAGTCCTAAGCCCCCCCATAACCCATTACCAGTCCTAAGCCCCCTATCAGCCCACTTCCAGTCCTAAGCCCCCCATCACCCCATTTTCAGTCTTAGCCCCCCATAGCCCATTACCAGTCCTAACCCCCATCAGCCCATTTCAAGTCCTAGCACCCCCATCCGAGTCCCTCCATCAGCTCATTTCCAATCCCAGCCCCCCATCAGCCCATTTCTAGTCCTTTCCTAGCACCACCATCATCAGCCCATGTCAAATCCTAGCTTCCCTCCACTCAGCCCATTTCCAATCCAAGCCCCCCATGAGCCTACTTTCAGTTCTAGCCCCCCCATGAGTCCATTTCAATCCAAGCCCCCCCCAACAGCCCATTTCCAATCCTATCCTAGCCCCCCCATCAGCCCATTTCATGTCCTAGCCCCCCCTCACTCAGCCCATTTCCAGTCCTAGCTCCCTCCCCTTACAGCCCATTTCCATTCCAAGCCCCCATCCCCATCAGCTATTTGCAGATCAAGCCCTCCTTCCACTCAGCCCATTTATTTTATTTTATTTATTTATTTAGTATACATTTGTATACCGCTACTTCCAGCGATCAGCCCATTACCAGTCCTAACCCCCGCATCCTCACATTACCAGTCCTACCCCCCCCTATAGCCCATTTCCAGTCCTAGCCACCCCCAGCCCATTACCAGTCCTAGCCCCCCCACAGCCCATTACCAGTCCTAAGCCCCCCATCAGCCCACTTCCAGTCCTAAGCCCCCCATCAGCCCATTTTCAGTCTTAGCCCCCCATAGCCCATTACCAGTCTTAACCCCCATCAGCCCATTTCCAGTCCTAGCCCCCCAGAGCCCATTTCCAGTCCTAGCCCCCCCATAGCCCATTACTAGTCCTAACCCGCCATTAGCCCATTTCCAGTCTTAGCACCCCCATAGCCCATTACCAGTCCTAACCCCCGCATCAGCACATTACCAGTCCTACCCCCCCCTATAGCCCATTACCAGTCCTACCCCCCATCAGCCCATTTCCAGTCTTAGCCCCCCCATAGCCCATTTCATCCTAACCCCTCAGCCCATTTCCAGTCCTAACCCCCCCATCAGCCCACTTCCAGTCTTAGCCCCCCCATAGCCCATTACCAGTCCTAACCCCCCCCATAGCCCATTACCAGTCCTAACCCCCCCATAGCCCATTAGTAGTCCTACCCCCCCATAGCCCATTACCAGTCCTAACCCCCCTCCCCCATCAACCCACTTCCAGTCTTAGCCCCCCATAGCCAATTAGTAGTCCTAACCCCCCCATAGCCCATTACCAGTCCTAACCCCCCTCCCCCATCAACCCACTTCCAGTCTTAGCCCCCCCATAGCCCATTACCAGTTCTAACCCCCCTCCCCCCATCAGCCCTGACAGCTTTGAAAAAAAAAAAAAAACGGCTGCTGATATCCTACTTTGATTGTAGGTGCCATGATTATACCATGAAGATACACACATACACAATATTCAAGGTGCGGTCTCACCATGGAACGATATAGAGGCATTATAATATCTTTTGTTTTATTTTCCATTCCTTTCCTTATGATACCTAGCATTCTATTTGCTCTCTTTGCCACCGCTGCACACTGGGCCGAGGGTTTTAACATGTTATCCACAATGACGCCTAAATCTTTTTCCTAATGTGGAACCTTGCATGGTGTAACCATAGTTTGGGTTGTTCTTCCCTAGGTGCATAACTTTGCACTTGTCCACATTAAATTTCATCTGCCATTTTGATGCCCAGTCTTCCAATTTATCAAGATCCTCTTGCAATTTTCCACAATCCTCTTGGGTTTTAACAACTTTAAATAGTTTTGTCTCATCTGCAAATTTGATAACCTCACTCGTTAGTCCCATTTCCAGGTCATTTATGAATATGTCAAAAAGCAGCAGACCCAGCACAGATCCCTGGGGTACACCACTATTCACCTTTCTCCATTGGGAAAATTGGCCATTTAGCCCTACCCTCTGCTTTCTATCTTTTAACCAGTTCCTGATCCACAATAGTACACTGCCTCCTATCCCATGATTCTTTAGTTTTGCCAAACGTCTCTGATGAGGGACCTTGTCAAAGGCTTTCTGAAAGTCCAGATACACTATATATCAACCAACTCACCTTTGCCCACCTGTTTATTCACACCTTCAAAAAAACAAACAGATTAGTAAGACATGTCTAAAGCCATGTTGGCTGTCTCCCATTAGGCCATGACTATCTACATGCTGAATAATTTTGTTCTTTTTCCCGGTACTGTCGTCAGGCTCACCGGTCTGTAGTTTCCCCGATTACCCCAGGAACCCTTTTTAAAAATTGGCGTTACATTGGCGATCCTCTGATCTTCAGGTATTACAGATGATTTTAATGAAAGTTCAAAAATTACTAATAGAAACATCCCGGCAACTCCCTGTCTAATCCACCCAGGTACCCTGCATGGAGCCCGATGCAGTGGCTTCCCATTGCCATGGCACCTGGATGCCATGCAGAGGCCCCAATTGTCCGCTCAGCTGCAAAGTGCATTTTTCCCACAGCCCAACCCCCGATCGAGCTGTCCGGGGCCGGGATCAGACTGCAGGAAACCCCCTGACCAGCTCACCTCTTCGGAGGGGGTGGGGGGGGGTCCTTCCCAGCTGTCTGCCAACATTATGAGGGACATATTCCACCTCCGAGGTGTTATAAGTTCCCTGTCTAACTGCCCAAGCCTGGACATACAGGGCCGTCACCGGAATAGGCTCTGTACATCTGGGGTCAGGGTCACGCCTTCAGGCCAACCGTCACTGGAATAGGCCCTGTACATCCGGGCCACCCTTGCTCCTTCTCCGGCCCACTCCCTTCTGCCCTCGTACAGAGCTCCCCACATATCTCTGCTGTACGTGCAGGGTCTTCATAGGGAATCGGACCTGGGCATTTAGCAGGGCATGCATGTCAGACTCAGACATATATCCTTGCTAAATGCTGATCGCAATAGACCCCAAAACCACCTCCATACCTAGGCACCCTATTATAAAATTACCCTCCTAGCTATTCCTGGATATGTCAGTATTAGTCTTAGAATAAAAAGTAAGCAACTATATTTTTTGAAAGAAACGTTCCTTGTCTAAATAATGGCCAACCAATACCTGAGCCACTACTGGAAACAATTTAGAAATTAAATATAAAAAGAGAAAAGGTGTTAAATGTATTGGGGGTATTTCTGGATGAAGATCTCACTATGGAAGCACACGATAGCTCGATTATCTCAAGGTCTTTTTTAAGATGAAACAACTTCGCAGGCTGTGTCCATATTTTCCGCCACAATTCTTTAGACTGTTAGTACAGAGTACGGTCTTAAATTTTCTTGATTATTGTAATATAATCTTGTTAAATTCTTCTCGCCGGCAGATTAAAAGGTTGCAGCTTTGTCAGAACATGGTAACAAAGTTAATTTTGGTGCCTGTAAAAGTGATCCGATATCCCCTTTATTTGCACAGCTGCATTGGCTTAGGATATCAGAGCATATATGTTTTAAATTGTAATTGTTTTATATAAATTTTGTAATGAATTTTTCCTAGTTCTTTTTTCTGATATGCTGCTTCCATTTTTAAGGACGAAATCTAGCTGCTTGCAAGGCATTATGACCTTCCTCTTCCCCTCAAGTGGGAAAATTACAAGTAAAATAAAAGACTTGGGTATACAGTACTATTCCATTTAAAGCAGCTGCATTTTAGTCTAGACTACCAAAAAATTTGAAGGAAATTGAATCGCTTGTAGTATTTCAAAAGTAAGTTAAAGCCTGGCTTTATTCTGATTACATATTTTATTGTATTGTTTTTAAAGATTTGTGTTGTCAAATTTGTGTATTTCCAATTTAGGTATTTTTTACTTGCAAACCGCATTGTGTATTTGTGATTTGTGTTTTTATTTGTAAACCGCACCGATCCAATGAATAATTGGGAGTTTTGCAGAATAAAACTATATTAAATAAATATACTACCACTGTTTTGTTCTGCCTAACTTGTATATGTGGAGGGTAAATTTATAACAAGTCACCTAGACTGGGAGTCAAGTAGGCACCTCGTTGTAGCCTATTGTAAAAACACCTAGGTGCCTATGCACCTTTATAAAATGCCAGCACAAAATTGCGACCAAGATGCACCCGTGTACATTTGCAGATGCTTAAAAGCAGATGTAAATATACATAGCACAGGTAGGCACAAAAAGGAAGATTTTACAACTTACGCGCACTTTCATTAATCCACCTGCTCTCTGGTCCAATCCTTCCCCCAAACACGTTTTCACCTACATAATGTACAAGTATGCATCTTTCTCATGGGCTACCCCGGCCCAGAGAAAAGCCTTTCTGTCCTATGGTTTAAGGTGGTGGCCCTAGGGGTCGGGTTTGCTTTAAAATTTCCTTGTAAATGTGTGGTTTCTTTTGAGGGTAGAATTTATTTGTTTTTTGATCCTAATCAGCTAAATGATTTTGTGGTAAGTTGGGAGGGTGGTTTGGGAAGAGTAGGGGCTGCACTGTAGTGCGTTCCAGTTGCTTCTGCTGTACTTGGCCTCTCCTGTTGTAGGGAACCTATGATTGATTTAATTGCCCGATATGTTTTGTCCTTTCTCCCCCCTTGTTATTGTGGACTATCATGAAGATTCTATTTTGTGGGTATTTTTCACCCATTTCCTGTTTTCTTTGGATTATCAGGATGTATCCGGTGATGTGTAGTTTTTTTGGAAAGTTTAAAAATAAATAAATTTAAAAAAAAAGTATGCATCTAAGAAGTAATTAGATCTTACCTGCTAATTAGTGTTCCTGAAGGAACGACAGTCCAGTCCCTTTACTTCTGGGTTGCGCAACCCTTCCAGCAGCTTGGAGGCTGAGCCCAACCTTTTTGGAGGTGGAGCGGTATAAATACCACTGAGGCCACCCACCAACTCCAGTAACCGAATGAAAAAGCAGACTAAACAAATTTCTATTAACAACCAAGAAACCAAAACCCAACTCCACCAAGGGATACTTAACAAACAAACAAACTTTTTTTTTTTTTTTTTTTGTGGAAATAGGAAATAGGAGTAAAGGAGGAGGAATGGCACCGGAGGGAGGTGGTTTGCCCGATACTGCCCAAGCCGACTTTCTCCTGCCCTCCTTCACCCAGACCTGGTTCCACGCTTGGTCCGCAGCTCCGCCCTTGTCTGATAGGCCTTCAAGTCCGGCGGAACTGGGTGGGATCAGGGACTGGACTGTCGTTCCTTCAGGAACACTAATTAGCAGGTAAGATCTAATTACTTCTTCCTTATCGTCACTCCAGTCCAGTCCCTTTACTTCTGGGATGTAACAGAGCAGTTCAATCCTGGGTGGGATCCGGAAAACCGGACTGAAGAACCGCCAGACCAAACCGAGCGTCCGCTGAACTCTGTACGTCCAGCCTGTAGTGCTTGGTGAAGGTATGCAGAGAGGACCAAGTCGCCGCCCTACAAATATCCAACAGGGGAACTAGACTGAACTCTGCCCACGAGGTAGCCTGAGCCCGGGTGGAGTGCGCCCGTAGACCCACCGGGACCTGCTTCCCTTTCAGGGTGTAGGCGGAGGCAATCGTTTCTCTGATCCACCTGGAGATGGAGGCCTTGGCCGCCGCCTCCCCTTTGTGCGGGCCGACGAACAGCCGGTCAGATTTCCGGAAAGGAGCTGTGCGGGAGAGGTATCGCTTCAAGGCCCTCTGGACGTCTAGCAGGCGCAGCTTGCTATCCCTACCTTCAGGTCCCTCGGCCAGATGGGTAACTGTCTGGTTCATATGAAAGGGGGAGATGACCTTGGGCAGGAAGGAAGGTACCGTGCATAGGACCACCTTGTCCTTGAGAAAGGACAGGAAAGGAGGTTGGGAGGACAGCGCTTGTAATTCGGAGACCCGCCTGGCCGAGCAGATAGCGACCAGAAAGACTGTCTTAAGTCCTTCAGGGAAGCCTTCTTTACCGGTTCAAAGGGTTCCCCGACCAATGCATTTAGTACAAGATTGAGATCCCAAGGGGGGATCACCGACCTCCGTTGTGGACGCAGACGTCTAACCACTCTTAGGAACCTGGAGACGTCCGCGTGGGCCCCTAGGGGCTTGCCGCGGACCTTACGTCTATAGCAAGCGATGGCGGCTAGTTGGACTCGTAAGGAACTGTGCGCCAGGCCCTTGTCAAAACACGCTTGCAAGAATTCCAGGACCTCTGGGACTGAGGCCGAAAGGGGTTTCCTTCGGTGCTCCGCACACCACGCTTCGAAGATGCGCCAAACCCTTACATAGGAGAGACAGGTCGAGCGATTCTTCGCACTCAACAGTGTTGTGATTACTGCTCCTGAATAACCTTGCTTCAGGAGGCGCGCCCTTTCAATAGCCAGGCCGTAAGCGAGAATCGATCCACGTGAGGCATCCGCACCGGGCCTTGCCTGAGCAGGTCCCTTTTGCAAGGGAGCCGCCAAGGCTGGTTGGCTAACAACCTCACCAGATCCGCATACCAGGGGCGCCGCGGCCAATCCGGAGCTATAAGGATTACAAGTCCCTGGTGAGATTCCACCCGCTGGAGAACCTTTCCGATCAGAACCCAAGGAGGAAACACGTAGAGAAGACCCTCCGCAGGCCACTTCTGAGACAGGGCATCCAGGCCTTCGGACATTCTTTCCTTCCGCCGACTGAAGAATCGGTCCACCTTGGCTGACGAGATCCTTGCCATGAGATCCATGACTGGGAGCCCCCAACGGGCCACTATTTGGTCGAAGGTCTCCTGCTCCAGTTCCCACTCTCCGTGGTCTATCCTGTGCCTGCTGAGGTAATCGGCCGTGACATTGTCCGTGCCTGCCACGTGCTGAGCAGAAAGCGCTTCCAGGCGGGTCTCCGCCCACTGGAAGAGAACGTCCGCCTCCTTCTCCAAGGCGGGGCTGCTGGTGCCGCCCTGGTTGTTGATGTAAGCTACCGTGGTGACGTTGTCGGAGAGAACGCAAATTGCTCTTCTTAGCACTAGGAACTCGAGCGCCCTGAGCGCTAGGGTGACGGCCCGCAATTCCAGTCTGTTGATGGGCCATTGAGATTCCAACGGGGTCCAGCGACCCTGGACGAACTGGTCCTCGCAGTGAGCCCCCCAGCCTGCCAGGCTAGCATCCGTTGTCAACAGTACCCATAGATGAGGCTCGAGGGGCATCCCACGCTCCAGATTCCTTGGGCACTGCCACCAGCGAAGGGCTCGTTTGGTCCGCGGAGCACAAGGCAACTGTGTTGACAGGAGATGATGTTGTGGGGACCACCGACGCAATAGGGCCCGCTGTAACGGACGCATGTGGGCCCTGGCCCAAGGCACTACCTCTATCGCCGCCGCCATTGTGCCCAGCACCTGAAGATAATGCCATGCTGAGGGGTTTTGCCTGCTCCGAAACTGCGTGACTAGCAGTCTTCGGTCCCTTGATCGCGTTCGAGACAGGAACACTTTGCCCCTTCCGGTGTCAAATCTTGCTCCGAGATACTCGAGATCCTGGGAGGGAGTCATCCTGCTCTTTGCTCGGTTGATGACCCACCCCAACTCCTCTAGAACCTGAACCACTCTGTCCGTCGCCGAGCGACTTTCTTCTTCCGACTTTGCCCGGACCAGCCAATCGTCTAGGTACGGGTATACCAGTATTCCCTCCTTCCGAAGGAAGGCCGCCACTACCACCATCACCTTGGTGAATGTCCGTGGCGCTGTAGCTAGGCCGAAGGGAAGGGCCTGGAATTGAAAGTGGCCCCCTGGCACGGCGAATCTTAGGAACTGTTGATGGGACTTCCTGACCGGAATATGCAAGTAGGCTTCTGTCAAGTCGAGGGACATCAGGAACTCCCCGCCCCTTACGGCTGCGATGACTGATCGTAGGGTCTCCATCCGGAAATGTGGTACCCTGAGACAGCGATTGACCTGTTTTAAATCCAGGATTGGCCGAAAGGACCCTTCTTTCTTTGGCACGACGAAGTAAATCGAGTATCGACCCGATCCGAACTGGTCTGGTGGTACTGGAACCACTGCCCCGAGTGCAATTAGCCGTGCGAGGGTTGTCTCTATCGCCGACCTCTTTGCAGGAGATCCGCAGGGAGACTGAACAAATGCTGGAGGTATTTGCTTTGCAAACTCGAGAGCATAGCCCTCTCTGATCACCTCTAGTACCCATTGATCCGAAGTGACCCGGGACCAGGCGGGAAGAAACTGCCTTAAGCGTCCTCCCACTGGCAGCTCTTCCCCCTGGACCCCCGTCGCTTCATTGTTGTTTTCTAGGGGCCGTGGAGAAGGAGGAAGCCCCAAAGCCGCGACCTGCTCCCCGAAACCCTTGACCCCTAGAGGGGAAGCATCCCCTGGAAAAGGGGTTGGATCTGGCTGGGCGAAACCTCCGAGTGTCCCTAGCCTGGGTACGCGTCGGGGGCAGAGGACGACCTTGTTTCGGTCTATCTTCCGGGAGCCTGCCTCCCTTGGACTCGCCCAGGTCCTTTACCAGCTTCTCTAAATCCTCACCAAACAGCAGCTTCCCCTTAAAAGGGAAGTCGACTCAGGCGTGCCTTCGAGGAGGCATCTGCTGCCCAACTCCGTAACCACAAATAACGCCTAGCTGCCACCACCGAGGCCATGTTCTTGGCCAGGCTTCTGATGAGGTCATACTGACTATCCGCCAAGTAGGCTGCTCCGGATTCCAACCTAGCCGCGTTGGCCCGAGCGTCGCCCGCGGGGCCCTCCGCTGCCTGAAGTTGCTGTGACCACCTTAAACAGGCCCGAGCTACCCAAGCTCCCGAGACGGAGGCCTGCAAGGCGAGAGCGCTTACGTCAAATGCTTGCTTCAGGAGTGTATCCAATTTTCTGTCCTGAGAATCTCTTAAGGCCGTGCTGCCCTCAACTGGGATAGTAGTCTTCTTAGTGACTGCTGATACCACTGCATCCACCCTGGGAGACTTCAGCAGCTCTTTGTCTGCCTCTGGAAGAGGATATAGACGCAGCATGGACCGGACTCCCCTTAGACTAGACTCCGGTTGGTCCCATTCTTCCTGGATCATCTGACGCACCACTCTGTGGACCGGAAAGACCTTCTGGGATCTCCTAATGGCCTGGATCAATGGATCCTCCAACGCCTCCTCCTCTGCTGGCATATCTGAGGCCACATTGAGCACTCTTAGGGACTCATTAATTAATGCCGGGAGTTCCTCCCGACGAAAGACTCTAATTATCCTGGATTGGTCTTCCTCTGGAATCTCTCCTTCTTCCAGCTCCTCTTCTTCTTCTTCGTCCAAGTCCCTGTCCGAGTAAGCCTCCTCCGGAGTGCCCTGAGAGAGGGCCGCTAGGGGCTCCTCCTCACTCAGACGGGGGCGCTTAGGTGGTATGCCAGATTCCGGCTTGCTTGCTCTCAAGAGGCTGGCTGACTTGTCTTCCATCGACGGACCAGCCTCTCCTGCCCCTCCCTGCTTGCGCAAGCAATAGGCCTTGTGAAGCAAGAGGATGAAGTCCTGGGAGAAAAAGTCCCCGGCCCCCCTTCCCCTGCAGGGAGGGGGGAGGGGGGCAGGGAAGGAGTGGGTACGTCCGAGGACGTAGGAGGGAGGGACCTGTGACCCCCCCTCCCCTCCTCGGAGGTCGCCTGAGAAGGGTGAGTTATGGTCAAATTAATTTCCTGCTACACTGAGGCAGCCACTGCGGCACAGCTCCTGCAGATTCCTGCCTCTGCGGAGGTGCCCCTGCGTGTTCCACAGGAAGGACAGCGAGACTTGGTCGCCATGACCTAGGGCTGGGGACTTCCCACTGCGAGCACTCAAATCAATATTTCCCCCTGGGAGGGAAACTAACAGCCCCTTAGTTTGGTAACCAAAAGGAAATAAAGGAAATTCAAATCAGTTCGAAAATTAAATGAATTAAATGAATAGGATTAAAATTGAATTAAAATTAAACTCCTTTTCCTCAAACAGAGGTACTTGCGGTTTTAAAGGCTGTGTCTGTATCTGGATCCTGGGCCCGACTCAGCGATCATAGCCCATTGGCTCTACACGTGGTAGGCCTCACCACGTGGAGCCTGAACGGGGGACCGCGAGTCTATTCTTCGGGCCGTGCTGCACTCCGGAGCTGAAGCCGCTGCTTTTCTTGTTTAATCGCTGTTTTAAATCGCTCCCCCACAGGCTCCGGGAATAGCGGGTCTCGCCTCCACGTCCTTCCGCTTTGGGACGGGTTCGGCGGTAAACGCAGACTAGCGGCGCAGCCTCAAGCACTCAGCCACCAGAAGGGCTTCGGCGCGAGGCGGGTCAGGTCTGTGTGAAGAAGGAGAAAGAGCAGGAGCTGGTGTCACAGCAGCCGGGAAGGACAGAAATCCTCCTCGAAGCTGCGAGCAGAGAATCACCTCCGAGGCCCGTCCCGGGGAAGGTGGGGGGGAGGGAGGATGGAGAGAGCAGGCAGTAATTAAAGGAGCAGAGCTCCAGAAAAAAACCAAACGGAAGGCAGACCAATAAGGTAAAATAAAGAAATAAAGCAAAATTAAATGAAATTGAATGAATAAATGAAATAGATAAAAAGTAGGACTCCAGTAAGCCCTAGGCTTACGGAACCCTCCAGCTGCTTGGAGGCTGAGAATACTGGAGTTGGTGGGTGGTCTCAGTGGTATTTATACCGCTCCACCTCCAAAAAGGTTGGGCTCAGCCTCCAAGCTGCTGGGAGGGTTGCGCAACCCAGAAGTAAAGGGACTGGACTGGAGTGACGATAAGGAACTGTCATGGTGCATACTTGTACATGGGAACAATTTTATAAGAGGCATATATGCACATATACTGGTTAAATAGGCTTAAAAAATCCTTTATAAAATTACCCACAAAGAAGGTAATTTCATAATAGGTCACTCAAGTAGGATGTCCAAGAAGGTGCCTATTTTCAGGCTATTTTGTATAGACAACCTAGGCACTTATATGTCTTTAAAAATAGCATTGAAAAACTTGCAACATGCATGGGAAAACTGGACCGTGTATGTTTACACTCAGGAGTAATGCAAATGGACGTGCATCTTTTACAGTATAAACTATGCACACACTTCACGACTCCATCCACGCTCCACCCTGAACACGCCTACATTCAGGCTGAGTAAAGGTAAGCACAAACATTCTCTGCATCTACTTTATACGCACGTAATTCCTGGGCAAGGCTTTTTCCACAGGTAGAACAGGATTTAATTTTTAAAACGTTTATAAAATTACCCTTAAGAAGGCAATTTTATAAGGGGTGCCTCCTTTGAGCATGAAAGTAGACACCTACTTAGTCGCAATTTTATAAAGATACAGAGGCACTTTTTTTTTTTTTTTTTAAGTGCCATCAAGTCAGTGTTGACTCATAGCGACCCAGCTACCTCTGGGTTTTCTTGGCAATGTATCACCGGAAGTAGATTGACAGCCTTTTCTTCCGAGGCAATGGAGGGTAAATACAGTACAGAGGCACCTATGTGTCTTTTTATGAGAAAATACTAGCATTAAGGGGTTTGTGTGCCTATATTGCAGGCACAGACATTTGCACTGTCGCCTGTAATTGTTCAGGGTGTGCAATTACTGAATTTTATCATCTATGTCTGTACTGCCCCACCAAAACTCCACCCTTGTGCATGAAGTCCTGTAAAGAACATGCATGCCATCATGCCAAAGGGAACTTTTACGCTGGTCAACATTTTATAAGAGGCCATTTACACAAGGAAATGCCTTAACAAAAATGCCCCCATAATATTTACATGGCAAAGGAACTTGTTTGGAAGCTGTTGAATTGGGGTGGTTAATGTTTTCTTGCACTACAAAGAATTGTGACAACTAAGCTCATCTAAAAAAGTAGGTTTTATTTCAGAGATAAGAAGTTTAGGATGAGCCTTTGCTTAGCCTGAAATTCATTGTGCTGTTCTTTTACATCCCCCTGTGCAACAGTTTCTAGAACCACTGCAGCTCACTGCTTTCAAAAACGACAATTTAGGCAGGGACAGATTTACTTCCTAAGTGCCCCTAGGCATAAGGAAAGAAATAGAAAATAAAACAAAGGATATTATAATGCCTCTGAATTGTTCCATGGTGCAACCGTACCTTGAATATTGTGTGCAATTCTGGTCGACATATCTTAAAAAGGATATAGCGTTATTAGAAAACGTACAGAGAAGAACCACCAAGATGGTAAAGGGGATGGAAGGATACCCTTATGAAGAAAGGCTAAAAAGGTTAGGGCTCTTCAACCTGGAAAAGAGACGGCTGAAAGGAGATATGATAGAGGTTTATAAATTAATGAATGGAGTGGAACGAGTGAAAGTAGATTGACCGTTTACGTCATCAGAATATACAAAGACTAGGGAACCTGCAATGAAGGTACAGGGTAACCTATTTAAGACTAATAAAATATTTTTTCACTCAATGTGTAATCAAACTCTTGAATTTGTTACCGGAGGATGTAGTAAAAGCTGTTAGGGTGTTGTTGTTAAGTGCCGTCGAGTCGGAGTCGACTCATGGCGACCCTCTGGATAGCTATCCTAAATTGTGTTCGGTCTTCAGTCAGGCGGCTCATTGACGACAGACTGGTACCCGTAGCTGCTGTTATTGTAGCGATCCATCTCATTGCTGGCCTTCCTCTTTTGCGTTGACCTTCTATCTTGCCAAGCATGATGTCTTTCTCTAATGATCTCTCTCTTCGCATGATGTGTCCGAAGTATGAAAGTCGAAGTCTTGTCATCTGAGCTTCTAAAGAAAGCTTAGGTTTGATCTCTTCTAATACCGACTGGTTTGTTCTTCGGGCAGTCCATGGTATACACAGTATTCGCCGCCAGCACCATAATTCAAAGGCATCAATTTTCTTCCTGTCTGTCTTTTTCACTGTCCAGCTTTCACATCCATATGATGTTATTGAAAATACCATGGCTTGAACAGGTTGAATCTTTGTATGGAGAGAGACATCTCTGCTCTTGAGAATCTTATCTAAGTCTTTCATAGCCATTCTGCCAAGAGCAATGCGTCGTCTGATTTCTTGACTGCTTGTTGCTTCTTTATTGATAGTTGATCCAAGTAGGTTAAAGTTGTTCACGATTTCAATTTCTTCTCCTTCAACGATGAACCTGTTGATTATGCCAGTTGTCATGATCTTTGTCTTCTTTACATTAAGGTGCAGGCCCATTTTGAGACTATGTTCTTTGATTGTGAGAAGCAAATGTTTCAGATCATCTTCGCTTTCAGCCAGTAATGTGGTATCATCAGCATAGCGAAGGTTGTTGATGAGTCTTCCACCAATCTTCACACCTCTGTTGTCTTCATACAGTCCTGCTTCTCTGATGATTTGTTCTGCATATAAATTAAACAGGTAGGGGGAAAGTATGCAGCCTTGTCTTACACCTTTGCTTATTTTAAACCATTCTGTTTCTCCTTGTTCCGTTCGAACTGTTGCTTCTTGATTAATGTACAGATTACGCAAGAGAACGATCAGGTGTTCTGGTATACCCATGCTTCTTAATGTGGCCCAGAGTTTCTCATGGTTTACACAGTCAAAAGCCTTGCTATAGTCGATAAAGCACAAATAGATATCCTTTTGGTATTCTTTAGTCTTTTCAAGGATCCATCTCACATCCGCAATGATGTCTCTCGTTCCTCGCCCTTTCCTGAACCCTGCTTGCACTTCAGGTAGTTCTTGTTCTAGGTATGGCTGTAGTCTCTTTTGAATAATCTTCAGTAGAATCTTGCTGGCATGTGGGATCAGAGCGATTGTGCGATAATTTCCACAGTCAGTTGGATCACCTTTCTTTAGTATTGGTATAAACACAGATCTTTTCCAGTCAGTTGGCCATGATGTTGTCTTCCATATTTCTTGGCAGAGCCTTGTAAGTACGGTAACAGCTGCATCAGATTGCTGCAATACTTCTATGGGAATGCTATCAATGCCTGGTGCTTTGTTCTTTGATAAGGCTTTCAATGCTGCTTTAACTTCTTCTTTCATCACCAATGGTTCCTGATCATAAGGTATAGGTTGAAACGGCTGTTGGTCCACTTGATCTTTATCATATAAAAACTCTGTATATTCCTTCCACCTTTTCTTGATCTTCTCAGAATCATTCAACATAGAACCTTGAGCATCTTGTAACATTCCAATTCGAGGCTGGAACTTTTTCTTTTTCTCTCGCAGCTTTAGGAAAGCCGATCTTGTTCTTCCTCTAATAGTTTCTGCTTCTATTTCCTTGCAAGTGTCATTGTAGTACTTTTCCTTGTCCTGTCTTGCTGCACGTTGGAAATCTCTGTTGAGTTCTGCGATTGTCTTTCTTTCTCCTTTGGCTTTAGCTTCTCTGCGTTTCTGGGCAATTTTCAGAGTTTCTTCCGTCATCCATTTTGGCCGTTTTTGCTTTTTCACCTTTGGTAAGAGACTTCTCGCTTTCTTCCAGCACAACCTTCTTGATGTCATTCCATAACTCTTCCGGAGCTCTGTCATTTGTATCTAAAGCAGCAAATCTATTTTGCAGGCAGTCTATAAATTCCAGTGGTATATTCTCAAGGTCATATTTTGGTGCATTCATGAGTGGTTTGCTCTTTTTCAACTTTAGCTTAAGTTTGCATACTAGTAGTTGATGATCTGTACCACAGTCAGCTCCAGGTTTTTTCTTTGTTGATGTTACAGAGCTTTTCCATCGTTGACTTCCACAGATGTAGTCAATTTGATTTTTATACAATCCATTGGGTAAAGTCCATGTGTACAGTCGTCGCTTGTGTTGCTGGAAGAAGGTGTTTGAGATGAATAGATCATTGGTCTTGCAGAAATCTATCAATCTTTCTCCAGCTTCATTTCTGTTGCCAAGTCCATATTTTCCAACTACTTTGCCTTCTTCTTTGTTGCCAACTTTTGCGTTCCAGTCACCCATGACTATCAGGATATCCTGTTTGCATGTTCTGTCAATTTCAGCTTGTACTTGTTCATAGAACTCTTCAATTTCATTCTCTTCTGCAGCTGTTGTTGGGGCATATACTTGAATTATAGTTGTGTTGATAGGCAATCCTCGTAGACGAATAGAGATTAAGCGTTCGCTGACTGCATTGTATTTCATTACAGTTCTTGCAAGTTTCTTCTTTATTATAAATGCAACACCATTTCTTCTTTGTTTTTCATTTCCAGCATAGTAGACCATGTGATCATCTGATGCAAAGTGCCCGATGCCAGTCCATTTCAGTTCGCTGACACCCAACAGATCAAGTTGTACACGTTCCATTTCATTCTTGACCACCTCCAACTTCCCTTGGTTCATGCTTCGTACGTTCCATGTTCCAATGTGTAAGACATCTTTACAGCTTCTGACTCTCATTTCATGCGCAGCTACATCAGCAGTCAGACTTCCCGAGGGCTTTGATCCAACCACATCATAAATGCTGGCTTTACTCTGAAAAGTCTTCAGCTCTTCCCCAGTAGTTAGTTGAGTGCCTTCCAACCTGGGAGTCTCATCTTCCAGCACCATAGCACAATTTGTTTTGTTGTAACTATCCATTGGGTTTTCATGGCAAGATACAGAAGTAGATTGCCGGGCCTTCCTTCCGCGCAGTTTAAGTTTGGTGTTGTTGCCGTTGTCACAGAAATGTGATCCTCCGCCGTCAACACTATCCCATTCTGCTGCTGCCCAGATGGGTGGTTTGTCTTCGTCTGGCACCTCAGCTGAGACCTGTCCATCTTGGGAGACCCTGCCAGTAGTTAAACTACCGATAGTTTAGCTCTCAGCATCACTGATGCATGCAAGCCCTCACAGCACGACAAGCTGCAAACCAAGTGAGAGGGTGTTAGGGTAGCTGGGTTTAAAAAAGGTTTGGACAAGTTCCTGGAGGAAAGGTCCATAAAGAATTATTAAAAGGGACCCAGGATATCAATGCTCGACCCAGTACAAGCATTGTGGAACCTGTGTCTTTTGGGGAAACTGCTAGGTACGTTTGACCTAGATTGGCCACTGTTGGAAACAGGATACTGGGCTTGATGGACCTTGGTCTGACCCAGTATGGCATGTTCTTATGATTCAGGAATCATGGTTTTGTTCCATACTGATGTCACATTCATCACCCACCTCATCTCTTCCTTCTCCGTTTCTTTGGTTAATATTGTCATTCTCCCTGACTCCTCAGCTTACAACCTCGGGGTCATCTTTAACTCTTCTCTGTCTTTCAATGACCATATCCAAGAAATAGATATGACAGGTTTTAGCTTTCTCTATAACATCAGCAAGATTCATCCCTTCCTTTCAGAACGCACTACCAAGACCCTTATCCACTTCCTCACCACCTCCCACCTAGACAATTGTAACTTGTCTCCCACTGAATGTGTTCAAAACTCGGCTGCACAGCTAATCTTCTGCCACTGTTGCTTTGCTCACATAATCCCTCTTCTCCAATCACTTCATTGGCTCCTTATACAGTTCAACTTCTCCTGCTAACCTACAAATGCATTCATTCTGCAGCTCCTCCCTCCTCTCCTCTCTCATTTCTCCCTATACTCTTCCCCGGCAACTCCACTTATCCACCATTATCCGTTCTCTTCTCTTGTACCATCTACTCCAGACTCCGTTTGTTCAGCTTTGCTGCACCTATGCCTTGAATAGACTACCCGAGATGGTACATCAGGCCCTATTCAAATCCAGAGTGAAATATCATCTCTTTGAGGCTGCCTTTGGATCCTGACTTCACCCATTTGTATCATTCCCCTAGAATTCCCTTGTCCCTGGATGTTCTATTTGTCTGTTTTAGCAGGTTGTAAGCTCTGTGGAGCACAGACTGCCTCTTTTTGTGTACTTGTACAGAGTTGTATATGCCTAGTAGTGCTATATAAATGATAAGTAGTAGTAATACTAGTTGAGGGTGAACAGACAGTATGCAGAGGCAATGGAGCTACATAGGGGGAAGAAAGAGGGATGCCCCTTGTCTCCATTGCTCTTTGCAATGATCATAGAGTCAATGGCTGCTAGCAGTAGAGTGAGGAGGGATGTAAAAGGGAATGGAGCACAAAATAGCTCTGTTTGCTTTGTTATTCGCAAGCCCCTTTTGACAATCCCACACAGAGGCACCCCACCCCTACAGCACACACACACAGGCATCTGACCCACACAGTGTGCACACACACAGGAACCCCACCCCTGCACCACCCCCGCACAGGCAGGCACCCCATACTGCACCATACACACACAGACACACCACACACCCGCTATCCAAAGAGAGAGACATACATATAGACAATACTAGTTATAAAGATTCCTCGTGCAGCCCCTACTACCATAACAAGACACACTTTATCATCTCTCTTTGAACTCTTCCTCCACACCCACACACCCTAGATATGTGCGATTGTACAAATGAAGGAAGGCAAAATATGTTGCTTTGTTATGCAGCGAGTGCGCTGTTTCACATGCACACATAGTCCCTGACAGATACTGCCATATACAGCCCTGCCCCAACACTCAGCATGGCACACAGAAACACACATATGCAGTCCCGACATGCTCCATAACACAGACATGCAACAGGCCCAAAAGGCCCCATGACCCACACAAACATTCACACCCACATGTATGTAGCTCCTGACAGTTCCCATGGTGTGTGCATACACACTGTGATAAGGAAGCTTATCATAGCTCAGGAAGGAGCTATAGAAAAGGTGAAGTGACTCTGAACAAGCAACCTGTCAGTTCTGGTAGAAATAAGAAAACAGAATTTTCCCATAAAAGACTACCAGTCCCAGAATGCACCAGGTTTCCAACAGCCATTAGAGGAGCTGAAGTGGGGAAACGTGTGTTCAATCAGGAGGGCTATGAGGTAATCCCTAAGCACTCATCTCAAAGGGCAGGGCCTGATTCAGCACAGCTGCGCTGTATTAGGGGGGAGCACTCATCTGGGCAGAATAAAGGTGGAGTTTATTCTACAGAGAATTATCCTCATTATTCTGAGAATCAGCTTGAGCTTGATCAGTTTCATCTGAAGGATCATCAGAAGCAGAAGCCAACCCGGACGGACAGAGAGGGAAAGAAACCCTCTGGAAGAAAGAGGAGAAAAGCCTTTGAGAGGTCTAGAAGAGTCCAGAGCAGTATGTATACTGGGAGGTATTCCAAGGGCCAGCATACACCATTGGACTGGGGAAAGCCAGAGGAATGGTGCTGCAGAGCTAGGAATCTCCAGACGCTACCTGTGAGGGAGACGGCTGCACGTGGAAGGGACCCTAAGACCTGTGCCAGAAGGTATGTGAAGAGAGATCCAGTGTCCAGGGATCTGGACTGGAAGGCTGGACATAAGAACTGGACTACATACTGGCCAGGCTATATAGAGAGGAACTCTAACAGCAATGGAAGCTCAGGTATGAACACTGATCTATGCCCTAGCTATAACCTTGAAAGACAGCAGGGAACAAGTATTCTCCTGAAAGTGCTCCACTGAGAGATTCATCTGTGCCAATCCATGATATTGAACCCATGCTTGTTGAAGAAGGGGGAATGATTGCAGATGAAGAATGTGTTTATATGGACTGCTCTCTGTCTAAACTCCTTTGGTAACTTTCTGTTACAAAGTACAGCAACCATCACAAAGAAATACAAACTTGTTCTTTAATCTACTCAGAAAAGCTCCTGAAGCAGGATTTGACCCACACAGTAGAAAGCAAGCCAGCTAAGGGGTTTCAGCTGGATAACTGCTAGCAATTGAGCCTTACCTAATTGCTTGTGAGCTAGGAGAGAATCACTTCTGAATCTATGTGGGAAGTTATCAGAAGTTAACCTGAAAAGAACAGTTTTTTTCTTTCTTTGTGGCTTTTCGTTTGTTGTTTGATATATGCTAAGAAAACATTAGCTAATGCCTGACAAGTTTGAATGTTGTTTTCCTGATTTTGATTTTGTTTTTCCAAGTTAAACACTGGAAGCAAGTAACCTGATTTATGTGCTACCAAGCATATCTGTGTTGGGAGAAATAACCCCATAAATAAATATCTTATTGGCTTTAACACTTGAGCACAACTAAATTATTGTCAGCAGCTGTGTCTGGTGTGAATGAACTACATTGCCCACAATCCCTTGCAAATCATATAGATATATGCACTTGCCAAGACTGTGAAGATTCTCACCCAGGCAGCCGTCTGACAACACGCATGCATATGTAGTCTCAGGCAGTCTCCATGACACACAGAAAACCACAAACACATACAGCCACTGACATTCATACATGCACAGACCCCCTCCCTCTGACGCTTCCCATGACACACATAGATGAAGCCCCCTGAATATCTGATCCTGTGAGTGAGTGAAACGGCCCATGTGAACTTTTCAAACATTTCAGCTTTGCTGCAGGGCACTAAAGACACCAGGCCTCCCTCCTTCCCTCTCGTGGCATGCTGCTAGGGTGATATTTATCTTTATATCCCAGCCAGCAACAGAAAGTAGAAGTGGGGGGAGCTTCTGATGCAGCGAGTTGATTGGATGGAGTCTGACACCCGTGTGCCGCAGTGCGGGGCCTGAAGATTGTGGTTAGCATCACTGCCAGTCCATTACAAGGACTACCACACTGGCGCTCATGGGAGGCTATGGAGTGATCTTTCCACTTTCATCCAGCCTTGCTGCAATGCCAGCAAAGTCTCTGCATGTTTCAAAGCAATGCTCTTAAAGAAATCCCAAAGTCCAGCCAAATGGTGTTTCTCACATTGACACTGCCACCATCGGCTGCTGGGGTTTTATTTATTTATTTATAGATAGCTCACGCCTTTCCAGTAATAGACCAAGGCGCGTTACAACTAGGTACTGTAGGTATTTCCATGTCCTTGGAAGGCTTACAATTTAAGGTTGTATCTAAGACAATGGATGGTTAAGTGACTTGCCCAAGGCCACAGGAATGTCAGTGGGATCTGAACCCTGGTCTCTCTCATCCCAGGCTGCTGTCCTAACTACTAGACTGCTCACTGCGGCTGCCATGCTGCTTTCCCCAGGTCTGTCTTAATAACAGTCTATTGACTTTTTCTCCGGGAACTTGTCCAAACCTTTTTTAAGCCCAGCTACACTAACTGCTTTTATCACCTCCTCCTTATTTATTCATTCATTTTTATATACCGCCTTTCTTGGACTCACAGCGGTTTACATTTAACTATAACATAATTCCATAGCTGCACTGAATTTTTGAACAGTGGTATTGCATATAACATTCACTAAACTTGAATATACATAATAGTTTACTCGTAATGTTAGGGGAGTACTTAGATGAATCCACTTGGGAGGGTTTGGGATGGGAAGGTTAGGAATACTCGTATTGCTTCATAGAATTGTACTGAATGTTGTGTTGTGGTTGGATCATGTGGTCTGTTAAAGGGTTTATATGTTACAGTTCCAAAGGTTTCCTTATTTGTCGGATTTATAAAAGAGCTGCACAACCCAGCACGCAGGGACAGAGCAATAGCTGTAGCAAAAATAATAGAAAGAAGTGGCACATAAGCTAAGCAGTTGTAACATTTTAATTATTTGTTTGTTTTTCTATGCCACTTTATAAACCATGATTTACATATACACTTACGTTTAGGTCAATAATTAATCTTAAACATATTAACAATTATATATTTCAGCATTGCTTAAACACTGCAGTTATTGGGAATGAGGTGATTTGTAACTGAATGTGATTAAAACAGGGTTAATATGATAGCGGGTTAGATGATTAGTTCCTTGATTCTTCAGTAGGCTACATTTTGTCTCTAAAGTGTTCTACGAACAGATGAGTTTTTAGTTTTGTGGAATGTTGTGAATTCCGATATATGGTGTGACAAAAAAGAAACGAGACTGTGGCAGCCACGCCCATGACTCAATGCCAATTGGCTAACCGCTTATGTCTGTGCAACATCTCGCCACTATTCTGCTATAATATTTTTCATCTCTCTCACTCTGTTTTTCTTTTTTCAGGTTTTTTTGTAGCACACTGCTCCATTGCTTTGTCACGCAACTGGAGGTGGCAGAAATATGGAGCAAAGAATCAACTTGAAATTTCTGGTTAAGTTGGAGAAGGGCCCAACTGAGTGTCTCCAATTTCTCCAAAAGGCTTATGGAGAAGATGCAATGTCAAGGCTGCGAGTCTTCGAGTGGCACAAATGCTTCAAGACTGGCTGCGAGGAGGTGAATGATGACCCCAAGTCAGGACAGCCTTCCATGACAAAGACGGCTGAGAACATTGACAGAGTGAACTAGCTGGTGCAGAGTGATCATAGATTGACGGTGCAGATGATAGCTGAGGAGCTCAGCCTGAACAGGGAGTTAGTGCGGACAATCTTGGTGCAGGAGCTGGGGATGCGGAAGGTGTGCGCCAAGATCGTGCCCAAGCTTTTATCGGATGACGAGAAGGAGCATCGGGTCAATGTTTGTCGAGACTTGCTAGAGAAGATCCCAAGTTCGTTGGCCGAGTCATCATAGGAGATGAGACTTGGGTCTTCCAGTACGACCCTGAAAGCAAGAGACAGAGCCTGCAGTGGAAGACTCGACTGTCACCCAGACCCAAGAAGGCACGCATGTCCAAATCAAGGATCACGGTCATGCTGATCACATTCTTTGACCAGAAGGGAGTGGTCCATCATGAGTTTGTGCCTGAGGGTCAAACCGTCAACCAGCACTTCAACCAGCAGGTTTTCAATCGCCTCCATGACCATGTTCAGCACAGCAGGCTGGCTCTGTGGAGAGACAAGTCGTGGTTGCTCCACCAATACAACGCGCCCGCACATACCGTGCTCAGTGCGAGGCAGTTCTTGCCGAACAAACAGATCACAGCTTTCAACCACCCTCCTTATTCCTCAGATCTCGCACTGTGTGACTTCTGGCTCTTCCCCAGGCTGAAGACTGTGCTCAAAGGAACTCATTTTCCACTGTAGAAGAGATCAAAGCCACTGTGACAAGGGAATTGAGGGACCTAAAGGAGGAGAACTTTACCGAGTGCTTCTGTATGTGGCAGAAGCGAATGCAGAAGTGCATTAACTCGGGGGGGGGGGGGGGCGGTTACTTTGAAGGGGACAATGCGTAATTTCTCTGTAGATTTTGTAATAAAACATTTATGAGACAGACAGTCTCGTTTCTTTTTTGTCACACCTCGTATTACATATTTTTTCCAGGAGGGTGTTCTAGAGCACTGGTGCATAAAGTGAAAATGCTCTGCTGCTGGGAGTCTGATTGCTTTTTGTTATCTCAAGTGATAAGGTTAGTGTGCTTTGTGTGCAATGTCTTCTAGTTCTGTTTGGTGTCATTTGTATGATGATCTTCAGGTAGGTTGATTATAAGTTATGAGCGATTTTAAAGATATTTAGTTGGGATTTTGTACTTAATTCTGCTTATTAATGGAAGCCAATGCAATTGTTTCAGTACTGGGGTAATGTATTCCCTTCTTGATGCTCTGGCAATAATGCAGGCCGCTGTGTGTTGTGCCATTTGGAAATGATATAAGGCATAATTTGGTATTCCTTGGTAAACAGAGTTGCAGCAAAATGTGGGAAGCTTATTTCTTGGAATACTGTTCGGAAATCATGTCCTTCTAGTAGTGGGTGTAAGTGTTGTAGGGTTCTTATTTTAGTGTATATTATTTTGGTGGTTCTGACGATGTGTGGGATTAGGTTTAATTGCTGATCAAGGGTTATTCCTAGGTATCTGACTTTTTGCTTTACTTCCAAATCAGCATCTTTTACTTTTAGGGGTATGTTTACTAAGCGAAGATAGCAGCGACCGTGCGAAATATGTGCTGTGGCCCCAATGAATAAAACAGGGCCGCGGCATACATTTCACAGTCACCACTATTGCTGCTTAGTAAACCCCGGCGTTAGGGTTTTTGTTGGGATAAATGCTTTGTCTCTTGCAATAAATAGCACCTCAGTTTTTTTGTAATTTATTGTTAATCTGTGTTTCGATAGCCATTGTGTTACTTCATCAAAGCAATTTGTTAGTTGAGTGTTTTCTGGTTTTGAAGTGTTATATGGCTGGTATGCCATGATATCATTGGCATAAATGGCATAATGGACTTTGTGCTTCTGTATGATGTCACAGATAGACTATAAGTACATACGGAATAGCAGAGAGGATAGTGCAGAGCACTGCGGAACTCCTTGTGTTTGTTTGTAAGGATCAGACTTATTTGGTCTTATTTTCACTTGTTGTTGGTGATCTGATAAGGAGATCTTTTTTGTTACATAAATAAACACAGTGATTTGTGTTTGCTTTGATCACACTAACCCTTTGCTATCACAGCCTGTATATGATATTTACTCCTTTGTACTGTTTTAAAATTTCAGCTCTGCATTTGCCCCTTCACTGTAATTTTCGTTACAATTTTGATTTTAAGGAGAAATTTTATCATCGTGTGAATAGGCTTGCCTGTCCGTTTTCACTCACTGTTATTTGATTATTTCCTCTGCTAATAAGTTTCCCTATCTGATAATCTCAGGGTCTTTTAAGACTTTTACTTATCTGTATCTTATTTTATTTATTCTACCTTTATTTCCTCACAGATTTTATTTAACAGTTTTTATATACCGTCCTTCTTCGATTCAAGACAGTTTACAGAGAACATAACGTGACAGTGCATTTCAACTGTTTACATAGAGCAGAACTTTTTAACATGAGTATATATGCTTAAGACTATGGCACTGTCATCCATATTGCTGTAGTCTACAGACCTCCGACTCAAATTGAAGAGAGAGATAACGAATTGATTATAGATATTGCCAAGATAGCAACAAAGGGGGAAGCGATCATATTGGGTGACTTTAATCTACCTGATGTGGACTGGATTACTCCTTCTGCACATCTGGAAAGAAGCAAAAAAATTGTGGATTCTCTCCAAGATGCATTACTTAGACAAATGGTAATGGAACCAACCAGGGAAAGCTCGACGCTGGATGTAGTACTCACCAATGGTGATAGCGTGTCGAATGTCTGCATGAGTGCCTCTGTGAGCAACAGCGACGATCACACGGTGTGGTTTGACATAAAAGCCATGGTACAGGCCAATCATAGCAAGCTCAAAGTCCTAAACTTCAAAAACACTGACTTCAATAAAATGGCTGAGTACTTAAAGGAGGAGATGACGGGGTGGAAGGAGATAAGGGAAGTGGAATTGCAATGGGCTAAACTAAAGGTGGCAATAAAAGGGGCAACAGATAAATATGTAAGAAAAGTAAATAAAAACAAGAGGAGAAGGAAACCTAATTTGGTTTTCCAAAGAGGTGGCTGCTCAAATAAAGGCAAAAACCACAGCTTTTGCAAAATTCAAACGCTTGCAAACAGAGGAACGCAGTAAGGAATACAGGCTCAAACTCAAAGAGTCTAAAAGAGAAATAAGGATAGCAAAATCAAAGGCAGAGGAAAAGATGGCTAAAGATGTTAAGGGTGGTGACAAAACTTTCTTCAGGTATATTCGGGAAAGGAAGAAGATCAGAGTTGGAATTGCAGGACTCAGAAGTGCTGGGAAAGGACTAGTGGAAAGTGACACTGAAAAAGTGAAATTGCTAAACAAATTCTTCTGCTCTGTTTTTACTAAAGAAGATCCTGGAGATGGACCAGCTGTGACTCCCAAATATAAAAATGGGAATGAAGTAGATACCACACCATTCACAGTAGATACCACACCATTCACAGTAGATGAGGTGTTAGAACAACTTGCTAAAATGAAAGTGGACAAAGCCATGGGACAGGATGGGATACATCCCAGGATAATGAAAGAGCTCAGAGAGGTTCTTGCAGGACCGTTAAAAGGATGTCTTCAACAGATCCTTGGAAACAGGAGAGGTTCCTCAGGACTGGAGAATGGCTGATGTTGTACCACTACACAAAAAAGTGGTGACAGGGAAGAAGTGTCAAACTACAGGCCCGTGAGCCTTACCTCGGTGGCGGGAAAAGTAATGGAGGCGCTCCTGAAAGAGCGAATAGTGAACTTTCTCAAAACAAACAGGTTGCAAGATCCGAGACAACATGGTTTTACCAAAGGATGGTCTTGCCAAACAAATCTGATTGAGTCTTTGACTGGGTGACCAAGGAACTAGATCAGGGGCATGCAATGGATGTCATCTATCTGGATTTCAGCAAAGCCTTTGATACTGTTCCTCATATGAGGCTTGTCAAACTCAGCAGCTTGGGGGTGGGTCCCAAGATGGTAAACTGGATTAGAAATTGACTGACAGATGACAGAAGGTGATGGTACATGGAGCTCACTCGGATGAGAAGGTGATTAGCGGGGTGCCCCAGGGTTGGGTCCTGGGCCCGGCACTGTTCAATGTATTTGTGAGTGATATTGCTGAAGGACTGAATGGAAAAGTCTGTCTTTTTGCAGATGACACAAAAATTTGCAACAGAGTGGACTCCCCCGAGGGAGTGGTTAACATGAGGAAAGATCTACAAAAGCTGGAAGACTGGTCTAATGCTTGGCAACTACAATTTAATGTGTAAAAGTGCAGTGTCATGCACTTGGGTAGTAGAAATCCAAGGGAAACGTACACGATAGAGGGTGAGAGGTTGGTATGCACGGTTGAGGAGAAAGACCTTGGTGTGATTATCTCTGATGATCTCAAGGTGGCAAAACAGTGCGACAAGGTGGTGGCAAAAGCCAGGAGGATGTTGGGCTGCATACAAAGAGGGATTACCAGCAGAAAGGAAGAGGTACTTATGCCACTGTACAAGTCACTGGTGAGGCCTCACTTGGAATACTGTGTTCAGGTTTGGAGACCATATCTTGCAAAAGATGTAAAAAGACTGGAAACTGTTCAGAGGAAGGCGACCAAAATGATTTGGAGCCTGTGTCAGAAGCCTTATGAGAAGAGACTTGAAGACCTAAATATGTACACTTTGGAGGAGAGGAGGGACAGGGGAGATATGATTCAGACCTTTAAATACTTAAAGAGAAATGATGAACAAACAAACCTCTTCCAAAGACGGGGAAGCTGTAAAACTAGAGGGCATAACATGAAGCTGCAAGGTGGTAAATTGAAAGGCAATGTCAGGAATATTTCTTCACTGAAAGGGTGGGGGATGCTTGGAATGTCCTCCCGATGGAAGTGGTGGGGACAAACATGGTGACGGAATTCAAAACCGCATGGGACAAACACAGTGGATCCCTTTACAGCAACAGGATAAAAACTAAATAAACGGTACCATCTAACTTCTGAACCATCTAACGTCTCAAATAGGGGTGTCCTACATGGAGTGGTGGGTTCACCCCTAAACAAAGACATGGGAAGCGGTGGCCTGCACAGAGCGACAGGTGCACCTACTCTTGACATCTTGCTGGGCAGACTAGATGGACCATGCTGGTCTTTATCTCCCGTCATTTACTATGTTACTAAGACAAGTAACTTCTGAACATGAGTATATTTGTCTAGAACAAGAACTATTTACATACTTACAGGGTAATAAGGGAGGGGTCGTCGGGACAGCAAGCTAGGTAGGTATTATAGGGTGGATGGGGCAGGGGAGAAATGGAAATTGAGGAGAACTGGAAGTGGAGATCGAGGGAAGAGTTAGGGTGGCAGGGCAAAGTGTTCTTGGAAGAGGTGGGTTTTGAGTCTCTTCCGGAATTCAGCATGGTCAGAGCAGTTCCGTAGTTCTCCTGCTAGTGCATTCCATAATGATGGGGCATAAAGGGAGAAGGTCCTATTGCAGGTAGTTTGCTTGCAGGTTTTCTTGTTTGTTGGTATGGTTATAAGGTTTTTAGTACTGGTGCAGTGTGATCTATTATTACTGGAATTGGATAGGCGTGAAGAGAGGCATGGAGCTGATTCATTTAGGATGATTTTATGTATGAGGGTGATTACTTTGAATTTTATTCTGTATAGTATGGGAAGCCAATGGAGATCATGGAGGACTGGTGTTATGTGTGATCATCTAGGGTTGTTTGTGATAAGACGGGCTATTGTGTTTTGTGCCATTTGGAGGGGGTGTATGCTGTTTTTGGGAAGGCCATGATAGATGAGATTACAGTAGTCAAGGGTTGGGGTAGTGAGGGCTTGGCAGACAGTACGAAAGGAGTCGGGGTTTAAGAGGGTTTGGAGGTTCCTAAGAGTTCGTAATTTTGCATATATTGTATTGGAGTAGAGGAGTGGCCTAGTGGTTGGGACAAGGTACTTCAGGCCGGAAGGTCAGGGGTTCAAATCCCACTAGGGGACAGCAACCTTGGGCCGGAAGGACTGGGGTTTCTAGTCCTACAGGTGCTCCTTGTGGTCTTGGGCAAGCCACTTAACTATTTTACAGGGCACATGGGCTATGGAGGGTTATCTCCAAGTTATAATGCCCTGTTCAGTGTAATTTCAGTTTGTTCAATGTAAACCGCACTGATGCAGAATAGCACGGTATATAAGAGAATGTAAATAAATAAAATAAATTTGAAGTTCTTTTTATCTGTTCAAAGAATGTAAGGTTCTGGTCAAGAATAAGACTGAGGTATTTGATTTGATTTTTAATGGGAAGGGTGAAATCACCGAGTGAGAGTTGTCGGTGAGGTATAGGAAGTGTTGGCGACTATTTGGAGAGCCTCTGTTTTTGATTGATTGATTAAGAGATTATGATGCGTGAGCCAAATCCTTAAGTCTGTAAGGCATCTGCTTATGCTGGAGAAGTCAGAGTTTGTTATATTGAATGGAGTAAAGCACATGATGTCATCTGCATATAATTGGTAGTGGATACCATGGCTTTGGAAAATCTTGCATATAGGCTGAAGGAAAATGTTAAATAGAAGTGCGGATGAACTGGTTCTTTGGGGGGACTCCCTATTTCAGTATGAAGGGTTGGGAAGTGTTATTACCTATGCGAACCTGTTGTGTTCTGTTTTCTAAGTAAGAGCGGAACCATTTCAGGGGTGTGTCTCTCAGATTTTGACTCTTGGCTCTCGTTATTCCTGGATTCTTCTTCCCTCTCCCTTATTCTTTGTGACTTTCACTTTCATGTTGATAACCCCTCTGACCCCTATGCGTCCAAGCTCCTTTCCCTAACCTCCTCTTTCAACTTCCAGCTTTACTCTTCTGCCCCCACTCAACAGCTTGGTCACTGCCTTTATTTATTTATTTACATTCTCTTATATACTGCACTATTCTGCGTCAGTGCGGTTTACATTGAACAAACTGAAATTACACTGAACAGGGCATTATAACTTGGAGATAACTATTTTACAGGGAACATGGGCTATGGAGGGTTAAGTGGCTTGCCCAAGACCAAAAGGAGCACCTTTGGGACTAGAAACCCCAGTCCTTCTGGCCCAAGGTTGCTGTCCTCTAGTGGGATTTGAACCCCCGACCTTCCGGCCTGAAGTATCTTTCCCCAACCACTAGGCCACTCCTCCACTCTTGACCTAATTTCCATACCTCCACTCTTCCCTTATCTGACCATCACCTGTTAAGTTTCACTCTTCATTACCCCCCCCCCCCCCACCTCCTCCTATCTTTTTAGGAATCTTCATGCTATCGATCCACCGACTCTATCCACTACTGTCTCATCTCTTCTCTCTTCCACTTTGTCCTCTAAGTCTGTTGATGAAGTCATAGCTTCCTGTAATACTGCTCTCTCCTCTACTATGGATACCCTTGCTCCGCCCATTCCATGTCCTGTGAGGCGCACCTCACCTCAGTCCTGGTTGTCTTCACTTACCTGCTACCTACAGTCCTGTGCCCACTCAGCTGAGCGCACTTCGCTCAAATCCCACTCTCTCTCTTTCTTCACTTCAAAATTCATGCTTTCTTCTTTCCAGTCTGCCATTGCACACAAAGCAAAAGTATTTTCTCCATCTGTCTTGTCTATAACCCTTGCCATCTCCTTTCTACTCAGTTCTCTTTTTAAGGCTCCTCCACCTCCAAGCCCTCTCTGCCCAAACACTAGCAGTGCATAAGATTACTCTTCAGTTCCCCACTAAATCTTCACCCCCTCGCCATTACCAACTTTTCTCCTCAACCTCTATCACCTTTTCATCCTTTTCTAAAATCTGTTGAGAAAACCTCTCTTCTTCTTTCCTCCTCTAAACTATCTATTCTTATGATCATATCCCCTCCCATGTCCTCAACTCCTCCTCCATCATCCCTTTCATCTCACATATTCTCAACCTTTCCCTTTCCACTGCAACCTTCAAGCATGCTGTAATCACTCCTCTCCTCAAAAAACCCTCACTTGTGTTGATAATTAGAATGACAAGTAGGGTCATTTCCCTTCTCCCATTCATTTTCAAAATTATTGAACATGCAGTTCTCTGCCGATGTCTCAAATTTCTCTCCTCTCATGCCCTCCTTGATCCACTTCAATCTGGTTTTTGTTCATTTCATTCTACTGAAATGGCTCTTGCCAAGGTTTTCAGTGATCTCTTCCTCGCTAAGTCCAAAGGCCTTTACTCAGTTCTCATTCTTCTCAATCCTTCTGTTGCTTTTGATACTGTTGACCACCTCCTCCTCCTTGACACTTTATTCTCTCTTGGTTTTAGAGGCCCTGTACTATCTTGGTTCTCTTCTTATCTCTCCAATCACTCTTTCAGTGTTTGTTCTGGAGGTTCCTCCTCTTCTGCCATCCCTCTCTCAGTTGGTTACATCAAGGGTCTGTTTTGGGCCCCTCTCCTTTTCTCTCTCTATACCCAGTCCCTTGGTGCCTTTGTCCCTTCCCATGGCTTTCAGTATCATTTTAAGCTGATGTCAGGTGTAGATAGTGTGACGCGGGGGGCCGGGCGGAGTGTGCGCGCGCGTGTGCCAGCACCCCCTGGTGGCGGCATAGTAGTTCCACCAAAGGGTGGGTTCCGCGGGGCGCCGCCGCTCGCTGGTCCGCTGTCACCAAGAAGGTTGAATTGGGGTTGGCCAGGTGCGAGGGTCAAGGGTATCAGCCTTGTGCTGGCCTCGTTACCAAACTCCCAAAGAGAAAAATTATACTCTTGCACAAAGTGGAGGAAAAATGAAAAAGGCTTTTATTCCCCTTTTTGCACTAAGGGTTCAAATCATACGCACAACACACCGGTAAACGTAACAGAAAAAGTCTTTGCAACGGATTTTCCAAACAGGGCACGAATTAACAAAAAAGGGCTGTTAACTTCCCAGTATCAAAAATGTTCAAACAGTAATGCTTCATTCACTGCCAGATCTATGGAATGATTCAATCTCATCCACAACACAGTAGGTACATTCCATTGGGCTATCCAAATCCTCGGATATAGATTCCACTTGCATGGCCTCCTCCTCTGGGGAAATCGAATAAGTGTCCTTCCCTGGAGTATGTTCTGGTACTTCCCAGGGCTTAGCCAAATGTTTGGGCCTAGGTTTCTGCAAGGTGGAATACCACAGTGGCAGCTCTTTTCCTAAATGTTTAAAAACATTTTCTTGGTAATGTTTTCCTCTGCCAGTTCTTTGCTTATAACAGCTGTCTTTTAACTTATTTTTCTGTCCTTGTTTATGATAAGGAGAGTCACCTTCCCAGGATTCTTCTCTAGGCAAACTATAACGAATTTTAAAAGCTTTACCTCTTGCTTTTCTCCTGGTTCTTTGGGACAAAGCTGGATGCCTCTCTTGGCTACTGCCTTCCGTGTCAGTGCTCTCTGGTGCGTTCCTTCGGCTCTCCCACTCTTCTCTCCTTTGGCTTTTATGGCTGGTTTTCTTTCCGGCTTCAGAGCCTAATCTAGTCAGGCTTCGGCCTTCTCGGCCTATCCTCTGGGCTATAGGACTGGTTCTCCTTCCCCAGCCTGTCTTTCTGCTCAGGCTTGGCTTGGGCCTAGACCTTGGCTTTGGTCTCTCCTCTGCATAGCCTGTTCTTGGTCCTTCTCTGGAGCTGCTTCTAACTTGTTCTCTTCCAGCTGGCACACTTCCTGGTGAACCTTCTGAGCTCCCTTGCGAGACTGCTGACTCTTGCCTGCCTCTCCTTAAATGTGTGGAGTTGGAGTATGACTCCTGCCCCCTGAGGCGTGGTTCTGGAGTCTCTGTCCTGCCTCTCCCGCTCCCCCTAGATGGATCCTTTGGAAATTGCAGGTCATTTCTTTTTTTCTCAGAATCTAAAGCTTTTTTTCTCTCTAGAAGAGGGTCCGCTGCGTCACAATAGATAAGATTTGAGAGTCATCTCTCCTTTGCTCCAAACTCGTATCTCTACTTGCTTATCTGACATTGCCGCCTGGATGTCTCACCACCACCTAAAATTGAATATGGATAAAACTGAACTTCTTATTTTCCCCCTAAATTCCCCTCCCCCTTCCTTTCTCTATCACTGTTGACCCCAAGTTTGCGGGCCGAGGAAACAGGAAGAAGAAAAGGGAGGAGTCAAAGATGACAACACTCTTCTCCACACATATTCCAACATATAGCTAAAACCCCTCGTTTCTTTCTCTACAACATTAACAAAACGTGTCCCTTCCTCTCTGAACACACTACTAAGACTCTTGTCCACTCTTTGGTCACCTCACATCTTGACTATAGCAACCTCCTCCTTGCTGGTCTCCCTCAGTATCATCTCTCTCCTCTTCAATCTATCCATAACTCTGCTGCGCAGCTAATCTTCTGACAGCCCTGATACACTCATATAAACCCTCTTCTAAAATCACTTCACTGACTCCTCTTCCATTTCTGTACCCTATTCAAACTTCTCCTAACATATAAATCCATTCACTCTACTGCCCCTCTTTACCTTTCCCCTCTTCTCTCTCCCTACACCCTTCCTTGTGAACTCTGCTCCTCCTCTGGCTTTCTTCTCTCTCTGCCCTTTTCTTCTTCTGCAAACTCCAGACTGCGATCTTTTCACCTTGCTGCTCCTTATGCATGGAACAAACCTTCTTATCTACTTCTAGTCTCTTCTCTCCACCTCGTTAAATCCACGCTAAAGACTTACCTTTTTGAGGCCACATTTGGATTCTAATCCCTTGTTCTTTCTTTTTTGACCCCCCCTCCTTGTTTCCCTTGTATTGTTCTGTCTTGATTAGATTATAAGCTTTACAAGCAGAGACCGTCTTCTTTATATGTTTATACAGCGCTGCGTACGCCTTGTAGCGCTATATAAATGATTAATAATAGCAGTAGTACAGTGCATAAAGCAGTTTTGAGGAAGGCTGGGGAAAGGGGTGTAACCTAGCATTAATAGTAATGAGGAAGGGGACACCGATCTATAGGCTATAGAGACCCTCCATCCAGCAAGACAAGCTAAGGCAGCTAAGGCATCTTACTCCTCAGCAAATCTCTTCGAAAGTGGGAGTCATGGAATGCTAAATGAGTCCGGATTCTCCAACCTTGGCTGGTAACCTAGTCCGACAGTAACATCACTCACACACAGTCACGGAGATTCGAGAGACAGATGACCTCAACCCCTTTACTGTTGCTCTCCAGGAGACTCATGACGTAACTAAGTGCGGTCACGCGCCTCCTGACGTCCTAGTTCTGAGGACCCTTCCTGTTCGGTTCAGCCAACTACTGCCGGCTTTGAAGCAACAGCTCGCCAGGGCGTACCGAGGATGGCCTGAACCCCGCTGTGTCCTTCGCAACACTCAAAGCTAGACCGCGCCTCTCGATGCAACGGCCGAAAACCGAGTCGTTAATAAACAGCTGGCGGTGACGGTTCCTCATGGGGGAGTGAGTGACATCGTGTCAGGCAGGCGTGGGACAGCCCGTTCATCACGGAAGTGGCGGTGGTGAAAGTTGGCAGGAGGAAGAAGCGGCGGTCCAGCTTACCTGAGAGACTTACCCAGTGCAGAGTACAGGGAGAATTAATCCTGCGCCCCTTTTCTCCACCGTAGAAAGATCCCCTCGGAACGCTGCAGGGCGTCATGCCGCTCTTCACGCCCAACCCCTTCGAGCAGGATGTGGGTGAGTGTGGGCCTCCAGCGGCGCTGCTGCCCTTCCTTGGAGAGTTCCTTATGAACAAGTGCGGGAGCTCGTTCGTTACTTGTGACAGTAGCAGGTGCTCAAGGGGCGGGGAGCGATGTGGCCGTGGCAGGGGTGCGGCGGAGCTGTCTCTCTCCTTTCTTCTCGTTGTCATACCTGTCACCTCTCAATCATTCTCTAGAGAGGGAAGCGTCGGGTAGGGGGACTGGAAAAGTAAATTCTGATTTTTTATGATTATAACAAATTTGGTATAGAGGATTTAAATAGTACTGTATATATAAATTTGAAACAAGCGACTCTATATAATGTATAATATAGCGTATCATAATTGGTAAAGACGCGTTATTTATTTAACATAATGTCGATTAGGCCTCACTACTTTCTGTTTAAAATGTTGTTGTGACCTGTGCATAAATATTTTTGTAAACGAAATTTGGATAATAAAACGGCAGATATCCTAGTCCCCAGATGTTGTGTTGTCTGGCATGACTAGACTGTAAGCCGATTAGCATGTGTCTGTGTAGCACTACATAAATGATGATAGTAGTAGTAGTAGAAGTAGAAGATTTCAGTGCTCTTCAGTGTTGCTCGGCCTGTTATTATAGCAACCAGAATTTAGTTGTATTCTGGATATGTTAACATTAAACGGAAAAATAATTCTTGGCATTCGGTTTGGGCACTAGCGGCATTTAAAGTTAAATTATATTTCATTTAAAAGGTAGTTTCTGTCTTTGACAGGTTCAAAGGTAAAAGTACCTTTCCTTGATGGGGAGGAAGTAGGGAAAGCAAAACAGCAGCCTGCTGTGATCACCTTATTGCATCCTATAATTTTCCCTGACTTTTAAGTTAGTTTTGTATAATTCTTGGACTCAAAGAAATTTTTGCCTTTTTTTGTAACTTCTTATCCCTATACAACTATTTGTTGCCAAGTGAAACTGATAAAATATAAAACATGAGACTATTAAAGGTTACTTTGTCAGGATTTACAGTATGCTATCTAGGTGTGTTGTAGATCTGGAGTAGTGGTTCTCAACCATTGTGTTATCAGGAATTTGGCAGACAAGCCCATGCGTTCTCTAGCAACCACGTGGATAGGAAAAGTACAAAGCAAGGTGCCCCGTACTTGAAATCCCTGTAACTGCTACCTAATTCTTCTCCCCTTCTCCAATGATTACTGTTGCTGCCAGCTCAAGCATTATTTTTAACTAGAATAAAGTATTTGTGGTTTTTTTTTTGTTCAGTTGCAGATTGTAGCTTTCAGAATGTCACACACATGAATATGGTCTGTCAGGTGTGTCACAACAGAAAGAGGGTTGAGAAATGCTGATCTAGAGAGAAAAATGTGATAGTAGTTTGACCCGTTTCTGCATGTTCTCAGTTCTAAAATGTTTCCTGAAAGTCTTGCAAATTTTTCCATGAATTTTGCTAAAAGAACTGCTGTCATCTTGGAGCAGAGAATTACATTCTCTTATCAATCATGCTGTCTTCTGTGAATTGATCTTCTTAATAATCGGAGGCATTTTGTCTCCCTCCTTTCCTATTCTTAGGAGAGGGGGCATTCCTGTCCCTTGCTGATGACATCACTGGCTGCAGATTGAGGTTTGTTTACAAAAGGTTAACATGATCTAACATCTATTCCATATCGCCCTGCTAGCCCAGTCCAGACAAGTGGGTTGTGTTCCCCTACCAGCAGATTGGCAGCGATAAAGAACCAATGAAAAGCCCAGGTTTCAATGACATCACTTCCAGGCTTCTATTTGCCTCTTCCACCAGTCAGCTCTTCAGTATTCCTTTCTCACAAGCAGATGTTGATTAGATTTTCTCCACTCCTGAAGAAAGTCTGAACAATTGAGAGGAATAGATTGAATTCCCTTGTGAATGACCATCTTAAGGGTATCTCTCTCACTTGAGCATGACATGGGAGACTGCAGTCTTTCTGGTAGCCATAGAAGGAGGGAAAATTAGCTGAGCTCCACGCTCTTATCATGATAAGAGCCTGTTGAGTAGCCAGAAAATTGGAAGGATTTGGAAGAGTTCAGCAGCCTCCCTCAACCTAAACCTCCTGCTCTCGCCTGAAGATTGCAGTAGTCTCTCAGAGGAATCTGCTTGCCAGTCACCTTAAATGCAGTCTCTGCAAAGCAAGAGAAGCAGTTTTAGGGTAGTAGAGCTGAGTCCGGCACAAATTTTCTGCATGAGCTCTCAGGGGGTGAGTACCAGGGCTTGACCTCGTCATTTCCTTGGACAGAATCAGGATCCACCAACATCAGGGGCACAATTTAGGGTGGGCTGTTGGCACAGTGTGGGGGTATTCCACTCTTTCTTGAATGCATTAGTGTAGTGTCTTTTCTATTGTGTGCCTGGCTGTTGCGTGGTCATCGATCACGCTGGTTCTCTTTCAGCGGGGTTTTTGGGCCGTCGGGGGTTTGCAGCTGACAGGCGTGGACGGCAGAGGCCCTTCGCGGTGAGCGCATGCTGCCGATCACGGCAGTCTGTGCTCAATGTGGTAGCAGTAGAGGCTTAGCAGGTCCTGGGCTCTGTCGGACGTGTTTGTGGCAGGGTAGTTCAGTGGAACGATCGTGGTCTGGAGTCATGGAGGACACGTTGCTGTCCGGGGAGGTTTCAAGCAGGCCTCAGAGCCAGGCAGAGAAGGTGGGAACGGCGGCCATTTTACTTGAGGCAGCCGGTTCTCCCGTGGTGAAGAAAAAGTCTGATAAAGGGAAATCTAAGTTAAAGAAGTCGTTGCCATCAGTTCCCGCTCCACAGGCATTGGATCCTGGTTTGCAGGAGGCAGTGGAGCCATTGTTCTCAGCAGAGTTTATTTTGTCTCTGCATAAAGCTTATTGCTTAAAAAGGGAGCAGACTCAGGGCAGTGGTTCTGCTTCCAGGATGGCAGAAATTCGGAAAGGGGACGTCTCTGTGGAGGAGGATCCGAGAGAAGGGTCCTCTCGGGGGGCTCTGGAGGTAGATCCGGGCTCAGATTGGTTTGGCCAGCAGGATCCAGGGCTCCAGGAGACAGAGGAGGGCGAGCTCCTCTCAGAAGCGGGGCTGGATCCTTGGGCTGGCGAGTTGGAAGAAGGAGAGATTCTTCCAGGGGAGGACCCAAATGTATTCAGGTTGTTTCGCAGGGAGGAGCTGGGGACCCTCATTGCGCACACGCTATCGGCCCTGAATATAACTCTGCCGGTGGTTCAGGAAGAGCCACTAGAAGATCCGCTGCTCCAAGGGTTTAAAGCGGAGCAGAAATGTTTTCCTGTACAGAGTGATTTAAACAGATGGTGGAATCAGAGTGGGAGTGTCCTGAGGCGACGTTAAGGGGCAGCCGAGCTATGGGTCGGCTATACCCTGTGCCTCAGGAGGAGAAGGAGCTACTGCGAATGCCCAAGGTGGATGCGTTGGTTTCTGCAGTGACAAAAAAGACGACTATTCCGGTAGAAGGGGGCGCTGCCCTTGAGGATCTGCAGGATCGGAAGTTAGAGTTCATTTTAAAACAGGTTTTTGATTCCAGTGCGCTGTCACTGCAGGCCTCCATATGTGGGGCTTATGTCTCTAGGGCCTCGATTCAATGGCTCCAGGGGGATAGGGCGCCTGAGGGAGAAGAGAATGCTTCCGGGGAAGGTGCGAAGCTGGAATCTGCGGCGGCGTATTGGCGGATACCTTCTATGATCTAGTACGTATGGCCTCTTTAATTGCAGCCCGTTGTTTTCTCTGGCTGAGGAATTGGGCAGCGGATCCGTCTTCGAAGGCACAACTTAGTAAGCTTCCCTATAAGGGCAGACTTCTCTTTGGGGAGGCTTTGGAAAAGATCCTGAAGGATCTAGGAGATTCTAAAGGTGGGCGACTCCCGGAAGACCAGCCAAGGGGGGCAGAGGTCGCATGGAGGTCAAGGTAGGGATTTCTGCAGGTTTAGATCTCGTCGATATATGCCCTATCAGAGAGGTAGATTCATGGCCAGGGGGCTGTCCTTTTGAGGGGCTTGCGGGTTTGGCAGAGGTTATTTCGCTTCCCAGCCAAATCCTGCCAAAAAGCCACAATGAAGTTGGGAAGGTCCAGCCAGAGTTTCCAATAGGAGGAAGGTTGCAGGGGTTCTACTCCGCCTGGGCCAAGATTACATCCGACCAGTGGGTTCTGAAAATAATTTGCGAAGATTATGCTCTGGAATTTGTTCAACCGCTGGCAGATGCTTTCATGGTTTCTCCCTGCAAGGCACAGCTGAAGAGAGAGGCAGTAGAAGTGACGCTGAAGCGCTTGCTCCACTTACAAGCCATGGTGCCGGTGCCTCAAGACCAGTGCGGGTTAGGTCGATACTCGATTTATTTTCTGGTTCCCAAGAAGGAGGGGTTCTTTTGGCCTGTCCTTGACTTCAAAGGTGTAAATCGCTGTTTGCGGGTGTCTCATTTTCGGATGGAGACACTGAGGTCGGTGATTCTGGCGGTGAAGCCGGGAGAGGTGCTTTCTTCCGTAGACCTGGCAGAGGCTTATCTTCACATTCTGATCCGGCCGGAGCACCAAAGGTACTTGCATTTCGCCATCCCTATGGGGCACTTTCAGTTTCGGGCCTTACCGTTTGGGCTGGCTACAGCGCTGCAAACTTTCACAAAGGTTATGGTAGTGGTCACGGCAGCGCTCGGGAAAGAAGGCATTCAGATGCATCCGTACTTGGACAATTGGTTGATTCGAGCAGGGTCCGAGGCTGAGTCGGTCGTAGCGACCAGGAGAGTAGTGGAGTGCCTGGAGCAGCTGGGTTGGGTGGTCAACCGAGAAAAGAGTCACCTCAACCCGGTGAAACAGTTGGTGTATCTCGGAGCGCTGTTCAATACGGAGTCCGGGTTGGTGATGTTGCCCGAGGACAGGGTACAGAAGATCATTGGACAGGTGTGACGGTTTTTAGACAGGCAAGCGCCGACAGCATGGCACTACATGCAACTGCTGGGCTCAATGGCATTGTCCGATCTGGTACCGTGGGCCAAAGCGCATATGCGGCCATTCAACGGGTGTTGCTATCCCAGTGCTCAGCTCAGGATCAGCCTTTGTCTCACCGGTTGGTGTGTCCTCCCGAGGTGCGGGTCAGTTTGGAGTGGTGGCTGGAGGCGGGGCATCTTCGAGCAGGGATGCCCCTTCTGCAGTCCAACTGGATATTGGTCACCACGGATGCGAGTCTCTCAGGCTGGGGGGCGCATTGTCTATCTCAGGTAGCTCAAGGCTGCTGGTCGGCAGAGGAAGCCGAGTGGTCGATCAATTGGTTAGCGTTAAAGGCAGTGCGCTTAGCGTTGCTAGAGTTCCAAGGCCTACTGGTCGGCAGAGCGGTGCGCGTGTTCTCCGACAATGCGGTGACAGTGTCGTACATAAACCGTCAAGGGGGCACGGGCAGTGCTGCCTTGCTGGAGGAGAGTCAATGGTTGCTGCAGTGGGTGGAGAAGTATCCGCTCGCCTTGTCAGCGGCTCATGTGGCAGGAAAGGACAACGTGCAAGCCGATTTTTCTCAGTCGCTATACTCTAGACCAGGGGGAGTGGGAGTTAAATGCGGCTGTGTTTCACGACATCATGATGTGCTGGGGGCAGCCAGTCATGGATTTGATGGCCACTCTCTCCAATGCCAAGGCCTCACGGTTCTTCAGCAGGCGCAGGGAGCACATGTCGGAGGGGCTCGACGTTCTGGTGCAGCTGTGGCCAGAGGACGGGCTGCTGTATGTGTTTCCACCATGGCCGTTGATCGGCAGGCTTCTTCAGAGGATAGAAAGACCCCGAGGGTTGGTGATTCTGATTGGCCACGGAGGGTTGGTGATTCTGATTGGCCATGCGGATCTCATGCGACTACTAGTGGATCAGCCTTGGAGGCTGCCCAGTCAGGTCAATTTGTTGTGCCAGGGACCAGTTCTTATGCCTCAACTGGATCGATTCTCACTTACGGCATGGCTCTTGAGAGGGAGCGGTTGCGACGATGTGGGTTCTCGCCGGCGGTCATAACGACCAAGTTGAAGTCCAGGAAGCGGTTCACGTCTTTATTGTACATACGTATCTGGCGCATTTTTGAAGGGTGGTGTGCAGAGAAGGGCGTAAAGCCGTTTTTGGCGTTGTTGCTGGAAATTTTGCTGTTTTTGCAGGGGGGACTCGAGAAGGGTCTAGCCTTGAGTTCTTTGAAGGTACAGTTAGCAGCATTAGCTTGTTATAGGGGCCAGGTGCAGGGTACTTCGTTGGCTATGCATCCGGATGTGGTTTGTTTCTTTTGAGCGGTAAAAAATCTGCGGCCACCGGTCCAACCGGTAGTGCCTCCCTGGGATTTGAACTTAGTTTTGGGGGTGCTGTCGGAACCTCCGTTTGAGCCAGCGGGGTCGGTAAATCTGAGAGCTTTCCTGGAAGACAGTTTTTCTCGTAGCCTTGTGTTCGGCAAGGCGGATTTCGGATCTTCAAGCTCTTTCGTGCAGAGAGCCGTTTTTACAGTTTTCCGCCGAAAAGGTGGTGTTACATCTGGTACCGTCCTTTTTGCCGAAGGTGGTTTCTCGGTTCCATGTGAACCAATCGATTTCACTTCCGACTTTTCAAGATGTTGGTCGAGTGGATATGGACCATTCACTTCGGAGTTTGGATCTCGGTAGGGTGCTGCGCAGATATCTTAAAAGAACGGAGTCGTTTCGGAAGACTGACCGGTTGTTTGTGATTTTTGGTGGTGCGCCAAAAGGAGAAGCAGCTTCTAAGGCCTCAGTTGCGCGATGGGTAAAGCAGGCGATTGGGGTGGCGTATGCTGCGCGTGGTAGGAGTCCTCCTCAAGGTCTTAAAGCTCACTCCACTCGTAGTCTAGCAACGTCTTGGGCGGAGTACACTTTGGTTCTGCCTGTGGATATTTGTCGAGCAGCGACATGGTCCTCGTTGCATACCTTTGCACGGCACTACCGGCTGGATGTGCAGGTTAGGGGTGATGCAAGGGCTTCGGCGGTCTTAGCGGGACTGATGGGGCCCTCCCGGTGTTAAGAACATAAGAACATAAGACATGCCATACTGGGTCAGACCGAGGTCCATCAAGCCCAGTATCCTGTTTCCAACAGTGGCCAATCTAGGTCATGCGTACCTAGCAATATCCCCAAAAGACACAGGTTCCTCAATGCTTGTACTGGGTCAAGCATTGATATCCTGGGTCCCTTTTTAATAGTGGTTTATGGACCTTTCCTCCAGGAACTTGTCCAAACCTTTTTTAAACCCAGCTATACTAACAGCCCTTACTACATCCTCTGGTAACAGATTCCAGAGTTTGGTTACACGTTGAGTGAAAAAATATTTTCTCTTATTTGTCTTAAATAGTTTACCCTGTAGCTTCATTACATGTCCCCTAGTCTTCCTATATTCTGATAGTGTAAACAATTGATCCACGTTTATCCGTTCCACTCCATTCATTAATTTATAGACCTCTATCATATCTCCCCTCAGCCGTCTCTTTTCTAGGTTAAAGAGCCCTAACCTATTTAGCCTCTCTTCATAGGAGTAGCCTTCCATCCCCTTCACCAATTTGGTGGCTCTTCTCTGTACTTTTTCTAATAATGCTATGTCCTTTTTGAGATACGGTGACCAGAATTGCACACAATATTCAAGGTGTGGTCGTACCATGGAGCGATACAGAGGCATTATAATATCCTTTGTTTTATTCTCCATCCCTTTCCTTATGATACCTAGCATTCTATTTGCTTTCTTGGCTGCCGCTGCACACTGGGCGGAGGGTTTTAACATGTTATCCACGATGACTCCTAAATCTTTTTCCTGGGTGGTGGTTTCTAATGTGGAGCCTTGCATCGTGTAACTATAGTGTGGGTTGTTCTTTCCTAGGTGCATAACTTTGCACTTGTCCACATTAAATTTCATCTGCCACTTGGATGCCCAGTCTTCCAATTTATCCAGATCCTCCTGCAGTTTTCCACAATCCTCTTGGGTTTTAACAGCTTTAAACAGTTTTGTGTCATCTGCAAATTTGATAACCTCACTAGTTATTCCCTTTTCCAGGTCATTTATGAATATGTCAAAAAGTAGCGGACCCAGTACAGATCCCTGGGGTACTCCACTATTCACCTTTTTCCATTGTGAATATTGGCCATTTAGCCCTACCCTCTGCTTTCTATCTTTTAACCAGTTCCCGATCCACAATAGTACACTACCTCCTATCTCATGACTTATTAGCTTCGCCAAAAGTCTCTGATGGGGGACCTTGTCAAAAGCTTTCTGAAAGTCCAGATACACTATATCAACCGACTCACCTTTGTCTACCTGTTTATGCACACCTTCAAAAAAACATATCAGATTAGTAAGACAAGATCTTCCTTGTCTAAAGCCATGTTGGCTGTCTCCCATTAGGCCATGACTATTTACATGCTGTGTAATTTTGTTCTTTATGATGGTTTCTACCATTTTCCCTGGTACTGACGTCAGGCTCACAGGTCTGTAATTTCCCGGGTCACCCCTGGAACCCTTTTTAAAAATTGGTGTTACGTTGGCGACCCTCCAATCTTCAGGTTTTACAGATGATTTTAATGAAAGTTCACAGATTACCAATAGCAGGTCTGCAATCTCATAGGTACTGCTTTGGTACATCCCTACATTCTTTGGACTGGCCTGGAGAGACGAATAGGAAGGAGAAATTAGACCCTACCTGCTTATTTATTTATTAACATTTTTTATGTACCGCACTATTCGTTATCAGCGCGGTTTACATGGAACAAGAAACCTCAGACAAGTTACATTTATCTGGTCATTACAGTTAACAGGAAAATCAACTTGGATAACAGGAGCAACTATTTACAAAACAACTATTTACTTAACAGTGTCATAGTGTCTGAAAAGCGTACTGTTAATCTGGTGAAATAGTGTAATGTGCTGTTGAGACAGGAAAGTTTACGTGGTTGGAATGTAGTTATTGATATTTGGGTGTGATTGTGTTTCTTTGTTCCCTGGGAAGTATTTGAGGAAAAGGTGATGCTTCAGGGCCTTCCTGAACTGGCTGAGATCAGAGATGGCCCTAATGTGTGATGGAAGGGTGTTCCAAAGTTTTGGGGCACATAGACTGAAGGCTCTGCTCGATGTTGTAGAGTTGTATCTTATGACTTCCTTTGGTACGATTAGCATATTTAGTTCCGTGGTTCTTCTTAGTCTGTTGGGTATGATTGGTTGTATCATCTCTGATAATGAGGTGGAAGCGAGACCTTTGTACGCTTTAAAGGCCAGAAGCAGTGTCTTGAAAGTGATTCTCGCTTGAATAGGAAGCCAGTGTAGTTGTTTTTAGAAGGGGTGTTACATGGTCTCTTTTGGATACTCCAAAAAGTACTCTCGCTGCACTGTTCAAGGCGAGTTGAAGAGGATTTAAGGTAGATTGAGGAAGCCCTTGTAGTATGGAGTTTGCGTAATCGAAATGGGGAATGATTAGAGCCTGGTAAATAGTACAGAAATCATCTGGATCAATCAGTTGGCGAAGATGTATGAGGGAGCGGATTTGAAGTAAATTGCTCTTATTGTGTTGGATATGTGAGTCTTTCCTTGTCTTTCCTTGAGTTTTCTCCAGCCCAGTCCAGGGCCCACCCGTTGGAGTACGATATATTCTCAGAGGGGGTGGTGGACCCTACAGATTTAGGAGGTGTCACTAAGAGGACAGATATTGAATGGATTTTTTGTAAAAGGAGGTTAGCAAGGGGCGTCCGGGTGTTCATGTGGTATTAAGGACGGCTCTGCCTTCTGTGTTCCCTTCTTGAGGGGGAGGGAAATTAGGGGTTCTACTGGGGTGTATATTAAAAACAAAACAAAACAAGGGAAAGCAAATTATGAGGAGAAATGGGGTTCAAGAAAGGAGTTGAACAACGGTTAATGAATTCAGAAGTCTTAGTGTTAGCAGTTAGGTCACTTTGGTTAACGAGTTTATCTTTCAAGTTTGTGTTCTAGTTGCTTTGTCAATAGGAGACTGGGCTTCTGGCACTAGAGGGAGCTGTATAAGGTGTCAGCAAGACTCTGTTTCGGTCCTCAGCTGCTGGAGGGGGCTGACTACCCTACATTCCCTGGACTGGCCTGGAGAGAACTCGAGGAAAGACAATTAGCAGGTAAGGTCTAATTTCTCCTTTACGCATTCCCACTCATTCCATTGATACCGAAGACCCTTTACAAGCTGCAATTAGACAGGGGAATGATGATTCTCATCATCCCATTCTGGCCATGTCAACCATGGTTTCCACTGCTTCCACTAGCGCAACGCAAACCTCAGTCTGGGATGCACGCCCAATCTTCAGTCACAGAACCAGGGCTCACTCCTTCACCCCAGTCTGAGGGCAATCCAGTTGATGGCATGTCCGCTGAAAGCCTAGTCTTATCTCACCTAGGGGTCATTCCATGTTAAGTGGTCTAGGGCTCCCGCATGACCATCACGGATTTTGACTAAATTTTATATTTAGAGCCCCCCATGTCTCAAATGAACTTTGGTAGAGTTTTAGGTTCTCTGGTGTTAAACCTGTTGAGATATAGCCGTTTGTTTGACCCCATAGCCTGAACATGTACAGGACGATTCAAAATTTCAGCAACTTTGAGACCTAATGTTCTTATTATTTGTTTATAAGAAATGAAACTTAACTACCCTGCACATCGTTTTGCATTCTTTTTAATGAGAATAATAATCTTTTTTGATTGTGTCAGAAATACACATTGCACCAAAGTCGGGCAAAGAAATTGGCGGTCTAAAAAAATTAAAAGTTTAACATTGCATAGCTCTTGAAATAAGTAAACAACGAACATGAAATTTGAGGCATAATATCTCGTGGTACTGTTTTTTATGTTTATAATTTCAAGCTCCTAGCCCTTTTCATTAATTTGCAAATTAAGTGTAAAGTTGATAATTTTTGCAAAAAGGCTAAAAATAGGGTATTTTTAACTCCTTTACACAAAAGTATCTTCTAGAAACATTTTCAAACTACTACCATTAGAAAGAGCATGTTTTAAACTCCCTAAAAAAGTTAATTTGATTGACTAACGCTGGCATACAGTGCTCTAAAAAGAGGACCAAAGTCAGCGGACATTGCCATGGCAACAGCGTATATTTCATCATATTATTATTGTGTTTTTTTTTTGGATCATACTTGTTTTAACATTTTTATATTGAAAAATTATCAATATTGTATTGCGTTGGTCCATAGTGACATTTTTTCACTACCAGTTCAGGAACATGAACTGGCAACCCCATCGCCATAGAGGTCACGCCCGATAGCTGTGCAATACCAGCCACGGGTGGGTTTCTTAATCTAGGTTCCCAAGCCTTTAATTTGGTTTCTTATTTGAGGTTCCAAAGCCTTCAGTGGGTGTCTAGCTGGTTCCCAAGCCAATGATTGGGCATCTTATCCTAGGTTCCCAAGCCTAAATTGTGTATCTTATTGCCGTTTCCTTTATTGACCAACTTTTTGGGGCCAAAGTCAACAATTGAACTTTTGTTGACCTATTGGATATATCAATCTTTGCTTTCATTTCTTCATTTCTTTAATAAGCTCAGTGTAATCGCTACATAGACTGCATTCTGCAGATAGACTAGATTGTTCAACGTTGTCAGCCACTCCAGCAGCAGACATTATTTTTTTTGTTGCCACGTTCTGTGTGCGCTCAGTCTTTTGTTTCAAATAGCCAGCTTTGTCTCTACTGCTTATTCTTCGTATTTTTAATGGAGAAGTGCCTAAAGCAGTCAAGTTTTGATCAAGGGTGTCCAAGGCATCTGGATCAAAATCATCTGAAGATGAAGATGCTGTGGCTTCAACCATAGAAGCATATTTTGCTTTGCACCTGATGCAAATTTTCTGGCCTGGCTTTACATTCATTTTGGTCACTTTTTTCAAGCCCTCAGACGTGGCTAAAGTTACTTTTGATAATCCACTTTTAGTGACGTGATTCTGCTTTTCAAACGGATTGCAACACGACTTTTGGTTCATTTCATATTTGCTGAGATACTGTGCTTGGTGATGCAAGCAGATACTGTCATTGTCTGTAAGGTCAACTTCTGATCGTCGAGTAATAAGCAATTTCTCGCTTGCTGACAAGCAGCTCACAGAATTGAGCCCAGTTTTATTGGAATAAAATGAGCCATGGTGACATTTTGATGACAATTTTTGTCCAATGGTACATTCAGGCATAGGAGGATTGTTATCAAGTGATTCGTCGATGTCCATTTTGAAGTAAATTAATTAGTAAATGTGTACCAACTAATGCTAATCTGAACATCTATACGTTAAACTCACGACATATATGCACTTAACAGTTATTGAGCAACTCCTATGGAAATAAATGAGTTTTAAATAAAACATTTGGATAACGTTAGAACTGCAGGTTGAATTACATGCCTTTGTCAAGCATGGTAATGTCCGCTATGTTTAGCCCTCTTTTCAGGGTATTGTACGCCAGGGTTAGTAAATTAAATCCGCTTTTCTAGAAAGCTTAAAACATGCTCTTTCTAATGAAATTGGTTTCAAAACGATTTTAGAAGATACTTTTGTGTAAAAGGAGGTTAAAAATACCCTATTTTTACGTTTTTGCAAAAAATCATCAACTTTACACTTAATTTGTAAACTAACGGAGAATGCTAAGAGCATGAAATTATAAATTCAAGAACTTTAGTACATAGAGAGATTATGTGCAAAATGTCATACTTTTTACTTGATTATTTAGGAAGCTGCATAATGTCTAAATTTTAATTTTTTTAGAACGTCAATTTTTTTCGCTGACTTTGCTGCAATATATCTACTTCTGACATATTCAAAAAATATTATCATTAGTATCATTAAATAGAGCGCAAAAAGTTGTGCAGGATAGTCAAGTTTCATTTTTTATAATAAAATAGCAAAGAAAATGTACGGTCTCAAAGTTGCTGAAATCTCAGACTCGTACTGTATAAAGTCCAGCAAGGTATGTGATCAGACAAACGACTATATCTCAGAAAGTATTCCATGAGAGAATCTAAAACTTTACCAAAGTTAGTTTGGGACACATGGTAGTGTACATAGAAAATTTCAGCAAAATACAAGATGGTCGAGCGGGGCACTTTTTATATACTAGACCACTTGACATGGAATGACCCCTGAGATCTTCCAGAGGAAGTGTAAAATATCCTTCCTGGCATCTAGAAAAGACTCCACTAGATGCGCTTATGCATTCAAATTGCGTAGGTTTTCCCTCTGGTGCTCCCAGAGGGCTCTTGGCTCATTTACTGCTCAGTGGAGCCTCTATTTCAATATGTTCTCCATCTCTCTAGGGCAGAGCTAAAGACAAATTCAGTTCGAGTCCACCTTGGTGCCATTGCAGCCGCTCACCATCCAGTCGGTGGACAGCCCATCTCCATTCATCCTCTGGTAACATGCTTCATGTGCGGCCTTCTCCTAACAAGGCCACCAATCAGGCTACCTCCAGTAGCTTGGGACCTGAATGTTGTCCTGGCTCAGCTGATCAAACCTTCCTTTGAACCCCATGCCCAAGCTTCGTTGAAGTTCTTCACTTGGAAGGTTACCTGTTTGGTTGCTCTCACATTGGCGCATCGTGTCAGTGAATTACAAGCTCTAGTGGATTATGTGCCTTACACATGCTTCCACCATGATAGGGGTGGTCCTCCGGACCCATCCTAGGTTCCTTCTGAAGGTGGTCTCTCCTTTCCACCTTAATCAGTTTCTCTTCCGACCCTTTTTTCCAAGACCTCATTCTTCTTGAGCTGAAGCAACACTGCATACCCTGGATTGCAAGAGAGCTTTAGCCTATTATTTGGACAGAACTAAAGCCAATCAGTAGTCCCTCACACGTTTTGTATCATTTGACCATAGTCACTTGGGCCTACCAGTCACCAAGCGTACTCTTTCTAACTGGATTACGAAGTACATTTCCTTTGCTTATGGTAGGCTGGACTTTCCTTAGAGGGTTATGTCACAGCTCATAACATCTGAGCCATGGCCACCACAGTCATCCATTTGCATTCTGTCTCCATCTTGGAGATCTGCCGACTTTCCACATGGTCTTCCATTCATAATTTGCTGGCCATTACTGTCTGGACATGGACTTCAGTAGGGACGCAAACTTTGGCCATGCCATTCTTCAGCACCTTTGTGGGACTTAACAACAACACCTTCCTCCCCTGCCCTCTCTTCCTACTGGCTACCTGAGTGGAAGGTGTGCTTAAGGGGCTGCGTCTGATGGATTCATACTCTACCCTGGTTGTGGTTTGTTTTTTCTCCCCTTATTGCTCGCATCTTATTTCTCTGGCATCCACGGTAGCTGGAAACATGTGGGTCCCATATGTGAAGACTTGCATTCCTGCTTGTTCCTGGCGATAGTGTAGTTACTCATCTGTAATAGGTGATCTCCGGGAACAGCAGGAATCAGTCTTCACAACCTGCCCTCCTCCCCTGGGAGTTGTAGAATGGTGGGGGTTTTTTTCTAATTTTTTCTGAGTTCTGTACCTTACTGAGGAGAGTTGCTGGGAAGGAAGGCACACATGCGTGGAGGGATGCTCCCAAAAGCATTCCTGTTGGATGCTGGGGAGTGTTCCCGCACGGGGCTTCGTTTGTGCCGTGACCCATATGTGAAGACTGATTCTTGCTGTTCCCGGAGATCACCTATTACAGGTGAGTAACTTTGCTATATGTGCTACATTATAGTCTTTCTATTTTTTTGAAGAAGTAAACAACCGACCCATTTCACTGTATTCATTATTTTATAGACCTCTTTTCCAAGCCATCTCTTTCCAGGTTTAACAACCCTAAGCTTTTAAGTGTTTTTCTTTCCCCCTCATAGGGATGTTATTACTTTTTCTTCACCATTTTGGTTGCTCTTCTCTGTACCTTTTCTAATTCTGCTATATCCTTTTTAAGATATGGTGAATAGAATTACATACACTGTTCTCCATTCCTTTCCTTATGATTCCTAGCATTCTAGTTGCTTTCTTGGCTGTGGCTGCACACTGGAAAAGGAAACCTATATGGCTGCACAAATAAAGGCAAAAAAACACAGCTTTCACAAAATTCAGACAATCCCAGAAAGAGGAACATAGAAAAGAATACAGGATAAAACAAAAAGAGACAGAGAGAAATAAAGAAACAAAAGCAAAGGCAGAAAGAAAGATGGCTAAAGATGTAATGTGTGGCGTCAAAACTATTTTCAGGTATATTCTGGAGAAGAGGAAGTTCAGAGGTAGAACTGCAAGACTCAAAAGTGCCAAGGAGGATTTGCAGGAAGTGACATTCAACAAGCGAAAATGCTAAACAAATATTTCCGTTCTGTATACAGTACACAAAAGAGAAAATCCTGGAGAAGAACCGCATATGAGTGACAAATATACAAATGGGAATGGAATATTATTTTTTATTTAACAGTTTTTTTTTATACCACTTTATCTATTTAGTCAAAGCGGTTTGCATTGTAGCTTAAACTTGATGTACATTCCTGAGCGTCCCTCCAGTCTAGTCCCGGAATCCTAGGGGTTGTCAACCTCATCCAGCAGCTTTGGAGACTGAGAAACTTCATGGCTGTGATGTCACTGGTATATAAGCACCGGTAGCTCCTCTTCTCACCAGTTATCAGTCTCCAAAGCAGCTGGTGAGGTAGTGAGCCCAGGGATTCCAGGGCTCAACTGAGGAACAATTAAGAGGATTTTGTTTTAAATTAGTTAGGGTTTGTTAAAGAAAATACCTTAAAAAGGCTTCTTTGACATTATTTAGCTTTCTTTTAAATTATCTGAAAGTCTTTGTGATTATTTAATTTCTGGAAGGCTTTTATTGCTAGCCGACGGTTGCTCTGAGGTCCTCTGTTCCCTTCCTTTGTTATTTTCAGCCCTCTGCCTGCGGGGGCGAGCTAGGAGCTGCCGTTTACTTGGCGGAGTACTGGGGGAGAGGACCCGCTACTGCTTACCCGGTCTAGACAGGAGACGGGAAGCAGTAAGCTGTTGGGCTCAGCGCGCAGAGGGCCTGCCTACATGCGCTTGGAGCCGGGCTGCCCGTTTAGTACTGTGTCGGGAGTTGCTTCCCCTGCAGCGATTTCTGCAGTCCGGGGGCTTCCGGGGGCAGGAAAGCTTCCATTGCAGAGAACAGCGTTTTCTCCTTCATCGGGAGGTAAGAAGCTGATTTTATCAGCGTTTTTCATTTTATTCCAGGGCAGGCCGCACCGCATGTAATTTGAGCGGGAAAACCGCTTCTTTCGGTTGGGTAGATTTCAGAGGCCCATAAACGCCTTCAGTAGCGGCGTTTTTCTCAGTTTCCTTCAGATCTGGGTCGGGGGGAACTGTTTGGCCTGTGGTGTCTCTGATTAAAAAACAAAACAAAACGGAACCTTAAAGACACACTTAATTCTTTGTCTTTGGGACTCAGTATGCCTGCCAAACAACTCTGTTTGTTATGTGGAGCCAGGAAGAGTTCTGTATCTACAGAGGGAGTATGTAGGGGCTGTGCTCAGGAGGCAGGCGCTGCGGATCTGCCGCCAGAGGGGGGTAGAGGCCGAGAAGGGGGGTTCCCTAGAGTTGCTGGAGCCCCTTATAGCCCCCCTACCACCTCCTGAGTCGCTGCCCAATACTTCGGGGGCACAGGAGCCTCCGCTGTCACAACTGCCTTCTTCTGGGGCTTTGGCGGCTATATTTTCAGCTGATATTTTATCGTTGCTTCAGAAGACTTTGAGTAGTCCTCCAGGGGGTCCAGTTGCGGGGCCTTCCGGAGAGGGAATTGGTGGTAAGCGATCCGGTTCCCCCGTCGCGCCCGAGGTTGCGGGGGGGCTGCTGAAGAGGGCCAGGATGGATAGGGATCGCTTGGAACAGTCTGTTCTGTCAGAGGACGTTCATGCAGAGGACGCCCTTCTAGATGACGGTCTGGAAGAGGACCTGGAGGAAGGTGAAATTAAGGATCAAGAGGATCAGGCTAGAGTAGTCCGAGTTTTCCGGTGGGAAGAGTTGCCGGCTCTTATAGCGGAATCTCTTAAGACTCTGAACATGCCAGCGGGGGGTCCGACTGATGAGACGGCCTTGGAGGATCCCTTGTTGCAGGCTGTGCGTAAGACGCAGAGGGCGTTTCCGGTGCACAGGGTATTTAAGGAGATGATTCAGGAAGAATGGGATATGCCCGAGGCCGCCCTAAAGGGCTCTAGGGTGATGTCCCGTCTCTACCCCTTGATGGATCAGGATAAGGAACACTTTAAGGCGCCGAAGGTGGACGCTGCCGTGTCGGCGGTGACCAAGAAAACTACCATCCCGGTGGAAGGAGCTGCGGCGCTCAGGGATGCGCAGGATCGTAAGTTAGAGGCTTTGCTGAAGCAGGTTTTTGAAGCAAATGCGTTGTCCTTACAAGCTTCGATATGTGGAGCTTGGGTGGCTCGAGCCTGTTTGCGGTGGGCACAGCGCATTCAGGCGGACGGCTCGATGGAGGAGACCGAAGAGGCGTCCAGGTTGGAGTCCGGCGCAGCGTATCTGGCTGATATTCATTATGATCTCATCCGCGGTTTAGTGGAAAGTATGGCTTCGGTAGTAGCGGGTAGGCGGTGCCTGTGGCTGCGGAATTGGGCGGCGGATAGTTCGTCAAAGGCAAAGTTGAGTAAACTGCCTTTCCGTGGTAAGTTGCTATTTGGTGAGGATTTGGAAAAATTGGTGAAGGACTTAGGGGATTCCAAAGGAGGTAGGTTGCCGGAGGATAGGCAAAAGCAGGGGCGGTCTGGACCCGGTCTGCGCGGGCAGCAGCGAGATTTTCGCCGGTTTCGAAACCCGAGGTTTAGTCAGGGACAGCGAGGTCGTTTTCCTTCACGCGGGCAAGGTTTTCGGGGGTTTCGAGGGGCAAGCAGAGGTTTCACACCCGCTGCCTCTTCCTCCACTTTCAGAAAGCCACAATGAAGTCAGGGGGGTCCAGGTGGGTCTGGTTCCCGTAGGAGGGCGGTTGCGGGAATTTTACCCTGCCTGGGCCCAACTCACTTCCGACTGGTGGGTGTTAGAGGTGATTCGAGAGGGTTACGCATTGGAGTTGCAGCGACCGGTGCGCGATTTTTTCATTCAGTCCCCGTGCAAGGAGAGTGCGAAGCTCCAGGCAGTGCAGGAAACGGTGCAGCGGCTTTTGGATCTCCGGGCGGTGGTACCGGTTCCTGCCAACCAGTTAGGCAGCGGTCGATACTCAATTTATTTTGTGATGCCAAAGGAAGAAGGCTCTTGGTACCCCATTCCAGACCTCAAGAAGGTGAATCGTTGTCTTTGGGTGTCGCATTTTCGAATGGAAACCCTCAGGTCGGTTATAGTTGCGGTCCAAAAGGGGGAGGTTTTGACATCCTTAGACCTCTCGGAGGCCTACCTGCACATTCCCATAAGGAGGGAACATCAGAGATTCCTCAGGTTTGCTGTACCTATGGGGCATTACCAGTTTCAAGCTCTTCCCTTTGGTCTGGCTACGGCGCCTCGCGCATTTACCAAGGTCATGGTGGTCGTGGCAGCGGCTCTGCGAAAGGACGGGGTCCTAGTGCATCCGTATCTGGACGACTGGTTGATACGAGCCAAGTCCCGAGAGGAGAGTGTGGCGGCTACGAACAAGGTGGTGTCGCTGCTTCAGAGCCTAGGTTGGGTGGTCAACGTGGCGAAGAGCAAGTTGGAGCCGTCTCAGAACCTGGAATATCTCGGGGCCCGTTTCGACACGAGGATTGGCCGAGTCTTTTTCTCCCGCAGCAGCGCGGGTTCGCGCTTCGGCGGTTGATCACTCGCTTTCTCAGCATGTGCTGTCCCACCGCCTGGGAGTATCTTCAGGTGTTAGGGACCATGGCAGCGACCCTGGAGTTGGTACCATGGGCACGGGCCCACATGAGACCGTTGCAGCGGGCATTGTTGAGAAGGTGGTCGCATCAGAGGGATCCCCTGTCTCGCAGGTTGGTTTGTCCGCTGCAGACTCGTCAAGCCCTGCGTTGGTGGTTGCTTCCGGGGAACTTGGAGCAAGGTATGTCGTTGGAAGCTCCGGCCTGGATACCGCTGACCACAGATGCCAGTCTTCAGGGCTGGGGCGCCCATTGCCAAGGTCGAATTGCCCAAGGGGAGTGGTCAGTCCTCAAAGGCTTGGTCAGTCAACAGGTTAGAGTTGAGGGCAGTAACATTAGCGCTAAGGGAGTTTCGCCCGTATCTTCAAGGTCAGGCAGTGCGTGTCTTTTCGGACAACGCGACAGTGGTAGCTTACATAAATCGACAAGGGGGCACCAGCAGTGTAGAGCTGGCGTCCGAGGCAGACCAGTTGTTCGAATGGGCAGAGAAAAATCTGGTGGCAGTATCGGCTGCGCACATCGCGGGGGTGGACAATGTGCAAGCGGATTTCCTGAGTCGCATTCGGGTGGATCCGGGGGAATGGGTTCTCCATCCAGATGGTTTCGCGATGCTGGTGCAGCGCTGGGGGACGCCGGTCATGGATCTCATGGCGACCTTTCAGTCGGCAAAGGTCAGTCGGTTCTTCAGCAGGAGAAGGGAAAGAATGTCCGAGGGGCTGGATGCCTGGTTCAGGAGTGGCCGCAAGAGCATCTTCTTTACGTGTTTCCTCCGTGGGTATTAATTGGGAGAGTACTTCAGCGCATCGAACGTCACAAAGGCCGAGTGATCTTCATTGCTCCAGATTGGCCTCGTTGTCTGTGGTACGCGGACTTGGTTCGGCTCTTGATAGCGGCTCCCTGGAGGCTGCCAGTGCGGACGGACCTGTTGTCTCAGGGGCCTCTGTTCATGCCTCAGGTAGATCGATTCTCGCTTATGGCCTGACTCTTGAGCGGGCAAGGTTAAAGTTCAGGGGCCGTGATAACCACCCTTCTGAAGGCGGGACGGAGGTCGACGTCTCTAGCGTATATTAGAGTGTGGCGTATTTTTGAAGCATGGTGTACGGAAAGGAAGGTGGTTCCTTTAAAAGCTTCCATTCCACAGGTGTTGGATTTTTTGCAGGATGGATTTGTCAGACGGCTGCCTAGGGTGAGAACTCACAATCTTGACGATGCATATATTCATATGATTCTTGCAAGGTATTGTGGGTAATGTAGTTCATTCACTCCCAAACACAGCTGAAGACAATAATTGAGTTGTGTAACCAGTGGTAAGGCCAATAAAATACTACTTTTATTGATGGGGTTTAATTCACCCAGCACAAGTATGCTTGGTAGCAATATAAATGAGGTTACTTGCTTGCAGTGTTTAAATGGATAACAAAAAGTCACAAAGCAAATCAGAAAAACAACCTTCAGCTTGTCAGGCAATTAGCTAATGTTTTCTTAGCAAATAATTACCAAATACAAAGGCACAAAGAAATGAATAAACTTTGCTGGTTAGGTTAACTTCTGCTTATCTTCCACACAGATCCTGCAGTGATTCTCCCTTGCTCACACACACAATCAGGTGCAGCTTTAATTACTATCAATTGTCCAGCTGAAACCCTTTAGCTGGCTGGCTGCTACTGTGTGAACCCAAATCCTGCTTTAAGAGCTGTTTGCAGTGGAAATAAGAACAAAGTTAGGTTTCTTTGTGATGGCTGATGTGTTTGCTCACAGAAAGCTAGCAATAGCATTTAGATAGAGAACAGTCCATGTAATTAATAGTTTCATCTGCTGTATCTCCCCCTTCATCAATCAGCATAGGGTCACTATCATACATTGGCACAGACGAGTCTTTCATTAAGGCACTATCATGAGAATGCTTATTCCCTTGCTGCCATTCACTATTATAGATAGGGTCTGGATCAGTGTTCATACCTGAGCCTCTCCTGCTATCATAATTCCTCTCTGTATAGCCTGGCCAGTATGTAATCCAGTTCTGATGTCCAGCCTTCCAATCTTGATCCCTGGACACTGGATCTCCTCTCACATACCTTCTGGCCTTGGTCTGAAAGTCCCTTCCACGTGCAGTCTTCTCTCTTCCAGGTAGCCACTGGTGATTCCTATCTCTGCCATTCCATTCCTCTGGCTGACTCCAGTCCAATGAACTCTGCTGGCATTTGGAATACCTCCCAGTATGGGTACTGCCTTGGACTCTCCCAGACCTTCCAATGGCCCTTCTTCTCTTCCTTCCAGAGAGTTTCCTTCTCTCTCTATCCGCTTGGCTTGGCTTCTGCTTCTCGAGATGATGTTGGTGCTTGAGCTTGAAGCTGTTGCTGTATCTGTGTCTGACGCTATTATCTGTAGAATAAGCTCTATTCTTATTCTGTCCTAATGTGTGCTCCTCCCTAACACAGCGCAGCTGTGTTGAATCAGGCCCTGCCCTTTGAGATGAGTGCTTAGGGATTACCTCATAGCTCTCTTGATTGCACACACGTTTTCTCACTTCAGCCCCTCTCATGGCTGCTGGAAACCTGGTGCATTCTGGGACTGGTAGTCTTTTATGTGAAAACTCTGTTTTCTTGCTTCTACCAGAACTGACAGGTTGCTTGTTCAGAGTCACATCATCTTTTCTATAGCTCCTACCTGAGCTATGATAAGCTTCCTTATCACAGATTTCAAAAGGGCTTAGCTGTGGCTTCGTTATGGGTTCAGTTGGCGGCTCTAGCCTGTTACAGAGGTAAGGTGCATGGTCATTCCCTGGCAACTCATGCAGATGTGAAGCGGTTTTTGCGGGCGGCAGTGTTGTTGAGGCCGCCGTGTAGGCGTGTCGTACCATCCTGGGATTTGCTGTTAGTTTTGGGGGCGCTAGGGAAAGCACCGTTTGAGCCCTTGGCGACGTCAGCGCTGAAAGATCTGACTCTGAAGGTGGTGTTTCTGGTGGCTGTTGCGTCGGCGAGGCGAGTGTCTGAGTTGCAGGCGTTATCTTGTAGAGCTCCCTTCCTCTCCTTCTCGGATTCTAAGGTGGTGTTGAGGACAGTGCCGTCCTTTTTACCCAAGGTGGTTTCGGCATTTCATGTAAACCAGATGGTGTCGCTGCCAGTTTTCACGACTAAGCGGAAAGGTCGCATTGCGGATCAACTGCATTGTTTGGATGTTAAACGGGCTTTGAAGAAGTATATCGCTAGGACAGCTAGTTTTCGGAAGTCAGACAGATTGTTCGTCCTGTTTGCGGGAGCTCGGCGCGGAGAAGCGGCTTCGAAGGGCTCGATTGCTCGGTGGTTAAAAGAAGCGATAGCGTCAGCATATTTGTTGCGCGGTCGTCAGGTGCCGGGCGACTTGAGAGCTCATTCCACGCGGGCACAAGCTACCTCTTGGGTGGAGTGTAGCCTCGTTCCAGTGGAAGACATCTGTAGAGCAGCGACGTGATCTTCCTCTCACTCTTTTGTCAAGCATTACTGTCTGGATGTGCAGGCGGAAAGAGATACCCGGTTTGGTGCGGCAGTGCTTCAGGCAGGGCTAGCAGGGCCCTCCCGTTGATTGATTGTTTCACTGCTCTGTTACATTCCCTAGGATTCCGGGACTAGACTGGAGGGACGCTCAGGAAGGTTAAATTAGACTTACCTGCTAATTGTAGTTCCTGTAGGAACTCCAGTCTAGTCCCGGGTCCCGCCCAGAGTGAAGGCTGCTAGAGGGCCTGAAGCGGAGCGGTGGTTACAGGTAAGCAAGTTTGTGATTTCCGCTGAGGGGCTTAGTGGGGCCTGGGGCGGTTGCAGTAGGGGATCGGGAGGGGTCCCGACAGGCTCGAGGTGGGAGCGGGGGACCTCATGGCACGGTTGGTTGGTATCATTTATGTAAATAGTTGGATCCTTGATCCGTCATAGTTAGCATGGCAACTTTGCCTTATTATTGATCTATATCTACTTACTTGTTGCTCTGAGTCTGCTTTGTTAATAGGTAACTGGTGAGAAGAGGAGCTACCGGTGCTTATATACCAATGACATCACAGCCATGAAGTTTCTCAGTCTCCAAAGCTGCTGGATGAGGTTGACAACCCCTAGGATTCCGGGACTAGACTGGAGTTCCTACAGGAACTACAATTAGCAGGTAAGTCTAATTTAACCTTAAAAGGGACATTGATAACCCTCCATTGCCTCAGAAGAATCCAAGTTAGGTGACTTTCCCAAGGCCTCAAGGAGTGCTAGTGGGAATCAGAACCTGGTCTCTTGGTTCCCAAACCAGTGCTCTAACTACTAGGCTACTGATCACACCATTCACAGAAGATGATGTTTGAATAGTTTGCAAAACTGAAAGTGGACAAGGTCATGGGACCGGATAGAATACATCCCAGGATACTGGAAGAGCTCAGTAAGGTTCTTGCAGGGCCTTTAAAGGATTTTTTAATAGATCCTTGGAGATGGGAGAGGATCCACAGGTCTGCAGAAAGGCTGATGTGGTATCTCTTCACAAAAATGGTAATAGGGAAGAGGTGACAAACTATAGGCCGGTAACCTCTCTGGTGGGAAAAGGAATTGAGGTGCTCTTGAAAGAAAGAATAGTGAACTTTCTGGAAGCCAATGGATTGCATGATCCGTGGCAACATGGTTTTACCAGGGCAAGACCATGCCAAACATATTTGATTGAGTTCTTTGACTGGGTGACTAAAGAACTAGATCAAGGGCATGTGATGGATGTGACCTACCTAGATTTCAGCAAACTGTTCCTTATAGGAGGATTATCAAAAAACTGAGTAGCCTGGGGATAGGAATTGGTTGACTGACAGACAGAAGGTGCTGGTAAACAGAACACATTCAGAGGAAAGGAAGGTGCGTAGTGGCATGCCTTAAGTATTGGTCCTGGGACTGATACTGTTCAATGTATTTGTGAATGATATTGCAGAAGGACTGAATGGAAAAGTCTGCATTTTTTGTAGATGAAACACAAATATGCAACAGAGTGAACACTTCTGAGGGAGTAGACAACATGAGGAAAGATCTAAAAATATTAGAAGAATGGTCTAATGCTTGGCAGTTAAGATGTAATGTGAAGAAGCACAGTTGTGCATTTGGAATGCAAAAATCCAAAGGAATTGTATGTAATAGAGGGCGAGAGGTTGGTGTACACGGAACAGGAGAGGCACTTCGGAGTTCTAGTGTCTGAGGATCTCAAGGTTTCAAAATAATGTGACAGAGCGGTAGCCAAAGCCAGAAGGATGCTGAACTGCATACAGAGAGGAATAACTAGCAGAAAGGAGGAGGTATTAATGCCACTGTACAAGTCATTGGTGAGGCCTCACTTAGAGTATTGTGTTCAGTTTTGGAGACCATATACAGGGTGGCACAAAAAAAGTGAGAACATCTCGTAACATAAGTTTATTTAAAAATTCAAAAAGACAAATGTAAACGATTGACAAATTAAAAAAAAAAAAAAGATAGCGACTGGAAATTGTTGAAATAAAGACATTATATAGCTAAAAAAGGTAAATAAACTAAGCTTTTAATTTACGAGGTGTTCTCAATTTTTTGGGCCACCCTGTGTATATCACAAAGGACATAGACTTGGAACGGTTCAGAGGAAGGCAACCAAAATGATTTGGAGCCTACGCCAGAAAACGTATGAGAAGAGACTTAAACCTAAACGTGTATACGCTAGAGGAGAGGAGGGACAGGGGAGATACGAGGTGCCATCAAAAAGTATTGAGACTTTCTGCAATAACACAAGAAGTGTAACACTGACAGTTATTGCACTCATTCTTCTTCAAAGTAGTCCCCTTCTGATAAACACACTTCCTCCCTCCAGCATTCCTGCCACTGCTGGAAACAATTTTGAAATGCCTCTTTCATTATGCTGTGAAGCTGCTGTGTCAGATTTAGCTTAATGATCTCCAAGTTGTCGAATCTCCATCCTTTCAGTGATAATTTCAGTTTTGGAAATGAGAAAAAGTCAGAGTGCAAGGTCAGGTGAGTATGGAGGCTGACGGTCTTGTTGAATTTGGTGTTTGAAAACAATATTATAAACGGTCCTTGCAGAGCAAAATGAAATAACACTTCAGGTACTAATTGCTCTATGATAACTATCGTTCAACGTGGAGACGTATCTGGTATTGTGTGAAAATTTTTTTATATTCTATATAAACATGAATACTTTAAAATGCTCAGAATGTCTCAGACTCTGCATCGCTTTAAACCAACGATATGTACCAAATGTACCTCATCAAATTTCAGCGCCTGATAGCATTAATGATTAATTCTGGCATATTTTTTTATATGAAAAATTTTTCCACCATTAAAATCTTCAAAGATACCAATGAAAGAATTTGGTGTTTGGCCAAGAACTGCTTGATAAGATATGATGCGTTAGCTGGGGTGTTGTTGTGATGAAGCAGCATTCACCACTCCTGTGCAACTCTGGCATTTTACGATGAACTGCATCTCTCAAACGACTCAGAACTTGGACGTAGTACTTTTTATTGATGATTTGGCCTTTTGGAGCATACTCATGATGAATAATACTCTGCTTCCAATTGTAAGCATGACCTTGACATTGCTCCTCACCTGATGGACTTTCTTAGGTCTGGGAGAGTCTGGAGTCTTAAATTGTGAGGACTGAGCCTTAGTTTCCAGGTCATAACCATTAACCCATGATTCATCATCAGTAATAATATTTATGATGAAATCTGAGTCATTTTCAACACATTCCAACAACTCCCTGACTGCAGTTGATCTTCCTTTTGGTCAGGGGACAAGAGTTTTTCAGCATGAATTTTGCAGACTCACGTCTTATCCCCAAATCAATAGTAAAAATGGACTGTACTGACCTGAAACGGATGTCTATATCCTCAACAAGCTCCCTGATAGCCCACTGATGACTTGAGCATATTGCATGCACTGCTTTAACTTTGTCATCATTCCATCTTGTGGATGGCCTTCCAGAATGTTTGTCACTGTCAAGACTTTGGTGTCCCTCTTGGAAATGTTTGTATCAGTCATAAACTTGAGCACAACTCATGCATTCATCACCATACACTTGCTGTAACTTGTCATAAGTCTCTTTGCACGAATTTCCAAGTTTCTGGCATAATTTAATGCAAATTCACGTTAAAGTTTTCACTCATCGTAAATCTGATGAACTGCTCTTACACAATATCAAACATGGGATTAAACATACAGGTGTGCTGCAGCCATGCTACACTCTGCACATGCAGAGCACACAACAAGGTTAATAACATCGTGGTGTGATGTATTATTATATAGTTATAATATAACTATATAATAATAATAACTTGATCAACGACTGGATTTTACCTCTCACATAAAAAGCACGGTAAAAACTATTTACTTCAAGATAAAAACATTACGCCACCTAAGACCCATGCTAGAATACAACGACTTCCGCTCAATATTCCAAGCAATAGTCACTCCACACTTGGACTATGCGAATATTGTATTACATGGTCTTCCAAAGAACACCATTAACCCCCTGCAACTAGCAATGAATGCTGTGGCCCGCATCCTAGTTGGAGCATCAAAGAGAGACCATATCACGCCAATCCTTAGGGACCTTCACTGACTCCCTATAGAATGTAGAATTAGCTATAAAGCTCTCCTCATCACTTTCAAGGCCTTAAATAAATTATCACCAGCAACGACTTCAGACCTCATCAGTCTGACTCCCAAGACAAGATCCAGGAGACCACTCTCTGAAAATACCCTAGTCATTCCCAGTGAATCCACAAATTGGTCCCAATCAACGATTAACAGAGCATTTAAATCTTATGCACCTAGATGCTGGAATAAACTTCATCCAGATATCAGAGCAATACGAGACATGAAGCAGTTCAGGAAGGCTATCAAGCACTACCTATTCACTGAGTACTTCCAGCCACCGTAATGCTATCTAATATGTCATAACACAGATTCATAGGCATAACCACTCCATAAGACATACCTTCTAGAACTAAGAAATTTTGATGTAATTACTCTGTACACTAAAATCTCGCTGCTAGTTGATTTTATGTAAATAGTTCAATCGTTATTGTAGATAGTTACCCTTGTTACCCAAGTTTTTTGCCCTGTTATCTGTAACTCATACGTGTTTTCAAATGTACTGAGATTGTTTTGTTCCATGTAAACCGCGCTGATGCTGAATGGCACGGTATATAAGAAACTTTAAATAAATAAATAAATACAACCAATCTTGATACTTTTTTTGATCACACCGCATATGATACAGACTTTTAAATACTTAAAGGGTATCGGTGAATAAACAACCCTTTTTCAAAGAAGGGGAAGCTATAAAACTAGAGGGCATACGATGAAGTTGCAAGGTGGTAAAATTAGAAGCAACCTCAGGAAATACTTTTTCACTGAAAGGGTGGTGGATGCATGGAATGCCTTCCCGATGGAGTTGGTGATATGAATGTGGAGCATCCATATCGGATTCATTTACTGACTTGAGGTTGAGCTGTTAGGCTTAGTTAGGAACAAATGTCCTGCATACTTTGAAAAATAAATTTGGAATGGGCTGACAAAAATCATTGAGAACCAGTCATGTAGGTTTACCACAATTGTCTTCAAAGATAGTCTTAGCTAGTATATCAGTCATGCCATTGAATGACTGTGTAGTTGGCAAAGTCTGCCAAATCATTTGCCAGTTTGTATACTTGTGACGTCTGTTTTTTCGGATGCAGTGAGAGTTATCATTATTCATGATATAAACAACTGAATTGCTTCAACATCTGCTTTTATTCTCGTGATTTACATAAGCTGCCACATTTGCAAAGCATGACCTGCAGCTTTGCTCTCATCCTCAAAAACGTCTTGTAATCTTGAAGGGCAAATGGTGAATTTATGTTGCACAGCAATGACTAGTTCTGCATTTAGGCAAAGTGATTTCAGGTATTGTTCAACGCAACATTCCACTCCTTAACTGTACAGTATATACGAGGTGTGACAAAAAAGAAACGAGACTGTGGCAGCCACGCCCATGACTCAATGCCATTTGGCTTAACCGCTTATGTCACTGTGTTGTGCAACATCTCGCCACTATTCTGCTATAATATTTTTCATCTCTCTCACTCTGTTTTTCTTTTTCAGGTTTTTTTGTAGTACACTAGTCCATTGCTTTGCCACGCAACTGGAGGTGGCAGAAATATGGAGCAAAGAATCAACTTGAAATTTCTGGTTAAGTTGGAGAAGGACCCAACTGAGTGTCTCCAACTTCTCCAAAAGGCTTATGGAGAAGATGCAATGTCAAGGCCTCGAGTCTTCGAGTGGCACAAACGCTTCAAGACTAGTCGCGAGGAGGTGGAGGATGACCCCAAGTCAGGACGGCCTTCCACGATAAAGACAGCTGAGAACATTGACCGAGTAAACCAGCTGGTGTGGAATGATCGCAGATTGATGGTGTGGATGATAGCTGAGGAGCTCAGCCTGAATAGGGAGTCGGTGCGGACCATCCTGGTGCAGGAGCTGGGGATGCGGAAGGTGTGCGCCAAGATGGTGCCCAGGCTTTTATCGGACGACCGGAAGGAGCACCGAGTCAATGTTTTTCGAGACGTGCTAGAGAAGATCGGAGAAGATCCAGAATTCGTTGGCCAAGTCATCACAGGAGATGAGACTTGGGTCTTCCAGTACGACCTTTAAAGCAAGAGACAGAGCCTGCAGTGGAAGATTTGACTGTCACCCAGACCCAAGAAGGCGCGCATAGCCAGATCAAGGTCATGCTGATCTCATTCTTCGACCAGAAGGGAGTGGTCCATTATGAGTTTGTGCCTGAGGGTCAGACAGTCAACTAGCATTTCTACCAGCAGGTTCTCAATCACCTCTATGACTGGGTTTGGCACAGCAGGCGGGCTCTGTGGAGATATGTGGCTGCTCCACCACGATAACGCACCCGTGCTCAGTGTGAGGCATTTCTTGGCCAGCAAACGGATCTCAGCTCTCGACCACCCTCCTTATTCCTCAGATCTCACACTGTGCGACTTCTGGCTTTACCTCAGACTGAAGACTGTGCTCAAAGGAACTCATTTCGCCTCTGTAGAAGAGAACAAAGCCACTGTGATGAGGGAGCTGAGGGACCTCAAGGAGGAGGACTTTACTGAGTGCATCCGTACGTGGCAGAAGCGAATGCAGAAGTGCATTAACTCGGGGGGGGGGGGGGTGTTACTTTGGCAGCCTAGAGGGAGGAGTGGCTCACTGGTTGGGACAGGTTACCTCAGGCCGAAAGGCTGGGGGTTCAATTCCCGCATGGAGAGAAGCAACTTCAGGCCGGAGGACTGGGGTCTCTAATCCCATGGCCACTCCTTGTGGCCTTGGGCAAGTCACTTAACCCTCCATTGCCTCAGGTACACTTAGATTGTGAGTCCTTTGGGGACAAGGGAATAAAAAGTGCCTGTTAGTATACATGTAAACCGCACTGATTCTAAAGAGCACGGTATAAAAAAAATTTAAATTTGAAGGGAACAATGCATAATTTCTCTGTAGATTTTGAAATAAAACTTATGGGGCAGTGTTTGTTTTTTGTCACACCTCGTATGTATATAAAAAGGATGCTTTTAATGTTAAAGTTTTTATAATGCAATATTAAGTTCTTTGTTCCATGCAAAGTTAAAGTTGTTCATTCTATGTAAACCACTTAGATTACTTCAATTAGCGGTATAACCCCCCCCCCCTTTTAAAATAAAATAAATAATATACTCTGCTTTGTCATTTGTCAACAAGAATTTCCACTAACCTGTTTGTCCATGCCAAACCAGAACCACAACCTAGGAAAGGATCTAGGTTCTAGGTGCCATCGAGAATTATTCATAGAAACCTTCTGCCCAGTGTGCAGCAGTGGCCAAGAATGCAAATAGAATGCTAGGGATCAAAAGGAAAGGAATGGAGCTAAAAACCAAGGATATTATAATGCCTCTGTATTGCTCTATGGTGTGACCACACCTTGAATATTACGTGCAATTCTGGTCACCACATCGTAAAAAAGATATGGCAGAATTGGAAACGGTAAAGAGAAGAGCCACCAAAATGATAAAGGGGATGGATAGAAACCCTTACGAGGAAAGGCTTAAAAACTTAGGGCTCTTAAACTTGGAAAACAGATGACTGAGGGGAGATATGATAGTCTATAAAATAACACTGGTTAATCGTTACTGACTTTAAAAGGCCCTAATCTGTAGTATCTTGGTGAGCTGAACACGAATATAACATTAAAAAGATTTTATTGGCTCTCGTTTTGAAGATATTGCATGTAGTTCATTTTTGATGTTTCACCGTGTAAATTTATCCAGTAGGACATCAACAACATCCCAAATAAGCCTTGAATGATGTAATATTGCATCACATTGCATAATACCAGCATGCACACATCATCCAGAGTTGATTGCATCATTTTCTGATGCAATGTAATACTACTGCCAGACGGCTGCTGAAAAGCCATCTGACGTCAGCAGTGTACTATACGCAGTCGGCAAGGAAAGTAATCTGGAATTCTGTTCCGATATTGAAAGCCTCATGAATGCCTTAAAAATCACTCATGACCCACAAGACTGGAGACTATTTATAGACTCTTCAAAACTGAGTCTGAAGGCTGTGCTTTTGAACAATGTAAACCGTCTTCCATCTATTCCAGTAGCGCATACCGTCCACATGAAAGAGACATACGATATCTCAAAGCATCTACTGACTTCCATTAACTATAACAAGTACAGCTGGCACCTCTGTGGTGACTTGAAGGTAGTTGCCCTTTTAATGGGACTGCAGCAGGGATATATAAAATACATGTATTTCTTATGTGAGTGGGATAGCCGAGCAAGGGATTGGCACCACTTGAAGGAATGGAATCGCAGACAAAATGTAACAGCACCCAGCTCTGGTTCAGGCTCACAAAATCCTGCTACCACCCCTTCACATCAAACTAGGTTTGATGAAAAACTTAGTGAAAGCCATGGACTGCACTTCGCCAGTTTTCCGATACCTGCATGAAAAATTCCCTCGACTCAGCGAAGCAAAGATTAAAGAGGGAGTTTTTGTGAGTCCTCAGATTCGAGAGCTTTTCAAAGATGACCGGTTCAACAGCTTGCTGCAGGGTGATGCGAAACAAGCATGGAATGCTTTTTGCCTAGTGTCAACAAACTTTCTCGGAAATGCTAGGGCAGAAAACCTACAAGGAACTAGTAGAAGACATGCTGATGCAGTATTAGAAACTTGGCTGCAATATGTCTCTAAAGATCTATTTCCTTGATTCCCATCTCGATTTCCTTCCTGACAGTTGTGGTATGGTTAGTGATGAACAGGGTGAACGTTTTCACCAGGATATCGCAACAATGGAGCAAAGATACCATGGAAAATGGTCCACTACAATGCTGGCTGACTACTGCTGGACACTCCCCAGAGAAGCTCCCGAACAGCTGTACAAGAGACAGGCGAAAAAATCTAAGAAGTAGTCTATGACTTGGTTTTTTACAGGTATTAACCGAAGACCTATTATATTTACTATTGACATGCATTTCGTGATGTAAACATTAATTCTTGTGGATTACAAAAACAAGTAAAAATACTAGAGCCAACTTTGCAATTTCACTGTCATATTCTCATGTTCAGCATATAAATATTGATAAGAAATGACTACTTTTATTTCAGTAACATGACTTTTGTAAAAATTTGTTGACCAGTGTAATGAATGGAGTGGAAAGAGTCGGTTGCTTATTTCTTCAAAAAGTAGAAAGTAAGACACACAATGAAGCTACAATGTAGCACATATAAGACTAATTGGAGAAAATATTCTTTTCACTCAATGTGTGTAATCAAACTCTGGAATTCGTTATCGGAGGGTGTAATAAAAGCTGTTAGTGTAGCTGGATTTACAAGAAGTTTGGACAAGTTCCTGGAAGAGAAGTCCATAAACCATTATTTAAGATGACTAGGGAAGTCCACTGCTTACTCTTGAGATGAGCAGTATGGAATCTGCATACCTTTGTGGGAATCTGACAGGTACTTGTGACCTGCATTGGCCGCTGTTGGAAACAGGATTCTGGGCTTGATGGACCCTTGGTCTGACCTAGTATTTTTATTTATTTACATTCTCTTATATACCGCGCTATTCTGCATCAGTGCGGTTTACATTGAACAAACTGAAATTACATTGAACAGGGCATTATAACTTGGAGATAACTATTTTACAGGGAACATGGGCTATGGAGGGTTAAGTGGCTTGCCCAAGACCACAAGGAGCACCTGTGGGACTAGAAACCCCAGTCCTTCCGGCCCAAGGTTGCTGTCCTCTAGTGGGATTTGAACCCCCGATCTTCCGGCCTGAAGTACCTTGCCCCAACCACTAGGCCACTCATGGCATATCTGGTGTTCTTATGACCAGTCCATATGTATGGGGAAAGTCCTTTACTTCAGCACATGGAGACAGTGGTTGACTGACTTTCTTATATAGACTGGTGCAGCTGGGAATTGAAAGGCAGAGGGCTAGTCCATCAAAAAAAAGAAAATAGGCCTCTCTCTAGCAGACAATATATGTTGGCCGCCGTGATAAGTCAGCATAGGTGAAGCAGAAGCCTGGTTGGACCAAGAAAGATCCCCCAGAGACAGAAAAAGGCCTGCCATCCTGTCATTGTTAAAGGACAGCCCGGAGGAAATGGCTAAAATCGTAGCAGTAAGAAACTCCCCCTCCCAAGGCAATTGCAGCTGATAGTAAACATTAGTAACCTTGGGGGGGAAAAGGTAGACAGCAGCTCTCAAAAATCCAGAAGGAGATTACTAATATAGGGTGTTCACACTCCATGGTTTTGGGGGCCCCCAAATAAAGTGGCTAGAGAGCTCATGCAGCTCTAGGGAAAAGAATGAAAAGCCAAGCCTAGGTAAACTGCGTGTAGCAAAGTGTGGCAGAGCTCTGCCAGGTAGAGTTCTGTCAGGAGCCTTGGTTGTATGAGGAGCTACCAGATGAGAAAAGTGAGATGGAGGAGGACACAAGGGACTGGTAGGCAAAAGAAGAGGATTTGCAGGCTCTCAGACTTTTCAAAGGGAGGGGAATTAGGATTATTGATTACTTTTTATTTACTATAGCATTGCAAATTTAAGATGATCATCTATCAGAGACCTCGTCAGAGGGTGATCCAAAGACCAGCGAAGGGCTTCCCTTGTCATCAAGCAATTAAAGGAAGTAGAATAGCAGCTGGGATGGCCAAAAGTGAATGCTGCATTATCGGTGATAGCCAGAAAGACACTGGTAGAATTGTGAGTGGCATTGACTTTCAAGACAGGAAGTTGGAGGGCAATGAAGCAGGTGCTTGAGGTAGCTGGAGTTGCATTACAAGTGGCAGGCTGTAGAGGTGATGTTCTAGGGTCCTTCTCCATTGGATACAACAGATGCTGCTCCAGCATATATACAAGGAATGACATCACTGAAAGTTGCTCTGTTCTGCCTCCACGTGCTAGCTGGGACGTATAATTCGCTCATCTAGACGTCTAGCAAGCTTCAAGCAAAGGAATTTAGCAGTTATAGAAAATTTCTCCTTTCTAGTTTGCTGTTTTATGATGATTTTTCTGTTTTTTTATTGTTCTTGATGCCTTTTTTATTCTTTTATGTAACTTACCTTGGGTTTTATTTTGGCTTTGAGATAGCAAATAAGTCTTTTGAACAGAGTTTAGTAAGAAGTGTTTTTATGGAAATGATCTGAGGACACTGTTCTGATTTGTTTTTTTTGGGTTTTTTTTTAGGAAGCTTTCTATATAGTCTTTGATAACAGGAGAGTCCAGGATATGTTGGGGCTAATCTCATAACATGGTGTAGAATCCCACTGCTGCTGCTTATGATTTTGTATAAGTCACATAACGCTCCATTGCCTCAGGTACAAACTTAGATTGTAAGCCCTTTGGGGCAGGAAAATATCTACAATACGTGAATGCAACTCACCTTGACTTTCTAATAAAGGCGTGAACTAAAGCCTTTTTAATTTTCCTTTTCCTTTAATTTACGTGAGGACTAAAAAGGCACCAATTTTATAAAGGAAACTTCTTATCCTGTTGTACCAGTTCAGACAAGTGGGTTATACTTCCTTTCCAGCAGGTGGGGGCAAACTTGAACAGCTTTCAGTGATGTCATCAATTGGTGTATTCTCTGCTGTAGCACTGAGAGAAGCCAGTAGTTTCTGCCTCCGGCAGGTGGCAAGGTTTGTGGATTAATGCAGCAGTACAGATAGACCTGACTTTCCTGACCCTCTCTGACAGAAAGTTGCATTGGAGGGGGACAGGAGCGGCAGGCCATGGTTTTCTTGCCGAAGTGCATAGCTTGCTGCGGGCACTAAAGCAGTGGAAGCTCTTAAGTGCCTCTTGCAGTGGAAAGTGTGTTTTTGTTTTTTTTTTTTCCCATGCCCTCTGTTCAGAGGTGACCCATCCACTAGGCAGCCATTTAGGGCTGCAGACCCTGGTTAGTGGTACACCATGTTTTTTTTTAAGTGACGGCTATCTGCTGCCGCTTTAGTGCCCGCAGCAGGCTATGTGCTTTGGCAAGAAAACCATGGCCTTGCCCGCTCCTGCCTTCCTCCGAAGCAACTTCCTGTCGGAGAGGGGCAGGAGCAGCAGACCATGTGTGCACCTTTCAAAACTGAGTCATGCCGCCACCCCCCTCACTGCAAGATGAGAAGATGGATTCAGAGTGGGGTGGCTCACAGGGTCTTCTACCTGGGATGGCAGAAACCCTTGAGCCAGCCCTGCCTCCATTGCAGAGCCAGGTCAGTCGTTGCATCAGTCAGCTAGGGGGTGTTGCTCACCTCCTAGATCTCACAATGGCATTTGATGCTTTACCAGTATGAATTGTATTCTGTATTGGCTGTTTCTCTGCTTCTGTATTCTAGGCCTTGCTTTTTACCTAGACCGGGCTCCCTTTGTCTTTTCCAAGGTAGTAGTGGTGCTTTTCTGCATACAGAGAACCTGGGTTGCGCATACCTGGACGTCAGGCTGCTCCGGTCAGTCTCTGGTGAAGGCCAGAGATGACACAGGCCAGGTGAGCTCTGGCTGGGATAGGTGGGTTTGGTGATGGTCTGCCATAAGAGCAGCCTGATTATCTCTCAGGATTCTAGTACCTGGGGGTTGGTTTCATACTCTCTCGAGTTGAGCTTCCTCATGATGGAGAGTTCGCTTAAGCCTCAGCAGACTTGCGGTCAGCTCCACGGACTTGGGACTTTTCAGGCCCTGGGGTATGTGACTTTGATCTTGGAGCTAATTCTTGGAGCAGAGTGCATATGCATTTGTTGCAGAGCAACCAGCTGATTTTGTTTATTCTTTGCTCCCTGTCATGCGACCAGGGCCCCCTTCTCCCCTGAGAGATCAAGGAGCAGTTGAAGTAGTGATGGTGGAATTACAATCTGATGGCCTTTCGACTCACCGGATGGAGTGCTTATCTCGAATGCCAACCTTAAGGGCTGGGGATACAGGGCCTAGGAACTCTGGCCTCCTTAGAAGGCATCTTGGGGGATCTTCTGCCTGGAGGTCAGAGCAATCATTTTGACCCTAGAGAGGTTCAGGCCTCTTCTAGTGGACGAAGTGGGCTGTGTGTTCTTTGATACTGTCCTAGTGGTGACGTGTGTCCTGTACTGAAGCAGAACTCACAGGGCTAGAGTGGATCTTGAAGCACTGGAACTGTGTTGTACAGAGGAGCATCTGATACCTCGGTGCCCCACGAAGCCAGAGCTGCTTCGGAGTCCCGCAGCTGCGGTTCCTCCAAGCGGAAATCCCCGGAGGTGGAGCACAAGAAGAAACCCTTGCAGATCGCCTCGGAGTATGGATCGTGGAAGAATGGAAAATCCAACCCCAGGACCAGCAGTCCCAGGCATGAGTCAGAGGAGTCGAGGCAGGAGTGGCCTTCCAAACTGCCTTGTAATGAGTCATCTGCATCCACTGACCTGCCACAAACCTACGAGGCGATCCTCATCGAGGATTTCCCTTTGATAGTACCGACTCCGGGCTTGAAGTCCTCTGTGCCTGCATCGAAGACTGTGGAGCCAACTGGTATGGAGCCCAGAATGGCTGCCCTATAGAGCAGTATATTTGCCCTTGTGGCCATGTATCAGGCATGCATGTCCAGCTCATCAAGCTGGTCGTCGAGCACCACCGACCTCAAGAGAGCCCCCAGCACTAGACAAGTTCCTGCTCCCATTCCTCAGGACACCGGTCCGCCCTGGTGAGCACCAGTGGCTCAGCCGCAGATCTGCCAGAGGTCGCGGACTGCCTGAAGCAACCCTTGACCAAGGTGATTGTGCGGCATCGAACTCTTACTTGGACTTCGAGTCCGAATGGGAGACCAAGGATGAAGAGTCCCCGGACACGAGGTGACACAGAGACGTGCTCTCGGACCTGTCTACCCCGATGAGCCGGTGCCATTCCCTGCCAGAGGACATCACATTCCTCGATTTTGTGCAGGAAATGGCCAAGGCTCTCATTATTGAGACAGAGGCCGAGGAGGAACCACACACCGAGGAATTGAAAATACTCCAATACGATGCACCCCTGAAGGAAACCCTTACGGTCCCAGTGCCCCCGATCCTTGATCGCTTCCTCCTCTGAATGTGGAAAACACTGGCATCTGTACCAGTCGTCATGTGCCGGTACGCCGAAGCCGTGGATTCCAAAAGGCCCAGTTTCCCCACAACTCCATGGTCGTGGAGTTGGCCATGTGCCAGCTCAAAAGCCCAAAAATTAATTCATTGGTCTTACCCGGCAGGGAGGCCCGAATCTTCAATGCCTCGGCCGCAAGGCATTTCAGGGCTTAATGCTAACATGCTGGATCCAGTCTACCAGCTCGAAGGAATTGTCGAAACAGCTCAGGGGATTCTCTGCAGGCCTCGACAGGAAACCCCTACATCTACATAGATTGAAGACTCTGTCCTATGCGGTAAAAGAATGTTTGAAATATTTGTCCAAAGCAGCCTATGAAAGCGAGTCATCAGCTAGGGTGGCTGCCGCAGGGATCAGGTCACGACGCCAAGCCTGGCTGCAGTCATCCAACCTGGAACAGTGAGTGAAGGACAAACTGATGTCCCCTGCATAGGGGAGAACCTATTCGGGAAGCCCATAGTGGATAAGGCAGCAGAGATAGACACTGAGTTCATGACGAAGACCAGGCTCTCAAAGAAGACCTCTTTGCAGCTCTGGAAGAAAGCACTGGGGAAAAAGCCTTTCTTCCCGAGGAAGAAAGGGAGCTTTAGTGGTACACCACACTTCGAGGCTTCCTGGCCTCTCAACAGGGCCAGCAACAAAAAGGCCCAGAAAACAAAAGGCCCCGAAGTCTCAGGTGCTGGTTCTAGCCCAGCCTGGGGGGCACTTTTGACTCCCTGGGTGTGACCACCTCTCCCCCAGGGGGGCACCTAGCCCTGTTTGCCCGCATGTCGATAGCCATCACCACCAACACCTGGGTGCTACAAGTGGTCAGGGAGGGCTACCTCCTCCACCTACAGCAGACACTATTCTCGTACTTCCCAGAAGAGCCTACCACACCTCTCCTTCATCAGGCCCTGCTTCTCACCGAGCTAGCAGTCCATATCAGGGCAAGGCAGTGGAGCCATTCCAGAAACATCTCTGGGGCATAGGCTTCTACTCCAGGTATTTCTTCGTCCCAAAGAGGACAGGGGGCCGCAGGCCCATCCTGGACCTGTGAGAGCTCAACAGGTTTCTGGTCCTGGAGAAGTTCAGGATGCTCTCCCTTGGAACACTGCTGCCATTCCTCCAGCAAGGAGATTGCTCTGCTCTGCTCCTCAGACCAAAAGGATGCATACACACATCCTGATCGATCCCAGCCACAGAAAATACCTCCAGTTCATGGTGGGAGGAGAGCACTACCAATACAGAGTGCTGCCCTTTGGTCTGGCCTCATCACCAAGAGTCTTCACAAAATGCCTCAGAGTGGTAGCAGCCCATCTCCAACTTCACGGCGCCTTCATCTTGCCTTACCTGGTTGACTGGCTCAGAGGAACTATGCGCCACTGGGCACACCATAAACGCCCTGCAGCACCTGGGGTTCATCATAAACTTCCTCAAGTCCCAACTCACTGCAGCCCAGTGCCTAGAGTTCATAGGGATGCAACTAGATACCCCCCCAGGTGAAAGCCTTCCTCCCTCAGGAGAGGTCAGTACACCTCAGGAAGTTGGCCGCAGAGCTACACTACAGCCAGACACTACCTGCCCGGCTTCTACTCTGCCTCTTGGGATATTCCTTGCTCTCTGAGCCTTCCACCACCAGCTACAGCACCTTCCAGTGCTGATCCAGACCGACAATCAGGTTGCGATGTTCTACATGAATAAACAAGAGGGACTAGGGTTGTACCCCCTCTGTCAGGTGACAGTAGCCTTCTGCACCTATGCGGCACACAGGGGGATGCTCTTTAGGATGGTTTACCTCCCTGGTGGACAAACTGAGCAAAGTCCCCCAGCCGCACGAGTAGCACCAGATCCAGTTGTAGCCTCCCGGCTGTTTTGTCTCTGCGGTGTTCTATCGATGAACCTGTTCACCAGTCTGGACAACACACAGTTGCCCTGGTTCTGCTCCAGCCAGCCAAACCCTTCCGAGATGGCAGCAGATGCATTCATCTCATGGACGGATGGTGTCCTGTACGCCTTCCCACTGACACCACTGGTCACCGGGACTCTATTCAGGGTCCAGATGACAGAGCATCACTAATGCTGATAGCTCCTCGTTGGCCCAGGCAGTCATGGTTCCCACTGCTCCTCTCCCTATCGGCAGCGTCACTGATTTCCTCTGGGTTGAGCCCCAGGGCCACTCTCACAGGAGCAGGGCTCTCTTACCCCCTATCCTGGGGTCCCTGTCACTCACAGCTTGGCTACTGAAAGGGTAGCGTGGACATGGAGGAGGTGGTTCTGGCCTCGCGTAAGGCCTCCACAAGATGGGTGTATGCCTTCAAGTGGCAACCTTTCTTGGTGTGGTGTGCAGAAAGATAGGTAAACCTGTTATCCTGCTCGGCATAATCGGTTCTCCAGTACTTGCTCCAACTGAATACATTTGAGCACCATCGCAGTGCACCACCATCCTGTTGAAGGAAAGTCCCTCCAGGCGCAGCCCCTTGTGTCTTGATTCCTGCGGGGCCTCATGTTATCCAAACCCCCCTCTCCTCGTCCGCCCTCCAGCAGCGGAGTGGGATCTAAACATGGTATTCTCACAGCTCATGAAGCCTCAGTTTGAGCCTCTAGTAATCTGCCACCTGCAGTACCTTTCCTGGAAGATCATATTTCTTGTAGCACTCGCATCAGCTCACTGAGTCAGCGAGCTCCAGGCTCTGATGGCAGAGCCCCCCTACACGAGGTTCTACAAGAATAGAGTGGTGTTCCGCACACACCCCAAGTTTCTGCCGAAGGTGGTGCTCCTGACCTTCTTTCCGAGGCCTCATGCCGGGAGAGCGGACATCATTCTCCATACTCTGGATTGTAAAAGTGCCCTGTCCTATCTGCAACAGACTCAGGGCTGCACAAAGCACCTCTTTTCGTATCCTATGACCCCAGCTGTCTGGGGCTCCCAGTGATTAAGCAAACTCTGTCCGCTGGTGTGGTGGACTGCATTACCCTTGCCTGTGAGCAGGCAGGGATTTCACTGGACCAGAAGGTCATGGCACACCGCATCAGGGCCATGGCTACTTCCGTGGCAATTCTGCATTCTGTTCCTGTGATGGAAATCTGTCAGGCCACCACCTGGTCTTCGGTCCATACCTTCACAGCTCACCACTGCCTGGAGAGGGAGTCCCAATGGGACAGCACCTTCGGCCAGGCTGTACTCTGTAGTCTCTTTGTGATGTAGGCAACTCCTGCCCTCCGACCCTTCTGTGTTAAAGCTATCGGAGTGCCGGAAACTTTGGTCTTACGAGAGTCTCTCAGTAGGGACTCAGCTGCTGCTGATCACAGCTTGCCCTTTGCAGGTCACCGTGATGTTTTTTCTTTACAGGTTCTTGGTGTAGCTGGGGAGTACCATATGTGAGAACTGACTTCCTGCTTGTTCCCGTAGAAAGCGCAGTTACTCGCCTGTAACGAGTGTTCTCCAGGGACAGCAGGAATCAGTTCTCACAATTCTCCCTCCACCCGCTTGGGAGTTACTTCTTTTATCGTATTTTATTTTTGACGTCTTAGCTATATCATTGGACTGAGGCAAGATGGCACCCTTTGGCAGGAAGTGGACCACGCATGTGTGGTGCATTTCCAAAAGGCTTTCTTTGAAAGTTGGAGAGATACTTCCGTGCGGGTTCCATCAGCGCCGACGTCACCAATATATGAGGACTGATTCCTGCTGTCCCCAGAGAACACCTGTAACAGGTGAGTAACTATGCTTTATCGGTAGACGGGGGTGATTTGTAATCTTTCAGCTCTGTCTGCTCTGTACTTAAGGGTATTTGGGTTACTTTTGTCTTTATTGGAATCTCTCTCTCGATATACCCTAATTTCAATCTTTTGCTAGTATCCTTCAAGGATACATTCTTCTGAACCTTGCACTGTTGGGTGACAGTCGTTTTTCCCCTATTATCTAGTTTAGAAGCTGCTCTAGCTCCTTTTTAAAGGTTAATGCCAGCAGCCTAGCTCCATCCCGGTTAAGGTGGAGCCCATCTCTTTGGAAAAGCCCCTCCCTTTCCTTGCACCAGTGTCTCATCTATGCATTGAGACTATGGAGCTCTGTCTGCCTTTTGGGTCCGGCCCGTGGAATGGGAAGCATTTCTGACCATGCTACCCTGGAAGTTTTGGATTTCAACCTTCTATCTAAAAACCTAAATTTGGCCTCCAGAACCTCCCTCCCACACTTTTTCTTATGTCATTGGTTCCAACATGTACCAAGACAGCAGACTTCTCCCCAGCACTACCTAAAACCTTGTATAGGTGGCATTTGAGGTCCGTTACCTTTACAGCAGGCAGGCATGTTACCAGGCGATCCTCACGTCCACCAGCCATCCAGCTATCTACATGTCTAATGATCGAATCACCAACTATAATTGCTCTCCTAACTCTTCCCTCATGGGCATATGTGTGAGAGGGTTTTACATCACCTGGAGGTCAGGTCCAAGCTACAGGATCACTTCCTGCCACTCCAGGGTGATGGTTTCCTGTCATGTGACCTCTCTCTTCCATGGTAACAGGGATGCTGCCAGACGGGATAGACCTTGTTTTATATACCTCTCTGTCCTCCAAGTCTATTACTCTAGCCTCTGGAGATTGGACTCATTCCCTGAGCAAAGAGGTCCTTGCACCTAGTACATACGTAAGATCCTTCACCAACTGGGAGAAAATCATACATTTGACACTCGGTGCAAAAGACAGGAAAGCCCCCATCTCTCTACTGAACTGCCGTCTGCATTTTAGTTTTAAGGTTTTGTTTAGGTATTTAAGTTGTTTATTTAAGTTTGCTGGGAATACATTTACTAATACAATTATACCTAAACGTTAGTGGACTTTGTTCACCTCTAGATTAATCTCGGGTCCTTTATTAACCTAGTCCTGATGAGTATAACCAGCTGCACCTGAAAGTGAATGTGTTACCTCCTTCCCTTTAATAGATTTAAGGACCTTTAAAGCTAAGATTATCTGTGGGATTGGTGCGAAGGAAAGAAGACAATAAAAGTTGGTTTTCTATACAGTGTCCTGATGTGTGCTTCTAAGGAAAAGTCTTACAGATGTCTAGGGTGATTCACACAGCCCTTAGTTTGATAAAGGGGGCCTTTCAAATTGCCCTTTTGATCTGTCACTTGGCTTTAACAGCTATTTAAGACAACTTCACAGATCTTTTGCCTCGTAACTGGAAGGCATCTTTGTAAAAGTCAATAGAAACAAATTTATTTATTTCTACTTGGAGACTATTTGATTTAAATAAAAAGCTCTCTAGAAACAAATTTATTTCAGTGAATATTTACTCCATTTTACTTTCTATGTTAAGCTATATTCTGATTTGATTTAAATGAGAAGCTTTCTGATGGTACTAAGACCTGACTGATTCAGCAAAAACACTGAATTCTAAAATACACAGATTTATTAGCTTTAACCCAAAGAGTTCCCTTTTTCCCCAAGATTTATAGTATATTCCCAGAAGATAAATACATACAAGTAAAGATTTTTTTTCTAGCTGCAGCAGTCCCTTTTGGCCTTCGAGACTCCAAAAGGGACTGCTACAGCTTTTCTGCAGGATGGCATGGAGAAGGACCTTTCCCTTAGTTCCCTGCAAGTACATCTGGCAGCTCTGTCCAGTTTCAGTGGTTCAGTGGTGAGCAAGTCTTTAGCCTTGCAGCCGAACATTTTACTTTTGTTTTCTCCAGGGGTGTTTGGTGTCTGCGCCTGTCTCTTCAATCTGTGATCCCTCCTTGGGATCTGTGTCTGGTGCTCAAGGCCCTGATGGCGGTTCCCTTTGAGCCGTTGAAGCATGCTACCTTAAAGGATTTGATGCGCAAGACTGTCTTTGTTGCGATTTGTTATGCAAGGAGGATCAAGCTGCAGGCTCTGTCTTGCTGAGATCCTAATCTGTCCTTTTTTGAAGGAGGCTGTTTCCATTCAGCCTGTGCCTTTCTTCTTGCCTAAGGTGCTTTCTCCCTTTCACATGAACCAGGTGGTTTGCCTACCCTCCTTCCTGAAGGAGCAATGTCGGGGGAAGGATAAGGATCTTCGCTTGGTGGAAGTCCAGAGGGCGCTTCAGTACCTGAAGGTTATGAATCCCTTTTGTAAGTCCGACCATTTTTTTTTTTTTGTACTGTTTGCTGGCCCGTGCAAGGGTGAAATGGCGGTCAAGTTGACTTTGGGGCACTGGATTAAGGAGGCTGTTGCCTTGGCGTGTCCGGAGAGTTTGTGCGCCCATCCTACCTGAGCACAAGCATCCTCCTGGGTAGAACGGAGCTTGGTAGTCCCTGCAGACATTTGTTGTGCAGTGAATTGGGCATCATTTTTCATTTTTGTCAAGCATTACTGCTTGGATGACCACGTGCAGGCAGATATGTCTTTCGGCACATGGGTTATGCAAGCTGCTGTGTCTTCTTCCAGCCCACTTGTCTGGATTGGTCTAGCAGGATTATATGGAAGGTGACATGTTACTTTCTTTGAGTCCTGCTAGACCAGTCTAGGGCCCACCCTACTGTATTTGCTCTATTCTGCTGCGGTTCCCTTGTGTCTACTATGATATTTAAACTTGCCTCTGCAGGTTCATTTTCTGCTGACAGCTTTCAGTTGATGCTTTCCTGTACATAGTTTTCTACTGTTGATCACTCATTGTTGCCCACAGTTGAGGTTGTGTGAGGCTTGCCTTATTTTTCCCCATATGCTTTGGGACGAATACTGACGGGACCTCTGGTGGCTGAGGCTAATGGAGGCATGGAAGTGATATCATTGAAACTTGGACTTTTCATTGGTTCTTTGTCTCCACCAATCTGATGATAGGGGAACATAACCCACTTGTCTAAACTGGTCTAGCAGGACTCAAGGAAAGGACATTAACAGGTAAGTAAAATGTCACTTTAAGGGGTTAAGGAGGGTCTCTTTGCAAAAGAAAAGAAAAAAGCCGAAATTGGAAAGATTGACTGTAGGGAGTTCTTGGTGAGTTTCTGCAATCAAAATGACATTGAAAAGAAGGCCATGGCAGGTGGGACATAGCTGGACAGTATTTAGAGAGCATGTCCAAGCTCTAGTAGAGGGGCAGGTGATGTCTCAGTTGTGATGACAGAAATAGAGCTAGGTGGCAGGTTCCTTTTTTAGCATGATGTATGATTTTTCAGGAGTCAGGTCGCTTTTTGTGAATTGCTGCTGGCTTAGCCTTGGGGAGAACATCTGTCTTCGTCTCTTCCTCCCCTCTTCCAATTTTCCAGGACCACTCTCCCTGCCACTCATGTTTTTAAATCCTTTGGGGTTCTTTTCCTCAAATTTCATGTTGATGCATCAGGCTTATCAATCCAGAGTCAGAGGCCAAGACACCACCAGATTCAGCTGGGCAAAAGTCCTAGGATGAGGAGACAGGCTCAGTGGTCATCCCTGATAATTCCAACTCCTGGTTCACTCACTGCTGAGGGTAGTCCCTTGGACAGAAGCCCCTTTGTGCTTTTACAGGTGACACTTTTGACTAATTGGTCTCCAAGAGATAAGGACTATGATGACAGCATTCCTTTATTAGGAGCTATTGAGTGAAGCATGCAGTGGTGGCTGAGCAGATCAAGTCTGGAGAAATGGACGGGCTTGGACTTCTGACTCCTGAAGCAGTCAGACTATTGATGTGACACTCCAGAGATTTGGGGGAAGGGGAAGATGGTCGGGTCACAGCGCACTATTGATCAGAGAATCCAACAAACCGATAATTAGGCTGGAAATCAGGGTCATCAAGTTAACTCTTCTAAAGTCCCAAAGCCTCCTTGAAGACAAAGCAGTAGGGGATTCACTAGGACAATGCAACAGCCATAGCATACATCAACAAACCAAAGAGGGACCAGGGAGGCAAGCCCTACAGTATCGTGATATAGGCAGAGAAGACATCTAGAAATGCTATTAGCATGTCATATTCTGCACACTACTATTATGCAGGAAGATTTCCTAAACCATCACTGTGTGAAGGCCAGAAGGTTGGGAACTCAGCTGTTGGCTTTCAAAGTAGTTTTGACCACATGGGGGGAGCCCTCTGTAGATTTGATGGCAACAAATCAGAATGCTAAGGCACCCAGGTTCTTCAGCAGATATAAAAAGATCCAAAGAAATAGATGCTTTGAGAATTCCATGGCCTCATGACAAGTTGCTGTATGAATTTCCCCTGGCCCTTTAATAGGCAGGGTAATATAGCATATCTCCACACACATAGAACACGTAATCCTGATGGCTCTGGATTGGCTGAGGTATCCCTACTATAGGGACCTGAAGAGGCAGGAACTGGTTTGGCTTTTGCAGGTTAGGGGGGGGCTACTGCGACAGACACTGTATAGATATGGAAGACCCATTTCCATTCTCACTTAGGGGCTGGTTCTTGAAGAAGGCAATTAGTACTCCAGTGCCAATGTCACCCATATGTGAGAATGAATTTCTGCTGTCCCTGGAGAACACCTGTTTCAGGTGAGTAACTACACTTTTTCCTTAGAAGCTCAAATGACAAGACTTTGACTTTGGAAACATCATCTGAAGAGAAAGATCATTAGAGAAAGACATCATGCTTTGCAAGATTGAAGATCCAGTGCAAAAGAGGAAGACCTGTAATGTGATGGATCGATACAATAACAGCTATGATTACCACTTAACTAAAGACAGTACAATTTAGGACAGCTATCCACTGGATCACCATGAGCCAACATTGACATGATGGCACTTAACAACAACAGGGAGAGAAACATTTCCCTATGGAAGGTTAAAATTCCAGATATTTTATCCTTTCTGCAGGCTGGGCTCAAGCGGGGCTTGGCATTTAACTCAATTAGAGTGCACTGCATGGCCATATGTTGTAGGGGGTCTATTATATAAAATAACTCGTAGGGAGGAGATATGTTTCTTGGGAGGGATTTCATATCTAGGGTCTTTAGTTGTTCCAGGCAAACCATGAGATAAATTTCTTGGAGTAGGAAAACATATCCCTGTACAGCCTTAAGTTTGATTTTACTTGGAGGTTGCTCTATTGAAGCCTCCCATCAAGTCACCCTTGTGTTTTGGAACCTCAGCATGGTTCTAAGAAAGTGATCTTTTGATCTACTGGGCTCCTATGTGTTAAATTACCTACCTAGCAGACACTTTGGCACACAGAGTTAGTGAGCTACAGACCTTTGTGATAGATCTGTTTTATAGCAACTTGTTCAACAACAATACGGTTCTGTACACGTATCCAAAGTTCCTTGCTAAGGTGTTATCATATTTCTGCCTTAACCAGTCAGTCGTCCTCCTGTGTCTTAAACATTTTGGATTGCAGATGAGCCTTAGCCACCTTCTTGGCGCAGACTAAAGCCCTTAGAAAGTCCATCTTTTTATTTCTTTTGACCCCAGTAAGCCTATGACTGCTATTGTCAATTGTATACTATCTAATCGGCTAGAAGACTGAATCGCCTTCCTTATGTCCAAGCAGACTTGACCTTAGAGGGTCACTCATAATATAAATGTTTGGAATAAATAAGTATAACGTTTGAGCCATGATTGTATCAATAGACCACTTGAGAGAGGCTCCAGTAGAGGAGTTTTGCAAAAGCTCCAGTATAGATATTGAGCTATGCATTCACATACCATTATTGTTTTGGAAAGGGATTCCTGGTACTGTAGTAGGTTTGGTCAGTTTGTCCTCTAGAATCTCTCTTAAGTTTAGAATCCAACTCCATCCCCCCCAAGAGTACCATTCTTTTTTTTTTTATTTTTATTTTTTAGATTACTTCTGTTTAAAAACAAACAAACCGAAAAAGGCCTGTTGCAACAAAAATATTATTGTCTGTCTTTTGGCAGGCCCTTCTGTTTTTTTCCCTTTTTGTGCTGACTGTAACCTGTAACTAAGGAGTCTCGGGTGTGAAGATTCGTCACCCTGCTTATCCTCACAGAAAACCGAATTACCTACTTTGTAGCAGGTTTATTTTCCATGGACAGCAGGATACAAGTCCTTCTCAGTGTGTTGCGTTTGAGTTACTGGTTCTTCTATGTGTGTCCATTCCTCTTTTTCCTATGCAAAATGGCATTCCTGACTAATCATTTGCGTTAATGTTGTTTTTATTTTTCTTTTGTTTCAATTTATTTTATTGTAAACTGCTTTGATTGCTCTCAGAATAAACCATAAGTTCTCTCATATCCACCCACCTCCCCTGGGAGTTGTATTCTGTAAGGTTAATACAAATTGAGGAGGTCACATGTGATAGCACAACATAAGTGTGCTGAATCTCTCCCAGAAGCTTCTAGAAGTTCAATTAAATTTTGGAAGGTTTTCTTTTGCTTGCTTCATCCGCTGACGTTGCCCACTCTACGGGCAGTACTTGCTGAAGGTATGTAATTTTGGTTTTACTGGACTAATTTAATATTTCTGTTACAAGATTTCAAGTTATCATTTCATCAGTTACACAGGGTTTAAATGTACAGTCAAACCTCGGTTTTCATTTGCCCCGGTTTTCATACGCTTCGGTTTTCAACGTCTTTTCTGACTGAGATTTTGTCCCGGTTTTCATGCATTGCTTCGGTTTTCAACGTCTTTTGACTGAGATTTTGTCCCGGTAGCAGGGAAGAAAAGCTGTCAACGTAAGCAGGAGATGTTGCATGAATGTGGGAGGCAGTTCTTTCTCTTGCAGGGTACGTCTGAAGCTATATCATTAAGATTTTCTGCCATTCTGAAGCATTGAGCAGATAATGTAAAGGTATTTTAATGGACTGAATTCAATGTGATTCCGAAGAGAGCTGGGCACAGCAGCTTGTCAGGGGTGGCTAAGGCCAGATGTTAACATACTGTACTGTACAGTACTGTACTTAGCTTGCTTTCAGTGATGTTAAATGTTCATTTATCCATTTCATTAGTCATTTATATTTATTTCTCATTGTTTTCTGTATGTAAAAATATAGTTATTCCCTATAAAATGTATTTTTTGTGAATATTTTTGGGTGTCTGGAACGGATTAATTGGATTTACATTATTTCTTATGGGAAATATTGCTTCAGTTTTCATACGTTTCGGTTTTAGTCAGACTTTTTCGAACGGATTAATCATGAAAACCGAGGTTTGACTGTATGTGCCATTATAGTTGAGTAAAATGGGAACAGGGGGTACAGGGTTAGTGTTGCCAAGTGGCTCCAGATGTGCCCAGCAGGCTTGATCCAGTCCTGGGTTTATATCCCACTGCATGCAGGGACTTGTAGTCCTGCTTTTCTTATGGACTGCAATAGAGAAATCAGAACTACATGTCTCTGCATGCAGTGGGGTAAAACCAGGACTGGATCAAGCTTGTCTGGAGCTAGTTGGCAACACTATATGGGGTAGATAAAGGAGATGTCAGTACCAGTTTACACTTGAAAGGCCCTATATCTGATGATAGGTGGTAATTTTAAATTAATGGGTCTTTTTGTTGCTTTAAAGTATCTAGATGCCATCAAAAAAAGACCAGGATCTTGCAAACTATTGTTACTTTTAAGTTCCTTATATTAAATACTAATTTAAGACCAGTTTAAAGTGTTCATAAACAGCATTGAAAGGGAAAAACGTTTTTTTTAAAGGAGTACACTGTTTTCTGAATTTAATGCAAAGCAGAGAAATTTAAGGGACCTCTTTTTATCCAGCTGTGCTAAGGTTTTGGACCTATGGTGTTAACAACCAATGTTAAGGCACATTACGTACAAAACCTCTGCTTTAACTGCTGTTGTTCCCGCACTTTGTTTTAGGGAAGACAACTGAGCAGTTAACAGAGAACAATGACTGTTACTGCATGGTTGATATGTCAAGTGTGGTTAATTACTCCTTTGGAGGTGTAGTTAACTGTATTGCATTATCTGCAGCTTTCATAGTACTGCACCAGTAGTGACCTCTGTGTTTACTGCAAGGTGTAGTCCTCCTCTATATCATGTACCCTAATAGAAATTTCTGTGGTAGCATCCATTTAGATTCTTTTTTGAAGGATGAAGTTCCAAAAATTCGCTCTTATGTGAGAGATACAACTCATTTTTTGCGACTTCTTGAAGAGGAATGTCGGATGGAGGAAGTTGTTTTTATGGCAAGTCTTGATGTGGCAGCTCTTTATACCTCTATCCCTCAAGATGAAGCTTTGCTAGTCTTACAGCAGGTTTGGGATTCTCGAGAACAGCCCGTTCGGGTGCCCACTTCTTTGTTGATGACCCTTGCAGATTTGGCATTAAAAGAGAATTATTTTTTGTATGGAGATACTTTTTTTCAGCAGATATCTGGAACTGCAATGGGTGCTACATTTGCGCCTTCGTTGGCTAACTTGTTCATGAGTGATTATGAAGAACGGTTTATTTATCCATCACAGTATGCTCAATTTATTATATGCTGGTATAGGTATATTGATGATATTTTTCTCTTGTGGAGAGGGACTAAGGACTCTTTGGAAGACTTTTTTGCCTATTTAAATGAGTGTCATTCTTCTATTAAATTTGAGATTGATATCCAAGAAGATGTTATACATTTTTTGGATGTGAAGATCTTTAAACAACAAGGTTGTTTTGTTACCACTCTTTATTCCAAACCGACGGATAGGAATACATTGTTACATTTCTCTAGTTTCCATCCTCCACATCTGAAGCGGAGTCTTCCCTATTCGCAATTATTGCGATGTCGTCGTATTTGTTCTACTACAGAGGAGTTTAAATATCAAGCTAAATGTATGATGAAAAAATTTTTGGATCGAGGATATCCTTCTTCAGTAGTGCATCGAGCTTATAGAAGAGCTAAACGTAACCATCGTGAGTGGCTGCTTGATTCAGTTAGCAAGGCACCTTCTGAAGACTTGTCATCTACTGTTACTTGTATTTTACCTTTTTCAAGTTTGTCCTCTCGGATAGCGATAATGATACGTAAGCACTGGCATCTTATCAATCGGCACCCTCAGCTTTCTACATGCAAATTGCGAATGGCATATAGCCGTGGAAGTAATCTTCGAGATCGACTATGCCCTGCTGTGATAAGACGTGACATAGTATCTTCTACATCTACATTAGGTCATTTTGCATGTCAAAACTGTTCATATTGTGGTATTATGAGTATGTCCATTTGTGAAAAATATCAAAGGCAAGTTAAACAATTGGCTATTACCACCTGCACTACTGACTATGTAATCTCTGCCATATGGTGCGAGTGTCAGTTGCTTTACGTGGGGAAAACTACGAGAGCTTTGAGGACGAGATTGGCGGAGCATAAATACAGTTTGAAGAAGGTACGGTTGGACACTCCTTTAGTTCAACACTGTGTGGATTACTGCCATCAGTTTCAAGATCTTCGTTGTACTGTTTTGGAAGTTGTGCCATGGAATCCTCGGCGAGGGAACCGTAAAAAATTGCTTTTACAGAAAGAGCAGCGTTGGATTTTTAAATTGAATACGATGCATCCCGGCGGTTTAAATGATCGCCTTGAATGGGCTTTATTTTTCTAATGCTGATGGCACTTTGCGATTAGTATTGGGTTTAAAGGTGTATCACTGTGCAGTTCGAAAGAGAGTTTTTAGAATGGAGAGTGGGGGGAGTATCGCTTTTAGGTGATGTCACGTTTTGGTGGTGTTTGATTGGTGGAAGTCGGGTTATTAGACGCGTCACACGCTGGTTTTGATGTAACGGGATGCTGCGGGAAGCCATTGCCTAGTGCTTATTTCGGACGGCGAAGCTCCTGATGAAGCCGTATCACGGCGAAACAAAAGCTTTTGTAGAGCGGAGGTCATGAGTTTAAGTGGTTTGATGATAACTGCGTTTGCTGTGTATTGTTGTAAAGTCAGTTTCCCGTACTGGAGGTGGTGTGAGCGCCAGCCTATGTTCTACGCGTCTGTTTGGGCGGTAAAGAACCCAGCCGGCTACAAGATTCTGGACTCAAGTTAAAAGATAAGTCCACTGTATACTTTGTTGGTGCTATTGATCATTTTATTACAATTATGTAATTATTTATTCTTGCAGGTCTTTTACCCGAGTTGCCAGAAGCTGCGTTCAGCCGTATTAGTACTTTGTGTACAATTTGCTATAGACGCTTTTAAAATTGAGTGTGTGAAATGGCTGTGTTAGAGAGTGAATGTTAGAGAGTGAATGGTTGGTTAGTGGTTTTTCAAGTGGATTTAGACATAATTTTCCCATTGGTTAGTTGGTGGTTATTAAAGTTTGGCATTGGTGTAAAAATGAGTTAAGGATTTGGAGGAGGCTTGACTGGTGATGTGAGCGTCTATCAACACCCTATGGTGAATTTCGCCACATGAGGGGTTGTGCCATCTGAGGTCATTATGCCTGATATTGATGATTGAAGTTATTTTGTGGGTTAAAAATTTTAGATTTTTTATATATAATTGAGAGTGTTGGTGTTTAGCATCCATTAATTGCCATATTAAACACCTAATAGTTAAGTCAGTGCTGCATTGTTAACACGTATTAAAAGCTGCATTAAATACCCAATGCAGCTTAATAAATAGGTTCTTTAGCGCAGTGCTTCTCAAATTTTTGTATTTCATGACACACTTTTTGAGTGAGTTTGGGTTTCATGTGCCATGAGGACTATTTTTGCATGATCTTGCTCTTTCCCTCCCACTAGCAGAAGGTAAGCATCACTTTTTGTCTTTGTAGGTCTCATTCTTCTGGCTTACATCTGATGTTTGAATATACAAGGTCATACAGTTGGACATCAGATAAAAGCTGGTAGAAGACACATACAGACACAGTTGTGGTCAACATTATTGGCTCCCTTGCCGTTCAGCCCCTTAATGTCCAATGGCTGTGGACTATATATGCACATATATTTGACACACAAAAGAATCAAATAAAACAAGACCAATTAAAAAAGGAAATAGTATAAAAATTGAGACATTACCAGGACATGAATATAGGCACCCTTAAAAACAATTCAGATCAGTTTGAACAGAAGAACCACGTTCCATTGCAGTAAAATTAGACGCACATTTGCTCTCAGGGAACAAGTCCAATCTCTGGAGGCTAGAGTAGCAGACTTGGAGGACATAAGGAAGACAGAGAAGTATATAGATAAGACTTACAGGTACGTAGTACTGAAGTCCCACTTCCAGTTTGACAGCCTCCTTGTTGCCATGGAGGAGAGAGGTCACATGACAGGAGAACCTCACTCAGGTGTGGCAGGAAATTATCCTATAGCTAGGACCTGTCCTGCAAGCGATGTAAAACCCTCTCACACCAAGAAGGTTTCTCCAGGGCCATTTGTCCATGAGGGAAGGGTTAAGACAGAAGTTATAGTTGGTTATTCATTCATTAGACATATTGATAGCTGGGTGGCTGGTGGACATGAGGATCGCCTGGTAATGTGTCTGCCTGGTGCGAAGGTAGCGGACCTGACGCGCCACCTAGACAAGGTTTTAGATAGTGCTGGAGAGGAGTCTGCTGTCTTGGTACATGTTGGTACCAATGACATAGAAAAGTGTGGGAGGGAGGTTCTGGAGGCCAAATTTATCCTTTTAGATAGGAAGTCGAAATCCAGAACTTCCAGAGTAGCATGGTCAGAAATGCTTATGGTTCCATGCGCAGGACCCAAAAGGAAGGCAGAGCTCTCAGGAGTGTCAATGCATGGGTGAGACAATGGTGCAACAAAGAGGGTTTTGGATTTGTTAGGAATTGGGCAACATTCTGTGGGAAGGAGGGGCTTTTCCGAAGGGATGGACTCCACCTTAACCTTAACCAGGCTGCTGGCATTAACTTTTAAAAAGAAGAGAGAGCAGCTTATAAACTAGATAATGGGGGAAAGCCGACAAGTCGCTCAAGAGCGCATGGTTCGGAATGATGTATCCTTGAAGGATACTAGCAAAAGATTACAGTTAGGGCATATTGACAGAGAGGTTTCATTAAAGACAAAAGTATCCCAAATGCCCTTAAGTACAGAGCAGACAGAGCTTAAAGATTTCAAATTACCCCTGCCTACCGATAACCAGGTTAATATAAATAAAATACAACCTCTAAAATGCTTTTATGCAAATGCTAGAAGTCTTAAAAAATAAGATGGGTTAGAATATTTAGCACTAAATGAGAGGTTAGATATGATTGGTATCTGAGACCTGGTGGAAGGAGGACAAACAGTGGGACACTCTGATACCTGGGTACAAATTATATCGCAATGATCGAGTGCAACCCCTCTACCAATTTGATCTATTCTGTTAGAGAGAGCATTGAGGAAACAAAATACACTGTAGAATTTCTATGGATTGAAATGTTATGTATTTATTTAAAGTTACTTTTACACCACCTTTAAAAAAGGAGAAGGCGATGGCAGTGGGTGTGTACTACTGACCACCTGGCCAGAATGAAAAAATGTATGACGACGTGCTCAAAGAAATCAGGGAAGCTAACAAAAGTTAGAACACAGTAATAATAATAGTGGGTGATTTTAATTACCCCAGTGTCGATTGGGTCAATGTCGTGGCAGGATATGCTAGGGAGATAGTTTCTAGATGAAATAAATTACTGCTTCTTGGAGCAGCTGGTTCACGAACAGATAAGGGGGAAACCATTTTGGACCTAGTCCTTAGTGGAACACAAAATGTGGTGAAAGAGATAAGTGTTGGGGCCACTTGGCAATAGTGATTACAGCATGATCGTGTTTGATTTAATAAATGGAGGAAGGATGGCAAGGAAATCCACAGTACCACCTTTTAACTTTCAAAATGGAGACTATGATAAAATGAGGAAAATTAGTTGAGAAAAAACTAAAAGGAGCAACTGCAAAGGTTAAAGATTTACATCAAGCATGGGTGGTGTTTAAAAATACTATCTTGAAGGCCCAGATCAACTGTATTCCATGCTTTAAGAAAAGTGGAAGGAAGTCCAAAAAATTGCCAGTATGGTTTATAGGTGAGGTCAGAAAGGCCATTGTAGCCAAAAAAGCATTTTTCAGGAAATGGAAAAAGAAGCAAAATGACAAAAACTGGAAACAACATAAGCACTGGCAATTTAGATGCAAGGCGTTGATAAGGCAGCCATAGAGAGAATTTGGAAAAAAGCTTGCTATGGAAGCAAAAACGCATAATAACTTTTTCAAGTACATTCATATCAAATAACCTGTGAGAGTCAGTTGGACCATTAGATGATAGAGGGGTAAAAGGGGCACTAAGAGAGAGGCCATAAATGGATATACTGAATGAATTCTTGTCTTCTGGTTTTGCTGTAGACGACGTAGGGAAGTTACCCATGACTGACATGGTGCATCAGAAGAATTGAAAGAAATATTGATAAACCGGGAAGATATATTACAACTATTTGATAAACTAAAGACTAGCAGATCACCTGGACCAGATGGTATGCATTCAAGGGTGTAGAAAGAACTGAAATATGAGACTGCAGACCTACTATTAATAATCTGTGAGCCATCATAAAAATCATCTGTAATATCTGAAGATTGGCGAAAGGCCAATATAACATCAATTTTATAAAGGGCTCCAATCCTTCTGGGAATATGTTCTGTGGACAAATGAAACCAAGCTTGAGCTCTTTGGCAATGCAGACCAGCAATATATTTACAGGTGACAAAATGCTGCATATAACAAACCCCCCCCCCCCCAAACACCCTTCTTCCAGTTAAATATGGTGGCGGTTCCATAATGTTGTGGGGTTATTTTGTTGCCTCAGGAACTGGAGTCCTGGAACGTATTAAAGGAATCATGTGGTCTGAGGACTACCAAAGTATTTTGGAGCGAAATGTGCTACTTAGTGTCAGAAAGCTAGGTCGAAGGTCATGGGTCTTCTACTGTAGCAGGATAGTGACCTAAACATGCATCAAGAAGTAGAAAAGAATGGGGAAAGAAAATATGGACTGTTTTAAACTGGTCAGCAATGAATCCTGATCTCAATCCAATCGAGAACCTTTGGAAAGAGCTGAAATCTGCCATTGGTAAAAGGAATTTTGGAAAAATTTGCAGTTGAAGAGTGGGAGAAACTACCAGCAGACAAATGTATGAAACTTATCGATAACTACAAGAAATGTTTGGAGGCTGTCATCACTGCCAAGGGTTGTGCAGCCAAGTATTAGTGAAGGCTACCATTAATTCTGTCCAGGTCATGTTTTTTTTTTGTCATTAATTACTAAGTCTAGGTTGCACAGACATCTATTTTTTTTTTGTTTCATACCTTTTAAACATACTATTAAAATATGTTGATAACATACATTTGGAATATTTTCCATTATTTCTCAAAATATTATGCACAACATACCTAAAATGCAAGAGTACCAATAATGTTGACCACGACTATAAGTAGCGCTGCGCTGCTCTCCAACCAGTGGGTACCAGATTTTTGGTGGGTGAATCTGTAGTGCTAGTATTAAGCAAGCCATTCAGTTTGATGGGGCTGTCTCCATGGAAAATTGTTGTTGGCTACTGTCAAACTATATCTAAAAGCACAGTTTTCTAAAGTTTTGTTATCACAGAATACTGTATTCTCAAGCCTGATAGAAAAGCCTTAGGGTTTGTGGGTATGTCTTGCTTTCAAGAGAATTAATTATGCACTGGAAAAAAGTCATCAGCAATATAATCTAAGAGTTCCCAACATATAAATTTTATTAGGAGATATAGTCAAGTGAGTGATGTTAACTGTTTTCTAGAGCATCCAGTTTACTCTAGCAGCTGATCGCTGCATTACATATTCTGAACACTAAAAACTGAAAATAAACCTTTTTTTTACCTCTCTGACAGAAAAAAAAAGGGGATGGAGCATGGAGAGTAAGACTTTTCCTTTTGCTATGCAGAGTTTGCTGCATTCACATCCTTTCACTCCATGAATGGCAGGGGAAAAGGGGCAGATTAGAGAGCAAAGTGGCTCCTCTCTGCTTCTGCTACTGCTACTACTACTAGTAATAATAATAATAATAATTATTTGTATAGCGGTACAAGGTATACACAGCACTTTACAGAGACATGTAAGAGACAGTCCTTGCTCATCAGAGCTTACAGTGTAGTCAAGACAGACAACACAACAACTGGGGACCAGGATATGTCTAGGAGAATGGTAAGGAAACACAATGTTGGAGAGCAGGAGACTAAGCAGATCAGGATCCAAAAGCAGCCTCAACAAGGTGAGTTTTTAGCCTGGATTTGAAAAGGGCCAGAGATGGAGCCTGACGTAACAACTTGGGTAGTTTGTTCCAGGCATAAGGAGCAGTAAAGTGCAAAGATTGAAGTCTGGAGTTGGCAGTGGAAGAGAGAAGGGCACAGATAGAAGTGATCTGCCAGAAGAGTTCCAGAGGAAGGGTGTAGGGGGAGAGAGAAGAGAGAAAAGGTAGTGAGGAGCAGCAGAATGAATGCATTTATAGGTAGGTAGGGAGAGGTTTGAACTGGATATGGAAACAGATAGGGAGCCAATGAAACAACTTGAGAAGATGGGTTACATGAGCATAGTGAGAATGGTGAAAGATTAGCTGCACAGCTGAATATTGAACTGATTGAAGGGGAGAGAGATGATTCAGAGGGAGTCCAGCAAAGAGGAGGATGCAATAGTCTAGATGGGAAGTGACTAAAGTGTCTTAGTAGTGTGTTCAGAAAGGAAGGCAGAGGACGAGAAAGCAACAGCCAGCAGAGGATAGCAGCGAGCTGAAAAATATTACAAAAAAAAGAACCCCCCCCACATAAGATGACACTGACAATAATTAATATAAATAGCTAGGCAGGCTCAGAACTCAGGACAAGCACAAACAAAAAAATAAGTCTTACCAAGCCAGGAACCTAGACAAAAGGCTTGCAGTGCAGTTGCTCTCACCAAGACACAGAAGCTGCAGGCTCCAGGTTCATTCCCTCGCCTCCTGTTCTCTATATGCTGGCTTTGTGAGGAAAGGCTGGATCAGGAGGCAGAAGGCTGTTTTCTGGGGCACTGTTCAATAGAAATTGGGCAACACCTTCATGCATGGACCCATGCCTAACTATGCTCCTACCTGTCATCACCAAAAACCTTTTCAAGGCATGCTGGTTGAGAAGCACTACCTTCAGAGTTTGTTGCAAACGCTGATTGTGAACACGAATATGTTCCCTCTCAACTGTCTCTATCTAGTAAAGTACCTGCTCTCTTCAGAATATCCACATGTCAAACACTCTCTACCTGAACATAGATGATAGATACTGATTTAGGTCCCCTTTTGTAATAAGCATATTGTACCTGATTCATGCCTTGTTTTGGAAGTACAGGTTTTTCTATCCTTGCCAGTGATGTAGATAAATAATTATTGCCTTGTTTGGTCTATTGTTAAGAAAGCAAATGTGTTTGCTTTTGTGCATCTGTTGCTGTCATAATTTTGTTGTTTATCTTCTCGTTGCTAACTTTACGCCACTAACCTTTTCATGAGGATCTAGCTGATATGGTATTTGTTTAATTTGATTTGTGTTGTCAACAAAATTCAATTAAAAACTTGTATTGTTTGCACGAAGGTGCCACTGCCTAATAAGCAAGATTTTTAAAAATAGATTAAATATCAGTATTTCTGTACAGATAAAAATTTGAATTTAGGTTGCTGCATCTTTTCAGGAATAAGTTTAATTAAGAGGGCCACCAAGTAATTGGAAAGTACAAATAACTTTACAGGGAAAATGAATGTTAGAAGAGGTTAGAACTTCCTTCAGGAGAGCCCTAAAATACTACTTCAGGCAAGACCTCTAGCACCCTCTGCCTTACTATTATGCCTTTACTTTGGATAAAGTGACACAGGATGGCAAAATTATTTAAGCTGTTGCCCAGGTGTAATTGAAATCATAATCCTTGTTTTATAGTTCTTGGTGTTACTAGTTTACACACAGGCCTTCCCCTGAAAATTCCATGAGCTGTGTAAGTTATCGGGTAGCTGTAGCTATAGGAGTTTTTGTCTTCTACTCGGAGATAAAACATACATGGATGGCTTTGTTTTGGAGTGTTATTACTGTGCATAATTTTTGTTTCACATCTTATTTCTTAGAACAGGTTCAGTGATTCTTACACATTGCATGCTTTGTTCTTCATGTACTTTTTGGGTTACGTCTGCTTACTAGGCTTATATATATATTTTTAATTCTAGAAAAAGTTACAAGTGAAAATAACACCAGTGAGGATTGGGGCCTTATTATGGACATATGCGATAAAATTGGAAATACCCCCAATGGGTAAGACTCTCCTTTATTATTTTAGAGTGTATTTTCTTTCTTTTATTTGTATTCTGCTTTTTGTTTTTCTTCCTTTTTAGTCAGGTTGTTTCAGAAAAGATGCCAAACATCTGATTCTGTAGGCACTGGAGCTCTCAAACTTTACTTGGCTAAAAGTCTGTCCTGGACTGAAAGCATTTCTATCAATTTAAAAATAAATAAATAGAGTGGGGTATTTTTGGCAGGTTCCCAACTTCCACGCAATAGAATGTGCAGGACTTAGAATTAGCAAGGGATTGTAAGTAAGTAAAAAACAGTTTTGTATTTTTTTCATGGAGGAGCATACTTCCCAGTCACTGGCTGGGTTTTGTTTTGTTTTTTTAAATTCTTTGCAATCCAGTGAAAGTTAGAATTATCTAAAAGAGTTGGGGATGTCTAGTATATTTGTCTGGGGCCAAAGTAACTCTGAAATTTTAACGGTTGGGCTGAAACTTGGCAGGTGGAAAAAGCAAGTAAAAAGACACATCAAGTTTGAAAAATGGGCCAGATCAAACTGGATTCCAGAAAAATGAGCTCCCCCCATCTCCCCAAAAAATCTAGCTGAATGTATTTCAGCGGGAGGAGTTCTAGCTTCTATAGCATAGAAACTAACATACAGTGAAATATAACTATTAGGGAATTGCTCCTTTCAAACTCCCTTTTCTTCTCTACGCTTCCCCACAGACTGCCCTATTACCAAAAACACACCCTCCCCACGATTGCCCCATCATCCCAGATACTGCTTCACCCCCCAAAAGTTACTTCTTTACATCTGTCCTACCAACCCCCTAAATGCTGCTATCATGAAAATATACCCCACCCACAACTGCCTCACTACTCTACAAACTTCCCTACTCCCAAAAATTACATTCCTACAGCTGCATTACCACTCCACAAGCTGCCTCACCCCAATTAACAACCTCCCACAGCTTCACCACCTTACAAACTGCCCCATCCCTTAAAAAAACAACAAAAAAACCCACAACTACCTCACCAACTCACAAAATGCTCCATCCCTAAAAACTGCCCTCCTGCAACTGTCCCACCACCTCTCCAAATACCCTCTGCTTCTGCCTCACCATCACAAATGCTGTCCTCATTCCCAAAAGCTACTGCCTTGAAATTGCCCCACCCCAAAATCACCTTATAACTGCCCCACCAGATCCACACACTGCCCCTACCCCTAAAAATACCTTCTTGTAAGTTGCCTACCACCCCACAAACTGACACAACCCTAAACAATATCCCCAAAATGCTCCACCCCAGAAAAACACACCCTGCAACTGGCTGATCACCCTGCAAACTGCCTCCACTACAGTTGCCCCACTCCCAAAAGCTGCTCCCCCCCAACTGCTCCACCACCCTGCAAACCTCTCTAGCCATCAAAAATATCCCCCCCACTGAAAAATTCTCCATCCACCAATAATATCCCTTTCACAACATCCCTATTCTCAGAAACCATCCACTAGAACTGCTCGGCCATCCTGCAGATTACACCCCCCCAAAAGCTACTTCCCAGCAGCTATCCCCAGTCCTCAAAACTGTCCTCCTTAAATGCCCCCACCATTATCAGCTTCTCCATTACAGATGCAACACATGCACAGCAAACAGAGAAAACAGAACAGAGATACTCATACCACACCCACATGAACATCACAAATAATTCCTTAGATATGATACTGCATTTTAAATTATGTCATTTCTTTGTTTCTTCTGTGAAAGCTATTCATTGAATTTATATTGCGTTTTATTGGTTGCTATCTGTACTATTGCTACTGTCTGTTGCCATGGGCAAGGCTAGATTAAGAAACTGACAAGATAAAACATACCCTAGGTTCCAAAGATTAGGGAGGTGCTCTCAGATGTGCTCAGAACTTGGGAGGTTGGGATTGACAACTCTCTCTCTAGCAGTGGCAAACCAAGGGTAGGGCAGTGGGTGTGGCCCACCCTAGGTGCCTGTTGGGAAGAGGTGCACTCCCGCCAGGCTCACGGGAGCAGCGCGGCAAACATACAGTTTAAACTGACTTGCTGTGGTGCCTCGTGCTCTATAGCCAGCCGCTCTTCTCTCCTGCTCAGACTCATGAATTGTGAGACTTTGTTTGGGAGAGAAGGGTGGCCGGCCCTGGAACATGAGGCACCGCAGCACGTTGGCTTAATTGTAAGTTTGCCATGTTGCCCCTGTGAGCCTGGCCAGGAGGGGAGAGGGTTCATTGTGGCGCTGGCAGCATGGGGGGGGGGCGCCCGCCCCCCCGCCCGCCCCCCCCCCCCCCCCCCCCATGTACTAGGAGGCTGGAAATGACACTGTTCTCGTTTTTTACATTTAATATCTGGAAGCTGGAAGGAATGCCAACATGGTTAGACTTATTTTTTTTTTTTATTTTAAGAGTTTACAACCTCTCTGCAGTTCTCTGATCTCCGCCCTTTTGCTTGTGTCCATTGTAGCTGGCAGCAGAGACTGTGGCTATGGGGGTGGAGCACTGGCATGTTCCTCTATTCACAGAAAAGGGATGACGTGAGCTGGGGGAAGTTCCTGTGCTGTATGAGGTTAATTTCTGGGTGTGATAGAAGAGAAGTGAAGCAGCCCCCCCCCCCCCAAAAGAAAAATAGGACTATGCATTTCTCTAGGAAAGCAGTACAAATAGCTGCAGCATACTAACACTGCTACCCAGCAACATAGCAATTACTCAGTTGAACCTTTCAGACAACCCTTCCCTCTTTTCTCCTTTCCCAATCAGGGACACAGAAAATAAACACATATCCACACCCACAGATGTATACATACAAGCATTCACATACACATGTAAGAATACATAGACACACACTCAAGCACATATACAGTGATGCACAAAACCGTGCATATTCATACAAACAAAGATATATTGTCCCTCCAGTCCAGCACGTGTGGGTTGTTTCCCTCCTTTGGCAGCTGAGGAGTGAGAATAATCAAATTTTCAGATGTCACCGTAGAAGAGCTCCCTCTTGGAGTCCAAAAGTCAGTATTCTCAGTCTTCAGCAGTTGAAGGAGGAGTCTCTGCATGGCTGTGCTCCACTGAAGGAGGAGTCTCTGCATGGGTCTACCTTTCTCTAAAAGAGCATTTCTTTAATTGCTTTAAGTTCCTTAATAACTGATAGCAGAGCTGAAAAAGGCACAGACAATTTGGTTTAAGGCTGGGTTTTCACAGTACTTTTGATGGTGTCAGTGGAGAGGGCCCTGCTGATAGTGAGACTCTGCTTGTCATACTGCCATGGTCCTTGAGTGGATCAGGCAGGGCCCAGGGGCTAAAATTACTTGGAGACCTAGGTCCCTTTCCCCCTCCTCTAGATGGACAACCTTGCACTCCTAGGCAGGTTTTGTGGGTTAGTCCTAATTTTCTAAGCCTTTTATCTTTAAAGTACATTAATTTGTAGCTTGAAGAAAAAAAAAAAGGAAGTGAACTCGGAGGTGTCGGTGTGGCATCACGTCTGGCAAAGTGATTTACGATGGACAGCCTTCATAGCAGTCATAGAAACATAGAAATATGATGACAGAAAAAGACCACATGGCCTATCTAGTCTGTCCTTCCATATCAACAACTACAACAGTCCCCTTTTTACCTTTAGAGATCCTCTGTGTTTGTCCCATGCTTTTTTGAATTCAGTTACTGTCCTCATCTCTACCATCTCCACCGGGAGACTATTCCATGGACCCACTACCCTTTCCGTAAAGAAATATTTCCGCATATCACTCCGGAATCTATCTCCCTTCACCCTCATCCCATGTCCCCTCGTAGCAGAACTTGCTTTCAATTAAAAGAGGCTCTCTCCCTTAACATTTATGCCACGGAGATATCTAAACATCTCAATCATATCACTTCTATACCGCCTTTCCTCTAAGGTGTACATATTAAGATCCTTAAGTCTGTCCTCATATGCTTTATAATGAAGACCACTAACCATTTTAGTAGCCACCCTCTGCACCAACTCCATCCTGTTCACATCCTTTTGAAGGTGTGGTCTTCAGAATTGCACACTATACTCCAAATGAGGTCGCACCAAAGACTTATAGAGAGGCATTATCACCTTCTTTTTTCTGCTAGCCATTCCTCTCCGTATGCACCCAAGCATCCTTCTAGCTTTTGCTGTTGCCTTTTCTACCTGTTTAGCTACTTTAAGATCATCAGACACAACCACGCCTAGGTCCCGCTCTTCTTTAGTGGACAAAAGTACTTCACCCTCTATATTATATTGCTCCCTTGGATTGCTGCAGCCCAAATTCATGACCTTACATTTTTTAACATTAAATCCCAGCTGCCAAATTCTAGACCATTCTTCAAGCTTAGCTAGATCTCTCCTCATGTTATCTACACCTTCCTGGGTGTCTACTCTAATGCAGATTTTGGTATCATCCGCAAAGAGGCAAACCTTACCCGACAGCCCTTCCGCTATATCACTAACAAAGATGTTAAAAAGAATCGGACCAAGGACAGATCCCCGGGGCACACCACTGGTAACATCCTTCTCCTCAGAGTGAGCTCCATTTACTTGTACTCTTTGTCGCCTCCCACCCAACCAATTTCTAACCCAAGCAGTAACTTTAGGGTCCATCCCTAGGGCGCTCAGTTTGTTTATAAGTCGCCTGTGAGGAACAGTGTCAAAGGCTTTACTGAAATCTAAATACACCACATCTAGAGCTCTCCCTCGGTCCAACTCCCTGGTCACCCAGTCAAAGAAATCAATCAGATTTGTCTGACAAGACCTGCCTCTGGTGAATCCATGCTGCCTCGGATCCTGTAATCCGCTGGACTCCAGAAACCTCACCATTTTCTCTTTCAGCAGCGTTTCCAATAATTTACTCACCACCGAAGTTAAACTAACCGGCCTGTAGTTTTCAACCACATCCTTACTTCCGCTTTTGTGTAAAGGCACCACATGAGCCTCTCTCCAGTCCTTTGGCATCACTCCCGACTCCAACAAGACATTGAAAAGGTCAGTCAGTGGAGCTGCTAGAACGTCCCCAAGTTCCCTCAGTATTCTAGGCTGTATTCCATCCGGTCCCATCGCTTTATCTACTTTAAGTTGAGCTAGTTTCTCACGAACACAGTCTTCTGAAAATTGTTCAAGATGTCCCTTGCTTCTGTTCCTATTTGTGGGTGTTTTCTGAGGTCCTGCTCCTGGTTCTTCATCTGAACACAGAACAGAAATATTTGTTAAGCAATTCCGCTTTATCCTTATCAGCTTCTACATATTCCTCCCCTGCACCCTTGAGTCTGACAATACCACTTTTGCCCTTTCTCTTCTCACTAATATATCTGAAAAATATCCCCCCATTTTATTGCATTGGCTATTTCCTCCTCCTTTTGAATCTTTGCCTTCTTGACTACTTTGCTAGCTTCTCTAAGTTTTTCCAAATACAGATGCCTGTCTTCCTCTCTCTGTGATCTCTTGTATTTCATGAAGGCCTCCCTCTTTTTCTTCACTTTTTCAGCTACTTCTTTCGAAAACCATAGTGGTCTCCTTTTCCTTTTACCTTTATTTACCATTTTAGCAAAAAGGTTGGTTGCCCTTAAAATATCCCCTTTCAGTTTTGCCCACTGTTCTTCTACATCCCCCAGCTGTTCCCATCTCACTAACGACTCCCTGAGGTATTGGCCCATCTTGGCAAAGTTAGTCTTCCTAAAGTCTAAGATCCTCACCTTTGAATGGATTCTAATAGCCCTAGTCCTAATACTGAACCACACCATCTGGTGATCACTGGATGCAAAATGATCTCCCACTAGAACATCAAACACTTTCACCATTGGTAAGCACCAAGTCCAGTATAGCCCCTTCACGTGTGGGGTCTGTTACCAATTGCCTGAATAGTTCTCCCTGTAGAGAATCCAGGATCTCCTTCCTTCTAGATGATACTGCAGCAGAAATGTGCCAATCAACATCTGGCACCTTCAAGATGTCCGGTGGTGAGTTGGGTTCCCTCTCGTGTCAGGTGCTCCAGGCGTTTTTCTCAGCAACTTGAATGTTTCCTGCCACAGGGGTTAGTTTATGCAGCAGACTCTGTCTCCATGTGCATTGTGCAGGGGATCACATGGCATGTCATCGGCCGGAGTCTGCTGGGTTTTCGCAAGGGCAGGCAAGTTTGCTGAGCTCGGTTTCAATGGGAGGGTGTGAAGGCAGTGGCAGTCAGAGGCTGTGGAGCAGGATGTTCCTGTTTCTGACTATGCTGCAGTTTTGGCAGGAAAGGCAGCCATTGCGGGGGCAGCGGCCATCTCGGGCAAAGGAAAGAAAGCAAGCAAAAACACAAGCAGCCAGACTCCAAACCAGGAACTTTGGAGTCTTCCGCAAGGGGGCTAGAAGCAGTCTTTTCCCCGGATTTCATGCTCCTTATGCATAAAACCTGTTATCTGAAGCAAGCTCAAATACAAACAGAGAAGGAGCAACCCAGGCAGGAGGATTTATTGGAGCTGGGACCTGAAGCCTTATTGGGCAGCACTCCAGAAGTGGAGAAGTCCCCGTTCAAGATGGCATGGGGGGAGGGGGGAGCCTTCCTGGGCAAACCAGGACTCTCCTCAGTCCCTAAACTCAGAGGACCTGATAGAAGGGCCCTTGGAGCTGATGGGTGAGCACAGTGAGCAGGAGCTAGAGGATGAGGAAATCCCGCAGGGAGAGGACCCCAGTGCGTTGTGGGTGTACCATAAGAACGAGCTGGCATTCTTGGTCAGTCACTTGCTGATGGCACTGAACATTGTCCAGGTCCCTGCGGTGCCGGAGGAGCCTTTGGAGGATCCATGTTGCAGTGTGTTAAGGCTTCTCAGACTGCATGTCCGGTGCACAGAATTAAGAGAGTGGTTGAGGAAGAATGGGAAGTGCCCAAGACAGGTTTAAGGGACGCGAAGGCTCTCGGCCACTTATATCCCATTCCAGAGGAGGAGAAGGAACTCCTAAAAATGCCTAAGGCGGATGCCTCAGTTTCTACGATGACCAAGCAGACCACTATCCTGGTAGAGGGCAGTGCACCTTTGAAAGATCTACTGGACTGCAAGCTGGAGACGTTTTTGAAGCAGTCCTTTGACACATGTGCATTCATACTTCAGGCTTCCATTTGTGGAGCTTATGTTACCAGGGCCTCCATTCGGTGGCTACAAAATTTGCTGGGAACTGAGGAGAGCCCAGTGGGGGCTTGGAGGTGGCAAATTTGGAATCTTCCTCAGCTTATCTGGCGGATGCCTTTTATGACATGGTATGGGCTTCCTCCGAATCCATGGCATTGATTATTGCGTCCAGACACTTCTAGTGGTTATGGAACTGGTCGGCCAATATGTCGTCTAAGACTAGGCTACGTAAGCTCCCCCAATAAAGGTAAATTACTGTTTGGGGACGTACTGGAAAAGATTGTGAAGAATCTCAGAGAAACAAAGGAAGCAAAGTTGCCTGAGGACTGGCCTAAGATGCCGAAGCAGGGTAACATGGTCAAGGGGCAACCTAGAGATTTTATAAGGTTCCGTGTGGTGCATTTTTCCCCTTATCAATTAAGACGCTATTCCCTCTGGGGGCAGCCCTTTCGGGGCTACCGAGGGACCGGTAGGGGCTGCTATTTGGTGCTGGTAGCCCCCGCTAAGAAACCCCAATGGAGCAAGGCAGGTCAATTCTGGAGTGCTTCCTGTGGGAGGTCGACTGCAGCATTTACCCCACCTGGGCCAATATCACAACCGACCAATGGGTGCTGGAGATAATTTGGGAGGGGTATGCGCTGGAGTTTGCGTGCCCTCTTCCCAAGGCCTTCATACAGTCGTCCTGCAAGGCTCCTTCCAGGCAGCGTGCCGTTCAGGACACATTGCAGCGCTTATTATAATTGATGGTGGTGGTACTGGTGCCGCGAGACCAGTGCAGCTTAGGTCGATACTTGATTTATTTTGTGGTACCCAAAGAGGAAGGTTCTTTTTGCCCCATCTTGGACCTCAAGGAGGGTCGAGCATTATGGGTGCCACTTTTTCGCATGGAGACCCTGTGATTGGTTATTCTTTCTGAAAGGCAGGGAGAGTTTCTCTCTGCACTAGACTTCATGGAGGCATATTTACACATTCCAATTAAGCTGGAATATCAGCAATATCTGTGGTTTGCAGTCCCACTGGGCCATTTCAAATTCAGGGTGCTGTCCTTTTGGCTTAGTCATAACCCTGCAAATTTTCACCAAAGTCATGGTACTGGTGGCTGCAGCCTTGAGGCTGGTAGGAATACTAGTGCACCCGTACCGGGACAACTGGCTAATCAGAGCGAAATCATAACCGAAGAGTATTCTCGCCACACAGAAGGTGGTGGAGTTTCTGCAGTGCTAGGTTGGGTGTTCAATTTTGCCAAGAGCAAGGTTGAGCCTATTCAGGACCTGGTCTACCTGGACGCTTGATTTGACACTGCAGCGGGCATTGTTTCCCTGCCAGAGGAAAGAGCAGAGAAACTTTGGAGTCAGGTAAGGAGCTTTCTTGACATGGGTGCGCCCTCGGCCTGGCACTATCTACAGCTCCTGGGTTCCATGGTGGCGGCGCTGAGTCTTGTGCCATGTCTCGGGGCCCACATGCAACCCCTGTAATGGGCGATGCTATCCAGGTGGTCTCCACAGCATCACTTTTTGTCCAGAAGATTGGTGTGCCTGCTGCAGACCAGAGCACAGTTTGGATTGGTGGCTATGGCTGGACATCTGGCAGCAGGGATGCTGCTGGAACTGCCTGACTGGGTACCTATTACTGCAGATGCCTTGCCAGATGGGGGCACATTGTAAGACGGGGGTGCATTGTAAGTCATACGTCATGCAAGGCCGATGGTCTCTGGACGAGAGCGTGTGGTCTATAAATTGGATAGAGTTGATGGCGATGTTCCTGGCACTACAAGCCTTCCATGAGTGTGTCCGCCACTAAGTGGTGTGAATCTGCTCTGACAATGTGACTGCAGTGGCTTACATCAATTGGCAGGACGGAATGGGTAGTGGAGCCTCTCCTCTTGTGGGCAGAGCTCAACCTCGCAGCTCTCTTGGCTGCCCATGTAGTGGGCAAGGAGAATGTCCAGGTGAATTACCTCAGTTGGCACAGACTAGATCCAGGAGAATGGGAGTTGAATGTAGCAATCTTCCACAAACTTACGAGGCGATAGGGGACACCAGTCATGGATTTGATGGCATCCTGCTCCAATGCCAAGGCAAACTGATTTTTCAGCAGATGCAGGGAGCTGATGTCAGAGGGTCTCTATGCCGTGGCACAGAGGTAGCCTACAGAAGGGCTCCTGTATGTGTTCCCTTTGTGGGCTCTCTTAGGGCATCTGCTGCAGTGCATAGAGAGTCACCGAGGTCCAGTGATCCTCATTGCGCTGGATTGGCCTCGGCGACCATGATATGCTGATCTGACCCTCCTCTTAATAGCCAGCCCATGGCATCTTCCCAGCAGAATCAATCTGTTATCACTGGGGCCAATCTTATTCCACAAGTGGATCAGTTCTGCTTATGGCATGGCTCTTGAAAGGCACAATTGAGGTGCAAGGGGTATTCCGCAGCAATGGTAGCTACGCTTCTCCAGGCACAGAAGTGGTCTACCTCATTGGCATACATTACAGTATGATGTGTATTTGAGAGCTGGTATGCAGAGTGCAGTGTACAACCATTGTCGTTATCCATCCTGGAGGTCCTGACATTCCTGCAGGCGGGATTGGAGAGAGGTCTGGCTTTAGACTCATTAAGGATTTAGCTGGCTGCACTCTCATGTTTCCAGGGGCGTGTGCAGGTATACTCCCTGGGGCACATCTGATTTCTTAGGGCTGTGAAGCAGGTGCAGCCACCCTTGCAACTGAAGGGATTTGAACCTGGTACTCACTGGATTAATAAAGGCTCTGTTTTGAGCCGCTAGCCCGGCGGCCTTAAAAGATCTTACTCTGAAGGTGGTTTTTTTGTCTGGTGGCAATTTGTTCTGCTTGGTGAGTGTCAGAGCTGTACCTGACCTTGTCCAAGGAAAGGGTGGTGTTCAGAATAGTGCCTTCCTTCCTTTCTTTCCAAGGTGGTTTTGTGTTTTCATTTGAATCAGGCAGTGTTGCTGCCTGATTTCTCTCTGCAGGATGATTTGGAGGAAGGATGGCAGCCTTATTTGCTGAGCGTACCCAGAGTTTTTAAGCACTATTGGAAGCATACGGAATCCTTCCATAGGATGGAAAGATTGTGCTGTATGGGAATTTATGCAAGGGTGAAGTGGCCTCCAAGGTTTCCATAGCATGCTGGGTGAAGGAGGTGATTGGCACTTCCTTACCTCTCACCAGATAAGCAGAGGCAATCAGGCTTTGGGCATACACTCAGTGGGCGCAGTTGATGTCCTGGGCGGAATACAAGTTGGTCCCACCAGCGGATATCTGCAAGGCAGTGAGTAGACTTTGCTGCATACTTTTACGTGTCATCGCCTCAGCGTGCAAGCAGCGGGCGATGCATGTTTTGGAGCGTCAGTGTTACAAGCCAAACTTGTGGGTTCCTCCCATGTTTAGTTACTGCTTTAATACATCCCACATGTGCTGGATTGGACTGGTGGGATGATATGGAAGGCAAAATTAGACCTTACCTGCTAATTGTCTTTCCTTGAGTCCCTCCAGTCCAGTCCAAGACCCTCCTTAGTCAATTTATCTCAGTGTCTTCGAGGGAAGGGTATGTCCAGCTTGAGGGCAGATTCTGGGAAGAATTGCATCACTTGCAATCCGGGGTCTTTCGTGGACTGGCAGTGTTGGCAGGTAGAGACTTGCTATTGCTCTCTCTCTCTCATTGATACTGCTATATGTTTAAAAAATAAAAGGAAGCTATATGGAAATTAAGAGAGCATTTGTTACTTAGATGGTGACTAGACAGCCAAGGCTCTGTTCTCTTCAGTTCTGCTTTGTCAGTAGGATACTGACTCCTGGGCTCCTCTTCTACTGTGACATTGGAAAGTTTGATCATGCTTAGCCCTCAGTTGTTGGAGGGAGACTGCCCACATGTGCTAGACTGGACTGGAGGGACTTGATGAAAGACAATTACTGTACTCAATATTGTAAATCAATCCCTCCTCCAAGGCATTATGCCAAATTAACTCAAACTTTCTGTCATTCGCCCAATCCTCAAAAACAACTCACTTAACAAAGACGACCCAACCTCATGTAGGCCAATATCCATCATTCCATTTTTGGCAAAAGTTATGGAAAAAACTGTTAATCCAACTCCAAGATTTCATAGACCTCAACGAGCCTTTTGACGAACACCAGTATGGGTTCCGCCCATATCATGGTGTTGAAACTCTGCTCTTTACCTTATTTGATACACTCATCTGTGGCATAGATAATGTAAACCAAGCTTTTATTCTTGTTTTCCTAGATATCTCCTCCGCCTTTGATTGTGTTGATCATAATATTCTCCTGACAAGACTAGCCCATGTAGGTATAGCTGGAGCAACTTTAAAATCATTCAAATCCTGTATCTCCAACCTCTTTCAATATGTAAAAATAAATCAAGAATCATCATCCACTTTCCCTCAAGAACAAGGGATCCTCCAAGGTTCTGCTCTCTCTGCCCTACCATTTAGTCTGTATCTTCAACAGTTATGTGTAATCTTCAAGAAACACAAAATCAAATACCATATTTATGCCGATGATGATATGGTATACATACCAGTAGACATAAAAACCCCATCATGCAATAACATTACCGATTGCCTGCTAGGAGCAGAATCATGGTTTAATTCAAATAACCTTCACATAACTTTAAAAAAAAAACAACAAATTCTTTTTATAACAAGGAACCAAAACTTCACCTCCCCCCTACATTTAATATACGTGACATCATGCTTCAAGTAAAAAACAAGGTAAAGAACCTCTGAATAATACTAGAGAGATCCCTCAATATGTCAGCCCAAATAAAACAAACTGCCAGAATAATTTTCTACAAACTAAAAACTAGACAACACCTCAGACCCCTCCTAGAACCACATGATTTCAGAACAGTAGTCCAAATACTAATTACTCCTCACTTGGACTACTGCAACAGCGTGTTACAGGGTCTGCCCAAAATGTCTCTTCACACACTTCAGTTAGCACAGAATGTAGCCACCAGAATTATTACAAAGGCAAGCTTGACAGATCACATCACCCCAATACTTTATAACCTTCACTTGCTTCCGAAGGCTAACAGGATTAGATACAAAATATTGATTTGTTATATTTGAACTACTCAATAACATCTCCCCCTCCATCCTTACAACTAAAATACAAACCCAAACAGATGTCGGGAACAGGAGAAAAAATAATCAAAATCTCCTTGTAATTCCAGCCACAATTCATAAAGCAAAATGAGCTACCAGCAACAGAGCCTTTACATACACAGCACCCAAATTCCCTTCCAGACACTCAGATCAATCAAAGATCTACACACTTTCCATAAGCAGTTAAAAACTCCTATTCTCAGAGTACTAGAATAGTTCCAACAACAATAACAATAACCTTCATTCTTCCCATGAAATTCCCCCTATCTAACTAACCAGCGTATTGGTATCTACCTACCATGTATGACCATTCCTCCTATCTGACCTAACCAACCTCTCGGTAACTACCTACCAAGTATGACTATTACCACCCCACAGGTAGTATTCACATATTTTTCATGTATATACTTAACCATCTTCCACCTGATTTGTTCCAATGTGAAAGCTGATATGTAAACAGTTCAATGTATAATAGTTCTCAACTTTGTTCTCTGTAATAAACAATTGTTTGATGTAAACCGTTCCTGATTGTTGGAAGGGACGGTATAGACATAATGTTCAAATAAATAATTGTTATTTATTTAATTAACAGGTAAGGTCTAATTTTGCCATAGAGGCACACAAACAAAATAGACACAGGCATACACACAGAATAAACATACATAATGTAATAAAACATACCTTTTTACACAATAACAGACTTCTCAGTGAAGCAAAGGGTTATTTTAATTACATTCTTGCAAGAAGGGTGCCTGACTGAACAGACACATTTATCCTCTGTTTCACAGTTCTTTTATAGTACACTTTGTCCTCTCCCTCTTCTGACATGTCTATAACTCATTGGTTAATACTGTCTCACTTCACTTCTTGCACTTCCGCACCTGTGGCAGGCTACATGTTTCTAGCCACGTAGTCTCTCCTTCCAGGATGCAGATATACAAAATTATGTTACAGAGTGGTAGATGAGTGGAATACAAAATTATATTACATTGTAAAAATAACATATCACATTTGTTTATATCACATAACACACACACACGAGCGACAAATGCATGTACAAAAAGAATAAACAATTACTCGGACACATACACACATGGCTCTTTGCCACAAAGTGCAATGCCCCTTAGCGCAGGCACTAGCACAGCGCTTGTGCACAATTTTCTGCACTAGTGTGGGTGTGGAATGCAGGAAGGAATCTAAGGCAGGCATAATCAATGCACTAATTGCAGTGCATAGCATATTTAAGTGGACGGTAATGAAGCAACCCATGCAGCACAGATAGAGAAATTTGCAGAAGACCAGAAGGCTAAGCTCAGTGCTGGATTTTTACTCAAGTTCTGAGGCGATGTTAAGGGTTAGCTCATTGTTCTGTGATGCGTGCTAGTGAGGAATTTGTGCTTGTTTCTAGAGCGCACAGTCCCTGAAAAAGCAAACAGCAGTGGAAGCGTATTCGATTAATGGTGTGTGTCTGTGTTTGTGCTGGAATGCTATCTGACGCTTAAACAGCAAATGCGCAGAATTTCTGTGCCCAATAATATTAGTATTTATGAACACCGATTGCTGAGAGAATCTAGGGGTTAGGGGTGGTCTCTCCACAGGGTCATCAGGAATCTTCATTGACTTGATGACACCTAACAAAAACATGAACACTGATATTATTCTGAGCAGAGCTTCTATGCAGAATAATATTGCTCTTTATGCACCAGATAGCATTCCAGCACATGAGCACAAGTGCCCATTTGTTTTTCATGCTAAGGAAAGACCCCTATGTACACGTTTGGCCTGCTGTCCTTGTTTAGCGCAGACTATTTGCATACAACATGCCATTTTCTTACTGTTTTCCGAGCAAAACGGCTGCACTAAACTTGTGTTAGGAAACCCTGCACTAGAGTGCGGCGCTGAAAGCTGTAGTGCAGGGTTTCTGCATCGAGCCCATATAGGGGTTTTATGCTCTGTATGCTTTCTCCACTTGTTAACTGAGGAAAAAATTGTTTTTAGATTACTTTGATCCAAGGCCATCTGCAGGTTGATAATTAGCCGATAGTGCACTTACTGATCCCTGGTACTATAAGAACATAAGAGATGCCATGCTGGGTCGGACCAAGGTCCATCAAGCCCAGTTTCCTGTTTCCAACAGTGGCCAATCTAGGTCACAAGTATTTAGCAGGTTCCCCAAAGGGCATAGGTTCCACAATGCTTGTACTGGGGCAAGCAGTGGATTTCCCGGGTCCCCTTTAATAGTGGTTTATGGACCTTGCCTCCAGGAACTTGTCCAAACCTTTTTTTAAAGCCAGCTACATTAACAGTTTTTACTACATCCTCCGGTACCCATGATTGTTGATTTAAAAATCTTTATATGGAAACTACCTGTTTTCTTTTCCCCTCTCCCCCCTCCAAAAAAAATCATGCACTTTATATTTGGCCTGATGTTTAATTGTTATGACTTATGTAAACAAGATTACTATGTTATCTATATCATTTGCATATTCTGTTACTTTAGATTGACTGAGAAATATGCCATGGGGCTTTCAAAAACTCTTTTTTTTGAAAACCTTTCTAGGCCGAAAGACTGCTTAAAAGTCATTCTGAAAAGAATAAATCACAAAGTCCCTCATGTTGCCTTGCAAGCACTAACTGTAAGTAGATTTCAGTGAAATATCTTTGGAATATATTAATAATGCAACCAAACAAGGTTTATTCATTGCTTGCATTTGAGAACGGTAAATATGTCTGCAAGTTTATTTTTTATGCTGTGTCTTTATGTTTTTGATAACTTGTACTCCTTTTTCTAATGACTTTTAGCTTTTAGGTGCCTGTGTATCAAATTGTGGGAAACCATTTCACTTAGAAATATGTTCACGAGATTTTGCAACTGAAGCACGTGGAATAATAAATAAGGTAAGCTATTAAAAACTGCATGAGGATCTACACAGCAGACCACTCAATTTGCTGAGATTTATAATAGTGGAAATAACTAGTAGCAGCTTTTAAGAACTTCAAATATTAACATCACCTCAAGAATGTAAGAAAAGATAGAGGGGGAAAAAGAAGATGTTCATGGATTTGTTTGTGTAACCCATCTTTCACTGGGATGAGAGTTTGCCCTGGAGGGTACACAAAGATGGATTAAAAAAAAAACAAAAAACAAATAACTGTGGATAGGAAGAAGCAGATGCTACAGGCCCTCACTGGCTGACTATGAGAAAATTGCAACACACAAGAACACTTAAAAAATAAAAATAAATCAGTCTATTCCAGTTTAATGAAACAGCTATATTAGGTGAAATACCCCAAATTAAGTATTTTTAAGATAGCAAAGAGAAAAGCAGAAATGGAAAAGATACTCAAAGTCCCAATTTCTTTCACGCCCACTTTTAGATACAGATCAGATCCGTTCATCAGGTCGCATTCTGAGTTTCTCTTCTGGGACTCTGGGAGGATATACATTCTAGTTTTTTCCCTTCAGGGTCCCAGACTGGGTATCCCTGACCCCCCAAGATCTCCTGACAGCTACTGTCACAGAAAACACTTTGCAAAATTCACAGTTTCTTTCTCTGCACTTAGGACATATACTTAAATGATAGTGCTCTAGGACCTTCAATAAGAAGATCTCAAGTTACTCCTCAAAAAGTCCTCCTTCAGGGAAATACCAAAGTAGGGAAAATAACTTTACCTCTCCAAAAGACAAAGGGGAGGATATTCAAAGGCATTTACACGGTTCGCAGACCTGCAAAGAGTGTCCATGCTGCTTAGTGGGATTTTCAGCAGCACTAACACAAGTTGTGCCATTGAATATCCGTGGGTGTTGCCGCTGCATGCCTCGATGCTATAAGGTTAACATCAGGGCATTCCAGTGCGTAGCAGAGGCGGCACCTGTTGCTAACCAGGCAGTGGCAAAAGCTGGCCTATTTTTACTCACGAGAGCTTGTGGCGCCACCACTGAATATCGGGCCCAAAATTTTCTTTAAATTCTTCCTGTAAAAATGCTCTGTTTCTGGGTACTAGGGTTCCGCCGGCATTCATCCCTCACACACAGATTGGACTGCTCAGGGGCTAAAATGGGATGTATCGTGTTGGTCCCAATCACTTCCCAAGACATATTTCAAAAATCTACTGGTTCGTTTCTCCAAGTCTTCCCTTAGGTCTATCCCTCATCAAATCTCCTCCTTTGGTTAGGCCAAGCTGGTTTAGGGCAACTTCTCCCCCTGTACAAGGCCTAGCCAATCCTGAAGAGGGGCAGACCCTTGCTATTCCTTTACTTTTCAAAAACTGCTAGCCCGATGACAAAGGACTTTAAATAGCTCTCTCTAAATCCTAAAAGGGTACACCTACTGCCAGGGATAGACATTCCTTCACTACATCACAACACTCGCAGTTCACATTAGGAGCAGGACTCCAGAATTTTCCCCATTTTAAATATAGAATAACAATTCCTGGGGTCTGCTGTACTTATGGTGAAATTAGACTTACCTGCTAATTGTTGTTCCTTGAGGAACTCCAGTCCAGTCCCAAACCTCTGTGGTTTAGCACCTTCTCCAGAAGCTTGGAGACTGAGCAACGTCATTCTTTTGACGACAGTGGTACTAATACCACAGGGACCGCCTCCTTGCTCCAGTAACCTATTGACAAAGCAGACTCACCAGAGCAACAATTAAGTAGCAAACATTATAATGCACTATTCCTAACTGTAACTATTAAGGTAAGGTGTGGAAAAAATTTCACTTTCCAACAAGCTCGAATACTTACGTGCTTTTGTACTGTATAGGGCCGCCCTCCCCCTTCCCAGAGGATCTTGACTCTTTCCGAATCCCCATTCCCTTGCCCTCCCCATATGGACCTTAAGCCTTACAGCTGCTTCTCCAGTTTACCAAGTGACATACGACTTCTCTTCACGTCAGGCTATAGTCCAAATAAAACTGCACTAGGGAGGGATACGGGACTGGACTGGAGTTCCTCAAAGAACAACAATTAGCAGGTAAGTCTGATTTCACCTTTCTCATCGTCCCTCCAGTCCAATCCCAAACCTCTGGGGATGTAACAGTGCAGTGATAAATTCAACGGGAGGAACCTGCTAGACCAGCCTGAAGCACTGCTGATCCAAACCAAGTATCTCTTTCCGCCTGAACATCCAGCCGGTAATGCTTAACAAAAGAATTTAAAGACTACCAAGTAGCCGCCTTACAAATTTCAATTGCCGGAACCAAACTGTACTCTGCCTACGACGCCGCTTGCGCCCTAGTCAAATGAGCTCTAAGGCCTTCTGGAACTGCCTTATCCTTCAACATGTACGCTGACGCTATAGCCTCTTTGATCCATCTGGCAATGGAAGCTTTTGCAGCTGCTTCCCCTTTTCCTGCCCCTCCAAACAGGACAAACAGCCTATCTGTTTTGCAGAAACCCGCCGTTCTGTGCAAATACCTCTTTAACGCTCGCTGGACGTCTAGTAGATGCAACTTTCCCGAATGCTCATCTTTACTACCGTCCCCAAAAACCAGCAAAGACACTACTTGATTCACATAGAAAGCCGACACTACTTTGGGCAAAAAGGATGGTACTGGCCTCAATACCACCTTGCTATCATAAAAGGACAAAAAAGGCTTCTGGCAAGATAAAGCCTGTAATTCTGAAATCCTCCGAGCAGAACTTTTCTGGCTTGCCGCCATCATCTTCACTCTCCCCGTCCAGGTGAGAGCAACGCCGCTGCCTGGCCTGCCCTCCCGAGCAATTACTCCGGCCCAATTCGGGGCTGTGGGAGTGGGAGGAGCAGAGAGCAGCTTGAAAAAGCAGCTGCTGCCGGCGGGAAATTCCTTTCTGGCTTGCCGCCATCATCTTCTCTCTCCCCGTCCGGGTGAGAGCAACGCCGCTGCCTGGCCTGCCCTCCCGAGCAATTACTCCGGCCCAATTCGGGGCTGTGGGAGTGGGAGGAGCAGAGAGCAGCTTGAAAAAGCAGCTGCTGCCGGCGGGAAATTCCTTTCTGGCTTGCCGCCATCATCTTCACTCTCCCCGTCCGGGTGAGAGCAACGTCGCTGCCTGGCCTGCCCTCCCGAGCAATTACTCCGGCCCAATTCGGGGCTGTGGGAGTGGGAGGAGCAGAGAGCAGCTTGAAAAAGCAGCTGCTGCCGGCGGGAAATTCCTTTCTGGCTTGCCGCCATCATCTTCACTCTCCCCGTCCGGGTGAGAGCAACGCTGCTGCCTGGCCTGCCCTCCCGAGCAATTACTCCGGCCCAATTCGGGGCTGTGGGAGTGGGAGGAGCAGAGAGCAGCTTGAAAAAGCAGCTGCTGCCGGCGGGAAATTCCTTTCTGGCTTGCCGCCATCATCTTCACTCTCCCCGTCCGGGTGAGAGCAACGCCGCTGCCTGGCCTGCCCTCCCGAGCAATTACTCCGGCCCAATTCGGGGCTGTGGGAGTGGGAGGAGCAGAGAGAAGCTTGAAAAGGCAACCCACTTACAGACAGGCCCGCGCCTGTCGGGCCCGCGCCGGAGGGCCTCGCCAGAGGGCCCTTTGGCGTGGCCCTTAGGCGGGGCACGATAAGCAAAAAGCTACATCCTAACAAAGTCATCTGAGGAGAACCCTCTCTCCCCCGGAGACAAGTAACCGAAGCTCCAGCCACTCTGAAACCTGCATTCACAAAAGAGATCTTTGAATGTGAATCCCTCCCCCTACACCAAGATCTACCACTAAAGCAGCAAACGCAGAGGCCACGTCCTACACCCAAGTACAGCTGAGCTCCCATAGAGGGTCGAGATCGCGTACTTCACCTCCTCCACAGAACTTCAATCACAGCAAGTATACTCTTCACAAACTTTATCCAACTGACTTTTCCCCTTTCTTAACTTCTTACATTACTGTTGTCAGTAGCAGCTGTCAGTAACAGTCTCATATTACTGTTACCAATCAGCCATTACATGTATAATACTGTAGAAATACTGTTACCAGTAGCTGTCTCATTTATATTACATGTATAATACTGTAGAAATACTGTTGCCAGTAGCTATCTCATTTATAAAACTGTTTCCAGGTTTTCAGACTATCACTAACAGCAATTAATCACACATTGTATTATTACTAGTAGCTAATTGTTAACAGTAACTAGTTCTCTCACCCTCCTCTCGGATATTGATACATTGTTATATTGTCATCTGTAGCACATATACTATTGTATTGTTATTTGTAACCCAGTAGCTACAACACTATAGAGTGTATCCTATTAGTCATCTACTATTGCCAGTAGTCACCCAGTTCATCGAAAACTGTCACAGACAGCTATATACCATCAATACACAGACACATCCACTAGTCCCCATTCCCAGAGCCCCGTTCTCAGAGTTCCTTTGCCCACCAAAATATATACACAATGTCTCCCACAAGACAGGTAAACCTCCCACTCACTCTCATTCTAATAACTCTCCTAACTCAACACATCTACTCATACAAAACCAATCAAAACCCCTATAATCATATCCCCATCATACATAATCGTTACAGAAACCCATATAACATTATCACTACCCACAATCCGCACCAAAACACACCACACTATTCAACCTTTACACACACTCACAATAATTACTCAAGCAATGACTCAAACAGACACCATCGCAGACTCATCCAAATAAAACACCAGCCACACACTGGTTTAAGCGACAACACAACCAAAATAGATACCCAAACAAAGCTCATCTTAATAAACGTTAGATCCATACGAAATAAAATACCAATCATCAACGACATGATAAAAGACACAAACCCGGAAATCATCTGCATTACTGAAACATGGCTCACTCCCCACAGACACCGTACTACTAAACCAGTTAACATCACATCAATATGATACATTCAGCTGCCATCGGGATGCAAAAGAGGAGGTGGCACCCTCATACTCGCTAAAAAAGACCTACAATTCACCTTAACATGCTTAAACAATATAGATGGAATAGACATCATCAACATAGAAATAGAACCCTTGCACTTACTCTCATATATAGACCCCTTTCAACTGATCAAAAAAACCTCTCCTCCATCTTAGAACTTGCATGCACAGCATCACCAAACAAACCTCTCATAATCCTAGGTGATTTGAATCTCCCTTCCCTGAATAACTCTCAATCAGACAATTTCATAGATGCTATGACCCAAATGGGTTACACTCAGATAATACATGCTCCCACCCACATAAAAGGCAACACCTTAGATCTCATCTTCCTTCCCTCCTCCCTTCTTAATAACCAACACCAACATACCCCTCCAACAATAACAGAGGTACCATGGTCTGATCACTACCTTATCACACTCCACCTCCCAGCTCAAGCAACACTAAACACAACAAACTCATCACCCCACATATCACGTTTTACACACTTTGACAAAGCTAATTTCCTTGACAAAGTATTACCCATACTCAACACAAACCTCCCAGACATCGAATCCGCTGTAAACCACTGGAATCAAACAGTCCAGAAAGCAGCTACCCCCACACATACCATGCATAAACAAGTAAAAAAGACAGAAAAATGGTTCACGAGAGAACTAGCAAATATAAAAAAACAATTGAGGAAACAAGAAAAGAAATGGAGGAAAACTAAATCTGACGAAAACAAATCCCAATATATGACCACCCTCAACAATTACAAAAATGCAATTAACAAGTCAAAAAAGGATTACCACTCCAAAGTAATAAACATGGCTATCAACCGCCCCAGAGAACTATTCGCAATCGTAAAACTTTGACAAAAGCTAAAAACCAAGAGCCAAACAGTCGGCTATAAGCATACAGACCTTAGCAACCCACTTTGCAGAAAAACTAAAGTGCAAATCCAACACCATACCAATAACACTACCTACAAACACTGAATCTAATAACACATGGACCTCCTTCAACACGATAGATCAAAAACACCTTCTTAGGATCATAACACTTATCAACACCACAACTTCTCCACTTGACCCATGTCCTGTGTCATGGATCAAATGCACAAAGGAAGAACTCGCTGAAAACATCCAACAAATGGTGAACCAATCCCTTGTCCAGGGCATCATGCCCAACGCCCTAAAACTCACAACGCTTCGACCAATCAGATAAAACACTAAACTTGACCCAAAAGACCCAAACTCTTACCGACCGATAGCCAGCATTCCATTTATAGCTAAAATAATAGAAAAAAACGTCCAATTACAATTACAAGATCATATCGATGAACACAAACCCTTAGACTCTCACCAGTTTGGCTTCCGCCCCTACCACGGTGTAGAAACCCTTCTAACTACACTGATAGACTTCCTCATCAAAGGCACAGATGATAGCAGTCAAGGCTTCCTACTCCTCTTCATAGACATCTCTGCCGCCTTTGACAACATCAACCACCTTACTTTGATCAATAGACTAGAAAATCTAGGAATAGGTGGGACAGTACTCAATTGGTTTAAGTCTTACATCACAAACAGACTAATACGTGTTCAAATAGACCAGGAAGTGTCAGAAACCTTCCCCCAAGGACAAGGAATACCCCAGGGATCCGCCCTTTCTGCCCTCCTTTTCAACCTGTACCTCCAACCCATTACAAAAATATTCAGAAAACACAAAATTAGTCACTTTATCTATGCTGATGACATCATGCTTGCTCTCCCCATATCCACCAAAAAAAATCCTACCTACGATGCCCTATCAAAATGCATGGTGGAGACCACCTCCTGGATGGAATCTAACTACCTTAGCATCAACCTCAAAAAAACTGAGGCAATGTTCGTAACAAGATCACCCGTGACTGAGAACACCTATCCAACATCAATCTCAATCATAAATACAACTATACCCGTCAAAATAGAGGTAAAATACCTAGGGGTAATAATAGACCATACACTCACCATGCTACCACATATAAAACAGACGGTAAAAACCATATTCTACAAACTCAAAACCATACAACACCTAAGACCCCTTCTTGACACCCATGACTTTAGATCAGTTGTCAACACACTCATCACCCCACACTTCGACTATTGTAATAGTCTCTTAATTGGCCTACCACAAAAAAGTACATACCTACTCCAAAGAGCCCAGAACATCTGTGCCAAAGTAGTCACAAAAGCCCGCCTAGTAGATCATGTAACCCCAATAATGCTGGAACTGCATTGGCTCCCTATAAACAGCAGAATCAGATATAAAATCCTCCTAATCACATTCAAGCTCCTGAACAACATCGCCCCATCATATCTATCCATGCTATTACATGCCCCATCAGAATCAAGAACTCGCAGACTAAACGCAACACACTCACTTGAAATACCAAATTCATTCAAAAAAACTAAAAAATCCACCAGCACCAGAGCCTTCTCATTCACTGCCCCCATGCTCTGGAATAATCTCCCAATAAACCTTCGGATCATAAAAGACCTCACCCAATTTAGAAAGGAACTCAAGACATACCTTTTCTCCGAACACTATGAAATCCCATATCCCCAAGTCCAACCACACACCATCCCCAAACACTCAAACACAAAGCCCTAAAACCACACTCAACTACCCACACACATACACCCACCACATACTCCCACCACATACACCCCAAAATACTCCCAAGAGATGAAAAAAGGAAATAAATTCCTCCACACACACACATATGAAAGGTAAAAAACTCTGACTACCTATAAAAAGGTAGAAAACTCTGATCAACACTACGCTACAGAAACTTATTAATGTATATAAAATGTAAATAGTTTTGACAATTAATGCACAGTTATTTGTATAAAGTTACAATGTTATAAATCTCTGTTAATAACTATTATCTGTATAAAGTTAAAAAATCTCTGTTCCATGTAATGTATACATTAGTATACAAATTTGTTTACTTGTTCCATGTAAACCGCCCCTGATCTCTGGAAGGGGCGGTATAGAAGAAATAGATAAATAAATAAATAAAATAAATAAATAAATAAATATCGTCACTGGAAACACCACCTTAAGTGTAAGGTCCTTTATTGACGCCCTTGACAGAGGCTCAAAAGGCTCACGTACCAATGCCTCTAGAACTAACTGAAGATCCCATGTCGGAACTGACGGTCTACAGGGTGGCCTCAAAAGACACCGCCCTCAAAAAACGTTTAATATCCGGATGCGCTCCCAGCACCTCCCCTTTTACCTTACTTCTAAAACAGGATAGCGCTGCCAACTGAACTCTCAATGATGCTGACGCCAAACCTTTATCCAAACCATCTTGTAAGAAGGCTAGAATCTGAGCAACCGAAGCTCTCAACGCCTCTACACTCTTATCCGCACACGCTTCAAAAACACGCAGATATGAACATACGCCAAAGAGGTAGATCTCCGTCTTGCCCTCAACAAGGTGGAAATCACCGCCGAAGAGTATCCTCTCGCTATCAGCCTTGCACTTTCAAGAGCCAAGCCGTAAGTGAGAATCGATCCACATGAGGCATGCGCTGCAGACCCTGGAAAAATAGGTCCCTCCGAACCGGAAGCTGCCATGGCTGCTCCACTAAGAGTTGAATTAGATCCGCATACCATGGTCGTCTTGGTCAATCCGGCACGATCAAAATAACCTGTCCCCTGTGCACTTCTATTCACTGTAGTACCCGACCTATCAACACCGAAGGTGGGAACACGTACAGGAGCTGTTCCTCTGGCCATCTTTGTATGAGAGCATCTAGACCTTCCGTCATTCTCTCTCTCCTTCTGCTGAAAAATTGGTTGGCCTTTGCCGACTCGAAAGTCGCCATTAGATCCATTACTGGCGTCCCCCAATGGCACACCAACATGTCGAACACTTCCGGATGCAGGACCCACTCTCCCGGGTCCACTTTTACCCAACTCAGAAAATCGGCTTCCACATTGTCTACTCTTGCCACATGTGATGCCGACAAAGCTGTCAGGATTTCCTCGGCCCAATCAAACAGCTGTTCGGCTTTGGCCTCCAGAGATACACTGCTAGTACCCCCTTGGCGATTGGTGTAGGCCACCGCGGTTGCGTTGTCGGACAGTACTCGAATCGCCTTTCCTTGCAACCAAGGTTGAAAGGCTTGAAGTGCTAGCGTTACCGCTTTCAACTCCAATCTGTTGATTGACCAAACAGTGCCGCCAATCCCCCTGGCAGGAGCGATGGAGAAGGGGCGAGATCCAGAGTGGAGGAAGGCCCCACCACCGCCACTATAGGTGGCAAAGAGGGGGAAACCGGCTCCTGGTGGACTAAGGTTGAGTCTTTCTGATTCTCTACACCTGCGTCCATAGCCTGCTCCATCGCGGATGCCTCTTGTACGCATCCTCTACAGATGCCGGTATCTGATACCACTCCCCTTCGAGTGCCACAGACCAAGCACTGTGGCCTAGAAGGCATCCCGTCTAGGAGATTACTTTCTCTTGGCACACTGCCTCTTAACCTGAGGATCTGAAGATGTAACAAACTGCAGTTTCTTGAAAACAGTACTGTTAGATTCTGCTGTGGCCAAACAGGAAAATTCTCTTTCTTTTTTTTTCTTTTTTCAAAAAATACTCAAAAGTACGTGGAGCCTACCTCACAGCACCCCGAGCTAAAATCCACTAGCTGAACCAAAAAACGAAGCTCCCACAGCCACCGGGCCCTTCTGTAAGTCCCGAACGCTCAGAAACTGAAACCGCCGCTTCCCGCGCTTTTACCACGCGTCTCGGCTTGTGTTAGCGAATGGCCCAAAAAACCTGTTTCACCTCCCAGCTGCAACTGCTGGTTTTAGAGGCCCCCTTACCTCGCTCCGGTTGCCGAGGATGTGTCCTGCTCTCTTCGCGCTCATCTGGAATAGCGGCATCAGCGTCGGGCAAGAAAACACAGATTGGAGGAGCAACTGCTTCAGCGAACGCCGGTCTCTCCACCCGTTTAGATGGGGAGTCTCACAGCGCGCTGTGATCCTCAGAGCACCGACTCCTCGCCCATTAATGTGAGTTCGGGAGCTGGAGCACCTCCGGTCACTTCTTTACCTCCTGTCTGCTACCAAGAACCAGGGGAAGGGGGGGGGGGCGCCCCTCAGCACCACACAATCTAACACCTAATTTGGCCAATCCTCCTTCCTTTTTTTTTTTTTTTTTGTTTTAAATACTCCTCCCTCAGTTTAGTTTTAAGTAAATTTAATTCAAGCTATCTGAACTATCTAACTCCTCAGTCGTCCCTCAAGTGAGCCCTAATCCTCTGGACTCATCACCCTCCAGCTGCTTGGAGACTGAGATAACTGGTGCAAGGAGGCGGTGCCTGTGGTATTAGTACTAGTGTCGTCAAAGAATGACGTTGCTCAGTCTCCAAGCTGCTGTAGGAGGTGCTAAACTCCAGAGGTTCAGGACTGGACTGGAGGGACGATAAGGAACCACATGTTTTTTGAGATTTCATACTACTAGGGTTAAATATGCATAAACATTCAGATATACTTAAATCCAAAATCCTTACAGCAACAGAAGTAGCACAACTGAGCAAAAGAACATACCTCTATAAAGCAAAAATGGAAATTTTTTTTTCTTCCTTTTCCTAACCACTTTTATTAACATAACCAGTGACAAAATTTTAACCATATTTATTTATTTATATTCTCTTATATACCGCGCTATTCTGCATCAGTGTGGTTTACATTGAACAAACTGAAATTACATTGAACAGGGCATTATAACTTGGAGATAACTATTTTACAGGGAACATGGGCTATGGAGGGTTAACCCAGGTCATTTCATCAAATCAGATAAGTTCTCAGATTAATAAAAGATAATTAATTTAGATATGTTATAAAGTAATCCCATATGAAGAACCATCCAGAACCTCAGACCCCTCTTAGAACCTAGTGATTTCTGAACAGTTGCCCAGGCCCTTAAAACCCCACACTGGGACTATTGTAACAGCTTATTGCAAGGCCTCCCTAAAGAGACTATCAATACCTTACAACTAGCCCAAAATGTGACCGCTAGAATTATTTCCAAAACTCTCCTCACAGAACACATCACACCTGTTTTTAAGATTCTACATTGGCTCCCGATAATGAGCAGAATAAAATATAAAACAATTACCACGTTCAAGCTACTCAATAACATCTCACGCTCCTTCCTCTCATCTAGAATTCACACAAACAGATTCTAGGAACAGAAGAAAGAACAACCAGAACATACTTGCCATTCCACCCACAATCCATAAAACAAAGCAAATACCAGTAGCAGAGCCTTTACTTACTTATGGAACTCTCTGCTAGACACCATCAGATCAATAAAAGACCTCCAGACATTCCAGAAAGAGCTAAAAACACTTCTCTTTGTTGAGCACTTTAGCAACAATGACTGATTCACAATTGTTCACCCTGTCTAGATGCAACCCTTACCCACATGTATATAGTTGTTGATATCCTCCTAATTATTTGGAGGCAAGACGATACATTGTATGTAGTTGAATGTTTTTTTCTGTAACTGTACATGGTTATCTCATGTTCTCTGTAAAATGGTTTGTTTAATGTAAACCACCCCTGATCTCTGGAAGGGGTGGTTATAGAAAAACTGCTTAAACAAATAAATAAATCCTGCTAGACCATTCCAAACAAATGGAATATGCTCCCCAGTCAGGAGGTGGAGGTAAACCAGTGCAACCTTTGGTGGTGATATCATTTGTATATAAGCTGGTGCAGCACTTAGGGAAGCCAGTATTGTCTACCTCCAACAGTTGGCAAGGTGTTTGGACTCATGCAGATAGGCCTGTCTCCCTTGGCCCAGATTGTGGTCTTGTGGCCTGTGTCTTTGAGACCTTGGTCCAACATTTGCTCAGAGCCCGAGTAGGCCCACTGTTTCCTCAAGCCAATAATTGCCGTGTGTTCATTGCTATTACTTACAGGTTCCAGCACTGGTGGGTTGGAGAGCAGACAGGAGTAATCACATGGGGCCCTTGAGGGGGTTGCTAAGTCTGTGCCCAGGGCCCCCTACCTCTCATTGTCCTAATTTTGCACGTTCTGCCTATTTTTTCCTTTTCCTTTTGTCTTGTTTCTTTAATTGGCTGTCTGTCTTATTGCTTGAATAAAGCAGCTTCTTGGAAATAAAAAAAAAATCATCTTTCAGGTAGCTGGGCTTTCCTAGTCATGTGTGGGCTGCTAGGGAGGCTCTTCTCAGGTTTCTGTGGCTGGCCTGACAGGTTTAAGGATTCCCTCTCTGTAAGGGTTTTTGCTTTCATGTTTGTTTTCGTTGACTGCATGTGAGCTGTGCCATTACACTGGGTGCATGGAGGTGTGCTGCATGTGGTCCCCATCAAATGAGATCTGCAGCTGACTCTTTTATTCAGAGTGCAATGGAGATGTTTGGGGCCCAATGCCAATTTTTGCTACTTCTACTGTATCTCCTGTGATTTTCCCGCCATGGGAACGATGGACATCTTTAGAAGGCCATATGGTCCAGGCTGAAGGAGTATGGTGAGGTGGCCAGAGGCTCAAGCTGACAAGCCTTTGAGTTTCCTTTGGGGCCCCAGGGTCCGTTTTCAGCAGTTCAAGGCTGTTTTCAGTCTTTTAGTTATGTGGCAGCAGGACCAGCCCACCCATTAGGTAAAATAGGCGGTCGCTTCTGGGCATGACAAAGAGCAGGGCTTTCAAAGCTAAACAATATTTATTTAGCTAGTCTTATATACCGCATTTCTAATTTGGGAGGGCTTAAGGTTTGCATAAGGTCCCAACACCTTGAACTAACTCAGGGGCTGACCTTGTAGGGATTTCGGGGCCCTATGGTGTTTCTCCCTTTGCAAGTGTTAAGCTTTACCACCCTTCATTTTCGTGTGTCCATTCCTCAGAGAGTCCAGTCCTGTCTCTTCGGGGAGGGGGAGGGGGAGACTGGGGAGAAGATGCAGACTCTGCCTACAATGGGTGAATCAGCGGAGGAAGGGGGGCTTCCCCTAGCAGAGGGGGAGGATCCATCAATGATATACTTTTTTCACAGGGAGGACCTTTGCACCCTTACACAGGATGCCTTGATAACTCTGCACATTATGGTGCCACATCTGGTGGAGTTTTTACAGGTGGACCCTATCACAGAGGGGCTACAGCATCCCTCTAGCTTCTAGCCCTTCCCTGAGCTCTTGCAAAAGCTTGTGCTCTCTCTTTGGGAGACTCTAGAGCTGAAGCTGAGTGGTACTACGGTCCTGGCTCATCTGTATCCTCTACCCCTTTCGGGGTCCCTAAGGTGGATGCACTCGTCATGGTAGTGACAAAATACACTGAACGAGACTCATGATAAGGAGGGTGGAAACTCTCTTGAAGAATTCCTTCATGGTTTTCACCTTGAGTACTCATGCAGAGCTTTGTACTGGTGTGATAGCCTGAGTTCTGTTACCCTGGAGATAGCAAGATTGGAGCCTGGAGAGGTGTTTGTGACGGATGCTCTGTACAACAGTCAGGATCTCTTCTAAGTCCATGGTGACAGCTATGGTGGTTCTAAGGTGGCGGTGGCTCTGGCTCTGACATTGGTCTGCAGAAGCTGCGCTCAAGCTGCAGCTGATCAAGCTTCCCTTTAAAGACAGGTTGTTCTTTGGGGAGGACCTGGAGAGGCTGTTGAAAGAACTTGGAGAGGTTTTCCCACAGAGGCTGTTGGGCCCAGAGTTTCCAGGGTTCCACATGTAGGTCACAGTGAGGAGTATGGGGGTGGTTTAGGGCCTGAAAGAGTTTGAGCATGGCTTATTCCCTCTATGGGTCTAAACTTAACAAGGATGAGTTCTTTTGGGGCTCCTTGCAATCTTGGGAATCAACAGGGGCCAATAAGCCCCATCATTGAGATTCTGTTGGTCTGAGGGCATCTCCGGCTGTGGCACCTTGAAAAGGGCTATGTGCTGGTGTTTACAGATCCTCTTCAGGATGCCTTTGTGGCATCTCCTTGCGGCTCCTTAACCACAAGAGTAGTAGTCGAGGAAACTCTTCAGCATCTCATACAGTTGCAGGCTGTCTTACTGGTGCTCTCCACAGAACAAGATCAGGGGCGGTATTCTATTTAATTTATGGCACCCTCCAAAAAACAGGTCCTTCTGACCCATTTTGAAACTGAAGGCTGTCATTGCCAAGCTAAGATGTCCCCCTTCTGCATGGAGACCCTCAGGTAGGTCATTGCATTGGCCCAGCAAGGTGTTTCTAACCTCCTTGGATCTTTCCAATCTAAGAGCAACATCAACGATTAAGAACATAAGATACTGGGTCAGATCACTTATCAGTAGCACTTCTACTTTCATAGCAATACTGTGACTGTCTTCAGTTATCTTGGTCCACTTCTGCTTGAGAAGGTTTGTATAATCACACCAATGTAAATGGATGTTCCATACCCTCTTTTCAGATTAACCAATGTTGCCTCCGTACCTTGAAAGCCCTGCAAATCTGTTGCTTTAATACTATTTATTTACATATAGTCCACTCTTCCTCCCTTTCTTCCTTCCTTGTCTCTCCTGAATAAATTGTAGCCTAGTTTAATTACATTCCTATCGTGGTTCTCTGTGAACCATGTCTCTATGACCTCCATTAAAGCCAAGTCAGCCTCTAGATCCAGGATCTTATTTTTTATACTATGGGCATTAGTATACACCGCTTTCCAGATGTTGCCTCTTTTTCCATATATAATTCTTTACTTACCTGAGGGCTTTTACTTTCTGGTGGACTGTTCACCCATCCCAGATGAACCCAGTTTAAAACCTCTTTAGTTGGCTAGCCAGTCTGCTGCAGAAGACACTTGACCCTACCTGGATAGATGGACACCATCTCTGCTCAGCAGCTCTTGGAAAATCTCATAGTCCAGGAAACTGAAATGCTTTTGATGACACCATCCATGTCGCCATGCATTCATCTCTGGGATGCAATCTTCTCTGCCTCCACCTTTATCCTCAACGGGGAAGATTAAGAAGAACACCAACTATGTACCTATCTGCTTTACCTTCTCTCCCAGAGCCATGGTGTCACTCTTTATCTGTTCAGAGGGATTCTTAACAGTATCATTTGTGCCAACATGTTTGAGGAGCATTGGATAATAGTAGGGCTTAATGAGTCTTGGCAAACTCTTGGATTTTGGCACCTTGCAGACAGCACCCCAGCCAGCACTACCCCTCACTTCCATGTGAGCATTAATTTGGCAACTTTTAGATTTTTAGAGCTCTGGTTCCCTCTGTTCCTGGGAAATACTCATCTCCTCAATTTCCAGGGCTGTATTCTGGTTCTTCAGTTTGAGGAATGGTGGAGTTGAGTTTTGATCTTGCAGGCTCTGGTGACTGTGTCCAGCTGTCTTCTTTCTGTACCATGCCATCTTCACCTTCTTTCTTTGTCTGTGGTGTGGGTTGAAACCAGCATTGCAGATTGCTCAAGGTCAGCCTTAAGCTCGTTGTATGCTATACGTGGTGTTTTTCCAACAGTTTGCACTAACCTTCGAAGACGTGTTGGATTAATTGTCCTCTTCTCACCCCATCCTGGGAGGTTCTTGACAGTTCTATAAACACAAAGCATCTCAATAACACAATAGCATTACAAACTGTAGACATAGGAATCTCAAGGTCTTTGGACATGGCCTTGTATCAGTTTGATGCTTGGTTATAATGGCTTTTCTGATGGTCCTCAGGCAGCTCTCTTTTCTTCACCATTTTTAAAAGGAACAGGGAGTGAATGTGGCCATTTTAAACATTAGAGCCATCATTCATTGGTTGATTCAAGTCATGTGAGTACTGAAAGTTGATCATAGATGTGCCTAATTTTACTGCAATGGGAATATGGTTCTTCTGGTTTGAATTGCTTATAAGAGTGCCAATAATCATGTCCTGCCAATGTCCCAGATTTTATGTTATTTTCAACTATTTCCTTTTTTAATTGGTCTTGTTTTATTTGGTTCTTTTATGTGTCAAATATGTGTGCATATATAGTCCAAAGTCATTTCACTTGCTGCTTTTTTAAAGTAGATATTAAACATTAAAGGGTTAAACTGCAAGAGTGCCAATAATGTTGACCACAATTTCAGTAAACCCTTTGACAACGTTCTACATAAACGACTTATAAACAAACTGAACACCCTAGGGATGGACCCTAAAGTTACTGATTGGGTTAGAAATTGGTTGAGTGGGAGGCGACAAAGGGTACAGGTAAATGGAGCTCACTCTGAGGAGAAGAGTGTTACCAGTGGTGTGCCACAGGGATCTGTCCTTGGTCCAATTCTTTTTAATATCTTTGTTAGTGATATTGCGGAAGGACTGCCGGGTAGGTTTACCTCTTTGCAGATGATACCAAAATCTGCAATAGAGTAGACACCCAGGAAGGAGTAGCTAACATGAGGAGGGATCTTGCTGAGCTTGAAGAATGGTCTAGAATTTAGCAGCTGAGATTTAATGCTAAAAAATGCAGGATCATGCATTTGGGCTGCAAAAATCCAAGGGAGCGGTACAGTGTAGGGGATGAAGTACCTCTGTCCACAAAAGAAGAGTGGAACCTGGGCGTGATTGTGTCTGATGATCTTAAAATAGCTAAACAGGTAGAAAAGGCGACGGAAAAAAACACAAGGATGCTTCGGTGCATAGGGAGAGAAATGGCCAGCAGAAAAAAAGGTGATAGGGCCTCTGTATAAGTCTCTGGTGCGACCTCATTTGGAGTATTGTATGCAATTCTGGAGACTGCACCTTCAAAAGGATATAAACAGGATGGAGTCAGTGCAGAGGGTGACTACTAAAATGGTTTGTCGTCTTCGTTATAAAGCATATGAGGACAGACAAAGATCTTAATATGTATGCTATAGAGGAAAAACGGGATAGAGGAGTTATGATAGAGATGTTTTAAAACTTCTGTGGCATAAATGCACAGGAGGAGAGTCTCTTTCGAGGGGACATAGGTGAAAGGGGATAAACTCAGGAGTAATATACGGAAATATTTATTTATGGAAAGAGTGGTAGATGAATGGAATAGTCTCCCAGTAGAGACGAGGAGAATATCTGAATTTAAAGCATGGGACAAATGCAGAAGATCCCTAAAGGTAAAAAGGGGACTATTGTAGTTGATATGGAATGGCAGACTAGTTGGCAGAAAAAGACCACATGGCTTATCATGTTTCTATGTTTCTTTTGCCATTGAGAAAATTTGTCCATTTACCCTTCTCTCCGTTTTCTATCTTTTAAACAGTTCCTGATCCACAATCCATGACTCTTTAATTTCCCCAAGAGCCTCTCATGAGAGACCTTGTCAAAATGCTTTTTGAAAATCCAAATACACTATATCAACTGGCTGGCCTTTATCTACATGTTTGTTCACCCCTTCAAAAAAATATAACAGATTAGTAAGACAAGGCTTTGCTTGGCTAAATCCATTTAGACTTTCTCCCATTAAATCATGCCTGACTAATTTTGTTGGGTTTCTACCATTTTTCCCAGTACTAATGTCAGGCTCACTGGTCTGTAGTTTCCTGAATCATCCCTGGAACCCTACCCTTTTTTAAAATTTGCGTTACATTGATCACTCTTCAAACTTCAGGTATTATGGATGATTTTAATGATAACTCACAGATTGCTAATAAATCTGCAATCTCGTATTTGATTCCTCCACTTTTGCATCCTGTGCCACTATTTTCAGTTTCATGCCCTGTCTTTTGACCTGGCCATGAATGATGCCTTTCACCTTCTTGAAGGTCTTAATAGTGATAGTGGCCTTCCTGCACAAGCAAGGAATCTAGGGTCACCTGTACCTAAACATATTGACAATTTGTTCAGACACCATGGAGGAGTCCAGGATTGATACAACCCAAGTGATCTGGTGTCTGGAGAAGCTAGGATGGGTGATCAACTACCACAAGAGCAGCTTTGTTTCCTCCTAGTACTTGGAGTATCAGGGTGCCCCTTTCGGCACTTGTTTAGGCAGAGTGTTTCTTACTCCAGAAAGGTTTGAGAAGCTGTAGCTTGGTAGTTTTTGCGCTGAGGCAGCTCCTTGGGGTCAATGGCATCAAACTTGGAGCTGGTACCTTTGGGCCAGGGCACACATGTGCTCCCTGGAAATATACCCTCTGACTGGCAGGTCACCTTCTCCCAGTTGTTTAAATAGCACCTAACTTTTCCCTGGAAGATCAAGGGGGAATTGACCTGGTGGCTATAAACTTGCCCTCTGATGAATGGGATGCCTCTTGAGGCAGCGAATTGGGTGATAATTCACCACTGATGCCAGTCTTCTGGGCTAGAGGGCCCATTGTCTGGGTCATTGTGTTCAGGGGCGTTGGTCCTCTCAGACTTCCTGATTAATCAACAGCCAGGGTGATCTGCCTGACTCTGGAGAGGTTTCATTTCTTCCTGGAGGGCAAATGGTCAGTGTTCTCAGTCAATGTCACGGTAGCGATGTATGTGAACAGGCAAGGTGGCACTAGCAGCACTGTGATGGCCACAGAGGTGGCGGAGCTCTGTCGTTGGGTGGAGGCTTGCTTCATAATTCTGTTGGTGGGCCACATAGCAGACATCAACAACATGCAGGCCATCTTCTTGAGTGGGAACACCATGGATCTCAGTGAGTGAGAGCTGAGCCCTTGTATACTTGAGTTTATTTTGTTGAGGTGGAACCTGCCAGTGTTTTGATCTGATGACCAGACAGGAGAATGCCAAGGTCAGAAACCTTTTTCAGCTGCAAGGAGGACAGTGGGTATCGGGGGCTTGGATGTTAATTTTCAGGAGTGGCTCAGAAGGGGGCTCCTATATGTCTTTCTCCTGTGGCCCTTGATGAGCAGACTTCTGCATGGAATTCGGTCTTACCCAGGCTTGGTCATTCTGTTGGTGCCACGCTGGTTGATCTCTTGAGCATGGTGGAGACCCCATTATTGCTACCTCAGGAGAGGGAACTTCTGCAACAGGGTCCCCTGGTCATGAAGGATCCCATTCCCCTCTCACTTATGGCCTTGCCCTTGAGAGATGTAAGCTTCCTAAGAGAGGATACTCTGGAGTGGTAGTCAGCACCTTTCTTAAATCCCGCCCCCCCCCCCCCCCCAGCCTTATGTCCTTGTCTATGTGAGGATCTTGAGAGCCTTCAAGAGGTGGTGTTTCTCTCAGGCTCTGTATGCCAGGATTGCAGACATAGTTGCAGTTTTGTTCTTATTGCAGTCCAGGTTGGTTTAAGATTTAACTCTTAACTCTCTCAAGGTTCAGGTGGTGGCCCTTGCTTGCTACTGGGGGCACATTCAGGTAGTGTCCTTAGCAGTGCACTTTGACCTGCTTCCTCAAGGAGGTGAAGCAGATCTAACCACCTGTGTGTCCAATTGTACTAGTGTCTTTCTCTGATGTTAAAGATACCGAAAGGGCCTCTCTTTGAGCCCCTTGCAGCTACTTGCTTGAGATGGATGCACTTAAGGGGCAGCTCATTTTCTTCCATGGCATAGATCTCGGGGTTTCCTCAAGGGAAATGACTACTTTCCTCAAACAACAAGGAAGACTGGTTGGCATGTTGGCGGTGGGGGAACTTTGTAGCTGACAGGCCTGTTCTCTATTCACCCTCTGACCCTACTGAACTAACAGTAGCCCCTGGATAAAGCACCATGTTTGCTAGGTCCCCTCTGAACCATTTTCACTGTCTGAAGGCAATGTGTCTGGTGTTCCCAGATCCTATGATAGGCTTGATTTGTCATTTCTTGGCTCTCCAACTCTTCCCTGCCTCTGGTACTGACATCTTGAAACCAAAATGCAAATGAGAGAAGTAGCGCCCACTCCATCTCCGTCTCATATGATGGACCTCTGCAGGAATGATGCTGAAACTGGACTACAGTAGGCAATGAGGACTCTTGACTCTACACATGCTATTGAGATTGTCCAATGGTCTGCTGTAACCTTGAGCAGTAGGATCTTCCCAGCGTCCCATTTGCTGCATAAGACTAGGTCTCCCAGGTACAGATGAGTTGACCTATGTTGGCATAGGTCACACTTTGTTTGCTGGATGAATAAGGCTGTCTTGTACCTTTGGAAAGAACAGCAAATAGCAATAGCTGCAAGTTCCTTTCCTCATGGCATATTGAGATCAGGGCTGTGCATGCCAGCTCTAAAGAACATTTGGACTGATATTCCGTGGTGGTAGCCAGCATTGTTAACATGGCTAGCCATTATCACTTTAACTTAGACTCAAATATTCAGTGCTGCTCAGTTAAAGTGGCTAAACTTAGGACATCCTTTTTCTGCCTAACTTTAGCCGCTTTAAGGTACCTGGCCATCAGCTGAATATGCCTGCTGACCGGTTATCTTCAGCACTGTCCCTGGAACCATCCCCTTTTGTATCGGGATATGTAGCGGCATTAGAGGGAATATTCAGCAACATAAACTGACTGTGCTGCTGAATATCCCGCTCATTGCATTTAATGCAGTTAACAGGTCTGCTATTCGTGTTAATCACTTTGAGCATGCTCCCACTAAGTCTGACATTGCCTCACTCCTTACTGACTGCTCTATATTCACAGGGAATGTGTCCCTGCCCCTTTTACTTTTCAGGTGATGTTTCTCTGCAGGCTCTGTACTTCAAAAATTTAAATGACAAAATCTTTCAAACCAGCCATCATCAGGTCTCTATTTGGGTACCATTTATGTAGCCCCTCTTTAAGTTGGGGGTGAGGGTTTGAGAGCAAACAAAATGATAGATGAAAACACAAAGGATTTTGGTGGGCAGAGAAAGGCAGATGCCTAAGGGCTCTCATCCGGTTGACTAAATTCCTGCACACGCAAAAATCTTCAAAACAATGGTAATCCAATCCATTCCAGGAAACTATTTTAATAAAACGCCTTGCATTAGGTGAAATCCTCCAAATCAAGTATTTCTAAGAACAAAAGGGAAAAGCCAAAATAGGAAGATACTTGAGGTCCCAGTTTCTTGTTCTCTCACTTTGATATAGATCAGGTTTGTTCATCTAGTCTCCTGGGGTGGGTTGACTCCCCCTCCACTTCTATTCTTCAGGGTCCCAAAGGTCATATGAGCTGAAATGCTGTCTGAGGGTCTATTTCCACTGAAAAAATGTGTATTTTCTTTTTCAGAGGGTCTTTTAAAATTTGGGTTTAATTCGCATCATCTCAATGTCTGCTCAAAGCAAGTTACGTTCAGGTACAGTAGGTATTTCCTACTTCCTGGAGGCCTTATGGTCTGTTGTACCTGAGGCAGTTGAGGGTGAAGTGACTTGTCCAAGGTCACGAGACGTGGGATTTGAATTCTCACTTCTCTAACTACTAGACTATTCATCTACTAACTTTTGAGTTATTCTTTGGGTGATTTGGATATTTTCTCTTGCCTTCTAACATGTTAGTGAAACTTCTAATGAGCTGCCTGCTCCTGAATGGTGTTGGTGTATCACTGGATAGAGGAACAAGCATTCATTATTATCTGGAGGAAACATTGAACACATAAAAATATTGTTTTTGTTGTAGACATGAAGATGACATCTTTCACCGGCAGTATATTTTACTTTCTTTTATAGGCTCATTCAAAAGTAGCTGAGAAGCTGAAATCTTTAATGGTAGAATGGGCAGAAGAATTTCAGAAGGATCCCCAATTTAGCCTAATATCTGCTACAATTAAATCCCTGAAAGAAGAAGGAGTGACTTTCCCTACAATTGGAACACAGGTAATTCTGATCAAAGGGGAAGGACAGAGAGATTTGTATGATTTTTGGCTTATTTTATGTTCATTTTTTATGTTTTATATATGTACCCATTTGAGTAACTTCTACACAGCATATATGTTCAAGTGCCAGTTAAACAGCAACAAGGACGAACAAGTGTATCCAGTTCTAGCATGATTAAATATGTGAATCTCCAAATTATGATATAGCAGTCAATCAGAACATTTATCTGGTATCTAAAAGTATGACCATTACTGGATTTCTGTAGGGAGATAAGTAATATTTTTTGGGGGGCATAGAACAATGCGCCTTCAGCAAATATATGATAAAATGAAGAAATTAGAAAAACCTAAAAGGCATATGGTCACCAAAGTCAGAAATGTGTGCGAGGTGTGGACTTTGTTTGAAAAGACATTTTTAGAAGCCCAGAAAAAATATACTTCATGCATCAAATAAGGTCAAAAAAAGACCAAAGAATGTCCAGCTATTTAGCTGTTCTCCTGGACTATAGCCTCACTTTCTCTCAACACATTAGTCAGGTGGTCAAATCAGTTTTCAACTCTGAGACATTTTTGGGCCATCTGTCCTTTCATTGACACTCAGTCTCAGACTACAGTTGTTTACAGTTATAGCCAAATTTGATTGGGCAAGCCGGCATATATAGCGTTGCAGTAATGTTGAACTTGAGTACCTTCACACTATACAGAATATCGCTATCTGTGTTCTCAGTCATGCAAACGGGTTTAATCACGTAACTCCCTTGCTTATTCGTCACTGCTAGCTTCCAGTAAAAGCCCGTGTTCAATATAAAGTTCTCATCTTGACCTTTAAAGCATTTTCACCAGACTGCTCCTGAATACCTTTCCGCTCTGATTACTCCATTCTGCCCAGTTCGCTCTCTGTGATCTAGCCATAGCAACAGGTTGTGTTTACCTACACCAAATCGGATAAATTATGGAGCAACAAGGCACAGTGCTGTCTTTTTTGTCACCCCCACTATGGAGCGACCTCCCAAGTCAGCTTCGTCTGCAACTCACCTTTTCAGTTTTCAAGGCAGAATTGAAAACGTATCTTTTTAGACAAGCCTTCAACCTTTCTGTATGATAGCCCAGGTGGTGCCTAGGGCTCGGGGCTCAGCAACTGTATGCCTATAAGATGCTGTCCATAGTTTGAGTTCTTTCCTGGTTAGTTTATATGCTTTTATCACTTTGTAAAAGACTTTGAGGCTTGTTTACAAAGCCGCGGTAGTGGTTCGCGATCGCGATCGCAGCCGCGGCCCCATTGAAATCAATGGGGCCGCGGCTCCGATTACGATCGCAAACCGCTACCGCGGCTTTGTAAACAAGCCCCTTTGTGTAATGAGAAAAGGCGATATAGCAAATTGAATAAACCATAATACTGAGGTGGAAGACGTAGTGAAAGCTAAAAGGACTTTTTTTTTTTAAACTCTTTATTTAACAATAATAATAAAGTACAACTTGAACAAGATATCTAGACAAAAATACTAAAAATAAACCTATACATGCTCCAAATTGGCAAAGCTTAAGCAAAATTGTCATATAAAAGTCCTCAATATAAGAGATCCAAGGAAGCCAAGGAGACAGTCAAAAAAAAAAAAAAAAAAAGAAAACTCTCCACAGTGGAGAACATCCCTATCGCTTATTACTAAAACGAATTGAATCTCTACCATACCAGTTTATGAGACTCAAAAAAACCCCCAATGTAACTGTAAAGGTTCAAGTAAGGCATAATCTCCAGCAATGTTCCCTCTAATTTTCTGTAGGCTGTGTGCGCATAAAATTTCAACTGTGCGGCTTTTGAAGGAAGGTTAAATTTTTTGTGCGCTACATAACGACACTTGGAGTTATATACTTTAAAATTTGACTACACATTAGAATACAGTATGTACACCACAAACAAATTAATGGAGGACTAATTACATACAGAGAAGCAGGAGTGAAAGAATTCATGGAGAATTGATGAAAAGGCAATTTACCTTGGACCAGAAGAGGCCACAGTACGAACCACCCAATCTACTGTGGAGTATTAAATAAATGACTTACTGTAAAAAGATAAAACGGGTCGATACAAATAAGTAAGTAAAAAAATTGGAATCGCTTGTTGACCAGACAAGCCATAAATTTCCATTAAAAGGAGGCCATTTTGAAACAAAATGTTGAAATGAAAGAATGAAAAAAGTATATACCATAGACAAGCTGATGAAGCGGCTTTCACAGCATGCACCAAGGTGCCAGCAGCAATCAATGTGAAAACAAATCGTGTTTATAAATATAACAAAAGAAATAAAAATGAACCACTTAAAAGGTATGGCAATAAAAAAAACCAAGTGTTTAAACTATAAAAACAGCACGGTCTGGTCGTAGCGGCTTTGTTTAAAGCACCCTTAAATTAATATGTAGAGCCGTGGGAAACAAGAAAGGGGGGGGGGGGGGAGGGAGCTATAAAAGTTGTTGTTTTACTAACAGCCATTGCTCAGCCATTTTGAATGTGAATTCTGCTTGAGACTTGTGCACAAATAAATGATTTGGACCTTCTGAACTGACTGCTGGTATCACTGGTTTGTCTGCGCTCTGCTGCTACAGTCCGAAAGATCTCTCTGCTGTTTTCGTTTTATTTGGTACTTTTTATTTTTGGTACATTTTTTGGTACTTATTTTGGTACTTATTTTGGTACTTTTTATTTGGTACTTTTGTTGATTTGTCTGCTTGGAAGTGATATTGTTGTTTAAACCTGGATTTAAGGTGTCCCTTCCCCCATACCCTATACACACACAGACACAGACACACACACAGACACACACACAGACACACACAGACACACAGACACACACACACACACACACACACACACTTCCAGTAAATGTTCCTGGTACTAATCTTAGGGATGAGCATTTTATTTTACAAATAAATGATATATGCCCTCTACCCCAACGTTGCCACACGCCCCCAAAAGGATGCCACCTTTTTGAAAGGTACGGCGTTCTCTCTGTCCTTGCTATAGGCCGATTGCCCCCAGACTGACATTTCTGGGAAGGAAGCCTGCCATAATATTCGGAGGGGGGGGGGGTGCGCAGAGGCTGAATCGGGCTACGCGAAGGTGGGCTGCAGTGCCCGGATTCGGACGTTAGGAGGAGCAGTGAGATTTATCTCCGTCTCCCCCTGCTCACAGCAGCTATTGCTTCCGATCACGCTGTCTGAATGAAGAAAGGCTAAAGACGTTAGGGCTCTTCAACTTAGAAAAGAAATGACTGAGACGTTTATATCATCATGAGTAGGGTGGAAAGGTTGTATCATGAATGGCCACTTAACCTTTCAAACAATTCAAAAACAAGAGGATGTACCATGAAAATAGCAATCTGCATCATAGAAATCGTAGAAAGTAAATTTTCACACAGTGTATGATTAAAATGTGGAATCTGTTGCTGGAGAACATGGTCAACTAACATCAGGGTTCAAAAAATTGGACAAGATCCTGGAAAAAAAATTCCATTAAAAAATATTAGCCAGGTAGACTTGGGAACACCATTGCTAATTCCTGGAAATGAGCTATGAGAAATGTAATCTACTTTTTGGGATTTGTCGAGTACTTGTGTCCCCGATTGGCCACTGCTGGAGACAGACTGCTGGGCTTGATGGATCTTAGTCTGGCTCAACATGGCTTATCTTATGTACTTATAGTCTTCCAGTCCAGACAGACAGTAGAAGATGCCTACATTAGAGATGGGAAAACCCTGTTCATCAGAGAAAGGATGGAAAAGATATCCGAGAATTCCCATTAACATCAATGAAAAAATGGAGAGGGCAACTAGAGAGAGGGGAAGAGAATAGAGAGGCCAGCCCCTCCTGATTCTTACCCCAAGAAAGAGGAGCTATGACAACAAATGAAAACATCGAAAAAATGAGACTGCAGTGACTGGGGACATGCTCTGTGTCAGCAGTAAAGGCATCACAGGAGTTGCCTCATAGGGGCACACATTGCAGGGAGTAACGCATTGTCTTCATAGTGCAAAGTACTATAAACACTATCGTTAACTGATTTCAAGGTACCAGTTCTGAAGATCTTACAATGTAGGTCTGGAGGTCCGAGATCACCGGGGGCCAGACCGGGAAGGAGGAGGAAGGCAGATCGCTCCGTGCTTGCATCTCTGATTTTTTTGCTCGTCTCTCTGCCAGCGAGGGTGGCATTTTATTTTATTTTTCGCTCTGCTGTTGCTGGGGGGAGCGGCGATTCGCAGAGAGCTGCGAGTGCGAGCGCGCCCCCCCCCTGCACCCCCCACGCTACACCTCTGAAAATTAGCCTTTTTCCATTAAATAATTGGAAAGTAGGGTAACACTGCTGTTAGTAAGTTTGTCCTTGGCATCCAGCTCTTAAGGATTTACATCTAAAAGGACCTAGAGAGGGGAACAGCGTAAGAGTGCACTGCTTGCTGTTATCTTTACTTACATATGGGTAGACGTCGGCATGCGCGGTCCCCTTCCCGCCCAAAAGGCAAATGTAAAAAATTAAATTAAATAAAATAAGCTATAATTAATCAAAGAAGGAAGCACTACCTAAAACATCCGTGTCCCGACTCCCAATGCACCGGTGTGTTGTTTCTCGCATCCAAGGCAGCACGTGGCACTGAAGGCTGGCTGAGGGAGGGATCCAAGGAGGTGCGTGGCTGGCAGGCAAGCAGGCACAAGAGCAGAAAGAGGCTGGCTTGCTGGCTGCCCCTCCCTTTTATTTCCCTCTAGCCTGCCATGATTCGTCAATCGTCCGGTCACATGTGAGAGGAGTGAGGGCAGGGGACTCAGTGCAGAGGAGAGATTCGCAGAATGGCAGTAGATCGGTGGTGCAGCCGCGGCCTTATAAAACCCAAGGTATGAAATCAGTAATTTTTGTGCGCTCCTTGAAAAGTTGTGTGCGCTCGCTCGGCGAGGTGTGTGCGCGCGCACACGCGCACAGCTTAGAGGGAACAGTGATCTCCAGGAACAAGCAGGAATGTAGTCTTCACATATGGGTATCGTCGGTGCCTGCGCGGGAACGCTCCCCAGCATCCAATTAGAAAGCTTTTGGGAGCATCCCACAGCGCCTTCGTGCTGCCTTCAAGCCTTTCCCAACTGCCTCTCTCCAGTTCTTCGTTTTCCGCAAAGCCAGCAGGTCGTCGTTCCTGTCACCGCAGAAAATGTTTCCCTTATTCTCCTCTTTTTTTGTGGTCGCGTCTGCCTTCCTTGATGCTATACTGGTACCGCCGGTTTTTCTTCTTTCTTTCTTTAAAAAAAAACAAACTATTTTTTTCAAAATTTTTCCAGGTGCACGCACCATTTTGGGCCTTAGGCCCAAAATTTCCACTATGGAAAAACCCACTTTGGGTTTCAAAAAGTGCACCAAGTGTGGCGGTACCATCTCCGCAACCGACACCCATGAGTGGTGTCTTAAATGTTTAGGTCCAGACCACTCCATCTCGAAGTGTATGGCTTGTGCCTTGATGTCCAAGAGGGGTCGACAAAACCGAGCTGCTAAGCTCAGCACCCTTTTTCCCTCCGATGCAGCTTCTGTGGCATCGACGTCTTCCAGGGCTTCGTCTTCCTCCCATGGATCTCAGGTAACTAAACATAAGTCTGGCCGGTCCTCAAAGGGTAGATCTCTTTCTAAGCATCGAGATGCCTCTGGCGTTGCCCTGGAGGGTTCTGTACCGGCAAAATTGCCCCGGCGGGAGGCTTCGGCTTCCAAAGCATTATCGGGGCTCCAGGATGTTCTCGAGGCCTCAACCTCAGCAGAACTACTGGTGCCCATGCTCTGGGGTACCGGCTGCTTTCTCCGGTACCGACACCCAGGCATCAGCAGCGTCGATAGACCAGAGGTTCCTGGCTATTGAACGCAGTCTGGTGGCTCTCCTTGCGGCATCGACACCCTTGGAACTGCGTCAGACAGTTCAACCGGTACCAGCATCGATCCCGGCACCAGTATCGGTACCGGTACCGACAGCATCGACATTGGTGCCTGCTTTGCTGGCACCCAGTCATGCTATGCCTTCCGGGACTGATACACCGGTACCGATTCCCCCCAGTACCGACTTCGGTCGGTACGGGTATCGTGCTCTACAAGAGCATCCGGACAGAAGGTACTTTGAATCCTCGGAGGAGTCTGAGGATTCTGACGATTCTGTCGGTACCGGAATACTTCTTCCGGAGGAGCCTTCCTCTCCTAAACGTAGGATGTCTCCTCCAGAAGATATCTCCTTTCAGGATTTTATCAGGGAAGTGGCTCGAGGTCTTTACATTACTGTGGCTCCCGAAACAGAGCCCAGAGCAAAGGAGTTGGGGATTCTTCAATATCCCAAAGCTCCTAAGGAGGCAGCTACTTTGCCTGTCCATGAGATCTTACATGATCTCATGCTAAGAATGTGGGAAACACCTCTTACCACCTCTCCTCACTCTCGTAGACTGGATACCATGTATCGAGTCTCTCCTTGTCCTGGTTTCCAGAAGACTCGGCTTCCTTACCACTCTATTGTAGTGGAATGAGCTATGAGAAGGATCAGGAGTGCAAAGAGGCATGCCTCTAATCCTCCAGGACGTGAGTGTAGAACCTTGGATGCCTTTGGACGTTGTACTTTCCAGGATTCCATGCTTTCTGCCAGGATCAATTCCTATATTTTATATATGGGAATGTTCCTTAAAGAAGTCACAGGAGATTTAGAGGTTCTGAGCCCTCTTCTTCCTGAAGATAAGAGGCAGGATTTTCTCACTCTGGTTAAACATGCCCAGGATGTTTCTAAATTTGTCAATCGTGCAGCTTTTGACTGTTTTGAGTGCATAAGCAGAACCTCTGCCATTGCCATAGGTGCACGTAGAATTGCCTGGCTCCAGGCATCCGATTTGGAGCTCTGGGTGCAGGACAAACTGGGCAATATCCCTTGTACAGGTGAGAATCTATTCAGCAAAAATTGGCAAGAGAGAGCCAATGAGTTGGATGCTGACAACTCCACTTTGGATAGGTTATCCAAAGCCACAGCTGATCCTGCAAGGAAGAAATCTTTCAAGAAACCATTCTTCTCAAAAAAAGAAGAGGTTCTACCCCTCTTATTCCCAGCAGGGACGGTTCCGCTGGTCAGCCTGCCCGGAAGAGTCAGCAACCATCTAAACAAAGGAAAGCAAAGACTGCTAAGCCTCAACCGTCTCGGCAGTCTCAGCCTCCACAAGGCCTTTGACTTTCATCTAGAGAACATAGCCTTCCTGGCTATCAATGGACCAGAGCCTTCAACCATTCCAGGAAGGTTGTGTCATTTTGCCCCCCAGGTGGGGGCAGATAACGGCAAAACATTGGACACTCTCCATTATAAAAGAGCTTCATTTTATCTGCATTCCCCCTCCCACAGTGGTAAGACAGTTCAATTCTCAGACCTCTCTCATCAACCTGTTAGATCAAGAGGTCACTATGCTTCTTGCCCAAGGGGCAATAGAAGAGGTACCCATTCCTCAACAGGGTACAGGGTTTTACTCCCCCTCTTTCCTTATCCCAAAGAAAACAGGGGGACACAGACCTATTTTAGACCTCAGAGAATTGAACAAATTCCTGTTCAAAAAGAAATTCAAGATGATTTCTCTGGGAACTCTGCTGCCATACCTTCAGAGTCAGGATTGGCTTTGTTCTTTAGATCTCAAGGATGCGTACACTCATGTTCTCATCCATCCAACTCACAGAAAATTCCTTCGGTTCCTTGTCCAAGGAAAGCACTTCCAATACAGGGTGCTTCCTTTTGGCCTGGCCTCAGCACCAAGGGTGTTCATGAAATGCATGGCTGTGGTAGCAGCATTTCTTCGCACTCTAGGAATATTCGTCTTCCCCTACTTAGACGACTGGCTCATTCGAGTCCCATCAGAGTCACAGGCCAGGACTTCTCTATCTTGCACAATGCGTATCCTTCAGTATTTGGGTCTGACCATAAACATCCCAAAATCCAGTCTAACTCCCACTCAGTCTCTAGAGTTCATAGGAGCTTTGCTGGATACCAGAAAAGCAAGGGCCCATCTCCCCCAGGCCCGTTGCCTTCGCATGGTGCAGTTAGCTTCTCAAGCAATGCTAAAGCCCCTCATCTCACTGCTCGAGAAATGTTACAACTACTAGGCCACATGGCATCTACCGTGCATGTGGTTCCTTATGCTTGCCTCCATATGAGAGCAGCCCAGTGGACTTTGTCCACTCAATGGACCCAGGCATCAGTATGCCTGTCAGACAAAATAGCAAACACAAATCGCCTTATTTTGTCCCTCCAATGGTGGCAGTCCACTCAAAACCTGTTGCAGGGGTCGCCATTTCAACAACCTTTACCCCAGGCAACTCTCACAACAGATGCTTCTCCAGTGGGTTGGGGAGCTCATCTGCAAGACCTCTCCACCCAAGGCACTTGGACTCCACAGGAGACTCATCTACACATCAATCTCTTGGAGCTCAGAGCAATCTTCCATGCTCTGCGAGTGTTCCACACCCTGCTCAGCTACAAGACAGTCCTCATCCATACGGACAATCAAGTAGCTATGTTCTACGTGAACAAGCAGGGAGGAACAGGCTCTCTGTCGCTTTGCAACAAAGCTTTGCTACTATGGTCCCTCGCCAGAGAGCATCAGATTCATCTCCTGGCAGTGTATCTTCCAGGTATCCAAAACTATTGGGCAGACAGACTCAGTCGAGTTCTGCTTCCACACGAATGGTCTCTACATGCAGACCAGGTGACCAAGATTTTTCAAATTTAGGGAACCCCGGACATAGACCTCTTTGCAAGTCCGTTGAATGCCAAACTTCCCCGGTTCTGTTCCAGAATTTCGGCTCAGGGCTCTCAGGTCAAGGATGCTTTCCTCCTTCATTGGGGTCAAGACTTCCTGTATGCCTTTCCACTCATTCCCCTGATTCCCAAAACCCTGTTCAAGCTTCAGAGAGACAGAGGCCATATGATCCTCATAGCTCCACATTGGCCTCGGCAAGTGTGGTACCCTCTGCTTCTACATCTCTCTCAAGCTCCCTCTCTGGAGTTAGGCTCTGTTCCAGATCTCCTGTCTCAGGAGGACGGAATGTTATGGCATCCCAATCCCAAGTCTCTGCATCTCAGGGCTTGGTTGCTGAAGGCCTAGCTCTTCAGGATCTTAACCTTCCTCAACAAGTAAAGGATATCCTTTATGCTTCTAGAAAACCTTCCACAAGATGCTCTTATGCTTTCAAGTGGAAAAGGTTTACAATATGGTGCTCGCAGAAGGGTCTTAACCCCCTTGCGATACCTCTGGAATCATTACTAGAGTATCTCCTTCATTTATCCAATGCAGGACTTAAAACTAACTCAGTAAGAGTCCATTTAAGTGCTATTGCGGCTTCTTTCAAGCCTTTAAATGGACAACCTATTTCCTCCCATCCTCTCATAGCAGGATTTATGAGAGGCCTTCTTCTAACTAAGCCTCCCATTAAGCCACCACCGGTGGAATGGGACTTAAATCTGGTTCTTGACCAACTGATGAAGCCACCTTTCGAACCCTTAGCTACTATCTCATTGAAATTCCTTTCTTGGAAAGTTATCTTTCTCATTGCAATCACATCACGTTGCATCAGTGAGTTGCAGGCAGTAGTGTCTGATCCACCTAATACAAGGTTCCATCATGACAAGGTAGTCCTTAGGACTCATCCACACTTTATGCCAAAGGTGGTCTCGCCTTTTCATCTTAACCAAGCCGTCTACTTGCCTGTGTTTTTTCCAAGGCCTCATGCATCACACGCAGAAAGGAATCTTCATACTTTGGATTGTAAAAGAGCTTTAGCTTTTTACTTACAAAGAACACAGCAACATAGAAAGTCCTCTCAACTCTTTGTTGCTTTTGATCCTTCTCATTTGGGACTTCCAGTCTCCAAGAGAACACTGTCCAACTGGATTGCACAGTGTATTTCCTTTGCCTATCAGAGTAAGAACCTTCCTCTGGAGGGCCATGTCACAGCTCACAATGTGAGAGCCATGGCAGCTTCAATGGCTCATCTGCACTCTGTGTCTATCGACGACATCTGTCGAGCAGCCACTTGGGCCTCGGTTCATACCTTCACAGCCCATTATTGCTTGGACAAGGACTCCCGCCTGGATGCCTTGTTTGGTCAGGCTGTTCTCCAAAACCTGTTCCATACCTAATCAACTCCTACCCACCATCCCTGGTTGGATGCCAGAGATCCATGGGGGGAAGTGGAGCCCTTCCACAGGGATACACAACTTCTGGTGTCTCTCCCTGGCATCTAAAGCTAGGGAGTCCCCATATGTGAAGACTACATTCCTGCTTGTTCCTGGAGATAGCATAGTTACTCACCTGTAACAGGTGATCTCCAGGAACAGCAGGAATTTAGTCTTCACAACCCACCCACCTCCCCTAGGAGTTGTATCTCTCTATCTCTTTCTCTTTCCCTCTCTCTCTCTTTGTCTCAGCTTTAAACTCAACTGGAGAGAGGCAGTTGGGAAAGGTGAGAAGGCAGCACGCAGGCGCTGTGGGATGCTCCCAAAAGCTTTCTAATTGGACGCTGTGGGGCGATCCTGCGCAGGCTCCGTCCGTACCGACAATATCCATATGTGAAGACTAAATTCCTGCTGTTCCCGGAGATCACCTGTTACAGGTGAGTAACTATGCTTTCTCCAGGAACAAGCAGGAAGTCAGTTCTCACTTATGGGTGACGTCGGCACCGATGGAGCCTGCGTGGAGCAATTTCCCAGGTTTCAGAGAAAGCCTTTGGGATTGCTGCCACGCATGTGTGGTCCTCTTCCCGCCCAAGGGTGCCATCTTGCTCATTCTCCCTTTTTCCACAGAGCCCTTCGGATGCATGTTCTTGTCCCTTGGAAAACGTCTTTTGTTTTCGGCCTACTGGGCTTCTGTTTTCCAGTTGCACCGGCCCTCTATCCATCCTTCCCCCTGCTCTGCCTTTTTAGAGCTCTTAGGGGCAGTTTTCTTCGCCTTTTTTGCCAGCGGGCTTTGCGGCCTTTTTTTCTTTGCCTAACCGCTGGCCACGTAGGTCTTCGAGTTTGCGGGGGTCATTTTTGCCCCTATGGCCACAGGATTCAAAAAAATGCGATAGATGCTTCAAGAAGATGTCGCTTACGGACACCCACGACTTTGTCTGCGGTGCCTCGGAGCTGATCATGATCTGGAGCTCTGTTTGCTCTATAAGAAGATGTCATCTAAAGCCCTGCTCAGTCATAAGTAGAAGTCCGAAGACATGTTCAGAAAGGCTGCCTCGGAATCCCCGGTGGCGCCTTCAGTCGTCTCTCCTCCGGTGGGATCCCCCGCCTCGGCGGCACTCCGACCAGGGGTCCCCTGAAGTGGAGCAGCGCAAGAAGAAGTAGGCTTCAAAGTCACTGTCGGGGGCTTCCGACAAGCGTGAGTGCTCCAGTGCTCGGTCGCTTAGCGCTCTTTGGCGTCAGACGAGGAGCGGCCCTGCAAGGTACCCCGTACTGATACAGAGGCCTCCGGTGAAAGCGCCCTGTCTCATGAGGGCCATCCCAGTGAGGACCTCCTCTCCTCCTCGACGCCCGACCCAGTGACCCCGGGGTCGGCGTCACAGGGCCCACCCCTGCATGGGAGTCCCGCATGCTGGTGCTGGAATGCAGTGTTTCTGCGTTCATCGCTTCCCAGCAGGCGCTCACAGCCAGCTTTGCTGACTCCCGCCCAGAAACCGTGGGTCCCTCACGTGGGACACCAAAATCCATCCAGGAAACCCCTGGGAGCCACGGGCCTCATGTGGGTCTTGACGTTGGTCTTGCTCGCCCTCCTATTCATCGGGGGCAAGGTCTTCCAGGGCCTCCAGCTCCAAGTGGGCCTCGGTCGCTGGACAGGGCAACCTGCCCGGCTTGGACTCCTCATCTGAGTTCTCGGACTGGGAGTCTGATGGGGACACCTCCCCGGAGATCCATACTCACCAGCATCTTCTGTCGGACCCCTCCCCACCCGTGTTCTAGCGGCGCTCGCCACCTGAGGACACCTCCTTCCTGGTGTTCATCCGGGACATGGCAAGTGCTCTCAACCTGACCACTCAGGCCGAGGAGGACCCTCGAGCCAAAGAGCTCGACATCCTTCAGTATGAGTCCCCGTCTAGGGAGTCTCTCACTGTTCTGGTCCCTCCCATCTTGTCCCGGCTGCTGCTCCGTATATGGGAGACACCTGCCTCAGTCCCCATCGTGAGTACGCGCCTCGACATAATGTACAAGGTACAACATGGCTCTGGGTTTAGAAAGACCCAACTTCCCCACATCTCCATCGTGGTGGAGTCGGCCATGAGGAAAAAGAAGAGCCCAAAATCACACTCGTCGGTCCCCCCTGGCCAGGAGTCGAGAGCCCTTGACGCCCTGGGCCGTAAGGCTTACCAAGGCTTCATGCTTTTCTTGTCACATTCAAGCGTACCAACTATACATGGGCATGTTCTAGCTCGACTTGGCTAAGGAGCTTGGAGGTTTCTCCATGGGCCTCGAGGGCGAGCCTCTCAATAGGGTCAGTTCTCTGCTGAAGTCTGTCGCAGACTGCTCAAAGTACCTCTCCCGAACCACCTACGATGAATTCGAGCCCTCTGCTCGGGTGGCGGCCGCAGACATCGTGACCAGCCACCAGGCATGTCTCCATCGTCAGATTTGGAGCAGTGGGTGCAGGAAAAGCTCCTGGATGTCCCCTGCCTTGGTGAGCAACTCTTCGGCAAGCCAATTGAGGATATAGCCGCGGAGATAGAGACCGAGTTCGTCACCAGAACCCATCTCACGTGCAAGACCTCCACTTTGTCTGGAAAAAGCAACAGGCCAAGAAGCCTTCCTTTCCGAGGAAGGGCTTTCAGTACTGTAGCTTCCCACCGTACCCGACCACCCCCATGCCGACCACTCCGGCGCAGGGGAAGTCTGGCCAGAAGCATTGCAAGCCGAAGGTGCCCAAGACCGAAACCCCGGCTCTGCCACAACCCGCACAGGGGTTTTGATGCCATTGGCATAGCCTCTCGCCCTCCGGTGGCTCAGCAGCCAGCGGGGGGATTTTTTTTTATTTTTATTTTATTTATTTATTTTTTATTTAGTGTACACTTATATCCCGCTACTTCCAGTGGGGATGCCTGTCTTCTTTTGCCCCTCTGTGGGCTTCCATCACCTCGGACACCTGGGTCCTCCAGGTCATTCGAGATGGCTATCGCCTTCGCTTCGACAGGCTTCCACCTCTTCGACTCCCCACGCACCAGGTTTTCCTGCAGTGGGAACTAGTCTCTCTCCTAGCCCAGCGGGTGGTCGAAGGTCCCTCTGCACCTTCAAGGTCGGATCTTTTATTCCCGGTACTTCCTCGTCCCGAAAAAGACGGGAGGTCTATGGTTATCCTCAACCTCAGAAAGTTGAACTTCTCCCGCACCAGGAATTGGTTTAAGATGCTATCATTTGGCATCCTGCTGCCCTTCTTCGGTCAGGGCGACTGGCTATGCTCCTTGGACCTAAAAGATGCTTATGCCCACTTTTTAATCCATCCCCAACACAGGCAGTACCTGCGCTACAGGGTGCAGGGAGAGCACTTCCAGTACAGGGAGAGCACTTCCAGTACAGGGTGCTTCCCTTCCGCCTCGTGTCCACCCCATGGGTCTTCATGAAATGCCTCTTCGCGGTCGCTGCCTACCTCAGGCATCATGGCGTACCGATCTTTCCCTACCTTGACTGGCTTGTTATCGGGCCCTCGGTCGAGGAAACCTGGTGAGCAACGTCACTCAGTCCATCTGTTGGAAGGCCTGAGGTTCTTGGTCAACTATCCAAAGTCCCACCTCGAGCCGGTACAGGCCTTAGAGTTCATCGGGGCACGCCTCGATACTCAGCGGGCTACCGCATTCTTGCCAGTGGATCGCGCCGACTGCCTCCAAACCTTAGCAGCTGTGGTCCAGAGCACCCTCTGAGTCACAGCTCGGACTATGATATGCCTCCTGGACCACATGGCCTCCACTGTCCATGTGGTTTCCCGTGCCCGCCTGCACATGCAGACAACTCAGTGGTGCCTCAGTGGCCAGTGGAGCCCGTCCATAAGTCACCTCAGGGACCCCATCAGGGTCCTTCCCGACCTTCGTTTGTCCCTGAGTTAGTGGCAAAACCCCCGCAACCTTCTCCAGGGGTTGCCCTTCCAGGCCCCACAGCACGACATGGTGCTGACAATGGATGCCTCCTTGTTAGGGTGGGGAGCCCACTGTGGTTCGTTGTGCACACAGGGGCAGTGGTCGCCCGAGGACTCTCAGCAGCAGATAAACTTGCTTTAACTCCAGGCAATTCAGTGGGCCCTGAGGGCCTTCGAGGACCACCTCAAGCGGCGTTCGGTACTCGTGCAGACTGACAACCGCGTAGCGATATTCTACGTCAACAAGGAGGGGGGTACGGGATCATGCTCCCTCTGCAGGGAAGTGGTCCTCCTCTGCTCCTTTGCCGTCCGTCGGAGGATGTCCCTCAGGGCGGCCTACCTTCTGGGCCAAGAGAATGTCCTAGTGGACAGGCTCAGCAGGATCCTTCATCCTCACGAGTGGCGGCTGGATCCAGGAGTGGCGGATTGGCTGTTTCTTCGATGGTGTATGCCAGCGATCAACCTATTCACCAGTCCCCAGAATGCGCAGCTCCCACGCTTTTGTGGGCTGGTACCACACCCGAACAGGGAGAGTCCGGATGCATTCCTTCTGAGCTGGGCTTCCGGCCTGCTCTATGCATTCTCTCTCCCATCCCTCTCATTACGAGGACCCTCCTCAAGGCTCAGCTGGACCGAGCATCGGTGATCCTCTTAGCCCCCTCATGGCAGCCCTGGTTCCCGTTTCTGCTCCGGCTGTCGACAGAGCCTCCTGTTCCCCTGGGCTCTGCCCCAGGCCTGCTAACGCAGGAGGAGGGGCGGGTGTAGCAACCGAACCTGATCTCCTTATCCCTCATGGCCTGGCAGCTGAATGGGTTTCCCTAGCTTCGCTGTCTCTCCCGGAGGAGGTCGAGGAGGTCCTTGCGTTGAGGAAGGACTCAACTAGACGAGCCTATGCCTTCAAGTGGTGGCGCGTCTCGGTCTGGTGCTCAGGGCTCCAGATCGACCCATTCTCGTGTCCCATTCGATGGGTCCTTCGGTACCTCCTTCATCTTTCGAGGGAAGGTCTCAAGTCAAACTCCGTCAGGGTAAACTTCAGTGCCATCTCGGTGAACCACTTCCCTCTCAAGGGGAAAGCCCCTCTCGGGGCAGCCGTTGGTCTCCCACTTTATGTGGGTTTTTTTTGCTATCTAAGCCGCCCATCCAGCCTCCCCTAGTGGAATGGGATCTGAATGTGATGCTCATGCAGCTGACACATCTACCCTTCAAGCCGATGGCGATGTGTTTGCTTCGGCATCTGTCCTGAAAGGTGGCCTTCCTGGTGGCACTGACCTTGGCCCGCCAAGTCGGTGAACTCCAGGCTCTCATGGCCGATGCTCCTTACACCAGGTTCTATAGGAATAGGGTGTCCTCCACACCCACCCCAAATTCCTGCCTAAAGTTGTCTTGGATTTCCATCTCAACCAGGAGATAGTCCTGCCAACCTTCTTCCTGAGACCTCACACTGACCAGGCGTTTGCGGCTCTTCACACCCTTGACTGCAGAAGGGCTCTTGCCTTCTGTTTGCAGCGCACCCAGACTTATCGCAAGTCTGGCTGACTCTTTGTGACCTACGATCCTAATCGGCCAGGGCAGGCAGTTATCAAATGCACCCTCTCTGTTTGGGAGGCGGACTGCATCACCTTTGGTCATGTAAAGGCGGGTGCCCCGTTAGATCATAGAGTCCACTGTGCACGGGATCCGGGCCAAAGCGGCCTCGGTGGCCTCGCTGCGCTCCGTGCCCCTAATGGATATCTGATGGGCGGCGATCTGGTCTTCAACAAACACCTTCACTGCACACTACTGTCTGGAGAGGGAGTCCCACTGGGACAGCGCCTTCGGACAGGCTGTACTCCTTAATATGTTCGGGGTATAAGCAACTCCTGTCCTCCAACCCTTCTTTATGGTTACCGATGGCTTCACCCCGAGGACTCTGGCTCCTTCGGGCATCGGCTTCTGCTGATGACCTCGCGGAGGCATTTTTTGGTTACAGGTTCGGTAGCCTGTAGCTGGGGAATCCCATAAGTGAGGACTGACTTCCTGCTTTTTCCTGGAGAAAGCGTAGTTACTCACCTGAAACAGGTGTTTTCCAGGGACAGCAGAAATCAGTCCTCACTACCCTCCCACCTCCCCTGATGAAATTGCTGGATTTTTGTCCTTCCCTTGCTGTCTACTTGGTAGGGCTCAACCTAAGGGACCTCACTGAGCAAGATGACACCCTTGGGTGGGAAGAGGACCATGCATGCGTGGCAGCAATCCCAAAGCTTTCTTTGAAAGCTGGGGAATTGCTCTGCGCGGGCTTCGTCGGTGCTGACGCCGCCCATAAGTGAGGACTGATTCCTGCTGTCCCTGGAGAACACCTGTTACAGGTGAGTAACTATGCTTTTCTTATCAGCAACCAGGTTAGATCACTGCTTGACCCAATGCAAGCATTGTGGAACCTTTGTCTTTTGGGGAAACTGCTAGGTACTTATGACCTAGATTGACCACTGTTGGAAACAGGATACTGGGCTTGATGGACCTTGGTCTGACCCAGTATGGCATATCTAATGTTCATATGACCCCGGTAAGAGGCCAGTCGTGTGATTTCATTGCTTCCGAGCAGTCCGATTTGTGCCTTACCAGAGAGGACATTTTCCTTCTCAGACACAGGCCTTTCGAAGTTTTCGAGGAACAGGCAAAGGTTTTCATACCTCTTCCTTCTCCACGGCCAGGAAGCGACAGTGAAGCGAGAGGAGCCTGGGATGGGATAGTTTGCATGAGGGGTTGCTACAGGAATTCTACTCTGCCTGGACCCAGATCACATCTGACCAGTGAGTGCTAGAAATCATTCGAGAGGAGTGCACACTTGAATTTGTCTGACCTCTAGCAGATGCCTTCGTGCGGTCACTCTGCAAGACACAGCACAAGGTCAAGGCAGTGCGGGACACCCTGGTACGACTTCAGCAATTAAACGCAGTGCTGGATGTCTCCCTACAACCAGCGCAGTTGTGATCAAAACTCCATATACTTCATGGTCCCTAAGAAGGAAGGTGCATTCAGGCCCATATTGAATTTCAAGCACATAAATCGGTGCCTGAAAGTGCGCCAATTTCACATGGAAACGCTCTGGTTGGTCATTGTAGATGTCATAGATGGAGAGTTCCTGGCAGCCCTCGATCTTACGGATGTATATCTCCACATTCCAATTTAACCCAAGCATTAGCAGTTTCTGTGGTTCATGGTGCCTATGGGACATTCAATTTTGGGCGTTGCTGTTCGGCTTAGTGACTGCCCCCTCACCTTCACCAAAGTTATGATAATGGTCATGGTCACACCTACATCAAGAGGGGATTCTGGTGCATCCTTACCTGGATGATTGCTTAAATCCTGGAACTTTGCTCGTAAAACACTACTCGCAAAACACTACTATACCAATAAGGTCAGAAGTGAGATACCTCGGGGTTACGCTGGACAATAAACTCAATCTCAAGCCACACATAGGCAAAACAATACAAAAAGCCTACTACAAGATGCGAATCATCAGGAGACTGAAACCACTCCTCGCCCCAGAACACTTCCGTACCGTATGTCAAGCTCTGATAACCCCACTACTGGACTTCTGCAATCCGATATACCTTGGTCTACAGAAACAAGCCATCAAACCACTCCAACTGGCACAAAACACCGCAGCACGAATCATATCCGGAACTGCAAGACAGGAGCACATCACACCCACCTTAAAGGACTTACACTGGCTTCCAATCAGTGCACGCATCAGATACAAAACTATCATAAACCTATACAAGATAAAACAGCACACATCAGCCAACAGCCTGCACACCCTCATACAACCAGACACCAGTACACGTCCAAGAAGAAAACAAACTCACAACCGAGTCAGCACCCCAAGTGAATACAAACACACACGCAAGGACACAACAGACCGAGCACTCTCCATGGCTGCTCCAACAATATGGAACAAACTACCGGATGATTTGAGGGCAACTACAGACCTCAAGGACTTTAGGAAACAGCTGAAAACCATGCTGTTCATAGAACACTATGGACACATCACATAGTCTAAATAGCTGTATATCAGCACACGTCACCGCCTAACACTGTATGTATATAAGATGTTTTTAGCACCACTGTATATAGCCCACATTGTACATAACTCAAACTAATCTAGCACACAACACAACACACACCCAACTAAATTTTCACCCCCACTGCATGTATAACACACTCACACTACCAGATTGTTTGCTGTGATACCACCTTGATTATTATGATAAGGCGGTTTAGAAATACTGTTAAATAAATAAATAAATAAATTAGCCAAAAAGATCATGGAGCAGGTCATTGGCTGCCTGCAGCAGCTCGACTGGGTTGTCAATTTTGCCAAAAGCCTCCTGCAGCTGTCGCAGGATTTGGTGTACTTGGGAGCCTGGTTTCAGGCAGACAAGGGCCGGGTGTAATTGCCGGCAGAATCAGGTCTGACAGTTTCTCAAGATGGCATCCCCAACAGTGTGGCTTTATCTTCAGATGTTGGAGTCAATGGCAGCATCAGTTGAGTTGGTTCCCTGGCCTCGGGCTCACATGCAGCCTTTGCAGAAGGCACTGTGGTTGCCTCAATACTATTCGCTTACGAAGACTTGACCTTGTCCTGTAGTCACCAGAGGAGCTCTGCGTTGGTGGCTGTGGCCGAACAAGCTGTTAGTGGGGATGCCCCTAGAGGTGCCACGCTGGGTTCCCCTGACTACGGATGCCAGTTTCCTAGAATGGGGAGCACTTTGCGAGACCCAGATAGCGCAAAGCCACTGGTCGAGGGAAGAGAGCACATGGCCCATCGACCGTTTGGAGATGAGAGCATTGTTCTTGGTGCTACGGGAGTCTCGAGTTTTCCTTCACGGAACGGCAGTAAGAGTGTTCTCAGCCAATGCCATCAGGGTCGTCTATATCAATCAGCAGAGAGGCACTAGCAGCATTCAGCTGGAGAGTGAAGTGGCCCCGCTGCTGCGCTGGGCGGAGGCAAAATTGCAGGCACTTTCGGCAGCCCACATGGCAGAATGTGGCAGCCAATTATCTCCGTCATTTTCGCCTGGTCCCCAGTGAGTGAACCCTCAACGCAGTGGTCTTTGATCAGCTGGTCCAGTGCTGGCGACAACCGATCATGGATCTGATTGCAACCTTTGAGTATGCAAAAGTGGCCAGTTTCTATAGCAGAAGAGAGAACGTCAGAAAGGCTAAATGGTGCAACAATGGCTGCTGTATGTGTGTTCACTGTGGTGCTCATTGGGTATTTGGTGCAACAGATCGAGGCGGATAATCCTAGCGGCTCCCGATTGGCTGCGGAAGCTGTGGAATGCCGATCTCATTTAACTGATGGTGGACTGTCTTTGGTGACTGCTGGCCCAAGCCCACCTGCTCTCACAGGGTCTCATACTGATGCCTCAAGTGTGTTAATTCTCACGGCCTGGCTCTTGAGAGGACTCGGTTGAGGAAAAGAGGCTACTTGGCCTCAGTGATTACAACCTTGTTGAAGGCACGCAAGTGCTCCACTTCACTGTCCGTATGTGCGAGTGTGGATAGTGTTCGAAGGCTGGTGCTCAGAGCATGACTGTCTGCCCTTGTCAGCATCTGTGCTGGAGATTCTGGCTTTTCTGCAGGGTGGGTTGAAGAAAGGCCTGGCCTTTAGTTTGCGTCGTGCAGGTGGTGGCCCTAACTTGTTACCGGGGAAGGGTCCAGGGTCTGTCTCTGGCAGTACACCTGGATTTTGTCCATTTCCTTTGGGCATATTGAGCCTGTGAGATCTTTGTTTCCTCCTTGGGTCCTCAATCTAGTCGGTTTTGACAGAAGTGCCCTTTGAACCGCTGGGCACTTCCACCTTGAAGGATTTGACTTTGAAGACTGTGTTCTTGATGGTAATCTGTTCGGCCAGAAGGATCTCTGAGTTAGAGGCGCTGTCATGTTGCGAGCCTTTTCTCTCCATATCAAAGGAGAAAGTAGTGTTGAGACCAGTACCCTCTTTTCTACCCAAGCTGATCTCTGCTTTTCATCTCAACCTGTGACTTTTCCAGTATTTTCAGGGGCAGGGGTGGCAGCAGCAGAGCCCCAGTTATGCCTTCTGGATGTGCTAAGGCGCTATTTGAAGTGGATGGAGCCATTTCAGACATCAGATCATTTGTTTGTCCTGGTCGGAGGACCGTAGAAAGGTGAGGAGGCTTCCAAGGCATCGATTTTCAGGTGGGAGAGGAAGCCATAGCCTCTGTCTACCAGTTGAGAAGAAAGGAAGTGCCCAAAGGGTTGAGGGCTCATTCGACCCAGGCACAAACGGCATCATAGGCAAAGGCTGGCCTGGTTCTGCCGTTGGACATCTTTCAGGCGGCGACTTGGTAGTCTTTGCATACCTTTGTAAAACATTATCACCTGGATATTATAATGCCTCTGTACAGTTCCATGGTTCGACTGCACCTTGAATATTGTGTGCAGTTCTGGTCACCGTATCCTAAAAAGGATATAGCAGAATTAGAAAAGGTACAGAGAAGAGCCACCAAAATGGTAAAGGGGATGGAAGGATACCCCTATGAGGAAAGACTTAAAAGGTTAGGGCTCTTCAGTTTAGAAAAGAAGGATGAGGAGAGATGTGATAGAAGTCTATAAATTAATGAATGGAGTGGAATGGGTTAACGCAGATCGGTTGTTTACACCATCAAAACGTAGAAAGACTAGAGGGCATGCAATGAAGCTACAATGTAACCCATTTAAGACTAATAAAGAGAATATTTTTTCACTTCACGGGTAATCAAACTCTGGAATTCGTTACCGGTGGATGTAGTAAAGGTGCTAGTGTATCTGGGTTTGAAAAAAGGTTTGGACAAGTTCCTGGAGGAAAGGTCCATTAACCATTATTAGAGGACCCGGGAAATCCACCGCTTACCCCAGGATGAGCATTGAGGAAGCTGTGGACTTTGGGTACATGCCAGGTACTTGTAACCTGGATTGACCACTGTCGGAAACAGGATACTGGGCTTGATGGACTTTGGTCTGACCAAGAATGGCATTTCTTACGTTCTTAACTCTACCTGTGAACATGAGAGAGGGAGGGGAACAAAGTCCTGCTGCCTCCAGCCACATACGCAACTTGCATGGCAGTTCCTTTTTAATGGTGATACCACATTTTCGAAATTAATAGGCTGGCTCTACGAATCCCACAAAACCAGGCCACAATTTTTGTAAATGATTATTGCGATGCCAGCATTGCAGAGGGAGTAGTAGAGTGACATGCTGGGAGAGTGGTCTTATGGCGGCATGTATTTTATACGTTGTCAACCCCTCCTCTAGAGTGTTTTACACTATTTTGTGATCCTCTTTAGGATTTTGTGCAGCACAGTTGTTGCTTTGTACAGTTATTTCCTGGTATTTATTTTATTAATGATAAATTCTACTGTTGTAACTGTAGAACTTTTCCTTTTGCAGAATGGTTCAAATCCAACCAAGAATGGTACATTACCTGTTAAAAAAGAAGATGACGATATAGCTAAAGGTAACAAATCTAAGTTTGTAAACTAGAAATTTTAACGTTAGACTTTTATTGCTTTTATTGACCATCCTTACAAAATCAAAAATGTAATTAATAGCTGTACTTTTTACTTTTGAACATGGCCAAGAGTTAGCATTTCTTCTGTTTAGGTGTCAAGTGGACAGCAATGCTAGAGGTTTTTGATGAGAATTTTCCCTTAAGATATAACAACAATTTTTGTTTTTTGGGAGTTTGACAGACATGGATAATGACTATTGAATTTGTCGTGCATACCTGCATATTGCTGCCTTGTGTGACTACAGAAATGCTTAAAATCTATGGCTTTTTTGTTACTGGAAAACCCATAGTGCTCTCAACTCTTACACTCAAGGTCTTCACTAGCGGCTGCTGTCACCATGAAATCAGAGCAGGATTAACTCTTTGGGTCCTAGGTACAGAAACTCCTCATAATTTTAAATGCATTTTAAAATTCCTTCATTCCCGATGCTTCCTAGTATAATCACTTTCAGGAGTCTGCAAGCAGCGCTTCTTATCTGAGCTGCTTCCTCTGTTGACTTTCCTATGCAGTTAGAACTGTATGGGGCCAGCAGATCTCGTGAGGCCAAGGCACGCCATACAGCTTTCACTGTAGAGGAAAGCAGATGGAGGAGATGGCAGTAAAAAGCAATGCTGGCTGACTCCTCTTGTCAGTTGGAGCACAACGCACCTAAGGTGGAGAGGGTAGACAAGACATCTGTGAGGGCTGAGACTCTGGCCTGCCCTATATTTTTTATTTTTAATTTTATAAATTTTCCGACATAATACGTTCACCTAGTAGAACAAAACACTCCACCCCACCTCTCCCCCCTTATAACAGATATCAAACAAAATTCATGTATACCATACATTATCTTAGCTACCTAATTGTTTGGTCTTCCATTCAATGTAAGGATGCTGAATTGTCACAGATCTGCCCATTTTGCTCCTTCATGTGGCAGTCAATTTACAAGGTATACATAACCAATTCTGTAATGAAGGCGCTTCATCGCTGGAGATGCAGGTTGTTTTCAGGCTTTGGCCATTTCACGCCACTTAGCCATTAGGCAAATTAGGCAACAGATTACAAAACTAGTAATCTTATCAGTGTTTTCTGATAACTACAACAAACATGTCACAGGGTTATCCAGTAGTCTCGTACCAGCCACTATCTGGATAAAATTGTTAATCTGATGCCAAAATACTCTCACAACAGGACCCATTACACCCATTTGTTTGAACTCCCTTCAATATAAGTTAGAGACAGATGTGTAAATCTTGCTCAGTCTTGCTGGTGTGATAACATTGGTAAAGAACTCTGAAGTAGTTCTCCACTATGTTAGCTGATACTGAATTTTGAGAAATGTTTGCAATTGGCATCCATTCCTCCAGAAATATTCCAATCAAATTTTTCCTCCTATTGGCTCACGTTTTAATTTCTCCCCTATGGGTGCAGTTAACACATTGAATGTATGCATTACTGATTTCTTTGCACCTAGGTGCCTCGGTATTAAATGCTCAAAAATGCTTGGTTTCTTTTTCAGATCAACCTATACATCTCACTGTTGCAAAAAAGCATACATATCATTCTGGTGTAAGCCATAAATCTTTTAGTATTCCAAAGTCACAAATTCCCCCCTGGCAAAAAATGATTCAAGGAGATTAATTCCTTCTGGTTCCATGTCTGATTAACCCAGAAGGGAACTGCTGCAATTGGGAAAAGGATATCAGAACATAGTAGTTTTTCTCTCTTAATATTATTCTTTTCACCCTTCCCCCAAATCATCAGAAGAGAATCAATTTTGGGGTCCCCTCTTCTCTTTTTACTCTTCATATTGTGATCCTCAAGCTACAGTAAGTGCAACAGAGATACTATGCAATCTCCTTGCGCTATATACAGCCATTGTTTGGGCTCATCCTTAAACTGCTCTAAGTGCTGCTATTTGGGTGGTATAAAGATACTCTTTTACAACTGGTTAACCCAACCTACTATCTCTCCTATCTCTAGGAACAAGCAGGAATGTAGTCTTCACATTTGGGTATTGTCGGTACCGACGGAGCCTGCGCGGGAACGCTCCCCAGCGTCCAATAGGAACGCTTTTGGGAGCATCCCTCAGCACATGCGTGCTGCCTTCGCGCCTTTCCAACTGTCCCTCTTCAGTTCTTCGTTTTCCGCGGAGCTGACAGGACCTATTCCCTGTCACCGCAGAAAATTCCGTCTTTAAATTTCTTTTCTTGTGGTCGCGTTTGCCTACCGCACGACACCTACCGGTACCACTGGTTCTTTTCTTTTCATAAAAAAAACAAAACAAACTTAGGCTTTAGACTGTTCTTTTCAGAAACTTTTCTCTTTGGTGCTAGGTGCCATTTTGGGCACTAGGCCCCATATTTCTAAAACATGGAAAAGCCAACTAGTGGTTTTAAAAAAAATGTATTAAGTGCTGCGGTACCATTTTCGTCACTGACACCCATGATTAGTGTCTGAAATGTTTAGGACCTGAACATTCTCCAACTGAATGTCTTTCCTGTATGGTGATGACTAAAAGAGGAAGACAGAACCGGGCTGCAAAGCTCGGTACCCTCTTTTCTTCAGATGCCAGATCCATTGCATCAACATCGTCAAGGGCCTCTTCTTTCTCCCATGGATCTCAGGTAACTAAACATAAAAGCTGGTCCTCAAAGGGTAGCTCTCTTGCTAAGCATCGAGAGGCCATTGGCGTTGCCCTTGAGGGAACCACACCGGCAAAACATCCCTGGCGGGAGGCTTCCAAAGCATTGATGTGGCTTCATGATGTTCTTGAGGCCTCAACCTCCCAAGAACTACCTGTGCCATGCTCAGGGGTTCTGGCCATCCTTACCGGTACTGACACCCAGGCATCGGCAGCATCGATAGACCAGAGGTTCCTCGCTATCGAGTGCAGCATCGCAGCTCTTCTTTCAGCTGCGGTACCGGTGGTCCCATGGGCACTGGTACCGACATCGACACCGATGCCGGTACAGATACCGGTACCGACGGTACCGGCCTCGGTGGGATCTCTTCCCATGCCATCTCTGGCTGGAATTGACAAAGTGGTACCGGGTTAGCTCGGTACCGACTTCAATCGGTACCGGGATCGTGCTTTGCAAGAGCATCGGGGTCAGGAATACTTCGATTCCTCCGATTCCGAAGACTCTGACAATTCTGCTGGCACTAGAGGGTTTCTCCTAGAAGATCCCTCTTCTCCCCAATGCAGAATGTCACCTCCAGAGGACATGTCATTTCAGGATTTCATCCGTGATATGGCCAAAGGTCTTTCAATCACAGTAGCTCCTGAAGAGGACCCCAGAGCAAAGGAAATGGAAATTCTCCAATATCCTAAAGCTCCTAAGGAGGCAGCCACTCTGCCTATCCATGAAATTCTGCATAGCTTGATGCTCAGAATGTGGGAGACACCTCTGACTACTTCTCTCTCTAGGAGACTTGATACTATGTATCGAGTTCCGCCATATCCTGGATTTCAGAAAACTCAGCTGCCACACCATTCAGTGGTAGTGGAATCAGCCATGCATAGGATGAAAAGTGCAAAGAGGCATGCATCCAATCCTCCAGGTCGTGAATGCAGGACTCTGGATGCTTTTGGGCGCAGAACTTTTCAAGCTTCCATGCTTTCAGCTAAGATCAGTTCATATATTCTATATATGGGAATGTTCCTCAAGGAAGTCACAGGAGACTTGGAACTTATGAGCCCATTTCTCCCAGATGACAAGAGACAAGATTTTCTTGCTCTAGTTAAGCATGCTCAAAATGCCACTTGGCAATAGTGATCATAGCATGATCACCTTTGATTTAATTAGTGGAGGAGGGATAGTAAGGAAATCCACAGTACTACCTTTTAACTTTCGAAAGGGAGACTATGATAAAATGAGGAAAACAGTTAAGAAAAAACTAAAAGGAGCAGTTGCGAAGGTTAAAGACGTACTTCAAGCTTGGGTGATGTTGAAAAATACTATCTTGGAAGCCCAGACCAGCTGTATTCCACGCTTTAAGAAAAGTGGAAGGAAGTCCAAAAAACTGCCAGCATGGTTTAAAGGTGAGGTCAGAGAGGCTGTTGTTGCCAAAAAAGCATCTTTCAGGAAATGGAAAAAAGAGCCAAACGACAAAACCTGGAAACAGCACAAGCACTGGCAAGTCAAATGCAAGGCATTGATAAGGCAGGCAAAGAGAGAATTTGAGAAGAAGCTTGCTGCGGAAGCAAAAACATGAAATAAAGACCTTTTCAAGTAGATTCGTAGCAAAAAACCTGTGAGAGAGTCAGTTGTTCCATTAGATGATAAAGGGGTTAAAGGAGCACTAAGAGGCGACAAGGCGATAGCGGAGAGACTGAATGAATTCTTTGCTTCGGTCTTTACTGAGGAAGATGTAGGGATGTTATTCATGACTGAAGTGGTATTTAAAGGTGCGGAAGAATTGAAGGAAATATCGATACATCGGGAAGATGTATTACAACTATTAGATAAACTGAAGAGTAGTAAATCACCTGGGCCGGATGGTATACATCCAAGGGTGTTGAAAGAACTGAAATATGAGATTGCAGAACTGCTATCAGTAATCTGTGAACTATCATTAAAATCATCTCTAATACCTGAAGATTGGAGGATCGCCAATGTAACACCAATTTTTAAAAAGGGTTCCAGGGGTGATCCGGGAAACTACAGACCGGTGAGCCTAACGTCAGTACCGGGAAAAATGGTAGAAACCATCATAAAGAATAAAATTACTCAGCATGTAGATAGTCACAACCTAATGGGAGATAGCCAACATGGCTTTAGACAAGGAAGATCTTGTCTTACTAATCTGTTATGTTTTTTTGAAGGAGTGAATAAACAGGTGGACAAAGGTGAGTCGGTTGATATTGTGTATCTGGACTTTCAGAAAGCCTTTGACAAGGTCCCTCATCAGAGACGTTTGGCAAAACTAAAGAGTCATGGGATAGGAGGCAGTGTACTATTGTGGATCAGGAACTGGTTAAAAGAAAGCAGAGGGTAGGGCTAAATGGCCAATTTTCCCAATGGAGAAAGGTGAATAGTGGTGTACCCCAGGGATCTGTGCTGGGTCCGCTGCTTTTTGACATATTCATAAATGACCTGGAAAGTGGAATAACGAGTGAGGTTATCAAATTTGCAGATGACACAAAACTATTTAAAGTTGTTAAAACCCAAGAGGATTGTGAAAAATTGCAAGAAGATCTTGATAAATTGGAAGACTGGGCATCAAAATGGCAGATGAAATTTAATGTGGACGAGTGCAAGGTTATGCACCTAGGGAAGAACAACCCAAACTATGGTTACACGATGCAAGGTTCCACATTAGGAACTACCACCCAGGAAAAAGATTTAGGCGTCATTGTGGATACTATGTTAAAACCCTCGGCCCAGTGTGCAGCGGCGGCAGCCAAGAGAGCAAATAGAATGCTAGGTATGATAAGGAAAGGAATGGAAAATAAAACAAAAGATATTATAATGCCTCTATATCGTTCCATGGTGAGACCGCACCTTGAATATTGTGTGCAATTCTGGTCGCCGTATCTTAAAAAGGATATAGCGATTTTAGAAAAGGTACAGAGAAGAGCCACCAAAATGGTAAAGGGGATGGAAGGATACTCCTATGAAGAAAGGCTAAAAAGGTTAGGGCTCTTTAGCCTGGAAAAGAGACAGCTGAGGGGAGATATGATAGAAGTCTATAAATTAATGAACGGAGTGGAACAGGTAAACGTAGATCGATTGTTTACGTTATCAGAATATAGAAAGACTAGGGGACATACAATGAAGCTACAGGGTAAACTATTTAAGACTAATAAAAGAAAATATTTTTTCACTCAACGTGTAATCAAACTCTGGAATTTGTTACCGGAGGATGTAGTAAAGGCTGTTAGTGTAGCTGGGTTTAAAAAAGGTTTGGACAAGTTCCTGGAGGAAAGGTCCATAAACCATTATTAAGAAGTGACCGAAGATATCAATGCTTGACCCAGTACAAGCATTGTGGAACTTGTGTCTCTTGGGGAAACTGCTAGGTACATATGACCTAGATTGGCCACTGTTGGAAACAGAATACTGGGCTTGATGGACCTTGGTCTGACCCAGTATGGCATATCTTATGTTCTTATGTTCTTATGTCTCCAAGTTTGTTAATCGTGCAGCCTTTGACTGTTTCGAATGCATCAGCAGAACCTCTGCTATTGCCATTGGTGCACGATGGATTGCTTGGCTACAGGCATCAGACTTGGGTACAGGACAAGTTAGGCAACATGCTTTGCACGGGGAAGAATCTCTTCGGCAAGAACTGGCAGGAAAAGGCTAACGAGTTAGATGCTGACAATTCTACCTTAGATTGTCAAAGTCTACAGCCACTCCAGCCAAAAGGAAACCTTATAAAAAAAACCCTCTTTTAGCAAAAAGGAAGTTTTATCCTTCCTATACCCAGCAGAGTCAAACTCCAGGTCAGGTTGCCCAAAAGGGACGAACTAGACAGCAAAAGAAGCCAAAAGGCCCGAGAGCCCAACCAGCTCTCCAGGTTCAACCCCCTCAAGGGCTTTGACTCCTTCCTAGAGAGCTTTGCCTCCCTGCTTCTGAGGGGTCCCCAACCCCCCAATATTCCGGGCAGGTTATGCCACTTTGTCAACAGATGGCATCAGATAACAGCAGAAGATTGGACTTTGTCCATTGTAGGAGAGGGGTACAAGCTTCATATTCACAGCATGCCCCCTCCTACAATTCTAAAGCAATTCAATTCACAAACCTCTGCAGACAATCTGCTAGATCACGAGGTCTGCACATTTCTTGCCCAAGGGGCAATAGAGGAAGTATCCATTCTTCAACGGGGTGCAGAGTTCTACTCCCCCTATTTTCTTATTCTAAAGAAAACAGGAGGACACAGACCCATTCTAGACCTCAGAGAATTGAACAAATATCTGTTTCGAGAGAAATTCAAAATGATTTCTCTGGGAACTCTTCTGCCATACCTTCAAAGCCAGGATTGGCTTTGCTCTCTAGACTTAAAGGATGCATACACTCACATTCTCATCCATCCAGATCACAGGAAATTCTTATGTTTCCTTTTCAGGGGAAAATATTTCCAGTACAGGGTTCTTCACTTTGGTCTGGCTTCAGCACCAAGGGTATTCACGAAATGCATGGCCAGTAGTAGCTGCATTTCTACAAACCCTGGTGATTTTTGTCTTCCCTTACTTAGACAACTGGCTCATTCGAGCCCCTACAGTTGCAGAGGCCAGTACCGCACTGTCCCATACAATCCGAATCCTCCAATACTTGGGATTGGTAATGTTCAAGTTCATGTTCAAGTTGCTTATCCTCACTCATAAAGCCCTTCACTCTAGCACCCCCCAGCATCTAGCTGACTCCATTCGTCTCCAGCCCTCTCCCCGTTTCCTTCGTTCATCTCACGGTAATCGTCTTTTTCTCCCGTCACCTACTCAGGCTCACCTTGAGTCTACTCGTCACTCTGCTTTCTTCTTCTTAGTCCCTGCCCTCTGGGACTCTCTTCCCCTTCCACTTCGCACTGAATCATCCTATACCCGTTTCAAGACCCTCCTTAAGACGCACCTTTTCTGTCAGGCTTTTGATCTGCCCCCCCCCTGTTGATGGTGTTTCCTCTCCCTAGTTACGCCTCCCATTCCCCTTCTCCTTACGTCCCTCCCCTCCTCTTTCCTCCTTCCCTCTTAACCTTCCTTCACCTTGGCTATCTATCTGTTTTATTACTATTATTTATCCTACTATTTTATGGTTTTACTATCCCTCCTTCTGTCCTGTTATTTTATGGCATTCCCTTCTTTCTTTATTAGCAGTCGTTAATTTTATGATTGTACACCGCCCTGATGCCTCGGCCTGCGCGGTATATCAAGTTATTTTGATAAAGATAAAGATAAACTTCCCAAAATCTCAACTAGTTCCTTCCCAATGCCTAGAATTCATAGGAGTCTGTCTAGATACCAGACAGGCAAGGGCTTTCCTTCCACAAGCCCAGTGTCTTCGCATAATGCAGCTAGCTTCTCAAGCAGCAGGTAAATCCTCCATCACTGCTCGAGAGCTGCAGTTACTGGTACATATGGCATCCACAGTTCATGTAGTCCCATATGCTCGCCTCCACATGCGAGCAGCTCAGTGGACCCTCTTCACACAGTGGACACAGGCCATGGGTCATTTGTTGGACAAAATAATAATCTCTCAACGACTAATTTTGTCCCTCCAATGGTGGCAATCACTAGAAAATCTGATAGTGGGGTCTCCTTTCCATCAACCCCTCTTTCAGGCCACCCTAACAGTAGATGCATCACAGGTGGGTTGGGGAGCACACCTGAATCATCTCTCTACCCGGGGCACTTGGACTCCACAGGAGGTTGGTTTGCACATAAACCTCCTGGAATTAAGAGCAACCTATTTAGCTCTTCGAGTATTCCACGCCCAGGTCAGCTACAAGACAGTCCTAGTCCAGACGGACAATCAAGTAGCCATGTTCTATGTGAACAAGCAGGACGGAACAGGCCCTCTGTCGTTATGCAACGAAGCTTTACGATTGTGGGCCCTCGCCAAAGAGCATCAAATTCACCTTCTAGTGGTATATCTCCCAGGCATTCCAAATCTTTGGGCAGACAAACTCAGTCAAGTACTGCTGCCTCACGAGTGGTCCCTCCACCTAGATCAGGTGACAAAGATATTTCATCTCTGGGGCACTCTAGACATAGACCTCTTTGGAAGTCCACTGAATGCCAAATTTCCCCGGTTCTGTTCCAGAATTCCGGCTCACAACTGTCAGGCAAGGGATGCCTTCCTCCTTCACTGGGGTCAGGACTTCCTTTATGCCTTCCCACCCATTCCCCTCATCCCCAAAACACACTTCAAGCTTCAGAGACACAGGGGTCGCATGATTCTCATAGCACCACGATGGCCATGCCAAACGTGGTATTCCCTGCTTCTACATCTCTCTCAAGCGTCGCCTCTGGAGTTAGGGCATGCTCCGGATCTCCTTTCCCAGGAGAATGGGACGCTATGGCACCTGAATCCCCAGTCCCTGCACCTCACGGCCTGGTTGCTGAAGGCTTAGACCTCCAAGATTTCAACCTGTCCCAACAGGTAAAAGATATCCTTCAGGCTTCTAGAAAACATTCCACAAGAAGATCTTATGCCTTCAATTGGAAACGTTTTACTATATGGCCCTCCAAGAAGGGATTAAACCCCCTCGTCATACCCTTAAAATCGATACTAGAGTATCTCCTTCACTTATCGAATTCTGGTCTAAAGACCGATTCGGTAAGAATCCATCTTAGTGGAATTGCAGCTTCTTATAAGCCTCTGAATGGACAACCAATTTCCTCTCATCTACTCCTATCAAGATTTATGTGAGGCCTTTTATTAACTAAACCTCCCATCAAGCCACCACCGATGGCATGGGATCTAAATCTAGTTCTCGGGCAGCTCATGAAGCCGCCTTTTGAACCTTTGGCCACTACAGCCCTTAGGTTTTTGACATGGAAGGTCATCTTCCTAGTTGCAATCACCTCTGCCCGTCGCATTAGTGAATTGCAAGCTTTAGTGGCTGATCCTCCTTATACTAGGTTTCATCATGATAAGGTTGTTCTTCGAACTCACCCACACTTTATGCCAAAGGTGGTTTCGCCTTTTCATTTAAATCAATCAGTTTATCTTCCTGTATTTTTTCCGAGGCCTCACGCCTCTAATGCAGAAAGAAACTTTCATACTTTGGATTGTAAAAGGGCCTTAGCCTTTTACATACAAAGAACACAGCAACATAGAAAGTCCTCACAACTTTTTATAGTTTTTGACCCTAGTCATTTTGGACTTCCAGTCTCCAAAAGAACTTTATCTAAATGGATTGCCCAATGCATATACTTTGCTTATGAGAGTAAGGGTCTTCCTCTTCAGGACCATGTCACAGCTCATAATGTGAGAGCCATGGCAGCCTCTATGGCTAATCTCCACTCTGTGTCTATAGGTGACATTTGTCGAGCAGCCACCTGGGCTTTGGTACATACCTTCACAGCCCACTTCTGCCTGGATAAAGCCTCCCGCCGGGATGCCTTCTTTGGCCAAGCTGTTCTTCAAAATATCTCTCACACCTAAATCAACTCCTACCCACCAACCCTGGTGGGATGCCAGAGATCCATGGGAGGAAGGATTCCCACCTTTCTAGGGTGGCACCTTCCTGGGGCTATCTCCCTGGCATCTTCAGCTAGGGAGTCCCCATATGTGAAGACTACATTCCTGCTTGTTCCTGGAGATAGTGTAGTTACTCACCTGTAACAGGTGATCTCCGGGAACAGCAGGAAATTAGGCGTCACAGCCCACCCACCTCCCCTAGGAATTGTCTCTCTCTCTCTCTTTGTCTCTTTCCTCTCTCCCTCTATCCTTTCACTCAGCTACAAATTTAACTGAAGAGGGACAGTTGGAAAGGCGGGAAGGCAGCATGCATGTGCTGAGGGATGCTCCCAAAAGCGTTCCTATTGGATGCTGGGAAGCGTTCCTGTGCAGGCTCCGTCGGTACTGACGATACCCATATGTGAAGACTAAATTCCTGCTGTTCCCGGAGATCACCTGTTACAGGTGAGTAACTACGCTTTTTGTAATATCAGTAACCTACATGAGATTCTTGGAGGCCTTTACCTCTAAATGTATGCAAAAAGCTTCCTATTGAGTCCCTATTTGGAATTAAGATTTGTATCATCTGAAAAAGATAACAAATGGGGTAATGCAGACATCTTTACTGAGGCTATACACCACAGCCAGGGAGGGAGGAATTCATCCCACATAACTGAGTTATATTGGCTGTTGTACACCCAAATACTTTTTGAATTTCATCACCCACTTAAAGGGAAAATTTTGCACAGTCTCTCCTCCATATGCTCTACTGGGAAGGACACATTCAGGTTCTCTGACTTAGACAGACATATTAACTTTGAAACCAGCAAATTTCCCATATCCCTGAAGTTCTTTAACTATTGCAGGCAAAGATGTTAATGGCTGCATAACTTGAAAAATTGGAGAACTGGACATCCAAATGGCAGATGAAATTTAATGTGGACAAGTGCAAAGTTATGCACCTAGGAAAAAGCACCTATAGCTATACGATGCAAGGTTCCACATTAGGAACCACCACCTAGGGAAAAGATTTAGGCGTCATCTTGGATAATATGTTGAAACTCTCTGCCCACTGTGCAGTGGTAGCCAAGAAAGCAAATAGAATGCTAGGAATCATAAGGAAAGGTATGGAGAATAAAACCAAGGATATTATAATGCCTCTTTATCATTTCATGGTGCGACCAAACCTTGAATGTTTGCAAATCTGGTCTCCATATCTTAAAAAGGATATAATAGAATTAGAAAAGGTGCAGAGAAGAGCTACATGGTAAAAGGGATGGAAGGATACCCCTATAAGAAAAGGCTTAAAAGGCTAGGGCTCTTCATCTTGGAAAAGAAACGGCCGAGGGGGGATATGATAGAGGTCTATAAATTAATGAATGGAGTAGAACGGGTAAACGTAGATCGATTGTTTATGCCATCAAAAAGTAAAAAGACTAGGGTACACGCAATGAAGCTACAATGTAACCCATTTAAGACTATTAAGAGAAAATATTTTTTCACTCAATGCATAGTCAAACTCTAGAATAAGTTACTGGAGAATGTAGTAAAGGCTGTTAGTGTAGCTGGGTTTAAAAAATGTTTGGACAAGTTCCTGGAGGAAAGGTCCATAAACCATTATTAAAGAGGATCTGGGAATTCACTGCTTACCCCGGAACAAGAATTGTGGAACCTGTGTGCCTTTTTTGGGAACCTGCCAGGTACTTGTGACCTAGATTGGCCACTGTTGGAAACAGGATACTGGGCTTGATGGACCTTGGTCTGACCCTTGGTCTGACCCACTATGGAAGTTCTTATGTTCTTATAACTAAAAGCGTAATATCCATAAAAGAAGGCTGTTTTTAAATTCCTTATCTCACAGTGATACGTCTTTAATATCTTCATTTATGTGAATGCACACAGCAAAAGGTTCTAAAGAAAGCATAAAAAGCGGGGGAGAAAGTGGAAAGCTTTGGTGCCTATCCCTTGACAGCTCCAGTGACTTTTAATAACTTTTATTCAGCCTTACTTGGGCTTTCGTGCCAGTATAGAGGACTTGTACCCAGGATAGATAATTGGGTCCAAACACAATCTGGCATAGTGCAATTAGCATAAAACACCACTTCACTCTATCAAATGCCTTTTTGACGTCTATTGTCAGTAAGAGAGGCCACATCATTAACAATAGGCATTTCTGATTCTTCTGGGTTGCCTTCCAGGCATGACTGATCCTCATGCATTAACATAAGGAGTGGAGGAGTAGTTTAGTGGTTAAAGCAGTAGCCTGGAATCATAAAGACCAAGATTCAAATCTCACCAACACTCCTTGTAGCCTTAGGTAAGTCACTTAACCCTCTATTGCCTTAGTACAAAGAGATTATAAGTACTCTGGGGACAGGGAAATAACCAACAGTACCCGATTGTAACTCACTTTGAACTGCTACTGGAAAAGTGTGAGGTAAATACTAATAAATAAATAAAACAGTGAAGCCATTTAACCTAGTAGCTAAGATTTTGGTTAGCAGCTTTAACATAAGTATTAAGGAGTAAAATGGGACAATAGGATCTACGTTGTGTGGGATCTTTGCTCTCCTTATTTATTTATTTTATTTACATTCTCTTATATACCGCGCTATTCTGCATCAGTGCGGTTTACATTGAACAAACTGAAATTACATTGAACAGGGCATTATAACTTGGAGATAACTATTTTACAGGGAACATGGGCTATGGAGGGTTAAGTGGCTTGCCCAAGACCACAAGGAGCACCTGTGGGACTAGAAACCCCAGTCCTTCCGGCCCAAGGTTGCTGTCCTCTAGTGGGATTTGAACGCCCGACCTTCCGGCCTGAAGTACCTTGCCCCAACCACTAGGCCACTCCTCCACTGAATAGCAGTACTCCCAGCAATGGTCATCGAATCCTACAAGCTCATCCCTTTTAACACAGAATTAAACCTATCTACCAAAGATTTGGCTGTTAGGTATGCAGATCTCTTATAGAGCCCCTTGGTGTTTATCAATTTCTGGTGCCTCCCTCCTCCCCCTTATTGATTTGATAGCTAGGAGCACTTCCTCACTTTATTTCTGATTTCATTATCTCTCAGTAGTTTTGCTCTATGAGAAAGGGGTAACTGCTCTAAGTGAGATATGAAGCTCAGCATAAAATTGAGCAACCACATTTGAATCCTTCCTGGATTTGCCACCAGCTGGCCAGCAGATCCTTTTGATTTGCAATATTTGGTTACACATTTTCTTAATCCTTAACTGCGCCACCAAAAATTACCCTTTAGCCTGTTGCAAGTCACCTATCCTCACCAGGTGGCATTCTTTCAACTCCATGCTGTTTGACTAACTTCCTACCCAATTCTTTTGAGTACCTCCTTAAAGACCATCCCACAGTGTGGAGGAAACACATCCCCTGTATCATTATGCTATAGGTAATCTTGTATAATCCTCTACACTCACATGACCACTTCATATTAGTACCAAATATAAACCCCGAAGCACCAATCCAGAAAGACTAGAAATCCAACAAATCTTTTTGTCGGAACACTTAACTGCAGGATATTTTCAGCTGCTTCATCAACACCTTTATACAAAGCTGAACACCACAGAGTACATTAGATGGTTCGACGTGCCACGTTTCAGGTCAGATCTCCATGACCCTGCATCAGGATAAATAATATACCCATAGTGAAATCAGCTATACTAACTGAAAGAAAAGCCTTTCTGTTTTTAAAGGCCACCACAAAAGGAACAATCACAGCGAGGGTGAGGAGTTTCTTCCTTTTTCCCTTTTGATTAAGAGTTCCGACAAAAAGATATGTTGGATTTCTAGTCTTTCTGGATTGGTGCTTCGGGGTTTATATTTGGTAGTTATTTTTTACCCGGAGGTGGGTTTTGTATTGAAGCACTTCATATTAGTGCCTGGTCATTTACAGGACACCCTCAATGACCACCACCTGTACTGCCGAAACAGAGCTTTATCAATAAAACAAAAATCAATTGTCTAGTATGAATTATTTTAGGGGAAAAAATGATAAGGAGCGTGATTTCAGAAAAAAAAATAATTTTCACACATCAACCAGACCCAACTGGTTAATTTATCTCAATCTTCTACAATCCCTTCCTTTGTAATCAGGTGGTCCTGAGTTGTCCAGAGCAGCATTGATTGGGAGATTAAAGTTCCTTGTCAATGCTAATATCTCCAGGAACAAGCAGGAATGTAGTCTTCACATATGGGTATCGTCGGTACCGACAGAGCCTGCGCGGGAACGCTCCCCAGCGTCCAATAGGAAAGCTTTTGGGAGCATCCCACAGCGCCTGTGTGCTGCCTTTCCGCCTTTCCCAACTGTCCTTCTCCAGTTCTTCATTTTCCATGGAGCCGACAGGTCGCACATCCTGTCACCGCAAAAAATAATTCCCTTCTATTCTTCTTTTTTGTGGTTGCGTCTGCCTTCCTTTGACGCTACACCGGTACCGCTGGTTCTTCTTTCTTTTTTTCAAAAAAACAAAAAGCTTTTCTTTTGGAGTCTCTTCCAGTTTTTTCTCCTCAGGTGCCATGTGCCCTATTGGGCACTAGGCCCAACTTTTCCTTTAAAATGGAAAAACCCGCTTCGGGTTTTAAAAAGTGTTCCAAGTGTGGCTGTACCATTTCCATCACCGACACCCATGATTGGTGCCTCAAATGTTTAGGTCCTGACCACTCTATTTCGGAGTGTGTTGCCTGTGGGATGATGTCGAAGAGGGGCCGGCAGAACCGAGCTGCTAAACTTAGCACCCTTTTACCCTTCGATGCAGCCTCTGTGGCATCAACGTCTTCCAGGGCTTCGTCTTCCTCCCATGGATCTCAGGTAACTAAACATAAATCTAGCCGGTCCTCAAAGGGTAGATCTCCCTCTAAGCATCGAGATGCCTCTGGCGTTGCCCTTGAGAGACTTTTTCACCGGCAAAATTGCCCCGGCGGGAGGCTTCGGCTTCCAAAGCATTAACGGGGTTCCAGCATGTTCTCGAGGCCTCAACCTCGGCAGAACTACTGGTGCCATGCTCTGGGGTACCGGCTGCTTCATCCGATACCGATACCCAAGTATCGGCAGCGTCGATAGACCAGAGGTTCTTGGCTATTGAACGCAGTCTGGCGGCTCTTCTCACGGCCTCGATGCCCTTGAAACCGCTTCAGACAATTCAACCGGTACCGGCACCGACTCCAGTACCGGTATCAACTGCATCGACATCGGCAGGTATTCTACCGAGGCCGAGTCATGCTTATCCATCCGGTATCGACAAGTCGGTACCGACCCCTCCAATGCCGACTTCATCAGTACCGGTACCGTGCTTTGCACAATCACCCGGATCGGAGGTACTTTGAATCCTCGGATGAGTCTGAAGACTCTGAAAGCTCTGCCGATATCAGAGTACTTCTTCCTAAGGATTCTTCTCCTCAGCGTAGGATGTTTCCACCAGAGGATATGTCCTTTCAGGATTTAATACGAGATGTGGCTCGAGGTCTTTCCATCATAGTGGCTCCTGAAAAAGAGCTTAGGGCAAAGGAATTAAAAATCCTGCAATACCTTAAAGCTCTCAAGGAGGCAGCTACCTTACCTATTCATGAGATCTTGCATGATCTCATGTTAAGGATGTGGGAAACACCTCTAACCACATCTCCTCACTCTCGAAGACTCGACACCATGTATCGAGTTCCTCCCTGTCCTGGGTTTCAGAAGACTCAGCTACCACACCATTCCATGGTGGTGGAATCAGCTATGAGAAGGATCAAGAGTGCAAAAAGGCATGCATCTAATCCTCCAGGATGTGAGTGTAGGATTCTTGACGCCTTTGGACGTCAAACCTTCCAGGCTTCCATGCTTTCTGCTAGGATCAGTTCCTATATTTTATATATGGGAATGTTCCTTAGGGAGGTTACAGGAGATTTAGAGCATATGAGCCCTCTCTTTCCAGATAAGAGGCAGGATTACCTTGCCGTTGTCAAACATGCTCAGGATGTTTCCAAGTTTGTCAATCGTGCAGCCTTTGACTGCTTTGAGTGCATAAGCAGAACCTCTGCTATTGCCATAGGTGCACGTAGGATTGCCTGGCTCCAGGCATCTGACTTGGAACTTTGGGTACAGGATAAACTAGGAAATATTCAGGAAAAAGCTAATGAGATAGATGCTGACAATATCACCTTGGATAGATTGTCTAAATCTACAGCTGATCCTGCAAGGAAAAAATCCTACAAGAAACCATTCTTCAGTAAAAAGAAGTTTTATCCCTCCTATGCCCAACAGGGACATCGTTTGGGTCAGTCTGCCCAAAAGGGACAGCAGCAACAACCTAGGCAAAGAAAAACAAAAGCTGCTAAGCCTCAACCGGCTCAGAAGACTCAGCTGCCACAGGGGCTTTGACTCCTATTTAGAGAACTTTGCCTTCCTGACCCTGAACGGTCCAGAACCCTCCACCATTCCAGGAAGGTTATGTCATTTTGCCCCCAGATGGGGTCAGATAACAGCAAAAAATTGGACTCTGTTGTAAGAGAGGGGTACAGGCTTCATTTCCTCAGCATGCCCCCTCCTACAGTGGTAAGACAGTTCAATTCTCAGACCTCTCTCAACAACCAGTTAGGTCAAGAGGTCACTGTGCTTCTTGCCCAAGGGGCAATAGAAGAGCTACCCATTCTTCAACAGGATACAGGGTTCTACTCCCCTTATTTCCTTATTCCAAAGAAAACAGGAGGGGACAGACCCATTTTAGACCTAAGTTCAAAATGATTTCTCCAGTAACTCTGCTGCCATATCTTCAGAGTCAGGAATGGCTTTGTTCTCTAGATCTCAAGGATGCGTACACTCATGTTCTCATCCATCCAACTCCTTGAAAGTTCCTTCGCTTCCTATTTCAAGGGAAGCATTACCAATACAGGGTTCTTCCTTTTGGCCTGGCTTCAGCACCAAGGGTGCTCACAAAATGCATGGCTGTGGTGGCAGCGTTTCTTCGCACCCTAGGAATATTCGTCTTCTCTTACTTAGACGACTGGCTCATTCGAGCCCCTTCAGAGCCAGAGGCCAGGGTTGCTCTCTCTCGCACAATGCGCATCCTTCAATATTTGGAACTTGTCATAAACTTCCCAAAATCCAACCTTGCTCCCACTCAGTCTCTAGAGTTTATAGGAGCTCTGCTGGACACCAGACATACAAGGGCCTACCTTCCACAGGCCCGCTGCCTTCGCATTGTGCAGTTGGCGTCCCAAGCAGTGTTTAAAATCTCATCTCACTGCTTGAGAAATGTTACAGTTGCTAGGCCACATGGCATCCACCGTGCATGTGGTTCCTTATGCTCGCCTCCATATGAGGGCAGCCCAGTGGACTTTATCCACTCAGTGGGCTCAGGCGTCAGGTTGCCTGTCAGACAAAATAGCAAACTCGGATTGCCTTATTTTGTCCCTCCAATGGTGGCAGTCAACCCATAAACCTTTGGTGGGGTCTCCTTTTCAGCAACCCCCACCCCAAGCCACGCTAACAACAAATGCTTCACGGGTGGGTTGGGGAGCCCACTTGCAAGGCCTCTCTACCCAGGGTACCTGGACTCCACAGGAGGCCTATCTACAAATCAGTCTCTTGGAACTCAGAGGAATCTTCCTTGCTCTTTGAGTATTCCACATTCAACTCAGCTACAAGACAGTCCTAGTTCAAATGGACAATCAAGTAGCCATGTTCTGTGTGAACAAGAAGGGCGGAACAGGCTCTCTGTCGCTATGCAACAAAGCTTTGCGACTATGGGCCCTCGCCAGAAAGCATCAGATTCATCTCCTTGCGGTGTATCTTCCAGGTATTCAAAACTCTTGGGCAGACAGACTCAGTCAAGTTCTGCTTCCACACGAATGGTCTCTCCATGCGGACCAGGTGGCCAAAATTTTCCAAATTTGGGGAACCCCGGACATAGACCTCTTCACAAGTCCGCTGAATGCCAAACTTCCCCGGTTCTGTTCCAGAATTCCGGCTAAGGGTTGTCAGGCCAGGGACGCTTTCCTCCTCCATTGGGGCCAGGATTTCCTGTATGCTTTTCCACCCATTCCCCTAATTCCCAAAACCCTGTTCAAGCTTCAGAGAGACAGAGGTCATATGATTATCATAGCTCCACATTGGCCACGGCAAATGTGGCACCCTCTGCTCCTACATCTCTCTCAAGCTCCGCCTCTGGAGTTAGGATCTGCTCCAGATCTCCTTTCTCAGGAGGACGGGATGCTGTGGCATCCCAATCCCCAGTCTCTGCATCTTAGGGCCTGGTTGCTAAAAGCCTAGAACTTCATGGTCTTAACCTTTCTCAACAGGTAAAGGATATCCTTTATGCTTCCAGGAAGCCTTCCACAAGACGCTCTTATGCTTTCAAGTGGAAAAGGTTTACCATATGGTGCTCGCAGAAGGGTCTTAACCCTCTTGCGATACCTCTGGAATCATTACTGGAGTATCTCCTTCATTTGTCTAATGCAGGGCTTAAGACCAATTCAGTGAGAGTTCATTTGAGTGCTATTGCAGCTTCTTTCAAGCCTCTAAATGGGCAACCTATTTCCTCTTATCCTCTCATTGCGAGATCTATGAGAGGCCTTCTTTTAACTAAGCCTCCCATTAAGCCACCACCTGTGGCATGGGACTTAAATTTGGTTCTTGGGCAGCTTATGAAACCGCCCTTTGAACCATTAGCCACTACCTCTTTGAAATTCCTTTCCTGGAAGGTCATCTTTCTTATTGCAATCACATCAGCACGTCGCATCAGTGAATTGCAAGCATTGGTGGTTGATCCTCCTTATACAAGGTTCCATCACGATAAGGTAGTCCTTAGGACTCATCCACATTTTATGCCAAAGGTGGTGTCACCTTTTCATTTAAACCAAGCGTTTTACCTTCCTGTATTCTTCCCAAGGCCTCATGCCTCAAATGCAGAAAGGAACCTTCATACTTTGGACTGTAAAAGAGCTTTGGCCTTTTACTTACAAAGGACACAGCAACATAGGAAGTCCTCTCAACTCTTTGTTGCTTTTGATCCTAGTCATTTGGGACTTCCAGTGTCAAAAAGAACACTGTCCAACTGGATTGCACAGTGTATATCTTTTGCCTATGAGAGTAAAAACCTTCCTCTGGAAGGCCATGTCACAGCTCACAATGTGAGAGCCATGGCAGCCTCTATGGCTCATCTTCACTCTGTGTCTATCGACGACATCTGCCGAGCACTACTTGGACTTCAGTTCATACCTTCACAGCCCATTACTGCTTAGACAAGGACTCCCGCTGGGATGCCTTGTTTGGTCAGGCTGTTCTTCAGTACCTGTTCCATACTTAATCAACTCCTACCCACCATCCCTGGTAGGATCCAAGAGATCCATGGGGGGAAGTGGAGCCCTTTCACAAGGGCACACGACTTCTGGGGTCTTCTCCCTGGCATCTGCAGCTAAGGAGTCCCCATATGTGAAGACTATATTCCTGCTTGTTCCTGGAGATAGCATAGTTACTCACCTGTAACAGGTGATCTCCAGGAACAGCAGGAATTTAGTCTTCACAACCCACCTACCTCCCCTAGGAGTTGTATCTCTCTATCTCTTTCTCTTTCCCTCTCTCCTTTGTCTCAGCTATAAACTCAACTGGAGAGGAACAGTTGGGAAATGCGGGAAGGCAGCACGCAGGCGCTGTGGGATGCTCCCAGAAGCTTTCCTATTGGACGCTGGGGAGTGTTCCCGCGCAGGCTCCGTCGGTACCAACGATACCCATATGTGAAGACTAAATTCCTGCTGTTCCCGGAGATCACCTGTTACAGGTGAGTAACTATGCTTTACCTTCACCCCGTTCTATCAATTATGCCTTCAAAAATTCCATATGGCTTGAATTTGGTGCATATGCATTTTCAAAAAGCCATAACAATCCCCGAATAGAGGCTTGCACTATTAAAAACTGCCTTTCAGGATCAGTATATCTAGAGAGGAGACTCTGTTTATAGTCTCTGGAGAACATAATGGTCACAACATTCTCTTTTTGCTTTCACAGTGAGCTTCTTTTCAAATTCTCTCTTTGCCTGCCTTATTAATGCCTTGCATCTAACTTACCAGGACTTATATTTCCTGTTTTTGTCATTTGGCTGCTTTCTCCATTTTCTGAAAGATATTTTGTTTTGACTATAACAGCCTCACTGACCTCACTTTTAAATCATGCTGGCAGTCGTTTGGCCCTACTTCCACCTTTCTTAAAGCATAGAATATATCTAATCTGGGCTTCCAAGATAGTATTTTTAAACAACATCCAGGCCTGATGTGAACTCTCAACCTTAGCAGCTGCTTCTTTTAGTTTTTTTTTCTCTTTATGATTGTCTTCCATTTGAAAGTTAAATGCTAGCATGGTGGATTTCCTTGCTGTCCTCCCTCCATTTATTAAATCAAATGCGATCATGTTATGATCACTATTGCAAAGTGGCCCCAACACGATTACCTCTCACACCAGATCCTGTATTCCACTAGGTCTAAAATAGCTTCCCCTTGTGCCTTTTCCTGAACCAACTGTTCCATGAAGCAGTCCTTTATTTCATCTTGAAACGTTACTCCCTAGCATGTCCTGATGTGACATTGACCCAGTTGATATTGGGGTTCTCCGGGAACAAGCAGGTAGTTAGTCTTCACATATGGGTGATGTTGGTGCCAAAGGAGCCCCGTGGAAGCATCTCCCCAGCTTTCAAAGAGAGCCTTTGGGAGATGCACCATGCATGCGTGGTTCCCTTCCCGCCCAAGGGTGCCGTGCCTCGGACTCCTTTGTTCCGCAGAGCCCTCTGGATGTTTGTCCAGTTTTCCCTGGAAAAAGTGTGATTTTTTTTTTTTGGTTACATTTTGTCCGGTTTGCGTACTGGTTCCTTCCCGCCCCCAAGCCAGCTTGCCTCGGCGTCACTCCTCAGGTTTGTTCATTAGTTTTTCTCTTTTTTTCAATGAGGTGACCCTCGACCAACGTTCATGCCCTTTTTCAACCGAAGGTCTCTGACCTCTGCTGGGCGGCGAGGACACCCTTTTTCCAATGCGAAAGAAGTTCGATCGGTGTAACAGAATGATGTCTCTCACCAACCTGCAAGACTGCTGCCTCCAGTTCTTCGGCTTGGAACATGATTCAGACTGTGAGCTCTGCAGAACTATAACCTCAAAGGCCCTAAAGAGCCGTCATCAGCAGCAGGAAAATGTTTTACAGAAGTCTGACTCCGCATCAGAGTCTCCAGCGACACCACGCTCCAGGGCCCCCTCAGATACCTTGGTGCCCTGAGAAGCCTGAATCTCTTCGGAGTCCCGTGGTCGCGGTTACTCAGTGGAAATCCCCAGAGGTGGAACGCAAGATGATGAAACCCTTGAAGATTGTCTCAGCGAACGGGTCTGGGAAGAAGGGAAAATCCCACTCCAGACCCTGCAGTCCCAGGCATGAGTCTGAGGAGTCAGAGCGGGAGTGGCCTCGCAAGCTGCCCCACAAGAAATCATTGGCACCTGCTGACCGGCCTGAGATCCCTGAGGCCATCCTCATTAAGGACTTCCCCTCAACGGTTCCAATGTCAGGCCTGAATCCTTTTGTGCCTGTGTTGAAGGTTGCGGAGCCAAATGATATGGAGACCAAGATGGTGGCCTTAGAGAGCAGTATCTTGCCCTCGTGGCCATGCAGCAGGCGCTCATGTCTGGTTCATCCACCCCAGTGACGGGACCCTCGACATCGAGGGTTTCCCAGGATGTTGAGCCGGTCCTCGAATGCCACCGACCTCGAGAGAGTCCCTGGCACCGGACAAGGTCCCGGTCCTGTTCCTTGGGGCACCAGTCCTCCCCAGTGAGCTCCCAGGGAGACTGCAAATCCTCCAGATGTCATGGACCGCCTGACACGTACCTTGAACGAGGTGATTGTACGGCATTGGACTCGTACTCGGACGTCAAGTCCAAATGGGAGACCGAGGACAAAGAGTCCCCGGACATGAGGTGACACTGAGACCTTGGACCCATCTTCCCCAATGCACCGATGCCGTTCCCCACCCGAGGATGTCACTTTCCTTGATTTTGTGCAGAACATGGCCAAGGCCCTTGCTGTCGAGACTGAGGCTGAGGGACCCGCACACTGAGGAATTGGAGATAGTCCAATACGAAGCACCCCCTAAGGAAAATTATGGTACCGGTGCCTCTGATCCTCAACTGCCTCCTCCTCCAGATGTGGGACACATCGGTGTCTGTACCATTGTCTGTAGGCTGCCTCAATGCCATGTACAGAGTATGCCGAAGCCCTGGGTTCCAAAAGACCCAGCTACCCCACAACGCAATGGTCGTGTAATCAGCCATGCGCTGGCTCAAAAACCAAAAAACTCATTCGTCAGTGCCACCCGTCAGGAAGGCCCGAGCCCTCAATGCCCTCGGCTGGAAGGCCTTTCAGGACTTGATGCTAACTTGCCGGATCCAGTCCTACCAGCTCCAAATCAGCATATACCTGAAGGAATTTGGGGGATTTTTGGCAGGCCTCGATGGAGAACCCCTACAGAGGTTCAAATCCCTGACTTTGGCGGTAAAAGAGTGCTCAAAGTTTTTGTCTTGAGCAGCCTATGATGGCTTAGAGTCTTTGGCCAAACTTGGCTGCAGTCATCTGACCTATATCAATGGGTGCAAGACAAACTGATTGATGATCCCTGCATAGGAGAGAACCTATTCAGGGAAACCCATGGCAGACAAGGCTGCAGAGATAGAAACTGAGTTACTGATGAGAACCAGGCTCTCAAAAAAGATCTCTGTGCAATCCTGGAAGAATGCCCCGGGGAAGAAACCTTTTTCTTGAGGAAGAAAGGGGCTTAGGTGGTACCCCACATTTTCAGGCTTTCTCAGCCCCTCGACAAGGCCAGAAGCAAAAAGGCCAGGGGCATGGTCCCCGAAAGCAAAAGAGCCTGAAGTCCCAGGCGCTGCCCTGGCCCATTCTGGCAGGAATTTTTGACTGCCCAAGTGTGACCTCCTTCCCCCCCCTCCAGGGGGGCCCTCTGCAGCCCACAGGGGGGCCTAGCCCTATTTGCCCACAGATGGACAGCCATCACCACTAACACCTGGATGCTACAAGTAGTCAAGGAGGGCTATCTCCTCCACCTACAGCAGGCGCTACCTTCGTACTACTCAGGAGAGACCACCAGACCTCTCCTTTGCCAGACCCTGTTTCTTACCGAGCTAGCAGGCCTAATCTAGGACAACACAGTGGAGCCAGTGCTGAAACATTTCTGGGGCACAGGCTTCTGCTCCAGGTATTTCCTCATCCCCAAGAGGACAGGGAGCTTCAGGCCCGTCCTGGACCTGCGAGATCTCAACTGGTTTCTGGTCAGGGAGAGGTTCAAGATGCTCTCCCTTGGAATACTGCTGTCATTCCTTCAGCAGGGAGATTGGCTATGCTTCTTAGACCTAAAGGATGCCTACACACACATCCTTATTCATCCCAGCCACAGAAAATACCTCTGGTTCGTGGTGGGGGGACAGCACTACCAATACAGGGTGCTGCCCTTTTGGTCTGGCCTCGTCACCAAGAGTCTTCACAAAGTGCCTTGTGGTGGTCGCAGCCCATCTTCGTCTTCCTTTATCTGGATGACTGGCTCATAAAGGGGGACACAGCTGCAGAGGCACAATGCGCCACTGGACATACCATAAATTTCCTGCAGCACCTGGGGTTTGTCATAAACTACCCCAAATCCCATCTCACTCCGGTCCAGTAACTATAGTTTATAGGGGCACAACTAGATACCCGCCAGGCAAAAGCCTTCCTCCATCAAGGGAGTCAAAATGCCTCAGGGGGTTGGCCTCAGAGGTGCAACGATGCTGGGCACTACTTGCCTGATTTCTACTCCGCCTTTTGGGGGACACATGACCTCCACGGTTCACATGACCCCATATTTATTTATTTATTTATTTATTTATTTAACAACTATTTCTATACCGCTCTTTCACAAGTATCAAGTGCGGTTTACAATGAACAGTGTGTTGTATGGTATGGATAGTATCATACCAAGTCGTTTTACACAGAACAGATGAACTAGATACAGATAACGGTATAAATTTAAACAGTAAATTATTAAACTATTATAACATATATACATAGTAAATATATACAAATTGTATCATATGTCGCGTGTGGTTGTATACTTTATGTAGGCTTCAGGCACGTGGGTATATGTTGTTTGAATTGTAGTAGTTAACCGCCTGCACATGAGGGCAGCCCAGTGGTGCTTCCGCTCTCAGTGCACACAACCCACAAGCAGGCTCAGGGACAGAGTGAAAGTGACCCATAAGCTGGCAGACTCCCTAGGATGGTGGCAGATTCCACGTCATCTTCAGGCCGGAATGCCCTTCGAGACATCCACCCTCAGAATGTCCTCACCACGGATGCCTCTGTACTAGGCTGGGGAGTGCATTGTGAGGGCCTCCAGATGCAAGGTGGCTGGTCTCAGAGGGAATCCCAGATGCAAATCAACCTGCTAGAGCTCCAGGCGATATTCCTGGCCCTCCACGCCTTCTTCCACCAGCTGCAGCACCACTTGGTGCTGATCCAGACCAATAACCAGGACGCGATGTTCTACATGAACAAACAAGGGAGAACAGTGTCATATCCCCTTCTGCCAGGAGGCGGTAGCCCTCTGCTCCTAAGGGTGGTTTACCTCCTGGGCCAGGACAATGCCCTGGCAGACAAGCTGTGCAGAGTCCTCCAGCTGCACAAGTGGTGCCTGGATCCAGCAGTCTCCTCCCGGCTGTTTTGTCTCTATGGCGTCCCCTTGATGGACTGCCAGCCTGAACAACACGCAGTTGCCCCAATTCTGGTCCTGTAGCCACACCTGTCCTGGGTTGCATGAATGCGTTCCTCATCCCATGGAAGGATGGCTGCCTGTATTCCTTCCCACCAACAATGACCGCAGGCAAAATGCTCTTTAGCATCCTGTGTGGTATCCCCTTGTTTTAAATAACATACTGTTACACCAATACTCTTATCCCAGGAAAAAGCTATTAATGGAAAATATAATGCAAAGTCAGGATATTCCAGTAACTAGATACCCTCCAGGCAAAAGCATTATATTTCAGGATATACCTTGAAAATATAATGCAAAATCAGGATATACCAGTGTTTTATTTATAATCGTAAAGATACTGTAGTATATGGTAAAATACATGTCAGTTAATCAGCGTTGTCCCTCTGTTTTATATTGCATCAGAAATTCCCTATGGGTAAACCTGGCTTGCTTGTATGCCTTAATACTCAGGATATCCTTTTTAAACAAAATGCTCAAATAACTCTTGCCCATCATTTATAGAAGAGCAAATCCTATGTAATCTAAAAATTTATTGTATACTGTAGCATCCTCTAAGATTATACAGAGTATACATAAGCATTGACATATACTGACTTTGCATAATATTTTTGAGGCACCCCTGTTAATAGCTTTCTCTTGGGGTAAGAATATTTGTGAATCGGTAAGCCATTTAAAACAGTGGATACCACACAGAATACTACTGCTATGCCCTATTGGCGCTATGCTTGTCGACTCTATTGCTGCCATATTGTAACCTTCCCTGCATGGTGTCACTGGGCCCATGTAAGAATTCCTGCAGATCATAGAAACATAGTAACATAGTAAATGATGGCAGATAAAGACCAGTATGGTGCATCTAGTCTGCCCAGCAAGATGGCAAGAGTATGTGCACCTGCTGCTCCATGCAGGTCACCCCTCCCCATGTCTTTGTTTAGAGGTGAATCCACCGCTCCGTTTAGGGCACCCCTGTTTGTTGAGAAACTAGATAGTTAAGTTTATTTTGATTTTATCCTGTTGCTATAAAGGGATCCACTGTGTCTGTCCCATGGCATTTTGAATTCTGTCACTGTGTTTGCCCCCACCACTTCCATCGGGAAGGCATTCCAAGCATCCACTACCCTTTCAGTGAAAAGGTATTTCCTGACATTGTCTTTCAATTTACCCCTTTGCAGCTTCATGTTATGTCCTCTAGTTTTACAGCTTCCCAGTCTTTGGAAGAGGTTTGTTTGTTCATTAATACTCTTAAGTATTTAAAGGTCTGAAACATATCTTCCCTATCCCTCCTCTCCTCCAGAGTGTACATATTTAGGTCTTCAAGTCTCTTCTCATATGGCTTCTGATGCAAGCTCCAAATCATTTTGGTCGCCTTCCTCTTAACCATTTCCAGTCTTTTTACATCCTTTGTGAGCTATGATCTCCAAAACTAAACACAGTATTCCAAGTGAGGCCTCACCAGTGATTTATATAGGGGCATTAGTACCTCTTCCTTTCTGCTGGTAATTCCTCTTTGTATGCAACCCAACATCCTCCTGGCTTTTGCCACTGCCTTGTCACACTGTTTTGCCACCTTGAGATCCTCAGAAATAATCACACCAAGGTCCTTCTGGTCACAGCAATCTCTCTCCCCCTATCGTGTACAATTCCCTTGGATTTCTGCTTCCCAAGTGCATGACACTGCACTTCTTTGCATTAAATCTTAACTGCTAAGCATTAGACCATTCTTCCAGCTTTTGTGCATCTTTCCTCATGTTATCCACTCCCTCAGGGGGAGTCCACTCTGTTGCAAATTTTCGTGTCATCTGCAAAAAGACAGACACTTCCATTCAGTCATTCAGCAATATCACTCACAAATACATTGAACAGTGCCGGTCCCAGGACGGAACCCTGGGGCACCCCAGTAATCAACCTCCTTTCATCTGAGTGAGCTCCATTTACCATCACCTTCTGACGTCTATCAGTCAACCAATTTCTGATCCAGTACACCACCTTGGGACCCATCCCCAAACTATTGAGTTTATTGATAAGCCTCCTATGAGAAACAGAATCAAAGGCTTTGCTGAAATCCAGGTAGATGACATCCATCGCATGCCCCTGGTCTAGTTCTCTGCTCACCCAGTCAAAGAACTTAATCAGAGTTGTTTGGCAAGATCGTCCTTTGGTAAAACCATGTTGCCTCGGATCATGCAACCTGTTGGTTTTGAGAAAGTCCACTATTCGTTCTTTCAGGAGCGCCTCCATTACTTTTCCCACCACTGAGGTAAGGCTCAGTAGTTTGTCACTTCTTACCTCTCACCACTTTTGTGAAGAGGTATCACAACAGCCCTTCTCCAGTCCTGAGGAACTTCTCCTGTTTTCAAGGATCTGTTAAAAACATTCTTTAATGGCCATGCAAGAACCTCTCTGAGCTCTTTCAGTATCCTGGGATGTATCCCATCCGGTCCCATGGCCATATCCACTTTCAGTTTGCAAGTTGATTTAACACATCATCTTCTGTGAATGGTGTGGTAGCTACTTCATTCCCATTTTTATATTTGGAAGTCACAGTTAGTCCCTCTCCAGGATTTTCTTTAGTAAAAACAGAGCAGAAGTATTTGTTTAGCAATTTCGCTTTTTCAATGTCACTTTCCACGAGTCCGTTCCCAGCACTTGTAAGTCCTGCAGTTTCACCTCTGACTTTCTTCTCTCCTGAATATACCTGAAGAAAATTTTGTCGCCCCACTTCACAACTTTAGCCATCTTTTCCTCTGCCTTTGATTTTGCTTTCCTTATTTCTCTTTTTGTCTTTGTTTGATCCTGTATTCCTTTCTGTGTTGCTCTGTTTGCAAGCTTTTGAAGTTTGTGAAAGCTGGTTTTTTTGCCTTTATTTGAGCAGCCACTTCTTTGGCGAACGAAATAGGTTTCCTTGTCCTCTTGTTTTTATTTACTCTCCTTACATATTTATCTGATGCTCCTTTTATTACCACCTTTAGTTTAGCCCATTGCAATTCCACTTCCTTTATTCCCTCCCACCCTGTCAACTCCTCCTTCAGGTACTTGGCCATTTTACTGAAGTCAGTGTTTTTGAAGTCTAGGACTTTGAACTTGCTATGATTGGACTGCACCTTGGCTTTTATCTCAAACCACACCGTGTGATAATCATTGCTGCTCACAGGGGCACTCACCCGGACATTCGACACACTATCTCCGCTGGTGAGCACTAAATCCAGCATTGAGCTTTCCTTCGTTGATTCCATCCCCATTTGTCTAAGTAACGCTTCTTGGAAAGTATCTACAATTTTTTTTACTTCTTTCCAGATTTGCAGAAGTACTCCAATCCACATTGGGTAGATTAAAGTCACCCAATATGATCACCTCCCCCTTTGTGGGTATCTTTGCAATATCTATAATCAATTTGTTATCTTTTTCTTCGATTTGAGTCAGAGGTCTGTAGACTACAGCAGTATGTATGACAGTGCCATCTCCTCTTTCCAACCCAATCCAGAGCGCTTCTTCTGTTCCCCATGCCCCCTGCATTTCAGTAGCTATAATATTGCTTTTGACATATAAAGCTGCTACTCTTCTGAATAGATTATAGCCAGCTATGGCTATATCCCATTCATACGATTCATTAAACCATGTTTCTGTAATGGCGACAATGTTCAAGTCCATTTCTACCATTAGGGCTTCCAGGTCAGGAACTTTGTTGGCTTCTTTTTACTTGCTGTCTCTGGGCTGGGTAGGTACTATGCAGTGCTGGCCCCAGAGTTGGTTCAAGGTGTCTGCACCCTAGGCAGACCTTAAGCTTTACACCTTCCCTGGCTTTCAAAGTCTAATGTTTAGCTTTGAATTCCCTGCCCTTTGCTCTTTGAATTCCCCTAGACATTGCCATCCTAGGTGGCTACTTTGTTTGCCTAATGGTTTGGCCAGCCCTAGTACTAGGAAATCTCCAAAACCTCTTCACTTATGATTTTAACAGATACTATGAGAGAGATCCATTATTGTTGGGGAAGCTTCAGCAGAGTAGACAACTCTAGCTGCCATCTGAATTGGTGATGTCACTTCCTCCTATTTTATCTTCTGCTGCTGACTTTACTGGGCTATAAACAAAGAAAACCAAACCCAAAATTGAATAAATATACCTCTATCTATTTTTGTTGGAAAAGGCTGGAGGCGGCTGAAATGGAAAACCAGCCGCACCAGACAGCCTGTTCCTTTTTAATTATTTCAAAAGTAAACTCGTTACTTAACTTAGGAATTGTCCCAGTGAAGTCTCAATCAATCAGTGATATATCAAATCTTCATGCCCAAGCGGTCAAGGTAGCATATCCACGACGCGCACGTTTCGGGCCCTAAGCTCTGTATCAAGTGTTCATGATCCTAAGGCGTCCGCTTTGAAATCTTCTAGGATTTGTAACCTCCACTGGAAATAAGAGGTAAACCACTCACATTGGCTATCAGCTTATGTCAATCAATCGGGAGCTCCAATCAGCTAAATGGGAGACCCCATGGACATCGGGGAGTCCCTTAGCGTCATGGATGACGTTACAGCAGGCTAGACCACTCCACTTCTTTATTCAACCCCAACGGATGGACTGCTTTTAGTTCAAAGATCAGCTGCTGTTCTCGTCGTTGTAATAAAAATAGCCGATTCCCACCCCGAGGGTTCAATGGAATGAAATCTAACACAGTCCAAGAAACATCCAATTCAAACTGATGATGGTGAGTCACACAGTGTTCCACAATTGGAGCTGACAAAACTTTTTGTCGAATCCTAGATGCATGCTCACTAAGTCTAACCTTTATTTTTCGTGAAGTCCTGCCTATATATATCAAAGGACAGGTACATTGAAGGACATAGACTACATAAGCCGAATCACAAGACGTGGCCCATCGTCGTTTAAAGACCTGGCCCGTGTTAGGATGAACCCAATCGGCTCCAGTCATAGGCAAGGCACCTTTTGTGCCTCGTCTATGACTGGAGCCGATTGGGTTCATCCTAACACGGGCCAGGTCTTTAAACGACGATGGGCCACGTTTAGAGGTGAATCCACCGCTCCGTGTAGGGCACCCCTGTTTGTTGAGAAACTAGATTTAAACGACGATGGGCCACGTTTAGAGGTGAATCCACCGCTCCGTGTAGGGCACCCCTGTTTGTTGAGAAACTAGATAGTTAAGTTTATTTTGATTTTATCCTGTTGCTATAAAGGGATCCACTGTGTCTGTCCCATGGCATTTTGAATTCTGTCACTGTGTTTGCCCCCACCACTTCCATCGGGAAGGCATTCCTTTTGTGCCTCGTCTATGACTGGAGCCGATTGGGTTCATCCTAACACGGGCCAGGTCTTTAAATGACGATGGGCCACGTCTTGTGATTCGGCTTATGTAGTCTATGTCCTTCAATGTACCTGTCCTTTGATATATATATAGGCAGGACTTCACGAAAAATAAAGGTTAGACTTAGTGAGCACGCATCTAGGATTCGACAAAAGGTTTTGTCAGCTCCAATTGTGGAACATTGTGTGACTCACCATCATCAGTTTGAATTGGATGTTTCTTGGACTGTGTTAGATTTCATTCCATTGAACCCTCGGGGTGGGAATCGGCTATTTTTATTACAACGACCAGAACAACAGCTGATCTTTGAACTAAAAGCGGTCCACCCGTTGGGGTTGAATAAAGAAGTGGAGTGGTCTAGCCTGCTGTAACGTCATCCATGACGCTAAGGGACTCCCCAATGTCCATGGGGTCTCCCATTTAGCTGATTGGAGCTCCCGATTGATTGACATAAGCTGATAGCCAATGTGAGTGGTTTACCTCTTATTTCCAGTGGAGGTTACAAATCCTAGAAGATTTCAAAGCGGACGCCTTAGGATCATGAACACTTGATACAGGGCTTAGGGCCCGAAACGTGCGCGTCGTGGATATGCTACCTTGACCGCTTGGGCATGAAGATTTGATATATCACTGATTGATTGAGACTTCACTGGGACAATTCCTAAGTTAAGTAACGAGTTTTCTTTTGAAATAATTAAAAAGGAACAGGCTGTCTGGTGCGGCTGGTTTTCCATTTCAGCTGCCTCCAGCCTTTTCCAACAAAAATAGATAGAGGTATATTTATTCAATTTTGGGTTTGGTTTTCTTTGTTTATAGTACTTTATTTTTACCGAACCAGGGATTTTTTGCTGACTTACTGGGGGAAAAAATCTGATGGCTCATGAGTATACCATTTAAGACACTCTATATTAGCACATCTGACAGGGTCCTCCTAAACATTTGAGCCCTAGACACAGGCCTAGTTTGCCTAGACTTTAATCCTGTCCTGTCTGAAATGGAGCAGATAGCCTAGAATTTAAAGAGGTCTATGAAATCATAACATAGGTGCTTCTCTGATTTATTTATTTATTTATTACAGTTTCTTCTATACCGCGCTATTCGGCTTCAGCGTGGTTTACAAACAACAACTTACACATCTCATTAGCTGATTTGTGTTTACATTGAACAAGGTGCAAAAACTTGGATAACAAGGGGTCAACTATGTACATCTATGTGGCAGATCGGTGACATCTTGCTGGATATAGTCGTGGTTGGTTGTGGGTAGGTCTTACCAAACTAAGTCGGCTGAGTGTTGGGTGAGGCTATTGAGGTGCTGTCTAGGGGGTAATGCTGGAGGAAGAGATGGTGCTTCAAAGACTTTCTGAACTGTGAGAGATTTGGGATCGCTCGTATGCTGGGGGGTAGGGCATTCCAGCATCTTGGTGCGCAGAATTTGAAGGCCCTGTTCATGGTTGAATGTGTACATTGGGTTATTGCTTTAGGGACTATCAGCGTATGAAGTGCTGTAGATCTTCTGGACCTATTGAGGGGTGTGGGCTGGATCAGCTCTGATAGTGAGGTTGCTGAGAGCCCGTTGACAGCCTTGAATGTTAGCAGTAAGATTTTGTACGTGAGTCTGGCGCGTATTGGGAGCCAGTGTAGGTGCTTCAGGATGGGGGTCACATGGTCTTTCCTGGACGCTCCATGGAGGACTCTTGCTGCAGCATTCATCGCCAGTTGTAGGGGGTTCAGTGTGGTTTGAGGGAGTCCTTGCAGGATAGAGTTTGCGTAGTCCAGATGCGGTATGATTAGTGCTTGATAGATTGTTCTGAAGTCGTCTGGTGTTAGCAAGGATCTTAGGTGCCTGAGAGAACGGATCTTGTGATACACTGCCCTCACCGTGTTGCCTATATGCGTCTTCATGTCGAGGCGCTGATCTAGTGTGACTCAGAGGTACCTGATCGTGGATTTGGACTGATGTTTACAACTTAGTGATGTGCAGAGTTTTATGGAGTCAGAACAGAAGTGTGTATGCATCCAAGCTCTGCGGCACAGTCATGATTAAACTCGCCTTGCAATGTTTTTTACAACTTCATTAATTCTTTTATTGTTCTGTATCTCCTTAAGATAGAAGCCAGGGAATAATAGAGGTCATCATCATTTATGTATTAGTAAGGAACCTGCCCAGTTTATTTCACTTTTCTTTTTTGTCCTTTTCTGATCCATAGCAATTGAACTGTCCTTGCAAGAACAGAAACTTCAGTCAACAGAAGTGAAATCCCTATATCCAAGTATAGAATCGCAACATGATAGTCAGAAGATGCCTAGGAAGGTTCGAGCCCTCTATGATTTTGAAGCTGTGGAAGACAATGAACTCACATTTAAAAGTGGAGAAATTATTATTGTGCTGGATGATAGGTAAGTCACCACATGTTTTAGGGATCTGCTATATTTTTAATAAATCTTAGCCTATTTTCTGTATGACATGCTATAAATTGCAGGGGTTGGTGCACAAGGAGTTTTGTTGATCTTTATCTTTTTGTTAGTGTTTCTTCTCAAGCTACTAGTTGATATTTTAATGCTAGGTGAATGTGACATTGTGCACCTAGTGTACTTTTCTGTGATGGGGTTAGGTGAGTTCCCTAGATCAATGATTCTCAGTCTTTTTTTAATTTTATGGCACACTTTTTGAGTTTGTTTAGTCATCGTGGCATAGCAAACCCAGTTTTGCATGATCCTCACTCTGTCCCTCCCACTAGCAGAAAGGGAGCAGTACTTTTATCCTGTGTGGGTCACGTTTAGCTGTGTTCAGTGTGATGCGTGGGAATTTGTGAGCTCAGCCAAGACACACACAGGAAAGAAGCACTTGTCCTTTTCCTACCAAGGGGGAGACAGTGGGGAGTAAGACTACCTGATTTCCTGTGATAGTACTAATCAGGCAGTTAAGTTTAGAAAGTAGAGGGTTTTTCTTTGTTGCATTGTGCAATAGCAATGGGGCAACACCCTCATGAACCCATGCATAATCATGCCCCTATCAGTCACCTCAAGGCACACCAAGGAGTTTCCAAAGACACAGCAGTATGCCACGATGCACTGGTTGAGAAGCACTGCTCTAGATGAATACACTGAATTGCACCGCTTACTGTGTAGTACAGTAGGAGGTGTCCTAAATTAACTACTGAGGGTACGAAGAGGGATATGGCGATTGTAATGAGAACAGAAATTCCTGTTTAAATCCTGTCAACCACCCAAACCTTGATTAGATCACTTTACAGGCAATTTTATTATGAGCCACCTAGATTTAGATGGCAAGTATGCATCTAAATGTTAGGATTTTAATAGTTTACATGCACAAATGGCCTCTTATAGAATACCAACTAGTGTAAAAGTATGTGCCTTGTTTACATGGTTGTACGTTTACTGTGGGCAAAAGGCAGAGATACGCGCGTAAATTATAAACTGTTCTAATTTACACATGTTCTTAGCACTAGACGACCAACAATATGGTTTCCGGCCACATCACGGTGTTGAAACCTTACTTCTGGTACTCTTGGATAACCTACTCAAAGGTCTTAAAGATAGGAAGAAAATGTATATACTAATATTGATTTATCAGCTGCCTTTGATACAGTCCACCACAAAACACTCATTAACAGACTGGCATCATCAGGAATAACAGGAATTACGTTGAAGTGGTTCACATCATACCTAACAAACAGGATGCAGCAAGTTCAAGTCAACGGCGAAAAGGCAAAACCATTTCCCAAACACAAGGAATTCCACAAGGATCAGCGTTATCTTCCCTACTTTTCAACCTATACATAAAACCGGTATGCGCAATATTTCGAAAGCACAAGATACAATTCCATTTGTATGCCAATGATATTATGCTATACACACAATTGGACACAGAAAACCCAAACTACCATAATCTCGAAAGCTGCCTAAAAGAGATGCAAACTTGGCTGATGCAAAACAATATGTCCATAAACCATAAAAAGACAGAAGTAATGTACATCTCCCGAAAACAAGACTTCAAACCACCCCCAACAATAACAATGAACAACACTTACTCAGTAAAAGAAGAAATAAAATATCTAGGAGTAACCCTTGACACAAATCTAAAAACAGAGCAATTTTCCACAAAATAAAGATCATTCAACCCCTACGCAACATCCTTGATCATTCAGACTTCAGAACTGTTGCACAAACCCTACTCATCCCACACTTTGATTACTGCAACTCCATCCTTCAAGGACTACCTAAAAAAAACCTAAAGATCCTTCAAATGGCTCAAAATGTCTCCGCCAGAGTGATCATGAAGAAGAAAATCACTGAACACATCACAGCAATATTAGCTGATCTACACTGGCTGCCCATAACCGCCCGCCTAAAATACAAACTACTAGTTACAACAGTCAAACTCATACACAACATAGCACCATCATATCTAAACAACCTCATAAACACTCAACCCCTTTCCAGAAACAGAAGAATCTGCAATATAAACACCCTATGTATACCAAACAGTATCAGATCAGCCAAAACCTGCACAAGTAAAAGAGCCTTCACTTATACAGCACCGACTTTATGGAATCAACTACCAGCAGAACTGAGATCAGTTGAAGACCTAAAAGACTTTAGAAAAAAGCTAAAAACACACCTCTTCAATGAAGCATGCGATCCAACTTAAACATAATGAACACTCCTAATTGCTAGCATGAATCAATCTGTCTTAGGAACCAACATAAGCACAGCCACGACTTTTTCATGTAAACTTGTATTATATTATCATACATGATATATATGTACGACCCAATATATATATGTACGACCCAATATATATATTGTATATATATTATCCCTTTTAAAATTGTATATATGTTATCCCTTTACTTTAATCACCTGTTATCTAATGATTATCACCTGGCAATCAATTATAAGTTTGTTTCACTTTAGTTGTAACCATAGTTATGTTTACATTTAAGTTATCCGCTTCTGATCGCTGGAAGTAGCGGTATACAAATGATAAATAAATAAATAAATAAATAAAATGTTCTTGAAAACCATAGGCACGTGCATTTACATCAGTTCTAGGGCTGGTGTAAATGTCTGTGCCTTAACTTAAGGGCCGTTTTCAGCAGCTTAATGCAGTATTTTATAAAGAGAAGTAGGTGCCTACTTTATTCTTCATTAAAAAAAAGGCTTAAAATAGGCACATTTTGGCCACCTTAAATTAGGTGCCCGGATATAAAATTACCCTGTTTGTGTTTCTGTCTGCTGGATTTGGCAATTTCCACCTGCTCCTTTGGGCTTGCAGTTCTGTTGGAACCAGGGCTGGAATCCAGAAATGGACCCTTATTCACAACTACCCAGCAGTTTTTCCTCTCTTTGTCTCCTCCCAACTCACCTAGCCCAGTCATTACAACAGCAGTCCTTAATTAGGGCATATATCTGTGTCCCGGACTATCAGAAACAGAAGGTAGGATAGGGGAGCCACCCTGAATGTCAGAGCCAGGGAGTGCCAGCACACATTATATAAGGTCAGGATTTCAGTACACTATGCCTCAGATAGCTACAGGGCTCTTACACAGCTGCTGTCTTGCAGTCACCTTATTAAAGGTAGATACCAGCCAGCTGTGTCATCAGAAGGGGTACTCCTCCCCTCCCCATCCCATTAACTGCTCACAGTACCAGCCAGCCTAGCAATGGGCCTGTCAAGATCTCTTACTCTTTTTAGAATCATTCACTATAGTATAACATAATAGGTAATGATGATTAGTGCTTGAAATTGACCGTTGTGAAATCCTTTGATATAATTTTGTAATTACTTCCCAGTGATACCAACTGGTGGAAAGGAGAAAACCATAGAGGAATAGGGTTATTCCCTTCTAATTTCGTCACATCTACGTTGAATGTAGAGCCTGAAACAGGTATGTTAAATTTTATCAAATGTTAAGCTCAGTGCATTTCCATTCTAGTTACTTAAGCCAGCACTAAGAACTCTTGATCCATATATTTTTCATTAGATCTTTTGCAATATTTGAATCCAGAAAAGGTATAGATTGGAATTATTTTCTTTTCTCAGTGTGTTTTTTTTTCCTTTAATGCACACTCCTGTTTCCTAATATAAAGGGATATTCTCTTCCATTAGATTAACTGCTCTGTTATATTGTCTTCATTTTTTGGAGGGGTGGAATGAAGTGGAAATCCACTCATTGGTGCATTGGATTTGTTGGCAGGTAGTTCCGTTTCTGCCTTTTACAATGTTTCTCAAGCAAAGAGGGTTGATTGTTTTTTACCCTTTGAAGAAGAGATTTAGGAAGGGAAAAAATGCCCTGCATATGTTTTTCAGAGTCCTTTCAAATAGTAATTAATGAAGAGAAGCCGGAAGGAGCTAAAATGTGAAATGATGCAAAGTAAATTAGTTATTCCTGTTTTTCTATTTTGTGGCAAAGATTGGACAGTGTCATTACAGTGTAAAAGCTGTCGGCAGCTATAGCTTCTTTAATACAAACTGGCTATACTTTTGTTCACAAAGATCCTGGATGTGTATTTATAAGTTGAGTTACGACTTTTTATATAGCAAGTGGTTATTTTTCCATCAACAAGCAGGATTGAGTCGGGGACACAAGTCAGTGGGAGAGAACAACTCGGAGTTCAGACCTTGCCTGAAGTGTCGCAGAAAGATCCAGAACTTTGACACACATTTCAAGCGTTTAATTTGCTTGGGTGTGGATCACAACCAGAACGAATTCGAGCGTTATGCTTGTATGTCTCCTCAAGCTTGAAAAGATTGGCTCGAGCAACTTTGCAATCATTATGAAGTAGAGAAAAGGCTTCTTCGGGTTCAAAAAGATCTCCTCTGCATAGATGTTTGTAGGCTCTGAGCATAAAAGTCAAGAATCTTTCATGGAACCACCTTCAATCTGCCACTGCTATGGCTTCAAAAGTTCAATCATGCAAGAGGAGTGTCAGATAATACCTAAACTTGTGTATGCTTCCTCAGATTTTTTTCAGGACCATAGCAAGCCACCTCCTGAGTTCTCACACAGACCTGAAGGGAAGGCATTATCTTCCACCCCTTTCAAAGCACTTGAAAATGAAAGATATCAGTACTTGTAGCTATTCAGTCCAAGCATTAACGGCTGGATTCCATTTCTGTAAAACCGATCCAGCACACATCGAGCACAGACTGCATAGCTGTCACATACACAGTGCAGGAGGTTTTCAGTGCAGATAGCACTATCCAGCACAGACTTTGTTTGTTCCTTGGCATACCTCTGTACAGCAGCCTTTCTTATCAAGTTCGGTGGTAGTGACATTTAGTGGGCGAATACACTAAATCACTAATAATCTCCAGGAACAAGCAGAAATGTAGTCTTTGCATATGGGTATCGTTGGTACCGACGGAGCCTGCGCGGGAATGCTCACCAGCGTCCAATAGGAAAGCTTTTGGGAGCACCCCACAGCGCCTGCGTGCTGCCTTCCTGCCTTTCCAAATGTCCCTCTCCAGTTCTTCGTTTTCCGTGGAGCCAACAGGCACATACCTTAGTTGTCACTGCAGAAAAATTTTGTCTTTAATCTTTGTTTTTGTGGTCGCGTCTGCCTTCCTTCGACGCCATACCGGTACCACCAGTTCTTTCTTCTTTCTTTAAAAAAAAAAAAAAAGAAAAAATTATAGTTTCTGAGGTGTTTTTACTTTAGAAACTTTTTTTTTCTTGGTGCTAGGCGCCATTTTGGGCACTAGGCCCAATTTTTTCGCACCCTTTTTTCTCTTTTTCCCTGGAAGGCTGGTCCTTTGACCTCGCCGGGACTCTTTTTTTCCCCGATGGCCTCCAGCGGTTTTAAAAAGTGTGATCGGTGTAAGAAGTTGATGTCTTTCACCGACACAAACGACTGCTGCCTCCGGTGCCTCGGTCCTGATCACGACCCTAAGACGTGTGGACCATGTGGGAAGATGTCTTCCAAGGCACTGCATAGTCGACAGCATCAAAAGGAAAGGCTCTTTTCTGACTCGGCCTCCAGCCGGGCCCGGACCTCGTCTGAGGCCTCGACATCTCGGGAATCGGATCCCGTGCACCGTCGTGGCTCCTCGGACAGGGGGTCCCCCGACCGGGAACGGAAGAGGAAGAAGCGGCTCGTGAGGGCGTCGTCGGAAGAGGTCCCTGGCTCCTCGAGGGCTAGGTCTCAGACCCCTGACCGTTGCCCCGGGCCCGTGGAACAGGAGAAGCCTTCCACAGTCCCTCAACTGGAGCCGGAGTCTGCTGGACACGTAAGCCCTGTAGTCTTCGTGGACTCTCCTCCCAGAGAGCCAACGCGCCGGGCCCGAGTCGGGAGCTGCTGAGTCTCCTGAGCTGGGTCTCAGGTTGACAGCCTTGGAGAGCAGACTGTCTGCCTTCATGGAACAGCAGCGGGCACTGATGGCTAGCCTGTCTGGCGAATCTGCCCCGACCACCAGGACATCGACCTCAAAGTCGACCCCGGAGACCGAGCCGCTACTCGATGCCATGAAGGCTCGAGGTCGACCTCGGTTGTGGTCTCCCTCGACCTCCCATTCGGGACCGGGGGCGTCGACGCCGGTGCCTTCGGCGTCAGGGCGGGTGCTCGCAGGCCCCGCGAGGTCGGACCGCGATTCCTCATCGGACGAGTCCGCATGGGAGACGGAGGACGAGGAGTCCCCCGACACCTTCAAGACTTTGTGCGTCCCGTCGGACTCACCGCAGTCTGAACCCCGGAGTAGATCCCCTCCAGAGGATACCTGGTTCTCGGAGTTCGTCCGGGATATGGCCACCGCGTTGGCTATCCCTGCGGACCCTGAGGAGGAGCCTCGAGCCGAGGAGCTCGAGGCCCTGCAGTATGACTCTCCTCCGAAGGAGGCCTTTACTGTACCAGTTCCTCCGATGCTGGAGCGGCTCCTCTTCCGAATGTGCCGGTCTTAAGCAAGCGGGTCGATTTGATCTATCGACTCCGGAAGAGCCCTGGCTTTCAGAAGGCACAGCTACCACACCATTCCATGGTTGTGGAATCGGCCATGCGTCGCCTGAAAAGTCAGAAGATGCAATCCGCGGTGCCCCCTTCCAGGGAGGCCCGAAACCTCGATGGTTTTGGTAGAAAGTGCTTCCAGGGCTCGATGCTTGCTTGCTGTGTCCAGTCTTACCAGCTGTACATGGGCATGTACCTGCGCGACCTGGCCAGGTTCTCTGCTGATCTCTCCGGGGAACCCTTGCAGAGGTTCAAGTCCTTGTCCTCGGGGATTCATGTATGCTCAAAATTTATGTCCCGCGCTGCCTACGATGGCTTCGGCCCGTGTTGCGGCAGCCGGCATCGCGGCTCGACACCAGGCATGGCTGCAGTCATCGGACCTCGAGCCATGGGTTCAGGACAAGTTGGTCAATGTCCCTTGCTGAGGTGAGAACCTGTTTGGCAAGCCCATGACCGAGAAGGCCGCACAGCTCGAGACCGAGCACCTCACAAGGACAAGGCTCTCTAGGAAAACTTCTGCCCCTTCTCACAAAAAGAAGGGCTCGGGTAAAAAGCCCTTTTACCCGAGGAAGGGCACTGCTTACAAACAGTACCCGCAATATCAGGCTGCCCAAGCTGCCCCTCAGGGTCAGCAAGCCAAGGGGCAGGGTAATTGGCCCCGTAGGCAGAGGACCTCCAAGCCTCCGGCCCCTGCTCCCACTCAGCAGGGTGGGGGTTTTTGATTCCTTAGGCATAGCCTCTCCGTCCCTGCTCTCCCAACCCTGCACAGGAGGTCGCCTCGCTCTATTTGCCCACCAGTGGCCACTCATCACTGGAGACAGTTGGGTGTTAAGCATAGTCCACAAGGGCTATGCACTACACTTCCAACAACTGCCTCCTCCATACTTTCCAGGGGAACCTCCAAGGCCTCCCCTGCACACAGATCTCCTCCTTCAGGAGCTACAAGGGCTGTTGGTGGACAGGGCAGTGGAGCCTGTGCCTCCCCACTTACACGGTCGAGGGTTCTACTCCAGGTATTTCCTGGTACCCAAAAGAACCGGTGGTCTTCGACCTATTCTGGACCTCTGCAACCTCAACAAGTTCCTGGAGAAGGAAAAGTTCAAGATGCTTACTCTTGGGACACTTCTGCCCTACCTCCAGCAGGGAGATTGGCTATGCTCCTTGGATCTAAAGGATGCGTTCACTCACATCCTCATTCATCCAGACCACAGAAAGTACCTCAGTTTCATTGTGGGAGGAAAACATTATCAATACAGAGTACTGCCTTTTGGCCTGACCTCCGCTCCCAGGGTCTTTACCAAATGCCTGGCAGTGGTGGTGGCCTACCTGAGAAATCAGGGAATCTTTGTCTTCCCCTACGTGGACGACTGGCTCATTAGGGGTCAGACCTGCCAGGAGGCCAGACAAGCCACCCTCAAAACTATTGCTCTTCTTCAAAGCCTGGGGTTTGTCATAAACTTCGCAAAGTCCACTTTGCTCCCCTCCCAGAACTTGGAGTTCATAGGAGCAAGGTTGGACTCTCTGCTTGCAAAAGCATTCTTGCCAGAAGACAGAGCCCAAAGATTGATTAGCTTGGCAAGCCAGTTTCTCAGCAGGTCACTGGTCTCCGCCAGACTCTGCCTGAGGCTCCTTGGCCACATGGCTTCGACAGTACACGTGACCCCCAATGCCAGGCTCCATATGCGGCCTGCACAGTGGTGCCTTCGGAATCAGTGGTCACAAGCCACAGGCAGCCTCAGAGACAAGATAAGGGTGTCCAGACAATTTCTGAACTCTCTCACCTGTGGCTGCACCCATCCAATCTGTTGCAAGGAGTGCCTTTTCAGACTCCTGGTTTCACAGTGGTGTTGACCACAGACGCCTCCCTGCAAGGCTGGGGGGCTCATTGTCTAGACAAGTGCACCCAGGGCCTGTGGTCTCCTTGGGAGGCCACACAGCAGATCAATCTACTGGAACTCAGGGCTATTCGGTAAGCCCTCAAGACTTTCTCTCAAGCACTAGCTCATTAGTCTGTCCTAGTTCAAACAGACAACCAAGTGGCCATGTTTTATGTGAACAAGCAGGGCAAAACTGGGTCCAGGCTCCTTTGTCAAGAGGCACAGGACCTTTGCTTGTTTGCTCTCAGGCACAACATGCTCCTCAAGGCAGTGTATCTACCTGGACAGGACAACTACCTGGCAGACAGTTTGAGCAGGATTCTGCAGCCCCACAAGTGGCAGCTCCATCCTTTGGTGGTTCAGAAGATTTTCCTGAAATGGGGACTTCCATCCATAGATCTGTTTGCCAGTCCTCTGAACAAACAGCTGCCAAAGTTCTGCTCCAGGCAACCACATCCTCTGTGGATAGCAGCAGATGCTTTTCTGATTCCCTGGTCTCAGGGCCTACTATATGCGCTTCCTCCCACGCCCTTGGTGGCCCGAACTCTGTTCAAGATTCTTCAGGACAAGGCCTCGGTCCTGCTGGTGGCTCCCAGGTGGCCGAGACAGCCTTGGTTTCCGCTTCTGCTTCAACTGGCCGTGGATCCCCCACTGCCTCTGGGGTTGCAACCCGACCTTCTCTCTCAGGATCAGGGTTCCCTTCTGCCACATGGAGGCTGAAAGGTAGTTTTGGCTCCCTGGGGCCTACCTCAGGAAGTTGAGGAGGTTGTCCTAGCCTCTAGGAAACAGTCCACTAGGAAAACCTATGCTCTAAAATGGAAAAGGTTTTCCGCCTGGTGTTACCCACGTACAGAGGATCCCCCCTTCTGTACTGTACCAGTAGTGCTTCAGTACTTACTGCACTTATCAAATCAAGGCCTTAAGTCCAATTCTGTTCGGGTCCACCTCTCAGCTCTAGCAGCTCACCACTCACTGGTGGAAGGACATTCTCTATCGGTTCACCCCTTGGTGTCCAGGTTCCTCAGAGGCTTGCTCTTGCTAAAGCCTCCAATCTGTCCTCCTGCTCCTGAGTGGGAGTTGAATGTGGTCTTGCAGCAGCTGACTCGCCCACCTTTTGAGCCGATGGCTACTTGTCCTCTACGCTTCCTGTCCTGGTAGACACTCTTCTTGGTAGCCCTAACCTCGGCTAGGCGAGTGAGTGAGCTTCAGGCACTGGTCTGTGACAGGCCTTTCACCAGATTCTATAGGAACAGGGTAGTCCTCAGGACTCATCCAAAGTTCCTCCCAAAGATTGTCTCCTCTTTCCACCTCAACCAGGAGGTGGTTCTTCCAACATTCTTCCCTAGGCCTCATGCAAGCCAGGCTGAAGCAGTTCTGCATACCCTGGAATGTAGAAGGGTCTTATCCTTCTGCCTTGACCGTACGCAGGGGCACAGAAGGACTACCCAGCTCTTCATATCTTTTGACCCTAATAATTTGGGGTTAGCTGTGTCCAAGCGTACCTTGTCCATCTGGGTGGCTGACTGTATCACCTGGGCTTAGAAGGCGGCTGACCTTCCTTTGCAGGGTCAGGTCACGGCCCATCGTGTCAGGGCAGTGGCTGCCTCAGTGGCTCATCTCCGCTCTGTACCGTTGGTAGACATCTGCAGGGCTGCTACTTGGTCTTCAAGCCAGACTTTTGCGGCCCATTACTGTCTGGAGAGGGAGTCCCATAGGGATAGTGCTTTTGGCCAGGCAGTACTCCGGCATCTCTTTGAGGTTTAGGCAACTCCTGCCCTCTGTTGGGCTACCGGTGGAGGTTCTGTTAGTGAAAAGCCTTTCTTTGATGCTGGGACTAGAGGGAGTTCTCTTGTTCAGCCTGGGTTCCTGGTAGCCCAGAGCTAGGGAGTCACCCATATATGAGGACTGACTTCCTGCTTGGTCCTGGAGAAAGAGTAGTTACCTGTAACAGGTGTTCTCCAGGAACAGCAGGAATCAGTCCTCACTACCCTCCCTCCTCCCCTGGGAGTTGCAGTTGTACATAGTTTCTTTTACTTTTTTGTGTGCTGTTCTTGGCTATGTCATTTGACTGAGGTAAGATGGCACCTTTAGGCAGGAAGGGAACCGCGCATGCGTGCCTGCATTCCCAAAGGCTTTCATGGAAAGCTGGGGAAATGCTCAGCAAGGGCTTCATAGACGTCAATGTCACCCATATGTGATGACTGATTCCTGCTGCTCCTGGAAAACACCTGTTACAGGTGAGTAACTACTCTTTCCAAGAGAACTTCAAAATGATCTCTCTAGGAGCTCTGCTGCCATACCTTCAAAGTCAGGATTGGCTTTGTTCTCTAGATCTCAAGGATGCGTATACTCCATATTCTCATCCATCCAAATCACAGGACATTCCTCCGATTCCTGTTTCAAGGACAGCATTTCCAGTACAGAGTTCTTCTCTTTGGTCTGGCTTCTGCACCAAGAGTGTTCACAAAATGCATGAGTGTGGTAGCTGCATTTCTCCGCACTCTGGGAATATTCATCTTCCCTTACTTAGACGACTGGCTCATTCGAGTCCCTTCAGTGCCAGAAGCCAGCTCTGCTCTGTTTCGCACAATGCGAATCCTTCAGTATTTGGGACTGGTTATAAACCTCCCAAAATCCAATCTTGCTCCCACTCAGTCCCTAGAGTTCATAGGAGCTCATCTGGATACCAGACAGACAAGAGCTTTCCTTCCACAGCCCTGCTGTCTTTGCATAGTACAACTAGCTTCCCAAGCAGTGCTCAAGCCTTATCTCACTGCTCGAGAAATGCTACAACTGCTGGGCCACATGGCATCCACCGCGCATGTGGTTCCTTATGCTCGCCTCACATGCGGGCAGCCCAGTGGACTTTATCCACACAGTGGACACAGGCCTCAGGTTGCTTGTCGGACAAAATAACAAACTCAGACAGTCTTATTTCGTCCCTCCAGTGGTGGCAATAACCCAGAAATCTTCTGGTGGGGTCTCCTTTACAGCAACCCCAATTCCAAGCCACCCTAACAGATTGGATGGGATGGGATGGGGAGCCCACCTGCACGATCTCTCTACCCAGGGTACCTGGAATCCACAGGAGACCTGTCTTCACATCAACCTCCTGGAATTCAGAGCAGTCTTCCTTGCTCTTCCAGTATTTCATGCCCAGCTCAGCTATATACAGTCCTAGTTCAAACGGACAATCAGGTAGCCATGTTCTATGTGAACAAGCAGGGCGGAACAGGCTCTCTGTCGCTATGCAACGAAGCTTTGCGACTATGGGCCCTCTCCGGAGAGTATCAGATTCATCTCCTTGCGGTGTACCTTCCAGGCATTCAAAACTCTTGGGCAGACAAACTCTGTCGAGTTCTGCTACCACACGAATGGTCTCTCCATGCAGACCAGGTTGCCCAAATATTTCAGATTTGGGGAACCCCGGACATAGACCTCTTTGCAGGTCCTCTGAATGCCAAACTTCCCCGGTTCTGTTCCAGAATTCCAGCTCGATATTGTCAGGCAAGGGACACCTTTCTCCTTCACTGGGTTCAGGACTTCCTATATGCCTTCCCATCCGTTCCCCTCATCCCCAAAACACTATTCAAACTTCAGAGAGACAGAGGTCACATGATTCTCATAGCTCCACATTGGCCACGGCAGACGTGGTACCCTCTGCTTGTACATCTCTCTCAAGCTCCGCTTCTGGAGTTGGGATCTGGAGCTGTAGCATCCCAATCCCCAGTCTCTGCATCTCAGGGCCTGGTTGCTGAAAGCCTAGAACTTCAGGATCTCAATCTTTCCCAACAGGTAAAGGATATCCTTCATGCTTATAGGAAACCCTCCACAAGGCGCTCATATGCCTTTAAGTGGAAAAGGTTTACCATATGGTGCTCGCAGAAGGGTCTTAACCCTCTTGCGATACCTCTGGAATCGATACTAGAGTATCTTCTTCACTTGTCAAATGCGGGTCTTAAGACAAATTCAGTAAGAGTCCATCTTAGTGCAATTGCAGCTTCTTACAAGCCTCTAAGTGGACAACCTATTTCCTCTCATCCTCTCATAGCGAGATTTATGAGAGGCCTTCTTTTAACAAAGCCTCCCATTAAGCCACCACCGGTGGCATGGGACTTGAATCTGGTGCTCTGGCAGCTCATGAAACCGCCCTTTGAACCATTAGCCACTACATCTTTGAAATTCCTTTCCTGGAAAGTCATCTTCATCATTGCAATCACATCAGCATGTCGCATCAGTGAATTGCAAGCGTTAGTGGCTGATCCTCCTTACACAAGGTTCCACCATGATAAGGGAGTTCTTAGGACTCATCCACACTTTATGCCAAAGGTGGTTTCGCCTTTCCATTTAAACCAAGCAGTTTACCTTCCTGTATTCTTTCCGAGGCCTCATGCCTCCAGTGCAGAAAGGAACCTTCATACCTTGGACTGTAAAGGAGCTTTAGCCTTTTACTTGCAAAGACACAGCAACATAGAAAGTCCTCTCAACTCTTTGTTGCTTTTGATCCTAGTCATTTGGGACTTCCAGTTTCCAAAAGAACTCTATCTAACTGGATTGCTCAGTGCATATCCTTTGCCTATGAGAGTAAGAACCTTCCTCTTGAAGGCCATGTCATAGCTCACAATGTGAGAGCCATGGCAGCCTCAATGGCTCATCTTCACTCTGTGTCTATCGACGACATCTGTTGAGCAGCTACTTGGGCTTCGGTACATACCTTCACAGCCCACTACTGCTTAGACAAGGACTCCCGCCAGGCTGTTCTTCAACACCTTTTCAGACTTAATCAACTCCTACCCACCATCCCTGGTAGGATGCCAGAGATCCATGGGGGGAAGTATGGCCCTTTCACAAGGGCTAATAACTTCCTGGGACCATCTCCCTGGCATCTGCAACTAGGGAGTCCCCATATGTGAAAACTACATTCCTGCTTGTTACTGGAGATAGCATAGTTTGTTCAATGTAAACCGCACTGATGCAGAATAGCGCGGTATATAAGAGAATGTAAATAAAATAAAATAAATAAAATAAATAATTACTCACTTGTAACAGGTGATCTCTGGGAACAGCAGGAATTTAGTCTTCACAACCCGCCTACCTCCCCTAGTAGTTGTATCTCTCTCTTTCTTTCTCTCCCTCTCTCTTTTGTCTCAGCTATAAATTCAACTGTAGAGGGACAGTTGGAAAGGCGGAAAGGCAGCACACAGGCGCTGTGGAATGCTCCCAAAAGCTTTCCTATTGGACGTTGGGAAGCGTTCCCGTGCAGGCTCCATTGGTACCGACGATACCCATATGTGAAGACTAAATTCCTGCTGTTCCCGGAGATCACCTGTTACAGGTGAGTAACTATGCATCACTTCCGGAGTAACTGTATTTCTGCAAAAGATGTTTAATGGATTTGTTAAAGGTTATTGTAAGGACTTGCCAAATGTACAATAATAATCGGTTATGGGGGGGCTCTTATCACTGTAAGAGGATCTGTTACTCTTACCAAAAACAGCCCAGCAGATGCAACATCTGTTTTTGTCAGTCCTCAGCAGAAAGAGCTTCGTCAAAATATGTTACACCTACTCAGCCAGAACAGCAGTCGATTTTGCTACAGCCTATCACTACTGCTACTTCTACTACTACTTATTCATTTGTATAGTGCTACAAGGCATATGCAGCATTGTATAAATAGATGTAAGAGTTCCTGCTTTTCAGAGCTTACAGTCTAATCGAGACAAGGCACATCACAAAAACTGGGGACTAGAGTGTGGTAAGATACACAAGTGGTGAGAAGGAGAGTGAGGGGCATCAGGATCCAAAAGCAGCGTCGAAGAGGCTGATTCTTAGCCTGGATTTGAATAGGGTTAGAGAAGGATTCCGACATACTGACTCCGATAGTTTGTTCCAGGCATATGGAGCAGCAAGGTGGAATGAACGAAGTCTGGAGTTGGCAGTGGCAGAGAATGGCACAGATAAATGGGATCAGCCAGAGGAGCGGCATTCCCAGGGAGGGGGGTATAGGGTGAGATAACAGAGGAAAGGTAGTGAAGAGTCTGGTCCTTCCTTTGGAAGGGGGCCCGGGGGTTGGTACTCTTTCTTTCCATTTTGACAGAATGTCAACACAGATTTGTGGGTCCTAAGTATAATCAAAACAGTCTACTGACTCTCAGGTTCATGAACTAGACTCCAAACTGGTCCTTTAGCTCGACTTGCCTACCCTACACCCACATGAGATCATTAGAAGTCTGTCTTCTCCTTAAGTCCAACACCATAAAGCAGGGCTCGACAAACCACAGGTTGCCATGAGGAATGAGAAATCATACCTGGTGCCTGGGGTTCAGAGCATGTGTGGACAGAAGGGCTGCAAAAGGCTGCAGCCGAGACTGGCACTGTCTGCCCGCAGAAGATGGGATCTCTGGGCAGACAGTGCCAGAGATGGGCTGCAACATGAGCCTGCAAAAAGAAAAAAGGTTAGAGTGGGGCTGAAGAAATTTAAAGGGGTGGCAGGCTTTATTTAATGAAGAATGGTGGTGGGGGATGGAGAAGGGGAGAGAATCTGGAAATAGAAACAGAGTTGGAGGGTGAAAGAGGGACAGCAGGAGAAGGGAGTGCAAACAGTAGAAGGGTGAAACACTGCACCCCACACCAGTACAACACACGCACGCACGCACGCACGCACGCACACACACACACACACACACCCCACCTCTGCAGAGATAATAGGGCCTTTACCAACCCAAGAAGCCCAAGGCTCCTAATCCTCAACCAGCTGCACAGGCACAAATGTGCACCTGTTGTTTGACTCCTTCCTAGAAAGCATTGCCAATCTGACCCTCGAGGGTCCCCAGCCCCTCCTTATAGAAGGCAGACTCTGTCACTATGCCCACAGGTGGCACCTCATAACATCCCAGCAGTGGACACTTCAGATTGTTCAAAGGGGTTATCAGCTTCACTTTGAAACATTACCTCTCACCAGTTTCACAGAGGATTATCCCATCCAACCCCTTCAAAGCACTCTCTTAAAAGAAGAGGTGACCACCCTGTTGTCCCAGGGTGCCATAGAAAGAGTTCTTCCTCATCAAGAAAGGATGGGCTTCTGCTCTCCATATTTTGTTCATTCCAAAGAAAACAGGAGGATTCAGGTCTATCTTGGATCTCAGAGACCTCAACAAGATCATGGTCCAAGAGAAATTCAAATGATTTCTCTAGGAACTTTTCTTCCATACCTCCAGAGACATGATTGGCTATGTTCTCTAGACCTAAAAGAGGCGTACACTCATTTACTGATCCATCCCTTGCACAGACAGTATCTGTGCTTCATGTTTCAAGGAAACAGTTATCAATTCCGGGTTCTCTCCTTCGGTCTAGCCTCTGTACCAAGAGTCTTCACAAAATGCATGGCAGTAGTCGCTGCCTACCTAAGCACCTTAGGAGTATTTGTCTTCCCTTACTTAGACAACTGGCTGATCAGGGGAGACTCCCCTCAAGAGGTAAGACTCTCCCTTCATCGCACCATCATGGTGCTCCAACATCTGGGATTTGTCATAAACTTCCCAAAGTCTCACTTTGCTTCAGCTCAATGAGTGGAGTTCATTGGAGCGCTCTTAGACACTCATAGCCCCGAGCTTTCCTCCCAGGGGATCGCTGTACCCACCTCATCGAGTTGGCCAAAGGGGTACAATAGCAAAGCAGAGTAACAGCTCGAGAGATGCTAGGACTATTAGGATACATGGCCTCCATGATCCATGTCATCCCCTACACTCGATTACACATGCAAGCAAAGGGACATCTCGGAGATAAGATCCAAATCACCCTTCAGCGGTGGTGTTCCCCCACAAAACCTACTTGTCTGGTCACCTTTTCAGATGTCTCCACCTCGATGCACCCTTACAATGGATGCTTCCAAGCTAAGCCATATCCTTCGTCTTGCATTGGGAGACGGCTACTTGGCTCTTCCAGACATGGGAACCCCACTCTGATCTTTTTGCCACTCTGCAAAACACATAGCTTCTGCTCCAGGGTTCCGTCACTGCACAGACAGTCCCTGGATGCCTTCCTTCTCTATTGGGGACAGGAACTGCTCTACGCATTCCCTCTCATCCCCTTGATACCCAAGATACTGTTCAAACTACAGGCCAACAAGGGCTCGATGATTCTCATAGCCCCCTTCTGTCCCCGTCAACTGTGGTTTCCTCTACTTCTTCGCCTTGCGCAAACTCAGCCACTCAACCTGGGATGTGCACCTGACCTGTCTCAGGACCACGGAATGCTCCTCTATCCCAGTCTTCACTCACTATGCCTGACAGCATGCTTGCTTGAAAGGCTAGTGCTCACCGACCTTGACCCTACCACAGTTGGTCAAGTATGTCATTCTAGCATCTCGTAAGGATTCCACCAGGCAATCTTATTCCTTCAAATGGCATAGGTTTACCCTCTAGTGCTTCCCAAAGAACATTGACCCCTTTTCTTGCCTGGGGGAATCTCTTCTAAAATATCTCCTCCACTTATCCTTGACAGATCTTAAGACAGTGAGAGTTCATCTTGGTGCCATTGCAGATGGACAACCTATCTCCTTATACCCCTTAGTAGCATGCTTCATGTGGGTTCTCCTGCTGTCCAAGCCACCCATTAAGCTCTGGTGGCCTGAGATCTGAATGTAGTTCTGACGCAGCTTCTAAAGTCACCTTTGGAACAGTTAGCCACAACTTCATTGAAGTTTCTATCTTGGAAGGTCATCTTCCTTATTGCCCTCACATCGCCGCACCAGTGAGCTGCAAGCTCTAGTAATGGATTCCCCCTATGTTCCACTATGACAAGGTAGTTCTCCGTACCCATCCACACTTCATCCTGAAGGTGGTTTCCTCTTCCCATCTAAACCAGTCGGTAATCCTCCTGATTTTCTTCCCTAGACCAGCAGCGATACACACCTTAGACTACAAGTGAGCGCTAGCTTACTACTTGAGTTAGAACTAAAGATCACAGAAGATCCTCTCAATTATTCATCTCCTTTGATCCTAGTCACCTAGGTTTATCGGTGACGAAGCATACTCTCTATCTAGATGGATAGCAGATTGTATTTCTTTCGCTTATGCACAGGCAGGATTCTCTTTGTAGGGTCATGTCACTTCTCATAATGTGCAGGCTATGGCAACCTCTGTATCTGATCTCCATTTAGTATCCATTGAGGAGATCTGTCGGGCAGCTACCTGGTCCTCCATTCATATCTTTGCTGTGCACTACTGTCTAGATAGAGACTCCCCTCAGGACGCTGTCTTTGGCCAAGCTGTACTCCAGCACCTTTTTGGGACTTAAACTCAATTCTTACCCTCTGTCCCGGACTTCTACAAGATATCAGATTATCAATGGGGAGTATCGCCACCTGGAATTGAGTCCAATGGCCCACAATTCTTCCAGAGTCTTCGGCTACAATTATTTTACCTGAAGGATCACACTACTCTTCCCCACCCCCCCATACCAGTCTGGTACCTGGGAGCTAGTGAGTCCCATATGTAAAGACTGCATTTCTGCTTGTTTCTGGAGAGAGCGTAGTTATTCGCCTGTAACAGGTGATTTTTGGGGACAGCAGGAATCAATCTTCACAACCCGCCTTCCTCCCCTAGGAGTTGTAGGGTTCCTTTATTTTACTCTTCCTCTCAGCTACACTCTCAGCTGAGGAGAGGAGTTGGGCGGGCAGGCAGGCAGGCATGTAGGCACAGTGGAGTGCTCCCAGAGGCTGTGCTATTGGACACTGGAGAGCATGCCCGCGTGTGCTCCATTGGTGACTTTCACCCATATGTGAAGACTGATTCCTGCTGTTCCCAGAGATCACCTGTTATAGGTGAGTAACTATGCTTTTATACACACTGTTTTCCAGATGTTGCCTCTTTTATCTATTTCTACAGAGGTATTTAATGTTTCACTTGGGGGCTTTTTTCACCTATCCCCAACGAATCTAGTTTAAAGCCCTTTTCAGTAGGTTAGCCAGTCTGCTGCAGAAGACACTTCGACCCTTCTTGGACAGATGGGCGCCATCTCTGCTCTGCAGCCCTTGGAACATCGTCCCATGGTCCAGGAAACCAAAACATTCTCAATAACACCATCCACCCAACCATGCATTCATCTCTAGGATGCGAGCTTCTCTGCCTCAGCCTTCACCCTCTACAGGGAAGATTGAAGAGAACACCACCTGTGCACCTATTTGCTTCACCTTCTGTCCAAAAGTCATGAAGTCACTTGATACGCTCAGAGGGATACCTAGTAGTATCATTTGTGCCAACATGGATGAGCAACATTGGATAATAGTCAATAGGCTTGATGAGTCTCTGCAAACTCTCCGTAACATTTTGGATTTTGGCACCTGGCAGACAACACACCTCTCTGGACATCGTCTGCTCGGCAGATGGACACCTCAGTACCCCTCAGAAGAGAGTCACCAACCACCCCCTACCCTTTTCTTCCTTGTGGTCACTGATTCTGCAACTTTGGTGTGCTTGAAGCTTGAACTCTGGAGGAGATGGGCCACTGCCTTCTGTTGGCACTGTGCAGTGGCCCATCAAGAGCCTGATTTATTGAGCTTTTTCCTATTGAAAATGGGAAAACAGTCTCAGTAAATAAGGCCTTAAAACCTTTTTGGGAGGGAGGGAAGGGGCGTGGGCATGGGCATGCACTTTGGCCTATGTTTTGTGACCAGCTACTTGATTCTAAGAGAATTTTTAGGCTGGTTCCTAGGTTCCAAGAAAATTTGTTAAGGCCTGCTATAGAACCAGTCCCACTGCAGGAAAAGAATCAAAGCTTCTGTTCCAAATATTTCCTCATTCCAAAAAAAAAAGTGGAGGCTTACACACCATGCTTGATCTCAAGAGACTTGAATTTTTCTTCACAAGGAGAAATTCAAGAGAATACTCTTTCTTCCATTCTTCATTCTACCATTCTTAAAGAAGGGGGGATTGACTGTGTACCCTAGATATACTAGTACTGCTATTACTTATCATTTGTATAGCGCTACAAGATATACACAGCGCAGCACATATAGATGTAAGACACATCTTCTGTTCATCAGAGCTTACAATCTAATCAAGACGTCAAGAATGCCTATATACAAATAGCAATCTATCTTTGTTAAAGAAAATACCTTTGATTTTCCCTTTGGATAGACCACAGTCAATACAAGTTCCTTCCTTTTGGCCTGTTTTTGACTCACCTTTGTGAAGAGGTACCACATCTGCCTTTCTCTAAACCTGTGGAACCTCTCCCATGTCCAAGGATCTATTAAAAACGTCCTTTAAAGGCCCTGCCAGAACCTCTGAGCTCTTTCAGTATCCTGGGATGTATCCCTATCCTGGGATGTATCCCATCCAGTCTTATGGCCTTGTCCACTTTCAATTTTGCAAGCTGTTCAAAGACATCATCTTCTCTGAATAGTGTGGTATCTACTCGATTCCTATGTGTATATTTGTCAATCATACATGGTTTCAGCCATCCATGTATTCACATTTACTCAATTGAAAATGAGACTACCACAGAGGAACCAGGGCATTCGATCCCTTTTGACCATCCTTTGTCCCTTGGATGTCTGTCACTACAGGATAGTGTGAAGTTGAACTAAGATCAAATGTATGGCAGGTGTTCTTTTGCTGTACTAGAATACTGAGTGGTCCTAACACAGGCACATCCATTGCTGGATGGAAAACACTTATATATGCTCACCCAAAGAGGGAACCTGGTCAAAGCTTCTCCACATTACTTGCTTGGATCCTCAAGCAATCTACTATGTCCTTCAAGTTTTTGTTCATCTGCTCCAGAGCACATCTGTTTTAATTCCAAGTAGATGACCAAGTGGCTATATTTTAAGTCAGCAAATGGGAATGAGATCACTCTGTCTCTGCCAAGAAGCAGCAAAGATCTGGGACTTTGTCATAACCAACCACATCCATATTCAGGCTGCTCCTGAAATTCAGAGCCATATAGCTGACAAACTCAGCAGAGTTCTGCAGCTTCACAAGCAGCCCCTAGTTGCAGCAACCATGCAGATCATTTTTCTGCCGTAAGAATGTGAAACTACCTCTTCTGTTCAGTCCTTTTGTCGTCTAACTGCCGAGTCCCAGATGTGCTGGCAATTTCCTGGACTTGATTTCTTCTTTATGCATATTCCCCTTTTCTGCTCACAGCAAAGATCTTGCACAAATTTGTGATATCCAAGCACCATGATTCTTACAGGACCTTATTGGTCTCGGCAGAGCAGGTTTCCTCTTCCAAAAAGGCTGTCAGTTTTACCTCTGTGCAGACTCCAGATATTTCCAGCCTTAATCATTCAAGATGAGGACAGTCTCCTTCATACCATTTGGAAGTTACTAGCCCTCACAGCATGGAAACTGAATGGTGGGTGTATAGTTTCTCCTCTAGGACTACAAACACTCATTACAGAGCAAAAAACATATCTATAAGTCATAACTACACTTTCAAGTGGAAAGGTTTTACTTCACAAATGGTCATAACACCATTATGTGTCCACTTACCACCATATTCCTTTATTTATACCACTTATATCATCTTTGATTCCAAATTCCTTCCTTCAAGGTACTTATTGGTGCTCTCTTTGCTTATTATACTTTGGTTATTTGTCTTCTATCTTCGCACTCTCCCATCATTTTGTGTTTCATTAAAACACTTCTTGTCCATCTGCCAGTTCAAAAGCCCCCTCTATGCTACCATAAAAGAACTGAAACAGTCAGGAAATCTGTGCAGTTCTTTATCCTTTTTGAATTGGTATACCATTTGCCAAAAGAACTCTAGCATTCTCCAGGACCAAGCAGGAAGTCGGTCCTCACATATGGGGTGGCGTCGACGGAGCCCCCATGCGGAGCATTTCCCCAGCTTTCAAAGAAAGACTTTGGGAATGCAGGCACACATGCGCGGTCCCCTTCCCGCCCAAAGGTGCCATCTTGCTCAGTCTTCTTTTTTCCCTACGGATGCCTGTCCTTGTCACCCGTGAAAAAAAGTTGATTTTTCTGCGTTGGGTCGAGTTTTTTCTTCGGTTCGACGTCGCTTCCTTTCCCGCCTGGACTCGGTACACCGGTGCCAAGCTCGGATCTCCTTTTTCGGTTTTTGTCCTTAGAGACTGCATTCGCGCCTTTTTTCTTTTCCCTGGCAGCCCAATTTTTTGATCTTGCAGGGGCCCTTTTTCCCCCGATGGCTGCCAGTGGCTTTAAGAAGTGTGATCGGTGCAAGAAACTGATGTCTCTCACCGACACACACGACTGTTGCCTCCAGTGCCAGGGGCCAGACCATGATTCTACGGTCTGTAGCCCCTGTGGCAAAATGTCTTCCAAGGCATTACAGAGCCGTCAGCACCAGCGTGAGAGGATCTTCTCCGAATCTGCCTCTGGACGGGTCTGGACTTCGTCAGAGGCCTCGACTTCTCAGGAGTCTGACCCCGAGCATTGTCGGGGCTCCTCTGAAAGGGAGTCCCCCTCGAGGGAGCACCGAAGGAAGAAGAAACCCGCGAGGGCGGCATCGGTGGGCGCTCTTAGCTCCTCGAGGGCCAGGTCGCATAGCCCCAATCGCCTCCCGGGTCTTCGGAGTCGGAGAGGCCTGCAAAGCATCCTCATGTAGAGTCGGAGGCCCCGAGTCACGTGAGTACTGTAGTCCTCGTGGACTCTCCTCTGGGGGAGCTGACGTCGGGCCCGATGTTGTCGGGGCCCGAGTCAAAGGCTGCTAGGTCTCCGGAGCTCGGACTCAGGTTGACGGCCTTGGAGAGCAGACTGTCTGCCTTCATGGAGCAGCAGCGGGTGCTGATCACCGGTCTCACCGGTGCATCTGCCCCGACCACCGGGACATCGACGTCCAAGTCGACCCCGGAGGCTGAGCCGATCCTCAAGACCATGCGATCTCAATTCGATCCACAGCCGAGGTCACCCTCGGCCTCCCGTTCAGGACCGAGGTCGTCGACGCCGGTTCCCTCGGCATCGGGGCGGATGGTGTCGGTGCCCGCCAACTCGGAGCCGCTCGATTCCTCCTTGGAGGAATCGGCATGGGAAATGGAGGAGGAGGAGTCCCCTGACACCTTCCAGACTCTGTGTGTACCTTCGGACTCACCGGGATCCGAGCCTCGGACAAGGTCCCCCCTGGAGGATACCAGGTTCTCGGATTTCGTAAGGGACATGGCCAAAGCATTGGCATTCCCTGCGGACCCCGAGGAGGAGCCTCGAGCCGAGGAGCTCGAGGCTCTGCAGTATGACTCTCCTCCCAAGGAGGTCTTTACTGTCCCGGTTCCTCCGATGCTGGAGCGGTTGCTCTTCTGCATGTGGGAGGCGCCGGCCTCGATGCCGGTTCTAAGCAAGCGGGTCGATTCAATCTATCGAGTCCGCAAGAGCCCCGGGTTTCAAAAGGCACAGCTACCGCACCACTCCATGGTTGTGGAATTGGCCATGCATCCCCTGAAGAGTCAGAAGATGCACTCCTCGGACTCCCAGCAGGGAGGCCCGGAACCTGGATGCCCTCGGTAGAAAGTGTTTCCAGGGCTCTGTGCTTGCCTGCCGTGTCCAGACTTACCAGCTGTACATGGGCATGTACCTTCGAGACCTGGCAAAGGAAATTGCCGGGTTCTCTGCTGGTCTGTCCGAGGAACCTTTGCAGAGGTTCAAGGCCTTGTCTTCTGGTATTCGGGAGTGCTCGAAGTTTATATCTCGAGCAACCTACGATGGATTTGAGGCTTCGGCCCGGGTAGCAGGGGCCGGCATTGGTGCACGCCGCCAGGCCTGGCTACAATCCTCAGACCTTGAGCCGTGGGTACAGGACAAGTTGGTCGATGTCCCTTGCCGAGGTGAAAACCTCTTTGGCAAACCCATGGCAGAAAAGGCTGCAGAACTCGAGACCGAGACTCTTACCCAGACGAGGCTGTCCAGGAAAACCTCTGCCCCTTCTCAGAAGAAGAAGGGCTTGGGGAAAAAGACCTTTTACCCGAGGAAGACCGCTGCCTACAAAACCTACCCTCACTACCAGGCCTCTGCTTCTCCCCAACAGGGCCAGCAGGCCAAGGGGCAGGGTCATGGGCCCCATAGGCAGAAGGCCCCCAAGCCTCCTACTCCGGCTCCTGCTCAGCAGGGAGGGGTTTTTTGACTATGCCAGCATAGCCTCTTCTCCTCTCCAGGGCACAGGAGGTCGGCTGACCCTGTACGCAGACAGGTGGCCAGCCATCACAGGGGATACTTGGATGCTAAGCATCATCGAAAGGGGCTATCTGCTCCACTTCACCCAGATACCCCCCTCCTACTTTCCAGGGGAGCCTCCAAGACCCCCTCTGCACAGAAACTTACTCCTTCAGGAGTTGGAAGGTCTACTAAGGGACCAGGCGGTGGAACCGGTGCCTCACCACCTGGAAGGACAAGGCTTCTACTCGAGGTACTTCCTGGTACCAAAAAGAACAGGAGGCCTCAGACCCATCCTCGACCTGAGAAATCTGAACAAGTTTCTGGAGAGGGAAAAGTTCAAGATGCTTACCCTTGGAATCTTACTGCCCTACCTTCAGCAGGGAGATTGGCTATGCTCCTTAGACCTGAAGGTTGCTTATACTCACATCCTCATCCATCCAAGTCACAGACAATTCCTCAGATTTGTGGTGGGAGGAAAGCACTTCCAGTACAGGGTGCTTCCTTTCGGCCTCACCTCCGCCCCCAGGGTTTTTACAAAATGCCTGGCGGTGGTTGCGGCCTACCTCAGGAACCAGGGGATCTTTGTGTTCTCTTACCTGGACGACTGGCTTATCATGGGCCAGTCTCCACAAGAGGCCAGGCAGGCCACATTCAGAACCATATCCCTGCTTCAGCACCTGGGGTTCGTCATAAACTTCCCCAAGTCCACTTTAGTCCCCTCACAGGACATGGAGTTCATAGGGGCAAGATTGGATACCATCCATGCAAAGGCCTATTTGCCTGTGGACAGAGCTCACAGGCTGATAAAGTTGGCCGGCCAGTTTCAGGCGAACTCCCTGGTCTTGGCCAGACTCTTCCTCCGGCTCTTAGGTCAAATGGCTTCCACAGTGCATGTCACACCACATGCCCGGCTGCACATGAGGCCGGCTCAGTGGCACCTCAAGGCACAGTGGCTGCAGGCCACAGGGAAATTGTCAGACAGAATAAGGGTGTCCAAACTCTTGGTGGACTCCTTACGCTGGTGGAGGCAACTCCCAAATCTGGTCAGGGGTCTTCCTTTCCAGGCCTCCCCACACACTCAGGTACTGACAACAGATGCTTCCCTGCAGGGCTGGGGGGCACACTGCCAAGGGGCCTGCACACAAGGCCTGTGGTCGCTGTGGGAGGCCGCCCAGCAGATCAACCTGTTGGAATTGCGGGCCATTCGACTAGCCTTACGGACTTTCTCTCAGATCCTGTCTCTCACCAGTCTGTCCTAGTTCAGACGGACAACCAGGTGGCTGTGTTCTACGTCAACAAGCAGGGAGGCACAGGATCCAAACTTCTGTGCCTGGAAGCACAAGCTCTCTGCTCCTGAGCTGTCAATCAGGGCATGATCCTCAGGGCGGTCTACCTCCCAGGCCAGGAAAACTACCTGGCGGACAGGCTAAGCAGACTCCTGCAGCCTCATGAGTGGCAGTTGGATCCTCTGGTAGTTCAACAGATCTTTCTGAAGTGGGGACTTCCGACCATGGATCTTTTTGCCAGTCTGCAGAACAGGCAGCTACCCAGGTTCTGTTCCAGACAACCGCATCCCTTGCGAACAGCGCCAGATGCATTCCTGATCCCCCTGGTCAGAGAGCCTGCTGTATGCCTTTCCTCCCACACCTCTGGTGGCCCGGACTCTATTCAAAATCCAGCAGGACCGAGCAACGGTGATCCTGATAGCCCCCAGGTGGCCCAGACAGCCGTGGTTCCCTCTTCTGCAGTTGGCAGCGGATACTCCACTTCCTCTGGGGTTGCAACCCGACCTTCTGACTCGGGATCAGGGGTTCCTCTTGCATCCCAACCTCAAATCCCTCAATTTGATGGCCTGGCTGCTGAAAGGCTAGTCCTTGCTCCCTTACTCCTATCAAGGGAGGTTGAAGAGGTGGTGTTGGCCTCCAGAAAGCATTCCACTAGGAAGGCCTATGCTCTGAAGTGGCGTAGGTTCTCTACTTGGTGTTCTCAACAGCAAGAGAACCCCTTCTCCTGCTCGGTCCAGGTGCTGTTGCAATACCTGCTCCACCTTTCCAACCTGGGACTTCAGTCCAACTCTGTCCGGGTTCACCTCAGTGCCCTCTCAGCTCACCACTCGCCGGTGGATGGACAATCCCTCTCGAGTCACCCTCTGTCTCGTTTTCTCAGAGGCCTGCTTCTGCTTAAGCCTCCTATTCGTCCACCGGCCACTGAGTGGGATCTCAATGTGGTCTTGAAGCAACTGACTCACCCACCTTTTGAGCCGATGGCAACCTGCCATTTATGTTTCCTCTCCTGGAAGGTGTTGTTCCTTGTGGCACTCACCTCAGCCAGGCGTGTGAGTGAACTTCAGGCCCTGGTTTCGGATAGGCCGTATACCAGGTTCTATAAGAACAGGGTAGTCTTGAGGACTCATCCTAAGTTCCTTCCCAAGGTAGTGTCCTCCTTCCACCTCAACCAGGAGGTGGTACTTCCGACGTTCTTTCCCAGGCCGCACGCCAGTAGGGCAGAAACTGTCTTGCATACCCTGGATTGTAGAAGGGCGCTGTCCTTTTATCTAGAACGTACGAAGGGGCATAGAAGGGCTTCTCAGCTCTTCATTTCCTTTGACCCTAATAAATTGGGGTTGCCTGTCACTAAGCGTATGTTGTCCATCTGGGTGGCAGACTGTATCGCCTGGGCGTACAGGGCAGCCGGCCTCTCCCTGGAGGGTCGAGTCATGGCCCAGCGGGTCAGGGCGAAGGCCGCATCAGTAGCTCACTTCCATTCTGTTCCGTTGGCAGACATCTGCCGGGCCGCTACTTGGTCTTCAAGCCAGACGTTTGCGGACCACTACTGCCTTGGGAGGGAATCCCGTAGGGACAGTGCTTTCGGGCAAGAGGTACTCCGTAATCTCTTTGAGGTTTAGGCAACTTCTACCCTCCGGCCCTGGTGTTGGGCTACCGTTCAGGTATGGTCTCGGAGAAGATTCTCTCACTGTTGCTGAGGCTCTAGAGGGAGCTCTGTTTTTCAGCCTGGGTTCCTGGTAGCCCAGAGCTAGGGAGTCACCCATATGTGAGGACTGACTTCCTGCTTGGTCCTGGAGAAAGCGTAGTTACTCACCTGTAACAGGTGTTCTCCAGGAGCAGCAGGAATCAGTCCTCACAACCCTCCCTCCTCCCCTTAGAGATGCAGTTGTATATAGTTCATTTTCTTTTTGTGCTGTCTTTTAGCTATGTCATTAGACTGAGAAAGATGGCACCTTTGGGCGGGAAGGGGACCGCACATGCGTGCCTGCATTCCCAAAGGCTTTCTTTGAAAGCTGGGGAAATGCTCCGCATGGGGGCTCCGTCGACGCCGACATCACCCCATATGTGAGGACTGATTCCTGCTGCTCCTGGAGAACACATGTTACAGGTGAGTAACTACTCTATTTGGCTGGCACTTTGTATCCACTTCTGTTATGAGTGGACAGTTCCTCTCTAAAGACTAAAGTAAGGTGTCCCAAGGTGGTGAACTGGATCAGAAATTGGTTGGTTGACAGACATCAAAAGGTGATGGTAAATGGAGCTCACTCAGATGAAAGGAGGGTGATTAGCGGGGTGCCCCAGGGTTCCGTCCTGGGACCGGCACTGTTCAATGTATTTGTGAGTGATATTACTGAAGGACTGAATGGAAAAGTCTGTCTTTTTGCAGATGACACGAAAATTTGCAACAGAGTGGACTCCCCTGAGGGAGTGGATAACATGAGGAAAGATCTACAAAAGTTGGAAGAATGGTCTAATGCTTGGCAGTTAAGATTTAATGCAAAGAAGTGCAGTGTCATGCACTTGGGAAGCAGAAATCCAAGGGAAATGTACGAGATAGGGGGCAAGTGGTTGGTGTGCACGGACCAGGAGAAGGACCTTGGTGTGATTATTTCTGATGATCTCAAGGTGGCAAAACAGTGCGACAAGGCAGTGGCAAAAGCCAGGAGGATGCTGGGTTGCATACAAAGAGGAATTACCAGCAGAAAGGAAGAGGTACTAATGCCACTTGTAAACGGGGGTGCTTGTTGTGAAAGTTCCACAATCTTGGCAAAGACAGGAATTTACTTGACTTGCAAAGGATTGTGGGTGTTGTAGTTCAATCATGCAAAAACCAGCCGTTCAACAAGAATAAATAATTGTAGTTGCTCGAGTGTAAAGCAGAAAACAGATTTTATTTATGGGGAGTTATTCCCTCGCACAGATATGCTTGGTAACATCAACAGGATAATTTCTTCAGGAATTGTATTCAGGAAACAAAACAAATAAGGCAACTGAATTACGTATGCAACAACTCAGTAAAGACCTTGATGGAACAGAAAAGGTTTTTCTTCTAGCCCCTGCTAATAAACTTTCTTAGCAGTGCTGGAATGAAAAATAAACCCAAAAGGAAAATTCTCTTTATCAAAAAAACAACTTTCTTCCTTTCACACAGTGAAGAAGTTTTCTTTCCAAAGTCCCACGTGCACTTGTGCCTTGCTCTAATCACAGGTGCTTAACCAGCTGCAAACCATTGCTGGTCCACTCTCCACGTGGCTCCAACTTTCCCCAAAGCTTTCTCTCAAAGAAACATTTCTGAGATCACGTTGTCATTAGGTTTCCTCTCTGGGTATTTTGGCCAGTAGGTAGCAAAACTTCTGTGCCCAGCTCTCCAGTCAGAATCTCTGGACTTTAGGTCTCTTTTTCCATACCTCCTTAAATAGGTATTAGAGCTCCTTCCTTCTGTAGATGCAGCCGTCTCCTTTACAAGTGCTGTCTGAGGGTTCCTGGCTGTATATCTCCAAGCCTCTGGTTTCTTCCTGTCCAATGAAGAATGCTTGCCCCAGGAATCTCTCCCAGCATACGTACTGCCTCGGGCTCCTTTCTTAGACCTCCTGGACGTCTTGCTGTTCTTCCTTCTGTGTTCTCTTTGCTGTTGCTGTTGCTGTCCTCTTTGCTGTCTGTCTGAAGAATTTCTTCTAGTTTTAAAGTGCCTAGATGGACACTCCACCCTAGCACAGTCCAGGTGTTCTGAATCAAGCCCTGCCCTAGGAGATGGGTGATTAGGGATTACATCATTGCTCCTCTGATTAGGTACACGTTTCCCTATTCCAGCTCTCCTAGAGGCTTTCTGTAGACCAGTGCATTCTGGGTCTGGTAGTCTTTTAGGTAAGCACTCTGTTTTAATGCTTTTACCAGCCAGCACAGGTTGCTTATTCAGAGCCAATTCACCTCTTGTATTATTTCTTCCTGAACTATGATAAGCTTCCTTATCACACACTATATAAGTCACTGGTGAGGCCTCACTTGGAATACTGTGTTCAGCTTTGGAGACCATATCTCGCAAAGGATGTGAAAAGATTGGAAACGGTTCAGACAAAGGCGACCAAAATGATTTGTTTATGAGAAGAGACTTGAAGACCTAAATATGTACACTCTGGAGGAGAGGAGGGATAGGGGAGATATGATTCAGACCTTTAAATATTTAAAGAGTATTAATGAACAAACAAACCTCTTCCAACGACGGGGAAGTTGTAAAACTAGGGGGCACAACATGAAGCTCCAAGGGAGTAAATTGAAAGGCAATATCAGGAAATACATTTTCACTGAAAGGGTGGTGGATGCTTGGAATGCCCTCCCGATGGAAGTGGTGGAGGCAAATACAGTGACAGAATTCAAAATGGCATGGGCAGACACAGTGGATCCCTTTATAGCAACAGGATAAAATCAAAATAAACTTAATTATCTAATTTCTCAACAGACAGACGTGCCCTACATGGAGCGGTGGGTTCACCCCTAAAAAAAGACATGGGGAGGGGTGACCTGCACGGAGCGGCAGGTGCATCTACTCTTGCCATCTTACTGGGCAGACTAGATGGACTATACTGGTCTTTATCTGCTGTCATTTACTATGTATGTATGTATGTATGCACAGTAAAGTCTCATCTAATTAGAGCCACTGCAGCTACTGTGGCTTTCCTGAAGTCTGTTTCACTGGATACCATTTGTAAAGCGGTAACCTGGTCCTCGCTTCGTACCTTTTACTTTGCATTGTTGCTTAGACTGAGCCACAATAAAGGAATAGTGCCTTTGGTCAAGCTGCGCTGGCCACTCTTGTCTATGTTACACTGTGTGTGGGTTTTTGTGTGTGCAGTACTTTCCTAATTTTCTGAGTCGCTCACTTGTATGCCTGACTCAATCCTGCTGGTCAATTAAAAAAGTATTGTTGTTCACCTGTAAAAGGTGTTTTCAGTAGCAAGCAGGATTGGCTCCCTCCCCTTAAGCTTTGAAACTGAAGAGCTCATGGGAAGGGCTGTGCATGTACTGAAGTCTGGGAGAGTGGTTCTATTCTAGCAATATGCAATTGTCTTGCTGTCTATAGAAAACATCTTTTAAAAAATGAGCAACAATGCTTTGTCAATATAGCAATAAACATACGAGTAGTATAAGTAAGCAATTTTTTCCAATGATCACAAATAGATACCCAAAAATTCAGAAACGCATGCTGTTATGACGCACCATCACAGATTTGTTGGAATTTTCTATATGCTTTTATTCCTTATGTATGCACTCTAATAAGGGCAATTTTTACAATGTTACATAGTATTTTTGGGGGAGGGGGAGAGAAGGAGGGATCAAACTTCTCAAATGCATTTCACAGTTCTCTCTCTCCTACTTTTGCCAGATAAATTCCTTTGTACTTTTAAGAATGCTTTTTGATACAAGGGGGCCTGTATTAAAGGTTTGTACTTATGGGGGGGGGGGGGGCACTTCGTTTTTGTAAATTTAAACTTTGTCAATATTTCCCAAAGTTGTTTTTTTCTGGGGTGGCCCCACTTCAGCACTTGAAAAGTCAAGTAACTCCCAAATGGGTCCAAAGCTAATCTTTGCCTCTAAATGGGGGAGATGAGCAAAAGTGAAGGCAATACATGGTGGAGGAGTGTCTGGGTTGCTCCTTTATGTGCCCCTTGCAGTCTCTAGTTCCCCTTGCTCTTTCTTCATTGCCATCTACACTGTAGTCCCCTTTTCCTTCCTTCTCTTTTCACTTTCCAGCTCCTACCTCACCTTTGGCACTTGTACCACACCACTGACTGACTGACTGGGGAGTGGGGAGAAGGAGGAAAGTTCCTTTGCTGCTCTGCTGATCATTGCCTCTGCTCTAGGCCACTCCTCCCCTTGGTTGGGTTCATGCATGTCCTGTTAGCCTCCACAGGCTGATGACCCTGTGGCAATTCCCACCTCCTACTGAGTCATATAGGCCAAAATGATGCTGTAACTTGGCTCAACAGAAAGCTGGAACTTCAGTAGCATCATCGGCCAACGCAATAACTCAGCCTGCCTGAACTTATGATGCCACTGTCATGCAGTGGGGTTTTTTTTTGGGGGGGGGGGGGTTACTTGTGTAGATAGGCTTGTGCCCCCTTTTGGGTTCTTGATCCACAGTTTGAGAACCACTGCCTTTAGTGTTTTGACTTAGCTCTCTCTTAATTTTAAAAAATGTGACCAATTGTGCATGATTCAGATTTGTTAGTATCACAGAATAGAATTTCACATTTGGTATTTAGTCTCGACAATGGTTTGATTTATTTTAGCGTCTTCTGCAGCAGCTGAAGAAAAAAACAGTGTCGCTGAAGAAGAGACCAGCAAGGCAGAGCCTGAGCCAGTTTACATCGATGAGGTATATAAGCAATATTCCCATAGCAATATTTTCTCACATGCTTATTAGAGTACTTTTAAAATCTTTCTTATGTCTTTTGCGTTTTCGTTAAATATTTAGAGCTCCCATATCCTCCTTTGGGCCATGGAGGAAGGACTGACCAATACCTACCTACCTACCTTCCTTCCTTCCAGTTTTATATACGTCAAGGTGGTTTACATCGTCTCTGTAAAGTGTTATGTATATTTCATATCCGTTGTATAAATCATAATGAAGCCGATTCTAATCGGGGCACATCCGAGTGTCTGGACAGCCCTAAATTGTACCCAATTCTGCAACCGTGGGAGCTAGTCGTTGCTGCAGTTGCAGAAACGGGCACTTAGATGGCCTGGACTGGCCCTGATTCTGCAGCGCAAGACATCCACCCTCCTGCCTGGCCAGCCTGCCCTATGCTCCTGCTGGTGTGCCAATGCCGTGGCATCCCATCGCCATGGCACTGGGACACCCAGCAGGAGCGCTGACAGCCCGACGCCGCTCAAAACCTCCTTTTCCCCACCACCTGACTCTCAGCAGGGTCAACCAGGGCCGGGAGCAGGAGGCAGGGGCCTACCTGCAGCTGCTCTGCTGTTTCGGTGGGGCTACCTAGCCTGATCCTCTCCGTCGATGGGATTTACTCTACTGCCGAGGTGGAATAAGTCCTACATCCATCTTACCACCACCGGATGTACAGGGCTGTGACCTGACTAGGTTCTGTACGGCTGGGTGCTGTGGCCTGCCCACCCTACACCTCCGGCCCTATCCCATCCAGCGCTCCCCACACAGCATCTCTGTGCATGTGGGGAGCCAAGAGGACAGAATATGCTCGTGGCGAATAGCGGGGGTTGCACATGCAACCCAGACATACATCCCCGCAATTCGCAGGTCAGAATGACCCCCAATATGCATCTGTTAAGACAGAAATTCAGCTTAGGGAGCTAACCCATACTTATTATGAGGGCAGTTTTTAGAAGAACTTATCTGGGCAACTTTGAAAGTTATCTGGATAAGTCCATTATTTAAAAAAAAATTGCTAGCAGCAAATATAAATGGATTCATTTTTATAAATCTGTCCAGTTACAGACTACAAAATTGTTTGCAGATCAAAAAATGAGAACCAATGCATATAATAAAATCCTTTAATAAATCAATTAAAAATCCCAAATTACTTCTCTTTACCCTTCTTCCGAAATACTAACACATCACTAATCATTTTCAACTCTTCAGACAGATGCTCCTATCTAGGAGGGGCTCACACAGGGAAAGGCTTGCATCTAATAATTTTATAGGCCAGAAACTTTAATGTCGGACCAAAATGTATTTATCTAAATAAATGCAGGACTTTGGGCAGATTTAGGAAGGGGCAGGACTTCGGGTTAGCTGGATAACAGCAATATTAGGATGCTATCTGGCTAACTTTATCTGAATATGTTGGCTGCAGAAATAGAACGTTTAGATACTCAGATGTATACGGATCCCTTTATGTGGATTTGGCCCCTATATTTTATAAACCCATTTGTTTTATGGTGTTTTATAAAGGCAAATAGTCTGGCTTGCATGTCAGAAATAAAAACTTGATTCTTCCTCAATTCAGTATTCTGAAACATTTCCAACAAAAATATGTTGACAGAGTTTGTCAAATAATTGAACGTTGTGCTGAAAAACAAGTTTTCCAAGTCCGTATTATCTCAGAAGAATAAATAAAACCTATGTTGGTTATTAAATTTATCTTCTCTGAATCACATGCTGTATTATCAGCATCACTGCAAAATGCATGTTCCTTTTACCTCTGTGAATATGCTTTTCCTGATATCTGCAACTTCTGGGATTGGACCAAGGAATTTATAGTGAGCAACAGTGCACCATAATATCAACTTTTACTGAGGCCAGTAAGCTAAATCCATTTGCCCACTCCAATTTGAATTATTATGCTTAAGAGCTCATATTTATTTACATTTAGCCTCATACCTTTTTCACTAATAGTTCAAAGTTAGATATGTTCAATTACAGTAGGCATTTCCCTATTCCCATAGGACTTATAGGGGCTTGTTTTACTAAGCAGCGGTAGCTACTTCCGATCGATATCGTGGCTCCGATATCTGTTGGAAGCTGCTACCGCTGCTTAGTAAACAAACCCCATAGATTCTAGATTTACAAACCTGTATTGATGTTTAATGCGTGCTATTGTTTAATTAATGCAAGTTATTGCAATGCAATATTTCCTTTGAGGCCATGCTGACTCCTGGTGACTCAGCAGCCCCTGGGTTTTCTTGGCGGTGTCACCAGGAGTAAAATGCCAGGCCTTTCTTCCGAGGCAATAGAGGATTAAGTGACTTCCCAAGGCCACAAGGCGTACTAGTGGCACATACTTCTCTCCTCCTCACCATGTTTCCCCCCTCTGAGTACTCTTTCTCCTCCAGCAAAGCTCTGTTCTCTCCCTTCTTTTCCTTCCCAGGTGCACTCCCTTTCCCTCTCTTTCTCAGTTCTGAAGCCGTCCCCCGGCACACACCTTCTGGCAGCTCCAATGTGTCAGAAATTATTTTCCATGTCACCTTGGTCAAAGAAATATTTCAGAATGGCCCTACACTAGGAACAATGTACACCTTTTTTGGTTGGAGGAGCATAAGCTCTGCCCCTAATTCTGATCCTTATCTTCCACCCTGTTTTCTCGCTTTACATTTATACTGTGTCATTCTTATACACATTTTTTATGTAAATTATATAGGATATAATTAAAAAATTCTCTGACAACAGGTAAATAGAATGACAGAAATGGAATGTTTCTAACTCAACATACAAAAAATTCTAATCAAATTCTGGTGTGCCATGAGGAACAGGAACACAAACTGCACATTGTATGAAGTAACAGAAAAACTGCAAATTGATGCTCAGAAACTTACCATATCATATTATGTTATACCATGCCATACCATACTAACACCAAGTCCAAGAACTCAAACTGCATTCTCCAACACCAGTACACCTCCATTTTGGAAAAGACAACAAATCTGTAGCAGCTGATAAGCATGCAATAAATAAAACCAGGAGTCAGTTCAAAAGATCCCAGCCAATTTATTGTGCACAGGCCCAGTCAGTCAAAGCTTCAAAAGGAACTGAGCAAAGTTTTTACAGAGACATAACCATTTATACCTCTTTTTCAGTTTGATACATGAGAACTTTCTATTGGTTCTAGCTCGATACATGCAAACTTCTCATTGGTTCCAACGCCCCCTGCACCTGTCCAATTAGAGATCCCTCCGGGGCCTAGCAACCAGCCCCCTCCTTTAGGACTGTTCTAACAATGGTGCAGTTTCTAGGTTTGATACTTCTCTACTGCAAGGTTATCCCTAGCTCCAGGAATGCATGTATTGAAACATTTCTTTCTTTTGCACACAAGAGGATAATGAAAGACTTATGAATTCATGTAAAACTTCTTATTAAGCAGTTTAAAACAATTTTCTCATTTTTCACAGATTTTTGGTTATTTTCTAGCTATAATGGGGGTTGGGATCCAGGCCTAACTTACAGGCCTTTCATATTTGCAGACTACTCTAGGCCATAGCCTGCCACAAAATCCTCTGGATTCCTACACAAAATCTACATATTAAGACTCCCTAATTTCAGTTATACATACAAAGGACAGACTTTCACCTAATAAAGAAGAAGATACTACAAATTAGAAACAAACATGGAGAAAAAAATTAATTGTAAAACCTAAGAAAACAGACTCTGTGAGAGGTAGAACATTGAAGAGAAACAGAAATGCATTTTCTGCCCAGTGGGTCGAAATACAAGAAACGTACATTTTGAAAGCTGGCATATATTTCATTCCCTAAAGATAGAAATTTCATTTTTCTATTTTTGCCCTGTCATTTTATTTTCGGGTTGGGTTGGTCCTGATCTCTCTTTACCACTTCTTTGATATTTTTTTCTTAGTCTTTTTACAGGATCTTATTTTCACTTTCTGTATTTTCATTCTCCCTGTCTTCTTCCCTCCATTCCTACATCTATCTCTGATGATGATGTTTTTCATCTTTTATCTCCAGGAACAAGCAGGAATATAGTCCTCAGATATGGGTATCGTCGGTACCGACGGAGCCTGCACGGGAACGCTCCCCAGCGTCCAAAAGGAAAGCTTTTGGGAGCATCCCACAGCGCCTGCGCGCTGCCTTCCCGCCTTTCCCAACTGCCTCTCTCCAGTTCTTCTTTTCCACGGAGCCAGCAGATCGTGTTTCCTGTCACCGCTGAAGAATTTCGTATTTTCTTTTATTTTTCTTTAGTCGCGTGTCTGCCTTCTCGACTCCGGACCGGTACCACCGGTCTTTTTTTCTTTCTTTAAAAAACAAAAACAAAAAACCCCTCTCTTTTCTACTTCAGTGCATTTTTTATTCTGGGGCCTTAGGCCTACAGATATATTTTTCCTCATGGAAAAACCCGCCTCCGGGTTTAAAAAGTGCACGAAGTGCAGCAGCACTATTTCTGTCACTGACACCCATGACTGGTGTCTAAAATGTTTAGGTCCTGACCACTCCATTGCAGATTGTGAGTCCTGTTCCATGATGTCTAAGAGAGGGTTACAAAATCGGGCAGCCAAGCTCAGTACCCTGTTTCCCTCCGATGCAGCTTCTGTGGCATCGACGTCTTCCAGGGCTGCTTCTGCATCCCATGGATCTCAGGTAACCAAACTTAAATCTGGCCGGTCCTCAAAGAGTTCATCTCCCTCTAAGTATCGAGATGCCCCCGGGCTTACTCTTGAGGGATCCACACCGGCAAAATTACCCCGGCGGGAGGCTCCGGCTTCCCAAGCTCTACCTATGGGGTCACAGGTTGACATCGATGGCTCGGCCTCGACCGATCACCTGTTACAATGTTCTGGGGTACCGGCGGTTACCACCGGTACCGACATCCAGACATTGGTGGCGTCGATGGATCAGAATATTCTGATCATGCAGCGTGCCATCATGGCATTCATACAAGCTGCGACGCCTACGGTACCGCAACAAACCCCGTTGTCGGTACCGGCACCAATTCCGATACCGGATCCGAAATCGGTTCCAATACCGGTACCGCTTGCATTGACATCAGCATCGACGGCAGCGGTACGCTATCCAGTGATGCCCCTCAGTACCGACTCGGTACCGATTACTCCCGATGTCGATACCTCCCGGTACGCGTATCGGGCTCTGCGAGAGCATCCAGACAGTCGATACTTAGATTCCTCTGAAGACTCTGATACATCAGAGGCCTCAATTGAAGCATCGGGGATCCATCCTCAGGAACCCTCTTCTCCAAAAAGGAGAATGTCTCCTCCTGAAGTCTTGTCTTTTCAGGACTTCATTAGGGAGGTGGCCGAAGGCCTGTCCATCTCAGTGGCCTCTGAAACTGAACCTAGAGCCAAAAAATTAGATATCCTACAATATCCTAAGGCTCCTAAAGAGGCAGCCACCTTACCAATACATGAGATTCTTTATGATCACATGTTGGGCATATGGGAGACTCCTCTTTCCACCTCCCCTCATTCTCGAAGGTTGGACACCATGTATCGTGTTCCTCCTTGTCCTGGGTTTCATAAGACTCAGCTTCCTCACCACTCCATTGTGGTACAGTCTGCTATGAAAAAAATCAAGAGTACAAAAAGGCACTCCTCTGCTCCTCCAGGAAGAGAATGCAGAACCCTAGATGCCTTTGGCAGGAAAATTTTCCAGGCCAGTATGCTTGTAGCCAGAATCAACTCCTATAGTCTCTATATGGGGATGTTTCTAAAAGAAGTTACAGATCATCTACAAACCTTATCTCCTTTTATGTCAGAAGATAAGAGAGAAGAATATATCACCTGGCTTAAACATGCACAGGATGTATCCAAGTTTTCCAACCGTGCAGCCTTTGACTCTTTTGAGGGTGCCAGTAGAGCCTCGGCTATTGCCATAGGTGCACGCAGAGTTGCTTGGTTGCAAGCCTCTGATTTGGAATCCTGGGTACAGGATGGTCTAGGTAACCTTCCCTGTACAGGGGAAAACCTGTTTGGCAAAGATTGGCAAGCAAAGACCAACCAGATGGATGCTGAAAATTCTGCTTTAGATAGACTTTCAAAGTCTACTACTGCTCCTTTTAAAAAGAGGTTGTTCAAAAAGGATCTTTCCCAAAAAAAGGGAAATTTTCTTTTGGTTATGGTCAGGCCTCTTCTCAAGGTCGTTTTGCTACAAAGAGACAGCAACAACCAAAACAGGCCAAGCCTCAGGCTGCGAGGACTGCTACGGCCCAACAGCCTCAGCCTCCTCAGGGTCTTTGACTTTCCACTAGAGAACTTAGCCTTTCTGGCTCTAGAACATCCAGAGCCTCTCACCATCCCAGGAAGGTTAGCTCACTTTGCTTCCAGATGGGAACATATCACAGCAGAGCAATGGACCCTCTCCATCATACGGGATGGGTACAAACTTCATTTCTTAAACCTTCCTCCTCACACCATGGTGAAACAGTTCAATTCTCCAACATCTCTCCTCAACCTTCTAGGTCAAGAGATTGCTACCCTTCTTGCCCAAGGGGCAATAGAAGAAGTACCCCTTCTTCAACTGGGCTCAGGGTTCTACTCCCCCTGTTTTCTCATTCCAAAGAAAACGGGGGGCTACAGACCCATATTAGATCTCAGAGAATTGAACAAGTTTCTATGCAAGGAGAAATTCAAGATGACTTCTCTCAGAACTCTTCTTCCATACCTCCAGAGTCAGGACTGGCTTTGTTCTCTAGATCTCAAGGATGCGTACACCCATGTTCTCATCCATCTAACACACAGAAGGTTCCTTCGGTTCCTTTACCAAGGAAAGCACTACAAAGTGCTTCCTTTCGGTCTGGCCTCTGCTCCAAGAGTGTTCACAAAATGCATGGCAGTAATAGCTGCATTTCTGCGCACTCTAGGAATATTCGTATTCCCATATCTGGACAACTGGCTCATCCGAGCTCCATCCCAGTTAGAGGCCCAGACTTCCCTGGCCTGCACAAGGCGTGTTCTTTAGTATCTGGGACTCGTAATCAACATTCCAAAATCCCATCTCACCCCTACTCAGTCTCTAGAGTTCATAGGGGCCTTACTGGATAGCACTACTGCAGGAGCCTATCTTCCCCAGGCCCGTTGCCTACGCTTGGTGCAGTTAGCCTCCCAGATTCAGTTAAAATCCCATTTAACTGCTCGAGAGATGTTGCAACTCTTAGGCCACATGGCATCCACGGTGCATGTGGTTCCTTATGCTCGCCTTCACATGAGGGCAGCTCAATGGACTCTATCCACCCAATGGACCCAGGCCTCAGGTTGCCTGTCAGACAAAATAGCAACCTCCAGTCGCCTCTTCTGGTCCCTCCACTAGTGGAAGTCCACTCAAAATCTGTTGCTGGGGTCCCCCTTTCAACAGGTGTTACCCCAAGCAACCCTTACAACGGATGCCTCTCCAAAGGGTTGGGGAGCTCATCTACAAGATCTCTCCACCCAGGGCATCTGGTCTCCACAGGAGACATCTCTACATATCAACCTCTTGGAGCTCAGAGCAATTTTTCTAGCTCTGAGTCTTCCACTCCCTGCTCAGCTACAAGACAGTCCTCATCCACACGGACAACCAGGTAGCCATGTTCTCCGTGAACAAGCAGGGAGGGACTGGCTCTCTGTCGCTTTGCAACGAAGCTCTGAGATTGTGGGCCTTCGCCAGAGAGCATCAAATCCATCTTATGGCAGTGTATCTTCCAGGGGTTCAAAACTCTTGGGCAGGCAGACTCAGTCGAGTTCTGCTTCCGCACGAATGGTCCCTCCATGGGGACCAGATAGCCAGGATTTTTCGGATTTGGGGTACCCCAGACATAGACCTGTTTGCAAGTCCGTGGAATGCCAAACTTCCCCGGTTTTGTTCCAGGATTCCATGTCAGGGAGTTCAGGCCAGGGATGCCTTCCTCCTTCATTGGGGGCAAGGCTTCCTCTATGCCTTTCCACCTATTCCCCTCATCCCCAAGACTCTGTTCAAGCTCCAGAGAGACAAGGGTTCTATGATCCTCATAGCACCACTTTGGCCACGCCAAGTGTTTTACCCTCTACTTCTGCATCTCTCTCAAGCTCCCTCCCTAGACCTGGGGTCTGCTCCAGATCTCCTCTCCCAGGAGGAGGGAACCTTGTGGCACCCAAATCCTCAGTCTCTTTATCTCAGGGCCTGGTTGCTGAAGGCCTAGACCTTCAGGATTTACACCTTTCTCAGCAATTGAAGGATATCCTTCATGCTTCCAGAAAGCCTTCCACCAGACGTTCATATGCTTTTAAATGGAAAAGGTTTTCCATTTGGTGTGCAGAGAAGGGTCTCAACCCTCTTGCAATACCTTTGAATTCTTTACTAGACTATTTGCTGCAGTTATCTCATGCAGGCCTTAAAACAAATTCAATCAGAGTCCATTTGAGTGCTATTGCAGCATCCCTTAAGCCTCTCAATGGACAACCTATTTCCTCTCATCCTCTTATAGCAAGATTCATGAGAGGCCTTCTTTTGACTAAACCTCCCATTAGACCACCTCCAGTGGCATGGGACTTGAATCTGGTTGTTGGCCAGCTTATGAAGCCACCCTTTGAACCCTTAGCCACTACCTCCTTGAAATTCCTTTCCTGGAAGGTTATTTTTCTCATTGCAGTCACCTCAGCTCGCCGTATCAGTGAGTTGCAAGCTTTAGTGGCTAACCCTCCTTATACAAGGTTCCATCATGACAAGGTAGTCCTCAGAACTAATCCACACTTTATGCCTAATGTGGTCTCACCTTTTCATCTGAACCAGGAGGTGTATTTACCTGTCTTTTTTCCAGGACCTCATGCATCAAGTGCAGAGAGGAATCTTCATACCCTGGATTGTAAAAGAGCACTCGCTTTCTACTTACAAAGGACCAGCAATATAGAAAGTCCTCTCAACCTTTTGTTGCTTTTGATCCTTCTCATTTAGGACTTCCAGTCTCTAAGAGAACTCTGTCCAATTGGATTGCTCAGTGTATTTCCTTCGCCTACCAGAGTAAGAACCTTTCTCTGGAGGGCCATGTCACAGCTCACAATGTGAGGGCCATGGCAACTTCTATGGCTCATCTAAACTCTGTGTCCATCGACCAGATCTGTCGAGCGGCCACCTGGGCATCAGTTCACACCTTCACAGCCCATTACTGCTTGGACAAGGACTCCCGCCGGGATGCCTTGTTTGGTCAGGCTGTTCTCCAACACCTGTTCCATACCTAATCAACCCCTACCCTCCATCCCTGACTGGATGCCTGAGATTCATGGGGGGAAGTGGAGCCCTTCCCAGGGACTCACAATCTAGGTGAACTCCCAGGCATCTCTAGCTGGGGAGTCCCCATATGTGAAGACTCATTCCTGCTTGTTCCTGGAGATAGCACAGTTACTTACCTGTAACAGGTGATCTCTGGGAACAGCAGGAATAAGTCTTCACAGCCCACCCACCTCCCCTAGGAGTTGTATCTCTCTATCTATCTTTCCTTTCCTTTCTCTCTCTGTCTCAGCTTTAAAACTCGAACTGGAGAGATGCAGTTGGGAAAGGCGGAAAGGCAGCGCGCAGGCGCTGTGGGATGCTCCCAAAAGCTTTCCTTTTGGACGCTGGGGAGCGTTCCCGCGCAGGCTCCGTCGGTACCGACGATACCCATATGTGAAGACTTATTCCTGCTGTTCCCAGAGATCACCTGTTACAGGTAAGTAACTGTGCTATACCTAGAGCAAGAACTACCTGAAGTGCAATCAGGGTTCAGGAAAGGGCGAGGAACGAGAGGCATCATTGTGGATGTGAGATGGATCCTTGAAAAGACTAAAGAATACCAAAAGGATATCTATTTGTGCTTTATCGACTATAGCAAGGCTTTTGACTGTGTAAACCATGAGAAACTCTGGGCCACATTAAGAAGCATGGGTATACCAGAACACCTGATTGTACTCTTGCACAATCTGTACATTGATCAAGAAGCAACAGTTTGAATGGAACAAGGAGAAACAGAATGGTTTAAAATAAGCAAAGATGTAAGACAAGTCTGCATACTTTCCCCCTACCTGTTTAATTTATATGCAGAACAAATCATCAGAGAAGCAGGATTGTATGAAGACAACAGAGGTGTGAAGATTGGGGGAAGACTCATCAATAATCTTCGCTATGCTGATGATACCACATTACTGGCTGAAAGTGAAGATGATCTGAAACATTTGCTTCTCACAATCAAAGGACATAGTCTCAAAATGGGCCTGCACCTTAATGTAAAGAAGACAAAGATCATGACAACTGGCATAATCAACAGGTTCATCGTTGAAGGAGAAGAAATTGAAATCGTGAACAACTTTAACCTACTTGAATCAACTATCAATAAAGAAGCAACAAGCAGTCAAGAAATCAGACGACGCATTGCTCTTGGCAGAATGGCTATGAAAGACCTAGATAAGATTCTCAAGAGCAGAGGTGTCTCTCTCCATACAAAGATTCAACCTGTTCAAGCCATGGTATTTTCAATAACATCATATGGATGTAAAAGCTGGACAGTGAAAAAGATAGACCGGAAGAAAATTGATGAATTTGAATTATGGTGCTGGCGGCGAATACTGTGTATACCATGGACTGCCCGAAGAACAAACCAGTCGGTACTAGAGGAGATCAAACCTAAGCTTTCTTTAGAAGCTCAGATTACATTTTCTGCCATCATGTTTCTGTGTCAGTGGGAGCGTCAATGGGATTTGAACCCTGGTCTTTCCAGTTCCAGCCTGCTGCCCTAACCTCCTAGGCTACTCCTCCAATCATACACTTTAACATTCTCCGGGAACAAGCAGGCAATCAGTCCCTCAATATGGGTGACATCGGTGCCGACAGAGTCCTTGTGGAAGCATCCCCCCAGCTTTCAAAGAAAACCTTTGGGAGATATCACCACGCATGCGTGGTCCCCTTTCTGCCCAAGGGTGCCATCTTTTTTTCGCTGAGCCCTTCAAACATCTGTCTGCTCTTGCCCCGGAAAAAGTTGATTTTCTTGACCTGAGTTTCATATTGTCCTACTGGTCCTCTTCCCACCACTCAAGCCCGCTGCCCCGGCATCGAGTCTCGGGTTTGTAGTCCTTTTTCCTTCTTGGCGCCTTTGCACCCTTTTTTACAACTGGCAGCACTTCGGGTCTTTGATCTTGCTGGGATACGTTTTTCTCCCATGGCTACCAGTGGTTTTAGAAAGTGGATTGGTGTGTCAAAATAATGTCCCTGACAGACACTGACTGCTGCCTTCACTGCCTGGGACTGGACCAGGACCCCATGGCATGTGGCCTCTTTAACAAGATGTCCACCAATGCCTTCGAGAGCTGCCAGCAGCAGCACGATATGTTTTTCCCGGAGTCCTCCTCCGAAACTGTGGAATCCTGGGGTAGCCTTTTGGACCCCAACCAACGTTGTGGTTCCTTGGAAAGAGGGTCTTCTTCAAGGGAACTCAAAGAAGAAGGCCTCAAAGGCAACATCCCTGGATGTCTCAGGCGGGCCGGGTAAGTCCTGAGCCAGGTCCCGCAGCCCTAGACGCTCGTCCAAGGGATCGGAGAAGGAGTGACCTGAGAAGGTCCCCCAAAAGGGACTCTAGCTCAGGCCGGCCTCGGTCGCCTGACACCATCTTCATCGAGGACTTTCCCTTGGGGGAACCGGCGGCGGGTCTGATTCCCTCAGTGCCCGCAACGATGGCTGCGGAGCCTTCTGGTCTGGAGTCCAGAATGGCGGCCCTGGAGTGCAGCTTGTCTACCTTCATGGACCAGCAGTGGGCGCTGTTGTCTGGTACCACCGATTCTTCTGCCCAGACCACCGGGCCCTTGGCATCAAGGACGTCCCCAGAGGCCGAGCCGATCCTCGAGGTCCTTTGGCTTTGAGTTAATCCTTGGCTAAGGTTTCGATCCAGCTCCCATTCCACAAGCCGAGATCCTCCCCAGCCAGTGTGCTTGACACCAGCCGTGGGGCCTCCAAGGGCCGCGGGCAGGGATCAGCCCCAGAGCCTGCGAGCCATCCTTCCCTCGAGTCCTCGACGGACTATTCTGACTGGGAAATGGAGGACGAGGAGTTGCCGGACATCTTTCGCCACCATGACGTCCCCTCAGACTCTGCTCCCTTGGAACCCCGGCGTTGGTCCCCACCCAAGGACATGGTGGTGTTCCTCTACTTCGTCAGGGATATGTCCAAGGCCCTAGCATTCCCAATGGAATCAGAGGAGGACTCTCGGATGGAGGAGCTGGAAATCCTCCAATACGAGGCCCCTCTGAGGGAATCGCTCACAGTGCCCATCCCTCCCATCCTGGAATGGCTAATGCTTTGTATGTGGGAGACATTGGCATCGGTGCCGGTGGTAAGCAAGCAGCTCAATTCAATGTATCGAGTCCTCTGGAGCCCAGGCTTCCAGAAGTCTCAACTGCCGCACAACTCCATGGTGGTGGAGTCTGCCATACGTCGCCTGAAGAGTCGGAAGACACATTCCTTGATGCCCCTCAGCAGGGAGGCATGTGCCCTGGATGCTCTCGGCAGAAAGTGCTACCAGGGCTCGATGCTCATCGGCCGGATCCAGGCATACCAGCTGTACATGGGCATGTACCTGAGGGACCTTGTGAAGGAACTCGCCAGGTTCTCAGCAAATCTTTTGGAGGAACCCCTGCAGTGGTTCAAGAACCTGGCCAAAGCCATCCATGAGTGCTGTGAGTTTAGGCTTTCAAAAAAGTAATATCGTTCAAATTCACCGTTGTAAAGGGTCAAGAACAACAAAAGAGGTCTCGGTATAAAAGAACACTGCTGTATTGAGGCTCACACCTGCTCACAGCAATCGTGTTATATCACATCAATGACCTCAAGAAAAACAGTTGTAAGAAGAAACTCCAGTCCTTATAAAATAGTAATGAAAAAGGAATAAATAGTAATAAATACTCAGCTTCAAAAAGGACTGACTCTTCCTATTAGAATATGATCCCAACGTACAGCCCCGGCACCAGTCGGACGTTTCAGAACGATTTCTTCAGGGGACCGTTAAAATACTACAACAAAACGAAACAAACAATAAGCCTTCACCCTCACTAAAAAAAATTTTATTATCACAAACCATAACAAACTATCAAATAACACTTACCAAACATGCTGCCCACGTTTCACACTAGCCGGTTCAACTCGCTCTCAGCTCAGAACTCAACCAGCCTCAATTCTCAAAAAAACGCCGTGCATGCGGACAGTGTGGTACCGACTCCATTTTTAAATCCCAAGAAGCACACAATGCGCAACCGCTAGAACTCAGCTATACTTACATAGAAACTCTGATATCTCAAGACACTGCACCCACAGAAAATCCTACCGCTGTGCCAAACCTCAACTTTCACACTCAACAACAACCTACACACACGCGAACCATTCTATCTGACTGTTTAAACCACTCGGAGCTAAAGTATTCAGTCGAAAAATAAGTCTTTGTTCTCTCTTAATCAAGACCTGATCCAATGTCTTCCCTTGACTGCCATAGTAAACTTGCTCCAAGCATACACATCGTAACTGGTCAAAAGTGTGTTTCTTCTCCAAATTATGAGAGACCATCGGAGCCTCCAAACATCTCCGGTTCAGACGGCTTCGATGTTCCTGCATCCGGGTCCGAAACGGGCAAATAGTTTTGCCTATATAACAGAGGCCACACGGACATAAAACCGCATAAACTACGTTATTAGAGGCACAAGTTGTCTGACATTTAAGCCGAATCGAGACCCCCTGATAGGTGAAGACATCCACACTCAAAGTAATCTCACAGATGTCACAAGAGCCACAGCTAGAATGACCCCCCTCTCGGGGAGCCAATAGCCCCTCTTCAGTAGAAGGCAAAATCGCCGGGCTAAGCTTATCTTTCAAATTGGCAGCCCTCTGCCATACACACCGCACTGTCTTGTCAACCAACCCAGGCACTGTAGCCAACACATTACTATGCTTGCGGAGAATCTTTTGAAGATCAACGCTCAAGGGGGGAATATTTAGTAATAAAATTAACATGAGTGTCCTCAAGACCCTTCCGCTCCCGAGAAGATTCAGCACCAACAAAGCAGTTCGATGGTTAAACAGAGCCCTAAAATATGCTTGCCTGACTACAGATTGAGGGTAGCCCCGTTGGAGGAAACTAGTTTGTAATACCTGTGATCTCTGTTTGAAATCTATCCTATCTGAACAGTTCCGTCTAAAACGTAAAAATTGAGAGAAAGGGAGCCCTGTCTTTAACCGCGGAGGATGCAAACTATCAAATTGAAGAAACGTGACTCTATCAGTAGGTTTTTTGAAAACAGTCGTAGCCCATCCATGAGAAGTCCGCATTATACAGACATCAAGATAATTAAGAGTATCTGGATGATAAACCGACGTAAATCGAATATGGACATCACAGGTGTTAACCTATGTCAAAAACCCTTCCAATGTTGCAACAGTACCATTCCACAAAAGAAAAATATCGTCTATGTATCGTTTCCACACCAAAATGTGGGAAGAATACACAGACTAAACTATCCATTTGTGCTCAAAAAGCCTCATATAAAAATTTGCGATAGACGGGGCGCACATAGCGCCCATGGCAACCCCTGATTTTTGTTGATACAGGAGTCCCTGAAACACAAAATAGTTGTTAAAAATCGCTAACCTAACCAAATCAAGCAGAAAATCCCTCTTCAATGCCGACACATCATCACGTTGACATAACACCTGCTCTACTACTGCTACAGCTGCCTCTTGCGGAATATTAGTATACAGGGAGACCACATCTAATGTGACCAACAAAACATCTGGTTGGCTTGCCAAAGCATGCGTTTCCTCTAAGATATTCAAAAAATGCGTAGTGTCCCTCAAAAAAGAGGGAACTGTGACCAACAAAGGGCGCAAATAAGAATCCACAAAGACCGAAAGTGACTCTAAAACACTACCACGGGTAGACACTATAGGACGACCTGGGGGCTTTAGTAGGTCTTTGTGGATTTTTGGGACCATATACAGCTTGGCCGTACTTGGAGCTGTCATATTCAAAAACCGAAACTCTTGTTTCGTAATTAGATGATTCTGCAACGCTAATGAAGTGAGACGGTGGATTGCACTCTGCAACTCTGGAAGAGGATCTGACTGTAAACAAGAGTAAACAGTAGAATCCTGCAACTGAGACAAAGCCTCCCTAATATAATCCTCCCTAGCTAGCACAGCTATTGCCCCCCCCCCTTGTCAGCTCTTCTTATGACAATGTCTGAACGAGCTCTAAATCAGAGTTTCTATGTAAGTATAGTTGAGTTCCACCGGTTGCGCATTGTGTGCTTCTTGGTATTTAAAAATGGAGTCGGTACCACACTGTCCGCATGCGCGGCGTTTTTTTGAGAATTGAGGCTGGTTGAGTTCTGAGCTGAGAGCGAGTTGAACCGGCTAGTGTGAAATGTGGGCAGCATGTTTGGTAAGTGTTATTTGATAGTTTGTTATGGTTTGTGATAATAAAATTTTTTTTAGTGAGGGTGAAGGCTTATTGTTTGTTTCGTTTTGTTGTAGTATTTTAACGGTCCCCTGAAGAAATCGTTCTGAAACGTCCGACTGGTGCCGGGGCTGTATGTTGGGATCATATTCTAATAGGAAGAGTCAGTCCTTTTTGAAGCTGAGTATTTATTACTATTTATTCCTTTTTCATTACTATTTTATAAGGACTGGAGTTTCTTCTTACAACTGTTTTTCTTGAGGTCATTGATGTGATATAACACGATTGCTGTGAGCAGGTGTGAGCCTCAATACAGCAGTGTTCTTTTATACTAAGACCTCTTTTGTTGTTCTTGACCCTTTACAATGGTGAATTTGAACGATATTACTTTTTTGATTGGATTATTGCTGAATCGTTCTTGAGTATAGTGACCAATTGACGTTTTTGTGAGTTTAGGCTTGGCTACATTTGTCCGACCTCGAGTAAAGAGTTCCCATGTAAAGGAGAGAACCTCTTTGGCAAATCCATGACCGACAATGCTGCCGAACTGGAGACAGAGTTGATGATGAGGACCAGGTTCTCTAAAAAGACCACTGCCCCCCCCCCCCTCCCAAAGGAAGGGCTCGGGTAAAAAGCCCTTCTACCCGAGGAACAGGGCTGCTTATAGAAACTACCCACTTTTTGAGGCCTCCCCGTCTCCACAGCAGGGTCAGCAGGCCAAGGGACATGGATGGGCATGGCCCTCGTAAGCAGAAGGCTCCCAAGCCCCAGGCGTCAGTCACGGCCCAGCCAAGGGGGAGCTTTGGACTCCTTGGGTATAACCTCTCTACCCCAAAGGAGGTCAGCAGCCCACAGGGGGATGTCTTATTCACTATGACCAAAGGTGGCCAGCCATCACCACCAATTCTTAGGCACTTTAGGTGGTCAAGGAGGGCTACCTCCTCCACCTAGCCCAGACACCTCCCCTTTTTTTTCCGGTAGAGCCTCTCAGGTCTCTCCTTCACCGGGACCACCTTCTGAAGGAACTGGCAGCTCTTCTCCAGGACAGAGTGGTTCAACCAGATCTCCAGGAACAAGCAGGAATGTAGTCTTCGCATATGGGTATCGTCGGTACCGACGGAGCCTGCGCGGGAAGGCTCTCCAGCGTCCAATTAGAAAGCTTTTGGGAGCATCCCACAGCGCCTGCGTGCTGCCTTCCCGCCTTTCCCAACTGCCTCTCTTCAGTTCTTCGTTTTCCACGGAGCCAGCAGGTCGTTGTTCCTGTTACCGCAGAAAATGTTTTCCTTATTCCTTCTTCGATGCTATACTGGTACTGCCGGTTCTCTTTTCTTTCTTCCTTTCATTTAAAAAAAATAAAAAATGTTTTTTTTTCCAAACTTTTTTTCCCAGGTGCACGTGCCATTTTTTGCCTTAGGCCCAAAATTTCCTCCACTATGGAAAAACCCGCTTCGGGTTTCAAAAAGTGCACCAAGTGTGGCGGTACCATCTCCGTCACCGACACCCATGAGTGGTGTCTTAAATGTTTAGGTCCTGACCACTCCATCTCCTAGTGTATGGCTTGTGCCATGATGTGTGCAAGATGGGTCGACAAAACCGAGCTGCTAAGCTCAGCGTCCTTTTTCCCTCCGATGCAGCTTCTGTGGCATCGACGTCTTCCAGGGCTTCGTCTTCCTCCCATGGATCTCAGGTAACTAAACATAAGTCTAGCCAGTCCTCAAAGGGTAGATCTCCTTCCAAGCATCGAGATGCCTCTGGCGTTGCCCTTGAGGGTTCTGTACCAGCAAAATTGCCAGGCGGGAGGCTTCGGCTTCCAAAGCATTATCGGGGCTTCAGGATGTTCTCGAGGCCTCGACCTCGGCAGAACTACTGGTGCCATGCTCTGGGGTACCGGCTGCTTCCGGTACCGATACTCAGGCATCGGCAGCGTCGATAGATCAGAGGTTCCTGGCTATTGAACGCAGTCTGGCGGCTCTCCTTGCGGCATTGACACCCTCGGAACCACGTCAGACAGTTCAGCCGGTACCGGTACCGATAGCATTGACATTGGTGTCTGCTTGGCCGGCACCCAGTCATGTGATGCCTTCCGGTGCTGATACACCGGTACCGATTCCCCCCGGTACCGACTTTGGTCGGTACGGGTATCGGGCTCTTCAAGAGCATCCGGACAGAAGGTACTTCGAATCCTCGGAGGACTCCGAGGATTCTGACAGCTCTGCCAGTACTGGGATACTTCTCCCGGAGGAGCCTTCCTCCCCTAAACATAGGATGTCTCCTCCAGAAAATCTCATTTCAGGATTTTATCAAAGAGGTGGCTCGAGGTCTCTCCATTACTGTGGCTCCTTAAACAGGGCCCAGGGCTAAGGAGTTGGAGATTTTACAATATCCCAAAGCTCCTAAGGAGGCAGCTACTCTGCCTATCCATGAGATCTTACATGATCTAATGTTGAGAAAGTGGGAGTCACCTCTTACCACCTCTCCTCACTCTCGCAGACTGGATACCATGTATCGCGTCCCTCCTTGTCCTGGTTTCCAGAAAACTCGGCTTCCTCACCACTCTATTGTAGTGGAATCAGCTATGAGAAGGATCAGACGTGCAAAGAGGCATGCCTCTAATCCTCCAGGACGTGAGTGTAGAACCTTGGATGCCTTTGGATGTCATACTTTCCAGGCTTCCATGCTTTCTGCCAGGATCAGTTCCTATATTTTATATATGGGAATGTTCCTTAAAGAAGTCACAGGAGACTTGGAGATTTTAAGCCCTCTCCTTCCTGATGACAAGAGGCAGGATTTTCTCACACTGGTTTAACATGCCCAGGATGTTTCTAAGTTTGTCAATCGTGCAGCTTTTGACTGTTTTGAGTGCATAAGCAGAACCTCTGCCATTGCCATAGGTGGACGTAGAATTGCCTGGCTCCAGGCATCCGATTTGGAGCTCTGGGTGCAGGACAAACTGGGCAATATCCCTTGTACAGGTGAGAACCTATTCGGCAAAAATTGTCAAGAAAAAGCCAATGAGTTGCATGCTGAAAACTCCACTTTGGATAGGTTATCCAAAGCCACAGCTGACCCTGCAAGAAAGAAATCTTTCAAGAAACCATTCTTCTCAAAAAAGAAGAGGTTTTATTCCTCTTATTCCCAGCAGGGACGTTCCGCTGGTCAGCCTGCCCAGAAAAGTCAGCAACCACCTAAACAAAGGAAAACAAAGACTGCTAAGCCTCAACTGTCTCAGCAGTCTCAGCCTCCACAAGGCCTTTGACTTTCATCTAGAGAACTTAGCCTTCCTGGCACTCAATGGACCTGAGCCTTCCACCATTTCAGGAAGGTTGTGTCACTTTGCTCCCAGATGGGGGCAAATAACAGCAGAACATTGGACACTCCATTATAAAAGAGGGGTACAAGCTTCACTTTCTGTGCATGCCCCCTCCCACAATGGTAAGACGGTTCAATTCTCAGACCTCTCTCTCATCAACCTGTTAGATCAAGAGGTCACTATGCTTCTTGCCCAAGGGGCAATAGAAGAAGTACCCATTCATCAACAGGGTACTGGATTTTACTCCCCCTATTTCCTTATCCCAAAGAAAACAGGGGGACACAGACCTATTTTAGACCTCGGAGAATTGAACAAATTCCTGTTCAAAGAGAAATTCAAGATGATTTCTCTGGGAACTCTGCTGCCATACCTTCAGAGTCAGGATTGGCTTTGTTCTCTAGATCTCAAGGATACGTACACTCATGTTCTCATCCACCCAACTTACAGAAAGTTCCTTCGGTTCCTTTTTCAAGGAAAGCACTACCAATACAGGGTGCTTCCTTTTGGCCTGGCCTCAGCACCAAGAGTGTTCACGAAATGCATGGCTGTGGTAGCAGCATTTCTCCGCACTCTAGGGATATTCGTCTTCCCCTTCTTAGACGACTGGCTCATTCGAGCCCCATCAGAGTCAGAGGGCAGGACTTCCCTATCTTGCACAATGCGTATCCTTCAGTATTTGGGTCAGGTTATAAACATCCCAAAATCCAGTCTAACTCCCACTCAGTCTCTAGAGTTCATAGGAGCTTTGCTGATACCAGAAAAGCAAGGGCCTATCTTCCCCAGGCCCGTTGCCTTCGCATGGTGCAGTTAGCTTCTCAAGCAGTGCTAAAACCTCATCTCACTGCCCGAGAAATGTTAAAACTACTAGGCCACATGGCATCTACAGTGCATGTGGTTCCTTATGCTCGCCTCCATATGAGAGCAGCCCAGTGGACTTTATCCACTCAATGGACCCAGGCATCAGGGTGCCTGTCAGACAAAATAGCAAACACAAATCGCCTTATTTTGTCTCTCCAATGGTGGCAGTCCTTTCAGAACATGTTGCTGGGGTCCCCATTTCAACAACCTTTACCCCAGGCAACTCTCACAACAGATGCTTCACCAGTGGGTTGGAGAGCTCATCTACAAGACCTCTCCACCCAAGGCACTTGGACTCCACAGGAGACTCATCTACATATCAATCTCTTAGAGCTTGATACAGGTAGGTGATACATTAAATACCTTTATGGAAATGGGTAACAGTGGTAACATATGGAAAGCAGTGTGTATAAATGCCCGTAGCATGGGAAATAAGATCCCTGATGTTGAAGCTTTGGTGGGAGTGGCTGACTTGGATTTAGTGGCAGTTACAGAAACATGGTTCACAGAAAACCATGACTGGGATGTAACTATACCTGGCTATACTTTATTCAGAAAGGACAGGGTAGGAAGAAGGGGAGGAGGAGTGGCACTATATGTAAAAAATAATATTAAAGCTTTGGAATTACAGAGCTTAAAAGGGAGAGAGGAGGCATTGTGGGTTAAATTAGAAAGAGGGAAAGAGAAATCTATTTGCATTGGTGTGATATACAGACCTCCCTCACAAGAGGAGGAGGTGGACAGAGAGTTAATTGAAAACATACGCAGCATTGCTAGGAAAGGGGAACTGCTACTGATAGGAGATTTCAATATGCTAGATGTTGATTGGCACATTCCTGCTGCAGTATCATCTAGAAGTAAGGAGATCCTGGATTCTCTACAGGGAGAACTATTCAGGCAATTGGTAACAGACCCCACACGTGAAGGGGCCATACTGGACTTGGTGCTTACCAATGGTGAAAGTGTTTCTGATGTTGTAGTGGGAGATCATTTTGCATCCAGTGATCACCAGATGGTGTGGTTCAGTATTAGGACTAGGGCTGTTAGAATCCATTCCAAGGTGAGGATCTTAGACTTTAGGAAGACTAACTTTGCCAAGATGGGCCAATACCTCAGGGAGTCGTTAGTGAGATGGGAACAGCTGGGAGATGTAGAAAAACAGTGGGCAAAACTGAAAGGGGGTATTTTAAGGGCAACCAACCTTTTTGTTAAAATGGTAAATAAAGGCAAAAGGAAAAGGAGACCGCTATGGTTTTCGAAGGAAGTACTGAAAAAGTGAAGAAAAAGAGGGAGGCCTTCATGAAATACAAGAGATCACAGAGAGAGGAAGACAGGCATCTATATTTGGAAAAACTTAGAGAAGCTAGCAAAGTAGTCAAGAAGGCAAAGATTCAAAAGGAGGAGGAAATAGCCAATGCAATAAAATGGGGGGATAAGACATTTTTCAGATATATTAGTGAGAAGAGGAAGGGCAAAAGTGGTATTGTCAGACTCAAGGGTGCGGGGGGGGGGGGGGGGGAATATGTAGAAACTGATAAGGATAAAGCGGAATTGCTTAACAAATATTTTTGTTCTGTGTTCACAGATGAAAAACCAGGAGCAGGACCTCAGAAAACACCCACAAATAGGAACAGAAGTGAGGGACATCTTGAACAATTTTCAGAAGACTGTGTTCGTGAGAAACTAGCTCAACTTAAAGTAGACAAAGCGATGGGACCGGATGGGATACAGCCTAGAATACTGAGGGAACTTGGGGACGTTCTAGCAACTCCACTGACTGACCTTTTCAATGCCTCGTTGGAGTCGGGAGTGGTGCCAAAGGACTGGAGAGAGGCTCATGTGGTGCCTTTACACAAAAGCGGAAGTAAGGATGTGGTTGAAAACTACAGGCCGGTTAGTTTAACTTCGGTGGTGAGTAAATTATTGGAAACGCTGCTGAAAGAGAAAATAGTGAGGTTTCTGGAGTCCAGCGGATTACAGGATCCGAGGCAGCATGGATTCACCAGAGGCAGGTCTTGTCAGACAAATCTGATTGATTTCTTTGACTGGGTGACCAGGGAGTTGGACCGAGGGAGAGCTGTAGATGTGGTGTATTTAGATTTCAGTAAAGCCTTTGACACTGTTCCTCACAGGCGACTTATAAACAAACTGAGCACCCTAGGGATGGACCCTAAAGTTACTGCTTGGGTTAGAAATTGGTTGGGTGGCAGGCGACAAAGAGTAGAAGTAAATGGAGCTCACTCTGAGGAGAAGGATGTTACCAGTGGTGTGCCCCAGGGATCTGTCCTTGGTCAGATTCTTTTTAACATCTTTGTTAGTGATATAGCGGAAGGGCTGTCGGGTAAGGTTTGCCTCTTTGCAGATGATACCAAAATCTGCAATAGAGTAGACACCCAGGAAGGTGTAGATAACATGAGGAGGGATCTAGCTAAGCTTGAAGAATGGTCTAGAATTTGGCAGCTGGGATTTAATGTTAAAAAATGTAAGGTCATGCATTTGGGCTGCAGCAATCCAAGGGAGCAATACAGTATAGGAGGTGAAGTAATTTTGTCCACTAAAGAAGAGCAGGACCTAGGCGTGGTTGTGTCTGATGATCTTAAAGTAGCTAAACAGGTAGAAAAGGCGACGGCAAAAGCTAGAAGGATACTTGGGTGCATACGGAGAGGAATGGCTAGCAGAAAAAAGAGGTGATAATGCCTCTGTATAAGTCTTTGGTGCGACCTCATTTGGAGTATAGTGTGCAGTTCTGGAGACCGCACCTTCAAAAGGATGTGAAAAGGATGGAGTCGGTGCAGAGGATGGCTACTAAAATGATTAGTGGGCTTCATTATAAAGCATATGAGGACAGACTTAAGGATCTTAATATGTACACCTTAGAGGAAAGGCAGGATAAAGGTGATATGATTGAGATGTTTAAATACCTCCGTGGCATAAATGTTCAGGGAGAGAGCCTCTTTCAATTGAAAGCAAGTTCTGCTCCGAGGGGACATGGGATGAGGGTGAAGGGAGATAGATTCAGGAGTGATATGCGGAAATATTTCTTTACGGAAAGAGTAGTGGATCCGTGGAATAGTCTCCCAGTGGAGGTGGTAGAGATGAGGACAGTAACTGAATTCAAAAAAGCATGGGACCAACACAGAGGATCTCTAAAGGTAAAAAGTGGACTGTTGTAGTTGTTGATATGGAAGGACAGACTAGATAGGCCATGTGGTCTTTTTCTGTCATCATGTTTCTATGTTAGCTCAGAGCAGTCTTCCTTGTTCTTCGAGTGTTCCACATCCTGCTCAGCTACAAGACCGTCCTCATTCAGACGGACAGTCAAGTAGCCATGTTCTATGTGAACAAGCAGGGGGGAACAGGCTCTCTGTCGCTTTGCAACGAAGCTTTGCAACTATGGGCCCTCGCCAGAGAGCATCAGATTCATCTCCTGGCAGTGTATCTTCCAGGCATCCAAAACTCTTTGGCAGACAGACTCAGTCGAGTTCTGCTTCCACACGAATGGTCTCTACATGCAGACCAGGTGGCCAAGATTTTTCAAATTTTGGGAACCCCGGACATAGACCTCTTTGCAAGTCCGTTGAATGCCAAACTTCCCCGGTTCTGTTCCAGAATTCCGGCTCAGGACTCTCAGGCCAGGGATGCTTTCCTCCTTTACTGGGGTCAAGACTGCCTTTATTTATGCCTTTCCACCCATTCCCCTAATTCCCAAAACCCTGTTCAAGCTTCAGAGAGACAGAGGCCGTATGATTCTCATAGCTCCACATTGGCCGAGGCAAGTGTGGTACCCTCTGCTTCTACATCTCTCTCAAGCTCCCTCCCTGGAGTTAGGATCTGCTCCATATCTCCTGTCACAGGAGGACGGAATGTTATGGCATCCCAATCCCCAGTCTCTGCATCTCAGAGCTTGGTTGCTGAAGGCCTAGATCAGTGATGGCTAACCTTTTTGAGCCCGAGTGCCCAAACTGCCGCACAAAACCAAAGAATTTCCTCAAAGTGCCAGCACGTCAATTTGCATAAATATTTGCATAATGCTAACATACACTAACTTTTAGTAAACATGTCTCTTAATGAGTGTATGGATAAAGACAGACTAAAAGATTTCTACATTACTATAATCCAGTGCCAACCGCCAGGCACATTAGGAACTACTACAAACACTGCCCATTTAGAACCAATAGCAAACCCGCCGTATCCTAACAGCACTACCAGGAGTCACAAAGCACCATACCATACCTATCAAAAGGCAACACTGCAAATATTAAACCAATACATTTCAGAGAACAACAATACATGACCTACTGGGGAAAGAGAACAAGTGGCAATGTCAAAAAGGAATTACATAAACAGAATACCTCAGCTCAGTTACACAGTTGCAATTGCTCCAGCCACTTTCTTCTGGTTTCTTCATGTTTTCTGCTAACTCTCCATCATCTGCTGTCCATTTGTCCTTTCTTCTCTCTTCTAGTTTTTTTTTCCATTCTCTCTCTCTACATCCGCTTTAACATACTAATCTTTCTCCTTTTGCTCTTTCCTCATTCCTATTTCATCCACTCAAATTTTACCCCTCCATCCTCAATCCCCACTTACTCTCCCAATACCCGGCCAATTGTACATTTTTCTTCCCTCACACACAAAATATTTTTCCCCTCTCCATTTCATTCTCCCAGCCCCATCCCCTTCTAATCTCCCCCAACATCAGCTCCCTTTTAGTTCCAGCCCCACCCAGTATCCGCTCCCTTCTAGTCCCCTCATCAGTCCATTTCCAGTCCTAGCTCCCCCATCCATTTCCAGTCCTATCCGAGTCCCTTCATCAGCTCATTTCCAATACCAGCCTCCCATCAGCCCATTTCTAGTCCTTTCCTAGCCCCACCATCAGCCCATGTTAAATCCTAGCTCCCCTCCACTCAGCCCATTTCTAATCCAAGCCCCCCATGAGCCTACCTCCAGTTCTAGCCCCTCCATGAGTCCATTTCAATCCAAGCCCCCACCACAGCCCATTTCCAATCTTAGCTCCCCCAACACCCAATTCTCAGTTCTATCCTAGCCCATCCATCAGCCCAGTTCCTGTCCTAGCTCCCTCCCCTAAGAGCCCATTCCAAGCCCCCCTTCCCATCAGTTATTTGCAGTTCAAGCCCCCTTCCACTCAGCCCATTTCCATTCTAAGTCCCCCACCCCATTAGCTATTTGCAGTTCAAGCCCCCCACATCCCCACAGCCCAATTACATTCCAACCCCCCGCCCCAACAGCAAATTGCAGTTCAAGCCCCCCACTTCCCCTCAGCCCATTTCCATTCCAAGCCCCATCCCCAACAGCTATTTGCAGTTCAAGCCCCCTTCCACTCAGCCCATTTCCAGTCCTAGCAACCCCAACCCATTACCAGTCCTAGCCCCCCATAGCCCACTCCCAGGCCTAATCCCACCAGCCCATTTCCAGTCCTAATCCCCCATCACCCAATTTTCAGTTTAAGCCCCCCCATAGCCCATTACCAGTCCTAACCTCCCCATCAGCCCACTCCCAGTCCTAATCCCCCATCACCCAATTTTCAGTTTAAGCCCCCCCATAGCCCATTACCAGTCCTAACCCCCATCAACCCACTTCCAGTCCTAATCCCACCAGCCCATTTCCAGTCCTAATCCCCCATCACCCAATTTTCAGTTTAAGCCCCCCCATAGCCCATTACCAGTCCTAACCCCCCATCAACCCACTTCCAGTCCTAATCCCACCAGCCCATTTCCAGTCCTAATCCCCCATCACCCAATTTTTAGTTTAAGCCCCCCAGCGCCCATCACCACTCCTAACCCCCCCAGCCCAGCGCCCATCACCACTCCTAACCCCCCCAGCCAGCCCAGTGCCCATCACCACTCCTAACCCCCCCCAGCCAGCCCAGTGTCCATCACCACTCCTACCCCCCCCAGCCCAGTGCCCATCACCACTCCTAAATCCCCCCAGCCCAGCACTACTCCTAACACCCACCCAGCCCAGCCCATCACTACTCCTAACCCCCCCAGCCCAGCCCAGCCCATCACCACTCCTAACCCCCCCAGCCCAGCACCACTCCTAACCCCCCCCAGCCCAGCCCAGCCCAGCCCATCACATCACATCACCAATCCTTCACCCCCCCCCAGCCCAGCCCAGCCCATCACATCACCACTCCTAACCCCCCCCCAGCCCAGGGAAAATTAAAAAAAAAGAAAACCTGTCTGTTGCCGCTGTCGGGGCCGCCGCGGCAGAATCGAGCGTGCCGCGGGGCCCCCCGGTATCCGGCAGAGCCTGCCCTCCCCGTAGCAGCTCTCTCTTTGGAGCTGCAGTCAGACGCGCCAGCTTGCAGAGCGCGAGGGAAGAGTTTCTCCCTCGCTGCTCTGTTAAACCCGCGGGGGCTGATGGGAAGTTCCCATCAGCCCCCGCGGGCTTAACAGAGTCGCGAAAGGGAAACTCTTCCCTTCGCGCTCTGCAAGCCGGCGCGTCTGACTGCAGCTCCAAAGAGAGAGCTGCCAAAGAGAGAGCTGCTACGGGGAGGGCAGGCTCTGCCGGGTACAGGGGGGCCCCGCGGCACGCTCGATTTTGCCGCGGCGGCCCCGACAGCGGCAGCAGACAAGTAAAATTGAAAAAAAAAAAAAAAACTAATTGCGGACCTTCCCGCGTGCCAGCTGCAAGGCCTTCGCGTGCCACAGCTGGCACGCGTGCCATAGGTTCGCCATCGCTGGCCTAGATCTTCATGATCTTAATCTCCCTCAGCAAGTAAAGGATGTCCTTTATGCTTCCAGGAAGTCTTCCACAAGATGCTCTTATGCTTTTAAGTGGAAGAGGTTTACCATATGGTGTTCGCAGAAGGGTCTTAACCCCCTTGCGATACCTCTGGAGTTATTACTTGAGTATCTCCTTCTTTATCCAATGCAGGACTTAAGACTAACTCAGTAAGAGTCCATTTGAGTGTTATTGCAGCTTCTTTCAAGCCTCTAAATGGACAACCTATTTCCTCCCATTCTCTTATAGCATTATTTATGAGAGGCCGCCTACTAACTAAGCCTCCCATTAGGCCACCACCGGTGGCATGGGACTTAAACTTGGTTCTTGGTCAGCTCATGAAGCCTTAGCTACTACCTCATTGAAATTCCTTTCTTGGAAAGTTATCTTTCTCATTGCAATCACATCAGCATGTCTCATCAGTGAGTTGCAAGCACTAGTGGCTGATCCACCTTATACAAGGTTTCATCATGACAAGGTAGTCCTTAGGACTCATCCACACTTTATGCCAAAGGTGGTCTCACCTTTTCATCTTAACCAAGCGGTCTACCTGCCTGTGTTCTTCCCAAGACCTCATGCATCAAATGCAGAAAGGAATCTTCAGACTTTGGACTGTAAAAGAGCTTTAGCCTTTTACTTGCAAAGAACACTGCAACATAGAAAGTCCTTTTAACTCTTTGTTGCTTTTGATCCTTCTCATTTGGGACTTCCAGTCTCTAAGAGAACACTGTCCAGCTGGATTGCACAGTGTATTTCCTTTGCCTATCAGACTAAGAATCTTCCTCTGGAGGGCCATGTCACAGCTCACAATGTGAGAGCCATGGCAGCTTCAATGGCTCATCTGCACTCTGTCTCTATCGACGACATCTGTTGAGCAGCCACTTGGGCCTCGGTTCATACCTTCACAGCCCATTACTGCTTGGACAAGGACTCCCGCCGGGATGCCTTGTTTGGTCAGGCTGTTCTCCAACACCTGTTCCATACCTAATCAACTCCTGCCCGCCATCCCTGGTTGGATGCCAGAGATCCATGGGGGGAAGTGGAGCCCTTTCACAGGGACACACAACTTCTGGGGTCTCTCCCTGGCATCTAAAGCTAGGGAGTCCCAATATGTGAAGACTACATTCCTGCTTTTTCCTGGAGATAGCATAGTTACTCACCTGTAACAGGTGATCTCCGGGAACAGCAGGAATTTAGTCTTCAGAACCCGCCCACCTCCCCTAGGAGTTGTATCTCTCTATCTCTTTCTCTTTCCCTCTCTTTGTCTCAGCTTTAAACTCAACTGGAGAGAGACAGTTGGGAAAGGCAGGAAGGCAGCATGCAGGCGCTGTGGGATGCTCTCAAAAGCTTTCTAATTGGACACTGGGGAGCGTTCCCGTGCAGGCTCCGTCGGTACCGACGATACCCATATGTGAAGACTAAATTCCTGCTGTTCCCGGAGATCACCTGTTACAGATGAGTAACTATGCTTTCCCCACCATCTCAAGGGCCAGGGGGTTTTATTCCAGGTACTTCTTTGTACCAAAAAGAACAGGGGTCCTAAGGCTCCTCCTCAACCTATGCTATTTAAACAGATTCCTGGTGAGGGAGAAGTTCAAAATGCCCTCCCATGGAACACAGCTGCCTTACCCCCATTAGGGAGGTTGACTATGCTCCTTGGATCTGAATGATGCCTACACACACATCCTCCTTCACCCCTGTGGTTCATAGTGGGGGGCAGCCATTACCAGTACAGGGTGCTGCCCTTCGGCTTGGCTTTCACCCCAAGGGTTTTCACCAAGTGCCTTGCAGTCGTGGCTGTCTTCCTCTACCTCCAGGAGGTGTTTGTATTCCCCTACGTGGACGATTGGCTGATAGAGAGGCATGGCCTCAGAAGTGCAGTAGGCAACCTCGCATACCATCCAGGTCCTGCAAAATCTGGGGTTACACCTTCTCCCGACACAGTGTCTGGAGTTCATAGGGGCAAGACTAGACACCTTCCAGGCAAGGATCGTCCTTCCAGAGGATTGAGCTGCCCAGCTCATGGCTCTGGCCTTGGACATACAATGCCGTCCCTCAGTGTCCGCTCTGCTCCTGTTGCACCCACTCGGACACATGGCCTCCACTGTCCATGTCATCCCAGATTCCCGCTTCCACATGAGGGCTGCACAGTGGTACCTTCGTGACTAGTGGACACAGGCCGCCTCCGCGTCAGAATTGTAGTGACCCGCCAGTTGGTGGAATCCCTGACCTGGTGATAAAATCCCCAGTACCTCAAGACAGGGGTGTTCTTCCAGATTCAATGCCCCTTAAGGGTTCTCACAATGAAGCTCCTCCCTGCTGGGATGGGGAACCTACTGCGAGGAACTCTGCACCCAGGGCAGCTGGTCGCAAGGCGAGAACAACCAGCAGATCAATCTTCTGGAATTACGGGTGATACACCTAGCCTTCTGAGCCTTTTGCCTCTGCCTAGGGCGCCAACCAGTGTTGGTCCAAACAGACAACCAGGTGGCTAAGTTCTAGGTGAACAAACAGGGGGGCATGGGGTCTCATGCCCTCTGCAGCAAGGCTATGGCCCTCTGCTCCTACACAGTCCAACAGGGCATACTCTTACAGGCAGTATACCTGCCAGTTCAGGACAATGCACTGGCCGATAGATTAGATTAAAGCAGGGTCCTCCAGCTGCATGAATGGCAGCTAGACCCCCTCCAGAGTGACCAGTCGGCTTTTCCACCTCTGGGGGGAGCCATGGATAGACTGTTGGCTAGCCCGGATAACTACCAGTTGCCACGCTTCTGCTCTCGGCAAACCCACCCCTCATGGGTGGCAGCAGATGCGTTTCTCATCTCGTGGTTGGAAGGTCTCATGTACGCCTTCTCACCACACCCCTAATTGCCAAAACGTTATTCAGGACCCTTTGCGACAAGGCCTCGCTGATCCTGATAGCCCCTTGATAGCCGAGGCAGCTGTGTTCCCGTTACTCCTCCGGTTGTCGGTGGAGACTCCCATCCCATTGGGGAGCTCCCCAGGGCTCCTGTCGCAGGAGGGGAGTCTCTCTCTTGCACCCCATCCTAGTGTCCCTGGCACTGACAGCGTGACTGCTGAAAGAGTGACTCTAACCCCTTTCAACCTCTCTGAGGAAGTGGAGGAGATCCTGCTGGCTTCCCGTATGTCCTCCACCAGGAAAGCATATGCCTTCAAGTGGTGCAGATTTTCAATCTGGTGCACAGAGCAGGGGATTAGCCCATTCTCCTCTCCAGTGCAGCTGGTCCTATAGTACCTTCTTCATCTCTCATACTCTGGACTCAAATCAAACTCAGAGTTCATCTCATACCCTGGCGGTTTATCAAAACCCCCGTTATGCCCTCCGTCGACCGTGTGGGACCTCAATGTCATACTAGTGCAGCTTACTCACCCGCCTTTTGATCCCATGGCTATCTGCCACCTGTGATACCTTTCGTGGAAGGTGGGGTTCCTGGTTGCGCTCACCTCTGCTCACAGGGTCAGTGAGCTCCAGGCCTTGGTGGCGGAGGCGCCTTACACCAGGTTCTACAAGAAATGGGTTGTGCTCCACACACACCCCAAATTCCTTCCAAAGGTGGTATCGCCTTTTCACCTCAATCAGGAGGTGGTGCTCCACACACACCCCAAATTCCTTCCAAAGGTGGTATCGCCTTTTCACCTCAATCAGGAGGTGGTGCTCCCCACCTTCTTCCGGAGGCCTCACGCCAGTAGGGCGCAGACTGTCCTCCACACCTTGGACTGTAAGAGGGTCCTGTCCTACATTCAACGTACGCAGAGCCACCATAAAACTTCAGCTTTTTGTCTCGAATGACCCCAGTAGACTGGGGGAAGCGGTGACCAACCGTACGCTATCTACCTGGGTGTTGGACTGTATCGCCCTCGTCAATTAGCAGACAGGCCTTTTGCTGGACGCGCACCGGGTTAGGGCCATGACGGCCTCTTTGGCAAACCTGCGCTCTGTTCCGATGGTGGACATCTGCCGGGCTGCCACCTGGTCTTCCGTCCATACCTTCGCAGCTCACTATTGCCTGGAGAGGGAGTCCCGACAGGACAGTGCCTTTGACCAGGCCATGCTCCGTAATCTTTCCGGGGTCTAGATAACTCCTACCCTCCGGCCCTTCTGTGTTCAGGCCACTGGAGTGCTGGTTTCCTTCGGACACAGTGGTCTTACTGTAGTCTGCACCTGCAGACTCAATTGCTGCTGCTTATGGCTCCCCTGAGGGTAACTGTTTTTTCTCTATGGGCTTTTGGTAGCCTGTAACTAGTGAGTCCCATATGTGAGGACTGACTTCCTGCTTGTTCCTGGAGAAAGCGTAGTTACTCACCTGTAACAGGTGTGCTCCGGGGACAGCAAGAATCAGTCCTTACAGCCCTCCCTCCTCCCCTTGGAGTTTCTTCTTTACCATATGTTATTTTTTTTGCCGTCTTTTAGCTATGTCATCTGACTGAGCAAGATGGCACCCTTGGGCGGGAAGGGGACCACGCATGTGTGGTGACATCTTCCTCCCAAAGGCTTTCTTTGAAAGCTGGGGGATGCTTCTGCGAGGGCTCTGTCGGCGCTGACATCACTTATAACTGAGGACTGATTCCTGCTGTCCCCAGAGAACACCTGTTACAGGTAAGGAACTACGCTGTATGAATAGCTAAGAAAACATGAAGAATAGCTATCGCTGATTACACAATCTCAGTGTATCCGCTGTGATGAAGAAACTGGTGTATTTATCAAGTGCTTATCATGCTCTGTTAACATTTGCACTCTCCACCCTCCATATTCCCCCCCCCTACTCACGCTTCTTACTTTAACTTACTAATGGAGGAGTAACCTAATGGTTAGAGTATTGGCTTGGGAACCAAGAGACCAGGGTTCGATTTCCACTAGCACTCCTTGTGGCCTTGGGCAAGTCACTTGACCCTCCATTGCCTCAGAAAATTCCAAGTTATCAATGTCCCTGTTTAATGTACATTAGCAAGTTTAAGTTACAATGTTAAACCCCTTTGATTGAAATGATAAAGCGGTATAAAAGACCTGTTAAATAAATAAATAACTTCAAAACTCTTTTGTCTTTGTTCATTCTGCTTATGTTTACGGTTGCCTACATTGTAAACTTCGTCATTCAGTCACTAGTCCTTAGCCCCATCAGTTTATGGATGATCACCACGTTATGAATGGCAGACTTCCACCTCTGCTCAGCGAGTTAGCAGTTGAAGTCATGGTTCGGGGACCACCTGCTTTTGTCCATGCCATAACCAGCATGATTCACCATTGAATTCTGTATTTCAGTTAATAAAGGATCTCTGCACAGTATCTAGGCATGAATCATCCATTCACCTTTATAAGTGCTCCCTTCTAGCACTGACCAAGACATTTCCAAAAAGAAATGAGCTGTGCTTTCACAATTAACAGTACACAGTTCCAGTTCACTTCCAGCCTGGCTGCCCAAATTGTCTCTCAGCAAGATATATTATGCTTTGTGCTCTCATCCCCAACATGAGTATCCTGTCTGCTTACCAGGTTTCAGTGTTTCTGACTACTTCAATCATATAGATGTCTGGCATATATTCACTTTCATAAACCAGTTTGTTAAGATTTCTCCAGACTCTTCTTCAGAAAAAATCTTTCATTTATATAGAGTCTTGTCCCCCCATATGAGTATGGCCTCAAATGCAAGTCCTTAAAGTCACTTATTGACTTGCTGTATGGTTATAATGCTCCACAAAGCAATGACCCTTTTCTACAGACTGCAAGACCAGGGGTTTGCCCTCATACATCACTTGGCAGCTTTTGAGAGAACAGCAGGGTGAATGAGATGCCGTTTTGATGAAGTGTAATGCAGATTGGCACAAACTCCCTTTTCTTTGCTGCCATCCTTGTGAAATAATCGCCAAATAAGAATAGCCTTTACCTACTGTTCAGTTGGTAATATTCTCTCAGCAACTTTTCTTTCTCCAATCATACCAGGTAACGTGTTATAGCTGCACCCAGCTTCCCTTCTTCGGATCTATACAGTGGGCGCATTCACATCTCAACGTGCCTGCTATCCAGAGAGCGTCTTGGGGAGACCCATGACTCGCAAGTTCTCCTTGATAGTTTCTCCTGTTCTTGCATCTGTGGAAGACTGCATTCTCATGTTGCACATCTGTCAGCTGTTGTCTGTGCCTTGTGCTCTCCTCCTCCTGGGTCACAAGCCTGCTGTTCATCTCAGTTATCCTCAGGAGTTGCTGGTCAGATTTTTACTCTATGCCATTGACAGCATAATGCAGCTTCCTTATCGTCTCTCCAGTCCAGTCCCGCACTTCTGGGTAGTGTACCTCTTCTAGCAGCTTGGAGACTGAGCATGTCACATTTTGATGACATTGGTACACTTATACCTTGGACCGCCCACTCTCACCAGTATACTCAGTCTCCAAGCAGCTGGAGGAGGTGGTGAACCAGGGTGCTGGGCTCACTATAGGAACAACTAAGGAGCCAGATTCCCAGTTAGAGTTAGGGATTTTATTTGGTTTGGCTCAGAGAGTGATAGGTTTAAAGTTTAAAAAAAAATTATAAGAAGTCTAAAGGGCAGCAAATTCATTGAAGGAGCGCTCCCCCCCTTGATGATGGGGGGCGGGGGGGGGGTGTTTGAGGTACAATTGGGGCTGTGGCGGCTCCCGAACCCATCAGTGGGTGAGTAGCTGCCGGGCTAACAGGAAAGCAGCCGTAACTAGCGCGATCAGAGAGTCTTCCCCCGAGGCCCTTCCTGCAGCCGAAGCCACGTTGAAAGCTGAACTCGGGAGTTTGCACAGGTACCGGAGATTGGAGTTGAGTCGGGGGGGGGGGGGGCTTGTTTGGGTGGCTGGTGCTACGGGCGGTGCATGGTTGGAGGAGCACATCGAGGACACCACAGAGACAAATGGCCTGTATCCCTCCGAGACCTGCAGCTGTGTGGTGAGTGGTGCAGGATGGTATGGTTAGAGGATCACTGGTTTCTTTCAGTTTTTTTTTCTTTTGGTTTCCCTCTGTTTTTGTTTTTTCTTGCTGTCTCCGGGTAAAAGCAGACTCCGAGCCCCAGGGAGCGTTCTGTGGGCGGCTTGAGGTGAGAGTTGCCGAAAAGTCATACTTGGGGGGGGGGGGGGGGAAAGAAAAAGAACAGGACAATCTGGTATAGCTTTGGCAGCATTTCAGCCTTGCTTGGGGCCTGGTAGGCTGAATATTTTTCCCAGAGTTTGATGGGGGCCGGCTTGGGGCCAACAGACCTCACTTATAGCATTGTGCCAGCTAGACCACAGTGCCTCATCTGTGGATCGCGTCAGGGTACAGTCTCTGAAGATGACATTTGTAGGGATTATGCACAGGAGGCCACCTCCATGGAGCAGTCTCTGCAGAATAAGGTGGGTCTGGAGGCGTCTTTCTGCTTCCCTAGCTTTGGCTCAGGAGCCGAGTGCCAGACAAGTAGGGCAGGAGCCAGCCGTGTGCCCTCCAGCGGTCCCGGGTCCCTCCACAACTGCAAATATTTCGGAGATGGGAGTCCCGGGTATGTTTTCCCCGGAGTTTGTGCTCCTTCTCCATAGGGACTTCTGCTTGCGTCAGCAGGGTGCAGTGGGGGCGCCCTCAGCATCCGAGCAGAGCTCTAAGAGGCCAGGGGACTCTTGAGTGTGAGCCGGGCATTGTGCCGGTGAAGAGGGCCTGGCCTAAGGAGGAGGGGCACAGTCAGCCCTCATTGTCGGGAGATCTGGAGGAAGACCTCGACATGGAGTTTGAAGGAGAGGACGAGCTGGAAGATGGGGAGATCCCCAATCAGGAGGACCAGACACTGAGGAGTGCGGGTTTTCCAATGGGAGGAGTTACCGGCACTCATATCGGAGTCATTGAAGGCTCTGAATATGACCTCTGGCCTTGCTGCAACAGACCCCCTCATACAGGTGGTGCGTAAGATGCAAAGAGAGTTTCCTCTGCATCGCGTTGTTTGGCAGATGATACAGGATGAGTGGGATTTCACAGAGGTGGGCCTGAGAGGTTCTCGGGCCATGGTGCGTCTCTGCCCACTGGCGGATCGGGAACTTTTCCGATCTCCAAAGGTGGATGCGGCAGTCTCGGCAGTTACCAAGAAGACGACGATCCTGGTGGAAGGTAGTGCGGTCCTTAAGGATGTCCAGGATCAGAGGTTGGATACCTTCCTGAAACAGGCCTTTGATGTGAATGCTCTCTCGCTGCAGGCCTCTGTATGCGGAGCCTGGTTGGCTAGAGCCTGTCTGCACTGGTCTCAGCGGGTTCAGCTACAAGGGGAACCAGACCAGACAGGGGAGGCAGCCAGATTGGAGTTGGGGGCGGCTTATCTGGTGGATGTTCACTATGACCTCATTAGGAGTCTTTCGAACAGCATGGCCTCCATTGTAGCAGCCCACCGTTACTTGTGGGATTGGAAACTGGGCTGTGGATACTTCTTCCAAGGCCCAGCTTAGTAAGCTCCCTTTCAGAGGCAGGTTACTGTTCGGGGAGGACTCGGATAAGCTGTTCAAGGAGCTAGGAGAGTCCAAAGGTGGGCAGTTGCCCAAGGATAAGCAGAAGCAGCCTCGCATTGCTCCGGCAGCCCGAGGGCAGCTGTGCGACTTCAAGTGTTTTTGTTCCACGCAGTTTGCACCGTATCAGAAAGGTAGATATCTGACTAGAGGACAAGGGTTTTGAGGCATCAGGGGAGCAGGCCGGGGGTTTGGCTCCACGGCTTCCTCGGGGCCTAAGAAGGCACAGTGAAGCAAGGGGGCCCCGGGCTGCGGTGCAGCCTGTAGGGGGTCGGCTGTGGGAGTTTTACCAAGTCTGGGCCCAGATCACATCTGACCAGTGTGTTTTGAGGTTATCTGGGAGGGGTACGCCCTCAAGGTAGCTCAACCAGTGGGCAACTCCTTTGTGTGGTCTCCCCTGCCAAGGCACCTGCCAAAGCAGCAGCGGTGGGGGCAACCCTGTCACGGCTGCTGCAGCTCAGGGCCGTGGTGCCTGTCCCCCATGACCAACGAGGGTCCTTCGGTTCTCCATTTGCTTCATGGTGCCAAAGAAGGACAGGTCCTTCTGTCCCATTCTCGATCTCAGTCGCTGCTTGCGCGTCCCGCATTTCCACATGGAAACCTTGTGCTTGGTCATAGTGGCTGTCAGAAGAGGAGAGTTCTTGACATCCCTCGATCTTACAGAGGCCTATCTGCACATACCTATGCGGCCAGACCACCAGCAGTTTCTTTGGTTTGCGGAGCCCGTAGGGTATTTTCAGTTCTAAGCGCTGTCCTTCAGTCTCACCACAGTGCCCCGCACCTTCACCAAGGTCATGTTGGTGGTGGCAGCAGTGCTTCGCAAAGAGGGGGCACTGGTGCATCCGTACCTCGATGACTGGCTCATCCGTGCAAAGTCCAGGGACAAGAGCGAGTATGCAACGTCGCAAGTGGTGCAATTCCTCCAGAGTCTTGGTTGGGTAGTCAACCTAGCCAAGAGCCAGTTGACTCCATCGCAAGATTTGGAGTACTTGGGTGCGCGGTTCGACACTCATGAAGGGGAGAGTCTTTCTCCCAGACCAACGCACACAGAGTCTTCGGTGGCAAGTGAGGTTCTTCCTGGAGATGTCCGAGCCAATGGCTTGGAATTAGCTGCAGGTCCTAGACACTATGGTGGCCACCCTCGAACTTGTTCCATGGGTGAGGGCGCACATGCAGCCTCTTCAGAGGGCGTTGCTGCAGCGCTGGTCACACCAGACGCATCCCCTGTCCTGGAAGCTATCATGCCCGCGAGAGGCCAGGCAGTTGCTCCGGTGCTGGCTGTCGCCAGAGAATCTGCGGAAAGGTATGCCTCTAGAAACTCCAGCGTGGGTTCCATTGATGACTGATGCAAGTCTGTCAGGCTGGGGAGCCCATTGTGACGGGCATATGGCACAGGAGCACTTGAGCCCACAGGAGGCAAGTTGGTCTATCAACAATCTAGACATGCAGGCAGTGCCCCTGGCCTTCCAGCCATATTTGCAGGGAAAGGCGGTATGGGTTTTCTCGGACAATGCGACCACGGTGGCCTACATCAACCAGCATGTCGGCACGGGCAGCGCGGCCTTGGAGGAGGAGGCCGGCGAGCTGTTGACCTGGATGGTGGCTCACCTCCCCAGGCCTTGTCGGCGGCTCATGTCGCAGGAGTCGCCAATGTGGCAGCAGACTACCTGAGTCGGGTGCGTGTAGACCCCGGCGAGTGGGTGCTCAATTAGGAGGTGTTTGCACATGTGGTGCGTCACTGGGGCACTCCTGTTTTGGATCTGATGACAGTGTTCGCAACCGCCAAAGCAAACCAGTTTTTCAGCAGACAAAGAGAGCGGATGTTGGAGGGTCTCCTCTGTGATTCCACCATGGGCTTTCATAGGTTGGGCCGTGCAGAGAATTGAGGCTCATCGGGAGCTGGTCATTCTGATCACTTTGGATTGGCCAGGACATCCATGGTATGCCAACCCCGTGAGGCTTCTGTCAGATCGCCCATGGCGGTTACCAGGGCTGGTGGATCTCCTATAGCAGGGCCCTCTGCTGATGTCTCAGGTGAATTGGTTCTCACTTACAGCCTGGCTCTTGAGAGGGCGAGGCTGAGAAAGAAAGGTTACTCAGCCTCCGTGATTGTGACGCTTTTGAAGGCAAAGTGGCAGTCAACATCCAAGGGGTGGTGTTGGGGATGCACCCAGATGTGGTACGTTTCCTGAGAGCAGTAGGTCACCTACGTCCACCTTGGCAGCCGGTGGTGCCGCCGTGGGATCTCAATTTGGTGTTAGCGGTGTTGTGTGGAGAGCCCTTTGAGCCGCTGAATCGAGCTTCACTGAAGGACTTGACTCTTAAAACAGTGTTTCTCGTGGCAAAATGTTCGGCGCGCAGGATCTCAGAGCTGCAGGCCCTATCTTACCAAGAACTGTATCTCTCCTTTTCTAGGGAGAAAGTGGTGGTTCGTCCAGTGCCTTTGTTTTTACCCAAGGTGGTCTCTGTGTTTCATTTGAACCAGACTGTTTCTCTGCCGGTCCTGGATAATGTGGGGAGTGGCGCAAACGGTGGCCAGTTGCATCCTTTGGATGTGCGTTGCTTCCTGAAAAGGTATTTGAGGAGGACGTCTGCCTTCCACAGTTCGGATCGACTGTTTATGTTGTTTGGAGGGCCATGGAAGTATAAGAAGGTGGCCAAGGCCTTAATTTCTAGTTGGATTAGGAAGGCAATTGTGTCTGCATATATCTTGAAGGGTAAGCAGGTGCTGGGGGGGGGGGGGTAAAGTTGCATGCCCATTCTACTAGGGCTCAAGCAGTCTCATGGGCAGAGTTTGCCTTGGTGTCGCCAGTTGAGATCTGTAAGGCGGCAATTTGATCTTTGCTGCATATGTTTGCTAAACATTATCGTCTGGATGTCCAGGCAATGGGAGATGCCTATTTTGGGTCTGCGGTGCTTCAAGCTGGTCTGGCAGGTCCCTCCCATTAAGTTGACTGCTCTGATACATCCCAGAGGTCCGGGACTGGACTGGAGGGATGATAAGGAAGATGAAATTAGACTTACCTGCTAATTGTTCTTTGAGGAACTCCAGTCCAGTCCCAGATTCTACCCAGAGTACAAGTTTTTTGGTATCCGGGACATGAAGTGTCCGTTAAAGTGCTACTGGTCTTGGGCAGGGGTGAGTTCCGTGAGCTCTGGGGAGGATGAGGCGGAGGTTGGGCCAAAAGGTTCTTCTGTCTCATGTTCAAGCCTTACCAAGGGCACCCAATAGGATTGCAGGTAAATTCCCTCTTTCGGGGGGGAGGGAGAGGGACTCTTTCTCCAATTAGGGAGGGGGTATGTTTTGTTTCTGTAGGATGAGTATGGTTAAAAAAAGAAAGAAAATTGTGTCTGTCTTGCTTGTTGCTCTGTGAGTCTGCTTTGTCAGTAGGTTACTGGTGAGAGTGGGCGGTTGCATGATATAAGTACCAGTGTCATCAAAATGTGACATGCTCTGTGTCCAAGCTGCTGGAAGAGGTACATTACCCAGAGGTGTGGGACTGGACTGAAGTTCCTCAAGGAACAAGAATTAATAGGTAAGTCTAATTTTGTCTTACTTAAGAACTCTTACAATGCCTCTGCCACCAATTTAGAGATCTCCAAAGCCAGAAGGCCCGCCCCCCCCCCACGCCCCCGCTGCTATTCCTGGCATTTTCTCTTTGTCATCTACCATCTTTGCAGTGGTTGTTGGCCTCTTATCATGCCCTGCTTTTAGCTGCCTTTGAGGCATTCCAGGCGTTCTCACTTGCACTTTTACCCGTGTTTCCTCTCGGATCATGCACCACAGCCTCAACTGGCACCAGGGGTAGAATTTTGGCTCAATTTGAATTGAGTAGACAAGTTTCTTTTGCAGTTTTATGGTATGCCCATCTGAGCCTTGCATCACCTGACCTGCCTACTTTTAGTTTAGCTAGCTTCTCACGAACACATTTTTATGAAAATGATTTGAGAACCACTTCACCTCGTGTTTTCTGAGGTCCTACTCTTGGCCATCTTGGGTAAGAACATAAGACATGCCATACTGGGTCAGACCGAGGTCCATCAAGCCCAGTATCCTGTTTCCAACAGTGGCCAATCTAGGTTATACGTACCTAGCAATATCCCCAAAGACACAGGTTCCACAATGCTTGTACTGGGTCAAGCATTGATATCCTGGGTCCCTTTTTAATAGTGGTTTATGGACCTTTCCTCCAGGAACTTGTCCAAACCTTTTTTAAACCCAGCTATACTAACAGCCCTTACTACATCCTCCGGTAACAGATTCCAGAGTTTGATTACACGTTGAGTGAAAAAATATTTTCTCTTATTTGTCTTAAATAGTTTACCCTGTAGCTTCATTACATGTCCCCTAGTCTTTCTATACTCTGATAGCGTAAACAATTGATCCACGTTTATCCGTTCCACTCCATTCATTAATTTATAGACCTCTATCATATCTCCCCTCAGCCGTCTCTTCTCCAGGCTAAAGAGCCCTAACCTTCTTAGCCTCTCTTCATAGGAGTAGCCTTCCATCCCCTTCACCAATTTGGTGGCTCTTCTCTGTACTTTTTCTAATAACGCTATGTCCTTTTTAAGATACGGTGACCAGAATTGCACACAATATTCAAGGTGCGGTCGTACCATGGAGCGATACAGAGGCATTATAATATCCTTTGTTTTGTTCTCCATCCCTTTCCTTATGATACCTAGCATTCTATTTGCTTTCTTGGCCGCCGCTGCACACTGGGCGGAGGGTTTTAACATGTTATCCACAAAGACTCCTAAATCTTTTTCCTGGGTGGTGGTTTCTAATGTGGAGCCTTGCATCGTGTAACTATAGTGTGGGTTGTTCTTTCCTAGGTGCATAACTTTGCACTTGTCCACATTAAATTTCATCTGCCATTTGGATGCCCAGTCTTCCAATTTATCCAGATCCTCCTGCAGTTTTCCACAATCCTCTTGGTTTTTAACAACTTTAAACAGTTTTGTGTCATCTGCAAATTTGATAATCTCACTAGTTATTCCCTTTTCCAGGTCATTTATGAATATGTCAAAAAGCAGCGGACCCAGTACAGATCCCTGGGGTACTCCACTATTCACCTTTTTCCATTGGGAATATTGGCCATTTAGCCCTACCCTCTGCTTTCTATCTTTTAACCAGTTCCCAATCCACAATAGTACATTGCCTCCTATCCCATGACTTTTTAGCTTCGCCAAAAGTCTCTGATGGGGGACTTTGTCAAAAGCTTTCTGAAAGTCCACATACACTATATCAACCGACTCACCTTTGTCTACCTGTTTATGCACACCTTCAAAAAAACATATCAGATTAGTAAGACAAGATCTTCCTTGTCTAAAGCCATGTTGGCTGTCTCCCATTAGGCCATGACTATCTACATGCTGTGTAATTTTGTTCTTTATGATGGTTTCTACCATTTTCCCTGGTACTGACGTCAGGCTCACCGGTCTGTAATTTCCTGGGTCACCCCTGGAACCCTTTTTAAAAATTGGTGTTACGTTGGCGACCCTCCAATCTTCAGGTATTACAGATGATTTTAATGAAAGTTCACAGATTACCAATAGCAGGTCTGCAATCTCATATTTCAGTTCTTTCAACACTCTGGGATGTATACCATCCGGTCCAGGTGATTTGCTACTATTCAGTATATCAAATAGTTGTAATATATCTTCCCGGTGTAGCGATATTTCTCTCAATTCCTCTGCAGTATCACCTTTAAATACCACTTCAGTCATGGGTAACATCCCTACATCTTCCTCAGTAAAGACCGAAGCAAAGAATTCATTCAGTCTCTCTGCTATAGCCTTGTTTCCTCTTACTGCCCCTTTTACCCCTCTATCATCTAATGGTCCAATTGACTCACAGGCCTTTTGCTACGAATGTACTTGAAAATATTGCCTTCATAAACCACAGAATTTTGAATTTTATGATGCTTACAGCTTCAGTCTCCACTCCAGACATCCTAATATAACATACATCTGTACATTGTTACAAAGCTAATTTTTCTTTGGAAATTTGAGCTTTGGGGACTTGAGAAAGAGTTTGGATAGGATAGCATAGTTGACGTTATTTATTTATTTAAAAGGATTTATATACCTCTTTATCCTGTAAATCAAAGCGGTTTACACTTCAACTAAATCATGTTACATTGTACCTGGGTGTAGGCATGCAGTGGCTTTTTCGATGCGTTTATGTAGGTGTAGATAACGTATAACTAATTTCATGATGAGCTATTTACATGATGAGCTATATACAAAGTGCTATCTTATTCAGTAAGTAATCTGTCTTAAGGAAGATGCACCATTCCATATTGTGTCATATGTAGTTTTCCGGGGGTTAACTACCCGCCAAACTATTTCCAAAAGACTTGGCAGATCTGTGCATGTAGGATAACATAATGCTACCTATACATCATTACTAAGTCTAAGATGTCGTCATGGCAGTTTCCACTAAGTCGTGGCTAGGGTGCAGGAAAACTCAATTGCAGAAAATGCACAAACTACTACTACTACTAATCATTTGTGTAGTGCTACAAGGTGTACGCAGTGCTATACATATAGATGTAAGACACAGTCCCTGTTCATCAGGGCTTACAGTCTAATTAAGACAAAAACATAGCAAAACTGAGGACAAGAGTATGGTAAGCATTTAGTTTATGTTCAACTAATAGTTTTTTAATCTTTACATATCAAAACTTGTTACATAGTGCAAAGTGTGCATTTACTTAAAACTTCAAGCATCTCTGTGTATCTTCATAAGAGAACCTTTCTCTCACTGGTGTTCATAGCTTGCCATGTGGAGAATCGGCACATCGTTATTAGAAAGTTTTCTTTCTGGTTGTTACTTAGCATTGCTCATTTGTCATTTATGTTAGATGAACGTATGTCTTACAGTACTCTCTCTCTTGATTATTAGTGAGCATAAAGGTTTATTTACGTTCATATTATAACTTGCCACAGCTTTGAAACTTGTACATTACCAGGTTGTTAGTTTTGATTATCTCTCATCTTGCAAGACATCTGTATAAGAAGATTAAGAGCTCTCATGGTCCACACTGTTCACTGGTACCAATAAAATCTCAGAGCTGTTACGGTCAAACTTGGAAAGTGATCTTTCAGATCCGGAGTCTCAATGCGTGGATGAGACAATGGTGCAGAGATGAGGGTTTTGGATTTGTTAGGAACTGGGGAACATTCTAGGGAAAGGAGGGGCTCTTCCGAAGGGATGGGCTTCACCTTAACCGGGATGGAACCAGGCTGCTGGCATTAACCTTTAAAAAGGAGATAGAGCAGCTTTTAAACTAGATATTAGGGGAAAGCCGACAGCCGCCCAAGAGCAGATGGTTCGGAAGAATGTATCCTTGAAGGATACTACCAAAAGCAGAGAGGTTCCACAAAAGAGTAAATTAGCCCAAATGCCCTCAAGTATGGAGCAGACAGAGCTTAAAGATCCCAATTTACCCATGTCTAACAATAGCCAAATTAACATGAATAAAATACATTCTCTAAAATGCTTGTATGCAAATGCTAGAAGTCTAAAGAATAAGATGGGAGAGTTAGAATATATAGCACTAAATGAAAGGTTAGATATGATTGGAATATCAGAGACATGGTGGAAAGAGGACAACCAGTGGGACACTGTGATACCTGGGTACAAACTATATCGTAATGATAGAGCTGATCAAATTGGTGGAGGGGTTGTGCTCTATGTTAGAGAGGGCATTGACTCAGAAAAGATTAAAGTTTTGCAGGAAACAAAATCTGCTGTAGAATCTATATGGATTGAAATTCCATATAAAAGGGGGAAGGCAATGGCAGTGGCGGTGTACTATCGAGCACCTGGCCAGAATGACCAAATGGATGATGAAATGCTCAAAGAAATCAAGGAAGCTAACAAAAGTTACAGCGCAGTAATAATAATGGGTGATTTCAATTACCCCGGTATCGACTGGGTCAGTGTCACGTCAGGACATGCTAGGGAGATAAAGTTCCTAGATGAAATAAATGACTGCTTCTTGGAGCAGCTGGTTCATGAACCAACCAGAGGGGAAGCCATATTAGACCTAGTCCTTAGTGGAACACCAGATCTCGTGCAAGAGATAAGGTTGTTGGGGCCACTTGGCAATAGTGATCATAGCATGATCGCCTTTGATTTAATTAGTGGAGGAGGGATAGTAAGGAAATCCACAGTACTACCTTTTAACTTTCGAAAGGGAGACTATGATAAAATGAGGAAAACAGTTAAGAAAAAACTAAAAGGAGCAGTTGCAAAGGTTAAAGACGTACATCAAGCTTGGGTGTTGTCGAAAAATACTATCTTGGAAGCCCAGACCAGCTGTATTCGACGCTTTAAGAAAAGTGGAAGGAAGTCCAAAAAACTGCCAGCATGGTTTAAAGGTGAGGTCAGAGAGGCTGCTGTTGCCAAAAAAGCATCTTTCAGGAAATGGAAAAAAGAGCCAAACGACGAAACCTGGAAACGGCAAAAGCACTGGCAAGTCAAATGCAAGGCATTGATAAGGCAGGCAAAGAGAGAATTTGAGAAGAAGCTTGCTGCGGAAGCAAAAACGCGAAGTAAAGACCTTTTCAAGTACATTCGTAGCAAAAAACCTGTGAGAGAGTCAGTTGGTCCATTAGATGATAAAGGCGTTAAAGGAGCACTAAGAGGCGACAAGGCGATAGCGGAGAGACTGAATGAATTCTTTGCTTCAGTCTTTACTGAGGAAGATGTAGGGATGTTACCCATGACTGAAGTGGTATTTAAAGGTGCGGAAGAATTGAAGGAAATATCGATACATCGGGAAGATGTCTTACAACTATTAGATAAACTGAAGAGTAGCAAATCACCTGGGCCGGATGGTATACATCCAAGGGTGTTGAAAGAACTGAAATATGAGATTGCAGACCTGCTATCAGTAATCTGTGAACTATCATTAAAATCATCTCTAATACCTGAAGATTGGAGGATCGCCAATGTAACACCAATTTTTAAAAAGGGTTCCAGGGGTGATCCGGGAAACTACAGACCGGTGAGCCTGACGTCAGTACCAGGAAAGATGGTAGAAACCATCATAAAGAATAAAATTACTCAGCATGTAGATAGTCACAACCTAATGGGAGACAGCCAACATGGCTTTAGACAAGGAAGATCTTGTCTTACTAATCTGTTATGTTTTTTTGAAGGAGTGAATAATCAGGTGGACAAAGGTGAGTCGGTTGATATTGTGTATCTGGACTTTCAGAAAGCCTTTGACAAGGTCCCTCATCAGAGACTTTTGGCAAAACTAAAGAGTCAAGGGATAGGAGGCGGTGTACTATTGTGGATCAGAAACTGGTTAAAAGATAGAAAGCAGAGGGTAGGGCTAAATGGCCAATTTTCCCAATGGAGAAAGGTCAATAGTGGTGTACCCCAGGGATCTGTGCTGGGTCCGCTGCTTTTTGACATATTCATAAATGACCTAGAAAGTGGAATAACGAGTGAGGTTATCAAATTTGCAGATGACACAAAACTGTTTAAAGTTGTTAAAACCCAAGAGGATTGTGAAAAATTGCAAGAGGATCTTGATAAATTGGAAGACTGGGCATCAAAATGGCAGATGAAATTTAATGTGGACAAGTGCAAGGTTATGCACCTAGGGAAGAACAACCCAAACTATGGTTACACGATGCAAGGTTCCACATTAGGAACCACCACCCAGGAAAAAGATTTAGGCGTCATTGTGGATACCATGTTAAAACCCTCGGCCCAGTGTGCAGCGGCGGCCAAGAGAGCAAATAGAATGCTAGGTATGATAAGGAAAGGAATGGAAAATAAAACAAAAGATATTATAATGCCTCTATATCGTTCCATGGTGAGACCGCACCTTGAATATTGTGTGCAATTCTGGTCGCCGTATCTTAAAAAGGATATAGCGATTTTAGAAAAGGTTCAGAGAAGAGCCACCAAAATGGTAAAGGGGATGGAAGGATACTCCTATGAAGAAAGGCTAAAAAGGTTAGGGCTCTTTAACCTGGAAAAGAGACGGCTGAGGGGAGATATGATAGAAGTCTATAAATTAATGAACGGAGTAGAACGGGTAAACGTAGATCGATTGTTTACGTTATCAGAATATAGAAAGACTAGGGGACATGCAATGAAGCTACAGGGTAAACTATTTAAGACTAATAAAAGAAAATATTTTTTCACTCAACGTGTAATCAAACTCTGGAATTTGTTACCGGAGGATGTAGTAAAGGCTTGTAGTGTAGCTGGCTTTAAAAAAGGTTTGGACAAGTTCCTGGAAGAAAGGTCCATAAACCATTATTAAGAAGTGACCGAAGATCTCAATGCTTAACCCAGTACAAGCATTGTGGAACTTGTGTCTCTTGGGGAAACTGCTAGGTACATATGACCTAGATTGGCCACTGTTGGAAACAGAATACTGGGCTTGATGGACCTTGGTCTGACCCAGTATGGCATATCTTATGTTCTTATGTTCTTAATATCAAGACACATCACCCATATTTGAACAGATAATTTTTTGTGTTTGGGTAAACCCTGTTTATAAAAGTATCTCCAGGAACAAGCAGGAATGTAGTCTTCACATATGGGTATCGTCGGTACCGACGGAGCCTGCATGGGAACGCTCCCCAGCGTCGAATAGGAACGCTTTTAGGAGCATCCCTCAGCACATGCGCGCTGCTTTCACGCCTTTCCAACTGTCCCTCTTCAGTTCTTCATTTTACGAGGAGCCAACAGGATCTATTCCCTGTCACCGCAGAAAATTCCGTCTTTTAATTTCTTTTCTTCTGGTCGCGTTTGCCTACCGCATGATGCCTACCGGTACCGCCGGTTCTTTTCTTTTCATACAAAAAAAAAAAAACAACTTAGGCTTAAGACTGTTTGTTTCTTTTCAGAAACTTTTCTCTTTGGTGCTAGGCGCCATTTTGGGCACTAGGCCCCATATTCCTAAAACATGGAAAAGCCAACTAGTGGTTTTAAAAAATGTACTAAGTGTGGCGGTACCGTTTCCGTCACTGACACCCATGATTGGTGTCTAAAATGTTTAGGACCTGAACATTCTCCAACTGAATGTCTCTCCTGTATGGGGAAGACTAAAAGAGGAAGACAGAACCGGGCTGCAAACCTCGGTACCCTCTTTTCTTCAGATGCCAGATCCATTGCATCGACATCGTCAAGAGCCTCTTCTCCTCCCATGGATCTCAGGTAACTAAACATAAAAGCCGGTCCTCAAAGGGTAGCTCTCCTGCTAAGCATCGAGAGGCCATTGGCATTGCCTTTGAGGGAACCACACCGGCAAAACAGCCCCGGCGGGAGGCTTCGGCTTCCAAAGCATCGATGGGGCTTCAGGATGTTCTTGAGGCCTCAACCTTGCAAGAACTACCTGTGCCATGCTCAGGGGTTCTGGCCGTACTTACTGGTACCGATATCCAGGCATCGGCAGCGTCGATAGACCAGAGGTTCCTCGCTATCAAGCGCAGCATCGCAGCTCTTCTTTCAGCTGCGGTACCGGTGGTCCCACGGGCACCGGTACCGACATGACACAGATGCCGGTACCGACACCAATGGTACCGGCCCCAGTGGTAACTCTTCCCATGCCATCTCTGGCTGGAATTGCCAAAGCGGTACCGGGTCAGCTCGGTACCGACTTCGATCGGTACCAGGATCGTGCTTTGCAAGAGCATCGGGGTCAGGAATACTTTGATTCCTCCGATTCCGAAGACTCTGACAATTCTGCTAGCACTAGAGGGTTTCTCCTAGAAAATCCCTCTTCTCCCCAACGCAGAATGTCACCTCCAGAGGACATGTCATTTCAGGATTTCATCCGTGATATGGCCAAAGGTCTTTCAATCGCAGTAGCTCCTGAAGAGGAACCCAGAGCAAAGGAATTGGAAATTCTCCAATATCCTAAAGTGTCTAAGGAGGCAGCTACTCTGCCTATCCATGAAATTCTGCATAGCTTGATGCTCAGAATGTGGGAGACACCTCTGACTACTTCTCACTCTAGGAGACTTGATACTATGTATCGAGTTCCACCATGTCCTGAATTTCAGAAAACTCAGCTGCCACACCATTCAGTGGTAGTGGAATCAGCCATGCGTAGGATGAAAAGTGCAAAGAGGGATGCATCCAATCCTCCAGGTTGTGAATGCAGGACTCTGGATGCTTTTGGGCGCAGAACGTTTCAAGCTTCCATGCTTTCAACTGGGATCAGTTCATATATCCTATATATGGGAATGTTCCTCAAGGAAGTCACAGGAGACTTGTAACTTATGAGCTCATTTCTCCCAGATGACAAGATTTTCTTGCTCTAGTTAAGCATGCTGAAGATGTCTCCAAGTTTGTTAATCGTGCAGCCTTTGACTGCTTCAAATGCATCAGCAGAACCTCTGCTATTGCCATTGGTGCACGACGGATTGCCTGGCTACAGGCATCAGACTTGGAGACTTGGGTACAGGACAAGTTAGGCAACATTCCTTGCACGGGGGAGAATCTCTTTGGCAAGAACTGGCAGGAAAAGTCTAACGAGTTAGATGCTGACAATTCTACCTTAGATAGATTGTCAGTCTACAGCCACTCCAGCCAAAAGGAAGCCTTATAAAAAAAAAACCCCTCTTTTAGCAAAAAGAGGAAGTTTTATCCTTCCTATATCCAGCAGAGTCAAACTCCAGGTCAGGTTACCCAAAAGGGACAAACTAGACAGCAAAAGAAACCAAAAGGCCCCAGAGCCCAACCCGCTCTCCAGGTTCAGCCCCCTCAAGGGCTTGGACTCCTTCCTAGAGTGCTTTGCCTCCCTGCCTCTGAGGGGTCCCCAACCCATAATTTTCCGTGCAGGTTATGTCACTTGACAGATAGCATCAGATAACAGCAGAAGATTGGACTTTGTCCATGGTAGGAGAGGGGTACAAGCTTCATTTTCACAGCATGCCCCCTCCTACAATTCTAAAGCAATTCAATTCACAAACCTCTGCAGACAATCTGCTAGATCACGAGGTTTCCACACTTCTTGCCCAAGGGGCAATAGAGGAAGTACCCATTCTTCAGCAGGGTGCAGGGTTCTACTCCCCCTATTTTCTTATTCCAAAGAAAACAGGGGGACACAGACCCATTCTAGACCTCATAGAATTGAACAAATAACTGTTTCGAGAGAAATTCAAAATTATTTCTCTAGGAACTCTTCTGCCATGCCTTCAAAGCCAGGAGTGGCTTTGCTCTCTAGACTTAAAGGATGCATACACTCACATTCTCATCCATCCAGATCACAGGAAATTCTTACGTTTCCTTTTCAGGGGAAAATATTTCCAGTACAGGGTTCTTCTCTTTGGTCTCGCTTCAGCACCAAGGGTATTCATGAAATGCATGGCAGTAGTAGCTGCATTTCTACGAACCCTGGGGATTTTCGTCTTCCCTTACTTAGACGACTGACTCATTCGAGCCCCTAAAGTTGCAGAGGCCAGCACTGCACTGTCCCATACATTGCGAATCCTCCAATACTTGGTATTGGTAATAAACTTCCCAAAATCTCAACTAGTTCCTTCCCAATGCCTAGAATTCATAGGAGCCTGTCTAGACACCAGACAGGCAAGGGCTTTCCTTCCACAAGCCCGGTGTCTTCGCATAATGCAACTAGGTTCTCAAGCAGCAGGCAAATCCTCCCTCACTGCTCGAGAGCTACTGCCGTTACTGGGACATATGGCACCCACAGTTCATGTAGTCCCATATGCTTGCCTCCACATGCGAGCAGCTCAGTGGACCCTCTCCACACAGTGGACACAGGCCATGGGTCATTTGTCGGACAAAATAATAATCTCTCAACGACTAATTTTGTCCCTCCAACTGTGGCAATCACTAGAAAATCTGACAGTGGGGTCTCCGTTCCATCAACCCCTCTTTCAGGCCACCCTAACAGATGCATCACAGGTGGGTTGGGGAGCACACCTGAATCATCTCTCTACCCAGGGCACCTGGGCTCCACAGGAGGTTGGTTTACACATAAACCTCCTGGAATTAAGAGCAATCTATTTAGCTCTTTGAGTATTCCACGCCCAGCTCAGCTACAAGACAGTCTTAGTCCAGATGGACAATCAAGTAGCCATGTTCTATGTGAACAAGCAGGGCGGAACAGGCTCTCTGTCGTTATGCAACGAAGCTTTATGACTGTGGGCCCTGCTAGAGAGCATCAGATTCACCTTCTAGTGGTATATCTTCCAGGCATTCAAAACCTTTCGGCAGACAAACTCAGTCGAGTACTGCTGCCTCACGAGTTGTCCCTCCACCTAGACTAGGTGGCAAAGATATTTCATCTCTGGGGCACTCCAGACATAGACCTCTTTGCAAGTCCACTGAATGCCAAACTTTCCTGGTTCTGTTCCAGAATTCCGGCTCACAACTGTCAGGCAAGGGATGCCTTCCTCCTTCACTGGGTTCAGGGCTTCCTTTATGCCTTCCCACCCATTCCCCTCATCCCCAAAACACTCTTCAAGCTTCAGAGAGACAGGGGTCGCATGATTCTCATAGCACCACGATGGCCACGCATGCTCCAGATCTCCTTTCCCAGGATGGCACCCGAATTTCCAGTCCATGCACCTCACGACCTGGTTGCTGAAGGCTTTAGACCTCCAAGATTTCAACCTGTCCCAACAGGTAAAAGATATCCTTCAGGCTTCTAGAAAACTTTCCACAAGAAGATCTTATGCCTTCAAGTGGAAACGTTTTACTATATGGTTCTCCAAGAAGGGATTAAACCCCCTGGTCATACCCTTAGAATTGATATTAGAGTATCTCCTTCACTTATTGAATTCTGTTCTAAAGACCAATTCGGTAAGAGTCCATCTTAGTGCAATTGCAGCTTCTTATAAGCCTCTGAATGGACAACCAATTTCCTCTCATCCACTCCTATCAAGATTTATGAGAGGCCTTATATTAACTAAACCTCCCATCAAGCCACCACCGGTGGCATGGGATCTAAATCTAGTTCTTGGGCAGCTTATGAAGCCGCCTTTTGAACCTTTGGCCACTACAGCCCTACGTTTTTGACCTGGAAGGTCATCTTTCTAGTTGCAATCACCTTTGCCCATCGCATTAGTGAACTGCAAGCTCTAGTGGCTGATCCTCCTTATACTAGGTTTCATCATAAGGTTGTTCTTCAAACTCACCCACACTTTATGCCAAAGGTGTTTTCGCCTTTTCATTTAAATCAATCAGTTTATCTTCCTGTATTTTTTCCGAGGCCTCACGCCTCTAATGCCGAAAGAAACCTTCATACTTTGGATTGTAAAAGGGCTTTAGCCTTTTACATACAAAGAACACAGTAACATAGAAAGTCCTCACAACTTTTTATAGCTTTTGACCCTAGTCATTTGGGACTTCCAGTCTCCAAAAGAACTTTATCTAAATGGATTGCCCAATGCATATCCTTTGCTTATGAGAGTAAGGGTCTTACTCTTCAGGACCATGTCACAGCTCATAATGTGAGAGCCATGGCAGCTACTATGGCTAATCTCCACTCTGTGTCTATCAATGACATTTGTCGAGCAGCCACCTGGACTTCGGTACACACCTTCACAGCCCACTACTGCCTGGATAAAGCCTCCCGTCAGGATGCCTTCTTTGGCCAAGCTGTTCTTCCAAATCTCTTTCACACCTAAATCAACTCCTACCCACCAACCCTGGTGGGATGCCAGAGATCCATGGGAGGAAGGATTCCCACCTTCTAGGTTGGCACCTTCCTGGGACTATCTACCTGGCATCTTCAGCTATGGAGTCCCCCATATGTGAAGACTACATTCCTGCTTGTTCCTGGTGATAGCATAGTTACTCACCTGTAACAGGTGATCTCCGGGAAAGGCAGGAATTTAGTTTTCACAACCCACCCACCTCCCCTAGGAGTTGTCTCTCCCTCTCTCTGTCTTTCCTCTCTCCCTCTATCCTTTCACTCAGCTACAAACTTAACTGAAGAGGGACAGTTGGAAAGGCGGGAAGGCAGCGCGCATGTGCTGAGGGATGCTCCCAAAAGCGTTCCTGTTGGACGCTGGGAAGCGTTCCTGCTCAGGCTCCGTCGGTACTGACGATACCCACATGTGAAGACTAAATTCCTGCTGTTCCCGGAGATCACCTGTTACAGGTGAGTAACTACGCTTTCTCCATATGTAAAATCTGTTTTACATGTAAGAGTATTGCTGAAAGATTGCATGTACTGCTGAATGGACTGCATGTAGACAAGCAGTGTAATTTGGGCAGAGCAGAGGAGAGTTGCAATGTACATGTGAAATTTGTAAAATAGGCAGGCATAGGCATAGAATATATGCAGAAAATTTTACATCATCTTTGGAGAAGGTTTAAATTTGTGCCTTTGAATTTGTGCACAAACACAGCTGGTTCTGAGAACCCATTTTGTAAAGGCTGATAGGTACCTAAATTGCCTTTATAAAATAAACTTAAAATAGGATTCTTATATAAAATTACCTTCTCTATTAATATATGTAGGTAAAGGAACATGTGTTGGCTTTGTAGTCTAATATAGATGTTGGGGTAAATAGAAGTGCTTCATTAAAATGAAAGTGTTGTGATTTGATGTCTTAAACTACACTTGTTCTTTTAAAAGTGACTTTGCCATGCAAAACTTTAGGTGACCTTTGAAAATAGGGAAGGATGATAATTTTTGGATGCTATTTGGTTGCTTCTGGTAGATGTCCCATTTTTTCCCCAAAATAAAAAAAAATGTTTTAAAACTAGACAAAAGTATACCGATAGGAACTGATGGGAATTAGCAATGCTGAAGCCTTGAACAGAATAAATTTATTCAGGTTGGAGAACCATTTCAGAAAAATAAAGGACTGATTATATGTTTGTGTGAATGAATATTTTCAGGCTGGTCAGTGAGTGGATCTGAGAGGGGTAGTGGAGCGTCTATAATAGTTTCTTTACCATCAAGCTTGGAACAGTTCTTTTTATAATGCTGTCAGAAGTATCCTCTTTTGCTCACTGAACAACTGGTGACCGCTTATAACAGTTTTTGTTTAGCAAAAATCTGAAAGTGTATTGCTATTTATGTTCGAGAGGCTGAAAAAATATTGGGAAATAAAATCCTTTTATTTACAGTTTTGAAATGAATCTTATTATATTTTTCATTCTCAGGAAAAAATGGACAGAGCACTGCACTTATTGCAGAATATAGATCCAACGGATCCTAAGCCTGATGCATCAGATCTTCTGGATTTAGAAGGTATGTTTAGTGGTTGTTAGCTGCAGATAGTGCTAACATTTTCTGTCCTTAGTTTATTAGGGTTGCTGCTAGATTTACATCTGTCACTCTGGTTTTCTGTATATAGTGGTGAGGAATCACTTTTAAAGTGGCTAGAGGCTCATCTTGTATCTCATACCATGTAGTGTATGTATGTTAATGTTGTGGGATTGAGAGTAATGAGGCTTCTTAACCATATTGATTCCATAATTTTAAAACATTGTCATGACGACTGTGCCAGTATTTTTTTTTTCAGTTTTATGGAGATATAGATAGTGTGAAGTGCTTTTTGTAATGGGTCATCCTAGACATGCAAATCAAGTCCCTAATGAACAAAGGGAAAAAGTGTGGAAACGCATAGTCGTAGCAACTTATGATTCTTTTGATATGTTTATGTTTATTACATTTGATATACTGCTCAGGCCAAGAAGCATCAGAGCGGTTTACAATCCTACATTTATGTTATGGAAAATAAGAAAAGAACGCCATTAATAAGATAGGACAGACTAGGAGAAACAGGTAGACAAAGTGATAGCACAGATAGGAGAAAACAGAACAGCAGACTACCTTCACAAACTACAGGCATGACAAATAGACTCACAATTTCTGTATGATTTTAATCATTCGCCACGGACCCCGCCTAAGGGCCACATATGACATAGGTATTGGTACCCAGAGACTAGATTTAGCCAAGAAAAAGTCTTGTTTCACTAATCTATTTTATCTTTTTGAAGACTGTGTGAATAAACAGGTAGATAAAGGTTAGACAGTTGATATAATGTTTCTGGATTTCAGAAAGCCTTTGACAAGGCCCCTTGAGAGATTTTTGGGGAAATTTAAGTCATGGGATAGAAGGTAGTGTACTATAGTGGAATAGAAACTGGTTAAAAGACAGAAAACCAAAGTAGGGCTAAATGTCCAATTTTCTCAACAAGAGAAAGGTGAATAGTGGAGTACACCAGGGATTTATGCTGGGCTTGCTGCTTTTTAACATATTTATAAATGGCCTGAAAATGGGAATAATGAGCGAGATGATTAATTTTGTGTCAAAATTTGTTCAAAGTTGTTAAAACACAAGAGGATTGTGAAAAATTGTAGACAAGTACAAAGTTATGCGCTTAGGGAAGAACAATCCAGTCTACGGTTACATTATGCAACGTTCCAAATTAGGAATCACCACTCAGGAAAAAGACGGGGGATTCCATCCCATTCTTAGATCTAAGGGATCTGAACAAATTCGGTTTGTGAGAAGTTCAAAGTAGTTTCCCTCAGCCACCCTCACTCTCTGCCTACAAAAGGAGGATTGGCTGTTTCCTGGATTTTGAAGGATGCTTGTACCCACATATAGATACATCCTCATTGCAGTAATTATCTGCAGTTCGTCAAGGGAAGCACTACCACCAGTACCACATACTACCCTTTGGCCTTGCATCCACTTCTTGAGATTTCATCAAGTGTCTTGTGGTTATCACAGTATATCAATGCAGATGTATCTACACAATTAATATGTTTCCTTATTTGGACAATTGGCTGGTCAAAAGCACATCTCGGGAAGGAGCTCAGAAATCCGTAAGCATAACCAAACAGGTGTTGCAGTTGCTATGGTACATCTTAAATTACCCCAAATCCAATCTGAGTCCGTCACTTTAATTTGAAAATCATAGGAGCTCTGCTAGATATGATTCGAGCAAAAGCCATTCTTCCACAAGGAAACTTTACCGAGTTGGTTACCATAATGGCAGATGTTCAAAGGGGTCAGTAGACGTTGGTGAGATACATGTTGAATGTTGGGCCACGTGGTATCAACTATGTACGTAACACCCTTAGAACGTCTCAAGATGAGACAAGCTCAGTGGATTCTTAGCATACAGTGGATGCAGGCCACTCACAGGCTCTGAGGCATCATTTTTATCGTAGTTCTGCTCTGGAATCCTTTGACCTGATGGATGGTTCATGCAAATCTGGCCCAAGGAATTCTTTTCTAAATGCCTTCCTACTGAAAAGTACTCATGACAGATGCATCCAAATTGTGCTGGGGAGCCCATGTAGATGAGTTCTACACTCGGGGTCTGTGGATGAGTTCTACACTCGGGGTCTGTGGTCCTCCCAGGAGCGTCTCCATCAGATCAAATTCCTTGAACTGAGAGCAATCATAAACATTCTAAAGGCATCCAGAATCAGTAGGCCAGTCAAATCGTGATGATTCAAACAAATTCTGGAGGCTAAATTTAAGCTTTTAGGTAGAAAGTTGAAATCCAGAACGTCCAGGGTAGCGTTCTCCGAAATGCTTCCCGTTCCACGTGCAGGACCCAAAAGGCAGGCAGAGCTCTGGAGTCTCAATGCGTGGATGAGATGATGGTGCAAGGATGAGGGTTTTGGATTTGTTAGGAACTGGGGAACCTTCTGGGGAAAGGAGGGGTTCTTCCGAAGGGATGGGCTTCACCTTAACCAGGATGGAACCAGACTGCTGGCATTAACCTTTAAAAAGGAGATAGAGAAGCTTTTAAACTAGAAAATAGGGGAAAGCCGACAGTCGCCCAAGAGCATATGGTTCGGAAGACGGTATCCTTGAAGGATACTACCAAAAGCAGAGAGGTTCCAAAAAAGAGTAAAGTGGCCCAAATGCCCTTGAGTATGGTGCAGACAGAGCATAAAGATTCCAAATTACCCATGCCTACCAATAGCCAGATTAATATTAATAAAATAGTTTCTAAAATGCTTGTATGCAAATGCTAGAAGTCTAAACAATAAGATGGGAGAGTTAGAATATATAGTACTAAATGAGAGGGTAGATATGATTTGAATCTCAGAGACATGGTGGAAGGAGGATAACCAGTGGGACACTGTGATACCTGGGTACAAACTATATCGTAATGATAGAACTGATCAAATTGGTGGAGGAGTTGCGCTCTACGTTAGAGAGGGCATTGAGTCAGAAAGGATTAAAGTTTTGCGGGAAACTAAATTTGCTGTAGAATCTTTATGGATTGAAATTCCATGTATGAAGGGGAAGGTGATGGCAGTGGGGGTGTACTGTCGACCGCCTGACAAGAATGAACAAATGGATGATGAAATGCTCAAAGAAATCAAGGAAGCTAACAAAAGTCACAGCACAGTAATAATAATGGGTGATTTCAATTACCCCGGTATCGACTTACATCAAGCTTGGGTGTTTAAAAATATTATCCTGGAAGCCCAGACCAGCTGTATTCCATGCATTAAGAAAAGTGGAAGAAAGTCCAAAAAACTGCCAGCATGGTTTAAAGGTGAGGTCAGAGAGGCTGTTGCTGCCAAAAAAGCATCTTTCAGGAAATGGAAAAAAGAGCCAAATGACAAAAACTGGAAACAGCACAAGCACTGGCAAGTTAAATGCAAAGCATTGATAAGGCAGGCAAAGCGAGAATTTGAGAAGAAACTTGCTATGGAAGCAAAAACGCGAAATAAAGACTTTTTCAAGTACATTCGTAGCAAAAAGTCTGTGACAGAGTCGATTGGACCGTTAGATGATAGAGGGGTAAAAGGGGCAGTAAGTAGACAAGGCTATAGCGGAGAGACTGAATGAATTCTTTGCTCCAGTCTTTTCTGAGGAAGATGTAGGGATGTTACCCAAGACTGAAGTGCTATTTAAAGGTGATACTGCAGAGGAATTGAGAGAAATATCGCTACACCGGGAAGATGTATTACAACTATTTGATAAACTGAACAGTAGCAAATCACCTGGACCAGATGGTATACATCCAAGGCTGTTGAAAGAAGTGAAATATGAGATTGCAGATCTGCTATTAGTAATCTGTGAACTTTCATAAAAATCATCTGTAATACCTGAAGATTGGAGGATCTCCAATGTAATGCCAATTTTTAAAAAGGGTTCCAGGGGTGATCCAGGAAACTACAGACCGGTGAGCCTGACGTCAGTACCGGGAAAAATGGTAGAAGCCATCATAAAAAACAAAATTACTCAGCATGTAGATAGTCATGGCCTAATGGGAGACAGCCAACATGGCTTTAGACAAGGAAGATCTTGTCTTACTAATCTGTTATGTTTTTTTGCAGGTGTGAATAAACAGGTAGACAAAGGTGATTCGGTTGATATAGTGTATCTGGACTTTCAGAAAGCCTTTGACAAGGTCCCTCATCAGAGACTTTTGGCAAAACTAAAAAGTCATGGGATAGGAGGCAGTGTACTATTGTGGATCGGGAACTGGTTAAAAAATAGAAAGCAGAGGGTAGGGCTAAATGGCCAATTTTCCCAATGGAGAAAGATGAATAGTGGAGTACCCCAGGGATCTGTACTGAGTGCACTGCTTTTTGACATATTCGTAAATAACCTGGAAAAGGGAATAACTAGTCAGGTTATCAAATTTGCAGATGACACAAAACTGTTTATAGTTGTTAAAACCCAAGGGGATTGCGGAAAACTGCAGGAGGATCTGGATAAATTGCAAGACTGGGCATCCAAAATTGAATGTGGACAAGTGCAAAGTTATGCACCTAGGAAAGAACAACCCAAACTATGGTTACACGATGGAAGGTTCCACATTAGGAACCACCACCCAGGAAAAAGATTTAGGCGTCATCGTGGATAACATGTTAAAACCCTCCGCCCAGTGTGCAGCGGCGGCAAAGAAAGCAAATAGAATGCTAGGTATCATAAGGAAAGGAATTGAAAATAAAACAAAGGATATTATAATGCCTCTGTATCATTCCATGGTACGACCGCATCTTGAATGTTGTGTGCAATTCTGGTCGCCGTATCTTAAAAAGGATATAGCGCTATTAGAAAAGGTACGGAGAAGAGCTACCAAAATGGTAAAGGGGATGGAAGGCTACTCCTATGAAGAGAGGCTACTAAGGTTAGGGCTCTTCAACCTGGAAAAGAGACGGCTGAGGGGAGATATGATAGAGGTCTATAAATTAATGAATGGAGTGGAACAGGTAAACTTAGATCAATTGTTTACGCTATCAGAATATAGAAAGACTTGGGGACATGTAATGAAGCTGCAGGGTAAACTATTTAAGACAAATAAGAGAAAATATTTTTTCACTCAACATGTAATCAAACTCTGTAATTTGTTACCGGAGGATGTAGTAAAGGCTGTTAGTGTAGCTGGGTTTAAAAAAGGTTTGGACAAGTTCCTGGCGGAAAGGTCCATAAACCATTATTAAAAAGGGACCCAGGATATCAATGCTTGACCCAATACAAGCTTTGTGGAACCTGTGTCTCTTGGGGATACTGCTAAGTACGTATGACCTAGTTTGGCCACTATTGGAAACAGGATACTGGGTTTGATGGACCTTGATCTGACGCAGTATGGCATATCTTATGTAACCAGATAGCCATGTGCTTCCTCATCAAAAAGGTAGGAACTGGCTTGTACCTCCTGTGTTGGAAAACTGTCAGGATGTGGAACTAAGCCATCTCTGAGGATGATTCTGAGCCACTTACCTGGCTGAAGAATATAATGCCCTATCAGATAAAGGCAAAGATGAATCCTGTGTTCCAACGTCATGATTGGACCCTGGATAGGAAAGTGACATTACAAATCTATTTGGGAGTAGGGGGAGGACCGTGTGAGTGTGCTCAGGACATAAAATATGGAAGAGGCAGTGATGTCATAACTGGGACTTCCAGAAAACCTGATAAGAGAGTTTGTGCATGTGGCTGAGTGGAGGGAGGGTAGTGCCAGATTTACAGTTGCATAGGGTGCATTTCTACCTTGCTACAGTCTGCTGAGGAGGTAAGCGACTCAGTTTAACTCCAGGATGGGGAGACATGACAAAGTAGCCTTGGATGCTTTCCTCCTTGTTTGAGAGTGAGGGTCTTCTGTATGCATATCCTTCAATACCTCTCATAGCAAAAATACACCTGAAACTTAAAGAATGGAGGAACCATTATCCTCATAATGCCCAATTGGTCTTGCCAGCTGTGATTTCCTGCTCCTGTAACTTTCAATCTGTGAGACAATTCAGTTAGATACTTTGCCAACCCTAATCTTGCAGGATTGAGGGATGTTGTTGCTTTCCAATATCAAGTCCCTAGCCCTCAAGTTGTATGTTTATTTATTTATTTATTTATTTACAGTTTCTTTTATACCGCACTATTCGACATCAGCGCGGTTTACAATGAACAGAAACTACACTTACCAAATATTGATCAGTGCTTACAATAAACAGCTGGGTATACATTAAACAGGTTTACATTCAACAGGTTTCATAAACAGAGGAACATAATAACTATGTACAAAAAGCAACTATGTACAGAACAACTAGGCGCAGCTATATGTTTCTTGATGAGGGAAGAAGCAAGGTGAGATTGCAGCTCTTCGCGTTAAGACTATGGAGAGCATGGGTTTAACGTGTTGACATGGGGTGTAGAGGTAGGTTGGTGTGAGGCAGTGTCTGAAATATTGTAGTGCTGCAAGAACAGGTGATGCTTCAGTGCCTTCCTGAACTGGGAGAGGTCACTGATGGTTCTGATTTCTGTTGGTAGGGCATTCCAACATGATGGTGCGAAGTAAGAGAAGGCTCTGGATCTGGTGGCTTGAGAGCACTTCGTGATTGCCTTGGGTAATACAAGAGAATTGGAGGCAGTTGATCTCCTTGCGCGATTAGGGGGTGTAGTTGATATCAGGTCGGTGATAGAAGATGCGGAGTTATTATTGATCGCTTTGTGAGTCATGGTAAGGATCTTGAAAGAGATTGAATAGAAGACCTAACACTATCCTCCTGCCGGTTAGTGTCACCAATGCCCTACTAGCTTCCAGGAGCATTTCCACTAGAATGTTGTACAATTTTAAGTGGAAGTGGTTTGCTTTTTTGGTGTGATCTTTCCACTGTCCCACACACAAATCGCTTGAGTACCTTCTACATTTGTCAGAGCTTGATTTGAAAACCAACTCAGTAAGAGTCCACCTCGGAGCAATTGGTGCTTATCACCATCTTGTAGAAGGAAAACCCATCAGCCTTTATTTCTTTACTTCATGCAAAGCTTGTTTCTCTCTAAGCCTCCCCTCAAGCCTCCCACTGGGTCTTGGGACCTCAGTATGGTTTAAACTCAGCTGATGAAGGCTCCCTTTTGAGCCACTGAATACCTATGGACTGAAGTACCATACTTGGAAGGTCTTGTTTTTAGTGGTGGTGATATCACATTTGAAGTTAGTGAGCACCAGCATGGTAATAATGGATCAAACTTCCACCAGGTTTTACAGCAATAGGATGGTTTTGCATATGCATCCCAAGTTCCTTCCTAAGGTGTTGTCGAAGTTCCAACTTAATCAGTCAGTTGTCCTACCAATATTTTTCCTAGAAGGGGAAAAGCACACTACACATGTAAGATTGCAAGGGATCCTTGGCCTTCTACCTGGAGCAGACTAAAGCCCTTAGAAAATCTACTGAACCTTTTGTTTCTTTGACCCTAGCAAGCTGGAGCCTGCTGTCAGCAAACATACTCTTCCAATTTGGCTAATGGACTGTATTTCCTTCGCTTATTCCCAGGCAGGCTTGACAGTAAGCTAATGGCATGTAAATTACCACTCTGTTAAAGTGTGCGCTATCAGATAAAACATCACATTCCTCAATAGTAAGATGCAGCTATTTGCTGCATAACAAGTAAGCATCTTCCTTCTGTCAATATGTGGCAGGAAGGGAGATAAAGGAAAAAAATGAGGCCCCACACTCCTGATCCTTTCCCATCTAATCTCCTCCCTTCATCAACTCCAAAAACCACTTAGAAATTCTCATTGCTGACTCATGTGGCCCCTTTCCCCCCATCCCCTAAAAATCACTGGTGGCCCAAGTGGCCACAATACCTCCAATGCCTTCCCCCCCAAAAATATTTGTGGTGGCCTATGGTGGTTCATGGTGCCAGGTACACTCTGCTCCCAATGATGGCTGGCAGGAGCGATGCCCACACACTCCTATCTCCATACTGCCATCTTGAAAAATGGCTGCACTTGACCCTGTGCACAGGGGTCAGTTTGCCAAATAACATACTTCTGCTTAAAATGAAATAGTGTTTTTTTTATCCCGCTATATTATTAGGAAACAGAGAATGACTTTGTTTTATGTTTGTTATGCAAGGATGCATTATTCAAATGTATTTCTTTGTGTGATCAACAGATGTCTGCCAACAGATGGGTCCTATGATAGATGAAAAACTAGAAGAGATTGATAGGTGAGCCATTACTTTTTTTTAAAGTTTATCATCAAGAAGGGGTGGTGAGAATTTGTTTAAATATAGATACCCTGTTATCAAAGTATATTAATTTCAAATCTGTGCCCGTCAGATTGTTCTATTGCTATCATATTCCATGATGATCTTATGAAGACCATGTTTCTCAGTCTAGTCCTGGAGGCACAACCAACCAGTGTGTGTTTCAGGCTATCCACAATGAATATGCATGAGATGTAGTTGCATACATGGGGTTTATAACATATGTAAGTGCATATTTGCAATGAAGAGGAATTTAGAAAAGATGTCCAAGTGCAATCTGGGACGTCTAAGCCAGAACATATGGGGGGGGGGGGGGGGGGAAGCAGGCACATCCAGGTACAGGCATGATTTTCACAAATGAGGACATGCCCAATATGGACGTCTGTCAGGGCGTCCACATAGACATCCCCAGAATAGCATTTCAGAATCTGGATGTCTAGGAATAGCCTAATGGTTAGAGTAGTGGGCTAGATGTAGGGAAGCCAGGGTTCAAATCCCATTGCTGCTATCATTGAAATTGTGCTGAGTACTGGGGATGATGGAATGCTTTCTTCTCTACACTCTGGATGTTTTTCAGCCAAAATGAGCACTTTTCAGATGCCTGTTCATGCCTAGATCAGGTCTAAACTTAGATGTCAATCTGGATGTCCAGGAAGTTTCTGAGATCAGGTGGGAATGTCCAGGTTCCTGAGACCCCCCCCCCCCGCCTCCACCACGCCCCCATTCAGACTTGGACATCCTCATGGTTTCTAAAATGGCTCTGGAGACGTTTCTGTGCTTTGGACATCTATATCCCCATTTTCAGACATCCGAAGCACAAATAGGGCTTCCAAAATGATCCCCAATGTTGAGAATTAGACTGGTTAGTTATGCTTTGAGAACAGAGCTGGAAACATAGTCTTAGAAAACATTTGGTTACAGTAATGTTAGAAATGAATGATCATTGATTTCAGTTCAATAACTTATTTGGAATTGCAATGCCGAGCATTCTGTTTATATTTGAGGGCCTGACTGGTGAGATAATGAGCCTGTGAAGTAATACTGAGGGGGCAGTATTCAAAAGGCTGCATACTGCATAAAGTAAAGCTTATCTTTATGCATGATATTCAGTGGACCTTAACTTTAAATAGATAACTTAATCAAGATAAAGGCTTGATATTTCTATTACACACATTAAATTTAGTATCTGCCGCCCAATATCGCCCCTCCTTTTTACTACATAGGTGCATTTTGCACAAACATTGTGTCCCCAGGCGCCCCTACTGGCGTAGGAAATAAGGGCGTCCGGTGACATTTAATTTATTTTAAGGAGTGGTTGAGCTGAAGGACCAGGAGGATTCTGGTCCTTGTAGTGCAGAACTCCTTACAAAGAACAATCTACGCCAAAGTGTAGGGTAATAAGGCTTTATTTCCCCGGTCAACGCTTAGGTTCAATAAGACACAAAAGAAAATGAAGGTAATTCTTTCCTCTAACAAAAAGGTTCCACCGTTATATAAACAGTTAAGGGTTGTAGGCTTCACAATTAACTGTTTATCTGGGTTAAGACTTCTTTCAAATCAATAGAAGTTAACATCAGGAAACAAATGGTGGACCATCGCACACTCCTTACTCGTCTTCAGGATGCCGGTCTTTCTGGTGTGGTTCTTCAATGGTTTCACTCTTTTCTTTCCTGTCGCTCTTTTTCGGTTGTAACCGGGTCCTCTTCCTCAGCTTCCACTCCTCTCTCCTGTGGTGTACCCCAAGGGTCTGTTCTTGCCCCTCTGCTCTTTAATATTTTTCTAGCCCCTCTTGCCCTTATAATCCAGCAGTTTGGTATCTCGGCATATTATTATGCCGATGACATCATTTTATTACATCATACCAACTCTCTTACGCCTGATCTTTCCCCTCTTAATCTTTGCCTCTCCGCCGTTGCCTCCTGGTTCTCCTCCAATTTTCTTCATGTAAACCCGGCTAAGTCTTTTTCTATTTGGTTCACATTTGGAAGCCCCTCCCCCACCTGCACTCCCTCTTTTTCTACCCAACCTATTCCTCTTGTTTCCTCTATTCGTTACCTTGGTGGTGGTCTTGATTCTGCACTTTCTTTCAAGGAGCATATCTCCTCAGTAGTCCAGCGTTCTTTTCTTTCCCTTAAACAGCTCCGGGCTGTGCGTCCCTTTCTCTCTTCTTCTGTCCTGGCTACACTTCTCCTTTCCTTTGTGATGTCTCATCTTGATTATTGTAATGTTTCCCTAGCTGGTCTCCCTCAGTCCCAACTCTCTCGTCTGCAGCGTGTCCAGAATACTGCCGTTCGTCTTCTCACCTACGCTTCTCGCTACGATCATGTCACCCCTCTTCTTCTCCAACAGCACTGGTTACCCATCCCATTTCGTGTCTAGTATAAAATTCTCATTGTTGCACATAGGGTGGTTCGCACGGGTACCCCTCTCTACCTTGCTGATCAGATCCATTTCCGCACTTCTCATCGTTTGCTCCGCTCCATTCACACAAACTGGTTGTCCCTCCCTTCTCCCTCCCAAGCTCACCTTGAATCTACCCGTTCCTCTGCTTTTTACTTCCTAGGCCCTAAACTTTGGAACTCGCTCCCCCCTTTCCTCCGTGCAGAAGAGTCTTTCCAATCTTTCAAAGCGCAACTCAAAACCCATCTCTTTTGTCTGGCGTTTAACCTCCCACCTACAGTCATGTCTCCCTCTCCCTCCTCCTGCTGATGTGTGTTCTGTCATTTTTCTCTGCCTTTTCTCTAGTCTTTCCTGTTTTTAATGGCGTTCCTTTCCTCCTTAGCACTCTATTTTTAAGGTTTTTAAATTATTTTAATTTTATTGTAAACCGCTCAGATACCTTTGGTCTTGGGCGGTATAATAAATCTTTATCTCCAGGAACAAGCAGGAATGAGTCCTCACATATGGGTACGTCGGTACCGACGGAGCCTGCGCGGGAAAGCTCCCCAGCTTCCCAAAAAGGAAAGCTTTTGGGGCTTCCCACAGCACATGCGCGCTGCCTTCCCGCCTTCCTGACCAACTCTCCTCAGTTCTTCTTTTTCCGCGGAGCCAGCAGGTCGTGTTCCTGTCACCGCTGAAGAATTTCTTGTTTTAAAAGTTTTTCTGACCGCGTATCTGCCTTCCCCGATTCCGAACCGGTACCGCCGGTCTTTATTTCTTTGTTTCTTTAAAAAAATATATATTTTTTTTTTTCTTTTTCCACACTTAGTGTATTTCTTTTTGTGAGGCCTACCGCCTTTACAAATTCTCCCTCATGGAGAAACCATCTTCTGGTTTTAAAAAATGCACCAAGTGCTCTGGTACTATTTCAGTCACAGACACCCATGAGTGGTGTCTTAAATGTTTGGGCCCTGACCATTCGGTTCCGGATTGTCCATCCTGCTCTCTGATGTCCAAACGGGGCTTACAGAACCGAGCAGCTAAATTTCATGTGCTGTTTTCCACAGATAATCCAGCATCAGCATCATCCAGGTCTTCATCTCCGGATGGATCTCAGGTAACCAAACATTCCTCGGGCAAGTCTTCAAGGGGCAAATCTCCCTCAAAGCAGAGAGAGGCCCTTGGGTTCGACCCTGAAGACCCTGCCCCAGCCAAACAACCCCGGCGGGAAGCTCTGGCTTTCAAAGCTCCTCCTATGGGGTTACAGGTTGACATCAATGGCACGGCCTCGACCGATCACCTGTTAGACTGCTCTGGGGTACCGGCTCAAACCGGTACCGACATCTAGGCAGTTGTGGCGTCAATGGGTACTACGGTACAATCCATGCAGCAGGCCATAATGGCTTTTATTAATGCTGCGACGCCCTCGGTACCGCAACCGTCGGTTCCAACCCCGGTTCCGGTACCACAACCGATACCGGTACCCAGAGCATCTACTTCCAGTAGAAGGCCGGTACCGGATTTTGCTTCCTGCGATATTCTCGGTACCGACCCGGCTCCCGGTACGCCCGAGGTCGATACCGGTCGGTACCCGTATCAATCTCTGGAAGCAAGTAGGCGATACTTCGAGTCTTCTGAGGATGCCGATACCTCAGATGATTCTGATGAAGCATCCCTTATTCTTCCTGAGGAGCCTTCTTCCCCAAAGAGAAGAATGTCTCCTCCAGAGGACTTGTCCTTTCAGGACTTCATCTTGGAAGTTGCCAAGGGACTTTACATTACAGTATCCTCTGAAAAGGAACCTAGAGCTCAAAAATTAGACATTTTAGGATACTCTAAGGTTCCCAAAGAGGCAGTCACCTTACCCATTCATAATATTCTCCAAGAACATATGATGGATTTATGGGAGGCTCCTCTTACACTATCTCCACATTCTCGTCGGTTGGATACCATGTATCGGGTCCCTCCTTCTCCTGGTTTTCAAAAAACCCAGCTTCCTCACCATTGTATTGTGGTGAAGTCTGCTATGAAAAAGATTAAGAGTACCAAAAGGCACTCTTCTACCCCTCCAGGAAGAGAATGTAGAACGTTGGATGCTTTTGGCAGGAAAATCTTTCAGGCTAGTATGCTTATTGCCAGAATCAACTCCTACAGCCTCTATATGGGCATGTTTCTAAAGGAGCTTGCTCTTAAAGTACAAGATTTTCTCCCCTTTATTCCAGAGGATAGAAAAGAGGAGTTCCTGCTTCTGTTAAAGCATATCCAAGATGTGTCAAAGTTCTCCAATAGGGCTGCCTTTGACTCTTTTGAGGGAGCTAGTAGAGCATCTGGCATAGCCATAGCTGCTCGTCAAATTGCTTGGCTCCAGGCCTCTGACCTGGAATCCTGGGTGCAAGATGGCCTAGGCAATTTACCTTGTACAGGTGAAAATCTCTTTGGCAAAGAGTGGCAAGTCAAAGCCATTCAAATGGATGCAGAGAATGCTGCTTTGGATAGACTCTCTAAGTCTACTTCACTCCCTGCCAAAAAGAAGTCTTTTAAGAAATCTTTCTACAAAAAGCCTAGATTTGGTTCCAATGCTGGCCAGTCATCCGCTCAAGTTCGCTTTGTTCCTAAGCGACAGCAGACTAAACAGGCCAGAACAAAGCCTGCAGGGGCTGCTACGCTTCAACAGTCCCAACCCCCTCAGGGTTTTTGACTTACTTCTAGAGAACATACCCTTTCTGGCTCTGCAGCAACCAGAGCCTCTCACCGTTCCAGGAAGACTGACTCATTTTGCTCCCAGATGGGAACAGATTACATCAGAGCAGTGGACCCTCTCCATCATCAGAGAGGGATACAAACTGCATTTTTCCAGCCTTCCTATCTATCCCAGGGTGAGACATTTCATCTCTCCCCCATCTCTCCTACACCTGTTGGATCAGGAGGTGAATACCCTGCTTGCCCAAGGGGCAATAGAACAGGTTCCCCTCCTCCAACAGGGCTCAGGGTTCTACTCCCCCTATTTTCTGATACCAAAGAAAACAGGAGGACACAGACCCATCCTAGATCTGAGAGAATTAAACAGATTCCTGTGCAAGGAAAACTTCAAAATGCTCTCTCTGGGTATTCTCCTTCCTTACCTTCAGAGTCAGGACTGGCTTTGTTCTCTAGACCTAAAGGATGCGTACACACATATACTCATCCACCCATCCCACAGAAAATTCCTTCGATTTCTGTTCCAGGGAGAACATTTCCAGTACAGAGTACTCCCCTTCGGTCTAGCCTCTGCTCCAAGAGTGTTCACAAAATGCATGTCAGTAGTGGCTGCATTTCTACGCACTCAGGGAATCTTTGTCTTCCCATACCTAGACGACTGGCTCATCCGAGCTCCATCTCAGTCTCAGGCTCAGACTTCCCTGGACCACACCATCTGCATTCTGCAGTATCTGGGACTTGTCATCAATCTGCAAAAGTCTCAACTCACCCCTACTCAATCCCTAGAATTCATAGGGGCCTGGTTAGATACCACCACAGCAAGGGCCTATCTTCCCCAGGCACATTGCCACCGGCTAGTGCACCTGGCCTCTCAGATTCAGTCCAGAACTCACTTGACTGCCCGAGAGATGTTACAATTGCTAGGCCACATGGCCTCCACAGTTCATGTGGTGCCTTATGCTCGCCTGCATATGAGAGCAGCTCAATGGACTCTGTCCACTCAGTGGACCCAAGCATCAGGAGCTCTCTCCGACCAAATAGAAACCTCCAAACGTCTCTTTGGGTCTCTCCAGTGGTGGATGTCCATTCAAAACCTGTTGCTGGGGTCCCCCTTCCAACCGCTTCCACCCCAGGCAACCCTCACTACAGATGCCTCCCAGACAGGCTGGGGAGCTCATCTTCAAGACCTCTCCACTCAAGGCCTTTGGTCTCCGCAGGAGACTGCCCTTCATATCAACCTTCTGGAGCTTCGAGCAATTTTCCTTGCTCTCAAGGTCTTTCATACCCTCCTCTACAACATGACAGTGCTTGTTCATACCGACAATCAAGTAGCCATGTTCTACGTAAACAAACAAGGAGGGACTGGCTCTCTGTCGCTTTGCAACGAAGCTCTCAGACTGTGGGCCTTCGCCAGAGAGCATCAAATCCATCTCCTGGCAGTATATCTCCCAGGAATTCAAAACTCTTGGGCAGACAGACTCAGCCGAGTTCTGCTTCCACACGAGTGGTCCCTGCACATGGATCAGGTACTCAGAATCTTTCAGAAATGGGGAACCCCGGACATAGACCTCTTTGCAAGTCCGTGGAATGCCAAACTTCCCCGGTTCTGTTCCAGAACTCCATGTCAGGGGGTTCAGGCCAGGGATGCCTTCCTCCTTCATTGGGGTCAGGGCCTCCTATATGCCTTTCCACCCATTCCTTTGATTCCCAAAACTCTGTTCAAACTGCAGAGGGATCACGGATCTATGATCCTCGTAGCTCCACGCTGGCCACGCCAAATGTGGTTCCCTCTACTTCTGCATCTCTCCCAGGGTCCCTCCCTGGACCTGGGAGCTGCTCCAGACCTTCTGTCTCAGGAGGAGGGGACTTTGTGGCACCCAAACCCCAAGTCCCTCCACCTCAGAGCATGGTTACTGAAGGCCTAGACCTTCAAGACTTAAATGTCTCTCAACAAGTGAAAGATATCCTCCATGCTTCCAGAAAACCTTCCACAAGGCGTTCTTATGCTTTTAAATGGAAGAGATTTTCCATTTGGTGTGCTCAAAAGGATCTTGATCCTCTTGCTCTTCCTATCAATTCTCTATTGGAATATCTCCTGCATCTCTCCAATGCAGGCCTTAAAACGAATTCAGTAAGGATCCATTGGAGTGCTATTGCAGCATCCCTCAAGCCTCTCAATGGACAACCTATTTCCTCTCATCCTCTTATTGCAAGATTCATGAGAGGCCTAACTTTAACTAAACCTCCCATTAGGCCTCCTCCGGTGGCATGGGACTTAAACTTGGTTCTTGGTCAGCTTATGAAGCCACCTTTTGAACCCTTAGCCACTACCTCCTTGAAATTTCTTTCCTGGAAGGTTATTTTCCTCATTGCAGTCACTTCAGCTCGTCGCATCAGTGAGCTGCAAGCCTTAGTGGCGAATCCACCCTATACAAGGTTCCATCATGATAAGGTAGTCCTTAGGACAAATCCACACTTTATGCCTAAGGTGGTTTCACCTTTTCATCTTAATCAAGAAGTATACCTACCTGTCTTCTTTCCAGCTCCTCATGCATCCAGTGCAGAGCGGAACCTTCATACTCTAGATTGTAAAAGAGCTCTTGCCTTTTACCTCCATAGGACTCAGCCACATCGAAAGTCTTCCCAACTTTTTGTTGCTTTCGATCCTTCTCATTTGGGACTTCCAGTCTCAAAACGAACGCTTTCCAATTGGATTGCTCAGTGTATTTCGTTTGCTTACCAGAGTAAAAACATTTCTCTGGAGGGCCATGTCACAGCTCACAATGTGAGAGCCATGGCCACCTCTATGGCTCATCTTCACTCTGTATCCATAGATCAGATCTGTCGAGCAGCCACCTGGGCCTCGGTTCATACCTTCACAGCCCATTACTGCTTGGATAAGGACTCCCGCCGGGATGCCTTATTTGGTCAGGCTGTCCTCAAACACCTGTTCCATTCTTAAACAACTCCTGCCCACCTTCCCTTAATGGATGCCTGAGATCCATCGGAAGATGAAATACCTACGGAGGGGATCTCCCAGGCATCTCAGCTAGGGAGTCCCCATATGTGAGGACTCATTCCTGCTTGTTCCTGGAGATAGCACAGTTACTTACCTGTAACAGGTGATCTCTGGGAACAGCAGGAATAGTCCTCACAACCCACCCACCTCCCCTAGGAGTTGTATCTCTTTCTCTTCCTTTCCTCTCTCTATTGTCTCAGCTTTAAACTCGAACTGAGGAGATTTGCCAGGAAGGCGGGAAGGCAGCGCGCATGCGCTGTGGGAAGCCCCAAAAGCTTTCCTTTTTGGGAAGCTGGGGAGCTTTCCCGCGCAGGCTCCGTCGGTACCGACGTACCCATATGTGAGGACTATTCCTGCTGTTCCCAGAGATCACCTGTTACAGGTAAGTAACTGTGCTTAATAAACATAAACTTCACCATATGCAGAGTTATCTTTTCTCTATAGATCTAGCAAGGCAATCAAGCTAGTTCTTGAACAAAAGTTACATTCCATTGGTTCACTCTGAGGAATGGGAACACTGGTTTCACAATCAAAGTCCATTGACTCTGGGTCACTCCCTTCTTCAATGCTATGACTGTCTTCAGTATCTGTTAACTCCTCCCAGGGGTTCTTCTGTTTCTCATACAACTTCCTTAGCACACTATTAGGAAGTGCTTTTAAAAGGTTAGCTTTACTTCTTCTAACTTCCTGAGGCGTATCTATTTGCATAAGGTTTTCATCACTTAAACTTTCTCTTATAATGAAAGGCTTTTCATACCTTGGCTTCTGTAGGCTGCCACACCCAGGACTCAGCTTGTGACGTAGCTTCTCAGGCTGACAAGCTGTTCTGTGCACTGCTCTACAATCAGAGTTACCAGGAAAACCTGACGTGGATTTCCACTCTCTGTGTTTCTGGGCAAAAGTATCCCTGTAGAAGGAATCTCCTTTCCTTGTGCCTTTCTGGTTTAGCATAGGAGACTTACTTGGGCTAGGAGAATTGCTTTCATCAGGCAAGCTGCTTCTTTGGTTTGCTTGGCTTTGGACTCCGTTCCAATACCTTTGGCTTCTCTGGACTTTATCCCTTTGAGTATACCTCTTTTGGATTCTGTCTCCTTGAGTTGGCTGCACATGGAAGCCTTCCTCTTCCAGACTTCTCTCACTGGTCCTGCTGCCGGTCCTTCTGACCTCGCTCTTGCCACTTCCCCAGCACTTGCTCTTGCCTCCGCCTCTGCCTGTTCCTCTTCCTGTTCCTCCTCCACTGATCATCTGGTTTCCTTTATAAAGGGATTTCTGGTTTGCACGTTCTAAGTTTGAGGACAGGTGAAACTGCTTGTTACTAATGTGATCAATGCTGGAGCACGTTGCTTCAGGTACTGTGTAATTGTTCATGCGTCCTCTGGCTGAGCTGCGCTGGAACTGCGCTCTCTGCCTTTTCTGAGTTCCATGAAAATCAGGAGTTTTTTCAACACTGTTTCTTCTCTAGCTCCAGCCTCATGACAATTGACTTGACCAAGCCCAGATAAGCAAGGTATTACACAATTCAAAGACAGAATAAAACCAACAAAGAATAAATTACAGTTGGACAATAAATCATTTAATGATAAAATATCAACAGACCATCATATTAAAACCACAGATAAAATAAAATCCAACATTGCCACTTTTTGGCAATTCCTGCATCAGATTAAAGATGAGCATCTAGAAACAAATAATGTATTGATCTTTCTTATAAGTTGAATGAGAACATATCTATAGAAGCCAACACAGTACCTTAAAAAAAAGATTTTTCTTGTGTGATGCAATATGGCAGATCTTCCCATAATACCCTAATACATGAAACTTTGCTGCAGTAATGTTACAAACACTCATGCAGCAAAACATTTCCAAAAAAAATGAAAGCAATAATAATGTAAAGGCAATTACTATTTCTTCAGTCTGCATCACTGGCTCAGAATACGATCACAGTAGAAAGGCAATTATGCCTTTCATCCCAAAAAAACCCCCAAACCTACTATTTATTTTATTTATAAAACCTTATATAATTACTGTTTGACATCAGTTATTCAAGGCGCTTTACATCTCGAAAAGCATGTTGTTGTTAAGTGCCGTCAAGTCTGAGTCGACTCATGGCGACCCTCTGGATAGCTATCCTAAATTGTGTTCGGTCTTCAGTCAGGCGGCTCATTGTTGACAGACTGGTACCCGTAGCTGCTGTTATTGTATCGATCCATCTCATTGCTGGCCTTCCTCTTTTGCGTTGACCTTCTATCTTGCCAAGCATGATGTCTTTCTCTAATGATCTCTCTCTTCGCATGATGTGTCCAAAGTATGAAAGTCGAAGTCTCGTCATCTCAGGTTCTAAAGAAAGCTTAGGTTTGATCTCCTCTAGTACCGACTGGTTTGTTCTTCAGGCAGTCCATGGTATACACAGTATTCGCCGCCAGCACCATAATTCAAAGGCATCAATTTTCTTCCTGTCTGTCTTTTTCACTGTCCAGCTTTCACATCCATATGATGTTATTGAAAATACCATGGCTTGAACAAGTCAAATCTTTGTATGGAGAGAGACATCTCTGCTCTTGAGAATCTTATCTAGGTCTTTCATAGCTATTCTGCCAAGAGCAATGCATCGTCTGATTTCTTGACTGCCTGTTGCTTCTTTATTGATAGTTGATCCAAGTAGGTTAAAGTTGTTCACAATTTCAATTTCTTCTCCTTCAACGATGAACCTGTTGATTATGCCAGTTGTCATGATCTTTGTCTTCTTTACATTAAGGTGCAGGCCCATTTTGAGACTATGTTCTGTGATTGTGAGAAGCAAATGTTTCAGATAATCTTCACTTTCAGCCGGTAATGTAGTATCATCAGCATAGCGAAGGATGTTGATGAGTCTTCCACCAATCTTCACACCTCTGTTGTCTTCATACAATCCTGCTTCTCTGATGATTTGTTCTGCATATAAATTAAACAGGTAGGGGGAAAGTATGCAGCCTTGTCTTACACCTTTGCTTATTTTAAACCATTCTGTTTCTCCTTGTTCCGTTCAAACTGTTGCTTCTTGATCAATGTACAGATTGCGCAAGAGAACGATCAGGTATTCTGGTATACCCATGCTTCTTAATGTGGCCCAGAGTTTCTCATGGTTTACACAGTCAAAAGCCTTGCTATAGTCAATAAAGCACAAATAGATATCCTTTTGGTATTCTTTAGTCTTTTCAAGGATCCATCTCACAACCGCAATTATGTCTCTCGTTCCTCGCCCTTTCCTGAACCCTGCTTGTACTTCAGGTAATTCTTGTTCCAAAAAGCATATAAAAGCATATAAAAACAAATAAAATAGTCATAGCTTCTGATAAACCAAATATACGCACTCTACATACCACTATGTCAAAGTACTTCAAGACCAGGCAATCACTAATTGTTACTGTGTTAACCTTAAAAAAACAAACAAACAAAAAAAAACCTGTTAAAAACCATTTAGCTGCTATTAGGAACATTGTAATAGACACAAAATACAATATATTAGAATAAATATTGAACAATACCTTATAAAATCTGATGCAGAACTCCTTTTAAATGACAGCTTCCTATTTGTTTCTCTGGGCCAGTCCAGGTACCTTAGGGTAGTCAACCTCCTTCAGCAGCTGAGGATTGAATACTGAAAGTTTTGCTGACAGCCAATCCAGCTCCCTCTGGTGTCAGAGCCTCAGTCTTTCAGTCCTCAGCAGCTGAATAGGACGTGTAGCTCCCAGGCTCCCCAGGAGAAACAAATAGGAATTAGGCATAGGGTCTCAGAAGTGGACATCAGGGCTGCAGGGAAAGAAACAATTGAAGACTTATTTTCTCTGCTGTCCTAGCAGGGCAGTTGGCAGGGGAAGTCTATTTAAAGTTTTGAAAAAAAAAAAAAAGGGGGAGAACGATCCCCAGCTGCCTCACACTTGTTCTAGCAGCACATGAGACACCGAGCCTGCCTCATTTGGGGGTTTCGTTGCTCCGGGGACGGAGGGAAGGACCTGAGAGCCCCAGAATTCACTTCCCCTCCTGTGATCGGCTCCAGCTCCGAGTTCCGCTATCAGGAGTTTCGATACCTGCTTACTGCAGGCAAACGGACAGGTATGTGTGTAAGCTTCTGTTGGTAATTTATTCATTTATTTATTTATTAACATTTTTTATATACCGCACTATTCGACATGGAACAAGAAACTTCAGACAAGTTACATTTATCTGTTCATTACATATAACAGGGAAGTTAACCTGGATAACAGGAGCAACTATATACAGAAAACAGCAATAAGAACAACTATATACATAGTGTAGAGTAGTGTAGTGTGCGGTTGAGGAAAGATTAGGTGGTCAGAAGGTAATTATTGATATTTGGGTGTAACTGTGTTTCTTCGTTCTCTGGGAAATATTTAAGAAAAAGGTAGTGTTTCAGGGCCTTCTTGAACTGGCTGAGATCAGAGATGGCCCTAATGTGTGTTGGAAGGATGTTCCAAAGTTTTGGGGCACATAAACTGAAGGCTCGATTTGCTGTTGTCGAGTTGTATCTTGTGATTTCCTTTGGAACAATTAGCATGTTTAGCTCCGCGGTTCTTCTTAGTCTGTTGGGTGCAATTGGATGAATCAACTCCATTAATGAGGTGGGGCGAGACCTTTGTATGCTTTAAATGCCAGGAGCAGAGTTTTAAAAGAGATTCTCGCTTGAATAGGAAGCCAATGTAGTTGTTTTAGAAGGGGTGTTACATGTTCTCTTTTGGGCAGCCCAAAAAGCACCCTTGCTGCACTATTCAAGGCAAGTTGAAGAGGATTTAAAGTTGATTGAGGAAGCCCTTGTAGAATGGAGTTTGAGAAGTCAAAATGGGGCATGATTAGAGCCTGGTACACAGTACGAAAATCGGTCGGATCAATCAATTGACGGAGATGTCTGAGGGAGCGGATTTTGAAATATATTGCTCTTACTGTGTTAGCTATGTGGGTTTTCAAATCCAGATATTGGTTGATAGTCACTCCTAGGTATCGGATATGGGGTTTGACTTGAAGCTTGGCGTCTTGAACATCCAGGAATGTAGGTGGTATGAAGTTTGAGTTCCTTGAGATAAAAAGAACTTCCGTTTTTTTATGTTGGATTCTGAGATTTTGAGTCAGTAGCCAATTTGATATGGCGTTAAAGCAATTGGTTAAGGGGGTGAGGTCCATCTTATCTATGCAGAACGGCATGTATAATAAGACGTCATCGGCATATATCATACAGTTGACATTAAAAGATCTGATGATGTTACATATAGGTTGCATATATATGTTAAATAGTAATGAAGAGAGTGAGGATCCTTGCGGGACTCCTTGTCCTTGATGAAACGGATCTGATAATCCCCCATTTGATCGCACATGCTGCCATCTGTCTGACAGGTATGAGTTACACCATTTGAGTGCGTTTCCGCAGAGGCCCTTCTCTTTTAGACGGATAAGAAGAAGCTCGTGACAAACCGAGTCAAAAGCAGCCGCAATATCCAAAAAGATGAGAACAAAACCCTGTCGGATGTTGTCAATACCAGTGTTTAGGCTATTGAGGAGGGTGGTAAGGAGCGTCTCGACCCCATGAGATTCTCTGAATCCATGTTGACAAGTATCCAAAGGTGCTTCAGCGTCTATGTGGTCCTGCAACTGCCTGTAAACTACTTTTTCAATTATTTTTGCAAGCGTGGGTATGCTGGCAATGGGTCTGTATGAGTCTGTTTTTTGTGGGTCTAGCTTGAGGTTTTTCAGTAATGGTCTGATGGATGTCTGTTTGAGAGCAGCAGGGAATGATCCGGTGTCAAATGATAACCTTATAATCTTGGATATTGTTGGAGCGAGATCTTTGCGAAGATCCTTTATCCAGAAGGCTGGGCAAGGATCAGTGTGAGCAGTGGACATATTGAGAGATGAGATAGTGTCTTCAATCAGCTTCAAAGAGGGAGTAGTGAAAGATATTAAAGGAGTTGGGAGCCCTTGAATAATTGGTGCAGAGGGTATTACGATATTATTTGTGCGGTACATCATAGATTGTATGTAAGTAGCATATTCTTGTGGGTTGATTTCACACTGGTGCTCAGGTGACGGTTCCTTGGCTAGTTTCTTGACTAGGCTAAATAGGTCATGAGGTTTATTTAATGCACGTCTCAGGGTGTCTGTGGTACTGTTTCGCGGGCTTTAGATCAGCGTGGGGGCTTGTTTTGGAGAGTTGCTCAGCAATCGGGTTCCGGCGTCGGCGTCGGGTTTCAGGTTTTTAAACCGCCGCGCTAATCAAGAGCAGGTCCGGCCATTTTAGTAATTTTTGAGTGTGAGAAGCGGCACATCTAATGGAGAGCAGGCTGCCTTCGGGGGTGGTAAAGGAGGGCCCTCAGGACTTAGTGGAAAAGGCGGGAACAGCAGCCATTTTGATGGAGCCTGCCATTTCTTCCGCGCGACCGGCCAAGTCAGGAAAGAAGAAAGCAAAATCTGTTAGGGCACCTTCTTCGGATGTTCATAGCCAGCACCAATTGCCTAATGTGCAGGGAAACTTAGTCTTTGTTCCCTCCGGACTTTATTTTAGCAATGCATAAGGCTTATTGCTTGAAGCTATCTCAGGCTTCAGGCGGGCCTTCTGCTTCCGGTTTGTTAGATACACAGAAAAGGGCAGCACAGGAGTCAGACCCAGGAGAAGGGGTCTCTCAGAAGGACCAGAGTGCGGAGACAGGCTTCGATAGCTTCTGGGCGCAAGTCTGTGTTCCGCAGGGAGCGGAAGAAGGTGAGATCCTGTCAGAACCAGGTTTGGATTCTTGGCCAGTGGAATTAGAGGAAGGTGAACTGGTGCCAGGCGAAGACCAGAATGTGTTCAGGGTGTTTCACAAGGAGGAGCTAGGAGCCCTTATCACTCAGTCCCTTACAGCATTGAACATTGTTATTCCTGCGGTACAGCAGGAGCCCCTAGAGGATCCCTTGTTGCAGGGGTTTAAGGCGGAACAGTGCTGTTTCCCAGTGCACAGAGTGATTAAGCAGATGATAGATTCTGAATGGGAATGCCCAGAAGCTACCCTAAGAGGGAGCCGCACCATGGGACGTCTGTACCCAGTGCCACAGGAAGAGAAGGAGTTATTGCGAATGCCGAAGGTGGATGCGCTAGTTTCGGCAGTCACCAAAAAGATGACGATTTCGGTGGAGGGGGGCACAGCCCTCAAAGATCTTCAGGATCGCAGGTTATAGGCGCTCTTAAAGCAGGCTTTTGACTCCAGTGTGCTAGCGCTGCAGGCCTCTATTTGTGGTACATATGTTTCCAGAGCCTCTATCCGTTGGCTTCAGGGGGAACCAAGCCCGGACAGAGTGGAGGACTCTTCCTCGGAAGGAGCGAAGCTGGAGTCGGCGGCAGCTTATTTGTTGGACACGTTCTATGATTTGGTGAGGATATCGGCAAAAGCCATGGCGTCAGTGATTGCCACTAGAAGGTTTTTCTGGTTGAGGAATTGGGCGGCGGGCACTTCCTCTAAGTCACGTCTCAGTAAGCTTCCCTATAAGGGCAAGTTGCTCTTTGGGGAGGCTTTGGAAAAAATTGTGAAGGACCTGGGAGATTCAAAAGGGGGTCGGCTCCCAGAGGACTGACCAAGAGCGGCGAAACTGGGTCCGATGCCACGAGGTCAAGGTAGAGATTTTCGCAGATTCTGGGATTCTCGGTTTACGCCTTATCAAAGAGGTTGTTTCATGGCCAGGGGCAGTCGTTTCGAGGAGCCAGGGGGTTCAGCAGGGGCTATTTGCCCGCGCAGCAGAACCCCGCTAGAAAACCACAATGAAGTTCCGCGGGTCCAGGCGGAGATTCCCTTAGGGGGAAGATTATGGGAGTTTCTCTCCGTCTGGGCCGCCATAACTACGGACCAGTGGGTGCTGGAGATTATCCGAGAGAGGTATGCATTGGAGTTCGCCCAGCCGGTGCCGGAAGCCTCTGTGATGTCTCCGTGTGGTCCTCAAGGAAAGAGGGCAGCGGTAAATGGCACGCTGCAGCGGTTGTTGCGGCTCCAGGCAGTAGTGCCAGTGCCCCGAGACCAGTACGACTTAGGTCGATACTCGATTTATTTTGTTGTTCCCAAGAAAGAAGGTTCTTTTCGACCAGTTTTGGACCTCAAACATGTCAACCGCTGTTTGAGGGTGCCTCATTTTCGAATGGAAACCCTGCGGTCGGTTATTCGGGCGGTAAAGCCAGGAGAGGTGCTTTCTTCCATAGACCTAACAGAGGCTTATCTGCACATCCCGATCAGAGGGGATCATCAAAGGTTTTTGCGCTTTGCGGTGCCCATGGGTCATTTTCAGTTTCGGGCATTGCCGTTCGGTCTGGCCACGGCACCACGGATGTTCACCAAGGTTATGGTAGTAGTGGCAGCAGCCCTGCGGAAAGAAGGTATTCAGGTACATCCCTACCTGGACGATTGGTTGATCCGTGCAGGGTCTCGGGTGGATTCGGTAGCAGCCACAGCACGAGTGGTAGATTTCTTGGAGCAGCTCGGTTGGGTCATCAACCGAGGAAAGAGTCACTTGCTCCCCGTGCAGAGACTGATCTTTATCTTTCTTTATCTTTATTAAAATACTTGATATACCGCCCAGGCCGAGGCATCAGGGCGGTGTACAATCATAAAATTAACGACTGCTAAAAGAAAGAAGGGAACGCCATAAAATAACAGGACAGAAGGAGGGATAGTAAAACCATAAAATAGTAGGATAAATAATAGTAATAAAACAGATAGCAGTACTACCTTTTAACTTTCAAAAGGGTGACTATGATAGAATGAGGAATATAGTTCGGAAAAAACTAAAAGGAGCGGTTCCAAAGGTTAAAGACTTACAGCAAGCTTGGGTGTTATTTAAAAATACTATCCTCGAAGCCCAGACCAGCTGTATTCCACGCATTAAGAAAAGTGGAAGAAAGTCCAAAAAACTGCCAGCATGGTTTAAAGGTGAGGTCAGAGAGGCTGTTGCTGCCAAAAGAGCAACCTTCAGAAAATGGAAAAAAGAGCCAAATGATGAAAACTGGAAACAGCACAAGCACTGGCAAGTTAAATGCAAAGCATTGATAAGGCAGGCAAAGCGGGAATTTGAGAAGAAACTTGCTACGGAAGCAAAAACACGAAATAAAGACTTTTTCAAGTACATTCGTAGCAAAAGGCCTGTGAGAGAGTCAATTGGACCATTAGATGATAGAGGGGTAAAAGGGGCAGTAAGAGGAGACAAGGCTATAGCAGAGAGACTGAATGAATTCTTTGCTTCGGTCTTTACTGAGGAAGATGTAGGGGTGTTACCCAAGACTGAAGTGGTATTTAAAGGTGATACTGCAGAGGAATTGAGAGAAATATCGCTACACCGGGAAGATATATTACAACTATTTGATAAACTGAATAGTAGCAAATCACCTGGACCGGATGGTATACATCCCAGAGTGTTGAAAGAACTGAAATATGAGATTGCAGACCTGTTATTGGTAATCTGTGAACTTTCATTAAAATCATCTGTAATACCTGAAGATTGGAGGGTCGCCAACGTAACACCAATTTTTAAAAAGGGTTCCAGGGGTGACCCGGGAAATTACAGACCGGTGAGCCTGACGTCAGTACCAGGGAAAATGGTAGAAGCCATCATAAAGAACAAAATTACACAGCATGTAGATAGTCATGGCCTAATGGGAGACAGCCAACATGGCTTTAGACAAGGAAGATCTTGTCTTACTAATCTGATCTGTTTTTTTGAAGGTGTGCATAAACAGGTAGACAAAGGTGAGTCGGTTGATATAGTGTATCTGGACTTTCAGAAAGCTTTTGACAAGGTCCCCCATCAGAGACTTTTGGCGAAGCTAAAAAGTCATGGGATAGGAGGCAGTGTACTATTGTGGATCGGGAACTGGTTAAAAGATAGAAAGCAGAGGGTAGGGCTAAATGGCCAATATTCCCAATGGAAAAAGGTGAATAGTGGAGTACCCCAGGGATCTGTACTGGGTCCGCTACTTTTTGACATATTCATAAATGACCTGGAAAAGGGAATAACTAGTGAGGTAATCAAATTTGCAGATGACACAAAACTGTTTAAAGTTGTTAAAACCCAAGAGGATTGTGGAAAACTGCAGGAGGATCTGGATAAATTGGAAGACTGGGCATCCAAATGGCAGATGAAATTTAATGTGGACAAGTGCAAAGTTATGCACCTAGGAAAGAACCCACACTATAGTTACAAGATGCAAGGCTCCACATTAGAAACCACCACCCAGGAAAAAGATTTAGGAGTCATCGTGGATAACATGTTAAAACCCTCCGCCCAGTGTGCAGCGGCGGCCAAGAAAGCAAATAGAATGCTAGGTATCATAAGGAAAGGGATGGAGAATAAAACAAAGGATATTATAATGCCTCTGTATCGCTCCATGGTACGACCGCACCTTGAATATTGTGTGCAATTCTGGTCACCGTATCTTAAAAAGGACATAGAGTTATTAGAAAAAGTACAGAGAAGAGCCACCAAATTGGTGAAGGGGATGGAAGGCTACTCCTATGAAGAGAGGCTAAAAAGGTTAGGGCTCTTTAACCTAGAAAAGAGGCGGCTGAGGGGAGATATGATAGAGGTGTATAAATTAATGAATGGAGTGGAACGGATAAACGTGGATAAATTGTTTACGCTATCAGAATATAGAAGGACTAGGGGGCATGTAATGAAGCTACAGGGTAAACTATTTAAGACAAATAGGAGAAAATATTTCTTCTCTCAACGTGTAATCAAACTCTGGAATCTGTTACCGGAGGATGTAGTAAGGGCTGTTAGTATAGCTGGGTTTAAAAAAGGTTTGGACAAGTTCCTGGAGGAAAGGTCCATAAACCACTATTAAAAAGGGACCCAGGATATCAATGCTTGGCCTAGTACAAGCACTGCAGAACCTGTGTCTTTTGGGGAAACTGCTAGGTACGTATGACCTAGATTGGCCACTGTTGGAAACAGGATACTGGGCTTGATGGACCTCGGTCTGACCCAGTATGGCATTTCTTATGTTCTTATGTTCTTATGGCCGAGGTGCAGGAAGTTTAAGAGAGAAGGAGGAAAGAGGAGGGGAGGGACGTAAGGAGAAGGGGAATGGGAGGCGTAACTAGGGAGAGGAAACACCATCAACGGGGGGGGGGGGGGCGCAGATCAAAAGCCTGACAGAAAAGGTGCGTCTTAAGGAGGGTTTTGAAACGGGTATAGGATGATTCAGTGCGAAGTGGAAGGGGAAGAGAGTTCCAGAGGGCAGGGACTAAGAAGAAGAAAGCAGAGTGACGGGTAGACTCAAGGTGAGCCTGAGTAGGTGACGGGAGAAAAAGACGATTACCGTGAGATGAACGAAGGAAACGGGGAGAGGGCTGGAGACGAATGGAGTCAGCTAGATACTGGGGGGTGCTAGAGTGAAGGGCTTTATGAGCAAGGATAAGCAACTTGAACATGAACCGAAACTTAACGGGGAGCCAGTGTAAAGATAAGAGACATGGTGACACATGAGCATGAATGGGGGAGGAAGTAACAAGACGGGCAGCAGCATTTTGAACAAGTTGTAGACGGCGGAGTTGGTAGAAGGGAAGACCAGCATAGATAACAGCATAGATGTACCTCGGAGCCTTGTTCGACACGGAATTAGGGTCAGTATTCCTTCCCGAGATCAGGGTTCGGAAGATTTTATCTCAAGTAGAGGCGTTCTTACAGATGAAAGTGCCAACAGCGTGGAGGTACTTGCAGTTGAGTTCCATGGCGGTGGCTTTGGACCTGGTTCAGTGGGCCAGGACTCATATGCGTCCTCTCCAGCAAGCGTTGCTTTCCAGATGGTCTCCGCAGGAATATCTGCTGTCACGGAGGCTGGTATGCCCACCAGAAGTGCGAGACAGTCTGCGGTGGTGGTTGGTTCCAGAGCATCTTCAGAAGGGAATGCCTCTGGAACACCCGGAATGGGTTTTAGTCACAACGGACGCCAGTCTTTCCAGCTGGGGGGCTCATTGTCTAGCTCAGGTGACACAGGGGTCCTGGCCGGAGCGAGAGGGAGCTTGGTCGATCATTCGGTTGGAACTGAGAGCGGTGCGCTTAGTGCTGCAGAATTTCATCACTCTCCTCGAAGGGAGAGCGGTTCGGGTGTTCTCCGACAATTTGGTAACAGTTTTCTACATCAACAGGCAAGGAGGCACGGGCAGTGTATCTCTGCTGGAGGAGAGTCAGCAACTGTTTCAGTGGGCAGAGGTCCATCTCGAGGCACTCTCGGCGGCGCATGTAGCAGGGAAGGACAACGTTCAAGCCGACTATCTCAGTCGGAACGTTCTGGATCCCGGAGAGTGGGAACTAAACATGCCAGTGTTTCACGACATTACGGTACGGTGGGGTCAGCCAGTCATGGATCTAATGGCTACCCTAGTCAATACCAAGGCGGCTCGGTTTTACAGCAGGCGCAGGGAGCACATGTCTGAGGGTCTCGACGGCCTGGTGCAGCCTTGGCTGTCGGGCCAGCTACTTTACATATTTCCTCCATGGCCGCTGATAGGATGGGTCATTCGGAGAATAGCGGGATACGATGGGAAGGTGATTCTCATTGCTCCGGATTGGCCCAGGTGGCCTTGGTACGCGGATCTGGTGCGGCTTCTGGTGGAACCTCCGTGGAGGCTGCCCGCTCGAAGCAACCTTCTGAGTCAGGGTCCGGTACTGATGCCGCAAGTGGATCAGTTCTTGCTTACGGCCTGGCTCTTGAAAGGAACCGGTTACAACGGCGGGGTTACTCGGTGTCTGTTATAGCCACCATGTTAAGGTCTAGGAAGAGATCGATGTCCCTGGCGTATGTGCGGGTTTGGCGCATATTTGAAGTGTGGTGTGAGGAACGGACTGTTAAACCTTGTTCGGTGGGTTTGCCAGATATCCTGTTGTTCTTGCAAGGAGGTCTGGAGAAGGGGTTAGCCCTCAGCACTCTCAGGGTTCACTTGGCTGCTTTAAAGTGTTATAAAGGACGAGTGCAGGGAACCGTGCTCTCGTCGCACCCGGATGTTCAGCGGTTTCTTAGAGCAGCTAGGAACATTAGACCTCCGGTTAGGCAGGTGGTGCCCGCCTGGGACTTGAACTTAGTTTTGGAGGCATTGACGCAGCCTCCATTTGATTCGTCGGCGGCGGTGAATCTTAGAGAACTTTCGTGGAAGACAGCCTTCCTCGTGGCATTGTGTTCCGTGAGGCGGGTGTCTGATTTGCAAGCTCTCTCGTGTAGGGAGCCATACCTCCAATTTACAGCAGAAAAGGTGGTGTTGCGGCCGGTGCCGTCCTATTTGCCTAAGGTGGTGTCCGGCTTTCACATGAATCAATCAATCTTGCTTCCGACCTTCCCTAGGCAGGAAGGGAGTAGGATGGATCGAGCGCTTAGAAAATTAGATCTCGGTCGAGTGCTGCGAAGGTACCTCAGGAAAACGGAGCCGTTTTGGAAGTCGGATAGGTTGTTCGTACTTTTTGTTGGAGCTCGTAAAGGCAAAGCGGCTTCTAGGGCTTCCGTTGCCCGTTGGGTAAAGCGAGCTATAGGGGTGGCTTATGAGGCATAGGGAAGGTCGCCTCCGGAAGGACTCGGAGCGCATTCGACTAGAGGTCAGGCAGCATCTTGGGCGGAGTTTGTGTTGGTTCCGCCGGTGGATATTTGTCGAGCGGCAACGTGGTCCTCTATTCATACGTTCACAAAACATTATAGATTGGATGTTCAGGCGAGGGGGGATGCTAAGGGTGGGGGCCTTGGCCATTGTGGCGGGGCTCGCAGGACCCTCCCGAATTTAGGTACTGCTTTGATACTGCCCTAAGGTACCTGGACTGGCCCAGAGAAATGAATAGGAAGAAGAAATTAGACCTTACCTGCTAATTGTCTTTTCTTGAGTTCTCTCCGGGCCAGTCCAGGTCCCACCCAATTCGTCTGCGAGCATTAGGGATGTCTAGCGGCTCGGCCATTTATGCAGATTTAGAATAGGGTTGCGCGCCCTGGTGGCTGGAGCTGGAGGCGCTTTGTAGGTGGAGTTGATGTGGATTTTGGGGGTTCCACTTGGGTTAAGAGGGTTTCCTCCGTGTAAAAAGAAAAAAAAAAGAAAAAATATCTAATGTGATGGACGATTTTAACCATTTATGATTAGTTTTTTCAGGGACTACAGTTAAGAGTTCGGTTGGTAGTATTGCAGAGTTATAGTAGAGTTTAGCTGCTTTGACAATAGTAGACTGAGGCTCTGACACCAGAGGGAGCTGGATTGGCTGTCAGCAAAACTTTCAGTATTCAGTCCTCAGCTGCTGAAGGAGGTTGACTACCTTAAGGTACCTGGACTGGCCCGGAGAGAACTCAAGTAAAGACAATTAGCAGGTAAGGTCTAATTTCTTCTTTCTTGCTAACAATAAGCCTACAAAGCGTGCATCAAATTTTTGATGTATTAGGTTATTTTGGGAAAATATGTATCATTGCATCATACAAAAAATAGCTTTTTAAGATACTATAGGGCAGGCATGTCCAACTTCGAACAGATCATGATCTACTTTTTCCAGCCAAAAGTGCCGGTGATCTACCACCATGAAAATTAAGTTTCAGATTAGTTTCAAATTAAATTTTAACCCAATAAAGTTGGAGGATTCCCCCCCACCCCATTTTTAATGAACCTTCTGTCATTTACTTGGATGTGATCAGCTGTTAAGCAAATTAAGCAAAAACAAAACAGAGGGACGAAGATCCAGTAAGAACTGCGAGGGGAAATGGAAAGTACATTTTTTCTTAAAGTTTTATTGAGTAATAACTTCCTTTAACTTTTATTGAGTAATTTGTGTTAAATTTAGGTCGAGTATTGATCCAGGCTGATCTTGCACAATCTTTAATATTTCACTCTTGCTCATTAGTGAGACGTCTGAGCCTGCATTTCATCCACCAGCTTTTTGAAGTTGGGTGAATATTGTGTGAGGGCCAGTCTCAGGGAATCCTGGAGATGTTCATCTGTCATGTTGGAACGTGGTGTACTCTTTGTCATTTTCAGATGGGAAAACGCAGATTCACACAAATAAGTTGAACCGAAACAGGAGTGTAGAGCTTCACTGCATCTTCTCAAGTTGGGAAATTTGTCCCTAGGCACTAGCTTCCAAAACGATTCTTGCTCAGCAAGGGTCTTGAGAAAAATGTCATTTTAAGGGTTCATATTTCGTTTTCAAGAGATGGCTTGTTCAATGAGTAATCTTTACTGATAGCAGCTGCAGTTTCTTTAATGTCCACATCTACTTTGAATGGGTATGACAAGTACTCCACAACTGTTCCAATTTTTTGGAAGTGTCAGAATCTATTTTCGAATTCCTGGATAACAGAACAGATTTCTGTCACATACTTCTCGTTCTGAAAAACAAAATTTGGATATTGTCCCAGATGGTCCTGCGTATTATAGGAAAATGATCAAAAGTGTTGTTTGCAAGGTCAGCGATCATTAGCTCAAATTTGCTCTTATAGGATGAAACTGTACTCATCTCGCCAATGCATTTGTTTTTACCTTGTAGTTCAAGGTTCATATCACTTAATTCGCCTGTAAAGTCAGCGAGAAATGCCAGATCACATTAACCACTCCTCATCTTCCAACTTTGCTTGGTCATCTCCCCTCTCCTTCAAAAAACTTCTTATTTCATTCAGCAAATCACGAAATCTTTGTAGAAATTTGTGCCTACTTAGCCACCTTACATCTGTGTGCAAAATGATTTCCACTGCCCCTTCATCAAGAGTAAGATTGAAAAGCCGTCTTTGACGTGATCTTCCACCAACTGAATTTACAATTTTGAAAGTGATGTCCATGACAGTCTTTGTATTGAGTCTCTTGCTTGCCAAAACTTGCTGGTGAATGATGCAGTGGTAAGAGAGGAAATCTGGGAAGTCGTCATGATGTCTACAGAGGGCTATGAAATTGTTAATCTCACCTGTCATTGCTCTTGCTCCATCAATAGTGATGGAAACAAATCTATGCAATGGAAGATTACCCTTATCACAAAAGAATGGAAAGAACTGAATATTTCCTGACCGGTAGTTCTCCCTTTTAAATAATCATTCCAAGTAGTTCTTTAACACTGAAGTATTCAAAAACCATCCGGATAAAGACTAGTAACTGGGCTATGTCTCTTATGTCTGTAGATTCATCCAGTTGGAGTGAGAAAGCAACACAATTTGAAACATCCTCCAACAATTGTTCAGTTGTGTCTCCACACATCTTTTCTATTCGCCGCACAATGGTGTTTCTTGACAATTGTACATCTTGAATAGCAGCTATGATCTTTCTTATTTTTAAATCCTTCAAAAAGATTGTTAGCTGCTTCAAGAAAACAATCTTTTTACAAATTCCCCTTCAGTAAAAGGTTTGCATTTCTTTGCGATCAGGTTGCTGACTTTGAAGGATGCTATGGTTGCATTGACCGAATGTGACCTTTGCTTTGCCATCAACTGTTGCTGAGTAGCCAATTTCGATTTAAGTTCTTTGAGCTTCAGTTTACGAATTTCACTTTTGGGTGGAAAATCATCATCAAACTTATTGCTATGCAGAGCCTTATAATGACTTTCCAGATTACACTTTTTGGGCAAGGATACTGGGGTGTTACAAATTAGACAACAACACTTGTCTTTCACTGTGATGAAGTAGTCCATTTCCCATTCATCATGAGAGTGGTAGGTTTTGCTCTTTGGAACACTCATCTTCGTTATACTGGAATGGCTGGATGTAAGAAGGCCAAATCTGCTAAGTTAATATAAACGCTGGCTGAATCTGGTCCAAAACTGTCACTGTCCCAAAGTATTAAAGATCAACAAGAACTGAAGACCTCTGGATGATGTGCAATACAAGGACTGGAGATGCCAAAACCACACGTAGTTCTAAAAGTAAAAATAAGAATTCATCATATTGGCACCAATAAATACCACCAAACAATCATCAAAAAAGCTCAAATACCTGTCCAGCCAAACAGATAAAATCAAATACCGCCAAACAAGTTCAAATACCACCACAGGTGATTTAATAAATTCTGCACACAGTGTAGAATCAACGCAAAGGCTAGGCAAAATAAAATTACAGAGGCAAGCAAAAGTCACAGTGATTTGAACCAATTCGAAGGTAAGGCATAGGCAAGTTAGAACAAAATTGGAAAAGCCCGCCAAAATCACCAAATTCTTGATACTTTGTTGTGTCTGCCCGAAAATGTTTAATGAAAGCGAACTATAAAGCGGCCAACGACCAGCACACGACACAATTAATATGGTAAGTGTATTCAAGTAAAGCTCGGGCGAATGGTTGCTATTTATATTTCTGGCCTTAGCAACAGTAAGCGTTGCCAGGCGCCATCCAATGGTTCCTTTGGAACACTGACATTGTTGAACATAACCTTATTCATAACATTTTATCATTTGAGCGCAATTTGTTGTTTGCAGTAACTTGAAAAATTCATCTCGGGCGAAAAATGGAATTAACTCGAACATTTTCGTGCGATTATTTTTCATAACTTTCGACGTGGATTATCAAGACAAGAGTGAATCTATGAACTTAATTTTTTATACGGCGATAAAGCACCATCCTACAGCACTATAAAAAACTGGTATAACGAATTCAATCGTGGCCGACGTTCGCTCCAGGATGAATTCCGTCAGGGTCGTCCAAAATCGGTTGTTGTGCCAGAAAATATTGCTGCTGTGTGTGAACTGATAAAGCAAGATAGTCATGTGACATACCGTGAGATTGAGGCATCTTTGGGCATTAGTATAACAAGCATCAATAAGATATTGCATGATCATAATCTGACAAACGCTCAAAAGAAGGCTCGTGTCGATTGGTGCAAGGAAATGTTGAAAAAATACGTTCAAGGTGCATCACAGACTGTGTATAACATCTACACAGGTGACGAATCATGGATCTATGCATATGAGCCCGAAACAAAACAGCAATCGACTGTATATGGGTCTTCCAAGACGAGCCAAATCCAACAAAAGTTGTTCGCGGGAGAAGCCCATTGAAGCAAATGGTTGCCTGTTTCTTCGGCATTACCGGTCACGTGGCGACAGTGCCGTTAGAGCAACGTAGGACGGTCAATTCTGAATGGTATACGACCATTTGTTGACCAGAAGTCTTCGGAGAAATTCGGAAAAAGTCGAAGAAGAGGCGAATAATTCTTCATCATGACAATGCGAGCTCTCACACATCGGCTCAAACAAAGGAATTTTTGACTGGCCAAAACATCGAATTGATGGGTCATCCACCGTACAGCCCTGATTTGGCACCCAATGACTTCTTTCTATTCCCGCACATCAAAAACAAATTACGTGGTCAACGATTTTCAACACCCGAAGATGCGGTTGATGCATTCAAAACGCATGTTTTGGAGTTATCTCAATCGGAGTGGAAAAAGTGCTTCGAAAATTGGTTCAAACGCATGCAAAAGTGTATTGATCTTCATGGAGAATATTTTGAAAAACAATAAAACCAATTTCGATCATAAATATTTGTTTTTTCATTATTAGGCCAGAAATATAAATAGCAACCCTCATATAACACAATTCTAAGGGGTGTTGGGGCAGGGGCAGGAATGGGTGATTCTGAGAGGCAGGAGACCAGGTATGATGCCGGGCCTGTGGCGTCTCATCGCGGGGCGCAGGCAGTGGCCCCCTGGGGTACGCACAAACTATTGGCACACAAACAACAAGCACCTCCAATACACCCGCAGGCAAGATTCCCGCAGGCAGGGAAAAAAGACAGACAAAGGATCAGCAGCGGCAGCAAGCCCTCGGTAGATGACTTGCCGGCACGAGCTCTCTCCTAGCGAGGCAAGTTGAGAGATGGAGCCAAGTGGGGCTGGCGATCTACCTCTGACTCCTCCGTGATCTAAAGGTAGATAGCGATATACCTGTTGGACATGCCTGCTATAGGGCATCTTTACTAAACCAGATTAGCTGTTAACATGGCACATAATGCATCCTGTCATGCTGCATTGACAGCTAACGCAGGTGAAATGTAGCTAGCATGGAAAATCACTGTGCTATCTGCATTTCGCATATTAGATGAGGGGAGAAGTGGGTTCGAGCGGGGAGAAGGCATGGCGATAAGAGGCAGCCAGCACGTGTACATTTTTACTTATTTTAAAAAGGAGATAGAGCAGCTTTTAAACTAGATAATAGGGGAAAGCCGACAGTCGCCCAAGAGCGGATGGTTCGGAAGAATGTATCCTTGAAGGATACTATCAAAAGCAGAGAGGTTCCAAAAAAGAGTAAAGTAGCCCAAATGTCCTTGAGTATGGAGCAGATAGAGCTTAAAGATCCCAAATTACACATGTCTACCAATAGCCAAATTAATATGAATAAAATACAGTCTCTAAAATGCTTGTATGCAAATGATAGACGTCTAAAAAATAAGATGGGAGAGTTAGAATATATAGCACTAAATGAGAGGTTAGATATGATTGCAATATCAGAGATATGGTGGAAGGAGGACAACCAGTGGGACACTGTGATACCTGGGTACAAACTATATCGTAATGATAGAGCTGATCAAATTGGTGGAGGGGTTGCGCTCTATGTTAGAGAGGGCATTGAGTCAGAAAGGATTAAAGTTTTGCAGGAAACAAAATTTGCTGTAGAATCTCTATGGATTGAAATTCCTTGTAAAAAGGGGGAAGGCGATGGCGGTGGGGGTGTAATATCAACCGCCTGGCCAGAATGAACAAATGGATGATGAAATGCTCAAAGAAATCAAGGAAGCTAACAAACGTTACAGCGCAGTAATAATAATGGGTGATTTCAATTACCCCGGTATCGACTGGGTCAGTGTCACGGCAGGACATGCTAGGGAGATAAAGTTCCTAGATGAAATAAATGACTGCTTCTTGGAGCAGCTGGTTCAGGAACAGACCAGAGGGGAAGCCATATTAGACCTAGTCCTTAGTGGAACACCAGATCTGGTGCAAGAGATAAGTGTGTTGGGGCCACTTGGCAATAGTGATCATAGCATGATCGCGTTTGATTTAATTAGTGGAGGAGGGATAGTAAGGAAATCCACAGTACTACCTTTTAACTTTCGAAAGGGAGACTATGATAAAATGAGGAAAATAGTTACGAAAAAAACTAAAAGGAGCAGTTGCAAAGGTTAAAGACTTACATCAAGCTTGGGTGTTGTTGAAAAATACTATCTTGGAAGCCCAGACCAGCTGTATGCCAGCATGGTTTAAAGGTGAGGTCAGAGAGGCTATTGTTGCCAAAAAAAAGCACCTTTCAGGAAATGGAAAAAAGAGCCAAACGACGAAACCTGGAAACAGCACAAGCACTGGCAAGTCAAATGCAAGGCATTGATAAGGCAGGCAAAGGGAGAATTTGAGAAGAAGCTTGTTGCGGAAGCAAAATCGCAAAATAAAGACTTTTTCAAGTACATTCGTAGCAAAAAACCTGTGAGAGGGTCAGTTGGTCCATTAGATGATAGAGGGGTTAAAGGGGCGACAAGGCGATAGCGGACAGACTCAATGAATTCTTTGCTTCGTTCTTTACTGAGGAAGATGTAGGGATGTTACCCATGACTGAAGTGGTATTTAAAGGTGCGAAAGAATTGAAGGAAATATCGATACATCGGGAAGATGTATTACAACTATTAGATAAACTGAAGAATAGCAAATCACCTGGGTATACATCCAAGGGTGTTGAAAGAACTGAAATATGAGATTGCAGACCTGCTATTAGTAATCTGTGAACTATCATTAAAATCATCTCTAATACCTGAAGATTGGAGGATCGCCAGTGTAATGATAGTCATGGCCTAATGGGAGACAGCCAGCATGGCTTTAGACTTTAAATAGTTTTGAGTCATCTGCAAATTTGATAATCTCACTCGTTATTCCACTTTCCAGGTCATTTATGAATATGTCAAAAAGCAGCGGACCCAGCACAGATCCCTGGGGTACACCACTATTCACCTTTCTCCATTGGGAAATTGCCATTTAGCCCTACCCTCTGCTTTCTATCTTTTAACCAGTTCCTGATCCACAATAGTACACTGCCTCCTATCCCATGACTCTTTAGTTTTGCCAAAAGTCTCTGATGAGGGACCTTGTCAAAGGCTTTCTGAGAGTCCAGATACACAATATCCACCGACTCACCTTTGTCCACCTGATTATTCACTCCTTCAAAAAAACATAACAGATTAGTAAGACAAGATCTTCGCTGTCTAAAGCCATGTTGGCTGTCTCCCATTAGGTCATGACTATCTACATGCTGAGTAATTTTATTCTTTATGATGGTTTCTACCATTTTTCCCGGTACTGATGTCAGGCTCACCGGTCTGTAGTTTCCCGGATCACCCCTGGAACCCTTTTTAAAAATTGGTGTTACATTGGCGATCCTCCAATCTTCAGGTATTAGAGATGATTTTAATGATAGTTCACAGATTACTAATAGCAGGTCTGCACTCTCATATTTCAGTTCTTTCAACACCCTTGGATGTATACCATCCGGCCCAGGTTATTTGCTACTCTTCAGTTTATCTAATAGTTGTAATACGTCTTCCCGATGTATCGATATTTCCTTCAATTCTTCCGCACCTTTAAATACCACTTCAGTCATGGGTAACATCCCTACATCTTCCTCAGTAAACACCGAAGCAAAGAATTCATTCAGTCTCTCCGCTATCGCCTTGTCGCCTCTTAGTGCTCCTTTAACCCCTTTATCATCTAATGGACCAACTGACTCTGGTCGCCGTATCTTAAAAAGGATATATTGATTTTAGAAAAGGTTCAGAGAAGAGCCACCAAAATGGTAAAGGGGATGGAAGGAGACTCCTATAAAGAAAGGCTAAAAAGGTTAGGGCTCTTTAACCTGGAAAAGGGCTCTTTAACCTGAGGGGAGATATGATAGAAGTCTATAAATTAATGAACTCAGTGGAACGGATAAACGTAGATCAATTGTTTGTTATCAGAATATAGAAAGACTAGGGGACATGCAATGAATCTACAGGGTAAACTATTTAAGACTAATAAAAGAAAATATTTTTCTATTCAACGTGTAATCAAACTCTGGAATTTGTTAGCGGAGGATGTAGTAAAGGTTGTTAGTGTAGCTGGGTTTAAAAAAGGTTTGGACAAGTTCCTGGAGGAAAGGTCCATAAACCATTATTAAAAAGGGACCCAGGATATCAATGCTTGACCCAGTACAAACATTGTGGAACCTGTGTCTTTTGGGGAAACTGCTAGGTACATATGACCTAGATTGGCCACTGTTGGAAACAGGATACTGGGCTTGATGGACCTTGGTCTGACCCAGTATGGCATATCTTATGTTCTTATGTTCTATCCAAATAGTCGTCGGCGCTACTGCAGGTAGCAGCACGTCTAGAGATGGCATTAAGTGCAGCTGAGCTACCCGGATTACTGCTGCGCAGCCACTGCCAAACACAACAGCAGCATCTTCATTAATTTTTGATAATCAGCTTTCTTTTGAATATCAAATTGCAGCGACCTTATGTTCATCCTTTTATTCACTACGGCGTATATGCTCTATCAAACCATATTTCACATCACAACCCTTCATAAACTAATGCATACCCTAGTATTATTTAGATTAGACTATTGCAATCTATTCTGGTCTAAGATCCTCTTTCTTGAAGAAATTACTGCTGATACAAAATACAGCTATTCGTCTGTTAGCAGACGCTTCAGAATACGATTATCTCCGCTCTTTTACAAGTTCCTTTGGTTACCTTTATTCTTCCGCTTTCATTTCAAGATTTTGATGCTTACATTTAAGGCTCTGCATACAGGCTGACCTAGTTATCTCTCCTGCTTCTTGATTCCATATTGCCTTTCAAGAATGCTCAGATTGCAGAACTCAAATCATTTGATTCTTCCATCACCCTCCCTTTCTTATCTTAAGTCCACACATAGATCTACTTTGTGGCTCTACATTATGGAACACTCTCCCTGATTATATCTTCACTGAATCATCTTTAAAAAAGTTTAAAACAAATTTAAAAACATATATTTTTTTGAAAAGGCATTCCTGGGTTTTCAGGTAATTAGGGCTTTTGGTTAGCAATCTCTTTATCTACTTCTTTCTTATGACTCTTTTGTTAATAGTTGACATTCCACAGATAATGTGGTTTTATTGTAAGCCACTTTGTTACACACCCATGTCTAAGGCAGTATATCAAGATTTTAATAAATATAAACATCTGTGCCGGGTTCCCCTGTGCCAACCCTCCCCGAGACCCCAGATCCACCCCCTCAAGCCCCTCGACATGATTGAATTCCCCCAAATCCTGCCGCTCAAACCCACGCATTCCAGTCAAAGCTCAAAACCCTCCACCAGTGCCCCACTCAAGCCCCTGTCGAAGTCTGATTCCCCCTTCCCCCTCCAAAGGCCCACAACCTTATGGGACTTCCCTGATGGGCCAGTCGGGAAAGGGAGATGAGTGGTGGTCTTCTGCTCCTGCCCTATCTCAGTCATTTAAAATAGTGCTGGTCTTGATAGGGGTCAGCACTACAAGTTCAGCACCATTTTGAATGACAACGGAGAAGGAGCAGGAGTGGAGGGGGGGCCACTTCTGCCCCTTTCACCACTGGCCCACCAGGGAAGCCCCATTAAGGACCAGAGCTGGTTGGGAGGCAGACTTGGGCAGGGGTCTGGGGGGCAGGATCAGGCTTCAACAGGGCATTAGATAGGGGGTCAGACATGTCGGAGCTTGGGGTGGGGCTTTGGAGGATCAAGGGGGTGCAGGGGGACCTAGCACCGATGCTGTTGCGAACAGGAAGTGGGAAGACATCACAGCTACTGCTGCTTGTTTTTTCCTTTTCCTTCACTCCGGTCCCACATTCCCTGCATTGGCAGCATGGGTGCACCCATGCTACCTGCCAATGCAGGGAATGTGGGCTGGTGCGGTAATGAACTCCTCTGTCCAGTATTTAAAGGGCAGAAGCTGGCCACTCCCCCTTCATTTACCGCAAAGATTTGCACCTACTGCATGACTTTTTGACATATGCCGTGCGGTTGGTGCAAGACCATTACCATACTTTAGTAGACAGACTTCTGTATTTCCTTCTGTAGATATGTTTTCATTTGACATATGAGAAAAGTTAGATTAATAGTACATTCATATTTGTTTTTTGATTTTCATTTTTAACCCTGATGCAGGCACTGCCAACCATGGCCATGTGGGATTTTACCATGTATTGTCTGATTTTATCATCAAATTATTTATTGTCCAATTGTAATCTATTGTGTGTGTGGTTTTACTCTGACTTTGACTTGTCCACGTAAAATTTGTGTTTTAACAGTCTGTCATTTGAAAAAACAAACAAACAGATTTGTGCCATCAGCACTCTATTCTACCTTGGTAATTGCTTTTGGATAGAATGTTTTAGCCAATCAAACGTATGCAGGCTGATATTGAGCTCCTGGCAGCATTTTTTTCAAACATTGGCTGCAGTGGATGAAATGGGATATTCAGTGGTTCTGGATTTCATCCCAGATAGCACCAGCAGTCTGAAGTTTCTTCTTGGTGACATTTGTTGAAAGGCAGAGGTCACCATACTAGTAATCAATTCCTCCTGGCACAGAGTTCAGCACCCCCTGGTGCATTTTCACACTTGTTTCATTAGTCAACTAGGAGAATGAGACAGAAGCTTTATTGTATGCTATTTTTGATTATAGCATAAAAGATGAAATTGATAGTAAGCATTCTGCTTGAAAATTCTGAACTGGGAAAGGAAGAGGGAAGAGAAGTTAATTTTTAGTGAGGTATGAATACTGGAAAGAAGGGATTCTGAGCTGTCACTCAACAATTAAGCAACTTGTCTTAAATTGCACTTGGACCAGTTTCTGAAGGGAATTGTAGCCCATGTTTGTACACTGTTGCTGTGATGACTGGGTTAAACAGGAGGGTAGAGGCATTAAAAATGGGGGGGGGGAGAATAATTAGGCAGCCACAAATGAAGGATTATGGTGCTTCATAACTCCCCATTGTTAGTGGCAGGTTCTAAAAGGGATAAAAGCCTGAGGTGTAAGTGGAAGGCTGCTGCCTTATCCAACAAAGGATGAAATTGAACTGCATTTTTTAAAATATATGTTAACAGTGAGAACATTTAAACAAATTGTATAATTGTTTACCCAGGAAACATTCAGAGTTCTCCGAATTGAATGTCAAAGTTCTAGAAGCCCTAGAATTGTACAACAAACTGGTGAATGAAGCTCCTATGTATTCTGTTTATGCCAAGCCTCCAGGCCAAGCACATTACCCATCTACAACACCCGGTATTCCAGCACAGGTCAGTTTCCCTTTCTGAGTATAATAATCACTCTTTTTCACGCACACATTGAGGGTATTGCAAACTTATTGTGTATAGTCATGATGAATTAAAACCAAAGGCTCCTTCTCCAGGAACAAGCAGGAAGTCAGTCCTCACATATGGGCGATGTTGATGCCGACAAAGCCCACGCGGAAGCATCTACCCAGCTTTCAAAGAAAGCCTTTGGGAGATGCCACCATACACGTGTAGTCCCCTTCCCGCTCAAGGGTGCCATCTTGCTCAGTCTCCTTTTTTCCACGAAACCAAATGGACGTCCAGTGTCCCCAGAAAATTTTCTTTAAAACTTAGTAATTCAGTTTAGCTTTCAGATAAGCATACCAGTTCCTCTTCCCGCCCCTAGTCTGTGTCTTCACTGTCCTCGGACCCGTCCTTTTTTTTCTTGAGATTCCCTCGACCGGCGCTTTGTACCCTTTTTTGCCTGGGGATCGTCGACCCCATCCAGGTGCATCCCACCATGTCCCGTAGTGGGTTCAAAAAATGTGACCGCTGCAGTCAAACCATGTTCATCTCCAACACCTATGACTGCTGCCGGTGTTGCCTGGGACCGGACCATGTCAGCAAAAACCAACAAAAAGTTTGGAATTGCAGGAAAAAATGTTCCCGAGGTCCGACTCTGCACCTCTGTCCCTGGTGCCCAGCTCCAAGGCAAGCCCATCTCGCGACACCTGGGCATCCTCGGAGTCCCGCAGCCGCGGATCCTCTGATAAGACCTCTGAGCAGGAGCAAAAGATAAAGAAGTCCTCGAAGATCCCAGAGGTTTGTCTGGATAAACCCGGTAAATCGCACCGGAGAGACTCGGAGGTGTCAGAGAGACTCCTGGCCAAGGGCACTCGAAGCCATGGTGGTTATCGAGGACACATGCTCTGGAGTGTCTGCGTTGGGACCGAAGCCATCAGTGGCCATGCTGAAAGCTGTGGAGCCTTCTGGCATGGAGACCAGAATGGCGGCCTTGGAGCAGAGCTTCACTGCTATCCTGACCCTGCAGCAGGCAATGATGGCTGGTTCGCCCGGCTCATCCTTCCAATGACCGGCCCCTCAACTACGAGGGGGGTCACTGGTCGTTGAGCCGAGCCTCGAGTCTCGAGTAAGCCCTCGGCACCGGTCGAGGTCCCGGTCCTGTTCCTCGGGTATCCGGTCCTCACCGGCTAATATCCATGACTCGGACCTCAGGTCCTGCACAGGCCTTGACCAAAGGAGTCGCTGGGCTTCTGAATCCTTGTCACCGCTTGACTCCGAGTGGGAGACAGAGGATGCGGCATCCCTGGAGACACCGAGATGTCCCCTTGGACCTGTCTCCTCCGGTGCCTTGACGCTGGTCTCCGCCTGAGGACATGGCCTTCCTCAACGTTGTATGGGATATGACCATGGTGCTCTCTGTCCAGACTGAGGCCGAGGAGGATCCGTGCACTGAGGAACTGGAGATCCTCCAGTATGAGGCCCCTCCCCGGGAGACCCTCACTGTGTTGGTGCAACCGATCCTTGAGTGGCTGCTCCTCCAGATGTGGGAAACACCGGAAGGCACTAGCCAAGGAGCTTGCTGTGTTCTCAGCAGGCTTCGACGGGGAACCGCTCCAGCAGTTCAAGACCCTGACCTCTGCGGTTCAGGAACGCTTAAAGTTCCTCTCTCAAGCGGCTTATGACGGCTTCAAGTCGGTGGCTCAAGTTGCAGCAGAGGCATCAGGTCCGGACACCAAGCCTGGTTGCAATCGTCCAACCTCAAACAGTGAGTCCAGGACAAACTACTCGATGTCCCCTGTACCAGGGAGAATCTTTTTGGCACATCTGTGTCTGACAAGGCTGCTGAGATTGAAAAAGAGTTTGTGACTTGACAAAGGCTCTCCAAAAAGACCTCGGGGCCTCCCCGCAGAAAATCACAAGGGAAAAAGCCTTTTTCCCCCAGAAAGAAGGGAGCCTTCTCTCATTCCCAACAATACCAAGGCTACTGAGGACCTCTGCAGGGTACCCAGCCCAATAGACAAGGGCATGGGACCCAGAAGGCCAAAACCCCTAAGCTCCAGACCTTCGGCTCTGGCCTAATCTTGGGGGAGCTTTTGACTCCCAGGGCATGGGCCGCCCTCCCCCAGGAGGCCGCCTTCAGCCCACAGGGGGGGGGGATGCCTGGCACTCTTTGCCCACAGGTGGGCCCCAGTCACAACAGCCTTCTGGGTACTGCAGAGGTCAGGGAGGATTACCTCCTCCACCTTCAGCAGGCACCTTCCCAGAGAGCCACTGAGGCCTCTCCTTCACCAAACCTTGCTCCTCACAGAGCTTGCAATTCTCCTCCAGGATAAGGCAAGTAGAGCCGGTACCGAAGCACTTTGGGGCAGGGGCCTCTATTCCAGTTATTTTCTTGTCTCAAAAAGGACTGGAGGCCTCAGGCCCATCCTAGATCTGCGAAATTTGAGCAAATTTCTGGTGAGGGAGAAGTTCAAGATGCTCTCCCTTGGGAACACTGCTGCCTTACCTCCACCAGGGAGACTGGCTTTGCTCCTTGGACCTTAAGGATGCTTGCACACACATGCTAATCCATCCCTCCCATAAGCAATACCTAAGGTTCTTGGTGGGAGAAGGGCACTATCAATACAGGGCGCTGCCCTTCAGATTGCCCTCCTCCCCAAGGGTGTTCACCAAATGTCTAGCAGTGGTCACAGCCCACTTCTGTCTACAAGAGGCCTTCGTCTTCCCCTACCTGGACGACTGGCTCATAAGAGGCAGCACTGCCATAGAGGCACATTAAACCACAGGGCACGCTACCCTCTTACTGTAGCACCTGGGGTTCATCATCAACCACCCCAAGTCTCACCTGATCCCAGCCCAAAGCCTGGAGTTCATAGGGACTCAGCTAGACACTCTGCAGGCCAAGGTCTTTCTTCCCAGAGAGGGCAGAACACCTCAAGGAGCTAGCAGCACAAGTGAAGCACCGGCAATTGATCCCAGACTGCCGCTTTCTCCGCCTGCTAGACCATATGCCCTCCACGGTCCACGTGACTCCACTAGCCCGCTTACACATGTGGGCAGCTCAGTGGTGCCTACGCTCTCAGTGGTGCCTACGCTCTCAGTGGACCCAAGCCACAGGCAGACTACGGAACAGCTAACCTGCTAGTCAGCTGGGTCCCTCGATGGATGGCAATGCTGCTGCCACCTCCAGGCTGGGATGCCCTTCCAAACATCCATGCTACAGAGAGTCCTGACCTCGGACGCTCCACTCCTCGGTTGGGGAGCCCATTGCGAGGATCTTTGCACATAAGGCTGCTGGTCCCAGGCAGAATCCAACTACAGATCAATCTCCTGGAACTCTGGATCTCCCTGGCCCTTTGGGCGTTCCACCATCTGTTGCAGCACCAGACGGTACTGGTCCAGACGGACACCTAGGTCGCAGTGTTCTGTATTAACAAGCAAGGGGGCATGGGGTTGCATTCCCCCTGCCAGGAGGCGGTAGCCCTCTGCTCCTATGCAACTTGCATCGGCATGTTCCTCCAGGCAATCTACCTCCCAGGCCAGGACAATGCCCTGGCAGACAGGCTGGACAGCTGCACAAGTGGTGTCTGAACCACAGACTAGCCTCTCTGCTCTTCCGTTCTTGAGGGCTACCACTGATAGACCTCTTTGCCAGCCCAGGCAATACGCAGCTGCCCCACTTTTGCTCACGGCAACCGCACCCGTCGAGAGTAGCGGCGGATGCATTCCTAATTCTGTGGACAGAAGGCTGTCTCTACGCCTTCCCGCTGACTTCACTGGTCGCCAGGACCCTCTTCAAGGTCCAGCGTGAGGGGGCATCACTAATACTAATCGCCCCCAGATGGCCCAGGCAGCCTTGGTTCTCACTACTGCTCGAATTGTCGGCAGCACTCATGGTCCCGCTGGGCTGTGCACCGGGTCTTCTGTCTCAGGAGGAGGGCTCCCTCCCACACCCCAACTTGGGGTCCCTGACATTAACAGCATGGCTGTTGAGAGGGTAGCTGTGGCTCCCTGTAACCTCCTGTGAGAGGTAGAGGAGGTCTTGGCCTCCCACAAGCCCTCCACAAAACGAGCGTATGCCTTTAAGTGGCGCCGGTTCTCAGTTTGGTGCGCAGAGAGGGGGAAGAACCCCTTCTCCTGCCCCGTGAAAGTGGTGCTTCAGTATCTGCTCCATTTGTTGCAGGTCGGACTGAAGTCCAACTCGGTCAGAGTGCACCTAAGCGCAATTGCAGCACACCATCACCCCACCGAGGGGAAAACCCCTCTCAGTTCAGCCCCTGATCTCTCAATTCCTCCAGGTCCTCTTACTGTCTAAATCTCCCGTCTGCACCCCTGTGGCTGAATGGGATCTAAACGTGGTGCTCTTGCAGCTCACTAGACCCACCATTCGAGCCTATGGTCACTTGCCACCTGTGGTATTTTTCTGGAAGGTCACCTTCCTAGTAGCTTTAAATCCGCTTGCAGAGTAAGCGAGCTCCAAGCTCTGGTGGCAGAACCGCCTTATACAAGAATGCATCCCAAATTCCTCCCGAAGGTGATATCCTCTTTCCACCTCAGTCAAGAAGTTGCCCTCCCCACCTTCTTCCCCTGGCCTCATGCAGGTCGGGAGGAGATCGTACTCCATACTTTGGATTGTAAAAGAGCCCGATCCTCCTAACTTCAATGGACTGAAGGCCACCGCAAAGCTTCTGAACTTTTTGTTTCATACGATCCCAGTAGGCTGGGGCTCCCAGTGACTAAGGGAACTCTGTCCACTTGGGTGGTGGACTGTATTGCCCTCACCTATGAGTGAGCTGGCCACATGGTCTTCAGTTCACACGTTCGCAGCTTACTACTGCCTGGAGAGCGAGTCCCATCAGGACAGTGCCTTTGGCCAGGCGATACTCTCCAATCTAGTCGGGGTGTAGGCAACTCCAGCCCTCAGATCCTTCTGTGTTCAGGCTACTGGGGTGATTGCCCCTCTGGACACTAGGGTCAAGCAGAGTCTCTCAATCGGGGACTCATCTTCTGCAACTCGCGGCTACCCTGCCACAGTCATCGCTGGTGCTGTCGTGATTCAGATCCTGGCAGCCTGAAGCTAGGGAGTCCTGTATTTGAGGACTGACTTCATGCTTGTTCCTGGAGAAAACGTAGTTACTCACCTGTAACGGGTGTTCTCCAGGGACAGCAGGAATCAGTCCTCACAACCCTCCCTCCTCCTCTTGGAGTTGCCTCCTTTACCTTATTTTTTTTTTATGCCTTCCTAGTTATGCCATCTGACTGAGCCAGATGGCACCCTGGGGCAGGAAGGGGACCACGCATGCGTAGTGGCATCTTCCAAAGGCTTTCTTTGAAAGCTGGGGAGATGCTTCCGCGTGGGCTCTATTGGTACCGACGTCGCCCATATGTGAGGACTGATTCCTGTTGTCCCTGGAGAACACATGTTACAGATGAGTAACTATGCTTTCTCTGTTAGGGGTTTTGACTTCTCCTCCTTGACTTGAGCTTAACTAGGTTATGGCATAACGCTACTGAGTCCACACGTATACACACCACCACCACCAATGCTATGAATTAGAAAGTTCCTCTTTTGACAGTTCCATTTATTTTTGTCTGATCAATCATATTAGATATTTAATCTAGAAATGTTGCAGATGCAGCCTATGATGTCGTATTCTCCATGGGCAAGCAGGAAAAACTTCCTCACATATGGGTGATGTCATTTGACAGAGCCCTGCGTGGGAATATTCCCAGCTGCTCCTATAAGCTTTTGGAAAGCTTTACTGCGCATGCATGCGTCTTCTCACCTGCCACTCAATTCCATCTTATCCTCTGTCCTTTTCTTGCCACGGAGCTTCACATATACGATTCCGTACTTCTCTTTGGCATGTACATTTTCAGTGGGCTTGTCGCCTCTCTCCATTTTTCTTTCCTGCCTGCCCTCACCTTTTTCATATTCTACCCATATTTTTCTCCTTAGTGAAGGCTTTTCGACCAGTTGTTAAGTTTCCTTTATTTTCTATGGTGCCTCACTTGTCGCTCCAGCCAGGTTATGTTTTTTTTCAAAATCAAGCCTTTATTTCGCTGCAGCTATTTTACTAGACGGCATGTTCCATAAACTTGCCAGCGGGTTTAAAATGTATGCCAGGTGCTCGCAAACTGTATGCTTTATGGACAACCACAAATAGTGCTTCCATATCGTCCTTCCAGTCCAGACCAGACCAGATCTCCTGGATTATGTCCCATTTACAGCAGATAGAGACTGTGAATTCTAGACTTCCGTGATGTCACAGTTTAAAAGAGCCGAACTCCCTCCTCCCCCCACTTAAGTCAGTATTCTCAGTCTCCGGCAGATGGGATGAGCTCAGTACAGTTTGGAAATTACTGAAGGGACAAATTGTTAGGTTTAAAAAAAAACAGAGAAAGCAGAAAGCAGCTTATAAAGCAGAAAAAGAAGGGAAGAATTATATAGAGAGCCTTATTCAGTAAGTCGTCAGTGCTACCCCTCAGGGAACCAAAGTTGTTGACTAGGGTCCCTGGTTGGGAGAAGGGAAGATGCCGTTTAGTTGGGCTCTCTTATCGTAACAGGAGCCCTCCCTTTTCTGTGCTCAGAGGTTGAGGCGTGCTTTCACTTTAACCTGCCCAACGAGTTCACTCCCTGACAGCTGGCATATGAAGGGCAGCAGCCACTGAGGTCATCTCCATGAAAGCAGCCTTGTCCAGGAGTAAGTGCAGTGCTCAAATTAAGAGAGTTGGACGTTGTTTGCCTCATCGTTTCCCGCAGCCCATTGAGGTATAGTATTTTTGTTCTTGTCGGGAGCCTTGCTCTGGTTAAATCAGTGGCACGCCAGAAGCAGCCTGCAGCATAAAAAAAGACCATTTGTTAGTGTTGGGGTTTTGCTGCGTCTGCTAGTCCAAGGACAGAGCCGTGGGTGAGGGGCTCCAGGGAGCTGTTTCTTCGGCTGGGGATTCCTTGGGGCAGTGCCCTGCGGCACAGCAGTGGGTTGGAAGCTCCACCCAATGGGCGCTGGAGGTCAATTGCAAGGGCTATGTGCTGGAATTTGTACGACCCCCTTGCTGACGCCTTTCTATTATCACCCTGCAAGGCACCGGCTAAACTGCAGGCTGTGAAAGACACCCTAGAATGTCTCCTACATCTTGAGGCGGTGGTACAGTTTCCCAAAGACCAGTTAGGATGCGGTCGCTACTCCATTTACTTTGTCATTCCCAAAAGGGCATGCTCCTTTCGTCCCATACTCTATCTCAAGTATGTCAACAGATCGTTGCAAATGCCACACTTCTGGATGGAAACACTGCAGTCCGTGATCACCACATTGCAAAAAGGTGAGTTTCCCACCGCATTGGACCTGATGGAAGCATATCTTCACGTGCCAGTGAGGGCCAAACACCAGCATTTCCTGCGTTTTGCTGTGCCTATGGAACACTTTCAATTTCAGGCTCTTCCACCGAGCTGTTGCAAGACTCATGGACCTTTACCAAGATCATGGTGGTCTTGGCAGCAGCGTTATGTCACAAAGGAGTGTTGGTCTACCCCTCTTAGTATAACAGGCTGATCTGGGTGAAATCTTTGGAGGAGAATTGCACAGGAACTCGCCAAGTGCTGGAAGTCCTGCGAAGTCTGTGTTGGGTGGTCAATCTGGACAAGAGCAGGCTGATTTCGACCCAGATCTCATTTCGGTTTGACACATTCTTGGGCTGGGTATTTCTGCCACAGGAGTGAGCCCTGAAGATACAGGAACAAATCCAGCAGTTCTTGGGGCAGAAAGCTCCATCAGTGTGGTCCTATTTCAAGTTATTAGAATCAGTGGTGGTGACATTAGATCTCATGCCATGGGTTCGGACACACATATGGCCTCTGCAGAGGTCTCTGCTGAATTGATGGTCGCCACAGCGTCACTCATTCTCGAGGTGGTTAGTCTGTCTGCTGGAGACTAGGGCCAGCCTAGACTATTGGTTGGATCCTGAGAAACTATTGGCAGGGATACCATTGGAACCACCGGAATGGACGGTAGTGACAACAGATGCCAGTATGTTCAGGGGGCGGGGGGGCCGCATTGTCTCGCACAGGTGAATCAAGGTCAGTGGTGACGGAGCAGTCAATGGTCCATCAACCGTCTGGAGATATGAGCAGTGTTTCTGGTGCTTCAAGTCTTCTGGCCTCTAGTACAGCAGAAAAATGCCACCAGAGTGGCATACATCAATCGCTAGGCGGCACGGGGAGTACATTCCTTGCAGAGGAGATAATGCCTCTTCAGTGGATGGAACTCAATCTCTTAGCCTTGTCTGCTGCGCACGTAGTGGGAAAAGAGAAAGTGCAGGCCGACTTCCTCAGCCATCAACGGTTAGATCCAAAAGAGTGGGCTCTGGAAGAGTCAGTGTTTCGCAGCGTAGTGCGGTGTTGGGGGATGCGGATGATGAACATCATGGCATCCGTGGCAAATGCGAAGGCCAGTTTTTTCAGTCAATGCAGAGAGAGGTTGTCCGAAGGCCATGACATGTTGGCGCAACCTTGGCTGTCGCAAGGTCTCCTTTATGTATTTCCACTGTGGCATCTGATAGGCAGAATGATCCAGAGGCTAGAACCACAGTGGGGCCTGGTAGTGCATGTGGCTGTGGACTGGCCCTGAAGACATGATCCGTTTAGCAGTGGGAGTTCCCTGGCATCTGCCGGCGCAGGCCAACCTATCACAAGTTTCGATCCTCATGTCTCAAGTGGATTGATTCTTTTCCGGGACCAAGCAGGAAGTCACTCCTCACGTATAGGTGACAGAGCCCACATAGGAACGCTTCCCAGCTTCCATAGGAAGCTTTTGGAAAGTAAATCATGCATGCATGCCTGTCTTCCTGCCTGAAGGAGCTGTCTTATTTCAGTCTTCTTTTTTCCATGGAGCCCTTTGGACGCTATCTGATTCCCGGAAAAAGTTTATATCTTTTGTGGTACAGTTTTATGTCTTTTATTTGCTTTTTTTTTGGTCATGTGCTCGATCACTGTCTTCTTCCCCATCCCCGGGAGCATCGGTGCCTCAGTGCCATGTTTTTACTCGGGCTCTTCTTTTCTTTTTTTTCTCAGGTGTGCGGGTTTTTTTCTTCTGTCCCCTGGTCGGCTGGAATGTTGGAGTCCTTTGACTTGGTGGAAGTAGTTTTCCCCAATATGTCAAAGCTGGCCAGTGGCTTTAAAAAGTGCACCCAGTGTGGCCGGACCATCTCTGTGATGGACCACCACAACTGGTGCCTTCAGTGGTAAGGGCCTTACCATGAGCCCTCCACCTGCACTCTCTGTCTACAGGTGATGCACAAGGGGCTCAGGAATCGAGAAAAACTGAGGAAGGATGTAGGAATGTTATCCATGACTGAAGTGGTATTTAAAGGTGTGGAAGAATTGAAGGAAATACTGATACATCGGGAAGATGTATTACAACTATTAGATAAACTGAAGAATAGCAAATCACCTGGGCCAGATGGTATACATCCAAGGGTGTTGAAATAACTGAAATATGAGATTGCAGACCTGCTATTAGTAATCTGTGAACTATCATTAAAATCATCTCTAATACCTGAAGATTGAAGGGTCGCCAATGTAACACCAATTTTTAAAAAGGGTTCCAGGGGTGATCCGGGAAACTACAGACCGGTGAACCTGACATCAGTACCGGGAAAAATGGTAGAAACCATCATAAAGAATAAAATTGCTCAGCATGTAGATAGTCATGGCCTAATGGGAGACAGCCAACATGGCTTTAGACAAGGAAGATCTTGTCTTACTAATCCGTTATGTTTTTTTGAAGGCGTGAATAAACAGGTGGACGAAGGTGAGTCGGTTAATATAGTGTATCTGAACTTTCAGAAAGCATTTGACAAGGTCCCTCATCAGAGACGTTTGTCAAAACTAAAGAGTCATGGGATAGGAGGCAGTGTACTATTGTGGATCAGGAACTGGTTAAAAGATAGAAAGCAGAGGGTAGGGCTAAATGGCCAATTTTCCCAATGGAGAAAGGTGAATAGTGGTGTACCCCAGGGATCTTGCTGGGTCCGCTGCTTTTTGACATATTCATAAATGACCTGGAAAGTGGAATAACGAGTGAGGTTATCAAATTTGCAGATGACATCAACTATTTAAAGGGCGAGGGCTAGGAGCAACCCTCCCCCCAAGCTGCCCCAGTGGGAGGAACCACTTCCCAAGGCCCTGGAGGGCCGGCAGGAGACTCCCAGTACTGTTATAATTGTGGAGTCCCCATCGAGGGAACCAGAATCGGCACCGGTGGCGGCTGCACCGGCTCCGATGACAATGGAGACTGTGCTCTTCACGCAGCGCATGGAAGCCCTCACACAGCTTGTCTGTGTTCCCGACCCAGCAGACTACCCAAGGCCTGGTGACCTTAGGTTCCTCGGCACCAGTAACAGTGCCGTCTATGGCAGTAGCCTCAACAATGGAGGTGCAGCCTTTTCTGGAGTCACATGCTGTCCCCTGAGAGGACAGCGGTTCGAGTGCACGCTCGAGATCCCTCTCGACACACCGACTTTCTCCGTTAAGTGTTTCATGGTCAGATTGCCAGGAGCCTCGGCCTCCCTCCACTTCTGCCGACACTGTGAGGAATAACGTCAGTACTTCGATTTCCTCTTGGAATTGGATTCTGATGATTGGGAAACTGAAGAGGAATTGCTTAAGACCATGCATTATCAGGACATTCCCCCTGATCCCTTGCCTCCGTATGAATGAAGGAAGTCCCCTTCAGAGGATTTATCCTTCCATGAGTTTGTGCGGGACATGGGGAAGACCTTGCTCTTCACCATGGAGGCCAAGGAGGAACCCAGGGCAGAGGAATTGGAAATCCTCCACTACCCCTCTCCCCTGAAGGGAGGCCATTACGGTACCCATGCATCAAATCCTCAAATGCTTCCTCTTTCGCATGTGGGAGATGCCACTCAGTGTCCCCTCCGTGAGCCGTCACCTCAGTTTGAAGTATCGGGTGATTAAGAGCCCTGGCTTTGAGAGGCCACAACTTCCATGGTTGTGGAGTCAGCCATGCACCATATTAAAAATTCAAAAACATATTCCTCTATGCCCCCGGGCTGGGAGGCACTGACCATGGATGGCTTTGGAAGGAAATACTATCAAGGCTTAATGCTGGTGGCCTATATACAGGCCTACCAACTTTATATGGGGATGTATCTCTGAGATTTTGTGGGGGATCTCGCCAGATTCTTTGCTGGTCTGTAGGGGGAGCAGCTGCAGCATTACCAAGCCCTTGTTTCCAAAACAAAGGAGTGTTCAAAATACATCACTAGCGCTGCCTATGATGGTTTTGAGTCGGTTGTCCAAGTGGCCGCCATGGGCTTCGGGGCCTGCTGCCTCACATGGCTACAGTCCTCAAACTTAAAGCAATGGGTTCAGGACAAGTTGGCCAATGCCCCCTGAGAAGAGAAAACCTCTTTGGGAAGCCAATGGAGGAGAAAGCTGGAGAGTTAGAGAGGGAACAGCTCACTATGAATAGACTCTCCAGAAAGACACCTGACTCCTCCAGGCGGAAGTCTTGGGAGGGAAAAAGTCCTTTTTTTTCCCCCAAGAAGAAGTAGTACTATAGTACACCTACACTCCATACCATTCCTGCCAGGTGCCCCAGCAAGGGTAGCAGCAGCAGCAGCAGAAAGGACAAGGCCAACACCAGCAGCGCCACTTGACGCTTCAGAAGCCCCAACCAGTGCCAACTGCAGCCTGGTGGGGTTTTTGACTCCTGGAACATGGCCCTTCTTCCCATCCTGGACACAGTTCCACCACAAGTGGGAGGGAGGCTGATTCATTTTGTCCACCAGTGGCCAAGCATAACAACGGACTCCTGGGCCCTCAAGATAATTCAGGAGTGGTATTACGCTTTGATCTACTTCCTCCCACATTCTTCCCAGGGGAGTACCCCCTCTACCCTCACCACCGCTTCTTGTCCGACTGGGCTGTGGAGTTGGTTCCTCCGTCTCAGATGGGACGTGAATTCTACTCCCGATACTTCCTGGTTCCAAAGAAGATGGGGGTTTTTTTGGCTCATTTTGGACCTCTAGAACCTCAACCGGTTCCTGGTGCGAGAAAAGTTCAAGATGGTGTCCCAGGGAACGTTATTGCCCTACCTTCACCGGGAAGATTGACTATGCTCCTTGGATATCTACAATGCATATATGCAGATCCTCATTCACCCCTTTCACCGGCAGTGCTTCATGCTCAGCAGACAGCACTATCAGTACCAGGTACTGTCCTTCGGCCCTGACTCTGCCCCCAGGGTCTTCTCAAAGTGTCTTACGGTCGTAGCCACACCCAGGGGATCTTTGTCTTCCCTTCCCTGGACAACTGGTCGATCAAGGGTGGATTGCCGGAGGACGTCCGGCATTCAGCGAAGCTGACCATACAAGTCCTGGAACATCTGGGCTTTGTAATAAACTACCCCAGTTCTCATCTTCAGCCCTCTCAATGGCTGGAGTTCATTGGGGCTCTACTTGATACTACTTCAGCTTGTGCCTACCTGCCGAAGGACAGAACCTAGCTCTTGGTTGCCCTTGCTCAAGACGTTCAGCGCTGTCCCCTCGTGACAGCTCAACAGATGCTACGCCTCCTTGGCTACATGGCTTCCACAGTCCCTGTCACACCAGCAGCATGGCTCTGAATGCATCAGGTGCAGTGGATTCTGCATCTGGTGAACGGCTGACTCAGAGACAAGGTCATGGTGACTCACCCACTTAGGGAGTCCCTCTCCTGGTTTCAGCAGCTTTACAACCTAATCGCAGGAGTGCCTTTCCAGACCCCATCGCATCAGCATGTCTTAACGATGGATGCCTCCAAGGTGGGCTGGGGAGCACACCTGGACCATCTGTGCACACAGGGCCTCTGGACGGCTCGGGAGAGCCTTCATCAAATGAACATCCTGGAACGCCAAGCCATCGCCAATGCCCTATGGTTTTTTTCAGCAACAACTCTCCAACCAGGTAGTCTTTATTCAAACAGACAACCATGTGGCCATGTTTGTTATCAACAAGTAGGGCAGCACGGGATCATATGTCCTCTTTCGGGAGGCAGTCCGCCTTTGGAAGTTTGCCATCTCACATGGAATGCTCGTTAGAGCAGTATATCTGCCAGGGGAGCTCAGTGTCCTGGCAGATTGCCTCAACAGAGTCCTTCAACCACACAAGTGGACTCTCATCAGGCAGGTAGCCAGCCATATCTTCCAGATGTGGGGCACACTGTCAATAGACCTCTTTTCCTCTCCTCAAAATGACCAGCTACTGTGGTTTTGCTCCAAAGTGCCATACAAACATCTGATAGCACCCGATGCTTTTCTCCTGGACTGGAGCGACGGCCTTCTGTATGTCTACCCACCAACTCCTCTGATGGCCAAGACACTCTTCAAACTACAAGCAGACAGCATCACCATGATCCTCATAGTGTCGCATTGGCCCAGGCAACCCTGGTTTCCCCTATTGCTCTGACTGTCTCGATGACAGCCCCTCAGACTCAGCTGTGCTCTGGACCTGGTCTCTCTGTACAAGGGGACTCTACTACATCCCACCGTATCATCCCTAGTGCTCATGGCATGGAAGCTAAGTGGGTAGCGCTCGCATCCCTCCACCTACTGGAGGAAATGCTTACGTGCTTCTAGAATAGAACATAATTACGACAAATGAATCACACTTAATATATAAAGGAACTATAAAAACCCAAAGTAGCAATTCATATAAGCAAATTAGAATAATTAAAGCTCATTGTACCAATGACATTTAAAATGTATAAAATCCTAAAAGCATATGAAAGGCATGCTTACGGTATATATACTACAGTAGCGTTATGCAGGGTCAGCCTGTCCACTAGGCGGGATAGACGGCCGCCTAGGGCGGCAGATTTCTGTAGGCATCAGACTATGTGCTTCAGCACACATGACCTACCCACCCCCCCATGTGCCCAGCCATGCCGCCCTCCCCCCGTACTGAAAATATCTTTGGTTTCTACAAGAATCCTTCCTTTTGGACTTTCCTCAGCTTCTAGGATGTTTACCAAATGTCTGATACATAAGGTTGCATACAGACAAGATGGTCTTATTTTTTTTCCATATCTAGATGAGTGATTTCTAGCAGCTGCACATTGGATCTGGCAATTGTGTTAAGAAATAAGCCCTGGGCCCTACTTGAATCCTTGGGATTCCTGATAAATGCACCCCCTATCCCTTCCCCTACCCCTACCCCTTTTCTCCCTCTCATCCTATCCCTTATGGTGACACATTTGCTTGTTAGTACTTACCTGCCTCTTTTTTAAAATTTATTTTATTATTTATTTACATTCTCTTATATACCGCGCTATTCTGCATCAGTGCGGTTTACATTGAACAAACTGAAATTACATTGAACTTGGAGATAACTGAAATTACATTATAACTTGGAGATAACTATTTTTTACAGGGAACATGGGCTATGGAGAGTTAAGTGGCTTGCCCAAGGCCACAAGGAGCACCTGTGGGACTAGAAACCCCAGTCCTTCCGGCCCAAGGTTGCTGTCCTCTAGTGGGATTTGAACCCCCAACCTTCCGGCCTGAAGTACCTTGCCCCAACCACTAGGCCACTCCTCCACTCCACTGTTTATGCCTGATCTCCAGGAACAAGCAGGAATGAGTCTTCACATATGGGTATCGTCGGTACCGACGGAGCCTGCACGGGAACGCTCCCCAGCGTCCAGAAAGAAAGCTTTTGGGAGCATCCCACAGCGCCTGTGCGCTGCCTTCCCGCCTTTCTCAACCGCCTCTCTCCAGTTCTTCTTTTCCGCGGAGCCAGCAGGTCGTGTTTCTGTCACTGCTGAAGAAGTTCTTTATATTTCTTTATTTCTTTCGTGTCACTGCTGAAGAAGTTCTTTATATTTCTTTATTTCTTTCGTCGCGCGTCTGCCTTCTTCGACGTCTGACCGGTACCGCCGGTCTTTTCTTCTTTAAAAAAAACCAAACAAACTACCGTTTCCCACTTCTGTGCATTTTTTCCTTTTGGGTCTTAGGCCTAGAAAAATTTTCCTCATGGAAAAGCCCGCTTCCGGGTTTAAAAAGTGCACGAAGTGCAGCGGTACTATTTCTAACACTGACACCCATGAGTGGTGTCTAAAATGTTTGGGTCCTGACCACTCCATCACCGATTGTGAGTCCTGTTCCATGATGTCTAAAAGAGGTCGACAGAATCGAGCGGCCAAGCTCAGAACCCTGTTTCCCTCTGATGCAGCTTCGGTGGCATCGACATCTTCCAGGGCTGCTTCTTCCTCCCATGGATCTCAGGTAACCAAGCATAAGTCCAGCCAGTCCTCGAAGGGTAGATCTCCCTCTAAGTATCGAGATGCCTCCGGGCTTGCTCTCGAGGATCCTGCACCAGCAAAATTACCCCGGCGGGAAGCTTCGACTTCCAAAGCTTCATCTATGGGGTTACAGGTTGACATCGATGGCTCGGCCTCGACCGATCACCTGTTGCCATGTTCTGGGGTACCGGTGGTTTCCACTGGTACCGACATCCAGACATTGGTTGCGTCGATGGATCAGAATATTCTGACCATGCAGCGTGCCATTACGGCATTCATACAAGCTGCGACGCCTCCAGTACCGCAACAAACTCCATTGTCGGTACCGGTTCTGGCACCGGTGCCGGTACCGATTGCATCGACATCGGCTTCGGTGTCGACTGCAGCAGTACTCTGTTCTGTGATGCCCATCGGTACCGAATCTGTACCAATCACTCCCGATGTCGATACCACTCTGTACGCGTATCGGGCTCTGCAGGAGCATCCAGACAGGCGATACTTCGATTCCTCCGAAGACTCTGATGAATCAGAGGCTTCTGTCGAAGCATCGGTACTCCTTCCTCAGGAGCCCTCTTCTCCAAAAAGAAGAATGTCTCCTCCAGAAGACTTGTCTTTTCAAGACTTCATTAGGGAAGTGGCCAGGGGCCTCTCCATTTCAGTGGCCTCTGAATCAGAGCCTAGAGCCAAAAAATAGGATATTTTACAATATCCTAAGGCTCCTAAAGAGGCAGCTACTTTACCAATTCATGAGATCCTTTATGATCACATGTTGGGCATATGGGAGACACCTCTCACTATCTCCCCTCATTCTCGTAGGTTGGACACCATGTACCGTGTTCCTCCTTGTCCTGGCTTTCATAAGACTCAGCTTCCTCACCACTCTATTGTGGTAGAGTCTGCTATGAAGAAGATAAAGAGTGCAAAAAGACACTCATCTAATCCTCCAGGAAGAGAATGCAGAACCTTGGATGCTTTTGGCCGGAGAATTTTTCAGGCCAATATGCTTGCTGCCAGAATCAACTCCTATAGTCTCTATATGGGGATGTTTCTAAAGGAAGTTACAGATCATCTGCAAACTTTATCTCCTTTTATCTCAGAAGATAAAAGGGAAGAGTTTCTCACCTGGCTTAAACATGCCCAGGATGCCCAGGATGTTTCCAAATTTTCCAACCGTGCAGCCTTTGACTCTTTTGAGTGTGCCAGCAGAGCCTCGGCTATTGCCATAGGTGCACGCACAGTTGCTTGGTTACAAGCTTCTGATTTGGAACCCTGGGTCCAGGATGGATTAGGAAATCTTCCTTGTACAGGTGAAAACCTTTTTGGCAAGGATTGGCAAGCAAAGGCCACTCAGATGGATGCTGAGAATTCTGCCTTAGATAGACTTTCAAAGTCTATTTCTGCTCCTGTTAGAAAAAGGTTATTCAAAAAGGCTTTCTTTCCCAAAAAGGGGAAATATTATCCTGTTTATGGTCAGCAGACATCTTCTGCAGGTCGTTTTGCTGCAAAGCGTCAGCAACAACCTAAACAAGCCAAGCCTAAGGCTGCAAGGACTGCTACGGCCCAACAGCCTCAGCCTCCTCAGGGCCTTTGACTTACATCTAGAAAACGTAGCCTTTCTGGCTCTAGAAGAACCAGAGCCTCTCACCATTCCAGGAAGGTTAGCCCACTTTGCTCCCAGATGGGAACAAGTCACGGCAGAGCAATGGACCCTCTCCATCATAAGGGAGGGGTACAAGCTTCATTTCTTAAACCTTCCTCCTCACACCATGGTGAGACAGTTCAATTCTCCAACATCTCTCCTTGACCTTCTGGGTCAGGAGATTGCTACCCTTCTTGCCCAAAGGGCAATAAAAGAAGTTCCCCTTCTTCAACAGGGCTCAGGGTTCTACTCCCCCTATTTTCTTATCCCAAAGAAAACAGGGGGCTACAGACACATATTAGATCTCAGAGAATTGAACAAGTTTCTATACAAGGAGAAATTCAAGATGATTTCTCTCGGTGCTCTCCATCCATACCTTCAGAGTCAGGATTGGCTTTGTTCTCTAGATCTCAAGGATGCGTACACCCATATCCTCATCCATCCAACACACAGAAGGTTCCTTCGGTTCCTTTATCAAGGAAAGCACTACCAGTACAGAGTGCTTCCTTTCGGTCTGGCCTCTGCTCCAAGAGTGTTCACAAAATGCATGGCAGTAGTAGCTGCATTTCTACGCACTCTAGGAATATTTGTATTCCCATATCTGGACGACTGGCTCATCCGAGCTCCGTCCCAATCAGAGGCCCAGACTTCCCTAACCTGCACAAGGCGTGTTCTTCAGTATCTGGGACTTGTAATAAACATCCCAAAATTCCATCTCACCCCTACTCAGTCATTAGAGTTCATTGGGGCCTTGCTGGATACCACAACTGCAAGGGCCTATCTTCCCCAGGCCCGTTGCCTACGCTTGGTGCAGTTAGCCTCACAAATTCAGTTAAAGTCCCATTTAACTGCTCGACAAATGTTACAACTGTTAGGCCACATGGCATCCACCGTGCATGTGGTTCCTTACGCTCGCCTTCACATGAGGGCAGCTCAGTGGACTCTGTCCACCCAATGGACCCAGGCATCAGGGTGCCTGTCAGACAAATAGCAACCTCCAGTTGCCTCTTCTGGTCTCTCCAGTGGTGGAGGTCCACTCAAAATCTGTTGCTGGGGTCCCCCTTTCAACAGTCGCTACCCCAAGCAATCCTGACAACAGATGCCTCTCCAAGGGGTTGGGGAGCTCATCTACAAGATCTCTCCACCCAGGGCATCTGGTCTCCACAAGAGACATCTCTACATATCAACCTCTTGGAGTTCAGAGCAGTTCTTCTAGCTCTCAGAGTCTTCCACATCCTGCTCAGCTACAAGACAGTCCTCATCCACACGGACAACCAAGTAGCCATGTTCTACGTGAACAAGCAGGGTGGGACTGGCTCTCTGTCACTTTGCAACGAAGCTTTGAGATTGTGGGCCTTCACCAGAGAGCATCAAATTCATCTCGTGGCAGTGTATCTTCCAGGGGTTCAAAACTCTTGGGCAGACAGAGTTCTGCTTCCACACGAATGGTCCCTCCATGGGGACCAGATAGCCAGGATCTTCCGAATTTGGGGAACCCCGGACATAGACCTGTTTGCAAGTCCATGGAATGCCAAACGTCCCCGGTTCTGTTCCAGGATTCCGTGTCAGGGAGTTCAGGCCAGGGATGCCTTCCTCCTTCCTCCTTCATTGGGGGCAAGACTTCCTCTATGCTTTTCCACCCATTCCCCTAATTCCCAAGACACTGTTCAAACTTCAGAGAGACAAGGGGTCTATGATCCTCATAGCACCACATTGGCCACGCCAGGTGTGGTACCCTCTACTTCTGCATCTCTCTCAAGCTCCCTCCCTGGACTTGGGATCTGCTCCAGACCTCCTGTCCCAGGAGGAGGGAACTTTGTGGCACCCAAATCCCCAGTCTCTTCATCTCAGAGCCTGGTTGCTGAAGGCCTAGACCTTCAAGATTTGCATCTTTCTCAGCAGGTGAAGGATATCCTTCATGCTTCCAGAAAGCCTTCCACTAGACGTTCCTATGCTTTTAAATGGAAAAGGTTTACCATTTGGTGTGCACAGAAGGGTCTTAACCCCCTTGCAATACCTCTGAATTCTTTACTAGAGTATTTGCTGCATTTATCCCATGCAGGCCTTAAAACAAATTCAGTAAGAGTCCATTTGAGTGCTATTGCAGCATCCCTTAAGCCTCTCAATGGACAGCCTATTTCCTCTCATCCTCTTATTGCAAGATTCATGAGAGGCCTTCTTTTAACTAAACCTCCCATTAGACCACCTCCAGTGGCATGGGACTTGAATTTGGTTCTTGGCCAGCTTATGAAGCCACCCTTTGAACCCTTAGCCACTACCTCCTTGAATTTTCTTTCCTGGAAGGTTACTTTTCTCATTGCAGTCACCTCAGCTCACCGCATCAGTGAGCTGCAAGCCTTGGTGGTTAATCCTCTTTATACAAGGTTCCATCATGACAAGGTAGTCCTCAGTACTAATCCACACTTTATGCCTAAAGTGGTCTCACTTTTTCATCTGAACCAGGAGGTGTATTTACCTGTCTTTTTTCCAGGACCTCATGCATCAAGTGCAGAGAGGAATCTCCATACCCTGGATTGTAAGAGTGCGCTCGCTTTTTACTTACAAAGGACACAGCAACATAGAAAGTCCTCTCAACTCTTTGTTGCTTTTGATTCCTCTCATTTGGGACTTCCAGTCTCTAAGAGAACTCTGTCCAATTGGATTGCTCAGTGTATTTCTTTCGCCTACCAGAGTAAGAACCTTTCTCTGGAGGGCCATGTCACAGCTCACAATGTGAGGGCCATGGCAACCTCTATGGCTCATCTGAACTCTGTGTCCATCGACCAAATCTGTCGAGCGGCCACCTGGGCCTCAGTTCATACCTTTACAGCCCATTACTGCTTGGACAAGGACTCCCGCCGGGATGCCTTGTTTGGTCAGGCTGTTCTCAAACACCTGTTCCATACCTAATCAACTCCTACCCCCCATCCCTGGTTGGATGCCCGAGATCCATGGGGGCAGGTAGAGCCCTTCTCAGGGACTCACAACCTTGGAGATCTCCCTGGCATCTATAGCTGGGGAGTCCCCATATGTGAAGACTCATTCCTGCTTGTTCCTGGAGATAGCACAGTTACTTACCTGTAACAGGTGATCTCTGGGAACAGCAGGAATAAGTCTTCACAACCCACCCACCTCCCCTAGGAGTTGTATCTCTCTATCTATCTTTCCTTTCCTCTCTCTCTCTTTGTCTCAGCTTAAAACTCGAACTGGAGAGAGGCGGTTGGGAAAGGCGGGAAGGCAGCGCGCAGGCGCTGTGAGATGCTCCCAAAAGCTTTCTTTCTGGACGCTGGGGAGCGTTCCCGCGCAGGCTCCATCGGTACCGACGATATCCATATGTGAAGACTTATTCCTGCTGTTCCCAGAGATCACCTGTTACAGGTAAGTAACTATGCTTTCTATGTAAAGTTGCTTGACTGTTTGTTTCCTGTAAACCGCTCTGTTACTAAATAGTGCTGTATATAAAAGCTAACAAATAAATAAATAAATAAACTTGAACAAATTCAGCTTCTTACTAACACAGATGCTTCCCTTCTAGAACAAAGTAATGTGGTTGTCATGTTAGTCCTTTTTAATGGTTGATAAAATAAAGCAAAAAAAGAATATAAGGTGATCCCTTTTTATTGGACTAAATTTGACTACATTTTACTGAACTAAATTTTTTGACTACCTTTCATGTTTAAAACCGTCTTCCTCAGGTCTCAAACTCTATTAGGAGGTGGTACCTTAGATCTCCATTCACTGTTGTCTGTATGCAATACTCTAGGTACTGTTTCTGTGAGTTAATAGAATGGTGGACAAAACTTCTCAGGCCAGTATTTAGAACCTTTAGCCAATTGGCCAACAGTAAGTTGTCCAGGTCCAGATAGTGCCGCTGAATATCACCGCAGACCACCCCGGCACCCTCCGGTTCGTGCAGGTACAGTCCATGGCTGGAGCAAGGGTGGTGTTGGCATTATCTGGTAAGTGCCAATATTTAGTCTTTGCTTATCCCGATAACTTAGGCCACATGAAAAGCAGGCCTAACTTGCTAGCTGGATAAGTGCCGACTGAAAATCGTCACCATCCGAATAAGTTGGCACTTATCCGGATACGAGCGTTAGGTTTGGATCTTCAATTGCAGGCCCTATTTGAATACTGCTGCTGAATATCTGGATACTGTGAGTTGCATCATGGTCACTGGACAGCCAGTTGAATATTGGTCAGATATCAACCTCTGATCCGACTAATAAAACTACAATCATAAACTTATTAGACAAAAAATCAGCTTTGAAAAATAGGAGAAAAAAGACCTCAGCATACACTTCCCTTCTCCTATTGAGTAATTTTTACTGTGGATCAAGACAGTCATTGACCTCAAACCTCTCTCTCTTCAATATTATACAGGTAATTATTTAGATTTAATTCAGCAATCTTTTATCATTTTATTTAATACAATTTTTCATTATTTTTCTCTTTTCCATAAAAACTTCAATGCTGACCAAACACACAGTTCATAACATTGAACTTACAGCACTTCTTTGATAGCACATGGAGATTGGGTCTAACTATTATGTTCCTAGGAATATTGATAAGAAAATGAAATCTACTTGGGTTCCTGCAGGACCTATTAATCCAGCTATTTCTACTTTTATAAATATTGTGTTGAAAGAAGTAGCATTGTTAGAACAATCACAGCAAATGAATAAAAGGAAAAGCCTTATGTCAAGAGAAGAGTGGAAAGCCTTAAAGGCTATATATAAAAGAATAATTTAGTGATTGCTAGAAGAGCTGATAAAGGAGATGCCATGTTGAAAGGAGACTGATGACTACCGATCTACAGGAAAAAATATTCCTAATAGGAAAAGGAAAGTGGTTGCTGAGTTCCTTTTCCTTATAGTTTCCTATGCTGACTTGCAGGCTTCTTGAAAATTGGCCTTCTTATTTTCTTCCCTTTTTTATTTCTTTTACATTTTTCATTGGACATCCTTAGTTTAATTGTAAAAATTTAGTTTCTCTAGGAACAAGCAGGAAATCCGTCCTCACATATGAGTGACATCTGTGCTGACGGAGACCGTGCGGAGCATTTCCCCAGCTTTAAAGAAAGCCTTTGGGAATGTTACCAAGCATGTGTAGTCCCCTTCCTGCCCAAGGATCCATCTTGCTCAGTCTCCTTTTTTCCGCACAGCCCAACAGACGCACGTCCAGTTTCCCTGGAAAAAATCCTTGCTAAATCCTTAAAATAATTAGCTGTTCCCAGTTTGCATACCAGTTCCTCTTCCCACCTCGAGCTGGCGCTGTTCTTGGCACTTTCCATTTTTTTCATCGAGGCTTGCCTCGACCACGTTTGTGCCATTTTTCGCCCGGGGTCGTCGACTCAGGCCAAGTGTACTCTACCATGTCTCCCAGTGTGTTCAAAAAAATGTGACCGCTGCAATCAAACTATGTCAGTCAGACACACATGATTGCTGCTTATGCTGCCTGGGACCAGACCTTGATAGCACCTCTTGTCACCTGTGACGCCTAAAACTAATAAAAAGAGGTCGGAATTGCAGGAGATGCTGTTCCCAAGATCCGACTAGGCACCGGCCTCCCTGACGCCGAGTTCCAAGCCCAGCACTTCTCATGAAGCCTGAGCATCCTCGGAGTTCCTCTGGAAAGGCCTCTGACCCTGAGCGAAAGAAGAAAAAGTCCTTGAAGCCCGTTGAGGTTACACCGGGGAAACCCGGTAAGACAAGCCGAAGGAACTTGGGCAACTCTGAGAAGCGTCCCACCAAAGTCCCCAAGAAAGTTTCCTTGGCCGGCGAAGCCATAGTCCTCATTGAGGATGTATGCGCGAGAGTGCCGGTGCCAGGCCCGAAATCCTCAGTGCCAGTGCCAAAAGCTGTGGAGCCTTCTGGCTTGGAGACCAGAATGGCAGCCATGCAGCAGGCAATGATGCCTGGTTCATCATCATCATCTGCCCCGATAACCGGGCCCCTGACTGCGGGGGAATCCCCAGTCGTCAAGCCGGCCTCGGGTAAGTCCTCTGCACTGGTCGAGGTCCTGTTCCTAGGACATCCGGTCCTCCCCGGTGAGTTTCCGAGACTCGGACTCCAGGTCCTTGGGGGGGGGGGGGGCTTCGAGGCACGGAGCCGCAAGGCTTCGGACTCTACATCTCCCCTAGACTCTGAGGGCGAAACCGACAACGAGGCCACCCTGGAACAAGACAGCACCGAGACATCCCCTTGGACCCATCTCCCCTGGCCCCTCGGCGCCATTCTCCTCTGGAGGATGTGGCCTTCCATGACTTTGTCAGTGATATGGCCTAAGCCCTATCGGTGCAAACCAAAGTGGAGGAGGGACCCCCGCACTGAGGCACTGGAGATCCTCCAGTTCGAGTCTTCCACCCAAAGAAATTCTCACAGTGCCAGTACAGCCGATCCTCGACTGGCTGCTTTTCAGAATGTGGGAGACCACGGCATTGGTGCCAGTGGTCAGTCAATGCCTCGACGCCATATACCGCATCAGGAAAGGGCCGAGGTTCCACAAGCCCCAACTCTCACACAACCATATCGAGTTAACCATGCAGAAACTCAAGAGCCAGAAGAATTACTCTTCTGTCCCCCCTGAGAAGGATGCTAGAGCCCTCGATGCCCTTGGGCGCAAGTGCTACCAGGGCTCGATGCTGGGGTGTCAAATCCAGGCCTATGAGTTGTACATAGGCATGTACTTGCCTTTACACAGGAGTTGTCTGTGTTTTCAGCAGGGCTGGTCGGGGAACCTCTCCAATGGTTCCAAGCCCTGACCTTCAGGATCAAGGACTGTTCAAAGTTCCTCTCCTGAGCAGCCTACGATAGATTCGAGTCAACAGCTCGAGTAACAGCAGCAGGCATTGGGGCTCGACACCAAGCCTGGCTACAATCATCGGACCTCAAGCAGTGGGTCCAGGATAAGCTGCTAGACATCCCCTGCATCGGGGAGAACCTGTTTGGCAAATCCATGGCCAACAAGGCGACAGAGATAGAGGCTGAAGTGGTGACCTGACAGAGGCTCACAAAAAAGACCACTTCCTTTCCCCGCAAGAAATCCTCAGGGAAAAGGCCCCTGTTCCAAGGAAAAAAGGGACACTTCCAGCAGTGTCTCCACTACTAGCTCTTCTCGGGTCAGCAACAGGGTTCTCACCCCAAGAGACAAGGGCAGGGAGCTCAGAAGCCCAAGGCTCAGAATCCCCAATCCCTAGCTCCAGCCCAGCCAGGGGGGAGCTTTTGACTCCCAGGGCAGGGTGTGTCCCCCCCCGTCCCCCCCGGGAGACCTTCACCAGCCCACAGGGGGCTACCTGGAACTCTTTGTAAACAGAAAGGCCGAGGTCACTTCAGACCAGTGGGTGCTGCAGGTGGTAAGGGAGGGATATCTCTTCCGCTTGCATCAGTTACCACCCAAGTTCTTCCCAGGGGATCCTGTGCGACCTCTCCTTCACCAAACCTTTCTGCTCTCAGAGCTTACAGGTCTGCTCAGGGACAAGGCAGGCAGTGGAGCCTATACCCAGACAACTATGGGGGAAAGGCTTCTACTCGAGGTACTTCCTTGTCCCAAAAAGGACTGGGGGCCTCAGGCCCAAACTACACCTGAGAAATTTGAACAAGTTTCTGGTGAGACAGTTCAAGATGCTCTACCTTGGGATGCTACTGCCATACTTCCACGGGTGAGATTGGCTGTGCTTCTTGGATCTAAAGGACATATACAATACATGCTAATCCATCCCTCCCACAGACAGTATCTGTGGTTCATTGTGGGAGGAGGGCACTACCAGTACAGAGTGCTGCCCTTTGGCCTGGCCTCCTTGCCAAGGGCCTTTACCAAATGCTTGGCAGTGGTAGCTGCCCACCTCTGCCTACAAGGGGCCTTTGTATTCCCCTACCTGGATGACTGGCTAATCAGAGGGGCTTTGGCCTCAGAGGTCAGTCAGGACACAGAGCGAACAATCCGCTTGCTGCAGCACCTGGGGTTCATCATCAACTATCCCAAATCCCATCTCTCTCCAGTCCAAAATCTGGAGTTCATAGGGGCTCACACGTTGACAGGAAAAGGCTGTCCTCCCAAGGGAAAGGGAAGACCATTTCGTACCTCCCCTGCCAGTTGTATAACACCACCAGTCGGTACCCAGCTTGCCTCTTCCTCTGCCTGTTGGGCCACATGGCCTCCACGTCCATGTCACCCCGTTAGCCCGCTTGCACATGTGGACAGCCCAATGGTGCCTCCGCTCACAGTGGACTAAAGCCACAGACAGGCTACGGGACCCACCTACCACTTAGCGGAGTCCCTCACCTGGTAACAAAATTTGTACCACCTATAGGCAGGAATGCCTTTCCAGGCACCCGCACTGCAGAGGATCCTGACAACAGATGCCTCCCTCCTGGGGTGGGGGACACATTGCAGGGACTGCCGCACATAAGGCAGCTGGCCCTAAGAGGAGTCACTCTTGCAAATCAACCTCCTGGAACTCAGGGCAATCTTCCTGGCTCTGTGAGCGTTCTGCCACAGCCTGCAGCACTGACCTGTGCTGATCCAGATGGACAACCAAGTTGCCATATTTTACATCAACAAACAGGGAGGTATGGGCTCATACTTCCTCTGCCAGGAGGCAGTAGCCCTCCTCTCCTTCGCAGTGCGCAATGGCATGCTCCTATGAGCAGTATACCTCCCAAGTCAAGATAACTGCTTAGCAGACAAGCTGTGCAGAGTCCTTGGTCCACACATGTGACATTTGAGCCCCATGGTAGTGAAGCAATTCTTCCACCACTGGGGCCTCTTCACCTCCCTGGACAACGTGGCGTTATTGCACATTTGTGTGCGCCAGCAGCACCCGGCAAGAGTGGCAATAGATGCCTGTGGTCAGAAGGTCTGCTGTATGTGTTTCCACCGGCTCCCCACCCTCCCGTTCGTCAAGGTCTTCTTCAAGGTCCACTTGTCACCTTCGGTACCTGTCTTGGAAAATGGCTTTTCTGGTGGCCCTTATGTCTACTCCTAGAGTGAATGAACTCCAGGCTCTGGTGGCATATCCGCCATACACATGGTTCTACAAGAACAGGGAAGTGCTCTGCACGCACCCCAAATTCCTCCTGAAGGTGATGTCGTCTTTTCACCTCAACCAAGAGGTGGTCTTCCCCACCGTCTTCCCACAGCCTCACTCTGGCAGGGAGGAACTAGTGCTTCTACCTACAGCGGACTCAGGCCCATCGCAGAGCTCCTCAGCTTTTCGTATCATATGACCCCAGTAGACTGGGGCTCCCCATGACTAAGCAAATTCTGTCCACTTGGGTGGTAGACTGTATTGCCCTCTCCTACGAGCGAGTTGGCTTCTCCTTTGAGCACCGGATCAGAGCACATCACGTAAGGGCGATTGCCACGTCGGTGGCCAATCTCCGCTCAGTACTGGTGACTGAGATCTGTAAGGCCACCACATGGTCTTCAATTCATATGTTCGCAGCTCACTACTGCCTGGAGAGCGAGTTCTGCAGGGACAATGCCTTCAGCCAGGCAGTCCTCCATAATATGCTCTGTGTGTAGGCAACTCCTGCTCTCCGACCCTTCTGTGTTAAGGCTACTAGAGTGATAGTGTCGTTGGACGTTAGGGTCTGCATAATCTCCAGGAACAAGCAGGAATGTAGTCGAGCGTCAGAGTCATCGGAATCGTAAGATTCAAAGTATCTTTGTGCTGGATGTTCCTGCAACGCACAGTACCAGTACCATTCGAAGTCGGTATCGGGGTGTCTCGGTACCGGTCTTTCGATATCAGAGATAGACTCAAGGCTCGGCATGGGGGGAAGCATACCGGCCGAGGCAGGTGCAGTCGGTACCAATACCTGTGGAACCGTCTGTAGCGGTCTTAGCGGTACCGAAGCTGCTAAGAGAGCCGCTAGACTGCGTTCGATAGCGAGGATTCTCTGATCCATTGCCCCTGCCGATGTTTGGGTGTCATTACCGGTGGAAGCGGCCACGACTCCAGAACATGGCACCAGTAGTTCTGCAGAGATGGAAGCCTCTGGAACATTCTGGAGCCCCGTTAGTGCTTTGGAAGCCGAAGCCTCCCGCTGGGGCTGTTTTGCCGGTGAACTTTCCTGAAGGGCATCGCCAGTGGCATCTCAATACTTGGAAGGAGATCTACCCTTTGAGGACCGGCCAGTCTTAGAAGACTTAAGTTTAGTTACTGAGATCCATGGGAGGAAGATGAAGCTCTGGAAGACCTTGATGCAACGGACATCGTACCTGCAGCAAAAAGGGTACTGAGTTTTGCAGCTCTATTCTGCAGGCCCCTCTTGGTCATCTTTCTGCAGGAGAGAGACTCCGATGGAGAATGGTCAGGACCTAAACATTTAAGACACCAGTCATGGGTGTCTGTGACAGATATGGTACCACCACACTTAGAACATTTCTTGAAACCACTAGCTGGTTTCTCCATGTTTGAAGAAAAATGGGCCTAGTGCCCAAAATGGCGCCTAGCACCGAGAGGGGAAAGGCCCCTGAAGAAAGAAATCCTTCAGAAAGATAGTTTTGTTTTTTTTTTTAAAAAGAAGAAAAGAGATCCGGCGGTACCGGTAGGCGTCGAATGATGGCAGACTCAACCACAAAAAAACAAAGAATAAGAATAGATTTTCTGTGGTGACAGGGTATGCATCCTTTCGGCTCCGCGGAAAACAAAGAACTGAAGAGGGAGAGTTGGGAAGGCAGCACGCAGGCACTGTGGGATGCTCCCAAAAGCTTTCCTATTGGACACTGTGGAGCATTCCCGCGCAGGCTCCATCAGTACTGACGATACCCATATGTGAAGACTTAATTCCTGCTGTTCCCGGAGATCACCTGCTATAGGTGAGTAACTACGCTGTCTCTCAATGGGGACTCACCTTCTGCAACTCACGGCTATCCGACTGGTCGCCGTTAGTGCTGTTGTTGTTCTGTCCTCGGCAGCCTGGTGCTAGGGAGTCCCATATGTGAGGACTGACTTCCTGTTTATTCCCAGAGAAAGTGTAGTTACTCGCCTGTAACAGGTGGTCTCCATGGACAGCAAGAATCAGTCCTCACAACCCTCCCTCCTCCCCTGGGAGTTACCTCCCTACCTTGTTTTAGTTTTTACTGCCATCCTAGCTATGTTATCTGACTGAACAAGATGGCACCCTTGGGTGGGAAGTGGACCGCGCATGCATGGTAGCATTCCCAAAAGGCTTTCTTTGGAAGCCAGGGAAATGCTCTGCACAGGCTCCATCGGTGCCGACGTCACCCATATGTGAGGACTGATTCCTGTTGCCCCTGGAGAACACCTGTTACAGGTGAGTAACTATGCTTTATGCACTTACATTCTGCATTGCATGCATGCCATTCCAAGGCAGATAATCAATACAATAAAACACATTTTATAGCAAGTAAAGTCAACATAATCATACAACCACATGAAAAAAAATGTTGCTTGCAACCTCTGGAAAAATATTTTGTAGAACTCAGAATTTGCTATTTTCGTTGTTAAGTGCACTGTTTATTTTTAAACAAGAATAAAGAATTGTTATACATTTTTACCCTTGCAAGGCTTTTTATTACCTGCAGAAATGGCTTTTCAAATTGCTTACCTTATTTCTATACTTTTATTAGCTGGATTTGAGGATAGAGTTATTTTTGACATAATGAAATCAAAGTACCAAGACGAACTCTCACTTCACTTTTCCCAGTATGTCTTGCTCCAGCATGCTCTTCCACCTCCGTCGTTATCTATTACTCAGTGTTAATGTTAAATGACATATTGCAAGAGTATGTGTCATCTCTCAGTTTGGCAGCTGCTATGCTAACTATTCTTTTTTAATGAGAGCAATAAAAGAAAACCACATTTTACTTTTCCTGTTTTGTCCCCCACACCCTCCTTCATACGTTCACACTTGTAGTTGCAATTTTTGACTTTTGTGAGCATGAAAAACCTTCATTCTGCTGAATTAACAGAATCTACCTATTATGCTGTCATAATAGTGCACCCTGTATATAAAGGCTCAATATTGTGTAAAAATGAGAAACAAGAATTATCAATATCAAAAATATTGGATTTATTTATAGAAAGGATGTTTTCACAGTTGCAGTTATATATTTTTGAAATTAGAACATAAATGCACAACACTGAAATAGAAAATAGTATATTGCTGCATAAATGGGCTTTTATAAAATTGCTCACACACACAGTGTCATTTCACACGTAATCCTGAGGTGGGGTTTAGAACTACACATATACTTCTTTATTTTCAAGTGTTTGCATGTAATTTAACTAAAAAAACATACACACAAGTTAGCAGTTATAAATGTGGCTATTTCCTATGGAATACTTAAAGTAAAAGTACATACACACTTTTTTCACTCCACGTACTTTGCTGTATTTTCAAAGTGAAAGCATACGAGCATGCAGTTATAAAATTACCTCCGCATTATGTCTGAAATTCTGGCTAAAATTTACTATGAGAGCCCACATCACATTGTGAATTAACATTTACAAGTTCTGATGTGACTTTCCCATACCATGGGTTTTCCCCTAATTTTATTTATTTGGAATTTAAGGGGCCTGTTTATCAAAGTGAGATAAATGGTCATAGCTGCCATTTTGAAGCTTGGCAGCTCTGGAGCAGGAGCAAAGGGAACTGCTGCTACCCCAGTCCACTAAAGACCAGGAAGACCCCTGGTGTAGGTACTGCTAGGAATGATCTCCTGCCATGGTTCTTATGCTGACTTTGTTTTACAATCAGCTGCCCCAGCAGCAACAGTGATTCACAGATGCTGCCTTTTGCTGACTCTGGATCCTTCCCTCTTCCAGCCACAGCCATGGCATGGCAGAGTGAAGATGCTGGAGCCAGTGTTTGTGAATCACTAGTGCTGCCAGGGACAGCTGATTGGAAGGCATGTCAGCAAAAATACCGTGGGGGCAGGGAAGAAGAATTTTAAAAATAAATCAAGAGACCTGAAATGTAGCTACATAGAAAAAAGGAAATCATATAAAAGTAATAGTGGAAAGCAACAAAAGAAAATCTGTTATTCAAATATAGTCTGTGATCAGTTACAACAGTCCACTAATATGAGAGAAAGGCAACTCCAAAATCAAGGGAAAAAAAGGAAATAACACCATATTATTGTGTCATAGGGGAAAGGCAACAGTTGCTTAGGAGTGTGTGGTTCAAAGCAGGCTAGCTATAGAGAAGAGAGGAAGGGATGCTGGATCTTTAAATGTATTGCAATTAATTGAGATTACTCATGCATTTAAAACTTTTAATCACAATTGATCTTGTGATTAAAAGTTTTAATCAATGCTCAGTCTTTAAAGTTTAAAGAATTAATTTTAAAAACCACATACAAAAAGACCAAAAGAAAGTAAAGTAGACATTTAAAATAGTTTTGTAATACATATTCTCTAGGGATAGATATGAACCATAACCTAAACCATTGTCACCTTAACAGTTCTGTGACTTGCTCCACAGTGAGCTTGGGTTTAAATTCTGTTTTTCTCCTGTTGGCGTATGCTGCAAGGTTGATCTTTTTTGAGATACTTCTGCCAGTGTCTTGAATGTTAATCTTTTGATACTTAGGAAAGGTCCTAAGTTCATGTTTCATTCTAAAGATATCTGTACAATGTGAGCAAAAATGAAGGCAGATACAACTGAAGACATTTGTTTTAGATATTTTCATTTAAGGTTAACCTAATAGATAACCTTGAACATGTTAGCAAATAATTTGAGTTGGTGGCCTCAGGGGCCAATATAGATTACTATATAATGTGGAATTTTCTGTTTGTCTAAACAGGCATATGTGGGACAACCACAAGGGGGGAGCTACATGGTACAGAGTGTTCATCCTATTCAACAGGTTCCTCTTCCCCAAGGATACAGTCTAGGACCTGATCCCCAGATTGGCCCTTTGAGGTCCTTGCCTCCAACTATAAATTCAGCAGTAACCACTCAGAATGCTCAACATCCATATTTAAGGTAGTCTATTATTGAATATTTCTTAGCAGTTAAAAGTCATTTTATGGTGTGGGTAGTTTTGTTTTTTTTTTAACTGATTTTCAAATGTTTCTTTTATAATTGAGGTGAAGCGTAGTTACTCACCTGTAACAGATGATCTCCGGGAACAGCAGGAATTTAGTCTTCGCATATGGGTATCATCGATACTGACGGAGCCTGCGCGGGAACGCTCCCAGCGTCCAATAAGAACGCTTTTGGGAACATCCCTCAGCACATGTGCGCTGCCTTCCCGCCTTTCCAACTGTCCCTCTTCAGTTAAGTTTGTAGCTGAGTGAAAAGGATAGAGGAAGAGAGGAAAGAGACAAAGAGATAGAGACAACTCCTAGGGGAGGTGGGTGGGTTGTGAAGACTAAATTCCTGTTGTTCCCAGAGATCACCTGTTACAGGTGAGTAACTACGCTATCTCCAGGAACAAGCAGGAATGTAGTCTTCACATATGGGGACTCCCTAGCTGAAGATGGCAGGGAGATAGCCCCAGGAAACTGCCACCCTGGAAAGGTGGGAATCCTTCCTCCCATGGATCTCTGGCATTCCACCAGGGTTGGTGTGTAGGAGTTGAATTAGGGCTGAAAGAGATTTTAAAGAAGAGCTTGGCCAAAGAAGGTATCCCGATGGGAGGCTTTATCCAGGCAGTAGTGGGCTGTGAAGGTGTGTACCGAAGCCCAGGTGGCTGCTCGACAAATGTCATCAATAAACACAGAGTGGAGATTAGCCATGGAAGTTGCCATGGCTCTCACGTTATGAGCTGTGACATGGTCCTGAAGAGGAAGACCCTTACTCTCATAAGCAAAGAATATGCATTGGGCACTCCATTTAGATAAAGTTCTTTTGGAGACTGGTTGTCCCAAATGACTAAGGTCAAAAGCTATAAAAAGTTGCGAGGACTTTCATTGCTGCTGTGTTCTCTGTAGGTAAAAGGCTAAGGCCCTTTTACATTCCAAAGTATGAAGGTTTCTTTCTGCATTAGAGGCGTGAGGCCTCAGAAAAAATACAGGAAGATAAATTGATTGATTTTAAATGAAAAGGCGAAACCACCTTTGGCATAAAGTGTGGATGGATTAATAAGAACAGCCTGATTATGGTGAAACCTAGTATAAGGAGGATTAGCCACTAAAACTTGCAGTTCACTAATGTGACGTGCAGAGGTGATTGCAATTAGGAAGATGACCTTCCAGGTCAAAATCTTAAGGGTTGTAGTGGCTAAAGGCTCAAAAGGCGGCTTCATGAGCTGCCTGAGAACTAGATTTAGATCCCATGCCACCGGTGGTGGCTTAATGGGAGGTTTGGTTAATAGAAGACCTCTCATAAATCTGAATATGAGTGGATGAGAGGAAATTGGTTGTCCATGCAGAGGCTTATAAGAAGCTGCCATTGCACTAAGATGGACTCTTACCGAATTGGCCTTTAGACCAGAATTCGATAAGTGAAGGAGATACTCTAGTACTGATTCTAAGGGTATGCCAAGGGGATTTAATCCCTTCTTGGAGCACCATATGGTAAAACGTTTCCATTTGAAGGCATAAGATCTTCTTGTGGAAAGTTTCCTAGAAGCCTGAAGGATATCCTTTACCTGTTGGGACAGGTTGAAATCCTGGAGGTCTAAGCCTTCAGCAACCAGGCCGTGAGATGCAGGGACTGGGGATTCGGGTGCCATAGTGTCCCGTTCTCTTGGGAAAGGAGATCTGGAGCATGCCCTAACTCCAGAGCTTGAGAGAGATGTAGAATCAGGGAATACCACGGTTGGCGTGGCCATCGTGGTGCCATGAGAATCATGCGACCCCTGTCTCTCTGAAGCTTGAAGAATGTTTTGGGGATGAGGGGAATGGGTGGGAAGGCATAAAGGAAGCCCTGAACCCAGTGAAGGAGGAAGGCATCCCTTGTCTGACAATTGTGAGCCGGAATCCTGGAACAGAACCGGGGAAGTTTGACATTCAGTGGACTTGCGAAGAGGTCTATGTCTGGAGTGCCCCATATCTGAAATATCTTTGCCACCTGGTCTAGGTGGAGGGACCACTCGTGAGGCAGCAGTACTCGACTGAGTTTGTCTGCCCAAAGGTTTTGAATGCCTGGAAGGTATACCACTAGAAGGTGAATTTGATACTCTCTGGCGAGGGCCCACAGTCGTAAAGCTTCGTTGCATAATGACAGAGAGCCTGTCCCGCCCTGCTTGTTCACATAGAACATTGCTACTAGATTGTCCATCTGGACCAGGACTGTTTTGTAGCTGAGCTGGGCGTGGAATACTCGAAGAGCTAAATAGATTGCTCTTAATTTGAGGAGGTTTATGTGTAGACCAGCCTCCTGTGGAGTCCAGGTTCCCTAGGTAGAGAGATGATTCAGGTGTGCTCCCCAACCCACCCGCGATGCATCTGTTGTTAGGGTGGCCTGAAAAAGGGGTTGATGAAAAGGAGACACCAGTGTCAGATTTTCTAGGGATTGCCACCATTGGAGGGACAAAATTAGTTGGTGAGTTAATTATTTTGTCCGATAAATACCTGTGGCCTGTGTCCACTGTGCGGATAGGTTCCACTGAGCTGCTTGCATGTGGAGGCAAGCATATGGGACTACATGAACTGTGGATGCCATATGTCCCAGCAACTGTAGTAGCTCTCGAGCAGTTAGGGTTGATTTCCCTGCTGCTTGAGAAGCTAGTTGCATTATGCGAAGACAACGGGCCTGTGGAAGGAAAGCCTTTGCCTGTCTGGTATCTAGACAGGCCCCTATGAATTCTAGGCATTGGGAAGGAACAAGTTGGGATTTTGGGAAGTTTATTACCAACCCCAAGAACTGGAGGGTTCGCATTGTGCGAGACAGTGCAGTGCTGGCCTCTGCAACTGTAGGGGCTCGAATGAGCCAGTCGTCTAAGTAAGGGAAGACTAATATCCCCAGGGTTCGTAGAAATGCAGCTACTACTGCCATGCATTTCATGAATACCCTTGTTGCTGAAGCTAGACCAAAGGGAAGAACCCTGCACTGGAAATGTTTTCCTCTGAAAAGGAATCGTAAGAATTTCCTGTGATCTGGATGGATCAGAATGTGAGTGTATGCATCCTTTAAGTCTAGAGAGCAAAGCCAATCCTGGCTTTGAAGGTATGGCAGAAGAGTTCCTAGAGAAATCATTTTGAACTTCTTTCGAAACAGGTATTTGTTCAATTCTCTGAGGTCTAAAATGGGTCTGTGTCCTCCTGTTTTCTTTGGAATAAGAAAATAGGGGGAGTAGAACCCTGCACCCCGTTGAAGAATTGGTACCTCCTTTATTGCCCCTTGGGCAAGAAGTGTGGAAACCTCGTGATCTAGCAGATTGTTTACAGAGGTTTGAGAATTGAATTGCTTTAGAATTGTAGGAGGGGGCATGCTGTGAAAATGAAGCTTGTACCCTTCTCCTACAGTGGACAAAGTCCAATCTTCTGCTGTTATCTGATGCCATCTGTTGGCAAAGTGGCATAACCTGCCTTGGATATTGGGAGGTTGGGGGCCCCTCAGAGGCAGGAAGGTTAAGCTCTCTAGGAAGGAGTCAAAGCCCTTGAGGGGGCTGAGCCTGCAGAGCTGGTTGGGCTCTGGGGCCTTTTGGCTTCTTTTGCTGTCTAGTTTACCCTTGTGGGCAACCTGACCTTGAGATTGACTCTGCTGGGTATAGGAACGATAAAATTTCCTCTTTTTGCTGAAAGAGGGTTTTTTATAAGACTTCTTTTTGGCTGGAGTGGCTGTAGATTTCGACAATCTATCTAGACCCTTATTACTTTCCAGAGGCAAGGAAGTGGAGGAACACTAACCCCGGAAGGACCAGAGATGCTGCGAATGGACAATTTAGCAGGCCCACACACCAGGGGGGCATTTAATTTTGGAAAACTTTCACCTGATGATGACATAGATGACTTCTTGGAGTCATTTGAGAGAGTGGCTCAAGCCGTGGGTTGGCCAGATAGCCAGTGGGCGGTGAGATTGGCAACCTCCTTAACAGGAGAAGCACTAGCCGCATATAGGGCTATGCCAGCTGCTCAGGCCATGGACTATGATGCAGTAAAAAATGCAATTAGAGACCGATTAGGGTTAACAAAAATGTATCACCATATGTTTAGAGCCATGGTCTTAAAGGCCGGAGAGACACCTAAGGCCTTAAGCCAGAGAATTCGAGGTTTAGCTTTAAAGTGGCTAGCCCTGGAAGGGAAAACTATGGATATGGTGGTGGATATGGTGATATTGGAGCAAGTTATGGCTGCAGTACCTAAAAGGGTACAATCTTTTCTGATTCAGCAAAACTGCCAGAGCATGGGAGAGGCAACCCTTTTGGCGGAGCGCTACATGGAAGCTGAATTGGCGTTTCCCCCAAAGGTGGGCCCTCCGAAAGTAGGCGCAGAGGCCAGTTTTGATTTATCAGAAAAGAAACAGGGAAATAATGTAAAATGTCTTAAAACTTGTGTGTCTGCTCATGAGGGTAAGTGGGCTGAGAAAAATGCTATCGTTGTGGGGAGATGGGACACCTGCAGAGGCAATGCAAAGCCCGCATTGGATTAACTGGTACCAATTTGAAACATCTAGGAGAGGGATTTCTCTTAAATGTTAATATACAGGAGGTCACTACCCATGCTCTGCTCGACTCTGGGGCCGACCAAAGCATGGTGTCACGAAAGCTTTGGCAGGCAATTGAGGCCCAAGATGAGTCTCACCAGAGGAGGCCAGAAGGGCAGGTGCAAATTAGGTGCATACATGGATCTGCTTCTTTCTACCCTGTGTACAGAGTGGTGATAAAAGGGTTGGGGTTGCAGAAAGAAGTTCTCGTGGCAGTGGTTCCAAGACTACCCTATGATTTAGTATTGGGAAGGGATTGGCCCCAATTTAGGGAAGGATTAGAGAAAGGCCTTGGGAGAAAAGGGAGGAGATGATGACGATGGTCCCTGACCCTCTTTTTGAGAATCCCCGAAAGCCAAGTGAGAACCCAGGGAAAGAACCCCTGGGAAGTGTTGCTCCCCTTAAACAGAAGTTCATATTAAATTTTGTAAGGTATCCAAAAAGGCCCAGGCTCCCAGGAGGGCGTCCCCGCAAGCCACGGGATATGATTTATGCAGCGCTGAAGATCGGGTGATCTCCAGGAACAAGCAGGAATGAGTCTTCACATATGGGTACGTCGGTACCGACGGAGCCTGCACGGGAATGCTCCCCAGCATCCAATCAGAAAGCTTTTGGGAGCATCCCTCGCGCCTGCGCGCTGACTTCCCGCCTTTCCCACTGCCTCTCCTCAGTTTTCGTTTTTCCGCGGAGCCGACAGGACATCCTCCTGTCACCGCAGAAACTTTTTTCTTTAAAATTCTTATTTTTCTTATTTTTCTTGTTTTCTTGTGGTCGTGGCTGTCTTTCCCGCCGATACCGGTACCGCCGGTGCTTTATTCTTTTCTTTTCCAAACTTAGAGAAATTTTTTCTCCTCAGTTTTTGTCTTAACTTTTTGGGCCTACCAGGCCTCTCCAACATGGAGCCTTCTTCCCCTAAGAAGTGCCTTCACTGTGGAAATTTAGTTTTCTTTTTAGACTCCAATGCTTGGTGTCTAACCTGTTTGGGTCCTGACCTTTTTTCCCCTGATCCATCAGGCTGTATTATTGGGAGAAGACCTTCCCTTTTTCGAGTTTCCCTCGATGCCGTTTTTCCTCCTGAGGTGAGGACACTGGTTTATTCTTCTCTCCAGGATCAGGTAACCCACAAACAGTCTGTTAAGACTAGCCAGTTCTTGAAGGGTAAGTCTCATGCCCAGCATGATGACGGCTCCGGCCTTGCCCTCAAGACCCCATTGGCAATAAAACCCCGGCGGGAGTCTTCGGGCTCCAAAGCATTTACGGGGTCTCAGGTTGTTCCTGGGGCTCACCCCTCACAGAACATACCTGAGCCATGCTCGGGGGTGGTATCCGCTTCGAGCGGTACCGATCCCCCGGCATCGGCACCGGTGTCGAGTGTTCCACTCTTCACCTGGGATCGTCATCTGGTGTCCTCGGTACCTTTGGGGCCGATCGATACGACCCAGATTGGCTTTCCTGTATCTCCGCCATGCTCGGGGTTGGTACCGGCTTCGAGCGGTACCGATACCCCGGCATCGGCATTGGTGTCGAGTGTTCCACTCTTCACCTGGGATCGTCATCTGGTATCCTCGGTACCTTCGGGCCCGATCGATACGACCCAGATTGACTTTCCTGTATCTTCGCCATGCTCGGGGTTGGTATCGGCTTCGAGCGGTACCGATACCCCGACATCGGCGCCGGTGTCGAGTGTTCCACTCTTCACCGGACATCGTCTTCGGACGTTCTCGGTACCTTCAGAACTGATCGATACGACTCCGATTGACTTTCCTGTATCGGCATCGCCGATACCACCACCAACGTTAGTACCTTCTAGACATGCATCGATAGACTCGCTCGCTTCGATGCCGAGTCTAGAATCGATATCCAGTCTAGATGACTTGGTACTGACGCGTTTCGGAACTGATCCATATCATTTCCGACTACGCAGTACCGAGGATATTCACCAACGCTCTCTGGCTACCTCGGTATCGCTTCAGCAGCCCCCGATTACTGCTTCGATGACATTATCGTCTCCGATACCGGTATCGGTATCAATATCGATTCCTGCAGTTCCATCGGTGCCATTGATCCTTTCTATGCCTAGTTTGGAATCGATACCAGGCACTGACGATGCAGTACTAACTGCCTCGAATCAGAACTGTCAGTATCACTGTCCATCTAGCAGGATTCTTTTTCTGCACCAGTCCAGTATCTCTTCTGGTGCTCAAGCTGTTCCTTCAACCTCAGCTTACCCAGGAATAGTTTCCATTGGAGATCCTTCTTTTCAGAAATTTCTTCTTGACATGGCAACCTTTCTTGCCATTCCTATTCCTGGCTCTACTCTTAACCAAGATCCTGCAGAAAAGGAAAATATAATGCTTCCTTTACATCATTCATTGCAGGATCTTCTTCTGAAGATTTGGGAATCATCTTTAAAGGTTCCTTCGCCTTCTACAGCCACTAATGTTCTGTATCAGGTGCCTCCCTCTCCGGGGTTTCAAAAAAGCCAACTTCCACATCATTCCATTGTAGTGGAATCAGCATTGAGGAAGGTAAGAAGCAAGAAGAAGCATTCTTCTTATCCGCCAGGTCGTGCATCTAAAGCACTTGATGCCTTTGGACGTCAAACCTTCCAAACTTCTATGCTGGCTTCAAGAATTATTTCATATATTTTTTATATGAGTCTGACACTTCAGGAGGTCACAGAGAAATTATCTCTTTTGTCCCCTTTTTTGTCAGAGCCTAAAGCCATTGATTATGCCTTGCTTCTTAATCATAGCAGGAATATCTCTTGGTTTCTTTCTCGTGCTTCTCTAGACTCTTTTGATTCTGTTAGCAGGTCCTCTGCTATTGCCATTGGAGCACGTCGTAAAGCCTGGCTGCAAGCTTCAGATTTGAGCAGATGGGCACAACATACACTGGGTAATTCTCCTTGTACTGGAGAAAATCTCTTCAATAGAGAGGCTTTACGTCAGGTTGCTCATTGCTCCACTGACTTCCCTGGTTCTGAAAACCATCCTAAGTCTTCTTTTTCCCCAGGACGTAGGAAATGTCCTACCAAACCTTCTTTCCCTAAGAAAAGAAGGTTTCACCCTTCTCCTGCCCATCCTCCAGATGTAAGGGAGGAGTGGCCTAGTGGTTAGGACAAGGTACTTCAGGCTGGAGGGCCGGGGGTTCAAGTCCCACCTGGGGAAAGCAATCTCAGGCCGGAGGGACTGGGATTTCTAGTCCTATAGGCACTCCTTGTGGTCTTGGGCAAGCCACTTAACCCTCCATTGCCCATGTTCCCTGTACGTATTAGCGTATGTGTGTCATATCCCCTCGTGTTAAATGTATCTCCCAATTGACCACTTTGACCCGGTGAAAAGCGGGATATAAATACAGCTAAATAATAATAATAAATAATAATAATAATAATAATGTACCCAAGCAAGGGACATCTCATCCTAGTCTGAAGTCTCCAGACTCTAACCAGTCTAATCATAACCAGCAACCATAGGTTCCTGTAGGTTGCAATCTACAGTTAACTTCTTCTTAGCAGAAGTTTATTCTTCAAACTCTACACTGTTTTTTTCTTTTCAGTATGCTAAGCTGTTAGGATACTTTTGTCCATGGGTTACAGAATTCTCCCCTTCTTACTACTATGAAGGGAGGTTACAACTATCCCATGATAGTTTCTGTCTCCACATGGACATTCTTTCCTTCAGCTGACTTACCATATGGTAAGTCACCTTCCAACCCCCTCTCTTCCAGGGTTTCCCCTGCTTGAGTTGGTACCATACTGAAACACTTCTCTTTCTTTCCAGTGTAGACTTTTTGTTATCCTTTAATGCATGCTCTGAACAACTCATCAGACAGGGACGGGAATATCTCCGCTCCCTTTGTCTGTTTTCTCTCTGTTTTTCATACAGGAGAATCCCCTCTGCTGTTTTGTTCAGTTGCTGTGCATGCAGGAGTTCCAGTGATTACTTTAATGCTCATTGCAAGCTACTTTCAACTATCTTGCATAATACTACTCACTGCAGGTTATCTTCTTCTAGCCATATCCTTACCTAGGATGTGGCAACACACCTGACTTCTGTTAGTTTTATCTCATAATTCTACTGCACAATGCTCTCTGCAATCTTCAGAGAAGCTTTCTACTATGGGCCCTTGCTACAGAGCATTGAACTTTGTCTCTGAGGGTTTTTCCATATAATATAATTTTCCATATAATAGAAAAAGCTTATATAATCATTCCTCCGTGCTTCGCTCATCCACCTACGCAAACTAGAAAGACATTGGCGCCACAATCGGACCCCCGAAACACTCAGCGCCTACACCACACACCTACAGAGACACCGAGAAAAAACCATGGAAAAGAGGAAGCAATACCACTCAGAACTATTGAAGCAATCACTGAACAGACCCCATGATCTATTCAATATTGTAAAAGCCATAACAGGAGACCCATCACAAGATCACCCACCCATGCCTCAACCGCAGGAATACTCTAATTACCTTCAATCGAAGATGATTCAAACCAGCACAAGCACCAACATCATACCTACCTCTACCCTGCTGACAACCTCCCAGACAAATCTCCTGTTGAATTTCTCTGCGATTTCTGACGAGGAGATCATCGACACCATAACTTCCATCAACCTCACCACTGCACCTAATGATCCCTGCCCTGCTAGCTGGATCAAAGAACTACATCACGACCTCAGCCCAACTATCTGCAGAATCCTGAATCAGTCCTTATCTACAGGATCCTTCCCCCAAAGCTTAAAACACACATCTATCCGACCCCTACTAAAAAACAGCAAACTCGACGCATCCAAAGTAGAATCCTATAGGCCAATTTCAAGCATCCCATTGCTTGCTAAAATTATTGAAAAAGTAGTTCTCCAGCAAATTCAACAGCACGTGGATACTGAATCGCCACTAGACACCTCCCAACATGGCTTTAGAGCAGCCCACGGTATTGACACCATCCTCACAACCCTCTTCAATAATCTAATCACAGGCCTTGACAATATTCACCAAGGATTTGTCTTGATATTCCTGGACATTGCTGCCGCCTTTGACTCCGTGAACCACAACACTCTACTACTCCGACTTAAAGAAAAAGGGATACAAGGCTCAGCACTAGCCTGGTGCAAATCCTATCTCTGCAACCGATGGCAACAAGTAAGAACAGGCCCCACGACATCAGAGCCTTTCCCCCTGAAACAAGGTGTCCCTCAAGGCTCATCCCTATCTGCCCTGTTCTTTAACATTTATATGCAGCCTATCTGTGCTTTAATCCGCTCCTTCAACTTCCACTGTCTTGCCTACGCTGATGATATCCTCATCTATACACCTTTTACGATCGATCAACCTGACTTCTCTCCAATACTGAGATGTTTCGAAGCAGTATCAGAATGGCTTCTAACTCAAAATCTCCGGATCAACAACAGCAAAACTGACGTCCTATTCGTCACAAGGAATCGGAATTTCACGCCTCCCCCATCACTGCAGATCAACAATATAGAATTGAAAACAAAACCCACAATCCGATACCTAGGAATTACCCTCGACCAACGCCTTGATATGTCAGCCCATGTTACAAACACCACAAAAGCAATTTATCACAAGATCCGAACGCTAAGACACCTTCGCCCATTACTCGACTTCTCTGACTATAGATCAATATTCCAAGCTCTAATCATCCCACATCTGGACTTTGCAAATATCATCCTTCAGGGACTTCCGCAGTCAACCTTAAACCCACTCAGACTTGCCATGAACACAGCTGCAAGGGTTCTAGTTGGGGCATCAAGGTCTGATCATATAACGCCTATCTTGATAAACCTACACTGGCTGCCTCTTCCTGCCAGAATCATCTACAAACTACTAATACTAACCTTCAAAGCCCTCAAGAATCAGCCCCCCACACCCATCAATGCACTTCTCCACCGTACCACAATCAACAGAACAAGAAGAAATACGCAGCTGAACACAATTGAAGTCCCCAAGTTCATAACAAAATGTACAAAATCAACAGCCAACAGAGCATTTTCTATTTTTGCACCGATTGCATGGAATGCCCTCCCAGCAGAACTCCGAGCCACCCAAAACCTAGTGGTGGTCCGAAAAGCCCTAAAGCACCACCTGTTCATACAGCACTACCCGACCTCCCAGTCTGAGAAACAAACACCCACCCCTCGAACCCCCCACCTAACTCCACCCACTGAACATCCCCCCACCGATGATAGTTAACCAGCTCTCCCCTCTCCCCATTCTGACCCATGTTTACTAGTATTCGTACAGACCCCTTACATACCTGCCGAGATTAATCGTTACTGTAACATGTACATAATCTGTATATAGTTTCCCTCAGTTCCTTCCAAGTTTTTTGAATATCCTGTTCTATGTAAGCTCAGTGTGTTATTTCATTGTAGTAAAGTTGTTCCTCCTGTAAACCGCACTGATTATAATAGCGCGGTATATAAGAAACATAAATAATTCCATGGCTATATAGGTTCTTTATACCCTCTTGTCTCCTGTTGTGATACAGAAGACAAGCTTTTTCTGCGTGAATGTCCAAGGAGTTCCCAATCTTGCAGGAATCTACCCCTTTTTTCCTTACAGCTTGGCATTATGCTTTTCTGCTCCACTTGGACAACGCATACTCTTTTAGTGTACAGGATACCCCTGAGTCCCTTGGCTGGGTCATCCTGGTGTCTTAGTCTATGCGTTTTTTTGTCCTTTGGACATGTCAGAGTCCTAAAGTACTCCTGACGTGCTCTTGCCAGACTGCTATTATCCTCTGTTTTTCACGCAACCATACTGGTTATTCCACTGAACTACATTCCTGCACCACAGAAATAGATTCTCTATATATCTTCAGGTGGTTTTCACCCCCCTGTTATTAGATGAATCTTTTCCCATCACATTCCCCATGTGAATGTTTTTGTGGGGCTCAGTTGCAGGCATGTATCCTCAGACTTATATTCACGTATGTATATGTCCTATACATACATGTTTTTGTAATCTGTGTGGGCATAAGCCATGCCCATATATATATATATATATATATATATATATATATATATATATATCACACATATCTAGACATATATGCACATATGTATAGATATGTATGTATCTCCATATATATATATATGTATATATATATGTATGTGCCCATTGGGAGATGTCCATAGGACCCTAGGTATTACCTACTATCTCCCTAACTGTCTGTGCCATAAAATTTTACCTTCTTAAGGGGTCCATACAGTCAACTTGCCTATTCTCATACGGCTCAGTAAGTGGGAGCGGTTATAAACACAATTATTGCTGTGACGTCAACAGCTTATATTTTTGTTATACATCTCCCTGTCTATGAAGTATCAAACGTCAATGTCTTCCTATCTCTTATCAGCTAGGAAAGACAGTGTACATCTTCAGTATTTCTGAGTACACTTCTGTTCTCCTTGGGACTAGGGGCTTTTTTCCATACCCCCTCTTCCCTTCCGGACTGGGCTAATTCTCCAGATCGATCAGTCTTCTTTTAGTCCTCAATGTTAATAACTCTGTACCTAAAAGAGTTCTCAGCTTTTTCCTATAAAGCTTTCCATTGAAGACCTGCCGTTCTTCTCCTACCCCAGTTGACACCTGGGTCACCTGCCCATTCCAGGTTTGGAACTTCATCCTCACTGCTGTGAAGTTACCTTGAGGATTCCGCTACTGAATCTACAGTACACTCCATCACAGTTCTACTTCCTACAATCCAGTAGGTAAGCTCTATATTGTACTAGTTCATTAAATATTTTAATGGTACTTGACATACATTTTTTATTTTTTTTTTTTTTTTATTACATTTTCTTTTATACCGCGCTATTTAAGATCAGTGCTGTTTACAATAAACATTAAATCTGCACATCTCAGTTTAGTGATTTGTGCTTACAATAAACAGGTAAAAATAACTTGGGTATACAATAAACAATAAAATAAAATAAAAATAACTTGGGTATACAATAAAAAATAACTTGGGTATACAATAAACATTCTAAAGATTCATTTTTTCTGTAGTCTTTAGATTTGCTGTTCCTCTACAGCTCTTCTCTATTCAACTCCTACCCCCCATCCCTCAGGGGATGCCGGGGATCCAGGTTTGGAAAATGCCGTCCTGTTCCAGGGATACGCATTTTATGGGATCTCCCCTGGCACCCACAGCTAGGGAGTCCCCATATGTGAAGACTCATTCCTGCTTGTTCCTGGAGATAGCACAGTTACTTACCTGTAACAGGTGATCTCTGGGAACAGCAGGAATTAGTCTTCACAACCCACCCACCTCCCCTAGGAGTTGTATCTATCTATTTCCTTTCCTCTTTCTCTCCTTCTGTCTCAGCTATGAAACTTAACTGAGGAGAGGCAGTGGGAAAGACGGGAAGTCAGCGCGCAGGCGCGAGGGATGCTCCCAAAAGCTTTCTGATTGGATGCTAGGGAGCATTCCCATGCAGGCTCCGTCGGTACCGACGTACCCATATGTGAAGACTAATTCCTGCTGTTTCCAGAGATCACCTGTTACAGGTAAGTAACTGTGCTATACCCAGCCGTGGAAAGGCTCTCATTGATACTGGCCTTCAGATGGAGATACCCGTAGGATGTTATGGTCGGATAGCACCGCGATCAGGACTGGCTCTGAAATATTTCCTGGACGTCGGCGCTGGGGTGGTCGACCCTGATTATAGAGGGAGTGTAAAGGTATTGCTGTTTAATTTTGGCAACGAAGACTACCATGTGAAGGTAGGCGACCGGATTGCCCAGCTGCTCTGTGAGAGAGTGGGGTTTCCCCCACTAGAAGAGGTCCCCATGTTGTCTCCTACGGAACGGGGAGCTTCTGGATTTGGTTTCACCGGAGGGGCCGAGATGAAAATCCTGACAGCCACCTGTGGAGAGAGAATGGAGGAGACTGAGAAGGACGACCTGGGACCTCAAGTGGCAGACTGCAAGAAGAACCTGGAGCCTCAAGTAGAGGAAGAACTATCGTTGGTTCAGAGACGGGATCTGGCTCGACTATTGGAGAGGTTTCCGGATGTACTGACCCCGATCCCGGGTGAAAACCAACTGATGGCGCATGAGATCCTGACGCCACCGGGGAAGGTGGTCAGACAACGACCCTACCGCCTACCAGAAGCTAAAAAGCAGGAGGTCGTGGCACAGGTGTGCGAGATGTTGGAGATGGGTGTCATTGAAGAATCAAGGAGCCCGTGGTGCAGTCCCATTGTTCTGGTTCCAAAACTGGATGGTACATTACGCTTCTGTATCGATTTCAGACAGGTGAATGCCATCTCGGTATTCAACGCTTACCCGATGCCCCGTATCGAGGAGCTTTTGGACCGCTTGGGGCAGGCTCAGTTTTTGACCACCCTAGACATGACGAAGGGGTACTGGCAGATTCCGTTGACTAGGGAATCTTGGCCGAAGACTGCCTTTAGCACCCCGATTGGGCTATTCCAGTTTAAGAGGATGCCCTTTGGCCTTCACGGCGCCGCGGCGACCTGCCAGAGACTGGTGGATCAAGTCCTGCGTCCACATCAAGAATATGCTTTCGCATATATGGACGATATTATTATCCACAGTTGCAGTTGGATAGAACATATCCCGAGGGTTGAAGCCATCCTACGATCTTTGAGGCAGGCGGGCCTCACCCTGAACCCGAGCAAGTGTGCCTTCGCCAAGCGAGAAGTGAAATCCTGGGGCATATGGTAGGCTGGGGGAGGATTAAGTCCTTGATTGACAAAGTGGACAGCATCAAGAACTTTCCTCGTCCCGCAACAAAGAAGCAATTAAGAAGCTTTCTAGGCCTGATCGGCTATTACAGGAGGTTCCTGTCATGCTTCGCGGAAGAAAGTTCCATCTTTACGGACATGTTAAAAAAAAGAATTGCCCAAATCAACTCCGTTGGACCTTGGAGGCGGAGAGAGTTTTCAACCGATTGAAAGAGCGGCTATGCACAGCCCCGGTATTACACGGGGTGGATTTCACGCAGCCGTTCATTGTACAGACGGATGCCTCAAAGGTAGGCTTAGGGGCCGTCATGTCCCAAAAGCATGAAGGAAATGAGCATCCTGTGATGTTCCTTAGTAGGAAGTTGTCCCCGGTAGAGCAACACTACTCTGCAATTAAAAAGAGTGCCTCGCCATCAAATGGGCAATAGAGACCCTCCAGTTCTACCTCACCGGACGAAAATTCCTGCTAGTTACCGATCACGCACCCTTGAAGTGGCTCCAGCAGATGAAGAACCACAATGCACGATTAACCAGATGGTACATGGCCCTGCAAGCTTTTGATTTTAAGATAGCGCATCGGGCAGGGAAGCTACACCACAATGCAGATGCCTTATCCCGGATTATGGACTGTTTGGAGGAGCTTCAACAACCTCCGCCAGCCCGTAATATCTTAAGTAGGGGGGTATGTGGTAAGGAGGCCTATCCAGAGTCCAGGGGAGGACAAAGAGACAGGGAATTCACCCTAGTAAAGGGCCCCCTTTTACCAGGACAGGATAGGAAAGCCATAAACACCTCCAGGAATCAGAAAACTTCCACGTGGACCACATTTCAGGCTCCCCCTAGTGGAATGAAGGGGAGAGGATACAAGGCTTGGAACCCTTTAGGCAGTGAATGCTCCAAGCACTCAGGTGCCCGGAGTCAGGCTGATTGCCGTCACCTGAGTAGGGTGGGGTTGGAACTAGAGCCCTGGAAGTATAAACCCAGAGCAGAGTATGATTTAGAAAAGGAAAGGAGGAGAGGAGGAGAAGGAAGCCAGGCTGAGCAGAGCAGAGGAACGGAGCTTCCAGCTGGAGAGAGTGCTATTTGGCATGTAGCACGGCTGCAGGAGAGTTTGGAGCCAGGAACAAGAGAGACTCCAAGATCCCCCGGGAGGCTGTTAGCTGAGCATGCTGAGCAGGACGGGGAGTCAGAGCTTATGCAGCTGGGAGAGCCCGAGGTGAAGCTGATTGAGGAGGACACTCCCATGGACTGTTCTTTGTGCCAAGCAATAAACCTGGGGACATAGAGAAGGCAAGCCAGTCCTGAAAGAAGGTTATCCAGGAAAAAAGTACCCGTATTACACAAGCAGGGTGGCTGAGATCCCCATGTGTTTATAAAGGGAAAGTTTACCACAGACTTTAAATGTGATTTTTGTTTGGTGCTTTAGCCAGCAAGGCCAAGAAGGGAATACATTAGGCTTGCTGGTAAAGACTGTGTATCCTGCAATAGAGAGAACCTTTAAAACTGCATTTTGTGGTTGAATATGTTTTGGACAATTTGTGCTTCAAAGAGTCCTGAACCCACAATCCTATGTGTGGTATGATCGAACCATTGTGTATATAAAAATAATAAATTTCTGTCATTTACCTTACCTACTTGAGCCTGACTACAGCTTTCTGCATGGTGCACTCATACAGCTGAATAAGGACTACATTTCCCAGAGGGCATTGCAGGGAAATAGTTTTAAAAAAAGCTGAAAAAGCATACAGCAGAAAGTTCCTTCAATAATCCACGCCCCTCTAACCTAAAGGCGAGTGGTGGTGGCGTGACAATACATAGTATCAAGTCTCCTAGAGTGAGGAGATGTAGTCAGAGGTGTCTTCCACATTCTGAGCATCAAGTTATGCAGAATTTCACGGATGGGCAGAGTGGCTGCCTCCTTAGGAGCTTTAGGATATTGGAGAATTTCCAGTTCCTTTGCTCTGGGTTCCTCTTCAGGAGCTACCGTGATTGAAAGGCCCTTGGCCATATCATGAATAAAATCCTGAAAAGACATGTCCTCTGGAGGTGACATTCTGCGTTGGGGAGAAGAGGGATCCTCTGGGAGAAACCCTCTAGTACCAGCAGAATTGTCAGAGTCTTCTGAATCGGAGGATTCGAAGTATTCCTGACCGCGATGCTCATGCAAAGCATGGTCCTGGTATCGATCGAAGTTGGTACCAAGTTGATCCGGTACCGACTTGTCGATGCCAGCCAAAGATGGCATGGGAAGAATTCCCACCGGGGCCAGTACCATCAGTACCGGTGCCGGTGTAGGTACCGGCATCAGTGTCGATGCCGGTGCCTGTTGGACCAACGGTACCGCAGTTGAGAGAAGAGCTCCGATGCTGTGTTCAATAGTGAGGAACCTCTGGTCTATTGACGCAGCCGATGCCTGGGTATCGGTACCGGAGAAGACGGCCGGAAACCCTGAGCATGGCACAGGTAGTTCTTGCAAGGTTGGGGCCTCGAACATTCTGGAGCCCCATTGATGCTTTGGAAGCCGAAGCCTCCCGCTGGGGCTGTTTTGCCGGTGTGGTTCCCTCAAGGTCAATGCCAATGGCCTCTCGATGCTTAGCAGGAGAAGCTACCCTTTGAGGACCGGCTTTTATGTTTAGTTACCTGAGATACATGGGAGGAAGAGGAGGCCCTTGAAGATGTCGATGCAATGGATCTGAAACTATAGACAATTGCTCCAAATTCTGCAAATACTGATATGTACTATTGTTCTCAAAACAATAGTACATATCAGTATTTGCAGAATTTGGAGCAATTGTCTATAGTTTCAGTTTTATTGCTTCGTAAACCCTAAAATAATGGATTTGTCTAGTACACGGATGCAATGGATCTGGCATCCGAAGAAAAGAGGGTACCGAGCTTTGCAGCCCGGTTCTGTCTTCCTCTTTTAGTCATCCCCATACAGGAGAGACATTCAGATGGAGAATGTTCAGACCCTAAACATTTAAGACACCAATCATGGGTGTCAGTGACAGAAATAGTACCGCCACACTTAGTACATTTTTTAAAACCACTAGTTTTAGGAATATGGGGCCTAGTGCCCAAAATGGCGCCTAGCACCAAAAAGAAAAGTTTCTGAAGAGAAACAGCTCAAAGTGTAAGTTGGTTTTTTTGGAAAAGAAAAGAAAAGAACCGGTGGTACCGGTAAGCGTCGTGCGGCAGGCAAACGTGACCACAAGAAAACAATTTTAAAGACAGAATTTTCTGCGGTGACAGGGTATGGATCCTGTCTGCTCCGTGGAAAACGAAGAACTGAAGAGGGACAGTTGGAAAGGCGGGAAGGCAGCGCGCATGTGCTGAGGGATGCTCCCAAAAGCATTCTTTTTGGACGCTGGGGAGCGTTCCCGCGCAGGCTCCTTCGGTACCGACGATACCCATATGTGAAGACTACATTCTTGCTTGTTCTTGGAGATATTAGTATTATCTCAGAAATTGCAATCTATTTGTGGAATTCATCAGTCCTAAATGTTCCAGAATGTACCTGTTTTGAAGTATCATTTTTTCAGTTTGCTTTACTGGAGCATCACACTTCAAGACAAACTGTTGATGGAGAAGTTTCTTGACTTTTAGATATTTTGTTATAATTAGAGTTTCTGATTTTCAGTTACAACCAGAAAATGCGGATACCTCTTCTCCCGGCCCCGCCCAAGGGGAAACTTGGGTTTCTGGCTATAACTGAAAAAAAAAAAAAAATCACCTTCCCCCCATGGGATCCAATGACTACATCTGGCAGGTGCAGTCATGGCTAGATGACATTGAAGTGGGCTGCTGCTGCATGGTTTGCCTTGCAGCAGCAGGAGTTTGTGTCTTTGCTCTAACCTCTCTCTGCTGCTTCCTCCAGCCACTGCAGGAGTGTTTGATACACAAGAACGGGTACTTGCAAGAAATATGAAATGCTTGTTCTTACATTTTCAAATCCGCTAGTGGTGCTGGAGCAGTAGTGCAAGAGCAAATACCCAAGACTTTTTTTTTTCCATACTTCATCCGACCAAGGGTCCATCAAGCCCAGCATCCTGTTTCCAGCAGCAGCCATTCTAGGTCTCAAGTACCTGTCTGTTTTCCAAAGATATCCACATTCCATGTTGCTTGTCCCAGGGGTAAGCAGTGGATTTCAACAGTCCTCTATAATAACAGTATCTCTAGGAACAAGCAGGAATGTAGTCTTCACATATGGGTATCGTCGGTACCGACGGAGCCTGCGTGGGAACGCTCCCCAGCGTCCAATAGGAAAGCTTTTGGGAGCATCCCACAGCGCCTGCGTGCTGCCTTCCTGCCTTTCCCAACTGTCCCTTTCCAGTTCTTCATTTTCCACGGAGCCGAAAAAAATCCCTTCTAGTCTTCTTTTTTGTGGTCGCGTCTGCCTTCCCTCGACGCTATACCGGTACCGCCGGTTCTACTTTCTTTTCTTCAAAAAAAAAACAACCTTTCTTCTGGAGTCTTTCCAGTAATTTTCCAATAATTTTCTCTTCAGGTGCCACGCGCCATTTTGGGCACTTGGCCCAACTTTTCCTTCAGAATGGAAAAACCCGCTTCAGGTTTTAAAAAGTGTTCTAAGTGTGGTGGTACCATCTCCGTCACCGACACCCATGAGTGGTGCCTCAAATGTTTAGGTCCTGACCACTCTATTTCTGAGTGTGTTGCCTGTGAGATGATGTCGAAAAGGGGCCGGCAGAACCGAGCTGCTAAACTTAGCACCCTTTTTCCCTCCGATGCAGCCTCCGTGGCATCGACGTCTTCCAGGGCTTCGTCTTCCTCCCATGGATCTCAGGTAACTAAACATAAATCTAGCCGGTCCTCAAAGGGTAGATCTCCTTCTAGACAGCGAGATGCCTCTGGTGTTGCCCTTGAGGGACTTTCACCGGCAAAATTGCCCCGGCGGGAGGCTTAGGCTTCCAAAGCATTAACGGGGCTCCAGGATGTTCTCAAAGCTTCAACCTCGACAGAACTACTGGTGCCATGCTCTGGGGTACCAGCCGCTTCATCCGGTACCGAAACCCAAGCATCGGCAGCGTCAATAGACCAGAGATTCTTGGCTATTGAACACATTCTGGCGGCTCTTCCTTGCCTTGATGCCCCTGAAACCGCTTCAGACAATTCAACCGGTACCGGCACCGACTCTGGTGCCGGCACCGACTGCATCGACATCAGCAGGTATTCTACCGGGACAGAGTCATGCGTATCCATCCGGTATCGACAGGTCGTACCGGACCACTCCGATGCCGACTTCTACCGGTACCGTGCCTTTCACGATCACCCGGATCGAAGATACTTCGAATCCTTGGATGAGTCTGAAGACTCTGAAAGCTCTACCGATACCAGAGTACTTTTTCCTGAGGATTTTTCTTCTTCTCCTCAATGTAGGATGTCTCCACCAGAGGATATGTCCTTTCAGGATTTTATCCGAGATGTGGCTCGAGGTCTTTCAATCACAGTGGCTCCTGAAAAAGAGCCTAGGGCAAAGGAATTAGAAATCCTGCAATACCCTAAAGCTCCTAAGGAGGCAGCTACCTTACCTATTCATGAGATCTTGCATGATCTCATGTTAAGGATGTTGGAAAAACCTCTAACCACATCTCCTCACTCTTGAAGACTCGACACCTTGTATCAAGTTCCTCCTTGTCCTGGGTTTCAGAAGACTCAATTACCACACCATTCCATGGTGGTGGAGTCAGCAATGAGAAGGATAAAGAGTGCAAAAAGGCATGCATCTAATCCTCCAGGACGTGAGTGAGGACTCTTGACGCCTTTGGACGTTGAACCTTCCAGGCTTCCATTCTTTCTGCTAGGATCAGTTCCTATATCTTATATATGGGAATGTTCCGTAAAGAGAGGTCACAGGAGATTTAGAGCTTATGAGCCCTCTCCTTCCTGATGATAAGAGGCAAGATTACCTCGCCCTTGTCAAATATGCTCAGGATGTTTCCAAGTTTGTGAATCGTGCAGCTTTTGACTGCTTTGAGTGCATAAGCAGAACCTCTGCCATTGCCATAGGTGCACGTAGGATTGCCTGGCTCCAGGCATCTGACTTGGAAATTTGGGTACAGGATAAATTAGGGAATATTCCTTGCACAGGAGAGAATCTCTTTGGCAAGAATTGGCAGAAAAAGCTAATGAGATAGATGCTGACAATATCACTTTGGATAGATTGTCTAAATCTACAGCTGATCCTGCGAGGAAAAAATCCTCTAAGAAACCATTCTTCAGTAAGAAGAAGTTTTATCCCTCCTATGCCCAACAGGGGCATTGTTTAGGTCAGTCTGCCCAAAAGGGACAGCAGCAACAACCTAGGCAAAGAAAGACAAAAGCAGCTAAGCCTCAACTGGCTCAGCAGACTCAGCCCTCCACATGGGCTTTGACTCCTATCTAGAGAACTTTGCCTTCCTGGCCCTGAACAGCCCAGAACTCTCCACCATACCAGGAAGGTTATGTCATTTTGCCCCCAGATGGGGTCAGAAAACAGCAGAAAATTGGACTGTCTATTGTAAGAGAGGTGTTCAAGTTTCATTTCCTCAGCATGCCCCCTCCTACAATGGTAAGACAGTTCAATTCTCAGACCTCTGTCAACGAATAGTTAGGTCAAGAGGTCATGTGCTTCTTGCCCATGGGGCAGTAGAAGAGGTACCCATTCCCCCATGGGGTACAGGGTTTTACTCCCCTATTTCCTTATTCCAAAGAAAACAGGAGGACACAGACCCATTTTAGACCTCAGAGAATTGAACAAATTCCTGTTCAAAGAGAAGTTCAAAATGATTTCTCTAGGAAATCTGCTGCCATACCTTCAGAGTCAGGATTGGCTTTGTTCTCTAGATCTCAAGGATGTGTATACTCATGTTCTCATCCATCCAACTCACCAAACGTTCCTTCGCTTTCTGTTTCAAGGGAAGCACTACCAATACAGGGTTCTTCCTTTTGGCCTGGCCTCTGCACCAAGGGTGTTCACAAAATGCATGGCTGTGGTGGCAGCATTTCTCCGCACCCTGGGAATATTCGTCTTCCCTTACTTAGACGACTGGCTCATTCGAGCCCCTTCAGAGCCAGAGACCAGGGTTGCTCTTTCTCGCACAGTGCGCATCCTTCAGTATTTGGGACTTGTTATAAACATCCCAAAATCCAACCTTGCTCTCACTCAGTCCCTGGAATTTATAGGAGCTCTGCTGGATACCAGACGGACAAGGGCCTACCTTCCACAGCCCCGCTGCCTTCGCTTTGTGCAGTTAGCTTCCCAAGCAGTGCTAAAACCTCACCTCACTGCTCGGGAAATGTTACAGTTGCTAGGCCACATGGCATCCACCGTGCATGTGGTTCCTTATGCTCGCCTCCATATGAGGGCAGCCCAGTGGACTTTATCCACTCAGTGGACTCAGGCGTCAGGTTTCCTGTCAGACAAAATAGCAAACTCAGATCGCCTTATTTTGTCCCTCCAATGGTGATAGTCACCCCAAAACCTTTTGGTGGGGTCTCCTTTTCAGCAACCTCCACCCCAAGCCACTCTAACAACAGATGCCTCACAGGTGGGTTGGGGAGCCTACCTGCAAGGCCTCTCTACCCCGGGTAGCTGGATTCCACAGGAGGCCTATCTACACATCAATTTCTGGAACTGAGAACGATCTTCCTTGCTCTTCAAGTATTCCACACCCAGCTCAGCTACAAGACAGTCCTAATTCAAACAGACAATCAAGTAGCCATGTTCTATGTGAACAAGCAGGGTGGAACAGACTCTGTCACTATGCAACAAAGCTTTGTGACTATGGGCCCTCACCAGAGAGCATCAGATTCATCTCCTTGCTGTGTATCTTCCAGGCATTCAAAACTCTTGGGCAGACAGACTCAGTCGAGTTCTGTTTCTACACGAATGGTCTCTCCATGCAGACCAGGTGGCCAAAGGTTTTCAAATTTGGGGAACCCCGGACGTAGACCTCTTTGCAAGTTCACTGAATGCCAAACTTCCCTGGTTCTGTTCCAGAATTCCGGCTCAGGATTCTCAGGCCAGGGATGCTTTCCTCCTCCATTGGTGCCAGGACTTCCTGTATGCCTTTCCACCCATTCCCCTAATTCCCAAAACCCTGTTCAAGCTTCAGAGAGACAGAGGTCATATGATTCTCATAGCTCCACATTGGCCACGGCAAATGTGGTACCCCTCTGCTCCTACATCTCTCTCAAGCTCCACCTCTGGAGTTAGGATCTGCTCCAAATCTCCTTTCTCAGGAGGACGGGATGCTGTGGCATCCCAATCCCCAGTCTCTGCATCTCAGGGCCTGGTTGCTGAAAGACTAGAACTTCACGGTCTTAACCTTTCTCAGCAGGTAAAGGATATCCTTTATGCTTCCAGGAAGCCTTCCACAAGACACTCTTATGCATTTAAGTGGAAAAGGTTTACCATATGGTGCTCGCAGAAGGGTCTTAACCCTTTTGCGATACCTCTGGAATAATTACTGGGGTATCTCCTTCATTTGCCTGATGCAGGGCTTAAGACCAATTCATTGAGAGTTCATTTGAGTGCTATTTCAGCTTCTTTCAAGCCTCTAAATGGACAACCTATTTCCTCTCATCCTCTCATAGCGAGATTTATGAGAGGCCTTCTTTTAACTAAGCCTCCCATTAAGCTACCACCGGTGGCATGGGATTTAAATCTGGTTCTTGGGCAGCTCATGAAGCCGCCTTTTGAATCATTAGCTACTACCTCTTTGAAATTCCTTTCCTGGAAGTTCATCTTTCTTATTGCAATCACATCAGCACGTCGCATCAGTGAATTGCAAGCGTTGGTGGCTGATCCTCCTTATACAAGGTTCCATCATGATAAGGTAGTCCTTAGGATTTATCCACTTTATGCCAAAGGTGCTATCACTTTTTCATTTAAACCAAGCGGTTTACCTTCCTGTATTCTTCCCAAGGCCTCGCACCTCAAATGCAGAAAGGAATCTTCATACTTTGGACTGTAAAAGGGCTTTGGCCTTTTACTTGCAAAGGACACAGCAACATAGAAAGTCCTCTCAACTCTTTGTTGCTTTTGATCCTAGTCATTTGGGACTTCCAGTCTGCAAGAGAACACTGTCCAGCTGGATTAAACAGTGTATATCTTTTGCTTATGAGAGTAAGAACCTTCCTCTTGAAGACCATGTGACAGCTCACAATGTGAGAGCCATGGCAGCCTCTGTGTCTATCGACGACATCTGTCAAGCACCTACTTGGGCTTCGGTTCATACCTTCACAGTCCATTACTGCTTAGACAAGGACTCCCGCCGGGATGCCTTGTTTGGTCAGGCTGTTGTTCAACACCTGTTCCATACGTAATCAACTTCTACCCACCATCTCTGGTAGGATGCCAGAGATCCATGGGGGGAAGTGGAGCCCTTTCACAGGGGCGCACAACTTTTGGGGCCTTCTCCCTGGCATCTGCGGCTAGGGAGTCCCCATATGTGAAGACTACATTCCTGCTTGTTCCTGGAGATAGCATAGTTACTCACCTGTAACAGGTGATCTCCGGGAACAGCAGGAATTTAGTCTTCACAACCCACCCACCTCCCCTGGGAGTTGTATCTCTCTATCGCTCTCTTTCCCTCTGTCTTTGTCTCAGCTTTAAACTCAACTGGAGAGGGATAGTTGGGAAAGGCGGGAAGATAGCACGCAGGCGCTGTGGGATGCTCCCAAAAGCTTTCCTATTGGACGCTGGGGAGTGTTTCCATGCAGGCTCCGTTGGTACTGATGATACCCATATGTGTAGACTAAATTCCTGCTTTTCCCGGAGATCACCTGTTACAGGTGAGTAACTATGCTTTATGGACTTTTCCTCCGGGAATTTGTTCAAACCTGTTTTGAACCCAGCTACACTAACAACTTTTACAGTATCCTCTGGTAACGAATTTCAGAGTTTGATTATGTGTTGAGTAAAAAGAATTTTATACGATTAGTCTTAAATGTGCCACATTGTATCTTCATTGCGTGCTCCCTCGCCTTTCTTCTTTTGAAAGGAGTATAGAACTGATCTACATTTATCCGTTGCACTCCATTCATCATTTTATAGACCTCTATCATATCTCCCCTCAGCCTACTCTTTTACAAGTTGAAGAGCCCTAATCTTTTAAGCCTTTCCTCATATGGATATCCTTTCATCCCCTTTACCATTTTGATGACTCTTCTGTGTACCTTTTCCAATTCTGCTATATCCTTTTTAAGATATGGTGACTGGAATTGCACACAATAATCAAGGAGCAGTCACACCATGGAGCAATACAGAAAGATTATATAATAGCCTTGGTTTTATTTTCTATTCCTTTCCTTATGATTCCTAGCTTTCTGTTTACTTTCTTGGCTGCAGTTGCACACTGGGCAGAGGGTTTCAAAGTATTATCCGCGATGACTCCTAGATCCTTTCCCTGAGTGTGGTGATTGCTAATGTGGAACCTTGTATTGAGTAACTGCACTTTGGGTTGTTCTTTCCTAAATGCATAACTTTGCCCTTGTCCACATCAAATTTCATCTGCCATTTAGATGTCCAGTTTTCCAATTTATCAAGGTCCTCTTGCAATTTTTCACAATCCTTTTGTTTTTAAAAACCTTGAAGAATTTTGTTTTCTCCAGGAACAAGCAGGCAGTCAGTCCTCACATATGGGTGACATTGTCGCCGATGGAGCCCTCGTGCGGAGCAATTCCCCAGCTTTCAAAGAAAGCCTTTGGGATTGCATCACGCATGCGCGGTCCCCTTCCCACCCAAGGGTGCCATCTTGCTCAGTCGTCTTTTTTATGCGGAGCCCAACGGACGTGGTTCGATTTTCACCTTGGAAAAAGTAGAAAAGTTGCTTTATTTTTTTCAACTTCCCGGTTCGACGCCGGTTCCCCTTCCCGCCTTCGGCTTGGTACACCGGTACCGAGTCTGGTCAATTTTTCGTTTTTGTCCTTCGTGACTAGCGTTCGTGCTCTTTTTATTTTTCACTGGCAGCCCGGTCATTTGACCTTGCAGGGGCCCTTTTTCCCCCGATGGCTGCCAGCGGGTTTAAAAAGTGTGATCGGTGTAAGAAGTTGATGTCTCTCACTGACGCACACGACTGCTGCCTCTGATGCCTTGGCCCTGACCATGACCCGGTGGTCTGTGGGCCGTGTGGTAAGATGTCTTCGAAGTCTTTGAAGAGCAGGAAGCATCAGCGTGACAGAATTTTTCCTGAGTCCGCAACCGTCCGCGCCCGGACCTCGTCAGAAGCCTCAACCTCTCAGGAATCGGAGCCTGAGCACCATCGTGGGTCTTCTAAGTGGGGGTCTCCCTCCAGGGAACACTGGAGGAAGAAGAAGCTCGTGAGGGCGGCGTCGCTGGATGCCTCTGATCGGCTTGGGCCCTCGGGTTCCAGGCCGCGGAGCCTGGACTGCCGCCCCGGGTCCTCGGAGTTGGAGCGGTCGGCTAAACAACCTCGCAAGGAGCCGGAGACATCAGACAAGGTAACTCCAGTTGTCCTCGTGGACTCTCCTCCGGCAGAGCCGGCGTCGGGCCCGACGAAGTCAGGACCTGAGCTGGGTCTCAGGTTGGCGGTCCTGGAGAGCAGCATGGCTGCCTTCCTGGAGCAGCAGCGGGCGCTGATGGCCGGTCTCACCGGTCCGTCCACCCCGACCACCGGAACGTCGACGCCGTAGGCCGAGGCGATCCTTGAGTCGATCAGGTCTCGAGTCGATCCTCGGTCAAGGTCCCCCTCGACCTCCCATTCGGGACCGAGGTTGTCATCGCTGGTGCCCTTGGTGTTGGGGCGTCGGGCTCGAAGCCTTCGAGGCCGGAGCCCATCGAGTCCTTCTCGGAGGACTCGGCATGGGAGACGGAGGAGGAAGACTCCCCAGACACCTTCCGGACCCGGTGTATCCCATCGGACTCTCTGGGTTCGGAGTCTTGGAATAAGTCCCCTCCGGAGGACACTTGGTTCTCGGACTTTGTCAGGGACATGGCCAAGGCTTTGGTATTCCCGGCGGAAGCTGAGGAGGAGCCTCAAGCCGAGGAGCTCGATGCCCTCCAGTATGACTCTCCCCCGAAGGAGGCCCTTACTGTACCGGTGCCTCCGATGTTGGAATGGCTAATGCTCCACATGTGGGAGTCCCCGGCCTCGATGTCGGTGCTCAGCAAGCTGGTCGATTCCATCTATCGAGTCTGCAAGAGTCCTGGGTTCCAGAAAGCACAGCTGCTGCACAACTCCATGGTTGTGGAATCGGCCATGCAATGGCTGAAAAGCCAAAAAACGCACTCCTCGGTGCCTCCCGACCGGGAGGCCCAGAACCTGGACACCCTCGGCAGAAAGTGCTACCAGGGCTCGATGCTGTCATGCCGTGTCCAAACTTACCAGCTGTACATGGGCATGTACTTGCGGGACCTGGCAAAGGAGATTGCTGGGTTCTCGGCTGGCCTATCCAAGGAACCCTTGCAGCGCTTCAGAGCCTTGTCCACGGGGAATCAGAGAGTGCTCGAAGTTCGTTTTGAGCAGCTTAAGACGGCTTTGAGGCTTCAGCCCGAGTAGCTGCGGCCGGCATCGGTGCATGCTGTCAGGCGTGGCTCATGTCGTCGGACCTAGAGCCATGGGTTCAGGACAAGTTAGTCAATGTCCCGTGCCGAGGAGACAACCTCTTCGGCAAACCCATGACTGAGAAAGCTGCAGAAATCGAGTCCGAGTACTTGACCCGGACAAGGTTGTCGAACAAGACATCTGCACCTTCTCACAAGAAGAAGGCCTCGGGGGGGGAAAAAGCCCTTTTTCCCGAGGAAGCTTACGGCTTACATAAACTACCCCACTTACCAGGCCGCCCCAGCTCCCCAACAGGGGCAGCAGGCCAAGGGAAAGGTGCATGGCCCACGTAAGCCGAAGACCCCCAAGCCTCCAGCTCCGGCTCCTACCCAGCCGGGAGGGGATTTTAGACTCCCAGTGCATAGCTCCTATCCCACCAGTGATTTGGCCCTGCACAGGAGGGAGGCTGGCCCTGTACGGTTACAGGTGGCCAGCCTTTACTACCGACGCCTGGGTTTTGCAAGTATTCCAGCAGGGCTACTTACTTCACTTCCACCAGGTGCCCACCTCCTTTTTCCCAGGAGAGCCTCTCAGACCCTCCCTCTTCACAGGAATCTCCTCCTGCAGGAGTTGGCAGGTCTGCTTAAGGATCAGGCGGTGGAACCGGTGCCCCACCACCTGCAGGGGCAAGGCTTCTACTCCAGGTATTTCCTCATACCAAAAAGACAAGGAGGCCTACGCCCTATCCTGGACTTGCGAAACCTGAACAAGTTCCTGGTGAGGGAAAAGTTCAAGATGCTGTCTCTTGGGATCCTACTGCCTTACCTCCACCAGGGAGACTGGCTATGTTCCTTAGATTTAAGGGATGCTTATACTCACATCCTCATACACCCAGACTACAGGCAATACCTCAGGTTTGTGGTTGGAGGAAACCACTTCCAGTACAGGGTGCTTCCCTTTGGCCTGGCTTCTGCTCCCAGAGTATTTACCAAATGCCTAGCAGTGGTGGCGGCCTTCCTCAGAAGCCAGGGAGTTTTCGTCTTTCCATACCTGGATGACTGGCTCATCAGGGGCCAATCGGCACAGGAGGCACAGCAGGCCACTGCTCGCACAGTCCACCTGCTCCAGCACCTAGGGTTTGTTATAAATCACGAAAAGTCCACTTTCCTCCCCACTCAGAACTTGGCGTTCATAGGGGCAAGACTAGACACACTTCAGGCAAGGGCTTACCTACTGCTGGACAGGGCAAGGCGGTTGCTGGACTTGGTACAGCAGGTCCAGCACAGACCTCAGGTCTCCGCAAGGGTCTTCCTACGCCTCCTGGGCCACATGGCCTCCACGGTGCATGTGACTCCATATGCGCACAGCTCAGTGGAGCCTCAGAGACCAGTGGATGCAAGCCACTGGCCGCCTAAGAGACAGAGTGGCGATTTCCAAGCTACTGGTGTCAGCCTTGCAATGGTGGCTTCACCCCCCCAACTTGCTTCAGGGAGTACCATTCCAACCTCCCTCTCACACCAGAGTGCTGATGATAGATGCCTCCTTGCTGGGCTGGAGTGCCCATTGCCAAGGTTCCTGCACTCAGGGTCTGTGGTCCGCGCTTCAGCTCAATCTGCTAGAGCTTCGAGCCATCCGCCTAGCTCTTCAAGTCTTCTGCCATCTTCTTGCACATCAGTTGGTGCTGATACAGACAATCAGGTGGCGATGTTCTACATCAACAAACAGGGGGGCACAGGATCTTGCATCCTATGCCAGGAAACTCTGGACCTCTGCTCTTTTGCAGTGGCACATCACATGTCCCTAAAGGCAGTTTATCTGCCAGATCAGGAAAACCTGGCCGACAAGTTGAGCAGGATTCTTCAGCCTCACGAATGGCAGCTGAACAGGGATGTAGACCAGCAGATCTTCAACCGTTGGGGTCTCTCATTCATGGATCTCTTTGCCAGTCCGCAAAACCATCAGTTGCCCCGGTTCTGTTCAAGGCAACTGCATCCGCTGAGCATGGTGGCAGATGCTTTCCTGACCTCGTGGGTACAGGGCCTTCTCTATTCATTCCCACCCACGCTCCTGGTGGTACGCACTCTGTTCAAGATTCTTCAGGACAAGGCCTCAGTCATCCTGGTAGCCCCCAAGTGGCCCAGACAGCCTTGGTTTCCTCTTCTCCTTCAACTGGCGGTCGAAGCTCCACTCCCACTGGGAATGCAGCCCGACCTCTTGACCCAGGAACAGGGATCCTTGCTACACCCCAATCTCAGATCCCTCCACTTAATGGCCTGGCTGCTGAGAGGGTAGTTCTTGCTCCTCTCCTCTCCTCCTTCCCAAGGAGGTTGAGGAGGTATTGCTGGCCTCTAGGAGGCAATCCACTAGAAAATCCTACATGTGCAAGTGGCGTAAATTCGCAGAATGGTGTGCTCAGAATGAGGAGGACCCGTTCACTTGTCAGGTACCTCAGGTATTGCAATACTTGATCCACCTCTCGGAGTTAGGCCTCAAGTCTAACTCCGCCCGGGTCCACCTGAGTGCGCTATTGGCTAGCCACTCTCCAGTGGACGGGAAACCTTTTTCGGCTCACCCCTTGGTATCCCGCTTCCTCAGAGGCATCCTACTATTGAAGCCTCCAATTCGCACACCGGCTACTGAGTGGGACTTAATGTGGTCCTGCAGCGGCTTACTTGCCCACCTTTTGAGCCAATGTCCACCTGTCCTCTCCGCTTCCTTTCCTGGAAAGCACTCTTTCTGGTGGCACTCATGTCTGCTCACCGTGTGAGCAAGCTGCAAGCTTTAGTATCGGATAGACCGTATACGCGGTTTTTTAAAAACAGGGTGGTACTACAGACTCACCCCAAGTTCCTTCAAAAAGTGGTTTCCTTGTTTCACCTCAACCAAGAGGTGGTTCTTCCAACCTTCTTCCCCAGGCCACATACCAGCAGGGCAGAAGCGGTTCTGCATAGCCTGGACTGTAAGAGGGCGCTCACCTTCTACCTGGAGCATTCACGGGGGCATCGGAGAGCTTCTCAGCTCTTCGTCTCTTATGATCTTAGTCAGCTGGGTCTCCCTGTCTCCAAGCGCATGTTATCCACCTGGGTGGTAGACTGCATCGCCTGGGCATACAGGGCAGCTGACCTTCAGCTGCAGGGCCGAATCACGGCCCACTCGGTCAGGGCTGAGGCCGCATCAGTGGCTAATCTCCGCTCTGTTCTGTTGGCAGACATCTGCCGGGCCGCAACTTGGTCTTCAAGCCAGACCTTTGCAGCCTACTACTACCTGGAATGAGAGTCCCGGCGGTACAGTGTTTTCGGTCAGGCGGTACTCCGTAACCTATTCAAGGTTTAGGCAACTCCTACCCTCCGACCCTTTGGTGTCAGGCTACCGTGGGGGTTGTGTTCTTGGAGAAAAATCCTATCACTGCTCCTGCGGCTCTTCTAGTGGGAGCTATTTTCAGCTATGGGTTCTCGGTAGCCTATAGCTAGGGAGTCCCATATGTGAGGACTGACTTCCTGTTTGTTCCTGGAGAAAGCGTAGTTACTCACTTGTAACAGGTGTTCTCCAGGGATAGCAGGAATCAGTCCTCACGACCCTCCCTCCTCCCCTAGAGTTGCAGTCCTTTGATTCTTTTTTTCTCATTTTTGCCGTCTTTTTAGCTATGTCATCTGACTGAGCAAGATGGCACCCTTGGGCGGGAAGGGGACTGCGCATGCGTGATGCAATCCCAAAGGCTTTCTTTGAAAACTGGGGAATTGCTCTGCACGAGGGCGCCGTCGGCGTCGACGTCACCCATATGTGAGGACTGATTCCTGCTGTCCCTGGAGAACACCTGTTACAGGTGAGTAACTACGCTATTTGAAAATTTGAACCTCGCTCGTTATTCTCATTTCTAGGTCATTAATAAATATATTTTAAAAAAAAAAAACAGTGGGCCCAGCACAGATCCCTGGGGTACTCCACTATTCACCTTTCTTCCTTGAGAAAAGTATCCATTTACCTTCTGTTTTCTATTGTTTTTAACCAGTTGCTAATCCACAATAATACACTGCCTCCTATCCCTTGACTTTTTAATTTCCGCAATTGTCTCTCATGAGGGACCTTATCAAAAGCTTTCTGAAAATACAGATACACTGTATCAACTGGCTGCCCTTTATCGACCTGTTTATTCACGCCTTCGAAAAATATAACAGATTAGTGAGACAAGACTTTCCTTGGCTAAATCCATGTTCGCATTCTGACGTTAAGCCATGAGTATCTATATGTTCAGTAATTTTGTTCTTTATAAAGGTTTCTACCATTTTTCCCAGAACAGATGTCAAGCTTACCAGTTTGTAGCTTCCCGGATCATCCCTGGAACTCTTTTTAAAAATTGGCATTAAATTGACCACTCTCCAGTCCTTAGGTACTACAGGATAGTTCACAGATTGCTAAAAGTAGGTCTGCAAGCTTATATTTCAGTTCTTTCAGCACCATTGGATTTATGCCATCCAGTACAGGTGATTTGCTTCTCTTTATTTTGTCAAATAACTATATTACATCTTCCCGATTTATTGAGATTTGTTTCAATCTCCAGTAACAAACAGGAATGTAGTCTTCACATATGGGTGACGTCAGTATATTGTGTGACTTTAATCTACCCGATGTGAATTGGAGAATTCCTTCTGCAAATCTGCAAAGAAGTAAAAAAAAATTGTGGATGCCTTCTGTACGGAACCAAGGGGGGGGGGGGGAAATCCATGGGCCAGGCGGATGCCACCCCTCCTCCTCTGTGCAAGAGGGAAGCAAAAGCTTGCATACCGGGAGGGCCTACCACCTTATGCAGAATATACTCGTACCTGGCACAAAATTCTCACAGATTCTTCTTACAAATAAAATCCTTTATTTCTTATATCACAGAAGCAAGCATATATGTAGCGCAACCAAAACTAGCTAAATACAAAGTAACTTGGAGAATTTCCTCACCCTCTTCTTACAAGTTTACAGCTATAAAGTAATTAAGAGCTTTCCTGTCCATCGACAGATCCTAGCACAGTGAAAAAAGGATATATGGTTCCTAGCTACACTCAAAGATAAACTAAGGAAACTTTCACACAGACAAGAATCAAAATCATGCCCACTCACTCATTAGCAGACATACAGTGGAAATTTACAAACCATCTTCTTCAGAAAATGGGGTGTAAATTCCCAATCTTTAAAAGTTCTGTCCCCTTATATAGTTTTTCTTTCCAATTAGTCCCTTTACTTTCGATTCCAGCCATCTGGATTCTCTCTTTCATTCCTTCCTTTCTCCTGTCATATCTTATTTACATTCTCTTATATACCGCGCTATTCTGCATCAGTGCGGTTTACATTGAACAAACTGAAATTACATTGAACAGGGCATTATAACTTGGAGATAACTATTTTACAGGGAACATGGGCTATGGAGGGTTAAGTGGCTTGCCCAAGACCACAAGGAGCACCTGTAGGACTAGAAACCCCAGTCCTTCCGGCCCAAGGTTGCTGTCCTCTAGTGGGATTTGAACCCCCGACCTTCTGGCCTGAAGTACCTTGCCCCAACCACTAGGCCATTCCTCCACTCTGCATATCTGCACTCCCATTCCTGCTGACCTGTTGACCCCTATCGCCTTGTGTATAAACATGTGCTCAGGCCTTTGTCAGATTTATTCCTTGTTATCTGACCCTTTTCACACTTATTCAACCTTCCACCCGGTCTGTTTTTCCATCCCCTATTTTTAAGAAATATAGAAAATATATCTTATTAGTTCTGATATTCTGACAGTTCCCACACTAGGCCTCAGGAGGCCCCCATGCCAAACTGGTATTACCATGCTAATGATGCCTTCGCTCTCCTGTGCTCTGTAGATAAGTGTGTTTTTCTCACATTTCTTTCATCTGATGTCACCTAATACCACTAGAATCCCACAACGCACATGCAGTGCAAATGCTAGCAGTTTGGACTGTTAACTCCTTCCCTTCTGTCTCTCACACTTCCAAGATGCACTACTTAGACAAATGGTGATGAAACCGGGACTTGGTGTGATCGTGTTGGAGGTGCAGGGGGTCTGTTTGAAAGGCCCTGGAACTGCTGCCGCTGGGAACCTTGCTCGGGACGCCTTACCTTCCCCCTAACATCGGGCAGGCATCATGGGGGACAGCCTGTAGCCAGCATGGTCCTTCCTGTTACTATATATTTACCTGTGATTTTTGACCGTGGAGCGTGTCCGTGGGGTGTGGTCCGAAGGGGCGTGTCCAAAGGGGTGAGACCCGCCCCTTCAACGTCACAGCGGCAAAAGAAGTTTGTTTTAGTTTCTGGTTGGGTTAACATTTCTTAATAATAAAAAAAAAATGGTGATGAAACCGACCAGGGAAAGCTTTGTGCTGGAGTTAGTACTCACCAATGCAGATAGTGTGTCGAATATCCGGGTGGATGCCCAGGTGAGCAGCAGCGATCATCACACGGTGTGGTTTGAGATAAAAGCCAAGGCGGAGTCCAATCACAGCAAGCTCAAAGTCCTAGACTTCAAAAACACTGACTTCAGTAAATGGTCATGTCTGAAGGAAGTGTTGGCGGGGTGGGAGGGGATAAGGGAAGTGGAATTGCAGTGGGCTAAACTAAAAAAAAAAAAAAAAAAAAAGCAATAAAAGGGGCAACAGATACATATGTAAGGAAAGTAAATAAAAGCAAGAGGAAAAGGAAACCTATTTGGTTCTCCAAAGAAGTGGCTGCACAAATAAAGGCAAAAAACACAGCTTTCACAAAATTCAGAAGTTCACAAACAGAGGAACATAGAAAAGAATACAGGATAAAATAAGAGACAAAAAAAGAAATAAGGATATATCAAAATCCAAGGCAGAAGAAAAGATGGCTAAATATGTGAAGTGTGGCGACAAGACTTTTTTCAGGTATATTCGGGAGAGGAGGAAAATCAGAGGTGGAATTGCAGGACTCAAAAATACTGGGAACAGATTTCTGGAAAGTGACATTGAAAAAGTAAAAATGCTAAACAAATACTTCTGATCTGTTTTTGCCAAAGAAAATCCTGGAGAAGGACTACCTGTGATTGACAAATATAGAATGGGAATGGTGTAGATACCACACCATTCACAGAAGATGATGTATTTGAACAGCTTGCAAAATTGAAAGTGAACAAGGCCATGGGACCAGATGGGATACATCCCAGGATACTGAAAGCGTTCAGAAAGGTTCTTGCAGGGCCTTTAAAGGTTGTTTAAATAGATCCTTGGAGATAGGACACTTTCCACAGGATTGGAAAAGGACTGATGTGGTACCTCTTCACAAAACTGGTAATAGGGAAGAAGTGACAAACTACAGGCCATTAAGCCTTACCTCGGTGGGGGAAAAAGTAACGGGAGGAGTTCCTGAAGGAGCAATTGGTGGACTTTCTCGAATCAAATAGGTTGCATGGTCCGAGGCAACATGGTTTTACCAAAGGACGATCTTGCCAAACAAATTTTGGAGGGGAGTGGAGGAGTAGCCTAATGGTTAAGAACACTGGTTTGGGAATCCAGAGACCAGGGTTCGTTTCCCACTAGCACTCCTTGTGATCTTGGGCAAGTCACTTAACCCTCCATTGCCTCAGAAAAATCCAAGTTATCAGTCCCTGTTTAAATGTACATTACCAAGTTTGTTTCAATGTAAACCGCTTTGAGTGAAATGATAAAGCGATATATAAAAACCCGTTAAATAAATAAATTTGAGTTCTTTGACTGGGTGATCAGAAAAAGATCAAGGGCATGTCGGGTCGTACTGTGTAGTTTGATCAGATACTCCTCTTTATACTATTTGGTGAATTAGAATATTAGTTATTTTTCCATTGCCCATGTTCCCTGTAAGTATTAGCGTGTGTGTCTCATATCCCCTCGTGTTAAATGTATCCCCCAATTGTGTCGTGACCACTTTGAAGGATAAGGTGGTATACAAAACTGTCTAAATAAAAAGGAGATAGAGCAGCTTTTAAAGTAGATAATAGGGGACCGCCGACAGTCGCCCAAGAGTGCATGGTTCGGAAAAATGTATCCTTGAAGGATACTACCAAAAGCAGAGATGTTCCAAAAAAGAGTAAAGTAGCCCAACTGGCCTTGAGTATGGAACAGACAGAGCTTAAAGATTCCAAATTAGCCATGCCTACCAATAGCCAGATTAATATGAATAAAATACAATCTCTAAAATGCTTGTATGCAAATGCTAGAAGTCTAAGAAATAAGATGGGAGAGTTAGAATATATAGCACTAAATGAGAGATTATATTTGATTGGAATCTCAGAGACGTGGTGGAAGGAGGACAACCAGTGGGACACTGATATACCTAGATACAAACTATATCATAATGATAGAGCTGATCAAATTGGTGGAGGGGTTGCGCTTTGTTAGAGAGGGCATTGAGTCAGAAAGGATTAGTTTTGCAGGAAACAAAATTTGCTGTAGAATCTCTATGGATTGAACTTCCATGTAAAAAGGGGAAGGCAATGGCAGTGGGGGTGTACTATCGACCGCCTGGCCAGAATCAACAAATGGATTATGAAATGCTCAAAGAAATCAAGGAAGCTAACAAAAGTTACAGCACAGTAATAATAATGGGTGATTTCAATTACCCCGGTATCGACTGTGTCGGTGTCATGGCAGGACATGCTAGGGAGATAAAGTTCATAGATGAAATAAATGACTTCTTCTTGGAGCAGCTGGTTCATGAACCGACCAGAGGGGAAGACATATTGGACCTAGTCCTTAGTGGAACACCAGATCTGGTGCAAGAGATAAGGGTGTTGGGGCCACTTGGCAATAGTGATCATAGCATGATCGCATTTGATTTAATTAGTGGAGGAGGGATGGTAAGGAAATCCACAGTACTACCTTTTAACTTTCGAAAGGGAGACTATGATAAAATGAGAGAAATAGTTAAGAAAAAACTAAAAGGAGCAGTTGCAAAGGTTAAAGACTTACATCAAGCTTGGGTGTTGAAAAATACTATTTATTTATTTTATTTATTTACATTCTCTTTTATACCGCGCTATTCTGCATCAGTGCGGTTTACATTGAACAAACTGAAATTACATTGAACAGGGCATTATAACTTGGAGATAACGATCTTACAGGGAACATGGGCTATGGAGGGTTAAGTGGCTTGCCCAAGACCACAAGGAGCACCTATCTTGGAAGCCCAGACCAGCTGTATTCCACGCTTTAAGAAAAGTGGAAGGAAGTCCAAAAAACTGCCAGCATGGTTTAAAGGTGAGGTCGGAGAGGCTGTTGCCAAAAAAGCATCTTTCAGGAAATGGAAAAAAGCCAAATGATAACTGGAAATAGCACAAGCACTGGCAAGTTAAATACAAGGCATTGATAAGACAGGCAAAGGGAGAATTTGAGAAGAAGCTTGCTGCAGAAGCAGAAACACATAATAGACTTTTTCAAGTACATTTGTAGCAAAAACTCTGTGAGTCAGTTGGTCCGTTAGATGATAGAGGAGTTAAAGGGGGGCACTAAGAGGCGACAAGGCGATAGCGGAGAGACTGAATGGTTTGCTTCAGTCTTTACTGAGGAAGATGTAGGGATGTTACCCATGACTGAAGTGGTATTTAAAGGTGCAGAAGAATTGAAGGAAATATCAATACATTGGGAAGATGTATTACAACTATTTGATAAAGTGAAGAGTAGCAAATCACCTGGACCGGATAATATACATCCAAGGGTGTTGAAAGAACTGAAATATGAGATTGCAGACCTGCTAGTAGTAATCTGTGAACTATCATTGAAATCATCTGTAATGCCTGAAGATTGGAGGATGGCCAACATAATGCCAATTTTTAAAAAGGGTTCCAGGGGTAATCCGGGAAACTACAGAACGGTGAGCCTGACGTCAGTACCGGGAAAATGGTAGAAACCATCATAAAGAACAAAATTGCTGAACATGTAGATAGTCATGACTTAATGGGAGACAGCCAACATGGCTTTAGAAAAGGAAGATCTTGACTTACTAATCTGTTATGTTTCTTTGAAGGTGTGAATAAACAGGTAGACAAAGGTGAGTCGGTTAATATAGTGTATGTGGACTTTCAGAAAGCCTTTGACAAGGTCCCTCATCAGAGACCTTTGGCAAAACTAAAGAGTCATGGGATAGGAGGCCGTGTGCTATTGTGGATCAAGAACTGGTTAAAAGATAGAAAGCAGATGGTAGGGCTAAATGGCCAATTTTCCCAATGGAGAAAGATGAATAGTGGTGTACTCCAGGGATCTATGCTGGGTCCGCTGCTTTTTGACATATTCATAAATGACCTGGAAAAGGGAATAACGAGTGAAGTTATCAAATTTGCAGATGAGACAAAACTATTTAAAGTTGTTAAAACCCAAGAGGATTGTGGATAATTGCAAGAGGATCTTGATAAATAGGAAGACTGGGCATCAAAATGGCAGATGAAATTTAATGTGGACAAATGCAAAGTTATTCACCTAGGGAAGAACAGCCCTAACTATGGTTATACGATGCAAGGTTCCACATTAGGAATCACCACCCAGGAAAAAGATTTAGGCGTCATTGTGGACAACATGTTAAAACCCGCCCGTATGCAGCGGCTGCCAAGAGAGCAAATAGAATGCTAAGTATCATAAGGAAAGGAATGGAAAATAAAACAAAGGATATTATAATGCCGCTGTATCGTTCCATGGTGCGACCGCACCTTGAATATTATGTGAAATTCTGGTCGCCGTATCTTAAAAAGGATATAGTGTTATTAGAAAAGGTTCAGAGAAGAGCCACCAAAATGGTAAAGGGGATGGAAGGATATTCCTATGAAGAAAGGCTAAAAAGGTTAGGGGTCTTTGACCTGGAAAAGAGATGGCTGAGGGGAGATTTGATAGAAGTCTATAAATTAATGAACAGAGTGGAACGGGTAAATGTAGATTGATTGTTTACATTATCAGAATATAGAAAGGCTAGGGGACATGCAATGAAGACACAGGGTCAACTATTTAATACAAATACGAGAAAATATTTTTTCACTCAATGTGTAATCGTACTCTGGAATTTGTTACCAGAGGATGTAGTAAAGGCTGTTAGTGTAGCTGGGTTTAAAAAAGGTTTGGACAAGTTCCTGGAGGAAAGGTCCATAAACCATTATTAAAAAGGGACCCAGGATATCAATGCTTGACCCAATACAAGCATTGTGGAACCTGTGTTTTTTGGGGAAACTGCTAGGTACGTATGACCTAGATTGGCCACTGTTGGAAACAGGATACTGGGCTTGATGGATCTTGGTCTGACTGAGTATGGTATATCTTATGTTCTTAAATAAATTGTATTTCCTCCTTGAAATATCATTGTAATCAAACACAGTGCCTCTGAAGAAGCCTTTTTGAAGGGGAAACAAAGATCTTTGTTGGGCCGGGCTATGAGAGCTGATGCAGCTTGGGAGTGTGGTCACTCAGATAAGTGATTTTGTTATATTGTGCAGCATTGCTGCGTATATAAAGTTATAGAGTCATCTGTTTCATTGCAGGGACTACGTAGAGGTCTGTGGACCTGAAGAGAATTCGTTGCTGTTTCTGTAAAGGAGAATGTTGCTTCATTGTAAAATTATAAGATACATAAGACCTCTTAATGGCGATTTCTGTTGTTAAGTATTCTAGATGTTTAAATATTTAAAGGAAATAAATTTGAAAATCAAGAAAAGTACTTTTTGAGGTATTTAAAAGGTATGATAAAGGGAGTTTTTTGAGACCAGTGATGTGAATAGTTTGCTTTCCGCTACGGCGATTGTTTGCCACATAGTGGAATTTGAGCCATCCTGAGGAGTTTCTCTCCCCATGATAGTAATTCATTAAGGGTTTTGGTATAACGAGTAATAGTGGTAATGTGTTGGTTTATAATCAGTATTAATTTGGATTGAGATTGATTTTGTAGGTAATTTTGGTTAATCTAAGGGTGGTGTTTTTTTTTTTTTTAGTTTTTGATATTGTTTCCCTTAGGGTAATGTGATTTTGGTTAACATTAGATCAACCCATCCCTCTCATACTTCACCTTCCACCTCTTACCCCAACAGAATTACTTTCATCCTACTCCCTCCCTTCACTCCTCCCTCTCATCCCCTCACCCCTACAATCAGCTCCATCCTGAAACTCAGACTCAAGGTGCTGGATGACACACTTTCATCCCCTCTCAAAGACTTAATATTGATTCACCACCTGACTCCATGTCCGATGCAGCAGTGTTTGTATATATGGACCCCATATAGCCATGAAGTGCTCCCATTGGTTCATATGTCCCCAAGCCCCTTCCCGCTCCAAAAGCATAGATTGGTGGTGTGTATTTTGCCACTGCCAGAAGGAGGGACTATCCTCCGATATCAAAGACAATAAAATACTCTTTTGCGCCACAAGGGCGGCCTGTAAACGTCAGATCTTACCCGTATTGTCACACACTCCAGCTACAGCACTAATATTCAGAAGACCCAACCATACCTGCATCTCAAACGTACTACCCATAACTTGACTCATATACTGATACACTCTATCCCAAAAACAGGCAACCTTCAAACAGAACCAAAATATGACTCAGTCACCCTGGGTTCGGGACATTTCGAACACTGTGCTAAACACATCTTACTGGCTCGAAAAGCATGGCTGGGCACATAATACAACTGCTCCAGAATCTTAAATTGCATTTCTCTTAATACCATTTTAGGAGTTATTCGAGATATCTGTCCAATCACCCCCACAATATCTTTACCGGTTACATGTATTCCTTGTTCACCATTCCAGACCTCTGACAAGATCTCACCTAAGCAACCTACAATATGCTCTCTGCAATTATACAAAAAAGCTCTGCAACTATGGGCCTTTGCCAGAGTGCGTCGGAGCCATTCCTAGTAGGTAACTTCCAGATGGTTAAAAAGGCTTTGTCCAGTCATGCTCCTACATGACTGGTTTTTTCCTACTCTTACCATCTTCCTTAAAATTTCCTTTTAAGGGAAAGGAACCAGGGCTTAGACCCCATGAAAGCATAAAGAATTGCTCAATTCCCTGGGTTGTTCCACATCTCCAGTGGAACTCTTACAACAGGGATGCATTCCTTTTCACTGCAGTCGGTCCTTGTCTAGTGCATTCCTTCTAATTCTCAATACTTCATTGAAGCTTTTGCTGAACAAAGAACACATGATACTCATTTTGCCCTAATAGAGGGGCAAACGTGGTATCTCCTTATATTGCGTCGTCTTCTCCACACTGAAGTTATAGAAGGATTCAGACTTGTTGTCTTAAGACTAAGGATCTCCTCTGCACTCTTTCACGTAGGTCTCCATTTCTGGTTATTCAAAGTCTAGAATTTTTAAAGAAATCTAAACCTCTCCTAAGTAAGAACATTCCACTGGTTTCCATGTAACCTTCTCCATGGTTCTTCCACATGTAACCAGAAAGAGATTCTCTATTCATATTCTCAAGCGGGTCTTACCCTTTCTTGTTATTAAGTGAATCTCTCTCTCTCTTTCTCTCTCTCTCTCTCTCTCTCTCTAGATATATATATATATATATATAGATAGATAGATAGATAGGTAGATATATTTACACATATATATCTGACTCTGAAAGATTTGTTACTGTCCATATTAATGCTGTTCCAGCATACCATAGCATTTTAAATGGACAGCCAATTTCTGTGGTAATTAAAAACTACCTTCTTTTACCGTAACCTTTCCGGTTATGTTACATCTGAAGTTCTCCATGTAAAGTCATTATCCTAAGTGACATCACTTAGGGAAGACATTACTGATCTTCAAGAAATTGGAGGCTACACCGCCTACTACAAATGTTTCTTTCTTTCATTTGGATAAAGGGGTCTTAAAGACCCATCCTTTTCCTGCAAACCAGTCAGATTTATCTCCTCTCTTTCCTAGAGCCTTTTTTCTGCTCCAAGGACAAAGAGCTTCAAACTTTGGCCTACAGAAACTTTAGCTTCTCCTTCAAGGTCCAACCTCATTAAACTCCCCCCAGTTTGTTCTTCTGGGATTAGTTCTAGCCATTAAGGCTTCTGACCTCTGCCTGTATTGCAAAATTTATTTTCCTCTACTTCACAGAGAGATAATTTCTTTGAGGCTAATGTACTGGCTCTTAGCACCAGACCCATATTAGCCTCAACAAATACTTTCGCAATACTTTTGAATAAGATCCACATTAAAAAATTGAAATTCAATATTTACTAACATTTATGATCTACACAAGGACTTCCCTCTAGACGCCTTGTTTAGTCAAGCTGTTCCACAGCACACCCTTTTTAATTCAACTCCTACCCTCCATCCCTTGGATGCCTGAGGTTCTGGGAAATAGCATGGCCCATCTATTAGATTTGCAACATGCTGGGACCTCCTCTAGGCATCTCTAGCTTGGGAGTCCCCATATGTGAAGACTCATTCCTGCTTGTTCCTGGAGATAGCACAGTTACTTACCTGTAACAGGTGATCTCTGGGAACAGCAGGAATAAGTCTTCACAACCCACCCACCTCCCCTAGGAGTTGTACTCTCTCTCTCTCTCTAATTTGTCTACTTCCCTCCTTCGGTCTCAGCTACAAACCCAACTGATGAGAGGGAAGTGAATGGGCGGGAAGGCAGCGCGCATGCATGTGGGATGCTCCCAAAGGCTTTCTTTTTGGACGCTGGGGAGCGTTCCCGTGCAGGCTCCGTTGGTACCGATGTACCCCATATGTGAAGACTTATTCCTGCTGTTCCCAGAGATCACCTGTTACAAGTATGTAACTGTGCTATCCATTCGTGACCATGAGCCATGCACTCAAGAAAGGTGTATATATTGATGCTGTTCAGGATGAAGCACTCTCCATACATCGATGAGATCAAACTCCTCACAAATGCACATTTTCCTTGCTTGCCAAATGGCAACCCCCTTCCCAGATGTTGCCCTATCTACCGTCTCATCCAGGACACATTTGAAATCCCCTCCCAGTATCATCCGTGTCATGTCCAAGGACTGAAAGCAACTATCCAATTCCACATGGAATTGTGGATCATAAACATTAGGGGCATAGATATTTCCCATAAAAATGGGTTTCCCTTGTAACTTTCCTGTTACAAAGATATACCACCCTTTAGGATCAGACACTATTTTCTCCACAACAAAGCCAACCATCTTATTAGGATAACCATACCTGATTTCCATCCTCTCGAGGAGGGACCATATACTTCACCCACTCACCACTGTGTTAATTTTGCATGTTCCCCAGCTGTTTGTGGGTTTCCTGTAAGAATGCTATATTGGTATGTTTGTCTCTAATGGCCTTCAGCACTTTATAGCCTTTGATGGGTGATCTGGTACACAAACATTCCAAGATGTTATTCTCCAGTTTCTAACCATGTTCAAAAAGGAAGCACAATCCTTCACACCTAAGCTTTGATCAGATGGACCCCCTCAGCCTTGGATCCCCCATTTCCTATCCCTCCACTCTTCTATTCCATACTCTGAGAAAGAAATCTGAACGCATGCCCAGCACCAGGGTATGTTCACGTCCCCCTCCTCCTCAACCCCAACCCCAACCCCCTTCCCTTTCCATCCTCCCTCACAATAAACACCTTCCTCCATAACCAGTGGGGATCTTAGACATGTACGGGCCCCCAGGCCACCTCCACTTCTATATACCACCCCCTCATCTCCCATCTTCCCTCTCTGATAAAACCACTGGCGATGGATAGAACATCGCCTCCCTTGGTCCATGTTCCAGTGTCCATCCTACATTCCCCCCCCTCCACCACATGCATCATCCACACTCTGCCTGCCTGCGCACCAACCCTCTGTACTCCCCAGAGTAGGAGCAATGGAACTCAGAATGGAGCAGTCCAAATAGTTTATAGCACTCCAAAAAGAAGGTAGACCTGCACCATAGGATGACACAAGTTGCCACCTCAGGAGATAGGACTAAGAGCCTAACGAACAGTCACCCAGAAGCATACTCCGGCCTTTAACCATAAGCAGGGTCGTGATTGCTCTTCTTCCCCCCCCCCCCCCGCAAACAACACCATTATTCCACCCATCCTCGCATATTTATCCACAAGTACATCAGGCATTCCGTCACGTCCAAATCTATTTCCCACTACTTTCATCTGTTTATACATCTCACAGTTCCAAATCTAGCCCCCTCCCCTCCTATGCCACATTCCCATATATCAACAACTAATACCAAATCTCACTACACCACTCATACTCAACCGTCCATACTTTCACACTCTGTCCCATATACCTCCAGTCCCCAGTTTCCTGCCATCCAATAGCATATGCGCTCTACAATTATGTTTCCCATCATGTTGTATGGATAAGCCTTTTCAGCCTTGTGGATTGACCTACAATTGTACACAGCAAAGGAGCAAAAGTATAAGAATGGTAAAAATGTGAAGGGAAGAAGAGGGCTACAGCACAGAGCCAAAGAGAAGGGGGAAAAAAGAGAGAAAAGGAGGGAAGGGGAACATTCCAAGAAAATTAAAAGGAAGCATCAGAAAAGAACACCACACACTACATTCCCAGAGGGGAAGCATGCAGTCCATTGTACTCTCTCCCCCCTCCCGTAGCCATAGGCAATACACCAAAACAGAGAGTATATGCAGGCCATCATAGATTATGCAAAAAAAAAAGGAAAAAATAGCAGAAAATAGCTAAAGTGAAAACAAATAATGTCCATCTGCACACACAGTCTTTCTGGTAGTACACCAATCGATCCCATGAGGCGACCACAACATGTGGGCCAGCAGTCAGGGTCCATCATTCTACAATCCATAGCCCCAATGAATGGGAATATTCACTAGGGTTGCATCCACCCCCCCCCCCCCGTCACAATTGTCCAATGTTGTAACATCAGAAACAACTCAGATCCCCCTCTGTCTTCCAGGTAGAGGAACCAAAAAACACTGAACAAAGAAAAACACCGACCATCTCCTCAGAGAGCCTTCAATCCGAACAGCTCAGTACTTGCTCTTTGTCCAATGCCCCACCTCGAAACAGTTGCTGGGACTCGCAGATCCGTCTCATGTGGGTTTAATACATTCCTTATAAAACATTTGCTCCTCCCCAACAGTAGCAAACGTATGCACCTGGCCATCATGAATCACATGCAGTCTGGCAGAGTACAACAGTGTGAACGTCATGCCATACTGCACCAGTAAACTGCAGACTTCAGAAAATTCTTTGCGTTTGGTGTAAGGCTGTCGAATAATCTTGGAAAGACCAGATCTGTTGTCCATCATGCTCGATTTTCTGCTGTTGCTTAAATGCTCTTAACACAGCCTCTTTCTGCACAAAGCTGAGGAACCTGGCAATTACCACGTGGGGCCGTTTTTCTCCTTCCCAGCGAATGCCACCTATGCAAACATTCAGTTTGGATACTGCCTGAATATGGTTTCCCCAGACTGAGGTTGGGAGCCAACCAAGCCTGCAGGAAGCCTCTTATTTCGTTTTTCTTAATCAACTCTGACAGATCACTGGCTTTCAAGCCGTTCCTTAAGGATCTTCATCTCCTGTGCCATGCAGCTGCTACCATGCTCCAGATCCAAGATACATTGTTCAATCGCCGCAATCCGGCCCTTAAACTGTGAGAAGGATTGTGTCATATTCTCAATCTGTTCTGAAAGTCCCACAAATCGTGCTTCCAACGCTGCCACTACAGCAGCAGACACCTCATCCATGGTTAAAGTTGCATGGTCCGATTGAGGGCTATTTGGCCCGGGTTTCTCCATCTTGGATTCACCGACCCGCCTCCTCTCCCAGTCCTTCTTAACAATTTTCGTTGCCATCCAGACTACAAATCGTTCAATACCATCAGGGATCACGTTAATTTGGTCCCGCACAAGGAGGGTGAAAATCCACACAAACGTAAGCTAGAATAGTGGATAATGGCCTGGGAATCCTGAGAGCATCGAAGAAATACGTCCTTCCTAGTTCATCATGTCATATGATCCCCTCCGATTAATCTTAAATGTACTACTTTTGTAGCTTCATTGCATCTCCCCTAGGCTTTGCACTTTTTGAAGAAGTAAACATCCAATTCATGTTTACTCCTTCCATTCCATTCATTATTTTATAAATCACTTATATCTCCCCTCAGCCATCTGTTCTCCAAGCTGAAGAGCCCTAAACCTTTAAACCTTTTCTCATAGGGGTATCCTTCCATTCCCTTTAGCATTTTGGTCGCCCTTCTCTGTACCTGCTTTTTTTTTTTTTTTTTTTAAAGATGCGATGATCAGAACTGCATGCAATACTCATGGTGAGGTTGCACTATGGAGCGATCCTTTTTTTTAAATTCTCCATGCCTTTCCTTATAATTCCTTGCATTCTGTTAGCTTTCCTGGTTGCCACTGCACACTGAGTAGAGGATTATTCATGCTAATGCCTAGATCCTTTTCCTGGGTGGTGAATCCTAATGTGGAACCTTGCATTGTATAGCTGTAGTTTAGGTTATTCTTCTCTAAATGCATAATTTTGCACTTGTCTACATTAAATTTCATCTTTCATTTGAATGCCCAGTCTCACAATTTTTCAACTTTTCACAACACGTGGACCAGAAGTCATGGGTAAGAAATAATTTCAACTTAGTGACTTCATTCTAGAGCATTGTCTGAATGTAGTCTGTATCACTGAAACATGGATTGGAGAAGGTGATGGTCTCACTCCAAGAAAACTGTGTCCAAGTGACATGAATGTGTGTCGAAAGCCATACCCTGACATCAAGGTGTGGTGGCCTGGCTGTTGTCTTTCATTCACTTATGCAATCCCAGGTTGTTGTTAAGTGCCTTGAGTCTGTGTCAACTCGTGGCAACCCTATGGATAGTTAACCTAAACTGTGTTTGGTTGTCATTCAGGCAGCTTATTGTTGATAGAGTGGCACCCATAGCTGCTGTTATTGTATCGATCCATCTCATTGCTGGCCTTCCTCTTTTACGTTGACCTTCCATCTTGCCAAGCATTATGTCTTTCTCTAACGATCTCTCTCTTTGCATGCTGTGTCCGAAGTATGAAAGTCAAAGTCTCTTCATCTGAGCTTCTAAGGAAAGTACCGACTGGTTTGTTCTTCAGGCAGTCCATGATATACACAATATTTGTCACCAAAACCATAATTCAAAGGCATCAATTTTCTCCTTGTCTGTTTTTTTCACTGTACAACTTTTGCATCCAATCCCAGATAGTACATATCAAAGATATTCTTCCTGTAGAATGTTTTGTAGTGATGTTTTCAGGAATGTCCATATTTTTGCTGATATATTGTCCTCCGAACGTGAATGCAGTGGGTTTGACTGAGATCTATCCTGTTTTTTCGGTATACCAATTTAATTGTACCAGGAGATTTTAATATTCCTATAAATCATGCTTTGGGATGAGTATTTGTTTTCAACAGACGGTTCAAGATCAGACACACACATTGGATTTAATTTTTGCCCCTCAGTTGTTAGCCCCCAATTGGCAGGTGCGCCAAGTTCATCCAGTATCTTGGTCACATCACTCTTTCATTCATTCCACCTTTAAAACATCTGCAATTGTGAAACACAGCCCGGAACATCCCATTTTTATCAAGTGTTTAAAAAAGGATTTCACTGATGAACAGCTGGTTGCTGTTGTTGAACTGTTCATTTCCAAGTGCATCCACCTAGATTTACTAGAGAGCATGGAGCAAGCTGCTTAGTAATATTGCCAATAAGATCATGCTAAAGCACAGAGTTTCCTCCATCCCAGGAGTTACTTCAGGCCGATTTCATCCTGGCCTGTTCCTCCTGCACCAACAACTATGGAAATTAGATCATCAGTAGCAAAAATCAAGATCAGAAGAGGATAAAATTAGTTGCTGATCTTATGTGGCCTTTTACCATTAGGAAATTACTAAAAGCAAAACAAATCATTTAAATGAGAAATTAACTCAAGCTGACAACAGCTCACACAAGCTAACAACAGCTCACACAAGATATTTCAGCTAACTAGTGAGTTTGTTGGCAAGGGTCACCAGTCACCAAATTATAACTCTTTCATCATGTAATTCGTTCTTAGAATTTTTCCATAAAAAAATTCAGAAGTTGTCACAAAATGCAGGCTTTTCAGCTGATGCTGTCAAATTAACTACCAGACGATTTGCAGTCAGTAGGGTAGAAGTGTTAGATGGTCCTTGTGATACCGCCATTAATAAAGTAGATCACCTATCTTTGGGTGATGCTGCTAACGATATCAAGCCATCTCTGGGGTCTTTCACTCAGTCACAATACTGGAGCTTGAAAGAGCGATCAGTTCAACAGTCATCTGCCATCTTTCTTGACAAAGTTCCTATTTGCATAAGGTTATGAGCTTATTAGAGCCCTTCCTGACTCACCTGATAAATCTCTCTCTCACCCAGGGCATTGTTCAGAATATGCTCAAAAGAAACTGATTATTCCAGTTTTGAAAAAAGGTGTACCTCCAGAATTAGACTGCTCAAATTATTATCTCATTTCCAATCTTTCCTTTTTTTCTAAGATATTGGAAAGAGTGATTCTAATGCAGATTGGCAACTAAGTAGAATCCAGCCAGCTCTTGAACCCTCTTTAGCCAGGATATTGACTATTCCACAGTACTAAAACGGTCCTTCTTGCTATTGCAGAAAACATTAAATTAAGGCTGATCAGAGCTACGATAACCTATGGGCACAGCTTGCTTTATTAGCAGTGTTTGACACTGTTCGTCACACGCTACTGTTGTCTTCCCTGCAAAAGATGCAGCTTGATGAAATAGGATCTGAACCAGTTTAAAGCTCTGTATATGAAAGATCCCAGGTTGTCTACTGGGATTACACCATATCACGTTTCAAGATCTTGTACTAAGGGGTCTCTTAAGGCTCTACTGTCACCTTTGCTTTTCAACCTAAATTTGTCATCCCTAGGTGAAATCCTTAGCACTAGAAACATTAGAATTTCATCTATATGCTGACAGCATTCGGCTAATAAGCTTCATTAACTATAACCAATGTAAAGCTACTGAACAACTCAGTGAAATTTCATACCATTATAAGCACTCACTTGGATTATTGTAGTTCCTTATATCAAGGTATTTGCAAACGCAACCTGCAGCAATTTGTAACTTGTTCAAAATAGGGCTGCCAGAATGAAGCAATTTGATCACTTCACACATGCTTTCAGATCGGCATTGGCTCCCTTTATATCCTTTAAAGTGCCATACTTACCACATATAAGGCTTTTTACAGAGGCAAAACCATCTATCGTGCAAAACGACTGTCTGAATACTCTCCAACCCATCAACTACGGTTGGTCATCACAACAGCTTCTGTTTTGGTTTTCACTGCTGGATAAAATTTGACCATCTTCAACTAAGAGTAAAGCTTTCATCTACACTGTTCCACATCTCTGACAGTCCCTCCTCCTCACACTACAAGAGACTAGCAAGTATCTTTTAGAAGAGACTTGAAAATCCAGCTGTTCTCCCAGAATTTTACTTAGCAGACTTCTCCTGATGTGTTAGCTCTTCCTTGAGATAGACCATAAGTAAAACTGATATGTCAACTTTGATTCTTGTTATTTGATTAAATGGATACTTATTTACTTACATTCTCTTATATACCGCGCTATTCTGCATCAGTGCGGTTTACATTAAACAAACTGATACTTGATTTATTATTGTATTCTCTATCATTTTAGAATTGTATTCTTTCTTCTTTTTTTTTTTGTAAACTGCTCTTATACTTGGTGGAAAGGCAGTATGTTAAGTCATGATCTTATGTTATCTCTTGTCCTTGCACTACAGCCATAATGGTTTAAGTAGAGTGGTAGTGTGCTTTTCATCTCTAAAACTCTCATCGCCCTTTGCATTCCTTTAAAGACAGTCAAACAGGCCTTTGGGAAGAAAAGTCTAATTGTTTTGCTTCTTAATAGCGTAGTTTGTATGAGGGAAGAAGAAAATCTCCAGGAACAAGCAGGAATGTAGTCTTCACATATGGGTATCGTCGGTACCGACGGAGCCCGTGCAGGAACGCTCCCCAGCATCCAATAGGAAAGCCTTTGGGAGCATCCCACAGCACATGCATGCTGTCTTCCCGCCTCTGTACCTCTCTCACTTCAGTAGTTCGTTTTCCACGGAGCCGACAGGTCGTCGTACCCTGTCACCGCAGAAAATTTACCTTTATTTCTTGTTTTTTGTGGTCACGTCTGCCTTCATTCGACGCCTACCGGTACCGCCAGTTCTCTTCTTCATTCTTAAACCCCCCCCCCCCCCCTTGTATTTCTTCAGGGATCTTTCCCTGCTCCTGGTGCTAGGCGCCATTTTGGGCACTAGGCCTATTTTTTCTTCAAGCATGGAGAAACCAGCTAGTGGTTTCAAGAAATGCTCAAAATGTGGTGGTACCATTTCCATCACCAACACCCATGATTGGCGTCTAAAATGTTTGGGTCCTGAACATTGTCCAATGGAGTGTCTCTCCTGCACGAGGATGACCAAAAGGGGCCTGCAGAATAGAGCTGCAAAACTCGGTACCCTTTTTTCCGCAGACACAATGTCAGTTGCATCGACGTCTTCCAGGGCTTCATCTTCCTCCTATGGATCTCATGTAACCAAATTTAAGTCTTCTAAGACTAGCCAGTCCTGAAAGGGTAAATCTCCTTCAAAGTATCGCGATGCCACTGGCGTTTCCCTCGAGGATACTTCACCGGCAAAACAGCCCTGGCGGGAGTCTTCGGGCTCCAAAGCATTAACGGGGCTTCAGGATGTTCCAGAGGCCTCCACCACTGCGGAACTACTGGTGCCATGCTCTGGGGTCGTAGCTGCTTCCACCGGTACCGGCACCCAGGCATCGGCAGGAGCGATGGATCACAGAATCCTTGCTATCGAATGTAGTTTAGCGGTCCTCTTAGCGGCTTTGGTACCGCTAAGACCGCAACAAACGGTTCAACAGGTATCAGTACCGATATCGGTACCGGTACCGACAGTACCTGCTTCGACAGGACTGCTTCTCCCCATGACGATCTCTGGTATCGGGGATCAGGAACCGAGACATTTCAGTACCGACTTCGAGTGATACCGATACCATGCGTTACAGGAGCACCCGGTGCTTGAGTCTTCCGATTCCGATGACTCTGACGATTCCACCAGTACCAGAGCGAATCTATTAGAAGATTCAGTTCCTTCTCCTCAATGCAGAATGTCTCCTCCAGAGGATATGTCCTTCCAGGATTTCATACGTGATTTAGCAAAGGGTCTTGCAATCACTGCGAGTCCAGAAAAGGAACCTAGGGCAGAAGAATTAAGAATTCTACAATACCCTATGGCTCCCAAGGAAGCAGCTATGCTTCCCATTCACAAGATCTTACATGATCTAATGTTGAGAATGTGGGAAACTCCTTTAACAATATCTTCACATTCCCGACGCCTTGACACTATGTACCGAGTGCCAAGTTGTCCTGGTTTTCAAAATACTCAGTTACCACACCATTCAGTGGTAGTGGAATCGGCCATGCGTAGGATCAAGAGTGCTAAAACACATTCTTCTAATCTTCCAGGCCGTGAATCCAGGACTCTCGATGCCTTTGGCGTCGATGTTTTCAATCCTCCATGCTAGGAGCCAGGATCAGTTCCTACATTCTTTATATGGGAATGTTCCTGGAAGAAGTCACAAAAGACTTAGAGCTCCTTAGTCCTTGTGTTTTGGAGGAAAAAAGAACAGACTATCTTATTCTGGTCAAGCATGCCCAGAATGTCTCAAAATTCATGAACCGTGCTACCTTTGATTGCTTTGAATGTATTAGCAGAACCTCCTCTATATCCATAGGAGCACGTCGTATTGCTTGGCTTCAAGCATCAGACTTAGAACAGTGGGTGCAAGAAAAGCTGGGAAACATTCCTTGCACAGGGGAAAATCTCTTTGGCAAGGACTGGCAGGGCAAGGCTAATCAGCTAGAATCTGGTAATATTACTTGGAACAGATTGTCAAAATCTACAGCCAACCCAGCAAAGAAGAAAATATTCAAAGAACCCTTTTTCAGTAAGAAAAAGAAGCCTTACCAATCTTACACCCATCAATCTCACTGTCCACTCCATGTTCCCCAGGAGGGACAACAACAGACAGCAAAGAAAGCCACAAGCTCAAAAATCTCAACTGGCTCAACAGACCCAGCCCCCTCAGGGTCTTTGACTTCTATCTAGAGAACTTAGTCATTCTGCCCCTAAAAGGTCCAGAACCCTTGACCATTCCAGGAAGACTATGCTATTTTGCAAAAAGATGGCAACAAATAACATCAGAAAATTGGACTCTGTCAATTGTACAACTGGGGTACAAGCTTCATTTTCTCAACTTGCCCCCACCTACAATAGTAAGACAGTTCAATTCTCAGGGCTCTGCCACCGACCTCTTGTGGCAGGAGGTCACATCACTTCTAGCTCAAGGCGCAATCGAAGAAGTACCCATTCCCCAACAGTGGACAGGGTTTTACTCCCCCTACTTTCTTATTCCAAAGAAGACAGGGGGACATAGACCTATATTAGACCTCAGAGAATTAAACAAATATTTGATCCAAGAAAAGTTCAAAATGATCTCCCTCAGAACACTTTTACCATACCTCCAAAGTCAGGACTGGCTATGTTCTCTAGATCTAAGAGATGCGTACATGCATATTCTCATCCACTCAGATCACAGGAAGTTCCTTCGATTCCTGGTTTAAGGAAGACACTTCCAGAACATTCTTCCCTTCGGACTAGCCTCTGCTCCAAGAGTCTTCACAAAATGCATGGCAGTGGTAGCAGCATTTATGAGGACTCTGGGAATATTCGTCTTCCCTTACTTAGACGATTGGCTCATTCGAGCATCGACAGCTCCAGAGGCCAGCTTCACTCTCTCTCGAGCAATGGGAATTCTTCAGTACTTGGGGCTGGTCATAAACCTCTCAATCCCTAGAATTCATAGGAGCTCGTCTAGACACACGGCAGTCAAGGGCTTTCCTGCCCCAGCCACGCTGTCTACGTATAATACAACTGGCATCTCAAGCATCTATGAAAGTATTCCTTACTGCTTGGGAGATGCTTCAACTGCTGGGACACATGGCATCCACTGTCCATGTGGTCCCTTATGCTCGCCTCCACATGCGAGCAGCCCAGTGGACCCTTTCCTCTCAGTGGTCACAAGCCTCGGGTCGACTAACAGACAAAATCAGAACTACCATACGTCTGATTTCATCCCTGCAATGGTGGCAATCCCTGGAAAACCTCCTTGTAGGCTCTCCTTTCCAGCAGCCTCTATGCCATACCACTCTGACGACAGATGCCTCCAAGATGGGTTGGGGGAGCCCACTTGCACGATCTCTCCACTCAGGATCTTTGGACCTCACATAAACCTCCTAGAGCTGAGGGCCATTTTCAGTGCTATACGAGTCTTTCAGGGCCATCTCCGCAACAAAACAGTTCTGGTCCAAACCGACAATCAGGTAGCTATGTTCTATGTGAACAAGCAAGGCGGAACAAGCTCTCTGTTGCTATGCAACGAAGCTTTGTGACTATGGGCCCTCGCCAGAGAGTTACAAATTCACTTGTTTGCGGTATACTTTCCGGGCATTCAAAACTTGTGGGCAGACCAACTCAGTCGAATACTGCAGCCACACGAGTGGTCCCTCCACTCATACCAGCTTGCTCGAGTGTTTCGAATCTGGTGAACACCAGATATAGACCTCTTTGCAAGTCCACAGAATGCCAAACTTCCTCGTTTCTGTTCCAGAATTCTGGCTCAAAACTGTCAGGAAAGAGATGCTTTCCTACACCACTGGGGATAGGACTTACTCTATGCCTTCCCATCCATTCCCCTCATTCCCAAGACATTATTCAAACTTCAGAGAGACAGAGGTCGTATGATACTCATAACTCCACATTGGCCACGGCAAACGTGGTATCCTTCTCTTCTGCGTCTCTCTCAAACCACCCCTCTGGAGTTGGGGAATGCTCCAGATCTCCTGTCGCAGGAGGACGGATCTTTACTGCATCCCATCCCCAGTCCCTACATCTCAGGGTCTGGTTACTGAAAGCCTAGAATTCCAGGATATTAACCTTTCTCAACAAGTAAAGGATATCCTCCTGGCTTCCAGAAAACCTTCCACAAGACGTTCCTACGCTTTTAAATGGAAAAGGTTCTCTATCTGGTGTTCACAAAAGGGACTTAACCCCCTTTTAGTACCTGTAGAGTTGCTACTAGAGTATCTTCTACAATTATCAACTTCTGGTCTGAAGACCAATTCAGTTAGGGTCCATCTTAGTGCTATTGCTGCTTTTCATAAACCTTTCGATGGACAACCTATTTCCTCTCATCCACTTATATCAAGATTTATGAGAGCTTACTTTTAACAAAACCTCCCATTAATCCACCACCGGTGGCGTGGGATCTAAATCTTGTTCTTGGTCAGCTTATGAAACCGCTCTTTGAACCTTTAGCCACTTCAAACCTAAAGTTTCTTTCATGGAAAGTTATTTTCCTAATTGTCATCGCTTCTGCAAGACGCATTAGTGAACTACAGGCGTTAGTAGCTACCCTCCTTATACAAGGTTTCACCATTATAAAGTAGTCCTCAGGACTCATTCTCACTTTCTGCCAAAGGTGGTTTCACCTTTTCATTTAAACCAGTCTGTTTATCTTCCTATATTCTTCCCTAGGCCTCATGCCTCCAGTGTGAAAAGGAATCTTCACACATTGGATTGTAAAAGAGCCTTGGCTTTTTATCTCCAAAGAACTAAGCCACATAGAAAATCTTCTCAGTTTTTTGTGGCTTTTGACTCTAGTCATTTGGGACTTCCAGTTTCTAAAAGAACTCTGTCAAATTGGATTGCAGATTGCATATCCTATACATATCAGAGTAAGGGACTTTCTCTCGAAGGCCATGTCACGGCTCACAATGTGAGAGCAATGGCAGCCTCAACGGCTAACCTTCGTTCTGTCTCTTTTGATGACATCTGCAAAGCAGCCACTTGGACTTCGGTACATACCTTCACAGCCCACTATTGCTTAGACAAGGACTCCCATCAGGATGCCTCGTTTGGCCAGGCTGTTCTACAACATCACTTCCATACTTAATACAACTCCTACCCACCATCCACAATTTGGATGCCTAAGGTCCATGGAAGGAAGCATGACCCATCTCACCTAGGTTCGCAGCTAGCTGGAGTCAACCCTTGGCATCTTTCAGATGGGGAGTCCCCATATGTGAAGACTACATTCCTGCTTGTTCCTGGAGATAGCATAGTTACCCACCTGTAACAGGTGATCTCCGGGAACAGCAGGAATTTAGTCTTCACAACCCACCCACCTCCCCTAGGAGTTGTCTCTATCTCTCTCTTTCTCTACTTCTCTCCTTTGGTCTCAGCTATAAACTCAACTGAAGTGAGAGAGGTACGGAGGCGGGAAGGCAGCACGCATGTGCTATGGGATGCTCCCAAAGGCTTTCCTATTGGACGCTGGGGAGCATTCCCGCGCGGGCTCCGTCGGTACCAACAATACCCATATGTGAAGACTAAATTCCTGTTGTTCCTGGAGATCACCTGTTACAGATGAGTAACTATGCTTTATAGTGCTAGTGTTACTCAGTTACAGTAAGTAAACTGACCAACAGAAAGTAGCCTATCTAGGTTGGGTCAGTATACAAGCTGCATTTAAACATGAAGTTCCAAGAGGTCTTCTGTCTCAGTTCACTTTTGTATCCACTAAACCATTGATTCTCCCTGCTGTACAATATAAAGTCAAAGATACCATTTATAGTATCATTTTACATTTGTGTCATCTGCATAACACCACAAGTATATATGTATGCAATAAAAATATCTTTTATAATGAGATTTCATTTTTAATTGTTAACTTTCTCTTTGCATAGAATGCACAAATTTTTAACTTGTTTCATATACCATTCTGTTAACTTATACATTTTGAATTTCTTGTGTTTCTTTTATAGCTCTGGGCATGATACTATTGCAAACCCAATATATATAAACCAGAATGCGAGTCTTCAGTCAACAATGGGCACAGCTGCTTATGCCCAACAGATGGGGATGGCTGTAGATATGACAGCTTACCAGAACAGTACTTCGAATTTGCCTCAAATAACCAGCTACCCTTTGTCAATGTCAGGCCACACGGCGTCACAGCAACCTTCAAATTACTACCAACAGCCCCTTCTTTGAAAACAAACCTAGGCCCATGTTCTCGAAAGCTGACTGACTGTCAACAGAGTAATGATAAAAATAGGAAATTCTGCTTCATGTGGAGGAAGACCATAAATTAATTACCCTGAAACTATTGCACTAGAACATGAAGTAAAGTAATTTATTTCAAGTGAAATTAAGTCCAAGGTTGAGGATTGTGTTGACAGGTGTTTTTAAGAGGGTTTAACTTTATACTTACACAGCATCTGTAATTTCAGGTTAAATAAGCTCAGATGTACGTTCCATTTCCCCAAAACATGCTTGCTTTTTTCTAATGACAGTTACCATTGCTTGAAAATCGCAAGAGTATCCCTTTGCCCGGGATGGTGTTTTAGTGCTGGTAAAAATGTCTGCTACAGGTATTTCCTGTTTCTCCCACCTTTCTCCTTTGTATAAGTACCATAGTCAAACAGCTTCTGAGGAGTTATAAGTGCTGTAAGAAATACTCTGATCCCCAGAGCCAAGGGACCTGTTTACTTCGTAAGTACACATTTTGTTAATCTTCCACTCTGATCCAAGAATTATCTTACACTACATGTTCCTTATCTTTTGTTAATGGAATGTGCCATGGGATTCTCCCTGTAACATATAATGCTAAAAGTTTTTTTAGAGGTGCAGGTGAGCCCAGGAAGCACTTTAGTGATCATAGCATGAAGAAACTGCTCTTAGCAAGAAAAGGGAGAAGAAAATGCAGTGATTTCTTTGATATCTTCAACTATTTTCACAAATTTACCATTTCCTTCAGGATGGACTTTCTAGGCAAATTAAACCAGCACTAACGAGTTACAACCATAGTTTAAATACATTTTTCAGTTTTGGTTTCTGATGTTTTAATTATTTTTTTCTTTAACTTTGCCTCTCAAAATAATTCTTTTCTGCTGTTCTATTTCATTTGTTCATAATTACTACATCTATAGCACCGCTTCTTCTGTGCGTTGAGGGCAGGTTGAAGCAAAGCATCCTAGCTATCACTATCAGGATTTATTAATCTATGGGAAAAAATAGGACAGATTTCTAAGTCTTTAAGCTGTTTCCAAGTACTAAATAAGAGAGCCAAGTTCGCTGGAGATAAAGGAAAAGTATTCCTGTAAGCAGCAATAGGATATAGCAAGGTATTTTTTGGCATACTTGGCTGCAGTGCTAAGACTGCTGCCTTCGCTGCCTTCCAAATTAAAAATAAACACAAGTTGCCATCACTATTTTAAGGCTACACTACACATATATATATATTTCACTGAAGTATGTCAAAGTTGAAGGGCAAAAAATTGATCACCAGTGATACATGCTTGGCTTACAACCAGTTCTCTATCTGATGAATTAGATCAGAGGATTGCATAAATTCTTTCGGTAAGTCTAATTCTCTGGTTTGTATGGGCAGATTTCTCTAGGTGTTAATAAATCACATTCCTGTTTGCATCAGTGCAGAACATAGGCCAAAATCACTTCAGAAATCATGTGTGATATTGGCACTATTGTGATATGCTAAGACTTTATAACTTCCTCATATATTTTGTCCTACAAGCACTAAATATACTTCTATGATAAAGTAAGAGAAAATAAAAGGCTCATACAGTTGTCATGACCATATGCTTAGTACGTGGAAAATAGTCAAATTGGTAACATTTATCCAACTCTTCATCCGGTTGATATACTTAATTTCCTGTCTTAAAATAATATACATTTATACAGTATTTAATACCTGAATGTATAGCTTTTTTCCCTGTGGTCATCTCAAAACACCATCCACCTACCAGTTCATATCTGTATAACAACCAAATGTGAAATGTGTTGCACATTGTGTCTTTTTAAAAGTTTTGCTCTTTAGCATGTGTGCATGTAGAAACATGTTTGCTTTGAGTTGAGGAATACAACATGAAGAAATATTTCAGTAATACTAAATATCTGGAAAGTTGCATAGATCCCCATTGAGATAAATTTGGAGCCAAGTTGAGAGCTTTAAATCCATATGAACTTCAAATTACCCATCTGAGTGTTTTGGGGTTTGTGGCCATAAAAACAATCCTGCACAGGTTTTGGTCTGAATGAAGAGTATAATTAACAATTAAACACCAAGTGTTGCGTGACCCCTTTCAAAAATATAGGGATTTGATTCTCTTTGTGTTAGTATGTTAACTCCTAGGGATTTTCACATGATTCTGTTCCATGTTCATCTCTTTAGCTTGAAATATAATCACATTTATGTGTATACTTTTAAACCTGTTGTAGAAAATAATGGATATAATAACTTTGACACACAAAGCTAATTTGTGTGTGTGGAAACAAAACACATTGCTACATGTGACCTTTCTGATAAACTTTAGAAAATCATTTTCATTTGGTTTTTGTTGGTGTGTTTCCTAAATTAGGCAGCACATGCTGTCTTTCTAAAAATGATTCCCTGAAGTGATTGCAGCTTGTTCAATTAGCTCATGTGAAAATGCACCCAGCTTTATGAAACAAGAGGTTAGCACCTAGGGAAATAAAGAACAGTACTGTGTGTAAAATCCTTTTAAAATTTTTGTTTCATCTTCAGCAATACAGATGAAAAAGAACTTCAGTTTTTCCTTTTTCTCAGTTTGTACAGCTTAGTTTATTTACTCAGCATTTCCCTTTACATGAAGCTCTTAAATACATATTCTAAATAACATGCCATCTTCCATAAACATTTTAACATGTAGATTCAGTTCAAAAGCTGCTGATTAGAATATTGATTGCAGGGGTCCTCAAACTTTTCAGGAAAAAGGACACAAAGGACCCTTCAGATCACTAAAAGAGCCATTGAAGGGTCCCTCCAGAATTTGCTGTGCAGGATGGAAGGGTCCCCCTAGAACTTTGCTACATTTGCTGCCATGCTGTACTGCCATTGTCGTCTTTGGCTGGTGGAACCTCAGAATACCAAGAGCTTTGCTGCTGCTTTGCATTAAAAAGAATGTATGTATGTGTGTGTATGTATTTTTGTGTGAGTGTGTGTGTGTATATATATTTTTTCCATATCGTCCTGCTAGACCAGTCCAGTGGGTTGTGTTCCGCTACCAGCAGATTGGTGGAGACAAAGAACCAATGAAAAACCCAGTTTTCAATGACATCACTCCTGTACCTCTATTCGCCTCATCTACCAGAGGTCTCTTCAGTATTTGTTTGTCTCCAGCAGATGGTGGATGGATTTTCTTCTCTCTGAAGAAAATCTGAAGAATGAGAGGCAAAGATTGATTAAACGCTTGTGAACGACCACCTTGAGGATGACTCTGTTACTTGAGCGCGATATGGGAGGCTCCTCTAGACTACGGTCTTTTCAGGAGGAGGGAAAATTGGTTTAACTCCACATGCTTATCGTGATAAAGAGTCTGAGAAGCCAGAAATTGGAAGGATTTGGAATGATCTTGAAGAGTGCAGCAGCCTTGCATAACTTCAACACCCCCTCTCTCCTTCTCTCTTCCCTCTGCTCTTTCCCGAAGATTGCAGAAGGCTCTCAGAGGGATCTGCCTACGAGCCATCTTAAACGTAGTGTCGCAAAGCCAGTGAAACAGTTTCACAGGACTAGAGCTGAGCCTGGTCTGGATCCTCTGCCTGTACTAAGGCTTGACCTAGTCAGTGTCCTTGTTGGAGGCTCCCGATACCATCTGCCTGGGATGTGATTCGGAGTGGACCACTAGCAACCATTGGCACAGTGTGGGGGTTTCCTGCTTTTTTCTGCACGCGCTAGTAGTGTTTTATCTATTGTGCAACTGGCAGTTGTACAGTCCTAGTGTGTGTTCTGCTCAAGTGGCTCCAACGTGCGTTCCTATTCTAGTACCTGTAACACACATTGCAGTAAAAGTGTGCTGTTGTGATACCTACCTTAACTCTGTCTTTTTCCAGGAAATGTTGTTTAGCCTGTGGCAAGTGAGGTGCCTCATTCCTGGATTCTGGACTCTGCTCTTCTTGAATGGCAGCTTCTGAGTTTTCCCTGGAGGGTTTTCTCCCCCTCTCTCAGCCAGGGGATACAGTTAGTCTGACCTTTCCTGCCTCAGGGCAGGAGGTGATGGGTGGCGTTATGGGTAAGAATATCTAGCTGGCTGGAGGTCCGGCGACCGTGCTAGAGTTATCAGGAGTTCGAGCACAGGCTTCTGCTCTAGATAGTGGTGTATGCCAACCTGCACTGGTGGCAGCAGCCCTATCATCTCTGGAAGGGCATGCAGCAGGACAATTTCTTCTGGATCCCTCTGACGACGGATGCCAGTCTCTTGGGCTGGGGAGCCCATTGCCAATATTGTACAGCTAGGGCCATTGGAACCGCAGGGAAGCAGTGTACTCCATCAACCGCCTCGAGGCAAGGATCATCAGATTGGCTCCCCTGTGTTTCCAGCCCCTGGTCGAGGACTGAGTGGTTTGAGTGTTTGCGGACAATGCCACCGTGGTGGCTTATGTCAGTCAGTAAGCGGGCACTAGGAGTACTGGGTTAGATCTAGAGATGGCTCTTTTGTTTGTCTGAGTGGAGAAGAACCTTATAGTCTTGTCGGCTCAGCACATTGCCAGAATGGAAAATGTAGGAGCGGATTTACTCAGCTGTCACAGTCTGGATCCTGGAGAGTGGGAGTTGAGTCAGGAGGTGTTTCAATTGATTCTGCACCGCTGGGATTGCCCCGAAATGGATCTGATAGCTACCCGCTCCAATGCCAAAGTTTGCTGCTTTAGTCATCGCACAGAGTCCGAGTCCGATGGCGTCGATGCCCTGGCCGAGCCTTTGCCAAGTCTGCACCTGCTGTATGTGTTTCCTCTGTGGCCGCTGGTGGGCGTTTGATTTGGCATATAGAATGCCACACAGGCTGGATTATTCTCTTGGTGCCAGATTGGCTGAGGAGAGCATGGTTTGGAGACCTGATGTGGCTCCTGCAGACGCCTCCTCTTCAGTTGCCTCAGTCTCAGGCCTGTTGCAGCAAGGACCAATCACCCTGCAGGACCAGGTTCCCTTCTCGCTTAAGGCTTGGCTCTTGAAAGGAGACTGCTAGTACATAAGGGTAACTCTCCAGCAGTGGTCTCCACTCTGCTCGGAGCCTGGAAGAGATCTACTAAGTTAGCAAACATGCGGGTCTGGTGCCTCTTTGAGTGATGATGCAGCGCTTGGCAGTTTGTTTTTGAGGTGGCTAAGGTTCCATTTCTGTTGGCTTTTCAACAGGATAGCCTGGTGAAGGGCCTTTCCCTTAGCTTCCTCTGAAAGTTCAGGTGGCATCTTTGGCCTGTTTCTGAGGTCCAGTGGCTGGTAAGTCTCTAGCCTTGCACCTGAGTGTCTCTTGCTTTCTCCAGGGGGTTTGGTATCTGCATCCTCCCCTCTGGTCTGTGGTCCCTTCCTGGGATCTGTGTCTGGTGCTCAGAACCCTGATGTCTGTGCCCTTTGAGCCATTGAAACGCTCTACTCTGAAGGATTTTACGCTCAAGGCAGTCTTCTTGGTCGTGATTTCTTCCGCTCTTTCTTGCCAGGATCCTTATCTGTCCTTTTTCAACAGAGGCCATTACCCTTTGGCCTGTGCCCTCGTTCTCGCCTAAGGTGATTTCTCCCTTTCATGTGAACCAAGTCTGCCCTCCTCCTCTAAGGAGCAGTGTCGGGGGAAGAATAAGGATCTTGGCCTTGTAGATGTCTGGAGGGTGCTTATCTGGTACTTGGAGGTTATGAATTCCTTTTGTAAGTCCGACCATCTTTCTGTGTTTGCTGGCTTGTGCAAGGGTGATGCGGCGGCTAAGTCTACTTTGGGGTGCTGGAATTAAGGAAGCCATTGCCTTGGTATTTCTGTCGCGGAACCAGCTGATTCCAGCTGGTTTGTGCACCAATTCTACCCAAGTGCAAGCGTCCTTGTGGGTGGGGCGGAGCTCAGTAGCCCCTGCAGACATTTATCAGGCAGCAACATGGGCATCAAGCATTACTGTTTGGATGTCCTCGCATGGGTGGACACAGCCTTTTGCTCAAGGGTTTTGTGAGCTGCTGTCTTCTTATGCCCAGTGGCTTTGGTATGTCCCTTGACTTTGGTATGTCCCATTTGTCTGTACTGGTCTAGCAGGACGATATGGAAGGTGACATTTTACTTACCAGATAATGTCCTTTCCTTGAGTCCTGCTAGACCAGTCCAGAGCCTGCCCCTGGAACTGTAATTGCTCTGTTCTTCTGCTGCAGTACCCTAGAGTCTGTTATGAATTTTATGCTTGGCTCTGCAGGTTCCTCTTCTACTGACAGCCTTCTGTTTCAGCTTTCCTGTACAAAGTTTTCCACTGTTGATTACTCGTTGCCCACGATTGAGGTTGTGTGAGGCTTGTGTGTTCTCCCATTATGCTTTGGAACAAATACTGAAGAGACCTCTTGTGGCTGAGATGAATAGAGGCATAGAAGTGATGCCATTGAAACTGGGCTTTTCATTAGTTCTTTGTCTCCATCAATCTCCACTTGTCTGGACTGGTCTAGCAGGACTCAATGAAAGGACATTATCTGGTAAGTAAAATGTCACCATCTATCTGTCTATCTAACACACACACACACACACACCTCTTTATGTTAAGAAGCCCGACGTCGCCAAGTTTTGACAGTTAAGCCTTCATCAGGGATCAGACTCTCAAACCAAAGGTGCAGACACTCATAAAGAGATGTGTAAAAAAAATAGCATTCAAGGTATCGAGCCACGTAAGTAGCGCCAAGATGTGGCTTGATACCTTGAATGCTGTTTCTTTCACATCTGGTCTGTTTTCCACTCAATTTCCTCCACAGGTTGGCTTTGCTGCAGGCAGGAAAGTATAGTAGGCTGGAAAAGTGAGTTTCACAAGCTGTCTGGTTGCTAGTTCATAGTTTGGGGACCCCTGATCTACTGTCTTGGAATCTGAATTCTAGACATTAAATATATTGTTCTACATCATATGTTCTAGCTTTGTCTTGAGAAACAGTTTGTCATCAAAAGTTATATAAATAAAGTTTAATTGGATCCAATGTCTTGATACAGCATCTATTGCACCTGGTACTGCTATATTGTTTTGAAATCACTTGAGTTAAAAAGAAGACTGAAGCATTTATAGATTTATTTAGTCATTTATTATATATAAATAGTGTATATAGACATTTGTCTGTGAAATTTTATATATACTGATACTCATTTTTCTTTAAAAGTAATTAAAGTTTGTATATATGGCAGCATTTGATATCCTAACATTTCTTTCTTGGATCTTTTGTTGTTCTTTGTCCTAAAAGTAGAAAGATGATAATCACATCATGAGTTTTTCTACAATTATGTGAGAGCTAATCGGACCTATTTGTGCCTTGAATTGTGTAGGACCCACTGGGTGGAAAATTGTGCCATGATTTGTTTGCTGTGCAGTGGAATTGAGAGGTTTTCACTGCTTGCTCTGCTTTGCAGTTTTCTTATGCTCATAGATTGTAAGAACATAAGATATGCCATACTGGGTCAGACCAAAGATCCACCGAGCTCTGTATCATGTTTCCAACAGTGGCCAATCCAGGTCACAAATTACCTGTCAGGTTTCCAAAAGACAGATTCCATACTGCTTATCCCAGGGGTAAGCAATAGATTTCTCCAATCCACTTTAATAATGGTTTATGAACTTTTCCTCCAGGAGCTTGTCAAGACCACTTTTAAACTCAGCTTCACTAACAGCTTTTATTATATCCTCTAGCAGTGAATTCTAAAGTTTGATTACAAGTTGAGTCAAAAAATTATTATAATTAGTCTTAAATGTGCTACATTGTAGCTTCATTGTGTGTCCCCTGGTCTTTCTAGTTTTTGAAGGAGTAAACATCCAATCTGCGTTTACCTGTTCCATTCCATTCATTATTTTATAGACATCTATCATATCTCCCTTCAGCTTTTTCTTTTCCAGGCTGAAGAGTCCTAACCTTTTAAGACTTTCCTCATAGGGGTAACCTTCCAACCTTGTCATTATTTTGGTTGCTCTTCTCTGTACTTTTTCTAATTCCGCTATATCTTTTTTTAGATATATTGATCAGCACTGGTTTATGGACCTTTCCTTCAGGAACTTGTCCAAACATTTTTTTAAACCAGCTATACTAACAACTTTTATTACATCCACCTGAGGCTACCCCCCACCCTTCATTCTGAAGCAAAATCGTAGAAGGCAAATAATAACTAGAAATTGAGAGGGTATTGGCCTCAGGAGGAACCAGAACCTCTTTTAAAATATTTTCTAAGTAAAGTAATTGGAGAAAATGATCATGTCCAGGAAAATTGAGAAAACTGATTCTGCTCCTCATCTGATTTTCCAAGTTGTTTATGCAATAACAAACTATCCTTTATGGCTGAGTGACCAAGTGACTGCAGAGTTTCAACCTAAGATTCTATTTTTTTCCTTAAGGCAATTTTCCTTGTGACAATTTTCATAATATCTAGCAAAAATACTTGGGAACCAGCATTTATGTCTTGAAACGTCACAGAAGAAATAACCTGAGAATGTTTAGTAGTTTCAGGCATAAAAACTGCAGTGGGCTCTGCTCATGACTTTGAGGAAAAGATAGTCCACCATTAGGTGAACATGTCTCTAGGACAAGTGACCCCTGAAAATATGAAGAGGAAGTGTCTAGTTCTTCTCCCACAGAATCACATGTCTTCGGGAACAAGCAGGAAGTCGGTCCTTACATATGTTTGACGTTGGCACTGATGGAGCCCACGCGGATCCACTCCCCAGCTTTTGAAGAAAGCCTTTGGGAATTACACCACGCATGCAATCGCCTTTCTGCCTAAGGGTGCCATCTTGCCTCGGTCTTCTTTTTTCTGCAGAGCCCTGCAGACATTCTCTCTGTGCTCCCCGGTTAAAGTCAATTTTTCTCACCTAGTTCAAGTTTGACTTCGTGTTTTTGCCAAGATCGGTTCTGTTAACCTTCCTACCGCCCGAGTCCACCGCCTTTGCATCGTGTATTTTCCTTCTCGGGTATTTATTACTTTTCTTCTTTTCGGTGCCCAGGTCTTTGCTTGTGGCCTGGCTGATGGAGATGTCCGAGTTTGATCTTGTGGGGTCATTTTTCCTGCTATAGCCTCGGTGAGCAGTTTCAAGCAGTGTGGCAAGTGCAACCGCACAATGTCCCGCACGGACTGCCACAGTACCTGTATTCAGCGCCTTGGGGTGGACCATGGCGTTTCTACCTGCCTGTTCTGCCAACAGATGTCAGCGAAGACCTGCAAGGAGCATGAAAAGCGACAGGGGGAGCTGTTTGGCAAGTCTGCTTCAAGATTGGCATTAGGGGTGGAATCCCTGCCCTCGACACCGGTGTTTGGTGACTCGTCATCGCGCATTTTGGCTCGGTCGGAGCCCTGGAGTCACGGAGACTCAGACCAGGAATCATCCTCCAAGGACCTTCCCCATGGGTCCAGGACTTCGAAGACAAGGTCCGACCCCAAACCAGCTGGTAAGACCTCTGGCTCCAGGGCGCAAAGTCCTCGACCTGATAGCGATGACCGTGAGTAGCTCTCCAGGCAGCCCCGGTGGGAGGAGACTCCCACAGTATCAGGGGATCGGGTCAGGTCCCCTGACGCTATCACTATCGGTGATATCCCTATGAAGGACGTGGCTCCAGGCTTGATGTCCCCGAGACTCGAGTTAGCTGCCGCAGAGCCAACAGGCATCAAGGTCAGGATGGCGGCACTGGAACGCAGCTTCTTTGTGTTCCTCGAAGCACAGCGGAACCTGATGACTGGTACCTCCAGATCATCGGCACCAGCCATGGGGCTGTCCTAGGTGAGGATGTCCCTGGAGGATACTCAACCTATCCTAGAGAAGTTGGCCTGATTAGCGCCACCTCCGTTGGCGTTTGACTTGAAGCACAACTCGTCAGGCGCCGCTGCAGCGGTGTACCGACACTGAGTCAGTCCAGAGAGTGCTAAACTATTCCTCCAACTCTATGTTGGCTTGGGAGGCAGATGAGGAGTCCCCAGACACTATCCTTCACCGGGACAGCCCCACCAAACCCGTCCCCACCACACCATCGTCGGCCATCTCCTCTGGAAGATCTCGCCTTCATGGAGTTCATGAGGGGGAGATGTCCCAGGTCCTTGCTTTTGTGGCCGTGCCTGAGGATGAGTCCAAGGGAGGCACTGACTGTGCCCCATATCCCATATCCTGGAAGGGTTGTTCCGGGTGTGAGAGACCCCAGTGACACTGCTGATTGTGAACCGTCAACTCTATTCTCAGTATCGAGTCGGTCGGAGCCTGAGCTTCCAAACAGCACAGCTGCCTCATAACTCCATGGTGATGGAGTCAGCCATGCTGCGCATAAAGAGCCAGAAGATGTGCTCCTCGGTGCCCGCCGGCAGGGAACCCTGCACCATGGATGCATTTGGCAGGAAGTGTTTCCAGAGCTTAATGCTCACAGCCCAGATCCAGGCATACCAACTGTACATGGGCATGTACCCGAAGGAGCTCACCAGGTTCTTGGCTGGACTGTCTGGTGAACCTCTTGAGCGCTCAGGACCTTGATTTCCTCAGTCAAGGGGTGTTTCAAGTTTCAATCTTGGGCGGCCTTCGACTGCTTCGAGTCTGTGGCTTGGGTAGCCATGGTGGGCATTATTGCCCGATGCCTTGCCTGGCTACAGTCCTCCGACCTGGAGCAGTGGGTTCAGAACATCCCTTGCCAGGGAGAGAACCTCTTCGGCAAGCTCATGATGGAGAAGGCCGACCAGCTGGAGAAAATTCCTGTCCAGAACCTGGCTGTCCAGGAAGACTGCTGACTCTTCCTGTCGGAAGGCTTTGGGGAAAAAGTCCTTCCACCCGAAGACCAAGAAGTCTTACGGGGGTTACCCCAAATTTCCAGCCTACCAGGTTTCCCCTCAGAGGCAGCAGGCCAAGGCACAGGGGCATGACCCCTGTAAGTCAAAAGCCCCCAAGCCCCAACCACCACCACAGGTGCAGCTGGGAGTGGGGGGTTTGACTCCTTGGGCATAGCCTCTCCCAGAACCTAACAGGCCCAAGGTTCACAGGAGGCCGGCTGGTCCACTTTGCACACCTATGACTGGACATCACCACAGCTGCCTAGGTGCTGTGGATGATCAAGGAGGGGTACCTCCACTTCTTTCAGCTGCCTCCTCCCTACTTCCCTGGGGAAATGCCCATGGACCCCTTGCACAGGGAGCACCTGCAGAGGGAACTCAAGGCCCTGCTTGAGGATCACATAGTAGAAATCATTCCCCAGCCCTTCCAGGGCCAGGGGTTCTACTCCCGCTATTTCCTTGTCCCCAAGAAAACCAGGGGCTTCAGGCCCATTCTGGACTTGCAGGCCCTCAACTGCTTCCTGGTCAAGAAAAAGTTCAAAATAGTATCCTTTGGAACCTTGATGCCTTACCTCCTGCAGGGAGATTGGCTATGCTCCTTGGATCTCAAAGATGCATACACCCACATCCTGATACATCCAAGGCACCATCAGTACCTCTGGTTCATTGTTGGGGACCAACACTACCAATACAAGGTACTCCTCCTCAGACTGGCCTCTGCTCCTCGGGTGTTCACCAAATGCCTGGCAATCGTGGTCGCCAGCCTTCATCTCTTGGGGGTTTTCGTCCTCTCCCCTACCTGGATGACTGGTTCATCGGAACCAGCATGCTGGAGGAGTGTGTAACGCAGCTTGCCGCACCATAGGGCTGCTCCAGTGCATAAGGTTTGTGGTCAACTTACCAAAGTCTCACCTGTTGCCAACCCAGCACTTGGAGTTCATTGATGCCCTGCTGGACTCCACCCAGGTGCAGGCTTTCCTCCCGCAGGACCACGCACTGTGCAGCTGGACCCTGGCACAGAATGTGCAGGGCTGCTAAGCGGTCACAGCCAGACAGACACTCCACTTGTTGGGGCACATGGCATAAATGATCCACGTCACGCTCTTTGCTCACCTCCACATGCGACAGGCCTGGTGATGTCCCTTGCCTGGTGGCAGCAGGACCTCCTCAACCTCAGATCAAGCCTGCCTTTCTGGGCTCCTCCAGTGCAGCGCATCCTCATGACGGATGCATCCAGGTTGGGCTGGGGAGCCCATTGTGATCCCCTGCAGTCACAGGGCCCATAGTCTCCAGGGGAAAGTGCCTTGCAGGTCAACCTGCTAGAACTCAGGACAGTATACCATGCCCTGCGGGTGTTCCAGGACCATCTGACGGGCAATGGTTCAAGTCCAGATGGACAATCAGGTGGCGATGTACTATGTCAATAAGCAGGGTGGCAGAGTCTTGTACCACCTCTGCTGGGAGGCCGTTCACCTCTGGAACTTTGCAGCAGAGCAAAACATCTCCCTCAGGGCAGTTTACCTGCCAGGCCAGAAAAACGTACTGACCAACCGCTTGAGTCAGGTCCTCCAGCCCCACAAGTGACAGCTGAACCCGGTGGTACTAGGGGATGTCTTTTGCCACTGGGGGACCCAAGAGATAGACCTCTTTGCCAGTCCGGAGAATGTGCAACTGCCACGATTCTGTTCCTGGAGGCTAGTCCGGGGACAGGAGGTGGTGGAAGCCTTCCTCCTTCCCTGATCCAGGGGCTTCCTATATGCGTTCCCACCTACACTCCTGGCCCCCCAGGTGCTCCTAAAGATACAAGCGGAGGGAACATCAGTCATATTCATTGCTCCCAGGTGGCTCAGGTAACCATGGTTCCCCCTACTCCTGCAGCTGTCCCGGAAGGACCCACTGCTGCTGGGGAGCTCTCCGAACCTGCTGTCACAGGAGAACGGGATGCTTCTTCATCCCAACCTCCTGTCCTTTGCTTTGACAGCCTGGATGCTGAGAGGTTAGCTATAGCACACCACAGCCTCTCGAGGGAGGTGGAAGACATCTTGCTGGCCTCTTGTAAGTATTCCATGCGTCGGGTGTATGCCTTTTAAATGGTGCAGGTTTTTGCTGTGGTGCACGGATAGGGGGGTTAACCCCTTCTCCTAGACGGAGTATGATGTCTTGCGATATCTTTTGCATCTTTCCAGGACTGGCCTCAAGTCCAACACGATCAGTGTACCTCTGTGTCATTTTGGCTCACCACCACCTGCTGGATAGCCAAGCCGTTTCATGAGATGACTCCTGCTGTCCCAGCCCCTGATCCATCTGCTGCCAGTGGTGTGGGACCTTAATGTGGTGTTGGAGAAGCTCATGGCTCCCATCTTTGAGCCCTTGGCACCCTGCCATCTCAAGTACTTGTCTTGGAAGGTCATTTTCCTAGTGGTGCTTATCTCTGCCAGGCTTGTAAGTGAAATGCAGACACTGGTGACCTTGCACCCTATACTAGATTTCACAGGAGCAGAGTCATCCTTCAGATTTGCCCCAAGTTCCTGCCAAAGGTGGTCTCCATCTTCCACTTGAATCAGGAGTTGGTGCTCCACACCTTCTTTCCCAGCCTCCCTCCTGCAGGGCGGAGGCCTCTCTGCACACACTTGACTGCAAGAGGGCCTTGTCCTTTTACATTCAGAGGACGCAGCCCGACCGCCGCTGAGTGCAGCTCTGTCTCCTTTGACCCAAGTGGTCCTGGGGTTGCAGTCTCCAAGTGCACCCTCTTACAGTGGGTGGCTGGCTGCATTTCTTTTGCCTACCAGCAGGCAGGGCTTTCTTTGGACTATCATGTCACAGTGCACAATGTGCGCTTCATGGCAGCCTCTGTGGCCAACCAATGCTCATTGTCCTTATTGGACATCTTCTGGACCACCACCTGGTCCTCTGTTGCACACCTTTGCAGTGCATTACTGTTTGGAAGAGTGCTCACAGCGTGCTAGCACCTTCAGCCAAGCAGTACTTCGTCACATCTTTGGGAACAGTGCAACTCCTTCCCTCCACCCCTTTATGCTCAGGCTACCGGAGAGGGGATTGCATTTTCGATATTGCTGCTGCAGTGCTGGACTTCCAGCTAACCAGCGCTCCCTGCTGTCCTTTACAGTCTGCTTTTTGGGTCGCCCATGGTTTCTATAGGATTTTTCGGTAGCCTGTAGCTTGGGAGTCCCATATGTAAGAACTGATTTTCCTGCTTGTTCCTGGAGAAAGCATAGTTACTCACCTATAACAGGTGTTCTCCAGGGACAGCAGGAATTGGTCCTCACAACCCTCCCTCTTCCCTGTTGCTTCTTGCTGATTTTTGCCATCTTGTGCTATAATATCATACTGAGACAAGATGGCACCCTTGGGTGGGCATGTGACTGCGCATGCATGGTGTAACTTCCAAAGGCTTTCTTCCAAAGCTGGTGAGTGGATCCACGTAGGCTCTGTTGGCACTGATGCCACCCATATGTGAGGACTGATTGCTGCTGTCCCCGGAGAACACCTCTAACAGGTGAGTAACTATGCTTTCTTCCATATCTGCTGTAAATGTTTATTCATTGGACCTATGGGGTCTGTGGGTTAGATGTCACCATTTTCCCACTCTTACTCATACCTTATCCCTTTGGCATCTTCATAAACCACAGTGGGCCCTAATGTCCTGAATTGGCACCAAAGGCGTGGGCCCCTTCAGGCATGCGGCTGCTAAGCAGCAGCATCAAGCTTTAAAGCCCTGGGGTCGCCCACAGATAATGTCTCTCAAAGGGTCATGATCACAGCTGATTACTGCAGCTAAGAAAACACTAAAAACCCAGCATTTTTACTTACAAAGAGCTCCAGGGTAAGATGTCATCATAACCCCTGCTGTTTTCTATCTTATAACGAGTTCCCAATCCACTACAGTACACTTCCTGCTATCCCATGACTCTTTAATTTCTGCAAGAGTCTCTGAAGAGGGACCTTGTCAAAGGTTTTCTGAAAATCCAAATACACTTTCCTAATCATCCCTCCAGTCCAGCCCAGATGCATGAGTTTATGCCCACCTACCAGTAGATGGAGACTGAGAACCACTGGTTTGATGATGTCACCCTATAAGGGTCCTGCACTGAGACTCCCAAGTCAGTATATCTCATTCTCCAGCAGATGGAAGATGTCTTGGCTCCTAGGTAGCCTGGACTTCAATGGACAGCTTAATTTACCATAAAAAAACAACAACAAAAAGCAAAGACTAGATCAGGACAGAGGTTAACCTAGTCTTGTGGAGAAAATACAGGCCTACAGTGGTACCTCCCTGTCCCTGAGGGCCTAAAGCAGCAGGCCTGGGGTGTTAAACCCAGCAGGTCGGGTCCCTTCCTAAAGGGTGATTCTTTTCACCTCTTCCCTTCCAGGGACAGCAGTGATTGCAGGAACTCTGTCGGCACTGATTTCATTTTGGCTGTGCTTGGCAAGTTTCCAGCCGCAGGATCCTTAAAAATAAAATTATAATAAGAGAAAAAGAATCAAAGCACCATCCCAGCCATTACCCTGTGAGGCGATCACTGTCGTGGGACAGCGGTGGCCAAGTGGCTTCAGCGACGGTGAGTGTGGCCCGGTGCACAGCAATCTCAGCGGCATCACCATAAGTATTAGTGAAAGTGGGAGGCCTTGTGCACGCATCATGGCTTTGAAGCCAGTGCGTAGCCTGCAGTGGCCACTGGAGCTTTTCTCCGGACTCCGGCTTCTGCTGCAGCTGCATAGAAGGACACATAGAGGAACAGGTGCCCCAACTGCAAGAACAAGCAGCTGACAAGGCAGGGAGGTCCATGGCAGAGTTGGAGGAACTACACAAAGCCTTGATTTTGGCAGGAAAATGCCGCCATTTTGGCAGGACCTGCTTGGGTTGTGGAGGGTCCAGTCAGTTCCCGGGGAGCCAATTGCTGGCACTTTTGGATTTTTCACAGAGCTCAGGAGGGGCTGGAGGTTAAGGCCCGGTAGTGGGGGTGTTTACTCCGGAATTTGTGCTCCTGCTCCATCAAGCTTATTGCTTTCAGCAGGCGTTGATTCCCACAGCTGGTGAGTCCCAGACAGACTTGGGGTCTCAGGTGGAGCAGTCTCCTCCTCCAGTCAAGCGACCCCAGCAGGAGCAACAGGAGGAGGTCAATGATCAGGACTCGGAGGCCCCCTGGGGGGGGGGGGGACGGTCAGAGAACCCTCTGGAGGGGCCATCGGACCATTTCAACAATTACTGTGGGAAGAGCTTTGAAGAGGGTGAGATTCAGCCAAGGGAGGACCTCTCAGTGGTGCACATGTTCCACAGAGATTATCCGACATCTCTGATCTTGCATTCTATAGCAGCACTGAATATACTGATGGAGGCTCCTCCTGAGGGTGTGCTGGAGGACCCCTTACTGGAGGGGATCTGGAAGCTGTCCTAGTTTTTCCTGGTGCATAGGACTATTCAGGATATGATCAAGGTGGAGTGGAAGGCGCCAGAAGGAAATTTGCAGACACATTTGTCTATGGCAAGACTGTATCTGGTACCACCAAAAGACAAAGAGAGCTTCAAGTTCCCGATGGTGGATGCTTTGGTGAAGGCAGTCACAAAGAAGGCTACCATTCCGGAAGAGGGCTGTGCAGCCCTTAAGGACCCTAAAGATAGGAAGCTTGAGGTGCTGAAGTAGTCCTTTGTGATTTTGGCTTTGTCCTTGCAAGCGGCTATCTGCAAAGCTTATGTCGCTAGGGTGTGTATGCGTTGGTCACAGAAGTTGCCTGAGGCCGCAGAGGAGCAGAATTCCCTTATCTGAGGTGGCACGCATCGAGTCCAGGTTAGCATTTCTCGTGGATGCCTTTTAAGAGTGTTTTCAGATGTTGGCTAAGAACATGGCATCTGTGGTTATGGCCTGGAGGTTATTATGGTTGTGTAACTGGTCCACGGATGTCTCTTCGAAGGGTCACCTGAGTAAGCTTCAGGGAAAGTAATTGTTTGGTGGCACCTTGGAGAAGTTGGTGAAGGATTTAGGAGAGTCTAGGACCCCGAGGCTGCTGGAGGACATGCCCAAAACTGCGAAGCCTACCCCACCCCCCCCCCCCCCCCCCCCCCCCCCCCGCAGCTTAAGCGTGCTTTCAAGATTTCCAGAGGTTTTGTCCTTTGAGGTTTGGGCTCCCCCCCAGAGGACACATCTTTCCAGGGGAGTTCCCATTTGGGAGGGCAGCAGGCTGTCCAAGGCAGGCCAGACAGTGGTTCTAATGGCCCTAAACCCTTGCAATGAAGGTGTGGGGGTCCAGGTGGACTTGGTACCTATAGGAGGGTCATCTGCAGAAGTACTATTCTTCCTGGACCCAAATCATGTCAGACCAGTGGGTGCTCGAGGTTGTTTGAGAGGGATATGCCCTCGTTCACCCATCCCCTCTCTGACACTTTTATGATTTCGCCTGGAGAGCCACGAGGGAAGACCCGGGTGGTCAGGGATATGGTGCAGCGTCTGCGGGCCATCACTGAGGTGCCATCTCAGGAGCGCGGCCACAGTCATTATTCGATTTACTTCATGGTTCCTTAGAAAGAGGACTTGTTCTGGCCTATACTAGACTCAAAGGGGTCAACGGGCCTTGTGGGTTCTGCAATTTTGAATAGAGACACTCAAGTCCGTGATGGTGGTGCTTCAAGTTCTTGACTGTACTGGCGCTCTCTGAGGCATTTTGTTTATACTGATTCAACCTGAACATCAGCATTTCCTGTGGTTTGTGGTTTCCTTCGGTCATTTCCAGTTTCAGCCTCTGCCCTTTGGGCTTGCCACAGCCCCCAGGACTTTCACCAAGGTGATTTTGGTGGTGGCAGCAGCGCTTCAGAGAGAGCGTGGGTTCTGGTGCATCCGTATCTGGACGATTGGTTAATCAGAGTGAAGACATGCCAAGAGAGTCGGCAGGCGACACAGCGGGTGATTATGCTGCTGCTGCAGCAGTTAGGCTGGGTGGTCAACGTTGGGAAGAGCAGAGTGGAGCTGACCCAGTCGCAGGAGTATTTGGGTGCCCACTTTGATACTATGACAGGCACAGTTATCTTGATGGCAGAGCGAATTTGTAGGCTTCAAGATCAGATTGCGCGACTCCTGTGGAGATTGGTACTGTGTGCCTGGACTACCTGCAGATGCTGGGCTCCTTGGCAGTGATCCTGGAACTGGTGTCCTAGGCCAGAGCGCACATGCAACCTTAGTGTTACTGTGGGAGGCATGAGTGAGCCTGAGGTGGTGGCTGCAGTTGAGAAACTTAACAAAGGGGTACCCCTCGAAACCCCTGACTGGATTGTGGTAATGACAGATGCCAGTCTGACGGGCTGGGGGCCCACTATCAGGGCCAGGTAACCCAGGGGCAATGGTCACCGGAGGAGCGGGCCTGGGTTCCTGGCGCTCAAGGCCTTTCCCTGATCCACCTTTAGGATGGTGCACATGCTATCTGACAACGTGACCGCAGTGGCCTACATAAATCGCCAGGGAGGCACCAAGAGTGTCCAGTTGGTGAAGGAGGTGGTGCTAATGCTCCGGTGGCTGGAGGCACACTTAGTGACACTGGAAATAGAAGGTACAAGCCGAGTTTGTCAGCAGAAACCTTTTGGGTCCAGGAGAAAGGTCCCTGGCGGAATTTGTTTTTCAGCAGATATGTGCAGCAGTGGGGCTTGCCCATCATAAATCGATGGCAGACAATGTCAAAGTGGGCAGCTTTTTTAGTCACAGGCAAGAAAGGATGTCAAAGGGCCAAAATGTGTTAGTTCAAAGGTGGCCTCAGGGAGGCCTGCTTATGTCTTCCCGCCTTGGCCACTCATAGGCAGGGTGGTTCAGAAGGTGGAAGCTCATTGGGGTCTCGTGATTGTGGTGGCACTCGAATGGCCTCGGAGGCCATGGTATGCGAACTTGGTTCGACTGGCAATGGGTCCCTTAGTGATGCTAGACACAGCTCGGTTCTCACTTATGGCATGGCTCTTGAAAGGGCTCAGTTAAGAGAGAGAGGTTATTCAGCTCAGGCCATTGCTACCTTGCTGTGAGTGCACAAGCAGTCCACATCCCTTGCTTATGGAGAGTGTGGAGACTCACTGAAGCTCTGATGTCAGACTGATCTGTGCCCACGCCGCTTCCCTACCAGAGATATGGGCATTTTTTCAGGTGGTCCTGAAGAAGAGGGTGGCACTCAACTCTCTGCGAGTGCAGCTGGCAACATTGGCTTGTTTCCAAGGGCGAATCCAGAGAGTCTCCTTGGCAGTGCATCCAGATGAGGTGCTTCCTGAAAGGGGTTAAGCATATCCGTCCATCGTCAAGGGATGGTGGTTCCCCTTTGGAATCTTAATCTGATTCTCTCTGCACTGTTGATTGTGTCTTTTGAGCCTCTAACACGAGCCACTCTGAAGGACCTTACTCTGAAGGTGGGTGTTTTTGGTAGCTATCTGTTCGGTGCGAAGGATTTCAGAGTTAACAGGTGTTGTCTTGTTAAGAGCCCTTCTTGTCTGTGTCCAAGGAAAAGGTGTCCTCCACCCGGTTCCATCCTTTTTCCCTAAGGTGGTGTTGGCCTTTCATTTGAACCTCTCCATCTCTCTGCCGGTGTTCACTAAGGGGGCAAAATTGCTGGAGGATCAGGTGTTGCACAAGCTGAACATACACCGGGCATTGTAGCAGTATCTATGGACTACTGAGTCATTTCAGAAGTCTGATCATCTCTTTGTCCTCTACAGAGGCCTGTGCAAGGGAGAGGCAGCATCTAAAGCATCTATAGCTCGGCTAAAGGAAGCCATCACTTTGGCTTATATCTTGGCAGGACGCCTGGTTCCATGTGAGCTTATAAGGCCCATTCGACTTGAACTCAGTCTTCATCCTGGCCAGATTTTGGTTTGGTACCACACTCGACATCTGTAGGGTGGCGGTGTGGTCTTCTCTGCATTCCTTCACTCAGCATTACAGTTTGTACGTGCAGGTGAGGGGGGATGCTAGTTTTGGGACACATGTTCTGCAAACAGGGCTTTCCTATCCTCCCTCCATTAGGGAACTGATCTATTATGTCCCATGCATCTGGATTGGACTGGAGGGATGATTAGGAAGGTCAAATTAGATCTTACCTGCTAATTGTCTTTCCTTGAGTCCCTTCAGTCCAGAACCCACCCTTTAGTTCTCATTCTGTCTGCTTGAACGGTGTAGGTCGAGCATGGGAGAGTGATATAGCTTAACTGTTTATTCTCCAGGAACAAGCAGGAAGTCAGTCCTCACTTATGGGTGACATCGGCCCTCCGACCCTTCTCGATGGCTACCAAGGATTTCACCTCGGGGACCCGAGGACTCTGACTTCTTTGGGCTTCGACTTCTGCTCACGCCTTCGCGGAGGCGTGTTTTGGTTACAGGTTTGGTAGCCTGTAGCTGGGGAGTCCCATAAGTGAGGACTGACGTCCTGCTTGTTCCTGGAGAAAACGTAGTTACTCACCTGTAACAGGTGTTCTCCAGGGACAGCAGGAATCAGTCCTTGCTACCCTCCCACCTCCCCTGATGAGTTGCTGGATTTTTATCCTTCCCTTGCCATCTGCTTGGTAGGGCTCGAGCTAAGGGACCTGACTGAGCAAGATGGCACCTTTGGGCAGGAAGAGGACCACGCATGCGTGGCAGCAATCCCAAAGGCTTTCTTTGAAAGCTGAGGAATTGCTCCGCGCAGGCTCCGTCGGTGCCGACGTCACCCATAAGTGAGGACTGATTGCTGTCCCTGGAGAACACCTGTTACAGGTGAGTGACTACGCTTTCCTTGGGAGCTCACTGGACCGACACTGGAGTGTGTTCTGTTGCCCTGGCACTATGAGTCGGGGTGGGGTGCGGGGGACCCCCAGTTCTGCCACGTCTCCGGGGCCCATCTGTTTGGGCTGGGTCATAGTGTAGATATATGTTGGTTAGGATTCAGGTTACTTCATTTATAGTATAGAGTTGTATTGGTGAAGTATGCTTGGTTGTCTGTGAACCACGTCTTTGTAACCTCGTAGCCTCCATTAAATCCAAGTCAGCCTCTTCCATTAAATCCTCAATATCTGGGATCTTATTTCCCATACTGCAGGCATTTAGGCACACTGTTTTCCAGAGATTGCCCCTAATACCCATTTCTACAGACGTATTTAATGTTTTACTTACCTGAGGGTTTTGACTAACATACTGAAGAGGGCTTTAAACTAGATTCGTTAGGGATGGTTGAAAAAAGCCCCCAGGTAAGTAAGTCTGCTGTGGAAGACACTTTGACCATTCTTGGATAGATGGACACCATCTCTGCCCTGCAGCCCTTGGAAAATCAACCCATGGTCCAGGAAACCAAAACTCGGACACCATCCACGTAGTCATGCATTCATCTCAAGAATGTGAGCTTCTCTGTCTCTGCCTTTACCCTCAACAGGGAGGATTGAAGAGAACACCACCCGCACATCTGTCTGCTTCGCCCTCCATCCCAGAGCCATGAAGTCACTCTTTATACGCTCAGAGGAGTGGCCTAGTGTTTGGGGCAAATTACCTCAGGCCAGAGCGCCAGGGGTTTGAATTCTGCTAGAGGACAGCAAACTTGGGCCAGAAGGACTGGGGTTTGTAGTCCCACAAGTGCTCCTTGTATCCTTGGGCTAGCCACTTAACCCTCCGTTGCCTCAGGTACTAAAACAGATTGTGAACCCTTCGGGGACAAGAGAAAAATATATATACAGTAGCTGAATGTAGACCGCTTTGACTGGTAGAAAAGAGGTATATATGCCTAGTTAAATAACAATATGGTTTGTGCCGATACGGATAAGCAACATCGGCTAATCAGTACGCTTGATGAGTCTCAGCAAACTCGCTAGCATCTCTGATTTTGGCACCTGGTAGTCAGCACACCTCCCTGGACATCGTCTGGTTGGTAGATGGACTCCTTGGTACCCCTCAGAGAATCACCAACCACTACTACCTTTCGCTTCCTCATGGTCACTGATTCTGCAACTTTGGGGTGCTTGAGCACTGGCTCTTCCCTTTCCTGGAATGCTTTCATTACCTCCACTTCCAGGGCTGCATACTAATTCTCCAATTTGAGGGCTGGAGGAGTTGGATTGTCGATTCTGAAGCTCTTCATTCTGTGGCATACCATCTTCACCTCTGTCAGAGAGCTTGGATGCCTCAAGAAGAATCTCATCAATGTACTGTCTCAAATGCTTCTCAGCCTCGCTACCTTTTCTATGAGCTCCTCCACTTGTTTCATGAGGGCGTCAGCTTGCAGGCATCTTGCACTTGGAACTGATCCCTTGACTGGTATCAGGCTGCCTGTCTGGACAGAGGCAGAAGCTGTAACAGAGGCAACATCTTTGGCAATATAATTTTCCCAGCCATCATTTAGTTAGTGAAGCTTTGATACCTATTGAAATAAATGAGAGAGACCGGGCAGAGATGCAGATAAGCCTTCCAGTCCTCTGCAGCTGGAGAAAGTGCAGGGTCTGTGGCAGCTGACTCGTGGTGACCTCTGGAGTCCTCTGCTGGGACAGATATGCTGATTAGTCTTCTAATCCTTTGCTACTATGAGGATGTAGCAGCTCTAGCTTGGCTGATTCGCGGTAACGTCTGGAGTCCACCACTGGGACAGAGATGCTTTCTTGAATTCAGATACTTTCCTGGTGTCTACTACTTCCACTGGGAGACTATTGCACGCATCTACCACTCTTTTCATAAAGAAATATTTCTGCATATTATTCCTGAGTTTATCTCCTTCACCTTTTTCAGTTGAAAGAAGCTTTCCGCCTTTGCATTTATGACATGGAGGTATTTAAATGTGTCTATCATATCTGCTCTATCCTGCCTTTCCTCTAAAGTATGTTGTTGTTGTTGTTAAGTGCTGTCAAATCGGTGTCGAATCATGGTGACCCTCTGGATAGTTGTCCTAAATTGTGTTCAGTCTTCAGTCAGGCAGCTCATTATTGACAGACTAGCACCCGTAGCTTCTGTTATTGTATTGATCCATCTCATTGCTGGCCTTCCTCTTTTGCGTTGACCTTCTACCTTGCAAAGCATGATGTCTTTCTCTAATGATCTCTCTTCGCATGATGTGTCCAAAGTATGAAAGTCAAAGTCTTGTCATCTGAGCTTCTAAAGAAAGCTTAGGTTTGATCTCTTCTAGTACTGACTGATTTGTTCTTCGGGCAGTTCTCTTTGCCTCTCTCTGCTCTGGGAAGAGCAGTGCCCTCACAGTGCTCTGCTGGAGAGGTGGATATTTAACTCCTGTGACGACTTTGCTGTGAGTTCTAGCTGTCTATTTATTTATTTGTTGCCTTTATTGGTGTGCTACTTCGCCTCCCTGTTCCCTTTAGTTTTGCACTTCAGCTTTCTCAGCTGTATAACTTACCATGCCTCTCTCAACTAACTGGCCTTTGTGTGGTAGCCAGGTTAACTGTTACTTTAAATTAAATATCTCTCCCTGCTCTGTCCGCAGAACGTGCTGCGTTTTAAACTTTTTTTCCTGCTCTAGCCTACCTGAGGGACTAACCCCCTCCCCCCCCTGCTGAGGGTACAGGATAGGGTACCTTGTAACAGCCCTCTTTTAATAGGTCTTATTTCCCTCCCTCCCTCCCCGACACCCACCCGCCCCTGGGGTAATTGTAGCTTTATAGGGACTTACACGTCTTAGAGGAAAGGGACTGCTCTCAGGTGCAGCTCTTAATCCAAATCAGTCATACATTGAGGACCTGAGATTAATTAAGCTTCAGGTAAACAAGCTATATTAGAGGTATTAGATAACACTTTTATTAGTATAAGCATCTACACCAACCCTTAGTAAGTACAGAATTTAAAGACCTAAACACAAGCTTTAAACTAAGATGCAGACAACACTCCAGCAGTGAGATGGGAGCTTTCCAGTCTTTTGCATTGAGTGTCACATGTATGATTTTCTCCCAGTTGGTGAGAGGTCTTACGTATGCACTAAGTGCAAAGAGCTCTTTGCTCTCAGGGAACAAGTCCATTCTCTAGAGGCTAGAGTAGCAGACCTGGAAGACATAAAGACAGAGAAGTACATGGACGAGACCTACAGGGATATAGTCCTGAAGTCCCACCTCCAGTCTGGTAGCATCCCTGTTGCCATGTAGGAGAGAGGTCATGTGACAGGAGAGCATCACCCTGGTGTGGCAGGACGTGATCCTGTAACTAGGACCTGTCCTCCAGGTGATGTAAAACCCTCTCGCACTGAGGACGTTTCTCCAGGGCCATGTGCCCATGAGAGAAGGGATAAGACAGCTGTTATAGTTGGTGATTCAATCATTAAGCATGTAGATAGCTGGGTGGCTGGTGGACGTGAGGATCGCCTGATAACATGCCTGCCTGGTGTGAAGGTAGCGGACCTCACGCACCGCCTAGATAAGATCTTAGATAGTGCTGGGGAGGAGTCTGCTGTCTTGGTACATGTCGGTACCAATGACATAGGAAAATGTGGTAGGGAGGTTCTGGAGGCTAAATTTAAGCTTTCTCCAGGACCAAGCAGGAAGTCAGTCCTCACATATGGGTGACATCGATGTCGATGGAGCCCCTTGCGGAGCATTTCCCCAGCTTTCTATGAAAGCCTTTGGGAATACTGCATGCATGGGCAGTCCCCTTCCCGCCTACAGGTGCCATCTTGCTCAGTCTTTCTTTTTCCGAGAAGCCCGATGGACATCCGTCCTAGTCACCTGGAGAAAAGTTAGATTTTTCTTGCGATTTTCTTGTGATTTCATCGCGGTTCTTGTCCGGTTCAACGCTGGTTCCCCTTCCCGCCGGGTTCGGTACACCGGTATCGAGCCCGTCTTCACTTTTTCGGGTTTTGCCTTTAGTGGCTGGCGTTCGCGCCCTTTTTTCTTTTTCCCTGGAAGGCCGGTCCTTTGACCTCGCGGGGGCTCTTTTTTCCCCGATGGCTTCCAGTGGTTTCAAAAAGTGTGATCGGTGCAAGAAACTGATGTCTCTCACCGACACACACGACTCCTGCCTTCGGTGCCTTGGTCCCGATCATGATCCTAAGATCTGTGGGCCGTGTGGTAAAATGTCCACCAAGGCACTTCGAAGTCGACAGCATCAAAAGGAAAGGCTTTTTTCTGATTCGGCCTCCGGCCGGGCCCGGACCTCGTCTGAGGCCTCGACGTCTCGGGAGTCTGATCCTGAGCATCGTCGGGGTTCCTCGGACAGGGGGTTCCCCGATCGGGAGCGATAGAGGAAGAAGCGGCTCGCGAGGGCAGCGTCGGAGGAGGTCCCTGGCTCCTCAAGGGCTAGGTCTCGGACCACCGACTGCCGTCCCGGGCCCTTGGAACAGGAGAAGCCATCCAAAATGCCTCGTGTGGAGCCGGAGTCTGCTGGACACGTAAGTCCTGTTGTCCTCGAGGACTCTCCTCCCAGGGAGCCGACGTCAGGCCCGGCGCCGCCGGGGCCCAAGTCGGTGGCTGCTGAGTCTCCTGAGCTTGGACTCAGGCTGACAGCCTTGGCGTGCAGACTGTCTGCCTTCATGGATCAGCAGCGGGTGCTGATGGCCAGCCTTGCTGGCGCATCTGCCCCGACCACCGGGACGTCGAAGTCGACCCCGGAGACCGAGCCGATACTCGAGACCATGAAGGCTCGAGGTCGTCCTCGGTTGCGGTCACTCTCGACCTCCCGGTCGGGACCGAGGGCGTTGATGCCGGTGCCTTCGGCGTCGGGGCGGGTGCTGCCAGGACCCACGCGATCGGAGCCCGACTCCTCTTCGGACGAGTCCGCCTGGGAGACGGAGGATGAGGAGTCCCCCTATACCTTCAGGACTCGGTGCGTCCCATCGGACTCACCGCAGTCCGAGCCCTGGAGTAGATCCCCCACCGGAGGATACCCGGTTCTTGGAGTTTGTTCGGGATATGGCCACAGCGTTGGCGATCCCCGCGGACCCCGAGGAGGAGCCTCGAGCAAAAGAACTCGAGGCCTTTCAGTATGACTCTTCGAAGGAGGCCTTTACTGTGCCGGTTCCTCCGATGCTGGAACGGCTCCTCTTCCGGATGTGGGAGGCACCGGCCTCGGCGCCAGTTTTGAGCAAGTGGGTCGATTCCATTTACCGACTCCGTAAGAGCCCTGGCTTTCAAAAGGCGCAGCTACCACAGCATTCCATGGTGGTGGAATCGGCCATGCATCGTCTGAAAAACCAGAAGATGCACTCTGTGGTGCCCCCCGGCAGGGAGGCCCGGAACCTGGATGCGTTTGGTAGAAAGTGCTTCCAGGGCTCGATGCTTGCTTGCCGTGTCCAGTCCTACCAGCTGTACATAGGCATGTACTTGCGGGACCTGGCAAAGGAACTTGCCGGGTTCTCTGCTGTTCTCTCCGGGGAACCTTTGCAGAGGTTCAAGTCCTTGTCTTCGGGGATCCGGGAATGCTCTAAATTCATGTCCTTTCGAGGCCTCGGCCCGTGTTGCGGCAGCCGGCATCGCGGCTCGACGCCGGCATGGCTGCAGTCATCGGATCTCGAGCCATGGGTACAAGACAAGTTGGTCGATGTCCTTTGCCGAGGTGAGAACCTTTTTGGCAGGCCCATGGTCGAGAAGGCTGCACAGCTCGAGACTGAGCACCTCACGAGGACAAGGCTGTCCAGAAAGACTTCTGCCCCTTCTCATAAAAAGAAGGGCTCGGGTAAGGAGTCCTTTTACCCAAGGAAGGTGTCTACCTACAAACAGTTCCCACCTTACGAGGCCTCCCCAGCTCCCCCACAGTGTCAGCAGGCCAAGGGGCAGGGACATGGGCCCCGTAGGCAGAAGGCCCCCAAGCCTCCGGCTCCTGCTCCCACTCCCACTCAGCAGGGTGGGGGTTTTTGACTCCAAAGGTATAGCCTCTCTGTCTCTGCTGTCCCATCCCTGCACAGGAGGTCGACTAGCCCCGTTTGCCCACAGGTGGCCACCCATTACAGGAGACAGTTGGGTCTTAAGCATAGTACACAAGGGCTATATGCTTCATTTCCATCACTTCCCTCCTCCTTAATTCCCAGGAGAGCCTCCAAGGCCTCCTCTCCATACAGACCTCCTCCTTCAAGAGCTTCAGGGTCTGTTGCGAGACAAGGCGGTGGAGCCTGTGCCTCCCCACCTACAAGGTCACGGTTTCTACTCCAGGTACATCCTCGTACCAAAGAGAACCGGAGGCCTCAGGCCTATTCTAGACCTCAGGCCTATTCTAGACCTCAGAAATCTCAACAAGTTCCTAGAGAAAGAAAAGTTCAAGATGCTTACTCTTGGAACACTTCTGCCCTACCTCCAGCAGGGAGATTGGCTATGCTCTTTAGATCTAAAGGATGCGTACACTCACATCCTCATTCATCCAGACCACAGAAAGTACTTCAGGTTCATTGTGGGAGGAAACCATTATCAGTACAGAGTACTGCCCTTTGGTCTCACCTCTGCCCCAGAGTCTTTACCAAATGCCTGGCAGTGGTGGCAGCCTACTTGAGAAATCAGGGTATCTTTGTCTTCCCCTATCTGGACGACTGGCTCATCAGGGGTCAGACGTGCCAGGAGGCCAGGCAAGCCACCCTCTGAACTATTTCTCTCCTTCAACACCTGGGTTTTGTCATAAACTTTGCAAAGTCCACTTTGCTCCCCTCCCAGAACTTGGAGTTCATAGGGGCGAGGCTAGACTCTCTGCAGGCAAAGGCTTTCTTGCCAGGAGACAGAGCCCAAAGGCTGATAGACTTGGCAAACCAGTTTCTCAGCAGGCCACTGGTTTCCGCCAGACTCTGACTGAGGCTTCTGGGCCACATGGCTTCGACAGTACATGTGACTCCCAATGCCCAGCTCCATATGAGGCCTGCACAGTGGTGCCTCAGAACTCAGTGGACACAGGCTACAGGAAGCCTCAGAGACAGAGTACGGGTGTCCAGACCATTCCTGAACTCCCTACGCTGGTGGCTGCACCCCCCAAACTTACTGCAAGGAGTGCCTATTCAGATACCTGGGTTGACAGTGGTGTTAAACACCGATGCCTCCCTGCAGGGCTGGGGGGCACATTGTCTGGACAAGGGCACCCAGGGCCTGTGGTCTCCCTGGGAGGCCACGCAACAGATCAACCTACTGGAACTACGGGCTATTTGCTTAGCCCTCAAGACTTTCTCTCAAACCCTGGCTCACCAGTCTGTCTTAGTACAAACAGACAACCAAGTAGCCATGTTTTATGTGAACAAGCAGGGCGGCACTGGGTCCAGGCTCCTTTGTCAGGAGGCACGGGACCTTTGCTTGTTTGCGCTCAGGCACAACATGTTTCTCAGGGCTGTTTATCTCCCTGGCCAGGAGAACTGCCTGGCAGACCCGTTGAGCAGGATTCTGCAGCCCCACGAATGGCAGCTCCACCCATTTGTGGCTCAGAAAATTTTCCTGAAATGGGGACTTCCATCCATAGATCTATTTGCCAGTCCCCTGAACAGACAGCTGCCCAGGTTCTGCTCCAGGCAACTGCATCCTCTGCAGCTAGCAGCAGATGCTTTTCTAATTTCCTGGTCTCGGGGCCTCCTATATGCGTTTCCTCCCACGCCTCTGGTGGCCCGAACGCTGTTCAAGATTCTGCGGGACAAGGCCTCGGTTCTTCTGGTAGCTCCCAGGTGGCCGAGGCAGCCTTGGTTCCCACTTCTGCTTCGACTGGCAGTGGACACCCCACTGCCTCTGGGGTTGCAGCCCGACCTTCTCTCTCAGGATCAAGGTTCTCTTCTGCACCCCATTCTCAAATCTCTCAATTTGATGGCCTGGAGGCTGCAAGGGTAGTTTTGGCTCCCTGGGGCCTACCTCAGGAGGTTGAAGAGGTCATCTTGGCCTCTAGGAAGCAGTCCACCAGAAAAACCTATGCCCTGAAATGGAAGAGGTTTTCTGTGTGGTGTCAACTGCGTACAGAAGATCCTTTCTCCTGTTCTGTGCCAGTGGTGCTTCAGTACCTGCTGCACTTATCCAGTGAGGGACTTAAGTCCAATTCTGTTCGGGTCCACCTCTCAGCTCTAGCAGCTCACCACTCACTGGTGGAAGGACACTCTTTGTCGGTTCACCCCTTGGTGTCCCGGTTCCTCAGAGGTTTGCTCTTGCTCAAGCCTCCTGTCCGTCCTCCAGCCCCTGAGTGGGAGTTGAATGTGGTTTTGCAACAACTGACTCGCCCACCTTTTGAGCCGATGGCTACTTGTCCTCTCCGTTTCCTTTCCTGGAAGACACTCTTCCTGGTAGCCCTAACCTCGGCCAGACGAGTGAGTGAGCTTCAGGCCCTTGTCTGTGACAGGCCTTACACTCGCTTCTATAGGAACAGTTATTTGTATAAAGTTATAAAGTTATAAATCTCTGTTCTGTGTAATATACCAACTATTACCTGTATAAAGTTAAAAAAAAAATCTCTGTTCCATGTAATGTATACATTAGTATACAAATTTGTTTACTTGTTCCATGTAAACCGCCCCTGATCTCTGGAAGGGGCGGTATAGAAGAAATAGATAAATAAATACAATAAATAAATAAATAGGACTCATCCAAAGTTCCTCCCGAAGGTTGTCTGCTCTTTCCACCTCAACCAGGAGGTGGTTCTTCCAACATTCTTCCCTAGGCCTCATGCAAGCCAGGCTGAAGCGGTCCTGTATACCCTGGACTGTAGAAGGGCTTTATCCTTCTACCTTGACCGTACGCAGGGGCATAGAAGGGCTACTCAGCTCTTCATATCTTTTGACCCTAATAATTTGGGGTTAGCTGTGTCGAAGCATACCTTGTCCATCTGGGTGGCTGACTATATCACCTGGGCTTACAGGGCGGCTGACCTTCCCTTGCAGGGTCGGGTCACGGCCCACCGTGTCAGGGCTATGGCTGCCTCAGTAGCTCATCTCCGCTCTGTACCATTGGCAGACATCTGTAGGGCTGCAACTTGGTCCTCAAGCCAGACTTTTGCGGCCCATTACTGCCTGGAGAGGGAGTCCCGTAGGGACAATGCTTTTGGCCAAGCAGTACTCCGGAATCTCTTTGAGGTTTAGGCAACTCCTGCCCTCCAGCCCTCCGTTGGGCTACCGGTGGAGGTTCTTTCAGTGAAAAGCCTTTCTTTGATGCTGGGACTAGAGGGAGTTCTCTTGTTCAGCCTGGGTTCCTGGTAGCCCAGAGCTAGGGAGTCACCCATATGTGAGGACTGACTTCCTGCTTGGTCCTGGAGAAAGAGTAGTTACTCACCTGTAACAGGTGTTCTCCAGGAGCAGCAGGAATCAGTCCTCACAACCCTCCCTCCTCCCCTGGGAGTTGCAGTTGTATATAGTTCATTTTGTTCTTTTTTGTGCTGTCTTTTAGCTATGTCATCAGACTGAGCAAGATGGCACCTTTAGGCAGGAAGGGGACTGCGCATGCGTGCAGTATTCCCAAAGGCTTTCATAGAAAGCTGGGGAAATGCTCCGCAAGGGGCTCCATCGACGTCACCCATATGTGAGGACTGATTCCTGCTGCTCCTGGAGAACACCTGTTACAAGTGAGTAACACTACTCTTTTAGGTAGGAAGTTGAAATCCAGAACTTCCAGGGTAGCATTCTCCGAAATGCTTCCTGTTCCACTTGCAGGACCCAAAAGGCAGGTAGAGCTCTGGAGTCTCAATGTGTGGATGAGATGATGGTGCAAGGATGAGGGTTTTGGATTTGTTAGGAACTGGGGAAAGGAGGGGCTCTTCTGAAGGGATGGGCTTTACCTTAACCAGGATGGCACCAGACTGCTGGCATTAACCTTTAAAAAGGAGATCGAGAAGCTTTTAAACTAGAAAATAGGGGAAAGTCAACAGTCGCCCAAGAGCGCATGGTTCGGAAGAAGGTATCCTTGAAGGATACTACCAAAAGCAGTGAGGTTCCAAAAAGAGTAAAGTAGCCCAAATGCCCTTGAATATGGTGCAGACAGAGCATAAAGATTCCAAATTACCATGCCTACCAATAGCCAGATTAATATTAATAAAATACAGTCTCTAAAATGCTTGTATGCAAATGCTAGAAGTCTAAACAATAAAATGCGAGAGTTAGAATATATAGCACTAAATGAGAGGTTAGATATGATTGCAATCTCAGAGACATGGTGGAAGGAGGATAACCAGTGGGACACTGTGATACCTGGATACAAACTATATCGTAATGATAGAACTGATCAAATTGGTGGAGGGGTTGCGCTGTATGTTAGAGAGGGCATTGAGTCAGAAAGGATTAAAGTTTTGCAGGAAACAAAATTTGCTGTAGAATATCTATGGATTGAAATTCTATGTATGAAGGGGAAGGTGATGGCAGTGGGGAGTGTACTATCGACCGCCTGGCCAGAATTAACAAATGGATGATGAAATGCTTAAAGAAATCAAGGAAGCTAACAAAAGTCACAGCACAGTAATAATAATGCGTGATTTCAATTACCACGGTATCGACTGGGTCAGTGTCACGGCAGGACATGCTAGGGAGATAAAGTTTCTAGATGAAATAAATGACTGCTTCTTGGAGCAACTGGTTCATGAACTGACCAGAGCGGAAACCATACTGGACCTAGTCCTTAGTGGAACACCAGATCTGGTGCAAGAAATAAGGGTGTTGGGGCCACTTTGCAATAGTGATCATAGCATGATCGTGTTTGATTTAATTAGTGGAGGAGGGCTAGTAAAGAAATCCACAGTACTACCTTTTAACTTTCGAAAGGGAGACTATGATAAAATGAGGAATATAATTAAGAAAAAACTAAAAGGAGCAGTTGCAAAGGTTAAAGACTTACATCAAGCTTGGGTGTTGTTTAAAAATACTATCCTGGAAGCCCAGACCAGCTGTATTCCACGCTTTAAGAAAAGTAGAAGGAAGTCCAAAAAACTGCCAGCATGGTTTAAAGGTGAGGTCAGAGAGACTGTTGCTGCCAAAAAAGCATCTTTCAGGAAATGGAAAAAAGAGCCAAACGACGAAAACTGGAAACAGCACAAGCACTGGCAAGTAAAATTCAAAGCATTGATAAGGTAGACAAAGCAAGAATTTGAGAAGGAACTAGCTACGGAAGCAAAAACACGAAATAAAGAATTTTTCAAGTACATTTATAGGAAAAGGCTTGTGAGAGAGTCAATTGGACCGTTAGATGACAGAGGGGTAAAAGGGGCAGTAAGAGGAGACAAGGCTATAGCGGAGAGACTGAATGAATTCTTTGCTTCGGTCTTTACTGAGGAAGATGTAGGGATGTAACCCAAGACTGAAGTGGTATTTAAAGGTGATACTGCAGAGGAATTGAGAGAAATATTGCTACACCGGGAAGATGTATTAGAACTATTTGATAAACTAAATAGTAGCAAATCACCTGGACTGGATGGTATACATTCAAGAGTGTTGAAAGAACTGAAATATGAGTTTGCAGACCTGCTATTAGTAATCTGTGAACGTTCATTAAAATCATCTGTAATAGCTGAAGATTGGAGGATCGCCAATGTAACGCCAATTTTTAAAAAGGGCTACAGGGGTGATCCGGGAAACTACAGACCGGTGAGCCTGACGTCAGTACTGGGGAAAATGGTAGAAACCATCATAAAGAACAAAATTACACAGCATGTATATAGTCATGGCCTAATGGGAGACAGCCAACATGGCTTTAGACAAGGAAGATCTTGTCTTGGTAATCTGATATGTTTTTTTGAAGGTGTGAATAAACAGGTAGACAAAGATGAGTCGGTTGATATAGTGTATCTGGACTTTCAGAAAGCCTTTGACAAGGTCCCTCATCAGAGACTTTTGGCAAAACTAAAAAGTCATGGGATAGGAGGCAGTGTACTATTGTGGATCGGGACCTGGTTAAAAGATAGAAAGCAGAGGGCAGGGCTAAATGGCAATTTTCCCAATGGAAAAAGGTGAATATTGGAGTACCCCAGGGATCTGTACTGGGTCCGCTACTTTTTGACATATTCTTAAATGACCTGGAAAAGGGAATAACTAGTGAGGTTATCAAATTTGCAGACGACACAAAGCTGTTTAAAGTTGTTAAAACCCAAGAGGATTGTGGAAAACTGCAGGAGGATCTTGATAAATTGGAAGATTGGGCATCCAAATGGCAGATGAAATTTAATGTGGACAAGTGCAAAGTTATGCACCTAGGAAAGAACAGCCCACACTATGGTTACACAATGCAAGGTTCCACATTGGGAACCACCACCCAGGAAAAAGATTTAGGAGTCATCGTGGATAACATGTTAAAACCCTCCACCCAGTGTGCAGCGGCGGCCAAGAAAGCAAATAGAATGCTAAGTATCATAAGGAAAAGAAATAAAACAAAGGATATTATAATGCCTCTGTATCGTTCCATGGTACAACCGCACCTTGAATATTGTGTGCAATTCTGGTCACCATATCTTAAAAAGGATATAGCGTTATTATAAAAGGTACAGAGAAGAGCCACCAAAATGGTAAAGGGGATGGAAGGCTACTCCTATGAAGAGAGGCTACAAAGGTTAGGGCTCTTCAACCTGGAAAAGAGACGGCCGAGGGGAGATATGATTAGAGGTCTATAAATTAATGAATGGAGTGGAACGGGTAAACGTAGATCGATTGTTTACGCTATCAGAATATAGAAAAACTAGGGGACATGTAATGAAGCTACAGGGTAAACTAAGACAAATAAGAGAAAATATTTTTTCACTCAACGTGTAATCAAACTCTGGAATTTGTTACCGGAGGATGTAGTAAAGGCTGTTAGTGTAGCTGGGTTTAAAAAAGGTTTGGACAAGTTCCTGGAGGAAAGGTCCATAATGCATTATTAAAAAGGGACCCAGGATATCAATGCTTGACCCAATACAAGCATTGTGGAACCTGTGTCTCTTGGGGATACTGCTAGGGTATGTATGACCTAGATTAGCCGCTGTTGGAAACAGGATACTGGGCTTGATGGACCTTGGTCTGATCCAGTATGGCATATCTTATGTTCTTATGTATACACAGTATTCGTCGCCAGCACCTTAATTCAAAGGCATCAATTTTCTTCCTATCTATCTTTTTCACTGTCCAACTTTCACATCTATATGATGTTATTGAAAATACCATGGCTTGAGCAAGTCTAATCTTTGTATAGAGAGAAACGTCTCTGCTCTTGAGAATCTTGTCTAAGTCCTTCATAGCCATTCTGCCAAGAGCAATGCGTTGTCTGATTTCTTGACTGCTTGTTGCTTCTTTATTGATAGTTGATCCAAGTAAGTTAAACATAAGAACATAAGATATGCCATACTGGGTCAGACCAAGGTCCATCAAGCCTAGTATCCTGTTTCCAACAGTGGCCAATCTAGGTTCCACAATACTTGTATTGGGTCAAGCAGTGATATCTCGGGTCCATTTTAGTAATGGTTTATGGACCTTTCCTCCAGGAACTTGTCCAAGCCTCTTTTTTTTAAACCCAGCTCACACCAACAGCTTTTATTACATCCTTTGGTAACAAATTCCAGAGTTTGATTACACATTGAGTGAAAAAATATTTTCTCTTATTAGTCTTAAATAGGTTACCCTGTAGATTCATTGCATGTCCCCTAGTCTTTCTATATTCTGATAACGTAAACAATCGATCTACATTTACCCGTGCCACTCCATTCATTAATTTATAGATCTCTATCATATCTCCCCTCAGCCGCCTCTCTTCCAGGTTGAAGAGCCCTAACCTTTCTAGCCTCTCTTCATAGGGTTATCCTTTAATCCCCTTTACCATTTTGGGGGCTCTTCTCTGTACCGTTTCTAATAACACGATATACTTTTTAAGATATGGCGACCAGAATTGCACACAGTATTCAAGGTGCGGTCGCACCATGGAACGATACAGAAGGATTATAATATCCTTTGTTTTATTTTCCATTCCTTTCCTTATGATATCTAGCATTCTATTTGCTCTTTTGGCCACCGCTGCACACTGGGCGGAGGGTTTTAACATGTTATCCATGATGACTCCTGAATCTTTTTCCTGGGTTGTGGTTTCTAATGTGGAACCTTGCATTGTGTAACCATAGTTTTTGTTGTTCTTTCCTAGGTGCATAACTTTGCATTTGTCCACATTAAATTTCATCTGCCATTTGGATGCTCAGTCTTCCAATTTATCAAGATCCTCTTGCAATTTTCCACAATCCTCATGGGTTTTAACAACTTTAGTTTCGTGTCATCTGCAAATTTGATAACCTCTGTCATTATTCCCTTTTCCAGCTCATTTATGAATATGTCAAAAAGCAGCGGACCCAGCACAGATCCCTGGGGTACTCCATTATTCACTTTAATCCACTGGGAAAATTGGCCATTTAGCCCTATCCTTTGCTTTCTGTCTTTTAACCAGTTCCTGATCCACAATAGTTCACTGCCTCCTATCCCATGACTTATTAGTTTTGCTAAACATCTCTGATGAGGGATCTTGTCAAAAGCTTTCTGAAAGTCCAGATATGCTATATCAACCGACTCACCTTTGTCTACCTGTTTATTCACACCTTCAAAAAAACATAACAGATTAGTAAGACAAGATCTTCCTTGTCTAAAGCCATGTTGTCTGTCTCCTATTAAGCCATGACTATCTACATGTTCAGTAATTTTGTTCTTTATGATGGTTTCTACCATTTTTCCTGGTACTGATGTCAGGCTCACCGGTCTGTAGTTTCCCAGATCACCCCTGGACCTCCAATCTTCTGGTATTACAGATGATTTTAATGATAGTTTACAGTTTACTAATAGCGGGTCTGCAGTCTCATATTTCAGTTCTTTCAATACCCTTGGATGTATACCATCCGGTCCAGGTGATTTGCTACTCTTCAGTTTATCAAATAGTTGAAAGAAATATTGATACACTAGTAAGACGTATTACAATTCTTCCACAGTATCACCTTTAAATACCATTTCAGTTATGGGTAACATCCCTACATCTTCCTCAGTAAAGACCGAAGGAAAGAATTCATTCAGTCTCTCCGCTATCGCCTTGTTGCCTCTTAGTGCCCCTTTTACCCCTCTATCATCTAATGCTCCAACCGACTCTCTCACAGGTTTTTTGCTACGAATATACTTGAAAAAGTCTTTATTACGCGTTTTGTTTCCCCATTAAGATTATTCTCTAATTCTCTCTTTGCTTGCCTTATCAATGCCTTGCTTTTAACTTGCTAGTGCTTGTGCTGTTTCCATTTTGTCATTTGGTTCTTTTTTCCATTTCCTGAAAGATGTTTTTTAGCAACAATGGCCTCTCTGACCTCACCTTTAAACCATGCTGGCAGTTTTTTGGACTTCCTTCCACTGTTCTTAAATCTTTGCAGTTTATTGACATTTGTTTTAATTCCTCCAATACATTACCTTTAAGTACCATTTCTGGCATGGGTAACTTCCCTACAGTAAAGGCCAAAGCAAGACAGTTCAGTCCCTTGGTTATGGCCTTATCCTCTCTTAGTGCCCCTTACCACTTTGTCATCTAATGATTCAATTGACTCTCAAGTTTTTTTGCTATGAATGTACTTGAAATGTTTTTTATGAAATTTTCTTCCACGGCAAGCTTATTTTCAAATTCTCTTTGCCTGCCTTTACAGTGCCATTCAGCTAACTTGCCAATGCTTATCTAATTTTCTGTTTTCATCATTTTGGCTTCTCTGTCTGTTTTCTGAAAGATGCTTTGGGGTGGTTGTTGTTTTTTTTTTTTTGGGGGGGGGGGGGTTTGAATAAAAGCCTCTCTGACTTCACTTAAACCATGCTAGCAGTCGTTTGGCCTTTCATCTTCCTTAAAGCATGGAATACATCTGATCTGGGCTTCCAAGATATTATTTTTAAACACTGCCCAGGCTTGATGTAAACTCTTAATCTTTGCAGCTGTTCCTTTTACTTTTTTCTTAACCATTTTCCTCATTTTATCATTGTCTTTTGAAAGTTAAATGCCAGTGCCTTGAATTTCCTTATTATCCTTCCTTGGCTGCATGCACTCCTTGCTGCCGTGCGGCCCAAACATGCACAAACTGTGCTCAAAACCCCATGCTACCAGCTAGCGCACTTTAGTAAACATATCCCTTTGTTAGTTTCCCTAATTTCTGTTAGCATTTCATCATCTGTCTGTTCATTCTGGCTAGGCAGATGGTATTGTACCCCACTGTCATTACCTTCCCCTTTTTACTTGCCATTTTTATCCATGAAGATTCTACAATATATTTGGTTTTCTGCAAAACTTTTATCCTGTCTGACTCCACTAATTTGATCAACCCTGTCATTGGTGTATCAGCCGTACGTATAAGATTTGCCAAATTAAATGGTCATAAGGAAGGTTTTCCCAAAAGTTGGAGTTGGTATTTAAGTATTTTGGAGATGATTAAAGAAGTCCTGGAAACACTACTTCTAGCCACCAGGAGTTTGCTTTCCCTCCTTTAATTTGACATAAATAGATTTTCTTTGGTAATTGGCCATCTAATATTCTAGGAACATAACTTGCATGGTTTTGCTATGATTTTTATTAACATGTGGATGATTGGAATGCCAACGCATATGAGAATCCTACTATGTGGGACTTTGTTATGCCACCTTATCTACATTAGATTCCTTCAACACCCCATCTGAAAAATGGTTCAGTTTCATGACATGACATGTAAACATGGTCTAAGTTTCATATGCATACAATAGGGTCAGCAACACAGCAGCTTTGTAGGGCTTCATTTCTCTTTGTTGACCTCTACTTTGTTCTTATAGAGTTGCAGATTTTCTTCCAAACTCCACACTCACTTTGTCAATTCTAGTGCTGATTTCATTAGCATTGTGTACTCCACATGCCAGTGTTTGGTCATTCACTATAATTGTGTACTCTATGTACGATTTATCTGCTGTAGGATGGTGCAAAACATCTTTTTTAATGTTGATTGTGAGCTCAAAATAGTCTGAAGCCAAAGATATCCATATACTACTTTTGTATGTCAGACATAGTTTTGATATTCAGGAAACGGTCATCAGATCACAATCGGTGGCTTTGTGTAACTTTTATTTTTCAACTATCATCCCTTGAACATCCCTTGAACTAAGGAGCTTATTGCCAATACTTTGCTATGTAATATTGGGACTGGCATCACAACCATAAAAGGCATCTGTAAGCATAGGATCATGTGGTTGGAGCAAACACCCAACCTTGCTTGATTCCATTGGTAACAAAGTCAATCAGCCAGCAGAATGGGATAGTGTTGACGGAGGATCACATTTTTGTGACAACGGCAACAACACCAAACTTAAACTGCGCGGAAGAAAGGCCCGGCAATCTACTTCTGTATCTTGCCATGAAAACCCAATGGATAGTTACAACAAAACAAATTGTGCTATGGTGCTGGAAGATGAGACCCCCAGGTCGGAAGGCACTCAACTAGCTACTGGGGAAGAGCTGAAGACCTTTCAGAGTAAAGCCAGCAATTATGATGTGGTTGGATCAAAGCCCTTGGGAAGTCTGACTGCTGATGTAGCTGCGCATGAAAGAGTCAGAAGCTGTAAAGATGTCTTACACATTGGAACATGGAACGTACGAAGCATGAACCAAGGGAAGTTGGAGGTGGTCAAGAATGAAATGGAACGTGTACAACTTGATCTGTTGGGTGTCAGTGAACTGAAATGGACTGGTATCGGGCACTTTGCATCAGATGATCACATGGTTTACTATGCTGGAAATGAAAGACAAAGAAGAAATGGTGTTGCATTTATAATAAAGAAGAAACTTGCAAGAACTGTAATGAAATACAATGCAGTCAGCGAACGCTTAATCTCTATTCGTCTATGAGGATTGCCTATCAACACAACTATAATTCAAGTATATGCCCCAACAACAGCTGCAGAAGAGAATGAAATTGAAGAGTTCTATGAACAAGTACAAGCTGAAATTGACATAACATGCAAACAGGATATCCTGATAGTCATGGGTGACTGGAATGCAAAAGATGGCAACAAAGAAGAAGGCAAAGTAGTTGGAAAATATGGACTTGGCAACAGAAATGAAGCTGGAGAAAGACTGATAGAATTCTGCAAGACCAACGATCTATTCATCTCAAACACCTTCTTCCAGCAACACAAGCGGCGACTGTACACATGGATTTCACCCAATGGATTGTATAAAAATCAAATTGACTACATCTGTGGAAGTCAACGATGGAAAAGCTCTATAACATCAACAAAGACAAAACCTGGAGCTGACTGTGGTACAGATCGTCAACTACTAGTATGCAAACTCAAGCTAAAGTTGAAAAAGAGCAAACCACTCATGAATGCAGCAAAATATGACCTTGAGAATATACCACTGGAATTTAAAGACTGCCTGCAAAATCGATTTGCTGCTTTAGATACAAATGACAGAGCTCCGGAAGAGTTATGGAATGACATCAAGAAGGTTGTGTTGGAAGAAAGCGAGAAGTCTCTACAAAAGGTGAAAAAGGAAAAACGGCCAAAATGGATGACGGAAGAAACTCTGAAAATTGCCCAGAAACGCAGAGAAGCTAAAGCCAGAGGAGAAAGAAAGACAATCGCAGAACTCAATAGAGATTTCCAACGTGCAGCAAGACAGGACAAGGAAAAGTACTACAATGACGCATGCAAGGAAATAGAAGCAGAAACTATTAGAGGAAGAACAAGATCGGCTTTCCTAAAGCTACGAGAGTTAAAGAAAAAGTTCCAGCCTCGAATTGGAATGTTACAAGATGCTCAAGGTTCTATGTTGAATGATGCTGAGAAGATCAAGAAAAGGTGGAAGGAATATACAGAGTTTTTATATGATAAAGATCAAGTGGACCAACATCTGTTTCAACCTGTACCTTATGATCGGGAACCATTGGTGATGAAAGAAGAAGTTGAAACAGCATTGAAAGCCTTATCAAAGAACAAAGCACCAGGCATTGATGGCATTCCTATAGAAGTATTGCAGCAATCTGATGCAGCTGTTACCATACTTACAAGGCTCTGCCAAGAAATATGGAAGACAACATCATGGCCAACTGACTGGACAAGATCTGTGTTTATACCAATACTAAAGAAAGGTGATCCAACTGACTGTGAAAATTATCGAACAATCGCTCTGATCCCACATGCCAGCAAGAATCTACTGAAGATTATTCAAAAGAGACTACAACCATACCTGGAACAAGAACTACCTGAAGTGCAAGCAGGGTTCAGGAAAGGGCGAGGAACAAGAGACGACATTGCGGATGTGAGATGGATCCTTGAAAAGACTAAAGAATACCAAAAGGATATCTATTTGTGCTTTATTGACTATAGCAAGGCTTTTGACTGTGTAAACCATGAGGAAACTCTGGGCCACATTAAGAAGCATGGGTATACCAGAACACCTGATCGTTCTCTTGCGCAATCTGTACATTGATCAAGAAGCAACAGTTCGAACGGAACAAGGAGAAACAGAATGGTTTAAAATAAGCAAAGGTGTAAGACAAGGCTGCATACTTTCCCCCTACCGGTTTAATTTATATGCAGAACAAATCATCAAAGAAGCAGGATTGTATGAAGACAACAGAGGTGTGAAGATTGGTGGAAGACTCATCGACAACCTTCGCTATGCCGATGATACTACATTACTGGCTGAAAGTGAAGATGATCTGAAACATTTGCTTCTCACAATCAAAGAACATAGTCTCAAAATGGGCCTGCACCTTAATGTAAAGAAGACAAAGATAATGACAACTGGCATAATCAACAGGTTCATCGTTGAAGGAGAAGAAATTGAAACTGTGAACAACTGTAACCTATTTGGATCAACTATCAATAAAGAAGCAACAAGCAGTCAAGAAATCAAACGACGCATTGCTCTTGGCAGAATGGCTATGAAAGACCTAGATAAGATTCTCAAGAGCAGAGATGTCTCTCTCCATACAAAGATTCGACTTGTTCAAGCCATGGTATTTTCAATAACATCATATGGATGTGAAAGCTGGACAGTGAAAAAGACAGACAGGAAGAAAATTGATGCCTTTGAATTATGGTGCTGGTGGCGAATACTGTGTATACCATGGACTGCCCGAAGAACAAACCAGTCAGTACTAGAGGAGATCAAACCTAAGCTTTCTTTAGAAGCTCAGATGACAAGACTTCGACTTTCATACTTTGGACACATCATGCAAAGAGAGAGATCATTAGAGAAAGACATCATGCTTGGCAAGATAGAAGGTCAACGCAAAAGAGGAAGGCCAGCAATGAGATGGATCGATACAATAACAGCAGCTATGGGTATCAGTCTGTCAACAATGAGCCGCCTGACTGAAGACCGAACATAATTTAGGATAGCTATCCAGTGGGTCGCCATGAGTCAACTCCGACTCGACGGCACTTAACAACAACACCATTATCCACAACTTTAGCAGGAAAGCTATCATGAAATTACTGATTCATTGCAATATATATTTCTAGGTAACCAGATTTTGCCTTGATCTTTGGACCAATCAAATGCTTTCATCAGGTCACGAGCCATGTACAGGATCAAATTTTGCACTTGCCATTTTTCATGAAGTTGATAAACAGCAAACACCATGTCTGTCATCCTCTATCCTTTCCTGAAATCATACTCTGACAGGAGCCTTTGTTAAGTACTCTGGTTTACCAATTGTTCTTTTTCCTATTCTGTGTTTGAGGCAATAAAGCTTAGTAATTTGGGCCTCCTGGGTTTGCACAAGGCAATTAACCAGAAAGGTAAACATTTTGCCAACTATTGATAGTGAGGAGCTGCTCTGATGTTTATCACAGGGTTGTCTGTTGCCTTTCTACTTATACAAGAGGATCATGATGATCTTGTTCTGCAGACAGTAGGTAGTGCAAAACTTCTATATTTTGTTCTATTGTGTATTTGAAGGTATCTAGGGAGTATTTTTACTAAGCAGCGCTAACTGTTAAAACCAGGCTATTTGTAACTAAGTCCCATTGAATAAAATGAGACCAATTCTCCGTCCATCTCCCAGTTAAAAAGCCGGTTGGAGTGCTATCGGATGCGACCGGACTACCGCCGTGTGGAATTGGCTTGGGCTGATGAGCTGGGTGAGGAGGTGGCTCCGGGGTTGGTCGGTCGGGCCTTGAAGCGAATTGTCCGTTTGGCACAGGGGGCTCGTTGGAGGGAGATTCAGTTTAAGTCCGTGACCAGAGCTCACTTCTCCCCGCGGCGGGCTTATCGTAGCTGGCTGGAGACGGATGGTAGCTGTCCTCGCTGTTCTGCACCCTTGGCGACTTTGCTGCACATGTGGTGGGGTTGTTGTAGGGTGCGACCTTATTGGGCCAGGATTCGGGACTTTCTTAGTCGGTTGCTGCAGCAGCGAGTTCGCTGGAATGGCCTCTTTGTGGTTCTGGACCAGATGGCACCTCCATGGCCTACTAAGGCAGGGGAACGTATGCTCTTGCGTAAGGCCTGTCTGGTGGGTAAAGGGCCGATTCTTCGGTTGTGGAGGGAGCACCAACCGCCTACTTTTAGTGAGTGGCGGAATAGTTTTCACCACCTCATGCTGCTGGAGCGTTGGCTCGCAGGGGGCAGTGTCAAGCGCTGGACAGTGTTCATGTCAATATGGGAGCCCTATATTCAGCAACTGGGGCCTCGCTGCCGTAATGAACTCCTCCAGATGGGCTGCTGACTTTCGCCGCCTTTGATCTGGCTGTTGTTGGAGTGCGGGGGGGGGGAGGGATGGATGGGGTGGGTGGGGGGGGGGGTGGGGTGGGGGGGGGGGGGGGGGGGGTGGGGTGGGGGGGGGGGGGGGGGGGTGGGGGTGGGGTTGGGGGGGGGGGGGGGTGGGGGGGGGCAGGGGTTTATCTGTAAAACTGCCACTTGTTGCTTCTTTTTGCTGTTGCCTCCCGGAGGGGATAAGAGTACACCCCGGGTGGAGGGTTTGTTTATTGTACCGTATGGTTGATATTTCTTGGTGGCTAAAATAAAGTATTATAAAAAAAAAAAAAATGAGACCAATTTGCAAAAAGCATGTTAACCATTAGCCTGGCTTAGTAAATATACCCTTGGGTGTTTATAGGATAATACAGTAGTTTGTGCTTCTGTAAATGTTCATATTTATTTTTGAAGTATGTTCATAATTAAATTTAATGCTGCCAAAGCAAGTGTTAAATTGGTTCAGATTTTAACTTGAATGTGCTTTCTTTTAGTGGCAGTCACAATGGCACATTTATCATTGCTCATTTCAATAGATTATGATTTCCTTCTGGTATGTTAACACTAATGCATTTTTATTTCCTGAATACTGTAACAAGTACAACTTGGAGATGGATGTTTGATAGAGTTATATGGAATTCATTTAAAAATGAGAATGATATTAAATCACCAGGTCATGTACATCATTTTTCTCAGTTTCTATCATTGACAACTTGTGAAGTGGGTACAAGAAAAAGTGGCAAAACTTGAAGATGTACCAGTACAGCTATCCAGTTTGTCCTTCAAACACTGTGATAGTTTTGCTTCCATCTGGGGCTTTTCGACTATCCTTGTTCTCAGCATGTCTTTAGTCTCTGAATTCAAACTACTTTATATTCTCTGTGAACAAGCAGGATAAGTGCTCACGTATGGGTGATATCACCAACAGATCCCTGCAAAAAATTCTCTCAGCTCCTTCTAGAAGCTTTTAGAGTAGTCTGTCCAGGCATTCTCTCATATTTCCAACTTCCACTGCTGTGTCTCATCTCTTCAATCTTTCTTTTTCTGCAGAACTCCATAGACCAGAGGTACTCAAATCCAGTCCTGGAGGGCTGCAAACCAGTCAGGTTTTTGGGATATCCCTAATGAATATGCATGAGATAGATTCAAATACAATGGAGGCAGTGCATGCAAATATATCTCATGCATATTCATTAGGGATATCCCAAAAACCTGACTGGTTTGCGGCCCTCCAGGACTGGATTTGAGTACCTCTGCCATAGGCCAGGCATGTCCAACTTTGAAGAGGTCGTGATCTACTATTTCTGGCCAAAAGTGCCGGTGATCTACCACCATGAAAATTAAGTTTCAAATTAGTTTCAAATTAAATTTTAACCCAATAAAGTTGGAGGATTCCCTCCCCCCTCCCCCCCCCCCATTTTTAATGAACCTTCTGTCATTTACCTGGATGTGATCAGCTGTTAAGCAAATTAAGCAAAAACAAAACAGAGAGATGAAGATCCAGTAAGAACTGCGAGGGGAAATGGAAAGTACATTTTTTCTTTAACTTTTATTGAGTAATTTGTGTTAAATTTAGGTTGAATATTGATCCAGGCTGATCTTGCACAATCTTTTAATATTTCGCTCTTGCTCGTTAGTGAGACGTCTGAGCCTGCATTTCATCCACCAGCTTTTTGAAGTTGGGTGAATATTGCGTGAGGGCCAGTCTCAGGGAATCCTGGAAATGTTCATCTGTCATGTTGGAACGTTGGGTACTCTTTGTCATTTTCAGATGGGAAAACGCAGATTCACACAAATAAGTTGAACCGAAACAGGAGTGTACAGCTTTACTGCATCATCTCAAGTTGGAATATTTGTGTCTAGGCACTAGCTTCCAAAACGATGCTTGCTCAGCATGGGTCTTGAGAAAAATGTCATTTTTAAGGGTTAATATTTAGTTTTCAAGCGATGGCTTGTTTAATGAGTAATTTTTACTGATAGCAGCTGCAGTTTCTTTAATGTCCACATCTACTTTGAATGGGTATGATAAGTACTCCACAACTGTTCCAATTTTTTGGAAGTCACAGAATCTATTTTTGAATTCCTGGATAACAGAACAGATTTCTGTCACATCTCGTTCTGAAAAACAAAATTTGGATATTGTCCCAGATGGTCCTGTGTATTAGGAAAATGATCAAAAGTGTTCTTTGCAAGGTCAGTCAGCATTAGCTCAAATTTGCTCTTGTAGGATGAAACTGTACTCATTATCTCGCCAATGCATTTGTTTTTACCTTGTAGTTCAAGGGTTCATATCATTAATTCGCCTGTAAAGTCATCGAGAAATGCTAGATCACATAACCACTCCTCGTCTTCCAACTCTGCTTGGTCATCTCCCCTCTCCTTCAAAAAACTTCTTATTTCATTCTGCAAATCACAAAATCTTTACAGAAATTTGTGCCTACTTAGCCACCTTGCATCTGTAAGGAAAATGATTTCCGCTGCCCCTTCATCAAGAGTAAGATTGAAAAGCTGTCTTTGAAGTGATCTTCCACGAACCGAATTTACAATTTTGAAAGTGATGTCCATGACAGTCTTTGTATTGAGTCTCTTGCTTGCCAAAACTTGCTGGTGAATGATGCAGTGGTAAGAAAGGAAATCTGGGAAGTCGTCATGCTGTTTACAGAGGGCTATGAAACCGTTAACCTCACCTGTCATTGCTCTTGCTCCATCAGTTGTGATGGAAACAAGTCTATGCAATGGAAGATTACACTTTGTCACAAAAGAATGGAAAGAACTGAATATTTCCTGATCGTTAGTTCTCCCTTTTAAAGAAATCATTCCAAGTAGTTCTTTAACACTGACGTCTTCAAAAGCCATCTGGATAAAGACTAGTAACTGGGCTATGTCTCTTATGTCTGTAGATTCATCTAGTTCAGGGGTCTCAAACACGCGGCCCGCGGGCCGCATGAGACCTTTGTGCGGCCCGCGATACACAGGGGAAAAAAAAAACCCGGCTTCTGCTGCCGCTGCCGTGGCAGCAGCAGAATCAACTGTCCCGCGGCCCCTTCCCATCTGCCCGGCAATAGCAGCAATACCGCATGTCCCGCGGCCCCCCGATCCCTTCCTGCTTGCCTGTCAGTTCTTCTCTGCTTCGGCTTTCAGAGCCGCGAAGGGAGAACTTCTCCCTCGCGACTCTGTTAAGCTCGCCGGGGCAGATGGGAAATTTCCCATAAGCCCCAGCGGGCTTAACAGAGTCACGAGGGAGAAGCTCTCCCTTCGCGGCTCTGAAAGCCGAAGCAGAGAAGAACTGACAGGCAAGGAAGGGGGGGGGGCCGCGGGACATGCGGTATTGCTGCTACCGCCGCGGCAGCGGCAGGAGCAGCAGCCAGCTGTTTTCTAAAGTTTAAGTTTCCCGGGGGGGGGGGGGAGCAGGATTGTTATGGGCTGCTTGGGGGGGGGGAGCAGGATTGATGTGGGCTGCTGGGGGGGGGAGCAGGATTGATGTGGGGGGGGGAGCATGATTGATGTGGGGGGGGGAGAAGGAATGATGTGGGCTGCTGGGGGGGGGAGCAGGATTGATGTGGGCTGCTGGGGGGGAGCAGGACTTGATGTGGGCTGCTGGGGGGGAGCAGGATTGATGTGGGCTGCTGGGGGGGGAGCAGGATTGATGTGGGGGGGGAGCAGGATTGATGTGGGCTGCTGGGGGGGGAGCAGGATTGATGTGGGCTGCTGGGGGGGGGAGCAGGATTGATGTGGGCTGCTGGGGGGGGAGCAGGATTGATGTGGGCTGCTGGGGGGGAGCAGGACTTGATGTGGGCTGCTGGGGGGGAGCAGGATTGATGTGGGCTGCTGGGGGGGGGAGCAGGACTTGATGTGGGCTGCTGGGGGGGTAGGACTGGAAATGGGGTGATGGGGGGATAGTACTGGTAATGGACAGATGGGGGTTAGGACTGGAGGTGGTCTGATTGGGGGGCTAAGAATGAAGATGGGGCGATGGAAGGGTTAGGCCTGGAAGTGGGCTGTTGGAGGGCTTAGGACCGATAATGGGCTATGGGGGGGTGGGGCTAGAACTGGTAATGGACTCGGGGGGGGGGGGGTGCTCTGACTGGAAATGGGCCGAGTAGAAGGGGGAGCTTGAACTGCAAATAGCTGATGGGGACAGGGTCTTGGAATGGTAATGGGCTGAGTGGAAGGGGGCTTGGAATGGAAATGGGCTGATGGGGAGGGGGCTTGGAAAGGAAATGGGCTGTGAGGGGAGGGAGCTAGGACTGGAAATGGGCTGATGATGCGGGGACTAGAAGGGAGCGGATGCTGGGTGGGGCAGGAGCTAGAAGGGAGTTGATGTTGGGGGACGATTAGAATGGGATGGGGCTGGGAGAGTGAAATGGAGAGGGGAAATATATTTTGTGTGGGAGGGAAGAAAAATCTACAATTGGCCGGGTATTGGGAGAGTAAGTGGGGATTGAGGATGGAGGGGTAAAATTTGAGTGGATGAAATAGGAATGAGGAAAGAGCAAAAGGAGAATGATTAGTATGTTAAAGCAGATGTAGAGAGAATGGAAAAAAACTGGGAAAGAAGAAAGGACAAATGGACAGCAGACGATGGAGAGTTAGCAGAAGACACAAAGAAACCAGAAGAAAGTGGCTGGAACAATTGCAACTGAAAAAAAAATGCACAAAAGGTAGAAAAATATCTCTTTATTTTGAATTTATTAACTGAAATATGTCAGCTCTTGGAAATGTGCATCTTTAACGTCTGCACTTTATTTAATACAAGAGGAAATCAATGTATAGTTTTATTTCTACAGTGTTGTACATTCTAAGTTTGGCTTTTGGGGTTCCCAGTTTAATTGTCTTCCTGTTTCTAAATTGTGATTCCTTGTTTGGTGATGGTGTATGTTCTGCATGTGTAACTGAGCTGAGGTATTCTGTTTATGTAATTCCTATTTGACATTGCCACTTGTTCTCTTTCCCGAGTAGGTCATGTATTGTTATTCTCTGAAATGTGTTGATTTAATATTTGCAGTGTTGCCTTTTGATAGTTAGGGTATGGTGCTTTGTGAGTCCTGGTAGTGCTGTTAGGACATGGCAGGTTTTCTATGGGTTCTAAATGAGCAGTGTTTCTAGTAGTTCCTAATGTGCCTGGCGGTTGGCACTGGTTTATAGTAATGTAGAAATCTTTTAGTCTTTCTTTATCCATACACTCATTAAGAGGCATGTTTATTCAAAGTTAGTGTATGGTAACATTATGCAAATATTTATGCAAATGATGCCCTTATGCAAATGATGCCCTTATGCAAATGAGGCCTGCGTCTTGTGCGGCCCCCGGGTTACTCTACAAGTCCTCATTTGGCCCTCAAAGCAATTTGAGTTTGAGACCCCTGATCTAGTTGGAGTGATAAAGCAACACAATTTGAAACATCCTCCAACAATTGTTCAGTTGTGTCTCCACACATCTTTTCTATTCGCTGCACAACGGTGTTTCTTGACAATTGTACATCTTGAATAGCAGCTATGATCGCTCTCTTATTTTTAAATCCTTCAAAAAGATTGTCAGCTGCTTCAAGAAAACAATCTTTTACAAATTCCCCTTCAGTGAAAGGTCTGCATTTCTTTGCGATCAGGTTGCTGACCTTGAAGGATGCTATGGTTGCATTGACCAAATGTGACCTTGGCTTTGCCATCAACTGTCGCTGAGTAGCCAGTTTCGATTTAAGTTCTTTGAGCTTCAGTTTACAAATTTCACTTTTGGGTGGAAAATCGGCATCAAACTTATTGCTATGCAGAGCCTTATAATGACATTCCAGATTACCCTTTTTGGGCAAGGATACTGGGACGTTACAAATTAGACAACAACACTTGTCTTTCACCATGATGAAGAAGTAGTCCATTTCCTATTCATCATGAAAGTGGTAGGTTTTGCTCTTTGGAACACTCATCTTCGTTATACTGGGGTGGCTGGATGTAAGAAGGCCAAATCTGCTAAGTTAGTATGAACACTGGCTGAATCTGGTCCAAAACTGTCACTATCCCAAAGTATTAAAGATCAACAGGAATTGAAGACCTGCAAGGACTGGAGATGCCAAAACCACACATGCAGTTCTAAAAGTAAAAAATAAGAATTCATCATACTGGCACCAATAATCAAATACCACCAAGCAATCATCAAAAAAACTCAAACACCTGTCTAGCAAACCAGATAAAATCAAATACCGCCAAACAAGTTCAAATACCACCACATGCAATTTAATAAATTCTGCATGTGGTGGTGCATAGAATCAATGCAAAGGCAAGGCGAAATAAAATTGCAGTGTAGAATCAACGCAAAGGCTAAGCAAAATAAAATTGCAGAGTCAAGCAAAAGTCACAGTGGTTTGAACCAATTTGAAGGCAAGGCATAGGCAAGTTAGAACAAAATTGGAAAAGCCTGCCAAAATCACCAAATTCTTGACACTTTGTTGTGTCTGCCCGAAAACGTTTAATGAAAGCGAACTATAAAGCGACCAACAACCAGCACACAACACAACTAATACAGTGAGTGTATTCAGGTAAAGCCCGGGCGAATGGATATCGCCCGGTATATAACACACTTCTAAGGGGTGTTGGGGCGGGGCAGGAATGGGTGATTCTGAGAGGCAGGAGACCGGGTATGACGCTGGGCCTGTGGCGTCACGTCGTGGGGTGCAGGCGGCGGCTCCCTAGGGTACCCACAGACTTTGCACGAAAACAACAAGCGCCCCCAATACACCCGCAGGCAATATTCCTGCAGGCAGGGAAAAAAGACAGGAAAAGGATCAGCAGCGGCGACAAGCCCTCGGCAGATGACCTGCCGGCACGAGCTCTCTCCTAGCGACGGGGCGAGCTGCTGGAGAGATGGAGCCAAGTGGGGCTGGCGATCTACCTCTGACCCCTCGATCGCGATCTACCTGTTGGACATGCCTGCCATAGACATTTTTGCATCGATCCACAATATTCTGACTTCACTCTTACTAGTTGATTTATTAGTTTTTTGGCTGTGTAAGCACTTAGTTTAGCGTTTTTTGGTAATTAAAGTTTCCTTTCTTTTTCTTGCGACACCTCTATAGAATGCATTTAGGCCTCAGGCATTTTTTTCATCAAAATTGTCATTTTATTTTGCTGTGGCTATTTTTCCAAGTGATATATCCCAAAAACTGGCTAATGGGTTTAAGAAGTGCACCTGATGCCTTGAGGGTGAAGGGTATGGATCTGAAAAATAAATTTCTATTCCAGCCATAGCAGCATGATCAGATCTCCACTACGCCAGTGGCGGTGAACCTACTTCACGACCAGATATTTTGGATCAAACAGGGTAGTCCGTTATCTCGCCAGTGAGCCACCAAGGGTTTCCCTTCAAGGCCCTGTTTTAAACAGCTTCGATGTTCAACGATACGAGTCTTCATACTTTGGTTGATTTTCCAATGTAGATGAGCTGGCAGGGGCAAATGATGGCATAAATGACATGTTTTGAGTTATAATTTGTAAAGCCAGTGATGGAGAAATGAGCCTGCGTGTGTGGATAAATAAAAACATCTTTGGTTTTCTTGGGCATACCATTACTACTAATCTCCAGGAATAAGCAAGAATGTAGTCATCGCGTACGGGTGACATTCGGTACCGACAGAGCCTGTGCGGCAAGCTCCCCAGCTACCAATGGGAAAGCCTTTGGGAGCAGTCCACTACAACTGCGCTGCTGCCTTCCCGCTCTTCTAACTGACTCTCCTCGGTTCTCTCTTTTCCTTGGAGCCAATGGGATCACTCCTGTACCCACTGAAATGCTGCCTTCATCTTCACTCGTATCACTGTTACCTCATTCTTATCATTATTCTATCACTAATCTTTCTATGTCTAATCTACTTCTATCTTGATAAAAACAAAGAAAAAAAAAGCTTTCCCTCAGGACATTTTCTTTGTGCTTTTCTCTTCCTCTGAGGTCCTCACCAGGTCTACCCTCTGAGGCAACATGGAAAAACCTACCTGTGGGTTTAAAAAATGTACGAAGTGCTCTGGCACAATATCAATAACCGACAAACATGACTGGTGCCTCAAATGCCTTGGCCCCCCTCAGGTCCCCACAGAGTGCGCACTCTGCAAGCATATGATAAAACGAGGCCTCTGGTATCGAGCCAAGAAGTTTGAAGAGCTCTTCCCAGCAGACACCTTCTCCTTGGCCTCAACCTCCTCGAGGGCTTCCTCTGACTCCAAGCATTTGAAAGACTCCAGACATGTGAGAAAAGATCCTCTTTCCCGCACTCCCAAGGAGAAGTTGCTGCCCCAGGAGCCCTCGGAGACTCGGAAGTACCAAGGCAAGAAGATGGACCACTCTGGTAGGCCAAAGACATCGAGGGAGTGGTCGAGGGAGATGTTCCGAAGTGTTCCTGTGCTCACCAGGAATCGTCCCGGATGTTATCTGATTCCTGTAATAGGTCAAGGCATCCCCAGCAGGAGGAATCCTCCTAAACCTCAGCTGGACCTCAAGAGGTACCCAGACTGCCCACCTCCGGGGAGCCTCCAATGCCATGCCCAGGTCCGGTGGCGGCTAACCCTACTCCATTCGATGACCAGGCACCAGAGATGTCGTCGAATCAATGCATGCTGAATCTGGAATGCACCCTAGCAGCTCTACTAGCAGTCTTGATGCACCTAACACCATCGGCCCCGATGTCATTGCAGACTACATTGGCACTGACATTAGGGTCGCAAGTCGGCCCAGTGCCGTTGTCTATGCCGCCATCGACCCCCAGTGTCGATTCCACCTGCGATGTGTCTATCTTCCCCGATGCTGGTACAGTCGCTGATGCCACTGCCCTTGCTGATGCTGATACCTTCTCTGATGCCCGGACCTTCCTCAATACTGATGCCGATGCCTGCACCGCTGCCTTTGGCAGACGCATCCTCTTCCATGCACCGTGCAGAACCGGAGAACATTGACCTGTGTCGCTACTCTAAACACCGGTGATACTTTCTGGGATCTGACTCGGAATCCTCCGACTCCAACCACAAATCCCTGGACTCTGACGACCTCAGAGATGTCATCTCAGAACCTTCACCACCACAGGCTAGTACCAGAAGGAAATCCCCGCCAGAAGATGTCTTTCCAAGAATTTATAAAAGACATGGTGGTGGGTCTCTCCATTCCTGCTGCTTCGGAACCAGAGCCCAGGGCAGAAAAACTCGAGTTATTACAATATCTCACTGCACCGAAAGAAGCAACCATCTTATCGGTGCACTGCATACTGCACAACCTGATGCTTCGAATGTGAGAAACACAGTTATCCATCACTCCCATAAGTTGACGTCTCGATACCATGTACTGAGTCCCCGAGTGCCCTGGCTTCCAGAAACCACAACTCCCGCACCACTCCATCGTGGTTGGAATCGATGTGTCATATAAAGAGTGCCAAGAACCATGTCTTGGTTCCTCCGGAACGTGAATCAAGATCCCTTGATTCCTTCATGAGGTGCACCTTCCAGGCCTCCATGCTCGCCAGAAGGATCAACTCATTCACCTTGTATATGGGGGTGTTCCTTAAAGAGTTGATCAAAGACTGGGAGGGCTTCCTGCCGTTCCTCCCTGAAGAGAAGTGTCCTGCCTTTCAGGCAGTTCTCGCCCACAGTCAAAATGTCTCTAAATTCGTCAACAGAGCAGCTTTCGACACCTTCAAATCGAATAGTAGAATCTCCTCCATAGCCATAGGGGCGAGACGGTTGGCTTGGCTCAGGCGTTGGACTAAGAACAGTGGGTGTAGGACAAGTTGGCCAATATCCCCTGTACAGGTGAAAACCTTTGTGGAAAGAATTGGAGGGAAAAAGTGGGAGAACTTGAAACCGACGACATCACCCTCAAGAGGTTGTCAAGAAAAACTTTGGATCCCTCCGAAAAGAGGGCTCAGACAAAAAAGGCCTTCTATCGAATAAAGAGGAGATACTACCCAGCCTACTCCCAACCAGCCTACCCTCCACAACACAAACAGGGAGCTAAGCAAGCCAAAAAGCCATGGTTGACCAAGCAAACATCTCAACCTCAACCAGCTGCCTCAGCACCATCTTTTTGACTCTTACACGGGGAGCATGGCCAGTCCCATCCATACCATTTCAAGAAGGCTCTCAAAGTTCATCTCTCAAAGAAGGACTATAACTTCCGAAAAATGGACACAGTCCATTGTCCAAAAGGGATACAATCTCAACTTCAGAGAATTAACCCCTTATCATTTCAGGAGACAAGCCCTATCCAAAAACTCTCTTGACACCTTTTTACACCTTGAGATTGCCTCACTGCTCTCTCAAGGAGCCTTCGAACCGGTCTCCCTCCAACAACATTGCAGAGGATTCTACTCTCCCTATTTCCTCATTTCAAAGAAATCAGGAGGCCTCAGACCCATCCTAGACCTCCGAGATCTTGAATTTTTATTTTATGAGGAACTTGAGATGATCTCCTTGGGAACCCTCCTCCTTCACCTGCAGCAAAATGTCTGGCTTTGCTCACTAGACCTCAAAGAGGCCTACACTCACGTTCTAATCCATCCTTCTCTCACAGGCAATTTGTGTGCCAGGAGAGACATTATTAATACAGGGTGCTCCCCTTCGGCCTCACTTCAGTGCCAAGAGTCTTCACAAAATGCATGGCCATCATGGCAGCTCATCTTTGGATCAACCATGTCTACGTCTTCCCCTACTTAGACAATTGGCTCATAAAGACAGACTCTCCTCTGCACAACACAAAACCATAGACCTCCTACAGTCCCTAGGCTTTGTAATCAACTTTCCAAAATCACAGCTGGTTCCGACACAAAGACTGGAGTTCATAGGAGCTGTCCTGGACACTGTCCAATGCAAGGCCTTTCTCCTATAAGACTGTATGCAGAGACTTCTACTATTAGCAGAGACCATGCGGCAATGCCAGTCTGCTCTGGCACGATCCTTCTTACAGCTGCTGGGCCACATGGTCTCCACAGTACACATAGTTCCGAATGCCAGGCTGCACATGTGCCAAACACAGTGGACTCTGTCAACCCAGTGGACACAAGCCACCAAAGTCTGCAAGCATCTCACCACACATGGTACAATCACGCCAATGATGGATAACCCCTGAAAATCTCCTCAAAGGATCACCATTCTGCCCTCCCTCCCCCCCCCCCCCACTTCAGCGTACCCTAACAGATGTGTCCAAACTTGGCTGGGGAGCTCACTTGGACACACTCTCCATGCCAAGACCACTGGACTACCCTTGAGTCCACACAGCAGATAAACCTCTTGGAACTTTGAGCTGTTTTGAGTGCTCTCCAAGTCTTCAAGCATCTTCTCGCCATCAGTTCTGTTCTTGTAAGAACAGACAATCAAGTGGCCATGTTCTGTAACAACAAACAAGAGGGTATGGGCTCTCTTCCCCTCTGCACGGAGGCATGCCAGATCTGGCACCAAGCTATTCAGCATCACCTACTGCTCAGGGCAATCTACATTCCAGGTCAGGGCAACCTGCAGGCAGACAAGCTCAGCAGACTGCTCCATCCTGCTCAAAACCTGGGGAACTCTGTGGATAGACTTATTTGCTACTCAGTGCAATGCCAAACTTCCCCGCTTTTGCTTGAAGCTGCCAACAAACCTCAGTCTGTCCAACGACGCCTTCATGATTCCTTGGAATTGGGGGCTTTTCTATGCATTTCTGCCAGTGCCACTCTTCCTGAAAACACTTTTCAAATTCCTGGAGGACAAGGGTACATGATTCTCATAGCCCCTTTCTGGGCCCGCCAACCCTGGTTCCCCCTCCTCCTTCAACACTCTCAAACTCAAGCAGTCCTGCTGGGATCCTCACTAGTTCTCCTCTCAGAAAGACTGAACACTTTTCCATCCCAACCTCCGATCCCTTCACCTAACAGAATGTCTCCTGAAAGTCTAGCATTGCGTCATCTTCCTCTCTCCATGGAGGTCAAAAATATTCTCCTCAATGCCAAAAAAACTTCCACGAGAAAGGCTTATTCACTAAAATGGCACGGATATGATGCATAGTGTTCAGAAAATGCGTACAATTCTTTTCAGACATCTGTTACGTTGCTACTCCACTACCTCTGGCACCTCTCTTCTCAAGGCCTCAAATCATCCTTGATAAAGAGTCCACCTAAGTGCAGTCTCAGCTTTCCATGACCCAATGAATGATAAACCCATCTCCTGACTCCTTAGTTGCATGGTTCATGAGAGGTCTCCTGCTTATCAAACCGCTTATCTGCCCACCCCCAGTGGCATGGGATCTCAATGTCATTTTAGCTCAACTGCTCAAACCATCCTTCAACCCATTAGCCACTGCTCCACTATGCTACATTTCTTGAAAAGTATTCTTCCTCATAGCCTTAACTTCAGCCAGACGAATCAGTGAGCTGCAAGCTCTAGTGGCTCACGCGCTCTACCCATGTTTCTACCATGACAAAGTGATTCCACAAACACACCTTTACTTCCTCCCGAAAGTGGTCTCTGTCTTCACATCAATCAATCAATCATCCTTCCAGTTTTCTTTCCCAGACAACATGCCTCCCAGGCGGAAGCCACTCTGCATACTCTGGATGCAAAAGAGCTCTGGCTTTCTACATACAAAGAACAGAAGCCATAAGGAAGTCATCTCAACTTTTTGTCTCATTTGACCAAGCTCATCTGGGACTTCCAGTTTCTAAACATACCCTATCGTCGTTGATATTGGACTGCATATCTTTCTGCTACAACAATGCAGGATTATCCCTCACTGGACACGTCACTGCACACAATGTTTGAGCAATGTCCACCTCTATGGCGAACCTACACACAGTACTGATCGCTGAAATCTGCCAAGCTGTTACATGATCTTCCATCCATACCTTCGCAGCCCACTACTGCTTGGACAAGAACTCCTGTCGGGATGCGGCCTTCAGTATCTCTTTGGAACATAAGATGACTCCTACCTCCCCAGCCTGCTTCAATCCAGATCTCCGTGCTGGGGATGTCGAGGTCAACGAACCTATCCAAGTTCCAACCCCCATGAGATTTGGGAGCTAGGGAGTCCATATGTGAGGACTACATTCCTGCTTGTTCCTGGAAGTAGCGTAGTTACTCACCTATAGCAGGTGATCTCTGGAAACAGCAGGAATTTAGTCCTCGCAACCTGCCCACCTCCCCGAGGAGTTGTAGGGTTCTCTTCTTCTTTCTACTCTCCTTTCTCTTCAGCTATACACTCAACTGCGGAGAGTCAGTTAGAAGAGTGGGAAGGCAGCAGTGCAGGCGCAGTGGACTGCTCCCAAAGGCTTTCCTATTGGTAGCTGGGGAACTTCCCGTGCGGGCTTCGTTGGTACCTGACGTCACCCATACGTGAGGACTAAATTCCTGCTGTTCCCGGAGATCACCTGCTACAGGTGAGTAACTACGCTTTCTTAACTTTTCACTGAAGAAAAATTTGTTCAGGTCCCTTAGATCTAGGATTGGATGGTATCTTCCCATTGTCTTTGGCACTAGGAAATACTTCAAATAAAATCTCAGTCCTTCTTGCTCTAGTGGGACAGGGTAAAGAGTTCCTAAAGTATTTTCTGATGATGAGAGTTGATTGTGTGGAATCTCAGTGGGCAATCGAATATTTATTTTCTTTATTTTACATTTCTAGACCGCACTTCTGAAAAACACTCATTGTGGTTTACAAAACACTTATCATAATACAGACCAATACAAATAGATGCAATCTGTACCTCTCCCAGACTATTTTCAAGACCCAAAAGCTATAAAATCTAGAAACAAAAGGCTCAAATCACTTCACCGGTTCCCTATCCATTTCTGCATCCAGTTCAAACTTCTCCTACTGATCTATAATGCGGCTCCTCCGTACCTTTCCTCTCTAGCCTCACCCTACACCCATCCTCAGGAACTCTGCTCCTCTGACAGATCCCTTTTATCTGTGCCCTTCTCTGCCACTTCCAACTCCAGCCTTTGTTTGTTCCACTTTGCTGCTGCATATGCCTGGAACAAACTACCTTTTCTAATTATTGAAATCCAGGTTAAAATCCACCTCTTTGAGGCTGCTTTTGGATCCTAATGCCCCTCACACTCTTGTTCACCACTTATGTGTATCTTATCATGCCCTAAGCCCCAGTTTTGTGATGTTGTTTCTTCATTAGATTTTAAACTCTGATGAACAAAGATTGCCTCTTACATCTATATGTACAGCACTGCATATGCCAGTAGTGGTAAGGCCAGTGATCTACACAGAGGTCCTAGCTTCCTTTCCTGGGGCCACCAGAGAGGGGAATTGGAGCTCTTGCCCTTTTGGGAGTAGATTTGATGACCATGGAGTGGTGCAGCAGCTGAAGCTTTTCAAAATAGGGAGCTTTCTGGACTCTGCATGGAGTTTACCTTCCTGTTGACTGCAGGCACAGAAGGGGGGGGTGTCGGCTACATTCTCATTTGCCGTTTCTGAAGGATGTGGTACATGGGCAGTCACCCCTTCCTTAGGCCAATGGAGGTTATCTAACTCCTTTGCCATTCCAGTTCATACTGCTAGACCAGTCCAGACAAACGGGTTATGCACCCCTGCCAGCAGATCTTGGAGACAGAGAATTCTACCAGAGCTCTGATAGGCTGGAGCCTGGTGATATAATCCTACCCCTAGGGGTCTCTCTCTGTTTTTCTCTGTCTCCAGCAGATCTGGATGCTTTTTTTTATTGTTCCTTCAAACAAAATTTAAAATGCTTTATTTCTTTGTGATTTCTCTTGGAGAGATTATGCCCTGAGTTGCCAGTGTACTTATCTGAGCACCAGGATGATTCCAGCTGAAGCTCCTGTGTCCTCTGTCACAGTAGAGATCGCTGATGTGCAGACTCCCCAGCACTAGTCATGAGGGCTATTTAGCTGGATGATAAGCCTCCTAAAATCCAGTCCCTGGGGCTGATTTTAGTGGTGAGGCAGCTGGCAGTGGTTTGAGCAGCGGTCCGTGGCTTCTCTGCACTTTCGGTACTGTAAGTATAGAAACTGTCTTTCTCCCACTGCTGTCTGCAACTCTGTGGTAACTCAATTTATTTTTCTTGATTTTTCAGCGATTTTAGGCATTTCTCTCATGCCTGCAACCCTCCCACCTTCTCCTTTGACTTTTTAAGTTAATTCCTTAGTTTTTGGGGGTTTTAATTCACTCTTTTGAGGTTTATGTTTGCCGGCGGCCATTTTGAATAGCTAATGAGCCCCGGTTTTTGGCGGGAAGCCAGATTCCTTCTCTGCTGGCTTCTAACAGCTATATTGCTGTTTAAGTTTTTTTTTTCCACAACACTTGCTAGCTGTGAGTTGTGAAGGGGTTCCTTTTTCTCTGCCTATGTATTAACATAATGAGTAAAAAGTACGGAAGGCATGAATAGAGAACAGGATGCAATTCAGAGCCACAGTACAATGCTAAGTCACTGACGAATGGTGCAGGGCTCATGGGTTCCATCCCCCACTGTGCCCAATAAAGAAGGCTGGCTGAGGCATTACCTATTATGGGGAATATTGTTAAATGCCTGTTCCTGCGGGACGCAGTTATTTGTTTTTAGTTCTCACTATGCCTTATTCAGGTTTACGCTGCATAGGCTGTCAGAAGAAACACAGGGACCTCATGAATCAGCTGTGCTCTTCCCCCAGCATCTTGCTTCCCCAGATGAACTTGGGTACTCCTGAGCTTGGCTTCAGTGGAGCTCTCTATTGGCTTTACGCTGCGCTCAGTCTTTCCCACGAGAGTTTGGACGCCTCCAGGAAGTTCAGGTATCATTTTCTGAAAGAAAACTGTGAGTAGCCTGTTTTTTTCTTACTTGCCCCAGCTGCTCTGGGATGATTTCAACTGCATCCGGACCGGCTGCCTCTGAGTTTTGAAGTTCCTGCTTTAAATTTTTAATCCACAAACTGCAGCCGGGTTACTTTGTACGTCTTACTGAATATTGTACCTGTCTTATTCAATATACCATTTGATTGGAATTTTACGTCAGTGTTTTGGATCCTGACTGTTTTGGGCTCGGCCTAATTAAGCATACTCACTGTAATCTTCATACAGCTGGGTTTCAGCTTCTACATCCCTCCCCAGAAACACCTTTCAGCCCTACCATGGAGGTCTGAGTGGCTGCAGAGGGATCACACTCTAATTTCCCTACTTTCAGTCACTGTAATTGCCTTACCCTGACTTTGAAAGTTTCTCTGTGCCAGCACAGTGAATGACTGACAGTTCCCTTCTCAGCTCAGTGAATACCTGACAGTTTTTTCTGTGCCAGCGGCCATTTTGTTTTTCTCTTCAGTGTTTCTTTTTGGAGGAAACAGCTCTAGACAGCAGTTTCCACACATTTCAACATGCTGTGGAGTTTCAAGATCCTTTTCTTGAAGAGTCCTGGGTTTCCCTGAGCCTACCTTGCTTTTTGTTTTAAATGCTAAAAAAAAACAAAAAACACAAGAAGAGGAAAGGTGGTTTAAGTCTCTACAATGCTTCTTTCTCTGGCTGTCTTATATGAGATATGTAATCAGCCGAAGGGGGCATTAATAGATTGCTTGTGTTCCACCTGCACGCTGCATCCCGGAGACTTTCCCCATTCCCACTGCGCTGCTAGCTGGGTTCATCAGCACCTTATCTCCCCCCTCCTCAGAGCCCCTGCTGCAGGATCTTCCTGCAGGAGAAGATTCAGTCAGCTCCCATGTCGCTTCCACAGCCGCTGGAGGCCACAGCAGCCTTGACTGACAGTGCCTTCCTCACACTCTTCCATCTGGCATGACGCCTGTGAATTTTGGAGTCTTTTGGATTATCTCCTACACCTGCCCAGTAGCAGGCGAGCATCTGGCGTGGTCTCGCAAGGGGTCCCATAAGTCCTCAGACCTTAGAGCAGTACGTCCTCCTTGGGGCGTAGCATGTGCCTTGCGGGGTACTATGGATATTCAAGAAGACTTTAAATCTTCGGAGGTCAGCCCTGACTCGTTGGAGTACGGAGATAGGGAATATTCTCCGTCTGTTTTCTTCGCTGACGGTTCTCAGCCTTTTTCGGTAAGAGGAGTTGCCGGCTCTAATCACACAGGTGATGGAGTCGCTCCCCCTAGCCGACACGCCTGCTCCTCCGGATTCTCAACTCCGGTTGCAGCCGGATCCCATTTTCGAGAGCATTCGTATGGCACGCGGTATTGGTCGGTTATACCCTTGGTCTCCCTTTCACTTGGACCGTTGGCTGACATACCCGACAGTTGATGCATTCTGACCAGGGTCATCAGGCATACCACACTTCCGGTTGAGGGCGGAGAGGCGCTCCGCGACCAGCTAGACCTGAAGAGTTGGGAGACTGCTACAGTCCGGTTTTCCTTCTTGCAGGTGTGCGGAGGTCTGGCAGCTCGGGCCTCCCTTCGATGGATTCCGCAGCTTCCAGGTGTTCCCGAGTTGGTTCATTTCGAATCCATCGCTGCATTCTGGGCAGAGGCATTCTGTGATCTCTTGCAGCTGTCAGCTCGCTTCCTAGCACCGGAGTCGGTAGCTCGGAGATGGCTCAGCCTGCGTCAATGGGCAGCGGATGTTGCTTCATTTAAAGGCTCCAGCGTTTAGATGCCATTCGTCCCAGTCCACCGTTGGAAGGAGGACTGGGCCGTTACTCTGTCTATTTTGGAATGCTTCAGGTCCTGGATTTTCTCGGGGCTGGGTGCGACACTCGTAGGGGACGGGTGTTTCTACCTCAGGAACATTTTCAGAAGATCTCTCTTCAGCTCCGCCGCTGCTTGGATCAAGTGGCGCCTCGGCCTTGGGGCTACCTTCAACTCTTGAGGTCCATGGCAGCAACGATAGCCCTCATTCCGTTGGCAAGAGCGCTCTTGCGCTGCTTGCCGATGGCGCTTCTATCTCGTTGGTCGCCGGTATCGGAGAGTTATCGAATCCGGTTGCCTTTGCTTCTGCCGGTGCGCCGCAGCCTCCGCTGGTAGCTTCAGGCACACAATCTTCTACGGGCGGTCCCTCTGGAGTCTCTGCGCTGGATCTTGATGACGCCAATCGCCGACCTCTCCGGTTGGGGAGCGCCTTGCGGCTTAGCCTCGGCGCAGGGGAGTTGGTCACCTCGCGAAGCCCAAGGGTCTATCAGTCCTCTCGAGACGCGGAAAGTGCGCTTCGCCCTTCTTCAGTTTCAGCCTCTAATGCGGCGGTGTGCGGTTCGGATCCTGTCCGACGCCACGACGGTTGCTTACCTAAGCCGCCTAGGCGGCACGCAATGTCCAGATGTCTCACAGGAGAGGCGTTTGCTCCTCCCGTGGGCGGAGGAACATCTTCATGCTGTCGGCACAGCAATCGCAGGCGTGAACAATGTGTAGGCCGATTTTCTCACCCGGCACTCTCTGGAGCCCGGGGGCTGGGCTCTGCAGCCGGATGCGTTCCGGTCCATTGTTCACCTGTGGGGACTACTGACCATGGATCTAATGGCTACGGCGCAGACTGCCACGGCTTCGCTGTACTTCGGCCATGGGAGGGACGAGGGAACACACGGCATAGATGCTCTCTCTCAACCGTGGCCGATTCATCTTCTCCTGTGTGTTTTCCCTCCCTGATCCGTGATATGCATGGTTCTCCAGCGGCTCCGAGACCGTCGCGACCCTGTACTCCTGCTGGCTCCAAATTGGGCTCGCGGACCATGGTATGCGGATCTCTTCCGTCTGTCTGGGGCGTCGATGCTCCACCTCGAGGCGTTTCTCGGCCTTCTGTTTCAGGGACCGGTGGAGATGGAAGACCCGGCTCCTTACTCGCTTACGGCCTGGCAATTCCACACCGCCGGTTTGCTCGCTACGGCTATTCGCCTAGCGTGGTCGTGACGCTTCTCACGGCGTGGCGGTCTACCACGACGCTGACTTACGCTCGGGTTTGGCGTCTCTTGATGGTTGGTGTTCGCGAAATAACCTCTCATCCTGGTGTTGCGGTGTTCCGGATATCCTGTCCTTTTTACAGGCCGGCGTGGATAAGGGATTAGCGCTCGATTCCTTGCGAGTACAAGTGGTCGCCTCAACTTGTTTTCAGGGTCCTATAGCGGGGCGATCGATAGCTTCGCATTTGGATGTGTCTCGGTTCCTCCTCTGCGTTGGCCTGTACAGGCGTGAGCTCTCGTGCTTGTCCTCTGTGCCCTCGTTGCTCCTCCCTTTGAGCCTCTGAGGGCATGTTCTCTTCTAGATTTGACTCTGAAGGCAGTCTTCTTGGTGGCCATAACTTCGGCACGCCGTCTTTCTGAGCTCCAGGCTCTCTCGTGTCGACATCCCTATCTCTCGTTTTCCTCCGAAGGCGTTTCTCTGAGAACTGTCCCTTACTTTGTTGCCCAAAGTGCTGACGCCGTTCACTGTTGACCAGCCTCTTTTCTTTCCGTCTTTAACAAAGGTGCTGTGTGACCAGTGGTCGGTCTCCGTTGCGGGCGGTGGACCTTAAGAAGGTTCTTTTTCGGTATCTGGGGGTCGCGGAACCCTTCCATATGACTGTTGCTCTTTTGTCTTGTTCGCGGGTTCTCGTCGGGGATCCGCAGCCTCCGAATCTACCATTTCTAGATGGGTTACGGAGGCCATTGAGGCGGCGTACCTTCTTCTGGGAGAGCCAGCTCCACTGGGACTCCGTGCTCACTCCTCTCGGGCGCAAGCAACTTTGTAGGCCGGGAGGTCTCATGTAGTTCCTCTCGATATTTGCCAGGCGGCAACTTGGTCGTCGCTGTCCACCTTTGTCGGTCATTATAGGTTGGACGTTCATGCCCGTCAGGAGGTCCGTTTTGGAGTTGCTGAGCTGTCGGCGGCCTTGCCCCCCCTTGAATGCAGGTAGCTTGGGTACTGCCCGTTTGTCTGGACTGGTCTAGCAGTATGAACTGGAAGGAGAAATTTCACTTACCGTTAATTTCCTTTCCTGGAATACTGCTAGACCAGTCCAGGACCCGCCCTGCTGTTGGTTGGAGTGCCGCTGGTGCAGTGCAGCCGCCGACCGCGGTTCTTCTCTTTGCCGGTATGCCTCGCCATGGGCAGTCCATGGGTTCGTAGGTGGATACTGTTTTCAGCTCTAGGGAGTTCTTCGGCTCCCTTGTATATAGTTCACTTGAGACCCTCTGGGGTGATGTTACAGTTCATGTTGCATTAGCTTGTGGACATAACTGAGGGAGACCCCTAGGGGTAGGATTATATCACCAGGCTCCAGCCTATCAGAGCTCTGGTAGAATTCTCTGTCTCCAAGATCTGCTGGCAGGGGTGCATAACCCGTTTGTCTGGACTGGTCTAGCAGTATTCCAGGAAAGGAAATTAACGGTAAGTGAAATTTCTCCTTAACTCCTTCTCTGATTCTAATGGAAATGGAACAGACTTGGCCATTTCCCTAACAAAATTGTGGAAGGAAGCTCCTCAGGCAGATTTGCAATGCTTATAATTAGGGTGGGACTCAAGGAGATCCCCACCTCTGAGAAGTCAGAGTCAAATTCAGATTCCACAGAGCACTCATAATCTAACTCAGATAAATACTCAGAGTCTCTGCCTGGGTCAACCTCTATCTCATCATGGAAGGAGGCCTCATGGCACACCGTGGAGGGGGCAAAAGGCTTTATTGAGTATCCTGAGAGGTCAGAACCTTACAGATGTTTCAGTAGTTGCCTTCTTTAGGGGCTTGTGACCTCAAATTAAATGATAAAATCATAAATACAGAAAAACATAATACAATATAAAAGGGGAGACATAAAACTAGGAAAGAGTGATATATAGATATGTAACATAAGGATTGTATATAAACAATACTCTAAAGTGGCACATACATGCAATCAAAAATCAATCCAAAACCTAGAAGAAAATCATTAATTAAAATTAGACTCAATTAACATTGCATATTAAATACAGATAAAAAGTTAATGCAGAGCAAGAATGTAAATAGGACAAGTAATATAGAAAGATATTGTACATGTAAACTCACCTACAGAGGGGGATTACTGTATCTTGGCACTCGCCAGGAATTACATCTAAAGCAAAGCACTAGAGAATAAATGCATAGTAGTCAACAACCAATAAATGCTTGCTCAAGATGCTGAAGTGTATGTGAGCTATGTAGGCAATAGAGAACATGCACTAATAAGCTTGAAAAACCTGAAGGAATTGTACAACTAAAGGAGCGTCAGAAGGAGCTTGAGAAGTGGAGGGAGCCTGCCAGTCACAATGTAGAATCACACGAGAGATCAAATCATACCCAAGCGTGAAAAAGAATAGCTCAAAAACATAAAAAGGAGTGTTCTGGCATGCTATTAAAATATATAACTGATATTGAGATTTTAAAAGTTAAAATTATATTAAAAATTATAATATGCAGAAAAAAGGGGGGAAATAGCCCAGATCAAGGGGAGGGGGGGGGGGCAGAGAGGCTTGGAAAGCAAAACAAAAAACATCAGCAGAAACTGCTCACGTTTTAAGGTAATAAATTTAAAAAAAGGAAGGGGGGGGGGGGTAGGTGGTGGTTGTCTCAATGGTCTAGTCTAGGAATAAAACAGAGAGGAACTGTCAGAACCACAAATTCTAAAGTGCAAAAAATACAGAGCCTACACTGCCTAGCCAAAGTTAGAAATACAATAGTGCAGAAAACTGTCCAAATTAATGGCACAATTGCAAAGAAAACAAAAAGAAACCTGCAGTAGTGCAGAGAGCTGTCAGAATTAATGACATAATCTGAAGGAAACTTAAAAATTTCAGCCTGAACCAACCCATGGGATACCAAAAAGGGACCCCTAGCATGCATGTGTACTCACTAGAGGTAAGATTGTAAGAAAATAAATCTCACAAACCTGATAGGAACAGTCCAAGCAGCATACAAAACACAGAAAGTGCTAAGGATGCTGTTGTGCACATTGAAAACCAGATGTAATGATGTGAAGTGACGTCATTCAATAATAATATGATTCAGTGCCACTGAATATCTCAGAGTAATGCCTATTTATTTATTTAACAGGTTTTTTTATACCGCTTTATCATTTCAGTCGAAGTTGTTTACATTGTAACAAACATGATAATGTGCATATGCCCTGATGCTAACAGCTAGAGCATCAGGATGTGTTGGGGATGTTCCGGGTGCGGTACCCAAGGATAACCATGCAGCAACGATATTCAGCTGCTGTCCGATTATCCCTCAGCCGTGAAAGTTAGGCGCAGCAAAAGCTGTCCTAACTTTTGCCGCTAACTAGGCAATGACTGAAAATCACAGTTTCCTGATTAGCTTCTGCAGCTGTGCGGCAAATTCAGATATTCAATGCCGGTGGCCAGATATGACCCCAGAATGAATATCCAGGGTTAACATTTGTCTGCAATGGCTATACGCCTTAGAGACAAATAGCCGTTGCAACTCAATATCAGGCCCATAATCTCTGTCACGCTTCCTCTCCAAGACTCCCTTTCCTGGTGGCTGCATCATTTCAATCTAGCAAAACGTCTTCCCTTCCAAATTTTCCCCTATCAAAGGTTTGATGACAGACATGTCCAAAAATGGCTGGGGAGCTCATATAAGTAGTTCCACATACAGGGCCTGTGGTCCACCTAGGAAAGCCTTGACCAAATCATTTTTCTGGTACCGAGATCAATATTGAATGCTATGATGACTTTCAGAGATTGGTTGGTTGATCAAATTATCATGATCTAGATGGGCAATCAGGTTGCGATATAATACATAAACAAGCAGGGAGGAACCACTTTGTACCTCCTGTGTTGGGATTTGGTCAGTATATGGAGCTTCGCCATATCCCATGGGATGATGCTCAGAGCCACATACCTATCAGATGAGAAAAGCATCCTAGCAGAAAAACCGAGTTGTATCCTTCAGCCTTACAAATGAATCCTAAACTGAGAAGCGGCTCTTCCTCTCTTTCAAGAATGGGGCACCCCCTTGATAGATTTGTTTGCTTACTCCTTGGAACAGGCAAGAACCTCAGTTCTGCTCCATGTTGGGGACACATGGCAAATAGCCTCAGATGCCTTCCTACACTAGAGAGAGGGTCTTCTATATGCGTGGATGGACATTAGTTCTGAATGTGGTATTTTAAGTGCAATTAAATAAATATGCATATTCTCCTGAAAGTGAGAACTCTCCTGAAGCTCGAAGACTATGGGGCATGCTAATTCCCATAGCACTTTATTGGCTCTGGTAGCCATGGTTTCCTCTTTTGAGAGAGCTTTCCATCAGGGACTTGATTTGCCTGAGCAACTCACCAAGTCTTACGCAGAATCAGAGCTTTGTTGCACCCCAACAACAGGGCCCTAGCCCTCGCAGCTTGGATGTTGAGAGGGTAACTTTTCCATTCTGAACCTGCCATTTAAGGTTGCCTCATCCTCCTGGCCTCCAAAATGGATTCCACAAGGAAGTATATGGACTCAACTGGAAGAGATTTACCATGTGGTGTGACGGGTTAGCCTTAGACCATATCTTGTGTCCCACACAAAAACTGCTTGAGTACATTCTACTAAGCAGGGTTGAGCCTGGTTAGTACATGGATGGGAGACTACTTGGAATACCAGGTGCTGTAGACTTGCTTCATGGAAGAAAGGCCAGGCAATCTACTTCTGGTCACACGTTGTCAAGCAAGCCCAGGGATGGATCGCTAGGAGTCAGCATTAACTTATCGGCATTCAATATAACTACCACCTACATTTGTCTGAGTTAGGGTTAAAAACCAACTCTGTGAGGGTTCACCTCAGTGCAATTGGCACTTATCACCATTTTGTAGAAGGTAAACCCATCTCTCTACATCCTTTAGTTGTTCATGTTGTGGTAGGCTATGGCCTATATAATAGCCGGTACATGTATGAGAGGCCTGCAAGCTAGGTCTGAGTCCCCACCCCCACTTAGAAATAGTAGTGCTGAGAAAGATCAGAGTCAGTGAAGGTCTGAGGATCTGCCTTGAACCGCTCTAAACTGCTTTTGATAAGTTTGTGTAAATCCTTATTCAATTCTTTTATGCTGATGATAGATATGTTCCAGTGTTTTGCATTCTCACATTCTCTGAGCCTAGAGATGACCTTGTAGTAGGGATGTGTTTATGTCTAGAAACTGAGCCTTTGTTAGAATAGCCTGAGAAGGGGGAACAGGGTGTTAGGCCCAGAGAGGGTCCCCGATTGGATAGATGCAGGGGGCGTTGGGACCAATAGAAAGTTTGCCTGTATCAAACTGTGAATCTTGTATATAAGGAAGTTGTTCCTGTTCTCCATTGCTCAGTCCTTTTTGAAGCTTTGACTAACTGGGCCATGTGCACAATAAATTGGCTTGGATCTCTGAACTGACTCCTGGTATTATTTATTGCATGCTTATAAGCTGCTACATATTCTTGGTGCATTGGGCGGGAATGTGTGAGTGGGGGATGGTATGCAAGTGATTATACCACGACTTCTCGCCTCAAGAGGTTTGGTCCGGCTGGTGCCACACCTGACTGATCGCAGGGGAGCCTCTGGCGCCGCCCGCTCCTCTTGTATCGGGGGGGGGGGGGCTCCTCCTTGCCTCCGCAGGTTGCTGGTTCTGGCTGGCCAACACCTCCGAACCCGAGGGGAGTCCAGGATCCAACCCATGTACTGGTTGATATCGGGAACCGGATCCGGTGAGTAGCAATTTTCTGCTAATCAGTCAGTCTGTCAGCCCGTCGGGAGACTGGAATAAGCGCTTGAGAGTCTGATCACCTCTCGGGGTGGTCCTAGTAGGTCTCAGAAGTTTTAAAGGTATAAGCAGCGACTGAACCCACCAACCCCTCAGCCAGTCAGTCAGTCAGGTTTTATTGGGATTTATTCTGTTTATTGGGATTTATTTACGTTGGAATTTAATTCTGTCTTGAATGTCTGCGTGTGTGAATGAGAGGTCTTGAATACAGACCAAGCGAGGTGCTGGCTCCTGAGTAGTGCATTGCCAGGTCGTGAAAAGGAGAAAGTGTTTGTCTCCCTTATTGTCTGTTGTTTGTATTTGGTTTTGTTATCTGTTGAAACAGTTTACCGATTGAGAAATGGTACTGAGAATGGACGAGGAGAAATAAAGCAACAAACTAACTCAGGAGTCACTTCTACGTACAAAGACAGCTGCCTCTGTGATTTTATTTTTCTTCAGCATAGAGTGAAACTGACAAGCAGAGAGAGAAGGGGCGTGTCTGTACAAAGGAATGTTTAGTATCGGTTAACCCTGTGAAGGCTTATTTTCAACGTTCTGCAGCTGGGTTAATTTGTGCTTATTTCAGGAAAATTGTACCTGTTTTATTCAATATGTTCTAATAGTGATGTTCCTTCTGCTATGGTCATGTATTATATATCATTTAATAAGAATGTTTAGTCAGAATTATTAACCCCGTTCGAGTTCCTTAACTGTTCTTGTTCGGACCAAGTGAGAAGGATTTCTGTAGGTATAATGCATTTGTGGGCTTAGCCTTGTCTTGTGTCTTTTTATGTTCAAATCTTCAGCAAGCACTGTAATGGTTCAAACAGAAATGATAGAGAAACTGCTTCTGTTTTTCCTTTGACCTTTGAAGTAGAGATTAAGAACCCTGACAGGACTATGAAGCATCCCGAGCCAGTAATACCAGATCGCGACTTGAAAATGGTTTAAATCCTGAGGGAATGTAATGTCTGCTTTCTGAACTGTACGATTTAAAGTAATTTCTTCTGCAGCGACATTGTTCAGCTTATGTGCTGATTACGGCTGGCAGTGAGTTTCCATGCTAAGTAATTTCATTCCAGCCATACGTAATAGATATGTGGCCGTCATGTTAGGAGTCATAGTTCTTTTTATTGGGATTGTTGTTATAACATGTTGCAAAATAATAGTTTTATATTTTAAGGACTTTATCTAAAGTGTTCCTATTTAGAATGAGCACACACATCCATTATGTTTAGTCTACAGGAAAATGCAGCCTGACTACCTGCCCCTTCTGTGAAAGGGAGTTCCCCTACATAGACTGGTTAAATGTTTGTGAGGGAAAAAGCCCTCCTGGATACAGCGTTGCTATGAGAAACAGTGTAGGAGATTAGTAGCAGCCACAAGGGGGGGGGGGCGGAAGTCTGAGAAGAAAAACAAAGCTGCCTGTTTATTCTGCTCCAGAATCTCCAGACATTCCACTCTGTCCGTCCCAGTATTTTTATAGGCCAGTCCCCTCAGCTCTGCCACCACCCTGGGCAGAGCCTAGGGCAGGGGGGGACACCTCCTTGCAGATGTACCCCAAGTAGTTCACCAGCCACCTCCGCAGCAGGAGGATGTGCACCCCCCCCCCCTCTTGACTGGAAGCCCCGGCTCAGTTTAAAGCACTCCGAGTGGGCCGCAGTCCACCGATGACACTACAAGTAGGGATTCATTTGCCAGTTCAGGGTTCACTCACAGCCAGCACCCGAGAACATGAAGTGGAACCCAGACAGTCCCGATTGCCGTATACCTTCAGAAGCACAATGGTCACGTTAATACCGAAAGCCAGCCAACCAGCCTTGTTTACTGAACTGAAAGATGCATTATGCATCCTACACTGAGAAGCCTTAGGATTTGATTGAACTAATGAACAGTATTATGCAGACCTATCAGCTTTGATGGCCTTAAGTGGGATCCGAATAGTGCAAGCAGCCCCCACTATATACCCCATGCAATCCAGCAGCCCAGGAGAATTTGTGTATGGTAAACGCAGCTTTTGTCAGTCAGTCCCAGAGAGATATAAGATGAAAATTACAGAAAATGAATGGATTTGCGGGTATGAATACAGCCCAGTTAATGGAAGTTGCTCAGAAAGTATGTGAATCGTGAAATTGAACGTGACAGAGAAAGTAAACGTACAATGAAGAAGAAAGCAGATCTTTTTGCTGATACTTTAGTTGAATGACGTGGAGGAGGTTTTCCTAATCGAAGGAGCAGAGGAAGTGGAAGGAGCCGTGAAAATGATCGGCCCCCACTGGGTGCGAATCAGTGCGCTCATTGCAGAGAAGAAGGACATTAGAGAAGTGAATGCCCGCATCTTGACTCCACCCCCAGGAAGGGAGGAGGGAGCACTTGGAGAACAGGGGGTTGATTTTAGAGTCATGGAAGAATAAACCGAGCACAGTGTTCCAGCAAGGGAGGGAAGCAGCTATAGAGTGAGTGGCAGCCGAAGAGAGCTACAGCATGGAAGAAGACTAGGCCAGACCGGGTTCCAAGTTTTCCCTGGGTCCCCAGGAGCCTATGGTCAGTCTTAAAATAGGGGACCAATATATGGACTTTATGGGGGATACAGGAGCAGAATACTAAAGCCAGTAGCCCCTTTGTTTTCTCGATGCATCACCATTGTCAGAGCTACTGGGGCTAAGGCCACAAAGCCTTTCTTGCAGAACCGTATGTGTGAACTAGGGGGACAGAAAATAACGCACCAATTCTTGTATATGCCTGAATGCCCTATTCCACTTTTAGGCCGAGATCTGCTTGCAAAGCTCCAGGCACAGATATCCTTTGCTGAAGGGGGAGAAATGCAAATGACTGTGAACCCAAAGCCTGCTGGATTGATGGTGCTGACTGTTCCCCGAGAAGAAGAGTAGCGGTTCTATAGTGCATCTCCAATCAAGCCAGCTAGTTCTTGTATACCTCCTAACCTTTTAGCCCCACCTGAAGTATGGGCAGAAGATAATCCACCTGGCCTAGCGAAGAACATAGCCCCTGTCATTGTCACCCTCAAGCCGGGAGCGGAACCAGTGCATGTGAAGCAGTATCCTCTTCCCCGACCAGCCAATGAAGGAATCCACTGCCATTTAATGAAACTGCTGAAGTATGGACTACTCAAGGAACACACACACACCCTTCTCCCAGTCAAGGAACCTGGGACAGGGGATTACCGCCCAGTACAAGATCTGAGGCGAGTGAATGCTGCAGCTGAAACTATACACCCAGTGGTATCAAATCCTTATACTCTCATGGGACTGATCCCCACTGAGGCTACTCATTTCACTGTCCTGGACCTGAAAGATGCCTTTTTCTGTATACACCTGGCCCCCACCAGTCAACTTTTATTTGCTTTTGAATAGCAAGACCCCACAACAAGAAGGCGGGGCCAACTCACCTAGACTCGATTACCCCAAGGATTTAAGAATTCACCTACTCTCTTCAGTACTGTTTTAAATCAGGATCTTTCAAACTACTATGTGAACCCAGGAGAAAGGGTTCTTCTCCAGTATGTGGACAATTTGCTCATAGCCACCAACTCAGAAAGCGAATATCTACAAGCCACCAGTGAACTCTTGCACCTTTTTAATGAGGCTGGATACAAAGTCTCAAGAGCGATTATGTCAAACAAGTTAAATATCTGGGATTCCAGTTGTCCAGCGGAATTCAACGCCTGAGACCAGAATGCCAAGAAGCTGTATGCAGTATTCCTGCTCCAACCACCCAATTTTGCGCTGCTAGCAAAAACCCTTGTATCAAGCTACCACAGGTATGGAAGAGTCTCCATTGGAATGGGGACCTGAACAGGAGGATGCAGCCGCTCTGATGTTATTACCAGCTCTGGGTCCAGAAAACCTTTCAGTCTCTATGTTCATGAGTCACAAGGAAATGTTCTAGAAGTGTTGACTCAATCTCTTGGATCTTAGCAACGGCCAGTAGCCTATCTGTCAAAACAATTGGATGTAGTTGCAAAAGGCTGGCCCCCTTGTTTGAGAGCTGTTGCAGCTACAGCCCTCCTCGTGAGCAAAGCAGACAAGCTCACTTTGAGACAGAATCTTCAAGTTACTGTACCGCACTTTGTTCTGACCTTTATGGAACACAAAGGAAGTTTTTGGCTCACGCATTCACGGATGTTGAAGTATCAGAGCATGTTGTGTGATAACCCCCAGATACAACTGAAGATCAGTCAAGCTTTGAATCCTGCTACGTTGTTACCAGTTGGTCTTGACCCCCCTGATCATGACTGTTTAGAAATTATGGACACTGTATTCTCAAGCCGCCTGGATTTGACTGATGTTCTTTTGGAGAACCCTGAATGGACTTTCTTTGTAGATGGAAGCAGTCTTGTCATCATTAATGGACATTGTTGCGGCGGATATGCAGTGGCGACCCTGGATCTGGTAGTTGAGTCCACAGCTCTGGCCCCAGGAACTTCAGCACAGAAAGCTGAACTGATAGCTCTTACTAGAGCACTGACAATAGGAAAAGGGCTCTGTCTAAATATGTACACAGATTCCAAGTATGCCTTTACAACCTTGCATGCACATGGGCCCTGTAAAAAGAATGAGGGTTGATAACCTCAGGAAACAAGTCCAGTAAGTATGATCCCGAGATATTGACATTATCAGATGCATACTGCCTACAGACCTCAGAATTTAGGAAGAGTAGACCGTATGAATAGAACCCTGGAATCCCAGTTATCGAATCTTTGTCAAGAGGTTCACCTGAAGTGGCCCCAGTTCTGAGTTCTATCTATAGCCTTTCTTAGTATATGCTTAGCCCCTACTAAGTTCTGTTTTGCAGAGTCTTCATATGTGGGTACAAGATCAGCTGCCCATCCATCTAACAGAACCCCTGCATCCTCTCAAGCCTGGAGTCTCGGTGTGGATCAAAGAGTGGAGCTGCTACAATGTCATTCAGGGTTTAAGCCTCCCCTAAAGTCTCCTGCAGTGTCTTAGGACCTCAAAGTAATTTTGACTCAGCTGATAAAAGCTCCTTTCAAGCCTCTAGATACCTGTGGACTGAAGTACTTGACCTGGAAGGTCTTGTTTTTCGTGGAAGTCACTTCAGAACACAAAATTAGCAAGCTCAAAGCTGTAGTAGTGCATGCACTTCTCACAAAGTTTTTCAACAATAGGGTAGTTTCTGCATACTCATCCTAAGTGCTTTTGGATTTCTACCTTAACCAGTCAATAGTCCTTCCAACATTTTCCCAAGACCCTATGCCCACAAATGGGAGAGCATGTTGCACACCTTGAACTGCATGAGAGCCATGGCTTACTATTTGACGTGGACTAAACTAAAGTCCTTAGAAAGTCCATCCAGCTTTTTGTTTCTTTTGACCTCAATAAGTTGGGGTCTGACATCAACAAATGCATTCTCAAATTGGCTATCAGATTGCATCTCTTTCACTTATGTCTAAGCAGGTCTGATGCTTGAGGACCATGTCATAGCTCACAGTGTCTATGCTATGGGTGCGTTGGTGGCCCACATACACCCAGTCTCCATAGAAGAGATTTGCAAGGCTGTAACTTGGACCACAGTCTACACATTCACATCACACTACTGTTTGTAAAGGGGGACTCCTGATGAGACAGTAGATTTAGCCAGATTGTATTTCAGAATCTCTTCAGGGATTAGAATCCAACTCCATCCCCCATTTTTTATTTTGTTCTGTGTTTCCCCATTCTGGCTGTATATTCTTAAGGGCTGACTGCCAAAAACAAAAGCTGTTTTGTTTTTTTTGTTTGTTTTTTTGTTCTTGGTGCCTGTCAGTTGAAACACTGTTTACACGTTTTTCTTATTGAGGTAGTCAGGGAATCCCATAAATGAACACTTATTCTGTCCACAAAGAAAGCAAAGTCGCTCACCTGTAGCAGCTGTTCTTCATGGACAGCAGGATAAGTCCTCACAACCCTCCCTTTTCCTTTGGAGCTGTATTCTGTTAAACTGGTTACCAGACTAAAGAGATGAGGTTTGGTGGTGGGAATATGCACATGTGGGAGGGCAGGGATTGCTCTAAAACCTTCTACAACAAGGAGTTGAGAGACGTTCCTGCATAGGGCTCTGTCAGTGACTTTACCCATATGTGAGGACTTATCCTGCTGTCCATGGAGAACACTTGCTACAAGTGAGTAAACTTGTTTTCAGATAAAATATGGTCATGGGCACCAGTAACCCATTTCTTTAAAGGCTGATTTAAAATGTTTTTAGATGTGTTTTTGCTGAATATTCCTAATAAATCTATCCAGGCATTTTCTAATGACTAGTACACTGCCATACAATAGTCTCTTCTACCAGATATGAATAATAAAATCAAAGGATTATTTTAAACGTCTCTAGTGCCTTCAGCATAGATGGTACAATAATATATATTTAACATTAGTATGAAGACTGCCTCAAGCCTTTACCAGTGGTTTTTAAATCTGTTCTATTGATCCTACTACCAGTTATATTTTTAAGATATGTACAATAAATATGTTTGTGAGATATTTACTTACTTTGGAGAAACCAGTAAATATAGGTTTCTCTTGCATGTGGAGATCCTAAAAACCTGACTGGTTTACTATGTAAATTGGACCATAGCCTCATGAATAAGTTGCCAAGTTACATACAGTATGTGTTAGTCTTATCTAGTTGGGTTTTGTGTCTACAGCACTACATTGCTATTTAAAAAATTCCATTTGGCCTTATTTTTACATTGTTAAACATTGATGCTGCAGTAGTTACTCTGTTAATCTCCAAACCTGTACTTGCCTGCTTCCTGGTTGTTACTCAATTTTCTTGTCTTGTGTCTGGCTTGTCTTTCTATTTTATTTCCTCAAATATATTTTGTTACATATTTATCATTTCAATGCTCTTTGCTGTAAAGTTGGGATCTACCCCAGTGCAAAGACTCCAAGCAGCTACTTCATTTATTATTTGGGGTATGAAATAGCAGCCTGATTGAAAAAATTAGTTATTGGCAATTTTCTTCTAAGCTAATGTTATAGAATTAAAAGAAACAAATTTTAAGTGCTCCACTTATTATTAAATGCTAGCTTTTTTAATTAGAAGATTTATATTTTTGCAATAGAAAATAACAAGGTAACGCATGAAATCCAGATGTAAATACATCTATTAATAAGGAAATAATATTATTAACATAAATACAAAATAACAGACCCTGTCAAGGAGCGAGAAAGAAAATACAACATGCCACGAGAGAATCCTAAACATTCACAAGCTCAAATCCCACACCTGCATAATAAAAGAAAAGGAAAATTAACACAAGATAAAGACTGGACAAGTATCTGGACTTTCAGAAAGTCTTTGACAAGGTCCCTCATGAGAGACTTTTGGCAAAACTAAAGAGTCATGGGATAGGAGGCAGTGTACTATTGTGGATCAGGAACTGGTTAAAAGATAGAAAGCAGAGGGTAGGGCTAAATGAACAATTTTACCAATGGAGAAAGGTGAATAGTGGTGTACCCCAGGGATCTGCTGGGTCCGCTGCTTTTTGACATATTCAGAAATGACCTGGAAAGTGGAATAACGAGTGAGGTTATCAAATTTGCAGATGACACAAAACTATTTAAAGTTGTTAAAACCCAAGAGAATTCTGGAAAATTGCAAGAGGATCTTGATAAATTGGAAGACTGGGCATCAAAATGGCAGATGAAATTTAATGTGGACAAGTGCAAGGTTATGCACCTAGGGAAGAACAACCCCCAAACTATGGTTACACGATGCAAGGTTCCACATTAGGAACTACCACCCAGGAAAAAGATTTAGGCGTCATTGTGGATACCATGTTAAAACCCTCGGCCCAGTGTGCAGCAGCGGCCAAGAGAGCAAATAGAATGCTAGGTATGATAAGGAAAGGAATGGAAAATAAAACAAAAGATATTATAATGCCTCCATATCGTTCCATGGTGAGACCGCACATTGAATATTGTGTGCAATTCTGGTCGCCGTATCTTAAAAAGGATATAGCGATTTTAGAAAAGGTTCAGAGAAGAGCGACCAAAATGGTAAAGGGGATGGAAGGATACTCCTATGAAGAAAGGCTAAAAAGGTTAGGGCTCTTTAACCTGGAAAAGAGACGGCTGAGGGGAGATATGATAGAAGTCTATAAATTAATGAACAGAGTGGAACGGGTAAACGTAGATCGATTGTTTACCTTATCAGAATATAGCAAGACTAGGGGACATGCAATGAAGCTACAGGGTAAACTAATAAAAGAAAATATTTTTTCACTCAACGTGTAATCAAACTCTGGAATTTGTTACCGGAGGATGTAGTAAAGGCTGTTAGTGTAGCTGGGTTTAAAAAAGGTTTGGACAGTTCCTGGAGGAAAGGTCCATAAACCATTATTAAGAAGGGACCCAGGATATCAATGCTTGAACCAATACAAGCATTGTGGAACCTGTGTCCCTTGGGGAAACTGCTAGGTACATATGACCTAGATTGGCCACTGTTGGAAACAGAATACTGGGCTTGATGGACCTTGGTCTGACCCAGTATGGCATTTCTTATGTTCTTATGACTTCCTGTCACCACTGGAGCCCAACCCTTCCCTGCCCTTCAAATTCTTGAAGCTACAGGGGATCCATGCAAACATGCAAAATGCTAGCTTGGATTTTACACAAAATTTACCACAGGTTCAAAATGAGAGAAAATAATTAAAAATGTGACATTCTGTGTTTAGGGAAACAACTCATGGGAAGGTGCATAGGAGGACTATCCATTTCTCTTGTGCATATAATGGGAAAAGCAAGGGACCTATATTGAAACGTAAGAGCACCTTTTTAAAAAAGTGATCTGGTAACTGGAGGCTTTAGTAGGTGAGACATACAGGAGTAGAATATGTTTGTATTGAATATTGGACCTTTTATGCACCTAGAGGAAATGGGCTATGGTATCAAAAGCCAGAATAAGGGAAAGGGGCTGCCTGAGCACTGGCCTCAACAAAATTTTATTCTCGGCATCAAGCTACTTCTACCTTGCCTGCTCCTCTAAATGCCCTGCAAAGTGGCAAGAGGTTATGTTTTCATTCCTACCACACTATCTATTCTTTGCTGACTCTGGCCACCAGCACCATATTAGAGTTAAATTTGGCAAGCAACTACTTCTTTTCTAACACAGGAAGTAGTTGCTCTCCGATTTTAACTCTATTTTTTTTTTGCTGGCCCTGGCTTTGCAAGACAGATCAAGGGAAGTGAAAAAGAAGCTCTTGCCACTCTGCAGGGTATTCAGAGGTGTGGGCGAGGTAGCCGAAGGAGGCTGATGCTGGGACAGTGGACTAACATGGGGGCTGGGAATGGGAGTATGGGGCTGGATCCGACACAGAAGCTGGGCATGGGAGAAGATGACAGATGCTAAGAGCTGGCACTAAGATAAGGGATCTGATACTGGGGCTGGGGGCTCATGCAAGGTTGGGAATGGCAGAAGTGCGCTCGTGCTGAGAAATGGTGGGGCTGGCAGAAAGGCTAACAAGCGGGTTGAGGTGGGAGAAGGGGCACTGGTTGGCAAGGGGGTAGGTGCAAGAAGAGGGAAGGGTTTAAAGATGGGTTTGCTGCTGGAGGAGAGGGCTGGGGCCCGATGCTGAGAATGGCAGAGATTTTGGGGGGAGTGAGGACAGAATGAGAGGGAGGGGAGAAGCTAAGGGCATATGTTAGGGGAAGATGGAGGGGCAGGGGTGAATGCTGGGGTTAAGGTAGAGAAAAGACAGGATAAATTATTACTGGAGGAGAACAGTAGGTGGGTGGATACTGGGGAAGGGGAGAAGGAAGTATAGGAAAAGAGGCAGAGGCATGGAAGCTGAGGATGGGTGAGAGACAAAGGATGGAGACAGGTATTTTAAGGAAATGAGAAGATGGAAATAGAGTAGGTAAAAGGGGGAATGAGAACCTGGATAGGGGATAAAACATAAGAAAGGGATTGCAGGTGGAGAGGGTATGAGTGACGGAAGAGCTGGGGTTGTTGAGGGATGAGAAGAATAGATAAGGCTGAGGAGGCAATTACAAGGGTGTGGAAATGGGGGTGAAAGATGGGGAAGGAATAAAAGACGGGGACAGGAGTACTAGGGAGGTAAGTGTCGGAAGTAAAGAACTGGTAACTAGTGAAAGGTGGAAACTGAGGAATGGGGGAAGAGGAAGAAGAAAGAGAGAATGCAATCCATCTAGATAAAAAGGAAGATTTAGAGAAATGAAGAAAAAAAGACAAAATGGATCAATATCATAGTTATAACAGAGGAAAATAAGATCCTGAAACTTAGCAGAAAACCAACAAAAGGAAGTGGTAGAGAGAGACCAGGACCAACCCAAATAGAAAAACAAAATGGTCAGAGAACAAAGGTATAAAAAGAATGTATTCTTGAGAATGAAATCTAGCAGTTTTGAAAATGTGGTTTTCTTGTATTTTGTTTTCTATAGGAAGAAATATATACTGTTCTCATTCTTTGGGGTTCACTGCTAACAGTCTGGTTTGTTAGAGGTTTTTAAATTTTTGGTTTGCATATTTGTTTCTAATCTGTAGCCTTATTTTTTTCCCTAGGTGTTGGTCTATTTTTTCCCATGTGTAATTTCAATGAGAGATTCTTCTAACATGTAAGTTCTGTGTAAGAATCTCTAGCACTTCATCGTGTTCTCTTTCCAACTGGGGTGTACTGGCCTTCTAGAATATTTTCAGAGGGGGGAGTTAGTGCACTTTGGGGTGTGTTTACCATGCAGCGGTAGCAGCTTCTGTGCGATATCGGAGCCGCGGCCCCATTGAAATTAATGGGACTGTGGCTCTGATATCGCACGGAAGCCGCTACCGCCGAACATTAATCATACGCCTTTGAGTTCTTGGACTTTGGTATGGTACAGTAAACTTCACAGTGTCTGGCAGTAGAGGGAGTTTGTGTTGCTGTCACTGATGTGACAGCAGAATTTGAACAGAATGTGTTTGTATATTGAGTTGTGAAATGAAACATTCTCCTTCTGCTCCGTGTCCATTGTTGCAATTTTATGGCTTGTCCTGAGAATGCCCCATGTGAATGAATAATTATAGCCTTGGTCTTCACTCTATTGGTTCAATATTCAATTAGGCAGGCTATGTGCTGCTATGGTGCATAGCCATGCCTGCCGACCCCTAACCCCAGATATTCAATGCTGGGGACATATGCGACCCTGGCATTGAATATCCGGGTTTGTTGCACATGCCTGGAAGCTGCATAGCTAACTGGGCAGTAGTGATACTGCATGTTGCCCGGTTAGCTCCTGCATCTTAAAGATAAGTGAGGGTTTTCCTATTCACATTGGCATGATATACAGACCTCCCTCGCAGGGAAAAGAAGTGGACAGAGATTTAATAGAAGACATGCAGCATTACCAAGAAAGGGGAAGTGCTACTTAGTATCATAGTATATGACAGCAGATAAAGACCAGCATGGTCCATCTAGTCTGCCCAGCAAGGTGACAAGAGTAGGTGCATTTGCTGCTCCGTGCCGGTCACCCCTTTCCATGCCTTTAAGGGTGTCCCACCGCTATGTGCAGGTCATCCCTATTTGAGAGATATAAGAGATAGGTATGTATGTTTTTGATTTTATCCTGTTGCTATAAAGGAATCCACTGTGTCTGTCCCATGCCATTTTGAATTCTGTCATTGTATTGCTCCCACCACTTCCATCGGGAGGGCATTCCAAGCATCCACCACCAGTGAAAAAGTATTTCCTGATGTTGTCTTTCAGTTTACCCCCTTGCAGCTTCATGTTATGCCCTCTAGTTTTACAGCTTCCCCGTCTTTGAAAAAGGTTTTTTTGTTTGTTTGTTTATTAATACTTTAAGTATTTAAATGTCTGTATCATATCTCTTTTGTCCCTCCTCTCCTCTAGCATATACATATTTAGGTCTTCAAGTCTCTTCTCATAGTCTTCTGCTACAGGCTCCAAATCATTTTGGTGGCCTTCCTCCGAACCATTTCCAGTCTTTTTATATCCTCTGTGAGATATGGTCTCCAAAACTGAACACAATATTCCAAGTGAGGCCTCGCCAGCAATTTATACAGTGGCATTAGCCCAGACCAGCTGTATTCCACGCTTTAAGAAAAGTGGAAGGAAGTCCAAAAAACTGCCAGCATGGTTTAAAGGTGAGGTCAGAGAGGCTGTTGCCAAAAAAGCATCTTTCAGGAAATGGAAAAAAGAGCCAAACGACGAAACCTGGAAACAGCACAAGCACTGGCAAGTCAAATGCAAGGCATTGATAAGGCAGGCAAAGAGAGAATTTGAGAAGATGCTTGCTGCGGAAGCAAAAACGTGAAATAAAGACCTTTCAAGTACATTCGTAGCAAAAAACCTGTGAGAGAGTCAGTTGGTCCATTAGATGATAAAGGGGTTAAAGGAGCACTAAGAGGCGACAAGGCGATAGCGGAGAGACTGAATGAATTCTTTGCTTCGGTCTTTACTGAGGAAGATGTAGGGATGTTACCCATGACTGAAGTGGTATTTAAAGGTGCGGAAGAATTGAAGGAAATATCGATACATCGGGAAGATGTCTTACAACTATTAGATAAACTGAAGAGTAGCAAATCACCTGGGCTGGATGGTATACATCCAAGGGTGTTGAAAGAACTGAAATATGAGATTGCAGACCTGCTATCAGTAGTCTGTGAACTATCATTAAAATCATCTCTAATACCTGAAGATTGGAGGATCGCCAATGTAACACCAATTTTTAAAAAGGGTTCCAGGGGTGATCCGGGAAACTACAGACCGGTGAGCTTGACGTCAGTACCAGGAAAAATGGTAGAAACCATCATAAAGAATAAAATTACTCAGCATGTAGATAGTCACAACCTAATGGGAGACAGCCAACATGGCTTTAGACAAGGAAGATCTTGTCTTACTAATCTGTTATGTTTTATTGAAGGAGTTGACAAAGGTGAGTCGGTTGATATTGTGTATCTGGACTTTCAGAAAGCCTTTGACAAGGTCCCTCATCAGAGACGTTTGGCAAAACTAAAGAGTCATGGGATAGGAGGCAGTGTACTATTGTGGATCAGGAACTGGTTAAAAGATAGAAAGCAGAGGGTAGGGCTAAATGGCCAATTTTCCCAATGGAGAAAGGTGAATAGTGGTGTACCCCAGGGATCTGTGCTGGGTCCGCTGCTTTTTGACATATTCATAAATGACCTGGAAAGTGGAATAACGAGTGAGGTTATCAAATTTGCAGATGACACAAAACTATTTAAAGTTGTTAAAACCCAAGAGGATTGTGAAACATTGCAAGAGGATCTTGATAAATTGGAAGACTGGGCATCAAAATGGCAGATGAAATTTAATGTGGACAAGTGCAAGGTTATGCACCTAGGGAAGAACAACCCAAACTATGGTTACACGATGCAAGGTTCCACATTAGGAACCACCACTCAGGAAAAAGATTTAGGCGTCATTGAGGATACCATGTTAAAAACCTCGGCCAAGAGAGCAAATAGAATGCTAGGTATGATAAGGAAAGGAATGGAAAATAAAACAAAAGATATTATAATGCCTCTATATCTTTCCATGGTGAGACCGCACCTTGAATATTGTGTGCAATTCTGGTCGCCGTATCTTAAAAAGGATATAGCGATTTTAGAAAAGGTTCAGAGAAGAGCCACCAAAATGGTAAAGGGGATGGAAGGATACTCCTATGAAGAAAGGCTAAAAAGGTTAGGGCTCTTTAACCTGGAAAAGAGACGGCTGAGGGGAGATATGATAGAAGTCTATAAATTAATGAACGGAGTGGAACGGGTAAACGTAGATAGATTGTTTACGTTATCAGAATATAGAAAGACTAGGGGACATGCAATGAAGCTACAGGGTAAACTATTTAAGACTAATAAAAGAAAATATTTTTTCACTCAACGTGTTATCAAACTCTGGAATTTGTTACCGGAGGATGTAGTAAAGGCTGTTAGTGTAGCTGGGTTTAAAAAAGGTTTGGACAAGTTCCTGGTGGAAAGGTCGATAAACCATTATTAAGAAGTGACCGAAGATATCAATGCTTGACCCAGTACAAGCATTGTGGAACTTGTGTCTCTTGGGGATACTGCTAGGTACATATGACCTAAATTGGCCACTGTTGGAAACAGAATACTGGGCTTGATGGACCCTGGTCTGACCCAGTATGGCATATCTTATGTTCTTATGTTCCTCCTTTCTACTGGTAATGCCTCCCTGTATGCAACCCAGCATCCTTCTGGCTTTGGCCACTGACTTGTCACACTGTTTCGCCACTTTGAGATACTCATAAACAATCACTCAGATGTCCTCCTCATCCATGCACACTAACCTATCGCTCCCTATCTCATAAGGACATAAGATATGCCATACTGGGTCAGACCAAGGTCCATCAAGCCCAGTATCCTGTTTCCAACAGTGGCCAATCTAGGTCATATGTACCTAGCAGTTTTCCCAAAAGACACAGGTTCCACAATACTTGTACTGGGTCAAGCATTGATATCCTGGGTCCCTTCTTAATACTGGTTTATGGACCTTTCCTACAGGAACTTGCCCAAACCTTTTTTAAACCCAGCTACACTAACAGCCTTTACTACATCCTCCGGTAACAAATTCCAGATTTTGATTAAACGTTGAGTGAAAAAATATTTTCTTTTATTAATCTTAAATAGTTTACCCTGTAGCTTCATTGCATGTCCCCTAGTCTTTCTATATTCTGATAATGTAAACAATCGAGCTATATTTACCCATTCCACTCCGTTCATTAATTTATAGACTTCTATCATATCTCCCCGCAACCGTCTCTTTTCCAGATTAAAGAGCCCTAACCTTTTTAGCCTTTCTTCATAGGAATATCCTTCCATCCCCTTTACCATTTTGGTGGCTCTTCTCTGAAACTTTTCTAATAACGCTATATCCTTTTTAAGATACGGCGACCAGAATTGCACACAATATTCAAGGTGTGGTCTCACCATGGAACAATATTAGAGGCATTATAATATATTTTGTTTTATTTTCTATTCTTTTCCTTATGATACCTAGCATTCTATTTGCTCTCTTGGCCGCCACTGCACACTGGGCCGAGGGTTTTAACATGTTATCCACAATGATGCCAAAATCTTTTTCCTGAGTAGAGGTTCCTAATGTGGAACCTTGCATCATGTAACAATAGTTTGCGTTGTTCTTCGCTAAGTGCATAACTTTGCACTTGTCCACGTTAAATTTCATCTGCCATTTTGATGGCCCCCGTCTTCCAATTCATCAAGATCCTCTTGCAATTTTCCACAATTCTCTTGGGTTTTAACAACTTTAAATAGTTTTGTGTCATCTGCAAATTTGATAACCTCACTCGTTATTCCCCTTTCCAGGTCATTTATGAATATGTCAAAAAGCAGCGGACCCAGCACAGATCCCTGGGGTACACCACTATTCACCTTTCTCCATTGGGAAAATTGGCCATTTAGCCCTACCCTCTGCTTTCTATCTTTTAACCAGTTCCTGATCCACAATAGTACACTGCCTCCTATCCCATGACTCTTTAGTTTTGCCAAAAGTCTCTGATGAGGGACCTTGTCAAAGGTTTTCTGAAAGTTCAGATACACTATATCAACCGACTCACCTTTGTGCACCTGTTTATTTACACCTTCAAAAAAACATAAAAGATTAGTAAGACAAGATCTTCCTTGTCTAAAGCCATGTTGGCTGTCTCCCATTAGGCCATGACTATCTACATGCTGAGTAATCTTGTTCTTTATGATGGTTTCTACCATTTTTCCCGGTACTGACGTCAGGCTCACCGGTCTGTAGTTTCCCGGATCACCCCCGGAACCCTTTTTAAAAATTGGCATTACATTGGCGATCCTCTAATCTTCAGGTATTATAGATGATTTTAATGAAAGTTCACAGATTACTAATAGCAAATCTGCAGTCTCATATTTCAGTTCTTTCAATATCCTTGGATGTATACCATCTGGCCCAGGTGATTTGCTACTCTTCAGTTTATCTAATAGTTGTAATACATCTTCCTGATGTATCGATATTTCCTTCAATTCTTCCACACCTTTAAATACCACTTCAGTCATGGGTAACATTCCTACATCTTCCTCAGTAAAGACAGAAGCGAAGAATTCAATCAGTCTCTCCGCTATCGCCTTGTCGCCTTTTAGTGCCCCTTTAACCCCTCTATCATCTAATGAACCAACTGACTCAATCACAGGTTTTTTGCTATGAATGTACTTGAAAAAGTCTTTATTTCACGTTTTTGCTTCCGCAGCAAGCATCTTCTCAAATTCTCTCTTTGCCTGCCTTATCAATGCCTTGCATTTGACTTGCCAGTGCTTGTGCTGTTTCCAGGTTTTGTCGTTTGGCTCTTTTTTCCATTTCCTGAAAGATGCTTTTTTGGCAACAACAGCCTCTCTGACCTCACCTTTAAACCATGCTGGCAGTTTTTTGGACTTCCTTCCACTTTTCTTAAAGCGTGGAATACAGCTGGTCTGGGCTTCCAAGATAGTATTTTTCAACAACACACAAGCTTGATGTAAGTCTTTAACCTTTGCAATTGCTCCGTTTAGTTTTTTCTTAACTATTTTCCTCATTTTATCATAGTCTCCCTTTTGAAAGTTAAAAGGTAGTACTGTGGTTTTCCTTACTATCCCTCCTCCACTAATTAAATCAAACTCGATCATGCTATGATCACTATTGCCAAGTGGCCCCAACACCCTTATCTTTTCTACAAGATCTGGTGTTCCACTAAGGACTAGGTCTAATATGGCTTTCAAGAAGCAGTCATTTATTTCATCTAGGAACTTTATCTCCCTAGCATGTCCTGCCGTGTCACTGACCCAGTCGATACCAGGGTAATTGAAATCACCCATTATTATTACTGCGCTGTAACTTTTGTAAGCTTCCTTGATTTCTTTAAGCATTTCATCATCCATCTGTTCATTCTGGCCAGGCGGTCGATAGTACACCCCCACTGCCATCACCTTCCCCTTTTTATATGGAATTTCAATCCATAGAGATTCTACAGCAAATTTTGTTTCCTGCAAAACTTTAATCCTTTCTGATTCAATGCCCTCTCTAACATAGAGCGCAACAGCTCCACCAATTTGATCAGCTCTGTCATTACGATATAGTTTGTATCCAGGTATCACAGTGTCCCACTGATTGTCCTCCTTCCACCATGTCTCTGATTTTCCAGTCATATCTAACCTCTCATTTAGTGCTATATATTCTAACTCTCCCGTCTTATTTTTCACACTTCTAGCATTTGCATACAAGCATTTTAGATACTGTATTTTATTCATATTAATCTGGCTATTGGTAGACATGGGTAATTTGGGATCTTTATGCTCTGTCTGCTCCATACTCGAGGGCATTTGAGCTACTTTACTATTTTTTGGAACTTCTCTGCTTTTGGTAGTATCCTTCAAGGATACATTCTTCCGAACCATGCACTCTTGGGCTACTGTCGTATTTCCCCTATTATCTAGTTTAAAAGCTGCTCTATCTTTTTAAAGGTTAATGCCAGCAGCCCTGGTTCCATCCCGGTTAAGGTGAAGCCCATCCCTTCCCCAGAATGTTCCCCAGTTCTAACAAATTCAAAACCCTCCTCTCTGCACCATTGTCTCATCCACGCATTGAGACTCCGGAGCTCTGCCTGCCTTTGGGTCCTGCGCGTGGAACGGGAAGCATTTCGGAGAACGCTATCCTAGAAGTTCTGGATTTCAACTTCCTACCTAAAAGCCTAAATTTAGCCTCCAGAGCCTCCCTACCACATTTACCTATGTCATTGGTACCGACATGTACCAAGACAGCAGACTCCTCCCCAGCACTATCTAGGACCGGGGTCTCAAACATGCGGCCCGCGAGAGAACTTTGTGTGGCCCGCGACAGAGAGGAAACAAACAAAAAAAAAAACCCTGGCTGCTGCTGCTGCTGCCGCCAAGGCAGCGGCAGAATCAGCTGTCCCGCAGCCCCCTTCCTGTCTGCCCGGTAGAGCCCTCAGCTGAGCTCCATCAGCGGCAGCTTTCAGGGCAGCCCGCAAAGAGAGTATTTCCCTCTTGCGCGGCTCTGTTAAGCCTGCCGGGGCTGATGGGAATGCCCATCAGCACTGGCAGGCTTAACAAAGCCGCACAAGAGAGAAATACTCTCTTCGCGGCTTAAAAAGCCCGCCACTGATGGAGCTGACTGAGGGTTCTACCAGGCAGACGGGAAGGGGCTGCGGGACAGCTGATTCTGCCACTGCCACGGTGGCAGCGGAAGCAGCGGAAGCCAGGATTTTTTTTTATTTACCTGGGCTGATGGGGGGGAGGGGGGTTAGGACTGGAAATGGTCTATGGGGGGCTAAGACTGAAAATGGGGTGATGGGAGGGTTAGGACTGGAGGTGGGCTGATTGGGGGGTTAGGACTGGTAATGGGCTATGGGGGGCTAAGACTGAAAATGGGGTGATGGGAGGGTTAGGACTGGAAGTGGGCTGTTGGGGGGCCTTAGGACTGGTAATGGGCTATGGGGGGGCTAGAACTGGTAATGGGCTATGGGGGGGCTAGAACTGGAAATGGGCTGAGTGGAAGGGGAGGCTTGAACTGCAAATAGCTGATGGGGAGGGGGGCTTGGAATGGAAATGGGCTGTGAGGGGAGGGAGCTAGAACTGGAAATGGGCTTAGTGGGGGGGAGCTAGGACAGGAAATGGGCTGATGGTAGGGCTAGGATAGGATTGGAAATGCGCTGATGGGGGGCTAGAACTGGAAATGGGCTGATGCGGGGACTAGAAGGGAGCGGATGCTGGGTAGGGCTGGAACTAGAAGGAAGCTGATGTTGGGGGAGGATTAGAATGGGATGGGGCTGGGAGAGTGAAATGGAGAGGGGAAAAATATTTTGTGTGGGAGGGATGAAAAATCTACAATTGGCCGGGTATTGGGAGAGTAAGTGGGGATTGAGAATGGAGGGGTAAAATTTGAGTATATGAAATATGAATGAGGAAAGAGCAAAAGGAGAAAGATTAGTATGTTAAAGCAGATGTAGAGAGAGAATGGAAAAAAAACTAGGAGAGAAGAAAGGACAAATGGACAGCAGACGATGGAGAGTTAGCAGAAGACACAAAGAAACCAGAAGAAAGTGGCTGGAACAATTGCAACTGAAAAAAATGCACAAAGGTAGAAAAATATCTCTATTTTGAATTTATTAACTGGAATATGTCAGCTCTGGGAAATGTGCATCATGGTTTAGTAACATTATGCAAATATTTATGCAAATGAGGCCCCTTATGCAAATGAGGCCCCACGTCTTATGCGGCCCGCGGATTACTTTACAAGTCCTCATTTGGCCCTCAAAGCAATTTGAGTTTGAGACCCCTGATCTAAGACCTTATCTAGGTGGTGCGTGAGGTCCGCTACCTTCACAACAGGCAGGCATGTTAACAGGCGATCCTCACGTCCACCAGCCACCCATCTATCTACATGCCTAATGATCGAATCACCAACTATAACGGCTGTCCTAACCCTTCCCTCATGGGCACATGGCCCTGGAGAAACTTCCTCGGTGCGAGAGGGTTTCACATCACCAGGAGGACAGGTCCTAGTTACAGGATCACTTCCTGCCACACCAGGGTGATGCTCTCCTGTCATGTGACCTGTCTCCTCCATGGCAACAGGGATGCTGCCAGACTGGAGGTGGGACTTCAGGACTATATCCCTGTAGGTCTTGTCTATGTACCTCTCTGTCTTTCTTATGTTTTCCAAGTCTGCTACTCTAGCCTCTAGAGAACGCACTCGTTCCCTGAGAGCAAAGAGCTCCTTGCACCTAGTGCACACATAAGACCTCTCACCAACTGGGAGAAAATCATACATGTGACACTCAATGCAAAAGACTGGAAAGCCCCCATCTCGTTGCTAGACTGGTGTCTGCATCTTAGTTTTAAGCTTGTGTTTAGATCTTTAAGTTCTTTACTTACTAAGGGTTGCTATGGATATGTATACTAATAAAACTGTACCTAATACGTTTAATATACCTTGTTCACCTGAAGCTTAATTAATCTCAGGCTCTTAGTGTATGACTGATTTGGATAACGAGCTTCACCTGAGAGCACCTTCTTTCCTTTAAGATGTGTAAGTACCTATAAAGCTATGATTATCCCAGGGGTGGGTGGGTGTTGGGGAGGGAGGGAAATAACACTTATTAAAAAAGGGCTGCTACACAGTACCCTGTCCTGTGCTGCTGAGGTAACCTTTGACCGACTTCCTGCGTGATTAACAGTCCTTGCTTGGATAGAAGGAGTCTTTCAAAATGGCCTTTTGATCTGCCACCTGCTGTTAACACCTATTGAAAAGGTTTCACAGGTCTCTTGCCCCCTAGGTAGAAAGCCTCTTTGTAAAGGTCTCTAGAAGACTTTATTTGTTGCTCAAAGAGTACTGACCCTGTTTTGCCTTTTATGCTAAGTTATATTCTGATTTGATTTAAATTACAACTCTTTGCTGCTGCTAGGCTCTGACTTATTATGAAATTTAAACTGCAAGCTCTCTGCTGGGTTCTAAATTTAACCAGAAAGCTCTCTTCTGTGTTTTAAAGTGACTATTAAATTTAAACTACAAGCTCTCTGCTGGGTATGAAATGTAACCAGAAGGTTCACGTCTGTGTTTTAAATTAAACTTAATCTGCTGCTACTAGGCCCTTACTTATTTAACAAAAAACACTGGGTTCACAGATTAATTAGCTTTCTCCAGGACCAAGCAGGAAGTCAGTCCTCACATATGGGTGACATCGACGTCGATGGAGCCCCTGCGGAGCATTTCCCCAGCTTTCTATGAAAGCCTTTGGGAATACTGCACGCATGCGCGGTCCCCTTCCCGTCTAAAGGTGCCATCTTGCTCAGTCTCTCTTTTTCCGTGGAGCCCTTCGGACGTGTGTCCTTGTTCACCTGGAAAATAGTCAGATTTTTTTTGTTTATACCTTGCGATTTTTCTTCGCGGTTTTTGTCCGGTTCGACGCCGGTTCCTCTTCTCGCCGTGTTCGGTACACCGGTATCGAGCCCGATCTTTTTTCAGTTTTTGCCCTTCGTGGCTGGCATTTGCGCCCTTTTTTTCCTTTTCCCTGGAAGGCCGGTCCTTTGACCTCGCGGGGACTCTTTTTTTCCCCGATGGCTTCCAGTGGTTTTAAAAAGTGTGATCGGTGCAAGAAACTAATGTCTCTCACTGACACACATGACTACTGCCTTCGGTGCCTCGGTCCTGATCATGATCCTAAGATCTGTGGACCGTGTGGAAAAATGTCCACTAAGGCACTTCGAAGTCATCAGCACCAGAAGGAAAGGCTTTTCTCCGACTCGGCCTCCGGCCGGGCCCGGATCTCGTCTGAGGCCTCGACGTCTCGGGAGTCTGACCCCGAGCATTGTTGGGACTCCTCAGATAGGGGGTCCCCCGAGCGGGAGCGAAAGAGGAAGAAGCGGCTCACGAGGGCGGCATCGGAGGAGGTCCCTGGCTCCTCGAGGGCTAGGTCTCGGACCCCCGACCGCCGTCCCAGGCCCGTGGAACAGGAGAAGCCGTCAAAAGTACCTCGAGTGGAGCCGGAGTCTGCTGGACACGTAAGTCCTGTTGTCCTCGAGGACTCTCCTCCCAGGGAGCCGACGTCGGGCCCGGCGCCGCCAGGGCCCAAGTCGGTAGCTGCTGAGTCTCCTGAGCTGGGTCTCAGGCTGACAGCCTTGGAGTGCAGACTGTCTGCCTTCATGGATCAGCAGTGGGTGCTGATGGCCAGCCTTGCTGGCGCATCTGCCCCGACCACCGGGACATCGACGTCGAAGTCGACCCCGGAGACCGAGCCGATACTCGAGACCATGAAGGCTCGAGGTCACCCTCGACCTCGCGGTCGGGACCGAGGGTGTCGACGCCGGTGCCTTTGGCGTTGGGGCGGGTGCTGCCGGGCCCCGCGTGGTCGGAGCCCGACTCCTCTTCGGACGAGTCTGCCTGGGAGACGGAGGATGAGGAGTCCCCCGATACCTTTAAAACTCGGTGCGTCTCGTCGGACTCACCGCAGTCTGAGCCCCAGAGTAGATCCCCTCCGGAGGATACCCAGTTCTCGGAGTTCGTGCGGGATATGGCCACTGCTTTGGCGATCCCGGCGGATCCCGAGGAAGAGCCTCGAGCCGAAGAGCTTGAGGCCCTCCAGTATGACTCTCCTCCGAAGGAGGCTTTTACTGTGCCGGTTCCTCCGATGCTGGAACAGCTCCTCTTCCGGATGTGGGAGGCACCGGCCTCGGCGCCGGTTCTGAGCAAGCGGGTCGATTCCATTTATCGACTCCGTAAGAGCCCTGGGTTTCAAAAGACACAGCTCCCGCACCATTCCATGGTGGTGGATTCGGCCATGCATCGTCTGAAAAGTCAGAAGATGCACTCTGCGGTGCCCCTTGGCAGGGAGGCCCAGAACCTGGATGCGTTCGGTAGAAAGTGCTTTCAGGGCTCGATGCTTGCTTGCCGTGTCCAGTCTTACCAGCTGTACATGGGCATGTACTTGCGGGATCTGGCAAAGGAGCTTGCCGGGTTCTCTGCTGGTTTCTCCGGGGAACCTTTGCGGAGGTTCAAGTCCTTGTCTTCGGGGATCCGGGAATGCTCTAAGTTTATGTCCCGAGCGGCCTACGATGGCTTTGAGGCCTCGGCCCGGGTTGCGGCTGCCGGCATCGCGGCTTGACGCCAGGCATGGCTGCAGTCATCGGACCTTGAGCCATGCGTTCAAGACAAGTTGGTCGATGTCCCTTGCCGAGGTGAAAACCTTTTTGGCAAGCCCATGGCCGAGAAGGCTGCTGAGCTCGAGACCGAGCACCTCACGAGTACAAGGCTGTCTCGAAAGACTTCTGCCCCTTCATACAAGAAGAAGGGCTCGGGTAAAAAGCCCTTTTACCCAAGGAAGGCGACTGCCTACAAACAGTACCTGACTTACCAGGCCTCCCCCGCTCCCCCACAGGGTCAGCAGGCCAAGGGGCAGGGACATATGGGCCCCATAGACAGAAAGCCCCCAAGCCTCCAGCTCCTGCTCCTACTCAGCAGGGTGGGGGTTTTTGACTCCCAAGGCATAGTCTCTCCGTCTCTGATGTCCCATCCCTGCACAGGAGGTCACCTAGCCCTGTTTGCCCACCGGTGGCCACCCATTACAGGGGACAACTGGGTCTTAAGCATAGTCCAAAAGGACTACCTGCTTTATTTTCATCAGTTGCCTCCTCCCTATTTTCCAGGAGAGCCTCCAAGGCCTCCTCTCCATACAGCCCTCCTCCTGCAGGAGCTCCAGGGTCTGTTACGATACCAGGTGGTGGAGCCTGTGCCTCCCCACCTCCAAGGTCACGGGTTTTACTCCAGGTACTTCCTAGTACCAAAGAGAACAGGGAATCTCAGGCCTATTCTCGACCTCAGAAATCTCAACAAGTTCTTACAGAAGGAGAAGTTCAAGATGCTTACTCTTGGAACACTTCTGTCCTACCTCCAGCAGGGAGATTGGCTATGCTCTTTAGATCTAAAGGATGCGTACACTCACATCCTCATTCATCCAGACCACAGAAAGTACCTCAGGTTCATTGTGGGAGGAAACCATTATCAGTACAGAGTACTGCCCTTTGGTCTCACCTCCGCCCCAGAGTCTTTACCAAATGCCTGGCAGTGGTGGCAGCCTACTAGAGAAATCAAGGTATCTTTGTCTTCCCTATCTGGACGACTGGCTCATCAGGGGTCAGATGTGCCAGGAGGCCAGGCAAGCCACCCTCCGAACGATTTCTCTACTACAGCATCTGGGGTTTGTCATAAACTTCGCAAAGTCCACTTTGCTCCCCTCCCAAAACAGAGTTCATAGGGGCAAGACTGGACTCTCTGCAGGCAAAAGCTTTCTTGCCAGAAGACAGAGCCCAAAGACTGATGACCTTGGCAAACCAGTTTCTCAGCAGGTCACTGGTCTCCGCCAGGCTCTGCCTGAGGCTTCTGGGCCACATGGCTTCGACAGTGCATGTCACACCCCATGCCAGGCTTCATATGAGGCCTGCGCAATGGTGCCTCAGAACTCAGTGGTCGCAGGCCACAGGGAGCCTCAGAGACAGAGTAAGGGTGTCCAGACCATTCCTGCACTCCCTACGTTGGTGGCTGCATCCCCCCAACTTACTGGAAGGGATGCCTTTTCAGCCACCTGGGTTCACAGTGGTATTGACCACCGATGCCTCTCTACAGGGCTGGGGAGCACACTGTCAGGGCAGGTGCACTCAGGGCCTGTGGTCTCCCAGGGAGGCCCAGCAGCAGATCAATCTACTGGAGCTTCGGGCTATTCGCTTAGCCCTCAAGACTTTCTCTCAAACCCTGGCTCACCAGTTTGTTTTAGTGCAGACAGACAATCAGGTAGGTATGTTTTATGTGAACAAACAGGGAGGCACTGGGTCCAGGCTCCTTTGTCAGGAGGCACAGGACCTTTGCTTGTTTGCGCTCCGGCACAACATGTTGCTCAAGGCGGTTTATCTCCCTGGCCAGGAAAATTACCTAGCAGACAGGTTGAGCAGTATTCTGCAACCCCACGAGTGGCAGCTCCATCCACTTCCTGTTTGGCTGTCGTACTGAGAGGATCAGTTGTGCAGAGCTCCTGCTAGGGAGCAGTTCCTTTTTCTGCCTGTGCCTGGATGTCGGGCCCTGGGCCACCTCCAGCAAGGGAGGCCCAGGCCCAGAGGCCTGCCAAGCCTGGTGGGCCTCCTACTCGGACAGTGGATGGAGAAACTGGCAACCTGGAACAGCTGGAGCCCCAGGAGGGGGACTCCCCAGGTAGGACTGCACCTGGTCAGGAAGGAGGGACCCACAGGTATGGAGGTTTGGGCCCGCTACCCCAGGGAGGAGGCTCCTGTCTCCTCCCCAGGCAGGGTGTGGAGGCTGGGTGGCAGCAGGGAGAGGCCCTGGGGAGACCCTGGAGGACCGTGGAGTATAGAACTGGAGGAGGCAGGTTCCCCCCTCCACTTTGGGTCCTGGAGGAGGCCTCTACCTCCTCCAGTGAGGATGAGGACGGGGGGTCGGGCCTGCCGTCCTACCAGCAGTCAGCTAGGGCCCCAGATGACATCGTGGCGGCAGTGCGACGGCTTCGGGGTCTCCAGGAGGAGGCGGCCCAGCTGCAAGCCCAGCTCTCCCACCTGGAGAGCCTGCAGGCCACCATTCCCGGGGAGGAATGGGTGGCCTATGCTACCTATCGGAAGGGGGTAAAGCGGGCCCTGAAGGCCAAGTACTTGGAGATTGCGTACTATCAGAACCAGGGTTGTGGGTCCCTTGCCGAAGTTTACCAGAATTATAATCGTTGGAAGATACCTGCAGTCCAGGGGAGGCCCCCGGGGGTGGGTCAGCAGGGGGGTCCATCCTCCTCTAGAAGTATGCCCTCTCCCATTCTAGTTCCTGGGAAGTCTACCACCCGTTCCCTGCCTTCCTCTTCTAAAGCATTTCCTGGATGTCCTGTGTCTTACCTGCAGCAGGGTGATGGTTGTGATGTTGTGAATGCGCTGGTTCCTCCCTCCGAAATGCTGTCTGCCCAGATTGTTCCTGCACGTCCCCAGGGTGCTCCGTTGATCCTGGTGGCTCACCAACAGTCGTGTAACACTGAAGGGACCATCCAAGATGGCCGCCTGGGTCTTTCTGATGACGTCACTAAGGAAGTGAGGTCGTTGCAGGAGCTGCCTGGAGGACTTCCCCCAGCCAGCTTACAATCGCAAGATGGCCGCCGGGGTCTTTCTGATGACGTCATTACGGAAGTGAGATCGTTGCAGGAGCTGCCTGTAGGACTTCCCCTAGCCAGATTACAATCACAAGATGGCCGCCGAGTAATGGGTACTGACGCTTCCGGGAAACCCAGGAAGTCTGCAGAACGACCTTCCCCATCTTCTGATTTGCTGCGGGATTTTCGACGGCACTCTTTAAGCACAGAGGGAGCTTCTTTTTCATGCCCCTCGATTGGAGGGGTGTTGTAGAGAGGCAGCAGTATTCGGCGGTTCCTTTTCAGCATACTGCTGATCCACTGTCTTTGGATGTTTCCGGCTCTGAGGGGTTTTCTGCACGGGATCCCCGGCGGCGGAAGACTGGTTGGCCTCAGCCGTTTGATTCTGCTGTGCCACTTGAGGATCCACGGGTGGCGGATTTCTCCACCTGTAATAGGAATCCTGCTCCTTCAGCTACGATGCCTGTCCAGGTTACTGGGAAGGGGTTTGGTAGGGGGATGGCTGGTGGGCAGGACTCCCCTATTGTGGCTGCCCTCCCGGCCCCTAGAAAGCTACAGGGCACTCGCCCAGTATGTTCTGAGGTGGCTGACTGGGGCCGGAGGGGTGCTGGAAGGAGGAGAAAGGGGCAGGATGGGGGCTGCTCTTTCTTTTCTGCAGTCCCCGGGGGGGAGAGGGGGAAGAAAAGTGCTAGTCAGCTGTCACTGCGGCCGGGGGTAGAGGAGCGGGATGCGCAGCTGCCTTTGTTGTCTGTTATTGCGGCCGACGGAGACCTGGCTCGCAGGGGGGTGTCCGCCCTTTCTGTTGGAGCCCTGACTACCGGCCAAACTTTTCTGGATCCTTGTGCCACGTCTGGCACCGACAACCAGGTAGGACCTGGGAGGGACAAGGGGCTGGGGTGGGGGGGAGGTGCTGGGTGGGGGATCTGCCCTGTTGTCTCGGGCGGGTCCTGCCTTGTTGTCGATAGCCATACAGGGGGTGGCGGATGATGGGCTACAGGACGGGCTGATGGAGGAAGGGGGGAGCGGACGACTGGTATATAGTGGGGAAGGAGGTAGTGGCTGCTTCAGGACGAGGGAAGGACTTGTTCTCCGTAGGGTCAGGGGGGGCGGTGGTCCCCTTGGAACCCGGGAATGAAGGAGAGCGGGGTCCGTCCCCGGTAGTGGTGGCCGAAACCCAGGAGCCTTGCGCTGGGTCGGGAATGCGGGAAGGAGGTTTGGGGGAGCCTTCCGGTTCCCTGGGTGTTACCGAGAACCAGGTCTGTGATGCCCTACGATTGGCTTTGGAGGCCACGTTGGGCCCTCCCGGGGCTGTTACTGCCTTTCGGCAGCCGGAGGTAGAGATAAGTGGTGGTCCAGGGGTTCTCGGTGGCACTCAGGGATCCGGAGGAGGTAGCATCCCGGACTCTGTCTTTGCGGAGTTGACCTTCCCCAGTCCTCCGGTTGATCTAAGTGAGGAGGTTACGGATCCTGCGGTCCAGCAGCAGGATCCCCCGCAGATGGATGCAGGAACAGATCAAGGAGGGCAGGAGATGGGGGCTGGGGGCCGGCTCCCCCCCTCCGTACCTTTGCGGTGGCTCTGTTGGGGTCGGGCACCACTCCGGGGCCGTCGGGTGTGGGTTGGGGGTGGGGTGGTTTTCAGGGGAATGGTCCCGCAGGAGGGGAAGGAGGAGGAGGAGGGGGAGGGTTTCAAAGAGGAGTAGGGGCTGAGGTCCGACGGCACAACGTGGCGCAGATCCAATGGGCTGGGGAGGGGTCCCCTCCAGCCAGGGAACAGGTCTTGAGGATGGTCCTTGGGCTGGGGTTTCTCCCAGGAGATCTCTACGCCTTTATCCACATGAACAACACCATTGAATATGATGTTAGTTTCATGCTGAGACGGGGGCTGGAGATTTTCTGGGACCGATACCAGCAGCAGAGGGGGCAGGGAGGGTGGGCTGACTTTCGTGTTGTGCCTATCTCTCGCCAGGGGACGGTACCTGTGACCATCCTATCCAGGAATGAGTCGCTCCCAGGGCAGGACATCCAGTTTTGGTTGTCGCGCCATGCGGTGCTTCTCGCACCCCTGGTTAAGGGCGCTGGGCCCCTAGGGGTGTGGGACGGGTCGTGGAAGGGCAGGATCCGTTTGCGTGAGGTGGGAAATGTGGTGCAGCACGTGCCCTCGGCCGGTTTCCTCGGTCGGGATCGCATCTTGTGCTATTACCCTGGGCAACCCCGCGAGTGTCACCGCTGTGGCTCATTCCGCCATTTGAGCATGAACTGTCCCGAGCAGGTCTGCACCCGTTGTGGTGGACGGGGTCACGCTTCGGCCGGGTGTCTGCTAATTCGGTGTAACCTTTGCGGGGAGTTGGGCCACCCCTTTGCCCGCTGCCCCTCCGCGTCACACAATGGACCGGGGGGGGTTGCCGTCACTCCACCTCGGGCTCCTGTGCGGGAGGAGGCTATGGAGGCCCCTCTCCCTCAGGAGGAGACCGGGGGCCCTAGTGCAGAGGAGTCCATCGAGCCGAGGGAGCCACCAGGGGAGGGGATTCGGGTAGGAAGGAGGAGAGGGTTGATGTGGTGGAGGTTAATGTAGCACGACAGGATAGTGGGTTGAGGGTGGTGCCACCTGAGGAATGGACTACGGTCCCTTCCAAGGGTGGCAAGTCCAAAAGGAAGAAACGGGAGACATCCCCGTTGCTGGATGCAGAGCCCGTGTTGGACATCAACCGTTTCGTCTTTTTGGCCGCTGATGCGGCTGAGGCGGATGAGGGCTTGCCTGTGGGAGCAGGGCTTCCTGTGCGGCGCTCGGAGCGGTTAGCGGCGGGGGCGGCCCCTCTTCCTCAGCGGCGACCTTCAAAGGTGCAGAAGGCGCGCCGCAGTCAGGGTCCTCCAATCAAGGGGGATACTGGCGCCCGACGGGTGAGGGGATGGCCTTGTACCCCCGCAGTTGGGTTCGGGGCCTTCGCAGGAGCCCCCTGCTGACCCGGCCGCCCTGGCCTCCCCCGCGGGGGTGGGCACTGTCGTATTGTCTCAGTCTTTGTCTGGGGAGGGGGGGCTGCACAGGTGGTGGACCCCACGGAGGAGGTCATTCCTCCGACCCCTGACCCGTTTGTGCCTCCTCATCCCGTGGGGGCTGGGTCTGCCCTCGCGACAGCTTTGCCTGGTGGTCCCGGGGGCGCCAGCACCTCCTGGGGTGATAGGGTTGAGCGGGAGGAGGAGGAGATCCTCGAGGTGGTCGACGTGGACCAGGAGGAGTCGCTCCAGCTCGCGGGCTTGTCCTGCAAGCGGGATTCTGGGGATCCCGGGGTTGGTGAGAAGAGGAGGAAAGGGTCACTGCACTCGAAATAGGCATGGCGTGCACTCCTGCGTTCTCGTGCGCCACCATCAACGTGGCCAGCATTTTCTCAGACCAGGCGCGGGCTACGGCCTATGATTTGCTTTCTACGAGTGGGCTGGATGTTATCTTCTTGCAGGAGACCAGGCTCACCTCGCTCGCTAGCCTTCATCGGGCGAAGCGGGAGTGGAGGTGGGGCCCTTCGTACTGGTCCCTTGCGGCACAGCCCTACGCAGGAGTGGCGGTTTTGTTCACGTCTAACCGATTTCAGGTGCAGTACGTGTGGGAACTGGAGCAGGGCCGGTGTCTGCTTTTAGATGGCTACTGCGGGCCCCATCGGTTTCGTTTCGTGGTGGTCTACGGCCCCCAGTCTAAGTTGGCGCGGAAGACCCTGTTCGGGGTTATCCGCCCCTACTTACACACCTCCCGTTTGGTGGTCCTTGCCGGGGATTTTAACACCACCACCTTTTTGCAGGACCGAGGGGGGGAGCGTTGCCCACCCAGTTACGAGGGCCTCTTTTTGGCCGAGATGACCCGGACGGCTGACCTCGTGGATGTTTTCCACCGGGCCTTTCCTAGGTCGCCGGGGTTCACCTACTACCATGGGACCTGCAGGAGTCGTATCGATCGGATATATGTGAGTGCCCGGGTGGAGTGTTCCCCTCCGCAGTTGCAGGCGGTTGACTTTTCGGACCACCGCGTCCTCTCTGTGTCCTTCCTGGCCAACCACGAGGAGCTTAGCAGGGGTCCTGGCCTGTGGCGACTGAATGTGCAGTTGTTGGCAACATCAGAGGTGGTCCAGGAGTTCTTGGCCTTTCTCGCAGACCAGGAGACCCTGCTGAGTGTTTTTCCTTCCCGTGGCGCCTGGTGGGATGAGGTGAAGACGCGTGCCCGACAACTCTTCCGTTCCCGGGGTACCTCCATGGCTCGATCCCGCTACCTCACCTACACTGTCCTCCGGAGGTCGCTGGATCGTTTGGTATCCCGAGGGGCAGCGCGGGAGGAGGTTGAAGAGGTGCGTGTCCAGCTCCGTGGCCTGCTTTACGATCGCCATGCCTCCCTATGCTTCGAGGGGGCGGCCGGTGGGGGCGCCACTCCAGACCCTTTCCGGACTTGCAGGGAGAGGGTTCAGCGTCGGGAGGTCATGGCCCTGCGGGGCGAGGACGGTACCATTCATACCTCCCAGGAGGACCTTTTGCGGATAGTGGGGGAATACTTCTCGGACCTGTTTGGGGATCGCCCCGTGGACCTCACCCATATCCGAACGTACCTGGGCCTTCCCCCGGTGTATTCGGCTGTGGTCCAGGCACAGGTTGATGCACTCGCTGCTCCGATTCAGCAGGTGGAGGTGGAGAGGGCGATTCGTGCCATGCCGTTGGGGAAGGTGCCTGGGCGCGATGGGCTCCCTGTGGAGTTCTATCGCACTTTCATTGCCCAGCTGGCCCCCTTCCTGACCTCCCTGTTTCAGGAGATCATGGACACGGGGTATCTCCCGTGGTCATTTCGCGAGTCTGTCCTGCTGCTGCTCTCCAAGGGGAAGGACGATAGCTCCTTGGACTTCTGGCGGCCGCTCTCTCTTCTGAACGCGGACCGGAAGATCCTGGCCAAGTGTTTGGCCAACTGACTGGTGGAGGTGTCGAGCGATTTGCTGTCCCCTTCCCAGTATTGTTCCGTTCGGGGGAGAGGGGTTCTGGACGCTGTCGCCACAGTCCGGGAGATGGTGGAAAGAGGCCGGTCGCTCCAACGGGACCACTGGTTGGTCTCCTTGGATCAGTCCAAAGCCTTTGATCGAGTCAGTCACCGGTACCTGTGGGTGGTGCTCCAGCACTTCGGCCTCCCCGCAGGTTTCCTCTTCGTCGTGCAGGCGCTGTACCGAGGGGGGGTGAGCTTCCCGTTTATTAACGGGTGGCTCGGACGGCCATTTGGTGTCGCCTCGGGGGTGCGGCAGGGGTGCCCTTTGAGCCCCCTGCTGATGTATGTTTTCTCCCTCGACCCCTTCCTCCGGAGATTGTCCTCAGGTGGGTTGCGGGGCCTGGAGGCGCCCGGTGCGCCCCCGGTGTCCGTCGTTGCTTACGCTGACGACATCTCAGTTTACGTGGACGGCACTGATGGGGTAGAGGCCCTGCGAGAGGCCGTGGAGGAGTACTCGGAGGTAGCCCATTCTGTTGTAAACCACAGCAAGTGCCAGACGCTGTGGTTGGGCTCCTCGGAGGCCTCCCCGCCTTCCTGCGCCCCCTTTCCTCCTCCCGTGGGGGAGGTCTGCGTTTTGGGCCTCGTCTTCGGGTCGGAGGACTGTGCGGAGTCCAATTGGGACCGTTGTCTCGAGACTGCACGGTGTCGGGTGCTGCGGTGGAGGGGGTGGAGGTGTACGTACGAGGAGAAGATCAAACTCCTCGGGACGTTTCTGCTTCCTCTCTTTCTGCACGTGGCCACGGTCTTCGTTCTTCCGTTGTCCCATCAGGCGTCTGTTTGTGCCGTCTTTTTCTGTTTTCTGTGGGGTAACCGCTTGAACCCTGTCCAGCGCAACATCGTCTGCCTGGATCGGGCAGAGGGTGGTTTGGGTATGTTGCACCCCCTTGTCTTCCTGTCAGTCTTGTCTATGGCGTTTCACTTAGGTAGGATGAGGGAAGGGGGTGGGGTTTGGTGGGTGGCCTCCTATCGGGAATGGTTCTCCCGCTTCTGGGAGCAGTGGGAGGGGGCGTCCTCGGTCCCACGTGTGCGCCGGAGAGGGGAACAGGCCCCATCGTACGTATTTGTGATGGTGGGGCTCATTCGGCGGTGGGGGGTGACCGACCTGCTCGCCCAGTCCTTGGGGCGGAAAGGATTATACCGGATGGTACTCACCTCTCACTATCAACCACGGTGGGCCCTGCGGGACTGTCCGGCAGATGTGATGCAGCGGGGCCTTCGGCTGTTGAACTCCCCTCGGCTACCGAAGAAGGTTCGGGATGTAGCCTGGTTGTCTTTCCACGGGCGTTTGTACGTGAGGGACAACCTCAAGTACAGGTCACAGGCCGAGCGGGTCTGTCCGAGGGCCGGGTGTGAGGGGCAGGCGGAGACCATGGACCATTTCCTCCGGCAGTGCCCCTTCAACGTGGAGGCCTGCCGGTTGGTGTCCGCTGCTCTTCACCTGCGCGACCTTTCCCTCCTCACGTATGCGGAGTGGGTGTACGGGGCCTGGTCCTTTCCTCTAAGGCAGGACTCTGGGACCCTCTACCTAGTCACGGCTGTAGTGCGCTACCACCTGTGGCAAGCGCGCTGTCATGTCTCGACCCGGGGGTTGGTCCTGCCCCTCGACGAGGTGGTGCGGGACATTCTGGAGGAAGTGTCCAGCATGGCGCAACGCGAAAGGCGGGTGGTGGAGGTCCATCGTTGGGAGCGTCTGTGGCGTCACCTCACCCTCCGCCCCCCATGAGGGGGAGGGGTTCCCGGGGGTTTTTCCTCCCTGTTAGCGGTTCGGGGTTTTGTTTTTGTCTCCCGGGTGGAGGAGGGAGGTGAGACAGGAGGGGGGGGGGTTTAGTCCCTGGGGTTTCTTCCTAGGTTTAGGGATCTGGGGTTGCTTTCCTTCCGGTGGGGGGGAGGGGGGTTTGCACTGGGGCTGGGGGGGTTGTCGGCCACTTGTCCGCTCTCCCTCTCTCTCCATGGGGGATGTTTGTTTTCGTTTTCTCCCCGGAGCAGGTGTGTGTTTGTTTTGTTTTTGTTTTTGTTTTTGTTTTTGTGTTTCTGCGCATCCCGCTCCGCTGTTTCGGCCGATAGGGTTGGGTTTTTGTGTTCATTTATTGATTTGTATTATGGTTTTGTTTCTGGTGGGTTTTCGTTGGGGACGGCACATGCCTGTATGTTTCTGTTTAGGGGGGTGGGGGTTTTCTTTATTTATGGGGAGGGTGGGGGTGGGGTAGGGATTGGGGTGGGGGCGGAGGAGATGTTGCTCCTTTGTGGGGACGGGGGTGGGAAAGGGGGAATGCGTTTTGTTTTTGTGGGTGTGAGTGAGGGCTTGGCAGCCCTGATGGACATTTGGGACATTGGACTGTGCTGGGATGGTTGTGGGTGGTTGGGGGGGGGGGTTGGGATGGACATTGCATTTCTGTTGGACTGCTGCGGGTTGCTGTTGGGGGGTTGGGACAGACATTGGACATGCTGAACTATTGCGGGTTGATGATGTCGGGGGGAAGGGGCACGTGTGCTGGTTGTTGGGTTTGGTGGTGGGGAGGTGGGTCACGGGGGGGTGGAGATACGTGTTTTGTGCTATGTCGGGGGGCGGGGGTTTTGGGGGGGTGTGGGATTTGGCTGGGGTGCTTGTTATTGTTTTTGTTTTTGCTTTTTAGTATGTCTTTTGTTGCTTGTTTAATAAATTCAAAATTTCCATCCCTTGGTAGTTCAGAAGATCTTCCTGAGATGGGGACTTCCATCCATAGATCTCTTTGCCAGTCCCCTGAACAGACAACAGCCCCAGTTCTGCTCCAGGCAACTGCATCCTCTGAGACTAGCAGCAGATGCTTTTCTGATTTCCTGGTCCCAAGGCCTCCTATATGCGTTTCCTCCCACGCCTCTGGTGGCTCGAACCCTGTTCAAGATTCTAAAGGACGAGGCCTCGGTCCTTCTGGTAGCCCCCAGGTGGCCGAGACAACCTTGGTTCCCACTTCTGCTTCAGCTAGCAGTGCACCCTCCACTACCTCTAGGGTTGCAGCCTGACCTTCTGTCTCAAGACCAGGGGTCTCTTCTGCACCCCAATCTCAAATCTCTCAATTTGATGGCCTGGAAGCTGCAAGGGTAGTTTTGGCTCCTTGGGGCCTACCTCCTGAAGTTGAAGAGGTCGTCCTGGCCTCTAGGAAGCAGTCCACTAGAAAAACCTATGCCCTGAAGTGGAAGAGGTTTTACCTACACCTAGGGACATGCTCTCAGTTTGTTGCCAACCACATACAAATGCTCAATACTTGGTTTGATATGCAGTCAGTAACACCCTGAGCCAAGCAATTTCGACACAAGTGTGAATTAATTGATACAATTTTAGGTGGCACAGGGACTGCACTGGGTGCCCTTAATATAATTGATACAGAGGTGCTCCTTAATAAAATGGGATCCACTGCTCAGCATGCTGCTGATGGTTTTACCTCACAACATATTATTAATGAAGCTTCCTCTAAACTGTCCAATGTAGATGTAGATACCTTTGCTCTTATATCTCCCATTATAGAACAGAAAATTGTTACCTTAGGACATGTAGAATGTAGATTGGGAAAGAATATTTCCTGGGCTCTTGCCTGTGATCAAGTACAGATCGAGCTTATTACTATACTAAAGGAAATTCTGATCACTGCTAAGTTAGGACACTGGCCACCATCTCTTGTCCATATGGCTAGTACTAAAATACCTGAATTTGCTATAGCTCACCTTGATTGGTGGACAGTTAGTGTTCCCATTTGTTCACCACAAGGCTGCTCTATCTGTACTTTGATCCCATGGTCAGGACAACACAGTTATTTATCCTGTTGTTAATATTGGGGTGCAGTTTGATAATATGCTTATGTATCCTGTGGACCATCTCACATGGGTGCAGCCACTGGACGACACCTGGACTTCATTCAAGCCGATGTACCCCAGTTTGTGTGAGCAGACTACATTTCAGTTCAAGTGTCAACCTCACCAGTTTAAAGAGACTGACACCTCCTGCTGGAACAACTCCTCCTCCTGCTCCCTGACTGTTAAGCTCTCATATTCCCTGACTACCTCACACAGTTTGTATTACCTTGGAGCTGGACACTTTTGTTTTCATCTGTTCTTTCCCCAGAATGTTTCTTTTTCGATTGCTCCCAGAATGCATGACATTCGCCTTCCCAAGAACACTTTGTTGTACAGTTCAAACTATTTACCAAACAATACCTAGTGCAGTCATACACCACTGGTCTCCATCACCATTAACGAGACAACTTATTCCACACCGCTGGTTACCAATGACTCTATGGACATTCCAGACTTTATCTCATATGCTGTGCATCCATTACCACATGGCATGGGAGAAGAGACACTACATAAACTGCTCAACTTTACAGAACTCCATGCCTATATTGATCACCTTAAAACAACATCCACTGAAGTGAATCACACCATCGCTTATGAGAATGGACACATTCCACAAATTGTTGGACACTTGCTACAAGATGCTCATGTGTCTGTGTGGGAATTGTTATTTGGTTACTCACCTACTGCTGATCATGTCTTTAATGTTTTTATTCACCCTATTATTATTTTAACTGCTGTACAAATATTGCTATGCATTATCATAATTTTCCTGTGTTGTAAAATGAAACAAATGTACATGTCCTTGCAGCGCATGTCCTACAGAACAACAACATTTTAAGGTAGTTACACTGAATTTCTCCAGCATCTACCCCTACATCCAGGCTCATTTGGCCTGCTAATTTGTCATTTCTTATTACATTGAATACCAGAGTCAGCTGCAGTCTAGTATTGCTTCCTATCCTCACTCATAGCATCCTGGTACCTTTCGGCATTAACCTCCTCAAAAATTCCTGCAGCCCTTATGCACTGTTCACTCTCTCTAAGACGGGCACGGAGGTAGCATACTGGGTTCCCCCCCCCCCCCCCCCAGTAGTGGCTGCCCTACCTAAGACACGAGGTTTGGACTCATAAGGGAACTTGTTTATCTCTAGAACACTAGAGACAGTACTGTGCAGGACAGGGGACCTGCTAGACATAGCAAGGTATTTAATACAGGAGGTATTAGACAAGCTGCCTACTATCATGTAATTGCAGCTGGGACAGGTACCACATGTTTTGCTTCCACCATTTCCAGGCACAAATAATAAATAACAATAAAAAAGGTGTGGGAGATGTCAGCATACATCAGCAGGACATTATGCCCAGCATAGGTGTCATGGCTGTTCCCAGACCTCGGATTTCAAGCAGCTTTGTTACTCTGATGATGTCAATCTCCAAACTTAATGAGGGTAGTTTACAAGAAGAGATTAGCTCTGACCCCCTGGTGATGTCAGTCTCTGGGCCTGATGAGATTGGTCTGCAGCCCCTCCTTGCTAAATCAAGAATAGCAGACTTCAAAGGGAGGTGCTGGAAACAATAGCAGACCTCAAAGGGAGGTGCTAGAGAAAATTCACTATAAAGGACAGAAATACTTCCTCTTTCTCTCGCTCTTCCTATGTTCATCGGACACACCTTGCCATGAGGCTCTGACACTCACTTCTCTCCCCTCCCCCTTGTTCTCTCTTTCCCTATTCTTCTTACTATGCGGCTCTGACCCACATTTTCTTACCTCTCTCTCTCACACACACACACACACACACACACACACATTCATTGCAGTAAACTGAAGCAGCTTTCTAACAACCTCCTACCTCTGTTCTGTAACTTTGTAATAAGCCTATTTCTATATAAAACCCTTTTTCCAAGCCACACCTGTTTGGTTATCTTATTTGTGCTGCTTACCCTACTGTCTCTGTGAAATGAACCCAGGACCAAATGGAGAGTAGACCAGAAGATTACATATTCAGAAGATTACACTAACCTTTTTGTTTAAAATGATAAATAAAAGGAAAAGGAGACCGCTATGGTTTTCAAAAGAAGTATCTGAAAAAGTGAAGGAAAAGCTAGCAAAGTAGTCAGGAAAGCAAAGGTACAAAAAGAAGACATAGCCAATGCAATAAAATGCGGGGATAAGACATTTTTCAGATATGTTAGTGAGAGGAGGATGGGCAAAAGTGATATTGTCAGACTCAAGGGTGAAGGGGAGAAATATGTAGAAGCTGATGAGGATAAAACAGAATTGCTTAACAAATATTTCTGCTCTGTGTTCACAGATGAAGGACCAGAAGCGGGACCTCAGAAAACACCCCCAAAAAAGAAAGAGAAGCGAGGGGCAACTCGAACGATTTTCAGAAGACTGTGTTCGTGAGGAACTAGCTAAACTAAAAGTAGAAAAGCAATGGGACCAGATGTGACACACCCGAGAATACGAAGAGAACTTGGGGACGTTCCAGCAGCTCCACTGACTGATCTTTTCAATGCCTCTTTAGATTCGGGAGTGGTGCCAGAGGACTGGAGAGAGGCACATGTGGTCCCTTTACACAAAAGTGGAAGTATGGATGTGGTTGAAAACAGGCCAGTTAGTTTAATCTCGGTGGTGAGTAAATTAGTGGAAGCGCTGCTGAAAGAGAAAATAGTGAGGTTTCTGGAGTCCAACGGATTACTGGATCTGAGGCAGCATGGATTCACCAGAGTTGGATCTTGTCAGACAAATCTAATTGATTTCTTTGACTGGGTGACCAGGGAGTTGGACTGAGGGAAAGCCCTAGATATGGTTTATTTAGATATCAGTAAAGCCTTTAACACTGTTCCACACAGGTGACTTATAAACAAACTGAGCACCCTATGGATTGACCCTAAAGTTACTGCTTGGGTAAGAAATTAGTTGAGTGGGAGGTGACAAAGGGAACAGGTAAATGGAGCTCACTCTGAGGAGAAGCAGATTACTAGTGGAGTGCCGCAGGGATCTGTCCTTAGTCTGATTCTTTTTAACATCTTTGTTAGTGATATTGCGGATGGGCTTTCGGGTCTTTGCCTCTTTGCAGATGATACCAAAATCTGCAATAGAGTAGACACCCAGGAAAGTGTAAATAACATGAGGAGGGATCTTGCTGAGCTTGAAGAATGGTCTAGAATTTGGCAGCTGAGATTTAATGTTAAAAAATGCAGGGTCATTCATTTGGGCTGCAACAATCCAAGAGAGCTATACAGTATAGGAGGTGAAGTACTTCTGCCCACAAAAGAAGAGCAGGACCTAGGTGTGATTGTGTCTGATTATCTTAAAGTAGCTAAACAGGTAGAAAAGGTGATGGCGAAAGCTAAAAGGATGCTTGGGTGCATAGGGAGAGGAATGGCTAGCAGGAGAAAGGAGGTGATAATGCCTCTATATAAGTTCTTGGTGTGACCTCATTTGCCATAAATTGCAGCAATTCTGGATACCGCACCTTCAAAAGGATATAAACAGGTTGGAGTTGGTGCAGAGGGTGGCTACTAAAATGGTTAGTGGTCTTCATTATAAAGCATATGAGGACAGACTTAAGGATCTTAATATGTACACCTTAGAGGAACGACAGGATAAAGGTGATATGATTGATATGTTTAAATACCTCCGTGGCATAAATGCACAGGAGGAGAGTCTCTTTGGATTGAAAGCAAGCTCTTCTACAAGGGGACACAGGATGAGGGTGAAAGGGGCTAGACTCGGGAGTAATATGTAGAAATATTTCTTTAAGGAAAGAGTGGTAGATGCATGGAATAGTCTCGTATTGGAGGTGATAGAGATGAGGACCGCATCTTTTATTTATTTATTTATTTAGCAAGTATTTGTATCCCGCTCCTTCCAGCGATCAGAAGCGGGTAGGATTACATTGAGAAACTGCCGAATCAGGGCAGGTACAATTTTTGTTTACATACAGATTGGTAGAGAAGCAGATCACACGGGGTTAACATTTCTTAGTTATGGGGGAAATCATTTACATATGTACATATGTACATAACATCATTTACATATATACATTTATACAAGATAGGTTTTCTGTGTTACATATGTGGGATCTGAAATAAAAAAGCATCGGGCAAACACAGAGGATCTCTAAAGGAAAAAAGGGGACTGTTATAGTGGTTGATATGGCAGGGCAGACTAGATAGGCCATGGAGTCTGTTTCTGCTGTCATGTTTCTATGTTTAACCACAGGTCCCTAACCAGGCAGTATGTAATATTGTTTCTGCTTGGTTCGGGACTGTCGCCACCTCCACTCCTCCTTGGAACGCCCACGACACGCCCCAAAACTAAGTGGTTAGCATCGGGGCATGTAAGTGTGTGGTAGGCGAAGGCCTGTGATCCATGGTGTCTGACGTAAGCAGGGAGGCCTAAACAGCTTGACCTGTAAGTGGAGCCTGTGGAGAGGCCCAAAGGAATTACACATTTCCCCAAATGCTGCTATTGTAGAAACAAAACTTAACTGAGCACAATTAGGTATAGCTAAGCAGAATCGAAACTTAGAAAGTAGAGAAAAACAAGTTTAATTGGTACTGATAAGGTGTGCTATGCTTCTGTGAAATTAATTAACTGTGCTGAAAGAAAAGTTACAGTGCCCTGCTTCCCATATGTTTTAACTAGCTGAGCGACCTTGGAGGAGAGATGTAACAAGTTAGAGACACTGACCATTGTAATTGGGACTAGAAGGGGGGGTGAGCAGGTGCTGGGCCCAGACCAGAGTCCCAATTGGATAGCCATATCAGTACCGGGACCAATAGAAGGTGTACGAGGGGTTACCGGGACCAATGAAAGGTTTGCCTATGTCTAGAATGGGAAAGAAAGCTATAAAAGTTGTTGTTTTACTAGAAACCATTGCTCAGCCATTTTGAATTTGATTATTGCTTGAGCCTGTGCACATTAAACTGGCTTGGATCCTTGAAAAGACTCCTGGTTTTAATTATTGCATGCTTATCTGCTGCTACATTTCTTGGTGCGTTGGCCGGGAAGTGCGAGTGGTGGATGGTGTTCAAGTGAATAAATCCACGTAATTTGCCTTGAGGTTTGGTCCAGTTGGAACCATGCCAATCCGACGCAGGGGAATTTCCCTGGGCCCACCAATCCTCTTGTATTGGAGGGGGTTCTGCCTGGCCTCGGCAGGCACCGGGTCCAGCTGGCCAACACCTCCGACCCGGGGGAGTCCAGGATCCAACTCAGAAGCTAGTGAAGTATCGGGGACCGGATCCGGTAAGTATAGTTTTGAAAACCTGTCTAGACAGATGAGTTAGAACTGCAGTTTGAAACTTGTGAAACTTTTAGTAAGAATTTGAAACTTGTAACTTGTAATCTCGAGAACTTGGAACTTGGAAAAGAGAGCACTGATCCCCTCTCAAGGGCGGTCCTATTAACCTTGCATGAGTATGCGCGAGGTGAAGCCATCGTCCTTCTTGTTTGGTAAGACTTAAGTCAACCTCGCATGAGTATGCGCGAGGTCCCTACATGAGTATGCATGGGGAAAATTTGTTTGAAAATCCTTGCATGAGTATTCGCGAGGTACAGCTGTTATAGAGAATCATGATTTAGCCTAGTCAGAACAGACAGGATTGGGCTTTTTGGGATACGTTGCTAGCATGATTGTGAAGCGTTTGATGTGTATTGTGTGCCCTACTGTGTATCTGTTCTTTTTGTTCTCTGTTGAAACTGCGAGTTCCCCTTCTGTTATAAATGTGAGATTATTCTGTTGAGTAATTTGTATTAATAAAGCAGAACGAAGACGCAAAACACCTAGAGTCACTTTAGAAATCAAGAAGCTGGTCTCACCCAGTTCGCTTTCCTATAGCACAGTGTGAAACTGACAGGGGGTGTGTCTGAAGGAAAGAATGTACAGTGTCTTTCTAACCCTGTGCAGGCTTAAATCTCAATGCTGTTAGTTTGTGCTTATTTCAGGAAAATTGTACCTGTTTTATTCAATATGTTTTTAATAGTAATGTTCCTTCTGCTATGGTTATGTAATATATATAATTTATATATCATTTAATAAGAATGTTTAGTCAGGATTGTGGGTCCCGATAGTTTTGGGGCTTAGCCTGGAAAGGGTTAAGTTCTTATTCGAATGCCGGCATGTCTCTGTCTGTATGTGTGTGTGTGAACAGTTAAGCTGTTTCCAGCGAGCCACACAGCAAGAGGACAGGAGGAAAAAAAATAAATGAAACCGCAGTTCTCGATTGAAAAGTTTCTTGCTTGTTTAAAATAAAGGATTGGAGTGTTTGCATTTTGAATGCATGCTTCCCCATACTGTAATATTTAAGGTAATTACATTGGATTGTTAAACTCTGTATTAGTGATTAATGAAGACCTTTACAATTTAGGATGGATTCATTTGTTTTTCTGTATTTGAATTTTGTATGTCCGTGTCCAGAGAAAGAGGGTACTTTGTTTTTTAAATTTCAAGACGTTATTTCCTGATATACTGTGGTAAGCACCTGATAGAAGACATTTAGTGTTAAAAACAAAACAAAAAGAGGGTGTATATGCATTTTAGATATCCACCACAGCTATGGAAAAGTATCCGTTTCATGTCTCTTGAATATGCGTAACAGATAGCTATAGTTCTCTCTATAAGATATTTTAAGAACTGTATCTAAATTGTATGTCTGTGCTCAATCTAACCTTATGTTTATAGTAATAAGGTTTTTTTAATAAGTGTCTTTTCAAGTATGATCAGGAATTTCAGTAAGGGATTTACTGAAGACTATGGTAATCAAATGTCTCTGTCCCAATTAGGAATGCTATGTGAAAGGGAGTGGCTTCTGCTAGTTGCTCCATATTTCCTTAGTTCACCATATTTTGCCCCAGAATCTCTAGATATCCCGTCCCATCAGTTTCTCTGTAAGTAGCTCCCCAAGAAGCCCCGGCTCCGTTCAAAGTGCTCAAGGAGGGGGGGGCCCAGTCCACCGATGATGTCACCCCCCGGTGGGCGTGAACTAATGTGCCCACAGCAGAGAAGTAGATCATTTAAAAAAAAAAAAATCAACCTCCTGGATAGAGCGTTGCTAGGAGAAACAGAGCCCAGGAGAGGGGGGGGGGACTCCTCCCTGCAGATTCCCTAGTTTGCCAGCCACCTCCGCAGCAGGGGGATGTGCACCCCCTCTGGACCAGAAGTGAAAGTCAGCTGACCAGACTTGTTTAGAACTGAAAAAAAAACTGCATTATACACTGAGAAGTTTTAGGACTTGATTGAACTAATGAACAGAAATTACAGAAAATTGGATGAATTTGCGGGCATGATAGTTAAATGAAAGTTGATCAGAAAGTATGTGGATTGTTGAAGAGGGACAGAGAAAGTAAAAATTGTAAGATGGAAAAAGAGAACAGATCTTTTTGCTGATATTTTAGTTGAATGATGTGGAGGAGGTTTTCCTAATCAAAGGAGCAGAGGAAGTAAAAACTGGGTGTGAGTCAGTAAGCCCATTGTAGAAAAAGAAGGACATTAGAGAAGTGAATGCCCGCATCTTATCTCCACCCCAGGGGGGAGGAGGGAGTACTTGATTTAAAAAAAAAAAAAAAAAAAAACAGCCGGAGAGGGCTACAGCATGAATGAAGACTAGGCCAGACCGGACTCTTAAGTTTCCCTGGGTCCCCAGGAGCCTATGGTCAGTCTGAAAATAGGGGACCAATATATGGACTTTATGGGGGGTACAGGAGCAGAATACTAAAGCCAGTAGCCCCTGTGTTTTTCTCGATGCATCACCATTATCAGAGCTACTGGGGGTAAGGCCACAAAGCCTTTTTTTTGCAGAACTGCATGAGTGAACCAGGGGGACAGAAAATAATGCACCAGTTCCTGTATATGCCTGAGTGCCCTATTCCACTTTTCGGAGCTGAGATCTTCTTGCAAAGCTGCAGGCACAGATAGCCTTTGCTGAAGAGAGAGAAATGTAAATGACTGTGAACCCAGAGCCTGCTGGATTGATGGTGCTGACTGTTCTCCGAGAAGAGAAGTGGCGGTTCTATAACACACCTCCAGTCAAGTCAACAAGTTCCTGTATACCCGCCAACCTTATAGCCCCACCTGAAGTATGGGCAGAAGATAATGCACCTGGCCTAGCGAAGAACATACCCCTGTCATCGTCATCCTCAAGCCAGAAGTGGAACCAGTGCATGTGAAGCAGTATCCTCTTCCCTGACCAGCCATTGCAGGAATCCACTGCCATTTAATGAAACTATTGAAGTATGGACTTTTTCAAAGGAATGTCAGTCACCTTGGAACACTCCCCTTCTTCCTGTTAAGAAGCCTGGGACAGGTGATTACCGCCCAGTGCAGGATCTAAGAAAGAATGCATAATGCAGCTGGAACTATACATCCAGTTGTACCAAATCCTTATACACTCTTAGGACTGATCTCTGCTGAAGCTACACACATTTCACCATTCTGGATTTTAAAAAAAAATGTTTTTCTGCATACGCTTAGCCCATGACCCCACTACAGGAAGGTGGGGCCCACGCACCTGGACAAGATTACATCAAGGATTCAAGAACTCGCCTCACTCAGCAAAAGATTTGACAAGTTATCCAGTAATTCCAGGAGAAAGAATTCTACTGCAATATGTGGACAACTTGCTTATAACCACCAACTCAGAAAGTGAATGTCTACAAGCCACCAGTGAACTCTTGCACTTTTTTAATGAGGCTGGATACAAAGTCTCAAGAGCCAAGGTGCAATTATGTCAAACAAGTTAAATACCTAGGATTCCCGTTGTCCAATGGAATTCGACGCCTGGGACCCTTACCAGAACGCAAAGCAGCTGTATGCAGTATTCCTACTCCAACCACCAGGAGGCAAGTGAGAGCCTTCTTGGGTGCCACAAAGTATGTTGTATATGGATCCCCAATTTTGCGCTGCTAGCAAAACCGTTGTATCAAGCTATCAAAGGAATGGAAAAGTCTGCATTGGAATGGGGACTTGAACAGGATGCAGCCTTTTGATCTTTGAAAAAAACACTCTGATGTTGTCACCAATTCTGGGTCTACCAGATGTCCAGAAAACCTTTCAGTCTCTATGTTCATGAGTCACAAGGAAATGTTCTAGGAGTGTTGACTCAATCTCTTGGACCTTATTTGAGAAGCTGTTACAGCTACAGCCTTCCTAGTAAGCAAAAAACTAAAAGAAAAAAATCCCTTTGAGACAGAATCTTCAAGTTACTGTACCACACTCTGTTCTAACCAATATGAAATACAAAGGAAACTACTAGCTAACAAATCTATGAATGTTGAAGTATTAGAGTATGTTGTGTGAAAACCCCAGATACAACTGAAGGGTCAGTCAAGCTTTCAATCCTGCTATGTTGTTATCAGTTAGTCTTGATCCCCTGATCATGACTGTTTAGAAATAATGGACACTGTATTCTCAAGCCGCCTGGATTTGACTGATGTCTCTCTGGAGAACCCTGAACAGACTTTTTGTGGCTGAAGGCAGTTTCATCATCAATAGACATTGTTGTGCTGATCCCTGATTTGGTAGTTGAGTCCTCAGCTCTAGCCCCAGAAACTTGACCACAAAAAGCTGAACTGATAGCCCTCACTAGAGCACTAACAATAGGAAAAGGGCTCTGTCTAAATGTGTACCCAGATTTCAAGTATGCCCTTACAACCTTGCATGCACATGGGACCCTGTACAAATAATAAGGGTGGATAACCTTAGGAAGCAAGTCCATCAAGTATGAGGAGATATTGACATTATCAGGTGCATACTGCCTACAGCTTTCAGAATTTAGGAAAAAGTAAAAAATGTATGAATAGAACCCTGAAATCTCAGTTGTCTAAACTTTGCCAAGAGGTTTATCTGAAGTGGCCCCAGGTTCTTCCTATAGCCCTTCTTAGGATATACTTAGCCCCTGCTATGTCTTTAGGAATTTCCCCTTTTGAGATTCTGAGAATCTGTAGCCTATTTATAGGGAATAAAAGGAGATGTGAGATAGATAGGATCTGAAATTACTAGACATGAACTATTGGTTTTAAGTTCTGTTTTGCAGAGTCTTCATACCTAGGTACAAAAATTGACTACCCATTAATTTGCCTGAACCCCTGCATCCTTTCAAGCCTGGAGTCTCGGTGTGGATCAAAGAGTGAAGAAGGATACCGTTAGCCCTGCATTGGAAGGGACCCTATGTTGTCATCTTGTCAACTCCAACTGCAGTAAAAGTCGCAGAATTCGAACCTTGGATCCAATATAGTCGAGTAAAAGCCAGCAACTGCTTCTGAACCTGATCACTGGACTACTGTACAGCATCCTGAGACTCCATTGCGCCTCACCCTACGACAACAGCCACGGACCTAAGACTTATTGGTCCCTCAGAAACTGCACTATTTCAAGACTGTCTGTTTATCTGAAAGTAAGCTTCGCATCTGGAGGGAAAAAAAAAACTGCAATCATCAGAAAGAGACTGTGTTGTGTTAAGAAATTGAATCTTCTAAGAGACTGTGTTTAAATACTCTGAAAAGACTGTTTTGATCTTCTAAAGAGTGAACTGCTCTAAGGAAGCAATAATAGCCTAAGAGACTATGCTATGATATTTTAAGAAATTGAGACATCCCAGAGGACAGTGATACTTTGGAATCTACAGCCCTACTCCTGCCACAAAGCTGGTAGGTCTACGTACGGCAGAAGCTTGAGGATCTACAATCAACCCTACATCTGTTATCTGTTGTGGAAGTCGACAGTTCCACCAATTTTCCAGAGACTGTGCTCATTATGAATCCTTATTATTGCTTTATTCTGGCAGCAGCCTTGGGGTGCTTTGAGATGACTTTTGCCTTATCTCCCTGGGCAGCCTGTATAAGTACAACATGAACTGGACCGAAGGTCACTCAGACCTTGTTTTATCATTCTTCCTATACTTGCATTGGTATACTCTCCGATTCAACAGTTGTTCTAGATCTTGACTTTCTACAAGGCTATGCAAGCCACCGTTGCAACTCCTCATGCCTCCCAGAACTTGTTTCTTGAACTTGCTGGAGCAATAGCATCTAGTCTCCACACTTCTGACTGTTTCTTTTGTGGAGGAACTAAGATGGGAGATCAGTGGCCCTGGGAGACGCAAGAACTGAATTACTCCATCCCCTACAATCAGACTGATTTACATAATACTACTAGTGAGTGGGTATTGGCCCACCCCATTGTTGACAGTTTGTGTTTTGTTCGCACCGGACTACAATTTGCTATGAAGATCGGACAGCTGGACTGTCTAAATCAGAAGTTTTACAACAGCACAACAAAGAAGACATCTTGGTTGTCCGGCATAAATGCTCCTGAACCTTCTAATTCTTTTAGTTCTTTTTCCCACTCTTGCCAAACTATGGACTTTGACTATCTGCTTGTTGCTCCCTTGTTTCTTGCCACTTTGCTTGCGAATGATAACTTCAGTTATTAACACTGTAGAGCATAAGGCAGCTACAAAGCTACCAGCTATGTGAAACTACTACCCTATACCACAGAGTGATATCTTTATTTAGTAATATGTGATTTGCTTCTCACCCTTTCTCACTTGCGGGTGAGAATAATCAAAGGGGGGAATGTGGTAGGCGAAGGCCTGTGATCCATGGTGTCTGACGTAAGCAGGGAGGCCTAAACAGCTTGACCTGTAAGTGGAGCCTGTGGAGAGGCCCAAAGGAATTACACATTTCCCCAAATGCTGCTATTGTAGAAACGAAACTTAACTGAGCACAATTAGGTATAGCTAAGCAGAATCGAAACTTAGAAAGTAGAGAAAAACAAGTTTAATTGGTACTGATAAGGTGTGCTATGCTTCTGTGAAATTAATTAACTGTGCTGAAAGAAAGGTTACAGTGCCCTGCTTCCCATATGTTTTAACTAGCTGAGCGACCTTGGAGGAGAGATGTAACAAGTTAGAGACACTGACCATTGTAATTGGGACTAGAAGGGGGGGTGAGCAGGTGCTGGGCCCAGACCAGAGTCCCAATTGGATAGCCATATCAGTACCGGGACCAAAAGAAGGTGTACGAGGGGTTATCGGGACCAATGAAAGGTTTGCCTATGTCTAGAATGGGAAAGAAAGCTATAAAAGTTGTTGTTTTACTAGAAACCATTGCTCAGCCATTTTGAATTTGATTATTGCTTGAGCCTGTGCACATTAAACTGGCTTGGATCCTTGAAAAGACTCCTGGTTTTATTTATTGCATGCTTATCTGCTGCTACAAGTGAGATAATCACAGATATTCAGTGGCACTAACTGTGGCAGTTATGCTGTTTACAGGGCCATAAATCATGTAGCTGCCCTTAGAATTTTGGGCCCTATATGATTTATATTAAATATGAATGTAAGCCCCCCAAAATATAAAGTGTGCTTCTGCTCCTGAATAAAATGACCATATACTTTTTGTGATACAGAGTGTTAAAAATTCAACAGCAGGGCACTCAAAATTCAAAACTGCTGTGCTCCAGACAATCTTTGTATTCAAGTGAAACAAAGGTCTCACATGTTGTTTTAAATTTCCTGGGGAAGAGTAATGTATTTCTTATTTAACAACATAATTAGTTTATATACAACTACACCATAACTCTACCATGACCTAAAGCCATGTGCGCTTTACTGCTACAATTCTCAGAAAACAAAAGAGTGAAATGGGATTGTGCTAGTGACTGATATCCTAAGCGCTGCCAGTTTGCCCCCTCCATCCCTTGTGGCAGCGATTTCAACAGCAGACGCAGCATAAAGACAGAATCAGCCCCTGCCAACAACACTAGTGGTCCAGCTGCCTCTGTGCTTCTGTGTGTGAGGGAGAAGGCTTGTGACAAATGTTGGCTCAGCTCCTGTGCTCACTTGGCCTGCTGCCAGAGCTATAGGCCAAAAAGGGTGTGGGAGAGGAAGACCGAGGCAGCAGGAGGGGAATAGAGGTCTGTGGAGGCAATGGTACCTGAGGTCTGCTGTGAAAGGCATTTTGGTCCCATATATTAATTTTTGCAGGCCCATCTGGGAGCAGATTGATGGGGGAAGGGGAGAATTAACTCCTTAGTTCCAGGATTGCATAACGGGGTGGGGGAGGGAAAAGGAGTAATTTCCTCTTCTTGGGACTTTTTTTTGAGGGGGGTATGCAGGGGTACGGGGTACGGAGTGCTGGCACCTTTGCCTGATAAAATTTGATGCCTGATCCTCATGTATTAATGAAAGAGTCCTGCATATGAATACAGGCATCCTTTTTGCAAGGAAGAATGCACCGCCTTTTCCCAGTCGTCCCACGACAGCTCCACTATCACTTCCAAGCAGGTGCATCACTAAAGAAATAGAAGCAGTGAGGAAGTATTGCATTCCTTACCTATCCCCCCCCCCCTCCCATATTACAAAACAAAAATAGCAGATATAAATTCTAAATACAGACATATCCAGTCACTAAAATAAAATAATTTTTTCTACCTTTGCTGCCTGGCCATTTTTACCTTATCCCACTTCCAGTCTCTGGTTTCTGCTTTCATCTGTCCACCTTCTCTTACCACTGTTCCCAGGATATCCTATCCTTTTGTTTCTTTTCTCTCCGCCGATCTTCACTTCTTCCCCTACATCCATCTCTGAGATTGATCTTTCATATTGCTTTCATTTATTTTTCTTCTTCTCTATCCACTCCAATTTTGCCCCTCCTCATTTAGTACTCCATTCCCTTTTTATTAACTGCATCTACCTACAGCTTATCTCCCTCACCACAACCCTCCCCCTTCTCTCCATTTCACTTCTCCTCCAGATTTCCAGCATCTTCCCTTCACACTCCTCGCCCCACAGGTGTCCAACATACTCCCTTCTCTTCCCTTTGTTACTCTCCCCCCCCCCCCAGTGTCTAGCATCTTCCCTTCACACTCCTCACCCCACAGGTGTCCAACATACTCCCTTCTCTTCCCTTTGTTACTTTCTCCCCCCCCTCGGGTTCAGCATCTCCCTTGACTCGCTATTACTATCCATCCCCCCAGGTGTCCAGCATTTACCCATTCTTCCATAACCCCCCTCCCAAGTGCCAGAATATGCCCTTCCCTTCCCTTCCTTATTCCTCCAGGTATCCAGCATCTTTCTTACCCCCCCCCCCCACCAAATGTCCAGCATATCCCTTTCCCTCACCCTCCACCACCAGAACTTCCCTTCCCTCCCCTCCCCTCCCAGTTAATCCAGTATCTCCCCTTCCCTTTTTCTTTCTATCCTCTTGCTGGGCCTACTCGCTCCACTGCACATATGCTCAGACAAGACCTTCCATGTCCCACCCACTGTAACAGAATTTCCTAATGGGGGGATGATGGGAAATACGGCAAGCTTTGAGCATGCACATTCATGCAAAAGCTCCAAGTCACCTATTGCTCTGAGAGCATTTAAATGCCTGTTTTGTCCCTCCACAGCCACTCCTGCAACCACTTCATCCTGAAACTGCACCCCTGTCACCATGGGTGGAATTGGGGACAGGCGATTACTAGAAAGGTGGGAACTGGGGACAATCCCAGAAAATTGGAGACATCTGGTAACCTTAGCCTGTATGTAAGTCTGGATCTGGTTGCCACAATAGATTGCAGAGTTAAACATTTGAGTCTGAAAGGGGATTACACATATATGAAAGCTTAAATGTAGACTATTTAGCATACAGAATTGTGTCCTATAAATTGCAAAGGGAGGGCAGCAGGGGGTTAATGCTTTCCAAAGACAGTTCCTCTAAGCCAGGGGTCCCCAAACTTTACAAGAAGGGGACCACTTTTTTTTTTTTAAGGGCCTTCAAGTCACTGCTGACTCCTGGCACCCCAGCAACTCCTGGGATTTCTTGGCAAGGTATGACTGGAAGTAGATTGCCAGGCCTTTCTTCCAAAGCAAAAGAGGATGACTGGAAGTAGATTGCCAGGCCTTTCTTCCAAAGCAAAAGAGGATAAAGTGACTTGCCCAAGGCGTGGCAGTGGGAATTGAACCCAGATCTCTTGGGTACTAGGCTGTTGTTCTAATCACTAGGCTACTCCTCCACTCAGAGGACCCCATAGGGTATTTCAAATCAAGGGGAGAGCTGGATGTGGATGGCATTCCCTTCATGAAAGGGTTTGGTGAATGGGGGTGGGCCATGTCTAATATTTCACTGATTTCAAATGATGGGGAAGAAGGGAGAATGAGGTCTGGCTTCCAGATGTGAGAGACCTAAGCCTTCCTCTTCCTTTCCCCTGTTCCCCACAGCTGCTCACTGGGGCCATGTGAAAAGAGTGGATGTATGTGTATGAAAGAGACTTATCTTTTTTTTTCACTCAACCACTCAATATATTTATTTGGTTTTATATACCACACTCTTTATCATCAGCACGATTTACATAGAAACAACTCTTTCAAGTAACAGGTTAAAAATACATTGAACAGGTACAGTATAATGAACAATTAAACATGAGTTAATGCAATAACTGAATACATTAATAAATAAACTAATCATAGTTGACAAAACTATATACAAGCTGCAGGTATCATAGGATTAAAGGGAGTCCATGAAAAGCTATGGTACATGGTCATATGATAGCTGGAATAGATGTGTCTTAATTGCTTTATGGAAAGTTGAAAGGTCAGTGATGAGATGGATCGGAGCAGGAAGAGAGTTCCAGAGGAAGGGGGCAAAGATGGAGAAGGCTCTTGTTAGTGTGGGTTATTCCTTTCCCAGCACTATATGCCACTTACCCTCGGGATGTCTGTTAACCCCCTTGGCCGAGGAATCACCTTACCTTCTCTGTCTGGAATTCCAGGGGAACAAACACACACACACGCATATAAGTAGTATGTAAGTTTATTCCACAGGTTAGAGGGGCTGTCTGTCTTTTATACATTAACAGAAACATATACATACATCATCAACTCATCCCCTGAGGCCCACCACAGCTTATCAGTAACTTCACAGATGTTAGTCGTCTCCGTGTAGAACAATCAATTTGTCTTAGCACAGCACATTCCTTTCCATATATAGATATGTACAGGATTCCCATTTTCCCCTGCAGGCCTCCTAGTCCTCCTGTACACACACACTTTAAGCCTTATTTTCCCCTATCAATCCCCCCTTTGGGCCTGCATAGACCCACTATAAGAACAGCCAAACAGTCTTCTGAAGGACAGTTAAGCAGACTGGAGGTCGGTGGTGGCGTGCTCAGGTGCATCAGCTACCATGGAAACAGGTGTATAAGAGTACATAAAAGTGGTGGAGCTCTGCAGGGCCTTCCGACAACAGCCAAGGACAAATGAGAATATACAACAAAAAAGAACAAGGATTATAAAACCGCTCAATAGGGCGATAATCAGCCATTTGAGACCATCCTCCAACCCGCCAAACCATTTTACAACATCACCCCATATGTTACCAAAATCAATGCCGCCCTTGAAATCGGCCATATTCAAATCAGATAAGGTCTTAATCTTTTTCATGGCATCTAAGACAAAAATCGTGTGGTTCGCTATAACAGTACAACAATTACATTTATTTAAAAAGGTACAAGCCCCGCCCTCAGCTGCTAGTAAGAGATCTAAAGCTCTACGATTTTGTAAAGTCATTTGAGTATTCTGTTCCAGGGATTCTGCAAGTTTAGAAATGGATTCTGTTACTGACCTCATTTGTATATGTAACAAGCATTGTAATCTACAAATTGCCATACCTAATTCAGTGGTGATAGCGGGGGTCTGGAAAACTGGGATCCAGGAAGTATAGCTAAGGGCATCCAAGTGAACTTTGGTCAAAGGATAAGTAGTATTAATATATTGATACGAAGCTTGAATAGCCTCATCTTCAGGATAATCAGGTGACCAAGGATTTGTATTCCTTTTCTTTCTTTTACCATGGGTCACATTCAAAGTTATTAGAGCCGAATAAGGAGTTATTTTAACTAATGCACAAGGTAGCAAAGACGCGTTCATTTGTTGATAAATCATCTCCCCACACAACCAATAATGACCCACCACAGCGAAGAGGTCCGTGCCAGTGGTCCATATGTGACTCATATTATGCCCATCAAACCACTTCACAAAAGAACTTCCCATGGTGGATGAGATGAGATTCTTTCTTAAACTGGACATTGGTAGATAGCATGAAGTATATGAGGATTCATTTTGGGACCCCTGTGTCACTACAGCTGAACCATCATGGTAAATGGGACCAACTCCCACATACCAGCGGAAGTCAGATCCTTTAAACACTACCGGGCTCTTTGTAATATTTCTCCAATCATTTTTCATATTGGAGGGGTCCATATTACCAGACTGATTATACCAATTTATCATGACTGAATTATTAATAAAATGAAAAGACCCATTAAACACATTATACAACAGGTTACACCTGTGTGAAAAAGCAATAGATGCATTTGTTATCCAACATAGATCAAATATCATATTTGGGTCAGCATATACACGCAAAGGATCATGTATCATATTCATCATATACCACGTCTGGGAACAATTGAAAGATTCATAACAACTGGCAGAAAAATTATTATTATCTACACAAGCAAGTTGTCCTGCATACTCCTTTAAGGGAACCTTTGAAACATGTACCGGAGCATATGCTACACCCTTTGGTAAAGGAGTACAGATAAGGCAGTCAGTTAAGTTCATCAAACTAACAATCTCCAAAACAGGATTTCCACAAATTCGGAGAGAGGAGTTCTCACTTAGTCCGGCGAGAACTATTGAGAGATACCTGAATCCAAGTTGCATTGTTCTCTGTCCGATGTGCCTGTGTCCAAGGTCCTTCATTTGTAAAATAGTATATAGTCAGCACAATGACAACCAAGATCAATAATAAACAAGAAAGGGCCAGCCAGGCAGACTTCATGGCTGGGGTGAGTCAGGTGTCTTCCAGGAATCCTCCGGTGTACTCTTGACGCGTGAGGCGTGTACCCAGGTCAGATGCTTATCAGTCAGCACGGCTGTGCGAGTAACTGCAATAATCTCTTCTGGATCTCCCACTGGCCCTTCTTATGAAACAGCTTTACCAGCAAACGGTCTCTCGGGCGGAACGGGTGCGTCGGTTCTGTAGAAGGAAAAGGAAAAGCATTATACACTTGTTCAGACACCGTGCACAAATATTTAGCTAGCTGTGTAGCATATTCTTCCTGTGCTAGCAACAAGTCATCCGCCATTATCACCGTTCCCTCGGGCCATTTTCAGGGTAAAGGGAAGGGTCGTCCCATCAGAATTACAAAAGGAGAGAATCCAGATGCCCCGGGGGTTAGCCTAATTTCTGCCAATACAGCTGGCAGATACACTGGCCACTTTCCTGGGGCGTGTTGTGTAGCCTTTTTTAATTTTTCTTTAATTGTTCGATTCATTCGTTCTACTATCCCTGATGACTGTGGGTGATATGGGACATGAAATTTCCAATCAATGGCAAACATCTGAGTAATCTGTTGTAACACCTTAGAGGTGAACGCTGGTCTCTGATCACAATCTATAGAAAGGGGACACCCAAAGTGGGGAATAACTTCCTTAAAGAGAATTTTTGCTACTGTTCTAGCATCTTCCTTAGTCGTGGGAAAAGCCTCTGGCCACTTTGAAAACCTATCTACAATGACCAACAAATACTTATAACCCCCTATCGATCGTGGCATACATGTGAAATCTACTTGTAGGGCCTGAAATGGGCCTTGGGGTGGGGGTAAATGTTGCAATTGTCCTATTGCTTTTCCCTTCTGAACATTATTCCTAGCACATACTAAGCATTGACTTGGTTGTGATTCTACTAAATGAGGCAAATCTCTGCAAACAATTATTTCCTGTAACTCCCTAAGAACCGTCTTTCTGGTTTTATGCCCTACCCCATGTACTTGACCAATTAAGAGAGGGGCTGATGTTTTGGTAGTGCTCTTCGCCCCCCCCCCCCTTTTTCCTGCCAAATCTGTGCTGAATTTAAACTCATATTATGTTGTTCCCAATACATAATATCCTCGGGATCTGCAGCAGCCTGCAAGTGGTGCAGAGGTAAAGAATGCTCAAGAGGGGAAACATAATACTCAGACAGTAAAGGATCAGACAAATAATACGAAACTGTTGGCATGCCCTGAGAGATATTATTACTACGTAAAAGTTCAATTTGGGCTTGTGCACACTGTTTGGCTGCAAGATCAGCTAAGGCATTACCTTGAGAGGCAATAGAAGTGTCATAACTGTGTGCGGTACATTTAATAACGGCGACTTCTTTGGGTTTACATAAGGCGGCCAGCAGTTCATTAACCAATTGTGCATAAGAAATTGGTTTACCGTCTGCCATTTTCCAACCCCTATGCCCCCATAAGAGACCAAAATCATGCACCACCCCAAAGGCATACCTGTAATCTGTATAAATGTTAACACGTTTATCAGCAAATAATTCACAGGCTCTAGTAAGCGCTACCAATTCTGCAGCTTGTGCAGAACCATAAGGTAATAACTGGGCTTCATGCAAAATATTTGGGAGTTCTACAATGGCATAAGAAGCAATGTAGGCGTTGTCTGTGGGACGGACACAGCTCCCGTCCACAAATATATGTGGAGCGTCCGGGAGCGGAGAGGAGGGCAAATCGGGACGTACTGACATCTCAAAGTTAATCAACTTTAAGCAATCATGTTCTTCTTGGGGCAACTCATAATCATCTACTGGGCACATTAAGGCTTGCAAGGCCAGCATCGGGGTAAAGGCAGCCGATTGCTATTTAACTGACAACCCTTCAGTAGTTGTTAAAATTACCTCATACCCACTAAGGCGCTGGGCTGTCATGTGTTGCGTAGTAAGGTTCTTTAACACATTTAAAACAGAATGGGTAGAAAACAGAATAGTCTCATGAGACAGGGTAATCGGGATAGTCATCTGTACAGCAATAGCTGAACCCGTCAGGGCTCGCAAACATGCAGGCATACCCTGTACCTGGAGGGGCAATTTTTTCGATAAATATGCAACTATGTGCATTCCTCCTCCCTCCCCCCCCCCGTGGTCTTGAGCCAAAATAGCTGCCATAGTTCCTCCCTCTTCCCTTACATATAAGTAAAAGATTTTCCCATAGTCAGGTAGTCCAAGTGTAGGAGCCGAGATAAGCAGCTTTTTCAAAGTAGCAAATGCAGAAAGCATTTCTTCGGTCCATTCAATAGATGCAGAGCCCAGTAACTGCAAAGTAGCCCTTCGCAATATGGAATCCCAATAAGCACAGTCCGGGATCCAAGCGCAACAGAAGGATACTAATCCGAGGAAAGGGTAAATTAGACTTACCTGCTAATTGTTGTTCCTTGCGGAACTCTAGTCCAGTCCCGGAACCATAGAGTTGTCAACCTCCTCCAGCAGCCTTGGAGACTGAAATACATCAGCGCTTTGCTGGCACCAGTATAAGTAGGCAAGGACCGCCCCCTCTCACCAGTACTTTCAGTCTCCAAGCAGCTGAAGGAGATCCTGAGCCTGGTTCTGTACGCCTGCCACATGCTGTGCCGACAGACACTTCAGATGCGATTCGGCCCAAGCTAGCAACTGAGCGGCCTCCCGCTCGAGCCCCATGCTGCCGGTGCCGCCCTGCTGATTTATGTAAGCGACTGTGGCTGCATTGTCCGAGAGAACCCGAACCGCCTGCCGCGCAAGAGTCCCCCGAAACGCTTGTAGATCCAGAAACACCGCTCGCATCTCCAACCGATTGATGGACCATTCCTTCTCTTCCAACAACCACAGGCCCTGGGCAAACGCGTCCCCGCAACACGCCCCCCACCCCCTGCCTGACAGCCACGATGACGGATCGAAGAGCCTCCATGCGAAAGTGAGTTACCCGGAGACACCGATTGAGCCTCTTTAAATCGAGGATAGGACGAAAGGATCCCTCCTTTTTCGGCACCACAAAATAGATGGAGTACCGACCAGAACCGCACTGGTCCCTTGGCACAGGAACGATGGCCCTGAGGTGCAACAATCTCTGCAACGTGTCGACGATGGCCCTCCGCTTGAGAGGAGCTCTGCAGGGCGACAGAACAAAGGAATCTAACACGGGACAATGAAGTTCGAGAGCGTAACCCTCTCGAATTACCTCCAGAACCCACTGATCTGACGTAAGTTGGACCCAGGCAGGGTAGAATTCCCGCAACCGCCCCCCCACGGGAACTACATCTACCTGAGCCCGCCTCATCTCATTGGGGCTTCTTAACGGAGGCGGAGGGAAAGGTGGAGAAACCTCTGCTGGCCCCTCTGAAGCCACGAAACCCCTGGCTTCTAGCCGGGAACTATCCACGCTGAGGCTGCCCAAAACGAGCCGCCCGAAAACGGCGAAACTCCCGAGGAGCTCCTCGAGACCCAGCGGCAGCCTGGACCTGCTTCAGTTTATCCTCCGGAAGACGTCCCCCTTTAGATTCACCGAGATCCTTGACCAACTTTTCCAAATCCTCCCCGAATAACAACTTCCCCCGAAAGGGAAGCTTACTGAGACGAGCCTTGGAGGAACTGTCGGCCGCCCCAATTGCACAACCACAAATACCGCCTCGCCGCTACCACCGAGGCCATAGACTTAGCTCCACTACGGATGAGATCATAATGAATGTCCAACAAATAGGCGGCCCCAGACTCCAAAAGCGCCGCATCCTCCACCTGCGCTGTCCCTACATCCCCCTGCAATCATTGGGACCAGCGCAAGCAACCTCTCGCGACCCAAACCCCCGCCACGGCGGCTTGCATAGAGAGGGCACACACATCAAAAACCTGCTTCAATAGCGTATCCAACTTCCTATCCTGCACATCCTTCAACGCCGCGGCGCCCTCAACCGGGATCGTAGTCTTCTTCATGACTGCCGACACCGCCGCATCAACCTTGGGAGACCGAAAGAGCTCCCTATCCTGATCGGACAATGGATAAAGGAGCGACAAGGTACGAGAGCCCCTCAGCGCCGATTCTGGTGAGTCCCACTCCTCCTGAATCATCCCTCTAAAGACTCTATGCAGGGGAAAGACCCGCTGGGACTTACGCACCGCCTGGAGCAGAGGATCCTCCAGAGCATCATCCGGCGCCGGCGCCTCCGCCGGCATATTCAACGTTTTGAGAGCCTCGGCAATCAAGGCCGGAAGCTCCTCCCTACGAAACACCCTGATGAGCCGACTGTGCTGCTCTGTGTCAGGTAACTCTCCCTCTTCTAACTCCTCACCTGAGGTGTTATCCAGGTCCACGTCCTCCGTCCCAAGGTCTTCCCCCAGACGAGACGGAGAACCCTCCTCTGCTGACCCCTTGGCCACCTTCGCAGCAGGAGCGCCGTCTTCTGTCCGAATCAGGGACCCCGGACGCTTCTGCCCCTCCGAAGCACGAGCCGGAGAGACTAACCCGGGTTGCAGGAGCGCAAAAGCCTGCTGCATGAGAGAGAAGAAATCTGGCGGAATCCCCGGAGCTAAGGCCGAATTCTGACCCTGCGAACCCGAGGACCCCTCCCCAGGGGAAGACTCCGGCCCCTGAAAATCCAGAGTCGGAGGCAAAGCCACCACCGCACCTAGCGGAAGCCCCTCACTGGCGACGGCCGGAGAAGGAGCTGTAACCTCCATAACGCTGGAATCCAGAGTACAGGCCCCACACACTGGACCCTGTCAGTAAACCCCGCTTAGCTCCACAAACCACATAGCGTGGCTTCGCAGGCATACTCAGAGGAAAGCTCTACTGCCACCCTCTGTCCCGTGGATCAGCAGCACAGCCTAGAAAAAAGGACCTTGTGAGGCAGGCTCAAGAAACCCCCGTTTTTACAATCAAGTTTTTTTTTTAATTCTTCACACACAAGGACCCCAGACCACCCCCAAGTCGAACCCAGAAGGTCTGCAGCCAAAACGAGGGTTAGAAAGCTCAGAAAAGGCAAAATTAAAGCAAAAAATCAAATCGGGATTTTTTCAAAATGGCCGCCACTGCCGATTCCCGCCGAAAACAACACGCGGCAGACCACCCCGATAGGAACAGAAACCTAAACCTAGCCCCCCCCCCTGCTAAATCTCAAAGGGCCCCAAAAACCAGAAAAAAGGAACACCTCTTACTCACCACTGCAAAGAAGGGGTGAAGGAGAGAGGGAGAGATGCAGCAGCCTCGCTGGAGCTCAGCCTGACTGTGGCTTCAGCTCCAACACCGGCAGCACTTCCTCAGCTGCCCTGCAAACTCCGGGCCACTGCTGCCAGCCTGCAACCTGCTCCTCACCCTTTAACGCGGGTTCGGGAGCAGGGAGGCACAGAAACACCCTTGTGCTGTCTTAACCCCACAGTGCTCGTCTAAGCAATGGGGCTGTGAAAGGAAAGAAGGGAAAGTAAGAGAGAGAGAAGAGGGAAGGGGGGGGGGGCAGATGGAGCCAGAGGAAGAAATCTCCTGCACCAGCACAGCTCCTGCAATCAAAACACAGAAGGGCAAAGTAATAAAAGCAAATCCAAATTTAAAGGTAAATGTATTCTATTTAGCTCTGCCTATTTCCCTAACTGAGCCCAGAACCAGGCTCAGGATCTCCTTCAGCTGCTTGGAGACTGAAAGTACTGGTGGGAGGGGGCGGTCCTTGCCTACTTATACTGGTGCCAGCAAAGCGCTGATGTATTTCAGTCTCCAAGGCTGCTGGAGGAGGTTGACAACTCTATGGTTCCGGGACTGGACTAGAGGGACACTAAGGAAGTCAGCATTTGTGTTGCTGTTGTTAGAGGAGATAATTTTATAATTGCCTGTACTCGGGCGGGAGAGAGCGTTCGGTTTCCAGGGGACAGCACAAACCCCAAGTAGGTAACACACTCACAACACCACTGGAGCTTTTTTAAAGAAGCCTTATGTCCATGGGAGGCTAGATGGCAGAGCAAGGATACAGAGTCGTTTTCACATTCTGTGATTGTTTTAGAACATAACAACAAATCATCCATATACTGGAGAAGGGTGGAGGAACAAGGCGGATGCCACATTTCAATTGATGCCTTAAGAACAAGAGAATATGCCGCCGGGGAATCAATGTATCCCTGCGGCAGGTGAGTCCAGGTATATTGTTTGCCTGCATGTTTGAAAGCCATAAGAGGCTGCGTGATGGGGTCCAGGTGTACATTAAAAAAGGCATTAGCTAAATCAATAACCGTAAAGCATTTGGCTTCCGTAGGAATAAGAGTAAGTAGCCCGGAAATATCGGGCATCACCGGTGCCAGTGGGACAACAAGCTGATTTACGGCCTGTAAATCCTGGGTAAAACGGAACCCATCCCCCTTAGGGACGGGATTCCCGGGAGTATTAAAAGGAGAAACAGTAGGAACTACAATACCTGCTGTGACAAAATCCTGGACCATGGACTGCAAGGCAGTTTCCTTAGGGCCAGACAAAGGGTACTGTCGAATACAGACGACAGCTTGAGGATCCTTCAAACGTGCCACCCAGGAGACTCACTGGACAGGAGGGAATAATCATAAATGAATGTGTAAACAGAACAGTATTGTTACCAAGCGTGGAGACAGATAATGGGGGTGTAATCCATGTGGGGGTAGAGGTTCCATTTATACCAACTGAGGCAGGACCTGGCGTTAAGGGTTCCCTACAAACAGAGGCATGCAACGTAGAGCAAGTCGCTCCCGTATCAATTACAAAGGAGACTTGCTGGCCATTAATGCACAACGTACAACAAGGGGGCTCCTTCCATCCACCCGTTAACTGAACCCAGATCGGAACCGTTGCCTCAGGGCATCCCTATGGGCGTTGCGGGGGCTGTTGCCATGTAATAGGGATAACAGAGGTTGCGGGGCTACTAGATGGGGGAGGGAGAGGTGCCGATGGCGTCGCAGGAGGGGGCAAGGCCCACCCCCCCCTAAGTCGGCACGGGGCTGCTACCTGCCGCGTAGGGGCACTCATTTTTCCAATGTCCTGGTTGCTTACAATGAAAACAAACCTGATTCTTAGATATTCCCTGCCCTATTCCTCTTCCACCACTCTGACCGCCTCGAAACCGGCCCCACTGTCCCCTCCACCCCCAAGATTGCGACCACTGAGGCCCTGGGGGTTGATATCCCCCGGGGTAGGATTGCTGGCAACCAATATCCTGCTGCCAAGCATGAGAAATTTTACCTTTCTTAACATCCATATCTGCAAAGCATCCCGCCGCTTCCTTCATTAATATTATCTTCTCTAATTCTGCCGGAGTCATGCTAAATCAAGCATCTATTATTCGCTTACATGCTACAGTCACTTCGGGGCGCATAACCCCAAACAGCATCTGAATATACATCGAAGTCATCAGGCCTTCCTGTGATAAACCTGCCTCTTCCTTCCAACACTTATGAAACCTTCGCACAAACTGTGAAACTCCTTCCCCTGGTTCCTGCACGCATGCAATAGATGCAGCAAGATTCTGTTTTGCCCCAAATAAACGCTCAAACTCTTCTAACACTTTGTCCCACACCTTTTTTATCACCTCGGGATATCGAAGGGGGTAATTAGAATCATCTGGCGTCTCATAAGGATTCGCCAGTGACTTAACTCTAGAAAAATCAAATGGAGTTTCTTCATCATACCCCAGGACACCCTCAATAATGAGGCAGTAGTCCTGCGCTGTACACTGCAAACCACGAGTCATACGTTGCAAGTAGTGCACAGTGGCAGCTGGCATTTTCATGGGGATCGGGGCATGCTGTAAAATAGAAGAAAGGATGGCGGGATCCAGGGGCTTAACAACAAGCTGGTTACCAATAGTTAGAAAAGGATACTGGGTGTATATATGGCCCTTAGAGGTAGGGTCTCCTGTCACTCTATCACTGTTAGAAGTTCTCATGTCATTTGAATCCAGCTTATGAAAGGGGTTATGAGGGCTAAGCCCATCCCTATGAGCCCTAGCCCTACTCTGTTCCTGTCCCTCCCCCCCCCCCCCTGATCTTTGGATGAAGGCATCGGAAGGGGGGAATTAGGGGGGGTAATAAGGGAGTCCGGCGGGGCAAAAGGGACAGAAGGGGAAGTGGCAGCGGACCCTCTGGCCCCCGCTCACGTCCCCAAACTCCCGGTAGAGACCTCCGGAGATGTCTTACACAATTGGCGATACATGTTTTCCCTGGGAGCGTCCTGACCAGCAGGGGCAGGCCCAGAATTGGTCAAGCATGGGCTTGAGTGAGAAGGTAGGGCAGGAGAAGGTAGCCAGGCAGCGGGAGGCAGTGGAGGCGAACTGGCAGGCTCCTCCACCTTGCCACGCATAGCCTCATAAGTGGTACATATCTGCCGAACCATTTTATCTATAGGTAATTCCCGGTGGGTGGGGGTATGCCCCACCATTACTACTGGGGGGTGCGCGGTAGAAGCAGCCGCCGCCAGAACAATGTCCTCTAATGAATCAGAGTATCTGGCTGGCTTTACAATGGCGGCCGATCCAACCAGGGAGGGGTAAATGGGCTGATACGGCGGAGGGGCTGTGGGCACCCGGGAGGAGGACACCTTGGGTTGGGGCGATTTCGGAGGCAGTTGCCGGGGCAAGTCAAGCACTGGTTGCTGCTGACCATTATAAGGAGCCAGTTGTATCCATACAGTACCACATTCCTTCATATAAGATTTGGGCCATTTCGGGTCTCCAGAATAAAAGGGAAAAGCTTTCTTATCCCCCAGACACAATCCCCGAATCATATCTAAATGCCAGGCAGAGAAGCTACCCTCCCTGGGAAAAGGATTTGAGCTACTTAAACCTTCTGTCCACCCCGCCATAATATCCACCCAGGGATTAATATAATAACCCCTACCACTCTGTCTACGTATTCCTTCGGCGTCTCCCCATCTACCAGGGGTGCGCTGGGAGGAACCGGGGTACGGCGAGAATAGGATGCCTTCTTAGCTGCAGTTTTAAACCTTATCACAACATTTGGCTGCGCACGCACCCCCGCAGATTCTGAAGCGGTCCCCTTACTTTGGGATCCCCCCATCCTCTAATTAATATCCAACAATCGCACGCTTGGCCACTTGCTTTCTGCCAACAACTATCACTAGCGCTATTGCTTCAGGCTGAGGCAGGGGCGTCTTGCCAAGCTCACACAAGCCACAGAAAAGGAAAAGAGTATTACCACGGACCCAGCAGGACATCCCCGTTATGCATAGCACTACCAAAGTGCATTCCCGAGACGAGCTACCAAAACTATGTCAATTTAGGAAGCCAGGAAATCCCAGTGCAGCTACCAAAGCTACGTCAATTTAGGAAGTCTGGAAATCCCAGTGCAACGGGGAAATCCTCACTTCTGACACCAAATTGTTAGTGTGGGTTATTCCTTTCCCAGCACTATATACCACTTACCCTCGGGACGTCCGTAAACCCCCTGGGCCGAGGAATCACCTTACCTTCTCTGTCTGGAATTCCAGGGGAACAAACACACACACTTGCATATAAGTAGTATGTAAGTTTATTCCACAGGATAGAGGGGCTCTCTGTCTTTTATACATTAACAGAAACATATACATACGTCATCAACTCATCCCCTGAGGCCCACCACAGCTTATTAGTAACTTCACAGATGTTAGTCGTCTCCGTGTAGAATAATCAATTTGTCTTAGCACAGCACATTCCTTTCCATATATAGATATGTACAGGATTCTCATTTTCCCCTGCGGGCCTCCTAGTCCTCCTGTACACACACACTTTAAGCCTTATTTTCCCCTATCAGCTCTGTGCCTGGTAAATTGGGAGCTTTTGCTAGTCAGGGTTGGTATAAGCAGTGTATTTGCCATTATTGTTCTTCTGGTTCTGGTGTTGGGGGTTCGGTGCAGGAGATCTTCCAGAGAAGATGCGGAAAGCTGGTGAAGGATTTTAAATATCAATAGAAGTGCTTTGTATTTGAGATGATTGATTATTGGTAGCCAATGAAGTAATGGAGGGTTGCAAATGGCACGACTACATTACACCCTTCCTGAAAAATACCCCTATGAAGAGAGGCTAAAAAGGTTAGGGCTCTTCAACCTGGAAAAGAGGCAGCTGAGGGGAGATATGATAGAGGTTTATAAATGAATGAATGGAGTGGAACTGGTAAACATAGCTCAATTGTTTACATCATCAGAATATAAGAAGACTAGGGGACATTCAATGAAGCTACAGAGTAACCTATTTAAGACTAATACGAGAAAATATTTTTCCCTCAGCGTGTAATCAAACTCTGGAATTTGTTACTGGAAGTTGTAGTAAAAGCTGTTAGTGTAGCTGGGTTTAAAAAATGTTTGGACAAGTTCCTGGAGGAAAGGTCCATAAACCATTAGGGACCCAGGATATCACTGCTTAACCCAATACAAGCATTGAGGAACCTGTGTCTTTTTGGGAGACTGCTAGGTACTTATGACCTAGATTGACCACTGTTGGAAACAGGATACTGGGCTTGATGGAACTTGGTCTGACCCAGTATGGCATATCTTATGTTCTTATACCTTTTGGATGATTTTGGTATCATTCAAAAATAGGCTAACATTTCCCAACAGCCCTTATGCAATATCACTTGCAAAACCTTTGAAATGAAACGTACCAAGGCACATGCTAGGAATTGGGGGCAGGTAAGAGGAAGGGGTAGATAGTGATGATGAGGGGGAAGGAAACAAGGCAAATGCTTTGGAGCAGAGGAATAAAGCAAAGAGAAAAGGCTGGGGAAGGGATACGGGATAGATGTCGGGGATGTAGGGTCTGAGATATGATACTTTCTGCGAAAATATGATGGGAGCAGATGCTAGGGGAATAAAACAAATGTTGAATGCTGAGAAATGGGTGGAAGAAATAGGGAAGAAGATGATGGGGCAAGAGACAAGGAGAAAATAAGCAAGAGGGCGGATGTTGCTGAAGAGAGCAATGGAGAGTTGGTGGTAAGGAGGTTAGAATGAAAAAGGAGGCACATGGATGAGAGGTGAAATGGAGGAATAAGAGAAGGCAATGGAAGAGATGAGAGCAAAAGGAAGTGAAAGGTGGGAGAGAAGAAAATGGAGTGTGGGACTATATCATAGCTAAAAGATGTGAGAAAAACTAGGGAGGTGTGAAAATAGATAATAATGAACAAAGAAGAAATGGAAGCTGAGAAGAGAATGGAGGGAGAGTGAGTTTGGGTCCTGATGATGGATTGGCAACAGAAGCAAGTGGTACCGCTATAGTAGAAGCAGATAGTGGGAGGGGTTATACCTATCCCCCCCACAACCTGCTGCTGTCCTTCACTTGTAGAAATTATGTTCTCAGCAGTAGGGTGCACCCACATGTGCACTTGAAGAAAATTAGGAAACCTTGGTGGTGGTGGCAGTGGCATCAGGGCAAAGGATTGGGGCGCTCCTGAGGACAGGGTGAGCAAGGTGTGGGAAAAGCTGGGGTGTCTCAGCAATAAGTATTGTTCACATTGGGTCATGTGAAACTTTTTGAAAATTGCTGCCATAATACTTTTCATATACAACCCATCTGTAAAATCGTCAGGAAACATAAAGTGCAATACCATATATACACAAATGATATTATGATATATCTCCCCATTGACAGTTTAAATGCATTCCAAAACATAATTGAATCCTGTATCCGGGAAGCGCAAGACTGGTTAACAGAAAACAACCTTGCCATCATCTTAAAAAAAAACGGAGGTACTATACATTTCAAGAAACCCAAATTTCACCCCTCCTCACAACATCACTATAAATAACACCTCCCTCCCAGTCAAGAGTGAAGTAAGATACTTAGGTGTCTTACTCGACCAAACATGCATGGGACAAACACAGAGGATCTCTAAAGGTAAAGAGGGGACTGTTGTAGTTGTTGATATGGAAGGACAGACTAGATAGGCCATGTGGTCTTTTTCTGTCGTCATATTTCTCTGTTTCTATGTAAACACTATCCCTATCCTCCCACATAAATCAAACAAACAATCAAAATAATATATTTCAAGCTAAAAACCCTTCAACACCTCAGACCCCTCCTTGACACACACGACTCCATATTTGTAGTACATGCTTTAATCACACCCCACTTTGACTTTTGCAACAACCTCCTACACGGTATCCCTAAAAAATACCGACATTGCTTACAAATAGCACAAAATGTCACAGCAAGAATAATCTGCAAAGCCTTCTTTACAGATCACAGAATGCCACTGATATATGACTTACATTGGCTACCTATTATGAGTGGAGTAAAATATAAAATGATCATGACCATCTTCAAACTCACAAATAACCTTGCTCCATCATTCCTCTCAACACTAATCAACTATGCCCCAAACACAAGAATATGACAGCAACAATCCCAAAATACACTCATGATTTCCCACACATTCAGAAAAGCTAAACAAGTCACGAGCAATTGTGCCTTTTCATTTGCGGCACCTCTACTATGGAATGCCCTCCCAGCCACCCTCCGCTACATCAAAGACATAAACACTTTTAGGAAGGAACTTAAAACCATCCTCTTTATCCAGCATTATGGGGAGAACAACAGTAACTAATCTACTGAAGAGGGCTTTAAACTAGATTCATTGGGGATGGGTGAAGAAAGCCCCCAGGTGATACATTTAATACCTCTATGGAAATGGGTAAAAGGGGTAACATATGGAAAGCAGTATGTATAAATGCCCATAGCATGGGAAATAACATCCCTGATGTTGAAGCTTTGGTGGGAGTGGCTGACTTGGATTTAGTGGCAGTTGCAGAAACATGGTTCACAGAAAACGATGACTGGAATGTAACTATACCAGGCTATACTTTATTCAGAAAGGACAGGGTAGGAAGAAGGGGAAGAGGAGTGGCATTATATGTAAAAAATAATATTAAAGTTTTGGAGTTGCAGAGCTTAAAAGGGAGAGAGGAGGCATTGTGGGTTAAACTAGAAAGAGGGAAAGAGAAATCTATTTGCATTGACATGATATACAGACCTCCCTCACAAGAGGAAGAGGTGGACAGAGAGTTAATTGAAGACATATGCAGCATTGCTAGGAAAGGGGAAGTGCTACTGATAGGGTATTTCAATATGCCAGATGTTGATTGGCACATTCCTGCTGCAGTATCGTCTAGATGTAAAGAGATCCTGGCTTCTCTACAGGGAGAACTATTCAGCCAATTGGTAACAGACCCCACACATGAAGAGGCCATACTGGACTTGGTGCTTACCAATGGTGAAAGTGTTTCAGATGTTATAGTGGGAGATCATTTTACATCCAGTGATCACCAGATGGTGTGGTTCAGTATTAGGACTAGGGCTCTTACAATCCATTCAAAAGTGAGGGTCTTAGACTTTAGGAAAACTAACTTTGCCAAGATGGGCCAATACCTCAGGGAGTCGTTAGCGGGATGGGAACAGCTGGGGGATGTAGAAAAACTGGGCAAAACTGAAAGAGGATATTTTAAGGGCAACCAACCTTTTTGTTAAAATGGTAAATAAAGGTAAAAGGAAAAGGAGACCACTATGGCTTTGGAAAGAAGTAGCTGAAAAGGTGAAGAAAAAGAGGAAGGCCTTTATGAAATACAAGAGAACACAGAGAGAGGAAGACAGGCATCTATATTTGGAAAAACTTAGAGAAGCTAGCGAAGTAGTCAGGAAAGCAAAGATTCAAAAAGAGGAGGAAATAGCCAATGCAATAAAATGGGGGGATAAAACGTTTTTCAGATATGTTAGTGAGAAGAGGAAGGGCAAAGGTGGTATTGTCAGACTCAAGAGTGAAGGGGAGGAATATGTAGAAGCTGATGAGGATAAAGCGGAATTGCTTAACAAATATTTCTGTTCTGTGTTCACAGATGAAGAACCAGCAACAGGACCTCAGAAAACACCCACAAACAGGAACAGAAGCGAGGGGCATCTTGAACAATTTTCAGAAGACTGTGTTCGTGAGAAACTAGCTAAACGTAAAGTAGACAAAGCGATGGGACTGGATGGGATACGCACTAGAATATTGAGGGAACTTGGGGACGTTCTAGCAGCTCCACTGACTGACTTTTTCAATGCCTCATTGGAGTCGGGAGTGGTGCCAAAGGACTGGAGAGAAGCTCATGTGGTACCTTTACACAAAAGCGGAAGTAAGGATGTAGTTGAAAACTACAGGCCGGTTAGTTTAACTTCGGTGGTGAGTAAATTATTGGAAACGCTGCTGAAAGAGAAAATAGTGAGGTTTCTAGAGTCCAGCAGATTACAGGATCTGAGGCAGGATGGATTCACCAGAGGCAAGTCTTGTCAGACAAATCTGATTGATGTCTTTGACTGGGTGACCAGGGAGTTGGACCAAGGGAGAGCCCTAGATGTGGTGTATTTAGATTTCAGTAAAGCCTTTGACACCATTCCTCACAGGTGACTTTTATAAACAAACTGAGCACCCTAGGGATGGACCCTAAAGTTACTGCTTGGTTTAGAAATTGGGTGTATGGGAGGCGACAAAGAGTACAGGGATCTGTCCTTGGTCCGATTCTTTTTAATATCTTTGTTAGTGATATAGCGGAAGGGCTGTCGGGTAAGGTTTGCCTCTTTGCGGATGATACCAAAATCTGCAATAGAGTAGATACCCAGGAAGGTGTAGATAACATGAGGAGGGATCTAACTAAGCTTGAAGAATGGTCTAGAATTTGGCAGCTGGGATTTAATGTTAAAAAAATGTAAGGTCATGCATTTGGGCTGCAGCAATCCAAGGGAGCAATATAGTATAGGGGTGAAGTACTTTTGTTCACTAAAGAAGAGCGGGACCTAGGCGTGGTTGTGTCTGATGATGTTAACGTAGCTAAACAGGTAGAAAAGGTGACAGCAAAAGCTAGAAGGATGCTTGGGTGCATACGGAGAAGAATGGCTAGCAGAAAAAAGGAGGTGATAGTGCCTCTGTATAAGTCTTTGGTGTGACCTCATTTGTAGTATAGTGTGCAATTCTGGAGACCGCACCTTGAAAGAGATATAAACAGGATGGAGTCGGTGCAGAGGGTGGCTACTAAAATGGTTAGTGGTCTTCATTATAAAGCATATGATGGACTTAAGGCTATTAATATGTACACCTTAGAGGAAAGGCAGAATAGAGGTGATATGATTGAGATGTTTAAATACCTCCTTGGCATAAATGCACAGGGGGAGAGCCTCTTTCATTTGAAAGCAAGTTCTGTTGCAAGGGGACATGGGATGAGGGTGAAGGGGGATAGATTCAGGAGTGATATGCACAAATATTTCTTTATGGAAAGAGTGGTGGATCCGTGGAATAGTCTCCCAGTGGAGGTAGTAGAGATGAGGACAGTATCTGAATTCAAAAAAGCATGGGACAAACACAGAGGATATCTCAATGAAAAAAGGGTGACTCTTGTAGTTGTTGATATGGAAGGACAGACTAAATAGGCCATGCGGTCTTTTACTGCTGTCATTTTTTTCTGTTTCTACTCCCCATCCTCAGAAAAATCCCAAACCCATCCCCCCTCATAGCTGCAACACACTGTATCATGTATTTGATACACTTTTCCACTGTATATAACCCAAGCAACTGCTGTATGTACATAGTTAAGTTACTTTGTTGTAATCACCAACTGTTAAACTATGTTCAATGTAATAATGTTGTTTAAAATGTAAACCGCCCCTGATCTCAGGAAGGGGTGGTATATAAGAAATGACAAATAAATAATAATAATAATAATAATGACTTTTGACCTCTATGGACATGAGCTGGATTGGAGCCTGAGAAAGAGCCTGTAAGTGTGCTGGGATAAGTCCCTTAAGCCGCCTGTCTACCTGTCCAAAGAAAGCATGATTAGCAAGACTAAAAAGTAAAATACTATTCATAAGAACATAAAAAATGCCAACCTGGGTCAGCACAAGATCCATCAAGCCCAGTATCCCATTTCCAGCAGTGGCCAATCCAGGTCCCAAGTACCTGGCAGATTCCCAAAAAGACACACAAGTTCCACAATGCTTGTATTAAGGTAAACAGTGGATTTCCCGGGTCCTCCACAGGTCTGCAAAAAATTTTTTTTCGAGAGCTGTTTTGGTTATTCCACGTAATCTTTATGTTTTTTGGTGCGCGGAATCCAAAAATGACCTCCATTTTGTCATAGGACATCACGTTTCCTGACAATTTAGGTAACTATGTTAAATAAGGCAATACCTCAAAATAAATGGAAATAGACTTATAAAATTAAAGTTTTATTACAATATTTTCTTGAAAATCCTTTTTTGAACTGAAATGAGCTCACCTACACACACTAAACTCAATTCTTCTTCCTTGTGAGGCTCCTCTTGGTGCATTTACGCTTGTGAGTAGCATCTGGAATGTCTCTCTGAAGCATCCAACAGTAGTCTGCCATCATTGTAATGCTCCATTTTCCCTGGTATCTCCTTTCCATCTCTTTAATGTCTTGGTGGAATCGTTCACCTTGTTCTTCACTCACAGCTCCCAAATGTTCAGGAAAGTAGTCAAGGTGGGACTGGAGGAAATGCACTTTCAAACTCATCAGGCAACCTAAAGCTTGAAATGCTTTCAGCATTCGTCCAACAATCTTTTTGTAGTGAGGATCTTTGTTATTGCCTAAAAATTTCTGTACGACTTCTTTAAATGCAATCAAACCTTCTTTTTGAGGATCCATCATGGTATTGACAAACTCTTGATCAACTATAAGCCTTCTAATGTCTGGTCCGATGAACACACCTTCCTTCAGTTTTGCCTCCGACAGGCCTGGAAACTTGGTGACTAAGTATTCTCCATCTCTTGGAAGTGATTTTACGAATTGCTTCATCAATCCCAATTTTATGTGGAGAGGTGGTAGAAGAACTTTATGGGAAGGTACCAAAGTTTCTTGGAGGACATTTTTTTCACCGACTGTTAGCACCCTCGGCTGCCAACTCTTCTTGGTCCAGTGATTTTGTCAGTCTCGACTGTCCCATAGACACAGAAAAGGAGGATATTTGGTATACCCAGCTTGTTGCCCGAGCAGCATGCACAAGACCTTCAAGTCCCCACACACTTGCCAACCATGGTCTTCATATTTAAGTTTACGAAGAACCAATTCCAAGTTCTCGTAGGTTTCCTTCAAGTGTACGGAATGACTTACAGGTATGGAAGCGTAAAAAACGTTGTGGAGTAAAACTGCTTTGAGACTTCTTTTTGAAGAATCTATAAAAAGATGCCATTGCTCTGAATCATATTGGATTTTAAATTGACCCATCAGACCTTTGACATCGATGCAATAAACCAACTTGTCTTCCTGGGCGAAGTAAGGAACAAACTCCTTTTCACGATGTCTGAACCATGAAGATGACAATCCTGGCAACAATAAATTCCTGCTTTTCAGCCTTGATCCAAGTAACTCAGCGGCATCTTTGGGAAGATTCAAGTCTCTTACCAAATCATTCATCTTCTCCTGAGAAAACAATTTTGGTCTTGTATCATCTTCAAAGTCAGAACTTGATTCGTCATCTGGTTCAGGTATGACTTCACCTTCATCAGAGCTAGGTATCTCTTCCAAGGTAGCAGGGGGCTTGGGTACTGGTATATCTGTGCCATGGGGGATGGGATGAATTGCCGAGTGAAGATTGGGGTATGAAATGGAATGCTTCCATTTGGAATTAAACCCTTTCACATCGCATGAACAAAAGTAACAGTCGTCACTATGGTTCTTTTGCTTACGCCATACCATAGGAATCCCATAACGGAAAGATTTTTTTCTTACCCTTGAACCAGTTTCGGAGGTCCTCAACACACCGTTTGCACACTTTATGAGGCGCCGAGACTTTATCTTGATCTCCAATTTTTAGTCCAAAGTATGCAAAGTATACTTTTTTCACAAAGTCTGTAATATTCTGCTGTTGCTTCAACACTGTATATTCACCACAGATGAAACAGAAACTGTCTGGCGAATTAATACAATTTCGCGGAGCCATAACATAACGGTTGAAGAATGACGAGCTAACACGAATTGCGATGAAAAAGTGTGAACAGCCTAGAGCCAAGAACCTGATGATGATTCGTGCACAAGTGTGGCATGCAGGAGAGAGCAGCTCTGTGTCTGTACAAGAGAGGTCACAGTGCTGGCCACGCCCCCCTGCACTGACCGGAGCTGCTGCTATCTGCGCTGTGTCTCCCTCCCACTGGATTCTTCAGGAAAGATTAACCCCTTCTACCATTAGAAGCACGGACTTAAAACTTGCTTAGCTTATGTATATATTGCTGACCATCAGATTTACAGTGCTATATTTTTTTTTACATAACTCAGACAACCCCTTTAAGGTTTTTTTGGCATTTTATATCTTAAATGCACTTATGTGAATTAATTAATAGTAATTTGAATTAATTAATAGTAATTTGAAAAAAATAGATAAATTTGAAGACAATTTTGCATGTTGTGGCAAATCATGATGTCTAGGAGTTTTTTCAATATTTTATTTGTTTTCAGCACACAAAAATACATGGAAATTAGATGAAAATAATCAAACAGCTTTTTAGTTGCAGACCTGTGTAATGGTTTATGGACCTTTCCTCCAGGAAGTTGTCCAAAACTTTTTTAAACCCGGCTACACCAATAGCTTTTACTACATCCTCCAGTAATGAATTCCAGAGTTTGATTACGTGTTGTTTCTCTTATTAGTCTTAAATGGGTTGCATTGTAACTTCATTGCATGTCCCCTAATCTTCCTACTTTTTGATGGCATAAACAATTGATCTATGTTTACCCATTCCACTCCATTCATTAATTTATAGACCTCTATCATATCTCCCCTCAGCCATCTCTTTTCCAGGTTGAAGAGTCCTAACCTTTTTAGCCTCTCTTCATAGTGGCATCCTTCCATCCCCTTTACCATTTTGGGGGCTCTTTTCTGTACACTATATCCTTTTTAAGATATGGAGGCCAGAATTACACACAATATTCAAGGTGCAGTTGCACCATGGAACAATACAGAGGTATTATAATATCTTTTGTTTTATTCTCCCATTCCTTTCCTTATGATTCCTAGCATTCTATTTGCCTTCTTGGCTGCTGCTGCACACTGGGCGGAGGGTTTCAATGTGCTATTCACGATGATGCCTAAATCTTTTTTTTGGGTGGTGGTTCCTAATGTGGAACCTTGCATCATGTATCCATAGTATGGGTTTTTCTTTCCTAGGTGCATAACTTTGCACTTGTCCACATTAAATTTCATCTGCCATTTGAACATGCAGTCTTCCAATTTATCAAGGTCCTCTTGCAATTTTTCACAAGCCTCTTGAGTTTTAACAACTTTGAATAATTTTGTGATCTGCAAATTTGATTCTCTCACTCGTTGTTCCTATTTCCAGGTTATTTACGAACATGTTGAAAAGCAGAGGACCAAGCACGGATCCCTGGGGTACTCCACTATTCATCTTTCTCCATTGGGAAAATTGCCCATTTATTTAACAATTCCCATTTGGCCCTACCCTCTGCTTTCTATCTTTTAACCAGTTCCAGATCCGCAATAGTACACTGCCTCCTAGCCCATGACTTTTTAATTTCACCAAGAGTTTCTCATGATGGACCAGACACACTATATTGACCGGCTCACCTTTGTCTACCTGTTTATTCACACCTTCAAAAAAATATAAGAGTTTAGTAAGACAAGATTTTTCTTTGCTAAAGCCATGTTGGCTTTCTCACATTAAGCCATGACTATCTACACGCTCAGTAATTTTGTTCTTTATAATGGTTTCTACCATTTTGCCCAGTATTGATCATCAGGCTCACTGGTCTGTAGGTTCCCGGATCACCTCTGAAACCCTTTTTAAAAATTGACATTACATTGGCCATTCGCCAGTCTTCAGGTATTATAGATGATTTTAATGATAGTTCACAGATTACTAATAGATCTGCAGTCTCATATTTCAGTTCTTTCAACACTCTCTGATGTACACCTTTTGATCTAGGTGATTTGCTACTCTTAATTTATCAAATAGTTCTCATACATCTTCCCGGTTTATAGATATTTCTTTCAATTCTTCCAGTGTATCACCTTTAAATACCATTTCAGTCATGAGTAACTTTCCTACATCATCTTCAGTAAAGACCAAAGCATAGAATTCATTCAGTCTCTCCACTATGGCCTTTGTCCCCTCTTAGTTCCCCTTTTACTCCTCTATCATCTAATGGTCCAACTGACTCTCTCACAGGTTGTTTGCTATGAATGTACTTGAAAAAGGTTTTATTATGCGTTTCTGCTTCCACAGCAAGCTTTTTTTTCAAATTCTCTTTGCTTGCCTTATTGATATCTTGCTTCTAACTTACCAGTGCTTATGTTGATTCCAGTTTTCATCATTTGGATCTTTTTTCCATTTCCTGAGAGATGCTTTGTTGACTACAACAGCCTCTTTGACCTCACCTTTAAACCATGCTGGCAGATTTTTAGACTCCCTTCCTCTTTTCTTAAAGCGTGGAATACAGCTGGTTTTGGGTTCCAAGGTAGTATTTTTTAAACAATACCCATGTTTGATGTAAATCTTTAATCTTTGCAGCTGCTGTAGTACTGTGGATTTCCTTGCTGTCCTTCCTCCATTTATTAAATCAAACCTGATTACACTATGATCACTATTGCCAAGTGGCCCCAACACCCTTATCTCTTGCACCATATCTTGTGTTCCGCTAAGGACTAGGTCCAAAATGTCTACCCCTCTTGTCTATTCATGAGCCAGCTGCTCCAAGAAGCAGTCATTTATTTCATCTAGAAACTTTATCTCCCTAGCATGTCCTGCCATGACACTGACCCAGTCGATACCAGGGTAACTGAAATCACCCATTATTATTACTGTGTTGTAACATTTTTAGCTTCCCTGATTTCTTTCATCATTTTATCTATCTGTTCATTCTGGCCAGGCAGTTGGTAGTACACCCCCACTGCCATCGTCATCCTCTTTTTAAATGGAATTTCAATCCATAGAGATTCTATAGTGTGTTTTGTTTCTTGCAAAACTTTAATCCTGTGTGACTCAATGCCCTCCCTAACATAGAATAGATCAAATTGGTGGAGGGGTTGTGCTCTAGCATTGCGATATAATTTGTACCCATCTATTACAGTGTCCCACTGGTTGTCCTCCTTCCACCAGGTCTCTGTGATACCAATCATATCTAACCTCTCATTTGGTGCTGTATATTCCAACTCTCTCATCTTATTTTTTAGACTTCTAGCATTTGCATACAAGCATTTTAGATGTGCATTTTATTCATATTAATCTGGTTATCAGTGGTCAGGGTAATTTGGAAACTTTAAGCTCTGCCTGCACTGTACTTAAGGGCATTTGGGTTACTATTGTATTTCTTGGAACCTCTCTGTCAATATACCCTAACTTCAATCTTTTGCTAGTATCCTTCAACTACTACTACTACTATTTAGCATTTCTAGAGCGTCACGCATGCAGCGCTGTACAGCTAACCTACAAGAGGTAGTCAGCATACATGAGACAGTCCCTGCCTGTCAGAGTCATGCTCATCGGAGCTTACAATCTAGTTAGAATAGTACATTAGTTAAAACAGTGCAGAGCATCAATCGGTTCTACGCGAACATTAATCGGTTTTACGCAGGGTACGGTGAGGTACAGTTTGGTTTGTAGTTGGTCATAAACGTTGACAGGGGTTGGGGTGAGAGGAGAAAAGAGTCAGGATCTGAATGCAATGGTGAAGAGGTGGGTCTTCAGCCTGGAATTGAAGAGGGCCAGGGAGGGTGCCTGGCGCACAGATGCAGGTAGGCTGTTCCAGGCATGAGGTCCAGCAAGGTGAAAGGAGCGCAGTAGGGAGTTTGTGGTGCAGGTGAAAGGCATTGATAGAAGTAATTTGTTAGCGGAATACAAATTTCGAGAGGGGACGTAGAGAGAGATAAGAGATGAGAGGTATTGAGGGGCCATAGAGTGAATGCATTTATAGGTCAGCAGGAGAAGCTTGAATTGGATGCGGAGCCAGACAGGGAGCCAGTGGAGTGATTTGAAAAGAGGAGTAATATGGGCATGGTGAGGCTGGAAGAAGATTACTCGAGCAGCGTGATTTTGTATAGATTGAAGGGGAAGGAGGTGGCTCACGGGAAGACCAGCAAGGAGTAGGTTGCAGTAATCGAGGTGGGAAGAGATTAAAGAGCGGATAAGCGTTTTGGTAGTGTGTTCAGAGAGGAAGGGGAGGATTTTGCCGATGTTGTAAAGAAAGAAGTGGCAGGTCTTAGCTACAAGCTGGATATGCGTGGAGAAGGAGAGAGAGTTGTTGAAGATAACCCCTAGGTTGCAGGCCGAGGGAACAGGAAGAATAGTAGATCCATCCACATGGATTGAGAGAGGGGGAAGTAGGGGGGGGGAGGAGTTAGATGGAAAGACAAGGAGTTCAGTCTTGGCCATGTTCAGTTTCAGTCGTCGATGAGACATCCAGGCAGCGATGTCCGAAAGACAGGCAGAGATCTTGGACTGGGTTGCCGGAGAAATATTAGGTGTAGAGAGGTAGATTTGTGAGTCATCGGCATAGAGATGGTACTGAAAGCCATGGGATGAGATAAGCACACCAAGGCCTTGGGTATAGAGAGAGAAGAGGAGGGGGCCTAAGACAGATCCCTGGGGTACACCTAAATGAGCGATGGGAGAGGTAGGAGGAGAACCAGAATAGTACGGAGTCCTTGAAGCCAAGCGAGGAGAGGGTGATGAGGAGAAGGTCGTGGTCAATGGTGTCAAAGGCAGCAGAAAGGTCAAGAAGGATGAGGATAGAATAGAGGCCCTTGGATTTAGCCAGGAACAGGTTGTTTGTGACTTTTGTGAGTGCCGTTTCAGTAGAATGTAGGGGATGGAAGCCGGATTGAAGTGGGTCGAGGAGGGCCTGGGAGGTGAGGAAGTCGAGGCAGCGATGGTGGACTGCTCGTTCTAATAGTTTGGATATGAAGGGAAGGAGGGAGATGGTTCGATAATTAGAAGGACATGTGGGATCAAGTGAGGGTTTCTTGAGGAGGGGTGTGACAACAGCATGGTTGAAGTCAGCGGGGACAGTTGCAGTGGAGAGTGAGAGGTTGAGGATATGAGTGATGGAGGGGGCAATGGTGAGGGGGATACATCGTTCCAAACCATGCGCTCTTAGGTGACTGTCGGCTTAAAAGCTGCTCTATCTCCTTTTTAAAGGTTAATGCCAGCAGCCTGGTTCCATCCTGGTTAAGGTGGAGCCTATCCCTTTGGAAAAACCTTTCCTTTCCCTAGAATGTTGCACAGTTCTGAACAAATCCAAAACCCTCTTCCTTCCACCATTGCCTTATTTGTGCATTGAGGCTCTGGAGCTCTGCCTGCCTTTTGGGTCCTGTGCATGGAACGGGAAGCATTTCTGAGAATGCTACCCTGGAGATTCTGGATTTCAGCTTCCTACCTAAAAGTCTAAATTTGGCCTCCAGAACCTCCCTCCCACACTTTTCTATGTCATTGGTACCAACATGTACAAAGACAGCAGACTCTTTCCCAGCGCTATCTTAAACCTTGTCTAGATGCCGTATGAGGTCCGCTACCTTTGCATCAGGCAGGTATGTTACCAGGCGATCCTCATGTCCACCAGCCACCCAATTATTCTCATGCCTAATGATCGAATCACCAACTATAATAGCTGTCCTAACCCTTCCCTCATGGGCACAAGGCCCTAGAGAAACCTCCATGTTGCGAGGACCTGAGACTAAACCAAGACCTAATGAATGTGATAGCTGACATTTCCCTTGGGTCAGTGGTAGTGCTGTGCCGTGCAGAGAACCTGGGTTGGCTCCTCTCGGAGAAATCTTCCATCCCCAAACCATTCTAGAGAAGCCAACTTTCATACGCTGTCTGCTCTCAGTAGTTTTACTTCATACCTCTTTGATATCCCTACTCTGTGCTCTGCTACCTGTATGGGAAATAAGAACATAAGATATGCCATACTGGGACAGACCAAGGTCCATCAAGCCCAGTATTCTGTTTCCAACAGTGGCCAATCTAGGTCATATGTACTGTCAGACGGCTGCCTGGGTGAGAATCTTCACAGTCTTGACAATGCATATATTTATATGATTTTTGCAAGGTATTGTGGGTAATGTAGTTCATTCACACCAGACATAGCTGCTGACAATAATTTAGTTGTGCACAAGTGTTAAAGCCAATAAGATACTTCTTTATTTATGGGGTTATTTCTCCCAGCACAGATATGCTTGGTAGCACATAAATTAGGTTACTTGCTTGCAGTGTTTAACTTGGTAAAACAAAGTCAAAAATCAAAATCAGGAAAACAACCTTCAAACTTGTCAGGCAATTAGCTAATGTTTTCTTAGCATATCTCTAACAGACGAAAAGCCACAAAGAAAGAAATAAACTGTTCTTGTAAGGTTAACTTCTGATTACTTTCCACACAGATCCAGAAGTAATTCTCTCCTAGCTCACAAGCAATTAGGTGCAGCTCAATTGCTATCAGTTATCCAGCTGAAACCCTTTAGCAGGCTGGCTTTCTACTGTGTGAGTCAAATCCTGCTTCAGGAGCTTTTCTTAGTGGAATAAAGAACAAATTTATATTTCTTTGTGATGGTTGCTGTGCTTTATCACAGAAAGTTACCAACGGAGTTTGGATAGAGAGCAGTCCATATAAACAATATCTTGATCTGCTATCATTTCCCCTTCATCAACAAGCATAGGGTCACTATCATGAATTGGCACAGATGAATCTTTCAATGGAGCACTTTCAGGAGAACACTTATTTCCCTGCTGTCCTTCAAGGTTATAGCTAGGGCATAGATCAGTGTTCATACCTGAGCTTCCATTGTTGCTATAGTTCCTCTCTATATAGCCTGGCCAGTATGTAGTCCAGTTCTTATGTCCAGCCTTCCAGTCCTGATCCCTGGACACTGGATCTCTCTTCACATACCTTCTGGCATAGGCCTTAGAGTCCCTTCCACGTGCAGCCGTCTCCCTCACAGGTAGCCTCTGGTGATTTCTTGTTCTGCAGCACCATTCCTCTGGCTTTCCCCAGTCCAATGGTCTATGCTGGCCCTTGGAATACCTCCCAGTATACGTACTGTCTTGGACTCTTCTAGACCTCTCAAAGGCTTTTCTCCTCTTCCTTCCAGAGGGTTTCTTTCCTTCTCTATCCGTCCGGTTTGGCTTCTGCTTCTGCTGATTCTTCAGATGAAACTGATGATCAAACTCAAGCTGATTCTCAGGATACTGAGGACAATTCTCTGGATATCCAAAGTGATCATGAAGCTGGTCATCTGTTGAATAAACTCTACTCTTATTCTGCTTAGATGAGTGCTCCTCCCTAATACAGCGCAGCTGTGCTGAATCAGGCCCTGCCCTTTGAGATGAGTGCTTAGGGATTACCTCATAGCCCTCCTGATTGAACACACGTTTTCTCACTTCAGCTCCTCTCATGGCTGTTGGAAACCTGGTGCATTCTGGGACTGGTAGTCTTTTATGGGAAAATTCTGTTTTCTCATTTCTACCAGCACTGACAGGTTGCTTGTTCAGAGACACTTCACCTTTTCTATAGCCCCTTCCTGAGCTATGATAAGCTTCCTTATCACAGTACCTAGCAGTTTCCCCAAGGGACACAGGTTCCACAATGCTTGTATTGGTTCAAGCATTGATATCCTGGGTCCCTTCTTAATAATGGTTTATGGACCTTTCCTCCAGGAACTTGTCCAAACCTTTTTTATACCCAGCTACATTAACAGCCTTTACTACATCCTCTGGTAACAAATTCCAGAGTTTGATTACACGTTGAGTGAAAAAATATTTTCTTTTATTAGTCTTAAATAGTTTACCCTGTAGCTTCATTGCATGTCCCCTAGTCTTTCTATATTCTGATAAGGTAAACAATCGATCTACGTTTACCCGTTCCACTCCGTTCATTAATTTATAGACTTCTATCATATCTCCCCTCAGCCGTCTCTTTTCCAGGTTAAAGAGCCCTAACCTTTTTAGCCTTTCTTCATAGGAGTATCCTTCCATCCCCTTTACCATTTTGGTGGCTCTTCTCTGAACCTTTTCTAAAATCGCTATATCCTTTTTAAGATACGGCGACCAGAATTGCACACAATATTCAAGGTGCGGTCTCACCATGGAACGATATAGAGGCATTATAATATCTTTTGTTTTATTTTCCATTCCTTTCCTTATCATACCTAGCATTCTATTTGCTCTCTTGGCCGCCGCTGCACACTGGGCCGAGGGTTTTAACATGGTATCCACAATGACGCCTAAATCTTTTTCCTGGGTGGTGGTTCCTAATGTGGAACCTTGCATCGTGTAACCATAGTTTGGGTTGTTCTTCCCTAGGTGCATAACCTTGCACTTGTCCACATTAAATTTCATCTGCCATTTTGATGCCCAGTCTTCCAATTTATCAAGATCCTCTTGCAATTTTCCACAATCCTCTTGGGTTTTAACAACTTTAAATAGTTTTGTGTCATCTGCAAATTTGATAACCTCACTCATTATTCCACTTTCCAGGTCATTTATGAATATGTCAAAAAGCAGCGGACCCAGCACAGATCCCTGGGGTACACCACTATTCACCTTTCTCCATTGGGAAAATTGGCCATTTAGCCCTACCCTCTGCTTTCTATCTTTTAACCAGTTCCTGATCCACAATAGTACACTGCCTCCTATCCCATGACTCTTTAGTTTTGCCAAAAGTCTCTCATGAGGGACCTTGTCAAAGGCTTTCTGAAAGTCCAGATACACAATATCAACCGACTCACCTTTGTCCACCTGATTATTCACTCCTTCAAAAAAACATAACAGATTAGTAAGACAAGATCTTCCTTGTCTAAAGCCATGTTGGCTGTCTCCCATTAGGTCATGACTATCTACATGCTGAGTAATTTTATTCTTTATGATGGTTTCTACCATTTTTCCCGGTACTGATGTCAGGCTCACCGGTCTGTAGTTTCCCGGATCACCCCTGGAACCTTTTTTAAAAATTGGTGTTACATTGGCGATCCTCCAATCTTCAGGTATTAGAGATGATTTTAATGATAGTTCACAGATTACTAATAGCAGGTCTGCAATCTCGTATTTCAGTTCTTTCAACACCCTTGGATGTATACCATCTGGCCCAGGTGATTTGCTACTCTTCAGTTTATCTAATAGCTGTAATACATCTTCCCGATGTATCAATATTTCCTTCAATTCTTCCGCACCTTTAAATACCACTTCAGTCATGGGTAACATCCCTACATCTTCCTCAGTAAATACTGAAGCAAAGAATTCATTCAGTCTCTCCGCTATCGCCTTGTCGCCTCTTAGTGCTCCTTTAACCCCTTTATCATCTAATGGACCAACTGACTCTCTCACAGGTTTTTTGCTACGAATGTACTTGAAAAGGTCTTTACTTCGCGTTTTTGCTTCCGCAGCAAGTTTCTTCTCAAATTCTCTCTTTGCCTGCCTTATCAATGCCTTGCATTTGACTTGCCAGTACTTGTGCTGTTTCCAGGTTTCGTCGTTTGGCTCTTTTTTCCATTTCCTGAAAGATGCTTTTTTGGCAACAACAGCCTCTCTGACCTCACCTTTAAACCATGCTGGCAGTTTTTTGGACTTCCTTCCACTTTTCTTAAAGCGTGGAATACAGCTGGTCTGGGCTTCCAAGATAGTATTTTTCAACAACAGCCAAGCCTGATGTACATCTTTAACCTTTGCAACTGCTCCTTTTAGTTTTTTCTTAACTGGTTTTCTCATTTTATCATAGTCTCCCTTTTGAAAGTTAAAAGGTAGTACTGTGGATTTCCTTACTATCCCTCCTCCACTGACTGAGAGATGAGTGGAGCAAACAACAGAAGTAATCAGACAGAGTATTTTCACATCTCTTCATCACTCTCTGCAATTGGAGTCTTAGAAAATGCTGTTTGGCAGTGCAATTTTCAATTAATAAATGTTCCTCAATCAAGATTTGTAACCCCTGTTGATATATAATTCTTAAATATATTTGGGTTCTTGAAAATTCCAGAGGCCTATCCAGTGGTCTCTAAGGCATATTACGTGCAAGTTCCCAGAGAAGCTGGTAAGGATATTGGTTCTCCTAAAGGAAATTTTGGACTTGGACAGCTCTAATTTGCAATACTTCTGGAGACATCTGCTGAAGAAAAAGTGGTTCCTGTGATATTATTAGTAACTTTAATATTGGATAGTGGTTCCTGTGATATTATTAGTAACTTTAATATTGGACTCAGACTGTGGTATTCTCTTGAAGATTTTTTTTTCATCATAAGGATGATTTGTTTTTTTTAGGTTAAAAGGTCACATGTTTTCAGATGTGGCCAGGGCCACCCAGGTTAGGAGGAGAAGGTTTCTCCTTATGCATCCTGGAGTTTGCAAACTGGGGCTTTATTTTGATTTATTTTTCCTTATTAAGTGTGTGGTAAAATATAAAGTATGTTTTTATGCTCCACCCGAACAAACCAAGTTTCTATCTGACATTGGGAACCTGGAACTCCAGAGTTCAATTACTTCTGTTAGGAATGCTTTGCCTGACTGAGCCTGTTTAAAAGGACTGCATCCAGCTTTTGGTACTCCTTTGATTGTTTTTGAGATGCAATTTCTCTTTATTTTTCCTTTAATGTGAGCTTGTCCATCCTCCAAGTTTGAGGACTTGATGATCACCTATATTATTGCATGATCCTATAATTGTTTTGTGTTTTCTTTGTAAGCTAATATTGGTGTTTAATATTCTGTTACACCAAGATTCTTGTGAAAAACCTTTAAACATATATAAAGTTTGTTTTCCTTTTATTATTTCTTTGAGTTGGCTGTCTATGCTGTTAAATGGTTGTATTAGATAGTGGTGAGCGAGGACAGTTGTATTTGTTTGGACTGAGGGAGGGCAGTGTTTGCCTCCTGTGAGGCTGAGTGAACACCTGGTTATGTGTTTGGTTGGGGATAGGGGCCACGTGCCATGTGTGCCCTCCTGTAAGGTGAGGCTGAACAAGGGCAGGTTGTGCTGATTCAGGCTGAGGGGTAGAATTGGCTGAGTGAGGGTCTGATTATGTGTTTTTGATGGGGATGGAGGCAGTGTGGTCTTTGAGCTTTCTGAAAGCCAGGTTGGTTTGAGCTGGGTGATAGGAAAAGTGTGTGCTTCCTGTAAGCTGAGGCTGAGTGAGGACCAAGTTTTGTTGGTTTGGGCTGGGGGAGGGGTGTATTTTGCATCCTGTTAAGATGAGATTGAGTGAGAACAGGCTGGCCCGTCTTTTGCCAGTGTGAGGCCCCTGGCACCTGGTGGTCTGCAGGGGCCCTGGGTGGGCCGGATCCCACATGATAAGCCCAGCTGCCCATGTCATGGACTCCTCACTAAAGTCACTCGTGACATCATTTCGTTATCAATCACTGAAATCAACTTTAATCAATTACTGACAAACAGACCGACAAAGCTGACAATCATATGTCCACATCACAATTCACAAACAGCTGTCAGCCTGTCAAACACTTAACAATCGAATTGGAAATTTACAGTTTCAAGCATTCTAACTTTGCAATGCATTAATGCACATTCCACGTGCTGACTGCTGACAGTTAGCTAAGTATCAACATGTCAAAGTTCGAACATGTGTTAATGCAAAGTCACGGATATATACTCTCAGAAGGTCCTGCTCGATACTTAACAAGCTAAGCATGTTTAGACGCTTGTGCGACATCATTGATCTGAGATGATTCTTGCTTGCTGAATGATGCTTGCTGAATGACCGCTCACCTGAGCAGTTTGTCACCATGAGGCAGAGGAAAATGCACAGCGTGATCTCTGTGTTCGCAAACGTGCTACGGAGGCCATTATCAACGATGAAGCGATGCAACTGAATTTCGATCTTGCACAGATTGTAGCATTATCTGGATCATCATTCTCATCTTCCTCCAGGTCGTCCGACTCCGACGCCAGCATTGCTTCCTTGCCCAACTTTGTTTGCAGAGCTGCCTTAAATTGTGCTAACTCTTCCGCCAGTTCAGGCTGCAGATTGGAAGCATAGCGATTAACTAATTTGCTTGCACCTTCTCAAATTTCTGCATCAGAAAGTGATGAAATTTTACGCAAGAAAGCAAATCAGTCGTCCAATTCAGCATATGCTTCCTTGTACTTCGACAGTGCAGCAGCAAGGCTGTCGATGATAATGATGAATGTGTCAGTACAGAATTTATCACGTGGTTGCAACTGAATCTCAGTGTCTGCGCCGTATTTGTCGTATCTGCGATTTCGTCTGCGTACTCGCTTGCTGAGATCAGCCCGATAGTTTTCACAGCATGACAGGTCTTTGCCGTGTGCTTCAAAATGGTCAACTGTTTACGAAGGCTTTGGACGTACATCTGCAGTGAGTCATAAATCGCAGCAAGTTCAGCAGAATTCAAGTTTTGATCATTTGACTGCAACAACACGCTGTTCGCTTGGAATCTTGCGAGAACCTTCTGCCAGAAAGCAGCCATTATGCCCGTCTCAAGGCACTGCATTCGATTGTGCAATCCTCTGGCTTCTTGACACATCTCTGCCTTGTGTTCACCCACTTTGTCATCTATAATGTTCTCCAGAGCTTCGACAATCTCATCATAGTCCCTCACCAGAGCATTTGCCGCACTGAATCATGCTGACCACTGTGTATCGGACAGTCTCTTTAGTGTTAGCCGGCCTGCAGTCTGTTCCAGCTTGTCCTTGAGGATGGCCCAGCGTGCTGTCAAACCAGCAAATGACACGTACAGCAGTTGGACAAAGTCAAAGAACGATATGGCATCGGCACAACAGGCTGCTGTGCACTGACCAACGAGGTTCAAGGAATGGCCTGCACAGGGTATGTAGGCGGCATGAGGATTTACCTGCCATATAAGAGCCTGCATACCTCTGTATTTGCCGCTCATGTTGCTGGCGTTATCATACGACTAACCTCGATAATCGTTAATGTTGATCCCCAAGCTGTGCAGAAACTGAAGCTGTTCACCTTTGTGACCTTGCTGAGGTAGAAATGTAAGGAACCGCTCAACAGGGCCAGATGGCAACACGTAATGAATAATCACTGTTAGCTGATCCTGGTGTGTTATATCAGGCATCGAATCAACTGAGATTGAGAAGTACTTGGCAGACTGAACTTCGGCCTTAATCCGATCGACAACTGACTGGCCAATCAGCTGAATTAGTTGATTGCAGATGTTGGCAGACAGGTATGAAGTGTGTCCTTTTCCCTTGTTAGCATGCATCTGCAGGTGTTGTGCCATGAAGGGATCAAATTTTGATATAAATTCAAGGATTCCCAAATAATTGCCATTATGGGCAGAGCCAACGATCTGGTTGTCACCTCTAAAGGCTAGGCCACGTTCAGATAAAAAGGAACTAGTTTAGAGGTGACAACTAGAGGTGACAACTAGTTTCAAACAACCACTCAAGAACAGCACGCCAATACTCACGTTGTTTGTCATGTTGCTTTACTAGTGCCTGATCAACACGTTTTGCTGTGTCACTTCGCGTTAGCAGTTTAATCACAGATGCTTGATGAGTAGAACTGACCTCATGCTCCATGATTTGTTGCTTCTTATGCTTCCAGTTGCAAAAACCTTTTGTGCCGAAGGCTACAACTTCTGGTGACATTAGCTTGCATGGAAAGCAAAATAGACAAAGCTTAGATAGTGAATAGCAAAACCAGCCACGATCGATAGGTTCCTTCGACAGCGGATGAGTTGTTTTGAACAGGTCACAAGAGCATTTCCTTGGTTTTCCATCGGCTGCATAGACAGTTCTGGTTGGAGTGAAATCCAAGTCCCAGTGGGCACATTGCACACTACCTGCTGTCGCCCAGTACTCGTGCATGTCGTCGACAATCTCGACGGGCCATTCACTGAGGTCTGTAGAGTAGCAAACAGCAGATAGACACCGAACTGGAACATCATCACGTTCTAGGAACTCGGTAACGTCCATTGCAGCATCTTCTGCCTGGTGGAATGGCGGACAGTCCACTTCCATTTTCTCTTCAGTTTTAACTGCTGTCTCATTTACATTAGTAGTCGCAGTCATTGAAGCTTTGACATCTACTCCTACCTCAGCCTCCTGAGCTGGAGCAGTCATGCAGGGCTGAGTTGTCTGCCCAAAGTACGACATAATCGACCGTGTTCTAGTTATAGCGGCAGCATCCCGCTGTGCCTGTTCATGGTGTTTTTGCCAACCAGACTTATACTTGCGGTTTATGTCATGCTCCCTTGAAGTCATGCCATTATATTAACTGTAGTTTTGTTATATAATCTGTAATATAAAATATATAAGCAAGTTAATATTATGGGAGCCAGTAAAACTAACCACACAGACATGGTTAAATTAAACCAGCAAAACTTAGTAATAACAGACAACTGTGACAAAACTTGTGTTTACATTACAAAGAATAGCAAATATATATTATATTATATAACATATTAGACCTTCAGACTTCTTTGTAGTTTAATACTATTTAATATTATTTAAATTAAATGTTATGCTGTCAGGTGAGGTGTCAGCATCTTTCAGTGTTTACAAGTTAAACCGGAAGTAGATTATAATAGCCTTGTTCCTGGTCTACAGTTTACTGTTCAGGAACACCTAACAAGCCGACCGAAGGACCAAAACATTTAAAAATAACTTTAAAAAACTTTACAAGTGTAAAATAAAAATGTAAAAAAATAAATTGAAACTAGAATAAGTAAAGAAATAACATAATAAAAAAAATAAACTTTAACTTTCTTAAACATAAAAAGGACTTCTAAAACTAAAAAATGTATACCAAATAAATAAAACATTACAACAAGCAGCTGCTGGAGCGTGTGGGGTCCTTTAGATGTGCGGTGCCCCTGGCACAGTGCCATATTGCCAACCCATAAAGATGGGTCAGAGAACAGGTTTTATTGTTTTGGACTGAGGAGTGGTGTTGGCTTCTATAAGCAGGCCCCAAGCACTTTCACTCCACGATAAGGACTTAGAGGACATATTTAAAGACTTTGCTGAAAAGAGAAATCAAAACAAGGCACTTTAATAGGAAATGCCTAGAAATTCTGGAATTCCTAGACCCTAACAATTTGTAGGCCATAGGCACTGTGCTTATAGCACCTAATAGGAAATCCTGTACTGCATTGCAGATGAGACTTGGTGAGAACTGATTGTGTGTTTTGGGTGAGATTAAGGTGCAGCCCCACAGATTGCTGTGGAGGCTGAGTGCGAGCTGGTTGTGTGTTTTTAGTGGGGTGTGCTCTATTATCATCCTGTAAGCTGAGGCTGAGTGAGGGCAGCTTGGGCTGAGGGCAGTGGTGTTTTGCTTCATATAAGTTGAGGCTGAGGGTGGTGGTGTTTTGCCTCATATAAGCTGAAGCAGAAGCTAAGTGAGGGCAACTGGGCTGGTTTGGGCTGAGGGTGGTGTGTAGTGCGTGATCTCCTGTAAGCAGAGGCTGAGTGAGGGCAGCTTGTGTTGGTTAGGGCTGAGGGTGGTGGCGTTTTGCCTCATGGGAGCTGAAGCAGAGGCTGAGTGAGGGCAGCTTGTGTTGGTTTGGGTGAGGGTGGTGGTGTTTTGCTTCATGTAAGTTGAGGCTGAGTGATGGCAGCTTGTGTTGGTTAGGGCTGAGGGCAATGTTCCCTCTAATTTTCTGTAGGCTATGTGCGCATAAAATATCAGCTGTGTGCAGCTTTTGAAGAAAGGTTAAATTTTTGTGCGCCACATAACGACACTCGGAGTTATATACAGAATACAGTATGTACACCACATTGATTTTAATCAAATTAAATGAAAATAGATGACTACTAAATGAAGTGGGAAATTTCTAGTAATTACAATCATAACTTTTAAATTTTAAGACGTCTGTGGTGTTTTCTATCAGAATCAGAGCTGTAATTTTTGTGCGCTCTGTTGTAAAGTATGTGCGCTCGCTCGGCAAGGTGTGTGCGCGCGCACACGCGCACAGCTTAGAGGGAACAGTGGCTGAGGGTGGTGGCGTTTTGCCTCATGTAAGCTGACGCAGAGGCTAAGTGAGGGCAACTGGGCTGGTTTGGGTGAGGGTGTTGTGTGGCGCGTGATCTCCTGTAAGCAGAGGCTGAGTGAGGGCAGCTTGTGTTGGTTTGGACTGAGAGTGGTGGCGTTTTGCCTCATGTGAGCTGAAGCAGAGGCTGAGTGAGGGCAGTTTGGGCTGAGGGTGGTGTGTGGCATGCGCTCTCCTATAAGCAGAGGCTGAGTGATGGCAGCTTGTGTTGGTTAGGGCTGAGGGTGGTGGCATTTTGCCTCATGTAAGCTGAAGCAGAGGCTAAGTGAGGGCAACTGGGCTGGGGGTGGTGTGTGGCGCCTGATCTGTAAGCAGAGGCTGAGTGAGGGCAGCTTGTGTTGGTTCGGGTGAGGGTGGTGGCATTTTGCCTCATGGGAGCTGAAGCAGAGGCTGAGTGAGGGCAGCGTGTGTTGGTTTGGGTGAGGGTGGTGGTGGTTTATTTCATGGGAGCTGAAGCAGAGGCTGAGTGAGGGCAGCTTGTGTTGGTTTGGGCTGAAGGCTGCGGCGTTTCGCCTCATGGGAGCTGAAGCAGTGACTGAGTGCGGGCTGGTTTGGGCTGAGGGCGGTGTGTGGCGCGCGCTCTTCTGTAAGGTGAGGCTGAGGCGCGGCCTCATAGGCTGCTGGGGGAAGCAGACGGCAGTTCGGTTCCTTCCCGCCTTTCCCTGCTGCTGGCGGGGGAGGCGCAGTCGCTGCTGCTGTTCTTGCTGCCTCTGCCTCGCGGCTCCTCTCCTCGCATCCTCCTCGCGTGCCGGAGGGCGATGCTCCTTTAGACCATGTCTAGGAATTCTTATGGCAAGAACGGGATCGCGGACGGACTGCACGCACCCATCTTCCAGGTATAGCGGCCGCTTGCTAACCCCATCGCGGGGGCGGGGGGGGGGGGGGGGTGCCTGGCGGCAGCCGCGGACCGCAGACTCTCTGGACTTGCGCTGGACCGGGGGGAGGAGGAAGGGGGGGGGGCGGCATGTCGCAGCGATGCCGAGAGCCGGGATGGGCTTCTCTGAACCCTCTTCTCGTGCTTTGTTGAATGCAGGTTTCTCAAGGCACGACGTCCAGGAGGAGCCGCTTGAAGCGATCCGATGGCAGCACGACTTCGACCAGTTTTATCCTGAGACAGGTAGGAGAGCGCCGGGGCTCTTCCTTATCTTCGGAGGCGGGTGAGATGCTCCTATAGGTTTATTCGTCTCCCCCCTCGGGGCGAATGAGATAAAAGCCCAAAAGAGTGGTCTCCACTGCGCCCTGCAGCCCCAAACACCTCTTTGATTTCTTGCATGCGTTGATATTGTGGTTGGCAATGCTTTGATGCGAAGGGAGATTGGTTGGAAAGTTTTACACCTTGATGAAGCTTGTCTTGTATTTTCGAGGTTGATAACTCGGTAATAAAGATAATTGACTGAGCGCAGATCTTTGTATTTGACAACAAAATATCTAGCAATTCATCAAATTGCTCATGATAAATCTGCTGCTCAGTGGAGAAAAAAAATACAGCGATGAGTAGTGGTGACTGCACGCTGCTGTATTGGGTTTGTTCTGGGAAGTTTTGGCACTCCTGCTCAGAGGAGCTCTTCAGTATGCTTGTAGGGAGGGGAGCGGATGGTTTTGTGGAATCCGACAGATCTAGAGACTGATGATGGTCTGATCACAGTTTGCAGTAATTGAGCATGAAGGACATCACGATGGTCTATCCCAGAGACAATGGCACAAAGTCGGGGATTCTGGAAAGGCAAAAAAGACCAAATTCAAGGGCAGCTTTTAGTACCTGCGTATGGTGACCTACTTTGTATGGTGCTAGCAATTCTACTTCAGGTTAGGTTTATAATTGTAATTGAGATCCTAGGGCTATAAGAAAACATTCTGAAATTGTTAATCAATTGGGCCTGAAAATATGCTGAAAGTAATATAGAGCAAGTTCTTCATCATTTTAAAACTTGTAATTTTTCCAAACACAGATGTTCAGGAAAGCCGAAAATAGAATAGAATGCTGTCCTACTAACCATTGTTGTAACGTACTCATATTTCTTTGTCTTGTGGAACTATGGTGCTCAGACTAAGTTATCCTTTTTAATTTTTATTTCTTGTATAATATTTTCTTTTTTGGTAGATGCTTCTTAGCCTTTTGGCCAGAATTAAAGTGCAGGGTCTGAGGATAGCCCATTTTTAGTCTTTAGGCTGGGAGTGATGACCTGTATTGAGGTGGGGTGGGTGGAGGAGGTTAATTCCAATCCATCTGATTCTGTTGGGGAAGATGATTATGGCAAGGATTTTGCTAAAGCAGAAAGATTAAACCTTCTGCTAAAAAATGTGTTTTTCTTAATCCAGTCAAGGTGGCCCCTTCCTGGCTTAATGACTGAGAATGTATACGATATGGTGGGTTAAAGTCCCACTACTCTCCTCTACTGGGGACACAATTAACATGATCATTGCAAAACAAGAGGGTTAAATATCTGTTAAAACAGAAATCTGGCCTTTTGGCTAAGACTATGTATAAATCAGCTTTTTTTGCAAAGAGTAAGAACCTTTACAATATGAGGGGGTTAATGCCTTGTCACTTGAACCCGGCGGGGTCAACATGGCCAAAGTAGCAGTCCATTCACGTATAAAGAAAAAATGTAAAGAAATAGACAATTTTTTGTTTTAGATTATTTCAGAACCCAGAAAAATGCAAACTACTAAATATTCCTATGTTTCTCAGATACATTTGAAACTGTAGTCACTATAATATGGGATGGGTAATCTGACCATTTCCTGGTTTGAATTGAAGCCTTGTCTTCTGTATAATAATAACAAAGAACGAGACACCGTCTGGTGAGAAACAAATGCTCCTAATTAACTGTTCAGAAAGGAAAACAAATGCAGAATTTTCTTTTATAAGCTATAATAGAGAGTGATTTAAAGGGTTTTTTTAGCTGAGAAAGAAGAAAATGTCTTTGGCAAACTGGGTAGAATGGCTCGTCATGTAGCAGTACAGATTCAATAAATAGTTTTTTTATAGGCCCAGAATAAGAGGGGGAAGGCTGCTTTTTTCAATAAGGCTCTAAGAATATCATAGTAACTGCTGTTCTTTGGAACTCAAGGTCTCTGTTGGACATTGCTTTCCACATCTTACTAAGTAAAAAGTAAAAGAACAAAAGGGAACTAAGAGGAAAAAAAGGAGATTGTGTTTACAAGTCTTACTTGGATCACTTTCATTATTGATGTATTTGCATATGAAGCTGATTGAACGTACTGTAACTGCTTAATTTGTAGTGAATTGGTAAAGTTTAATGTGACAGAATGTTCTATCTCGAGTGTGGTTGTAGACTAGGAAATTCTCCTTGTGGACTACAAAACAGACCTGATTTTCATCATGAATATTTAGCAGCTGCATTTGCCTACATCACAAACAATATATGCAGATATTTCATGCATGTATTCATGCTAGGAATTCTGAAAACCAGCCCCGTTTGCAATCCTTGGACCAGAATATGCCATCATGACCATAATTGAGCAAGATGGGCTGGAGATCACTTAACTAGGGGGAGTACCTTAATCTGTGGGCAGTGTTTCTGTATTACATTATCTGTATGCTGTTTGTGAATGCCACAAAATATCGTGGGAGGTGCACACAGTAAGATTTGCTTCTTACCTTCAGTGTGCTGGACTCCCCTATAGAATATTTTAATCAGTTTATTTTGACTGTGGCAGTGGAGGCTGGAAATTGGACAGTCAAAATAGGCATTAGGCTAGCAAGACCTCTGCAATTTTTCTGTCATGCTCTGTGTGTTAACAGGTATGCGAGGAAAGAATATACTTAAAGGAAATGGAGCACTTTTTTTGTAAAATTGCTATTATAAACCTTTAAAGTCTTTTGTGGCTTAGAATGGCATTGGGTAAAAGGGTTGCTATGGGGATTCTTCTCTCTTTTCAGCAGCAGGCAGCTTCAGGAACATAATTGCCTGAAAATTTTAGCCAATCAAGAAGTTTCATTCCCAGCTGAACGCTCTGTCAGGTTTCCAGATTGAGAGCCATGTCAAAAACGAGGCAAACTAGCGGCTGCCTGGTTGAGTTTTATGTCTAATAGGAAAATAAAACTATATGTTTAGCTAGTTACAAATGTTGTATAGAATTAGATACATGGGTTGTGTTTTGTATGAAATATAAAGAGTTCCAGACTCAGAGTTAGCATCTGGTGAGAGGACCACCTTCAGTAAAGAGAAAAAAAAATGTCCTTTGTTGAAAGGAGCACTTTTTTGAGCTGGTTAGACTGAACAGTTTTCTGAGGTTTTATAACATTAAAATGTAACACTACGTATCTTGAAAAGGAGCATGACCACCATTGTAAGAGAGAATGCTTTTTTGAGAGGTTTTGGCAGTTTCACCGTGTATCTTTGGGCTCCAGAACAATTGGAATTAGCCTGCTTTAAGCACAGTGTCAGGAGACTTCCTTTACAGGTACATAGGTTTTTTTTTATTTTCTAATTTTCCACTATCCCTCCCCTCTACCTAGCTTGGCCATCATGGAACAGTTTTCAAATGGCAGGTGCAGATTGTGGACATGAACTCTTTTAAGTCTCGCTACAATGTGTTGCCATTGTGCTGTGAGTGTTTGCACTCCCTGTCCAGCATACCCAGACATCCTAAATCGCTGATTCTGGGCTTTGGAACTGAATTCTGGTTTTCCACATGGTGAATTACTGGGCTGGCCCACAAAAAGTGGCTTTAAAATATGATTATTTGTTTAAATGTGTTTGATTTTGGCCAGGAAGGCATGTAAGGGAATGCCTGGAGATACTGAATCTTGGAGATTTTCTCTTACAGCTAAAACTATATTCAGCTAAAAAGAACCATAGAAACATGATGGCAGAAAAAGACCACACAGCCTATCTAGTCTGCCCTTCCATATCAACCGCTGCAACAGTCCCCTTTTTCCTTTAGGGATCTTCTGTGTTTGTCCCATGCTTTTTTGAATTCAGATAGAGGCCTATTCACAAATGGACATCCAGCCCCTCTGCGGCTGGGCAGAGTTGGGGCGTACAGCAATAGACCTGATTCTGATCCCGTGGGAGCACAAGATCAGAATTGGGTCTACCGACCTGGACATGCAGGCCAACCCTAATTCTGATCGGCCGTATGCCCAGCTGCATAGCCAGCTAACTCAGTCTGGCTCCATAATGGAGCTGAAGTGCCATGGTGTGTCATTTCCATGGCACCGAGGCTCCATTACAGAGCTGCGAACACCTCCTGTCACTGAAATTGTCCTTTCCTTACAATCAGATCCCTGATCCGGCCTCCTGTGGCCAGGGTCTGGCAGCGGGGAACCTCCTGCACGCGTCCCTGCTTTGTCCCCGCTGGCCGCTGCTGTTACCTCAACTCCAGGGGGACTTATTCCACCTCTGAGGTAGAATAAGTTCCCCATCTAACTGGCATATCCCGGGCATACAGGGCTGACCTCAGAATTGGCCCTGTACATCCAGACTGACGGCCTTCCCTCACTCTGCCTTCTACACGCCAACCCCCCACCTCCGTCTAAGGCTCCCCGTACAGGGAGTCTTGCAGGGGGATGAACAGCAGGGAACTCCTCAGTCCAGGCAGGGCGTATATCCCCACTATTCATGACTCGAAAGGCTTTACTGAAATCTAAATACACTACATCTAGGGCTCTCCCTCAGTCCAACTCCTTAGTCATCCAGTCAAAGAAATCAATCAGATTTGTCTGACAAAACCGGTTTTAGATACCCAAAGACCATGCAAATACCTCATCTGCTCCCTGCCTGAACTTCACATTGATTCCAACACACCTCCAGGAACTTCCTAGCCACCACCCACCATCCTGTAACCTGAATATATTTGCTTCTGCTTGAAGTAATCAAGGCCTCTAAGGAGCCCTTTTATTAAAGTGTGCTATGCAGCTGACTTGTGATTTGGCATGTGTTAACTGTGTGCACAGCCCATGGTAACAATTGCCATAAGGGCATGATGGTCAATGCATGTTGATTTTCATGCTGCCAGTCATCTGTTAGTGTGCTGAATGTGTGAGTGAGGAACGAAGAGTGGGCATGGTGAGCACATTGCAATTAGTGCAGGGGACATGTCACACGCTGCCAATGTTGCCATTAGAATGGGTCACCTAGAGCAGTGGTCCCCAACCCAGTCCTCATGTATCCCCAGGCCAGTCAGGTTTTCAGGATATCCACAATGAATATACATGAGAGATCTGCATGCACTGCTTCCATTGTATGCAGATCTATCTCATGCATATTCATTGTGGATACCCTGAAAACCTGACTTTGTTGGGAACCACTGACCTGGAGCCATCTCAATAAGTGGAGGTAAGTGCACCTGCAATAATAGCACCCTGTGTTAGGCTACTCATCCACGCATTAACTGTTGGGAACATGCTGGTTATGCCCCTGACTGTTACCACGGAAGCTTTGTACTCAATGTGTATTTAGTGTAAAAACCTAACGCTCTTCAATTAAAGGACCCCTTTGTCTATCTATTCTTTTAAGATTCTTGTTATTTATGCTACTATAATTTTGCCTGAAGCAAGGTACAAAACAAATGCAAACAATATAATCTAAAATCAAATTTGTATCATGATGATAATTACAAAATTAGAAACAAAAAGGAAAACAATATGATATAAATAAATATGAACAGTAAAGCAAATGAAAATTAAAAAAAAATAAAGTATGTTCAGTAAACGGCATGCTGATTTCCTCATAATTACTCAGTAGTGCACTGTGAAGTTGTGACAACTTCAGGCAGTAGCCAAGGAAATTTTTTTTCCTTCTGACATTTTGAACAATAGAGGAAAAGATGAGGGTTGCAAGTGAGTGGTAATATGGGAAATGATACATAGGGAGGTTTGTGTGCTAACAAGGTGGCTTGCCTTGCTTAATCCCAAAAACTTGTGATGGTTCTTGCTAGGAATAAAACATTTTTTTTAATGTTTGAGAATATAAAATACTCTTTAAATCCATTGAGGCTCTTGTTGATTTTTTTGATGGTCTTTCACCAGTACAGACATGAAGCTAAGGAATGGTGGACGGATGTTGATCCTGTGAGAGGAATTGGAGCTTTGTATCCAGGGACAGATGGATATCAGGAGAATTCCAAGCAGACAGTGCACTGATAGGAACATCTCAAAAGGCACCCAAGGACTTACCTTTCCGAAAGAACTTGCCTGTCCATAGCCAAAAAACTTCTACATATCCCCCGCCTCCCCCCAAAAAAGAGTTCTGTTCCATTCTCCCATTCCTCTTCCCCAAAGGCCTCCTTTCACCCACCAAAGCCCCTGTAACGGAATTGGAGATGTGGCAGTGATGGGCTCTTGTAGACCCTACAGTTCTGTCCCCTCCTCCTGTGCCAGCTTCTTGCCATAATGAAAATCCAGGCAGAGGAGTAGATATATTGCAGGGCCTTCAGCATTTGCTGGTTCATGGGCCCTTTGCTTACTGACTGCCACCTGCTGCTGAGGGAGGGTGAGAGCTGATGAGGAACATGGGAAGGGTTGAGAAGTGGAGAGGAGGACCTGAAAGAAGGAAGGGAGAAAGACAATAAGTGGGGATAGGTGAAGGGAAAGTGAGTTTTTGAAGAGCGAGGTGGGAAAGGAAAAAGGTTTAAGATGTGAAAATGAAGGGAGAGGCTTGGATAGTTCTGGTTTTCCACTCTTTTACCTCTATGGACTCTAGGTTTCTAGTTTTTTATGAAACTGCATGCAAAGACCTATATAGTTTCAATGTGAATAGAACCAGGCCTGGCTCATCTTTTCCCTATTGATCTGGAGCTATAAGACTACTACTCAACCAGGGCAACCTCCGTACCATCTGCCAAGCTGTAATCACACCAACTCTTGACTTCTGCAACTCAATTTACCAAGGACTACCAAAGCATGCCATCCTCCCTCTTCACACAGAATACGGCTGCCGAACTATCACAGGTCAAAAAAACATGACCACATTACACGCATACTGCACTGACTACACTGGTTATCAATACACTCCTGCATCAAGTTCAAAACAATACTTAATATATTCAAAAATTATTCATAACAGCTTAGCAGATAGCCTACAAGATCTAATCAAAAGAGACCCTCAAAACCGAACCAGAAGCAACAAAGAAATCTGCTAACACAGCCCAAGGCATACACAAAAACCGAACAAACAATCTATCTCCAAGCGAGCACTCTCACTTGTAGCGCCAGACCTATGGAACTCCCTACCAGAGGATATTAGAGCATCGGAGGACAGTAAGGACTTTTGAAAAAAGCTAAAACCATTCCTGTTTATTTGATCATTTTGGTTGCATTGCTTAACAGCAAACACACACTAAACCACAGATTATGAAAGACCATGACCTAGACTCACAATCAGAACAATCTTCCTCACTACAACACCATATGATGTTTAAACTGTAAATAGTTGTTATAAGTTGTTAAACCTCCATACATGTCACCCATACCCTTGAAATTGTTGGCTGTAAATGGTTATGAGGTTCAATGTAAAATTGTTTATTGTTTAATGTAAACTCATGGATAAAGTGGTATATAAAAGCTGTTAAAATAAACATGGAAATCTTAAGATGAGAGAAATGGGTAGAGAGGGTTTGAGAGGTAGAAGGAAAAGATAGAGAGGCAGAATAAAATTGAATGCTGTAAAAGATTTAAGGATATAAGTGAGAAGGAACAGAGGATGGAGATTAACTTGCATGGGCCGAAAGATTGTAGAATGGGAATAGATGTTGAGAGACTGGAAGACTTGAAAGAAAGCATAGAAACATAGAAATATGACAACAGAAAAAGACCACATGGCCTATCTAGTCTGTCCTTCCATATCAACAACTACAGCAGTCCCCTTTTTATCTTTAGAGATCCTCTGTGTTTGTCCCATTCTTTTTTTAATTCAGTTACTGTTCTCATCTCTACCACCTCCACTGGGAGACTATTCCACAGATCCACTACTCTTTCCATAAATAAATATTTCCGCAGATCATATAATAAGAATTTCTATACTGTGTATATATGTTCTTTTCAAGTTACAAATATGTACAAAGTTCCCCAAAGTTATAGTCCCAGTTGTATTATCCTGTTATATGTAAACTCAACAGTCTGTTGATTGTAATGAGTATTCCTGTTATAATGTAAACCGCGCTGATGAAAAAGAGTGCGGTATAAAAGAACTATAAATAAATAAATAAAATAAATAAATCACTCCTGAATCTATCTTCCTTCACCCTCATCCCATGTCCCCTCGTAGCAGAACTTGCTTTCAATTGAAAGAGGCTCTCTCCCTGAACATTTATGCCATGGAGGTATTTAAACATCTCAATCATATCACCTCTATCCCGCCTTACCTCTAAGGTATACATATTAAGATCCTTAAGTCTGTCCTCATATGCTTTATAATGAAGACCACTAATCATTTTAGTAGCCACCCTCTGCACCGACTCCATCCTGTTCACATCCTTTTGAAGGTACGGTCTCCAGAACTGCACACCATATTCCAAATGAGGTCGCACCAAAGACTTATACAGAGACATTATCACCTCCTTTTTTCTGCTAGCCAATCCTCTCCATATGCACCCAAGCATCCTTCTAGCTTTTGCCGTCACCTTTTCTACCTGTTTAGCTACTTTAAGATCAGACACAACCACGCCTAGGTCCCGCTCTTCTTTAGTGGACAAAAGTACTTCACCCCTTATACTATATTGCTCCCTTGGATTGCTGCAGCCCAAATGCATGACCTTACATTTTTTAACATAAAATCCCAGCTGCCAAATTCTAGAACATTCTTCAAGCTTAGCTAGATCCCTCCTCATGTTATCTACACCTTCCTGGGTGTCTATTGCAGATTTTGCTATCATCCGCAAAGAGGCAAACCTTACCCGACAGCCCTTCCGCTATATCATTAACAAAGATGTTAAAAAGAATCAAACCAAGGACAGATCCCTGGGGCACACCACTGGTAACATCCTTCTCCTCAGAGTGAGCTCCATTTACCTGTACTCTTTGTCGCCTCCCACCCAACCAATTTCTAACCCAAGCAATAACTTTAGGGTCCATCCCTAGTGTGCTCAGTTTGTTTATAAGTCGCCTGTGAGGAACAGTGTCAAAGGCTTTACTGAAATCTAAATGCACCACATCTAGGGCTCTCCCTCGGTACAACTCCCTGGTCACTCAGTCAAAGAAATCAATCATATTTGTCTGACAAGACCTGCCTCTGGTGAATCCATGCTGCCTCGGATCCTGTAATCGGCTGGACTCCAGAAACCTCACTATTTTCTCTTTCAGCAGCGTTTCCAATAATTTACTCACCACCGATGTTAAACTAACTGGCCTGCAGTTTTCAAGCAGGATACTTATACCTTTCCCTCCCACCACTTCCTATGGTTCAGTGGTATTTTGATGTCCTCAGGCCTTCGCCTTCCAACACTGCCATTGACATCAGCAACAAGAGAAGGATTAGAGCCCAAAAAGAGATGGAAAGCTGAAACGGGGTAAGCATTTAAAACAGGTAAGCTGGAGGACTGGAAAATGATGTAAGAAAGGGTGAGAAGAGGGCATGCGGATTAACATCAGGGGACTGGAAGGTAAATTACACAGAGCCAATGCAGAAACGTTAGAGTTAGTGCCACATCTGGGCATGCTTACTGACATGCTGCCGTGCAGAGAGGGGATTGGTGCCAGCTTTACCTGCACACAAATTGCTGCGCAGATAGTAGCGCAGCACCTATGAAAATCATATTATAATGAGCTGCGTCTATTGTAATGACATGGTAATGAGGTCATTAGCTATTCTACCCGACTGCAAAGAAATGCGCAGAAAGAAGACTGAAAGGCTGAGCACAGTAGTGCCACTGTTCAAACATCTGCTCGGAGATGAAGTTAAACTTTGGTGCGTGTAGGAGACGTAAACTTCGGCATGTAAAATTTCTGCGCATATAAGAGAAAAACAGATCAGTATGTAGGAGAATAGAAGTGTTTTCTGGTGTGATTTATCTGCTGGTGGCTTTGCAGTGGGGTCCATTTCCACTGCAAAGCCACCAGCACAAACCACTCTTTGTAGCACTAAAGATAAGCACACAACTTTCTACACCACCGTGCGGTTAAGCAGTTATTACTCCACACTGAAAATTGTCACTTTAAATATATTAAAATCTGTTATTTTAAATTTTGCTACACATATGTCACCGCTAGCACATAAGAGTTTTGTACACGCATTTGGTGCCTGATGCACATTTAGTGCACAAGTTGTGCCCATATTTCATTTGCATACGTTTTGCTTATAGCATACCGGAACACAACTTATGTGTTGCTCTCGTGCTAGAAAACCATGCGCGTGGCTTTTAGCACACGGCTCTAATGCCAGCTTTCTGCATCAGCCCCATAGTGAGGAAGGAAGATTAGAGAAAAATTAAGGATGAACTGCCAAAGAGACGTTTCAGTGAGACTGTAGGAGCAGAGAGGAGTTAGCCTATGATTAGAAAGTAAACTCTGAAAGAGTAAAACATATTCATAAAATGTGCCTATTGTAAATAGGCGGTGCAATGCACAGTATCTCAGGGCAAAGGGAGAAGGAATTTGGACATGTTTTCTATGGTATTTTTAGGTGCCCAGAATGTTTTTGAGGAATTTTGTGTAACATGGAAAGTGCTGCTGGAATCTGCCAGCTTGTGTGTAAAGCAGCAGAACGTGCAAGGTTCCAGTTTGGTTCTGGTTCACACCAATGAAAATTGAGGAACTGGTTTGGAACACATGAACCAATTAGTTCACATGAAAAATCTGAATATGGCGCATATCAGAATGATCGTGGAGTTGAGGCATAGCCTAGTAGTTAGAGCAGCAGGCTGAGACCCAGGGAAACCACAGTCCAAATCCCACTGATGCTTGTGACTTTGGTCAAGTCCCCTTCAAAGTGTGTTAGCTCAGGTACAAACCTTAGGGGCATGTTTATTAAAGTGCTCTAATGATTAGCTGGTTTTGATCCCTTGGAGAGGAGTTTTGGGATGCCTGTCCTGCCACTAAGGTCGGATCTGTATGGTTGGGGCTAGAAACTATATAAATGATTTGACAGCATATGTCCATGTTTTAGATTAACGAGAAACCTGATAGTGGTCAATATGACTTATGTTTCTGACTCGGTGTGTACTCCGTACATATCATAACATTTGCCTACTGGGTCAGATAAAAGATCTGTCCAGTCCAGCATCCTCCGTCAGTGGAAAATTCAAGTTACAAGTACCTGGCAGGATTCCAAAGAGCAGATATGCTCCTAAACATTCATACCTAAAGATAAGTGGTAGCTTTCAGAAGCCTACATGGTTGATAATGGTTTATAGACTTTTCCTCTGGGAGCTTGTCTAAACCCTTTTTAAACCTACTTGTGCTAACTGCTTTCACCATCTTCTGGGAACAAATACGGCAGGTTAATTATGCGTTGAGTGTAAAAATCCTTCCTCCAATTGGTCTTAAATGTGCTACCTATTAATTTCATGGAGCGTCTCCTCATTTTGTTACTCTTTGAAAAGGTAAACAACCCTTCCCTATTTACCTTTTCACTCCACTAATAATTTTATTGACTTTGATCATCGGGGGAGGATTCCTTTCCTATCTTCTCCTATGAGTGCTTTGGCACAAGATAACTATTGTTTCAAAAAACATTACTATTAAAAGCATAAACCGCATTGTGGAAGTGAGAGATTGTTTCCCTTAGACAGTAACGCCAACATCTCTTTTAGTACCCGCAAGGAAGGAAATTTTAAGTTCTGCAGTTTGTTATTGGGATCTTTGATTTTTGTGCTTATTTTGTGATGTACATTGTAGGGAATGCTTGTGCTGTTCTACTGGACATGCTGGATACAGCAATTGGCAGGTGCAATGCTTTTTAATTCAACTATATCAGTTAAGTGGACTGTAATTGCCGCTTAGCTGAAAGGTGGATTATAATGAAGTAAAAGACATTAAAATAAAATACAAAAAGCAGTGGACAAAACATCTTAAACATTACATAAAAAAAGCAAAAATCATAAAAATAGACAAAAATCATAAAAATATAAATAAAACATCAGAAATAAGCATCAGAATGATTAATGTGTATTTAGGGCTTTCCAGATACTCAGTTATGAAATTTGTTTCTTGAACTGATATACCACCTGCTCTTGGTTCCCAGGGCAACAAGGTTATTCGATTTTAAGAATGGCCTGAAATAAAAAATGAAAAAACAGACGACATTTAATAAGAAAAGGAGTTTTGATGTGAGCAATTACTTGCATGAGTTGTTAAGTTCCATCGAGTCGGTGTCGACTCATAGTGACCCTCTAGATAGTTGACCTAAACTTTTTTCGGTCTTCAGTCAAGCGGCTCATTGTAGCTGCTGTTATTGTATTGATCCATCTCATTGCCGACCTTCCTCTTTTACAGTGACTTTCTACCTTGCTAAGCATTATGTCTTTCCCCAATGATCTCTCTCTTCGCATGATATGTCCAAAGTGTCAAAGTCTTGTCATCTGAGCTTCTAAGGAAAGCTTAGGTTTGATCTCCTTTAGTACTGACTGGTTTGTTCTTCAGGCAGTCCATGGTATACACAATATTCGTCACCAGCACCATAATTCAAAGCTATCAATTTTCTTCCTGTATTTTTTTTTCACTGTCCAACTTTTGCATCCATAATGGCCTGGACAAGTGAATCTTTGTATGGAGAGAGACATCTCTGCTCTTGAGGATCTTGTCTAGGTCCTTCATAACCATTCTAGGGAGGAGTAGCCTAGTGGTTGGGGCAAGGTACTTCAGGCCGGAAGGTCGGGGGTTCAAATCCCACTAGAGGACAGCAACCTTGGGCCGGAAGGACTGGGGTTTCTAGTCCCACAGGTGCTCCTTGTGGTCTTGGGCAAGCCACTTAACCCTCCATTGCCCATGTTCCCTGTAAGTATTAGTGTGTGTCTCATATCCCCACGTGTTAAATGTATCCCCCACTTGTGTTGTGACCGCTTTGATTGAAGGATAAGGCGGCATACAAAACTGTCTAAATAAATAAATAAATACCAAGAGCAATACAGATTTCTTGACTGCTAGTCCTTTCTTTATTGATTGTTGATCCAAGTTAAGTTAAAGCTGTCAACTATTTTAATTTCTTCTCCATTAATGATGAACTGATTGATTTTGCTAGTTGTCAGGATCTTTGTCTTCTTAACATTAAGGTGCAGACCCATTTTAAATTTATATTCCTTGATCTTGAGAAGCAAATGTTTCAAATCGTCTTCACTTTCAGCCAGTAATGTGGCATCATCAGCATAGAAAATGTTGTTGAGATTTCCACCAATCTTCAGACTTCGGTTGTCTTCATACAGTCCTGCTTCTCTGATGATTTGTTCTGCATATAAATTGAAGAGATAGGGGGAAAGTTGTATACCTTTGCTGATTTTAAACCATTCTGTTTCTCCCAGTTCCGTTCAAACTGTTGCATCTTGATCAATGTAAAGGTTGTGCAAGAGAATGATCAGGTGTTCTGGTATGCCCATGTGGCCCAGAGTTTCCTCATGATTTACAGAGTCAAAAGCCTTGCTGTAGTCAATAAAACACATCCTTTTGGTATTCTTTTTTCTTTTAAAGGATCCATCTCTCATCTGTGATAATGTTTCTCATTCTTCGCCCTTTCCTGAACCCTGCTTGCACTTCAGGCAGTTCCCATTCCAGGTATGGTTGTAGTCTCTGTTGAATGATTTTGAGTAAAATCTTGCTGGCATGTGAGATCAGAGCGATTGTGCGATAATTTCCACAGTCAGTCGGGTCACCTTTCTTCAGTATTGGTATAAACACCAATTTTTTCCAGTCAGTTGGCCATGATATTGTCTTCCAAATTTCCTGGCAGAGTCTCGTAAGTATGGTAACAGTTTCATCTGATTGCTGTAATACTTCAATGAGAGTGCCATCAATGCCTAGTGCTTTGTTCTTTGATAAGGCTTTCAATGCTGCTTCAATTTCTTCTTTCATCACCAATGGTTCCTGATCATAAGGTACAAGTTGAAATGGCTGTTGGTCCACTTGATCTTTATGGTATAATGACTCTGTATATTCTTTCCACCTTTTTTTTGATCTTCTCAGCATCTTCAACATGGATCCTTGAGCATCTTGTAGCATTCAAATTAGAGGCTAGAATTTTCTCTTTAACTCTCATAGCTTTAGGAAAGCCGATCTTGTTCTTCCTCTAATAGTTTCTGATTCTGTTTCCTTGCATGCATCATTATAGTACTTGTCTTGACTTGCTGCATGTTGGAAATTTCTGTTTAGTTTTGTGATTGCCTCTCTTTCTCCTCTAGCTTTAGCTTCTCTGCGTTTCTGGGCAATTTTCAGAGTTTCCTCAGTCATCCATTTTGGCCTTTTTTGCCTTTTCATTTTTTGTAGAGACTTCTCACTTTCTTCAAGCACAACCTTCTAGATGTCATCCCATAACTCTTCCGGTACTCTTGTTGTTTGTATCCAAAGCAACAAATGGATTTTACAGGCAGTCTTAAATTCTGGTGGTATATTCAAGGTCATATTTTGCTACATTCATGAGTGGCTTGCTCTTTTTCAGCTTTAGCTTGAGTTTGCATACTAGTAGTTGGTTATCTGTACCAGAGTCAGCTCCAGGTTTTGTCATTGTTGATTTATTTTATTTATCGAGTTTTATATACTGCCTTTTCCTTTAATCAAAGTTGTTTACAAGGTTGGGTTAAATACATATTGTAGAAGGGGGGAGTGGAGGGCATGCAGGGTGGTTAAGGGTTTTGTGAGAGTCCATAGTGTTCATGGAAAAGAAGTGTCTTCAGCATTTTACGGAAATTCTTGATGTCGTCATTTGTGGTTTTCATTGGTTCAGGAAGTATGTTCCATAGAGTGGGCGCAGCAAGGGACGGAGCTCTCTTGGTAGTGGATTGAATGGATCGTTGATATGCCACTGGGGTGATGAGCTTATTCGCCATACTGCTTCGTCTTGGTCTTGGTCTTGGTCTTGTGCTGGAGTCCTTAGTGAGTAGGCTCTGGAGGGCGGTGGCCGAGAGATCATGGCAGATTTTAAAGATATTTAAAGTTGCTTTGTATCTCAATTGTGAGTAGATAGGTAGCCAGTGCAGTTGTTCAAGAATTGGGGTGATGTGTTAGTTTCTTGCCATATTTGTGATGATCCAAGCCACTGTGTTTTGAACCAGTTAGAGAGGATGGAGGTATTGTTTAGGTAGTCTGTGGTAGATTGAGTTTGCATAGTCTAATATGGGCGTGATTATTGCCTGGCATACTGACCGGAAATGATTGTTGTCCAGGATGGGTTTGAGCCTTCTGATGTTTTTTTAGCTTTTTCAATGTTGACTTCCATAGATGTAGTTAATTTGATTTTTCTACAATCCATTGGGTGAAGTCCATGTGTACAGTAACTGACTTATGTTGCTTTGTTTCTGTTGCCAAGTCCATATTTTCAAACCACTTTGCCTTCTTCTTTGTTGCCAGCGTTTGCGTTCCAGTCACCCATCATTATCAGGAGATCCTGTTTGAATGTTTTGCCATTTCAGCTTGTACTTGTTCATATAACTCATCCACTTCTTTCTCTTCTGCAGCTGCTGTTGGGGCATATACTTGAATAATAGTTGCGTTGATGGGCATTCCCCGTAGAAGAATATAAATTAAGCGCTCATTGACTGCATTGTATTTCATTACAGTTCTTGCAGATTTCTTCTTAAATTATAAATGTAACAGCATTTATTCTTTGACTTTCATTTCCAGCATAGTATACCATGTGCTCATCAGATGCAAAGTGCCTGATGCCAGTCTATTTCAGTTTGCTGACACCCAACAGATCAAGTTGTACATGTTCCATTTCATTCTTGACCACCTCCAACTTCCCTTGGTTCATGCTTTGTACATTCCATGTCCCAATGTGCAAGACATCTTTGCAGCTTCTGACTCTTTCATGTGCAGCTACATCAGCAGTCAGATGTCCTGTGGGCTTCGATCAAACCACATCATAAATGCTGGCTTTACTCTGAAAGGTCTTCTGCTCATCCCCAGTAGCCAGTTGAGTGTCTTCCAACCTGGGAATCCCATCTTCCAGCACTATAGTGCAATTTGTTTTGTTTTGACTATCCATTGGGTTTTCGTGGCAAAATATGGAAATAGATTGCCAGGCCTTTCTTCCATGCAGGTAATACTAGTGGTGTTGCCGTTGTCACAGGAATGTGATCCTCCTCCACCGCCAACACTGTCCTATTCTGTAGCTGCCCAAATGCATGGTTTGTCATAGTCTGATGTTTCAGCTGAGAGCTGTCCATCTTGGGAGACTCTGGCAGTAGTTTTGTTACCAATAGCTTAGCTCTCAAGCATCATTGATGCACACAAGTCCTCACAGCATGACAAGCTGCAAACCAAGTGAGGGGCAAACACCCATATCAAGAGTAAAGGTTATCCCAAATATGCAAGAAAGCAGGCTGACTTATGTCTTACCATATTTGACTAAGGCTGGCTGTTCTATAAAAAGAGGTTTGGACAAGTTCCTGTAGGAAAAGTTCATAAACCATTATTAAAAAGAGTACTGGGCAAATCCACCGCTAACCCATGGGACAAGTAACATGAAATCTGTATACCTTTTGGGAACCTAACAGGTACTTATGACCTGGATTGGCCACTGTTGGGAACAGGATACTGGGCTTGATGGACCCTTGGTCTGACCCATTATAGCATATCTTAATGAAATGATAAAGCGATATAAAACAAACCTGTTAAATAAATAAATCTTATGTTCTTAATATTCACAAATTAATTTGTTACTGTAAGTTGAAATAAGTAGATAGAAATAAAGATGTGAGTTGAGAGAGAACAGCTTTTGCCCAAGAATTCAGTGTTCTCATTTCAGTGGTGTAGAGAGAGATACTGTGCTCGGTGTCTGCACTGATACAGGTCAGGTTTTTTTTTAGATACTAAAATGCTGAATCGAATCAGCTGAGGTGCTAAAGCTGGCTGTTGGGTCCCATGGGTTGGTGTTTTTGTTGCAGATGACGTATGATACAGTGCACATATCCCTTTCCCCCTGCAGAACATGCAGAAACCTTTCAGCTCAGTCACACATAAGTATTGTTTCAGTATCTCGTGTTAATTAGTTTTCTGAAGGTGAGCGCAAGCTGCGTTATAATTAAGGTTCAGTAGCTAGATCACTGCCGCACAGGGCTTACATTCAAAATAGGTAACTGCAGCAATAGAGGGTGAAGTAACTTGCCCAGGGCCACAAGAAGGGTTAGTGGGAGAAGCAGAATTTGAACTCTGGTTTCCCTATTTTGTAGCCGACTGTTTTAACCACTAAGTCATTCCTCCACTATGCAAGATGCACTTTTAACTATAAAAAGAATGACTGCCTTCTGCAGCTGAAGCTGAGGATCTTTGGAGGGCGAGACATTTGCTCTGCCTGCTGTGCCAAGGAGGCACCTTTATTCTTATTTTACTTATTTCCATTTGATACCTTAACCTTTCAGAAACAAACAGTCTGGTGTAGCTTACAATAAGGAATACCATAATCTGTACATGTATAAGAAACAACAACAACAAAAAACCCCCAACAAGCTACCCAACCCAGCCGGTCCCCCTTGCCCAGTACCTAAAAGAAAAATGCCTAGTCCTATACCAGACACCTATTATTCCTGCATTTTCAGGAAAACATTTGGCAAAATAACCAGCCCTTTGCTTTTTTTTGTGGAAGAATAAGGAATCTTTCTGCTTTCCTATTGGGTATCATACATTTTGGTTTTCCCGATTATAGATTAGACTGACAGATCTTCCTCTGCTCATGGGAATTCAAGCAATCTTATCAGTTTACTTGCCTGAACCTTCCCATTTTCAGAACTGGTAGTGATTTTCTTAAAATAAATACTAAGTTGAGGTCAGGTTTGGTGTGGGCAGTACTGGCAGTGAATGGAGGTGGATTCTGGTTCAGTGACCTGGCAGAAAATGCAATGCCCAGAATCTTGCCAATTGCACAGCTTTATGTATTTAAATAATTAGACTTATATACTGCTTTTCTGCCAATCAAGGTACTGTGTGTATATATATATATATTCCCTTGTCCCTGAAGGACTCACAATCTGGTTTTGTACCTGAGGCAATGGAGGGTAGGGTTAAGTGACTTGCCCAAGGAGCACCTGTGGGACTAGAAACCACAGTCCCTCTAGTCCAAGGTTGCTGTCCTCTAGTGGGATTCAAACCCCTGGCCCTCTGGCCTGAGGTAATGTGCCCCAACTACTAGGCCACACCTCCCACCTTTATGGTGATGTGTCCTGTAGAGCAAGATAGCCAGTGTAAATTCTCTATGATCTTTTTACATGTGACAGGGTCACTAAATTCCCTTTTAAGTTGTCACTCAGAGATATCACTAGTTCTGCTCTCAATATGTAATAGTGGCTTCAGGGACTAATTCCGTCTCAGCTAAGAGTAGGTAGTGATGACTGTGTTAGTGCAAATCTTCCTGCCTTGAACGGGAGGGATTAGTGATTCAATATGCAAGAATAAAAATCTTTGAGGGAGGGATTTCTGTCTTTTGAGTCCTATCATAGGAGGAGTGTCTGGACTCTGGGTTCTTAGCTCAGGACGTCTGGGGTTTGGAGAAGGTGACCGAGGAGAGGACTCAGGGAGCCTGGGGGTAAAAGGAATGGCTCAGTGATTCTACAAAGGAGAAGAGGAGTGATTCAGGGATTGCAAGAGCAGGGGATGGTTCATAGCACAAATCTGGCCATTTGCCTTTCCACTGCAGTGACCTGACCAGAAGAGGTGCCCTACCATCTTATGGTTAGGAGAGTGGGAGAGAATCCAGGAGTTTCTGTCTACCTGAATTAAAACCTAATCTTTGCTTGGTGCCTCTTCTGAGCAACTTCACAAGTGAAAGCGCCTTTGACTTTGAACAGCCATTCAGACTGAGCATTGTCTTTCTTTTGCGTTACTGAATTGCTGCAGGAAGAGTGACGCGGGGGAGAAGATGCAACAGTAGTAGGGTTTTGAATGCAGGTTTCCCTCCTGCCAAGGGTCAGGGGAAGGGAGAGCCAGCCTTTCGCCTGCTCAGATAACTCTGGGTGCTGCCCGTAGAACACCAGGAGAACAAATTCTGTGCCGGATCAGTGGTCTTTTCTGCAGTATAAAGAAAAGTCCAGGTAATCGTGTAATCCTCCAAATAAACACAACTGGTAATTTTATAAATGGGGGAGAAAGGGTAGGGAAGTCATATTGGTGGAGGGGGGCCTATTCAGTATCACCATCTGGAGCTATTGGGGGGGGGGGGCAGGTGCTGCCCCAAATGAGGCCTGTGACACTATCTATACATGGAAAAGGCAGCATGCAAACCTTACTGTGTGCAGAAAAGAAGCATGTTTTGGGAATGCCTTTTAAATCTCCCTGTAATCTGCATGCATGCGTACCTCTGAGCTTTTCCTTGCCAGCATTTACACCTGCTCAGAAACCCCTGTCTAACTTGTACTTTGAGACTTGGGGCTTGGAGAGGTGCTTGATGGTGAAGATTCTCATCTCTCGATCAAATCTACTTCCTCTGGGACAACGTTTACTTTTCTGATCAAAGCTTCCTTCTTCCCTGCTGTTATACGTGCACGTCTACAAAATTCACCTCATTTACATGCAAGTATTGCTGCATACACATATATGTTCATTCAGTTTGCACATGTATTGAAATATATGGCTACCATGTTAAACCGTTCATTATTTGTGCATGCATATTGATAGAATGGTCTCTTGTGCATAGTGCTGCATACACATGTATATTGGTTGTCTTTTGTACTATATGTATGTTACAGAAGACTCTGCAATCATTGAGCCTTTTATACTTGTCTTCTTTCATACAATTTAACTTTGATACCCTTTTCAGCCCTCATCCTGTTTATGTAGAATGTTCCCCATTCATGAGATCATATCATACTAATGTCCAAAAATTTAGTCAAGCACAGTTAACTAGCCCCAGACCAAAAGACTTGGGATTTTTCATACTCACTGTCCATCAGAATGACACCTCTTCTGAATTCGTAACAGAAAAAAATGCTTTGAAAAGAATGTTTTATTTACTTAAAAAATAATTCTTGCACCGGACACTGATGGTGAAAATATAAGCTTCTCCTTTATAGTAGCTAGATCAGTTATTACCTATATCAGTACAGACTTATTAGATGCATATTTTAAATCAGTGTTACTAGTTTGTCAGAATGCCAATGGTGCAATCATAGGACTTCTAGTGACAATTTAATTTAATTTGAGCTTTTATATACTGCTACATATCCAATAAAAGAATCTGATACCACAAAAAAAGAATATTACAATAACATATCATGATAAAAGCATAACAAAAAAATTGAAAGATGCATATTTTTTAACAAATGAAATAAAAATATACAATCGTATAAAAACAATAAAAATAACTAAAGTTAACAGCATTGCAATTTCCCAATCCTTATATATCACTAAGTACATTCAAACAATTACCTTTCCAATCAGCTCTAAAAAACCCCCAGATTTTCAGTTTTTTCTGAAAAACAAAGTCGTCTTGATCTTAAGTTTAGCTGGCAGCCTGTTCCACAATAGGAAAGCAGAGAGATTACTTACTGTTCCAGTACCCCAGAGCATCTGATTCCTAGTTAATACCAATTTCAATTCCTTAGTACTGTAGAAGGAATAAATATCCAAATATCTGATTGTGAGTGAAGAACTCTGGTTACAAAAATTTCACAGTAAGCTAGGGAACTGGTTGGGTGAAACCTGCAGGCTACAGTTCCCCCAGAAACTAGCCAGGTCGATGCTGCTAGGTTGGCGGCGGTCAGTTACTATATGGCAAGGGCCATGATGATATTGGCAGTTGGATGCCTGAACACTACTGTAATTTTGTGCAACAGCCTTGTTAGTTTTGATAGCTGTTTAGGTTATTACAAAGCTTGGTAAGACACTGAGACCTGGCTGTTGGTTTTTGTGTTCAACCTTTTATACTCATCTATCCATAATGGTTCAGAAGCAGACAAAAAGACAAATCAGACTTTTATAAGGAGCAGTGCCCTACAGGTGCTCAGGTTTCTATGGTTGGCAGCTGGTAATATCTTTAGGAGAATAGAGCAGAATAATTGTGCAGACTGGATGGCTCAATGGCCTTTATCTGCCCTCTATTATGATGGAAAATGGAATGATATCCCCTATATAGAGTCCACAGTTATACATGAAAACATGTGATAAGAAGAATTACATTTCAAGCAAACTGGCACACAGCAGATATTTAACAAAAAGCACTGAATTGACCCAGCGGCTCAACAGTAACCCTGTCATGCAAGAGACATGGGTGCAGTTGCTGAGCCCGCTTTCTGATCCTCTGGTCTGTGGGGTCTAGAGATGCTGCGTCCAGGGGAAGGGTGTCTCAGGTATAATGCCTTGTAAACGTTTTCACACCTGTACATTTTTCACATTCTGCTGTCTAAAAAGTGCTGTTGAAAAGGCACTAAAGTAAGAGTTTAGCCGATCTTCACACCATACGGCGCTATTACTTTGCACTAAAAACAGCACCACCTTAAAAAAATCCTTGCTAAGTGCTTATCTCAGGAGAAGGCAGGAATTGGGACTGTGCTCGGTGGAGATTGGGCATGCAGGACTTTATCACATGCTAGCTCTTATGACTGCATTAAAAGCAACCTCACAACCCTCCCCCCCTCCCCCACCCCCAAAAAGAATAATGGTAGTAAATGCCAAACAGGGTAACCTACCACCCCTCCAATCCCAACCTGATGATGATCCATATCCTCTCATCTCTAATCCCAGCTCAAATGATCTACATGCACCCACTCCTAATCCGTTCCTTCCTTCCTGATATCCCCATCTAGATCTGAATCTCCCCTCAGACCACAAATCTTCCAGTCCTCCCCCCCTCAGTACTTTTATCCTAAATTATCCCTGCTGTCAGTGGATGGGGCCCCTTTGCTGCCCAGGTTCAAAATGGCAGATCTGAACCCTAAGGGTAATCTTGCTGTGCTACCAATACCATGAGATTACCCTTAGGGGTCAGACCCTCCATTTTGAACCTGGGTTGCAGGAGGGGGGCAGGAGCAAAGGAGATATTGCCCATGTTACATGCATGGCAGATAGCGCAGATGTGTCCATGCTATCTGCATGCCCCCTGCATTTAATGCCCAGGCTTTGTGCTTACTGTGCATTATTTTATGCACATAACACATGAGAAATGTAAACCTTTCTGCACTTTAGTAAACTTACCACTTAATCTTCTTAATATCTTTCCTAAATGTATCTAAATTTTAATTAGAATATTCAATAAGCATGTTGTAATGCAAGTCCTTCTCTTGATGAGAAAATTCTATTCTTCATCTATTTCCTTCTTAAATCTCTTTAATGTGTTTTGGAAGTGCTTATGAACACAATCATTAAATAAGTGTTTGTTAGACATTCTAATCTCTTGCAAAATTGCTAATTGCCCATAAACATTTTAGATTCTTTTAATAAATGTAGATCTCTAGGAATGGTACTTCCACTAGGGTTCAAGCTGCCAAATAAGGGGCTTTTTCTCTTACTTGATAGTTTGAACCCTAGAGGTAGTACTGTGAAAATACTATTGGGAATCACAGCTGGGAGGGAGGAGTGGTCTAGTGGTTAGGACAAGGTACTTCAGGCCAGAGGGTCAGGGGTTCAAGTCCCACCTGGGGACAGCAATCTCAGGCCGGAGGGACTGGGATTTCTAGTCCTATAGGCACTTCTTGTGGTCTTGGGCAAGCCACTTAACCCTCCAATGCCCATGTTCCCTGTATGTATTAGTGTGTGTGTCTCATATCCCCTCGTGTTAAATGTATCCCCCAATTGACCGCTTTGACCCAGTGAAAAGCAGGATATAAATACAGCTAAATAAAATAAATAAAATTCTGAGCTCAAGACTCAGATGGGAGTGACTGGGGATTGCTCCTGCTTCTCACTAGACACCAAGGACTGCCAGTAAAAGCTAGCAGGGGATGTTGGGGTTGGGGAGGGGCACATTGAGTGATGTTGACCTATTGGTTGGGAGGTAATACACAGTAAGTGCAACAAATTACTGCACTTTAGTAATAAGACCTGTAAGGTTTTAAACAAATACTGTTTGTGGCAGTGGTTCCTCACATGGTTGGATTAATAAGGATTATCATGAAGGTTTTCTATTTATGCAATATTTACATTTGGCTAGAAGGTGAGGTTACCCATTTGTTTGCCAGTAATGTTTTTTTCAATATGTGTTAAGTAATTGCCAATGAAAATGATGGGGCTGATATTGAAAGGCACTTGCTACTGAGATATGCGCCGATGAGAGCAGTATTCAGAGGCATTATCCGGATATTCCCTTCAATGGCCTCGGCACTATCCTGACAACTCAGTCAGTATCTTCAGTGCCAGCTCAATCTCCAGATCATATTTAACCATTGCAGCCATCACTTAAAAATAAAAATGCTGACCACCGGTTGAATATTTTTTATGTTTTGAGGATATCTCATATTACGCTGTATTTTTTTTTTTTTACTTTTAATCAATTGACACCCCTGATGCAGGCATTAGCCGATGCATAGGCATGCTGGGTTTGTTGGTGAATATTAGATTTATTCGATATAATTTGTTATATTTTTTAATAGATATTTTTAATAAAATTCAATTGAATATATTATTCATTCTTGTATTTGCTCTTGTGGTTCTCTGTGAGTGATTCTCCTCTCATTCTGTGCACTGTGTGACCTTGGGCAGGTCATTCGACTTTGCATACGAGTCACTTTGCCCACTTATCATGAGATAAGTAGTAGTAATGTTGCTGTCGTTTTTCTCTTTGCTTTAAGACAGTGGTTCCCAAACTGGGGGTCGGGATCCCAGATGGACTTACATTATCGGTGGATGGGGTCACAGAAGAGGGCAGCACGCCCCTTTCCCCCAGACCTCTACTGTAAACTTTGTTTGGTAATAGCAGTCAGCATGAGGCCAGTGAATCTGAACATTTACAGACCATGTCTTTCCTCCTATGTAGGCTTCCTCTTAGACTGGAAACCCATGTGGAATACTGGGGTCTGCAAGTACAGACCGACAGAGGGCCATGTGCTGACAATTGCTACCGTCTTCCTGCTCTTGATAAGAAGGGGGGGGGGGGGGGCTGGGGAGGAGGAGGAAGAAGGGGACCAGAGCTCTGCAATTTTGCTTTTGGGAAGCACTGCTTTAGGAAATGTAGACGGTGTGTACTGTTCTTTACCTTAAAGGTGGCTGCAGAAATAGCTGTCTTGATTGTGGTTCAGTTATCACCTGTATCAGCACCATCCTTGTTAGTGTGGTTGATATAAATGTTATGACCACACTTCAGAGTTGCTGTGTAATTCAGCCACTTGGTAATCAGCAAACACTGCCCTTTTTATCTTTCGCTGGGAGAGGCTCAGGGCTTCAGGAGAGCTGCATTTTCACCAAGAAATTATGTATTGTAACAACTGTTATTAGCGGGCATCTCCGAGCGTAGTAAAAAAAAGCTATATGTGCCATTGAGTCAACGGGTTTTCCTGACAAGGCGTGACCAGAAGTAGATTGCCAGGCCTTCCTTCAGAGCCAATGGAGGGTAAAGTGATTTGCGCAAGGAGTGCCAGTAGGAATCGCTTGATCACCAGGTCACTGCCATAATCACTAGGCGGCTACTCCACACTGAGCATGGTATAGTTGGCAATATTCCGAAGACCACAGATTAAAATTCTTGACCCATACTGTATGCAACTCTTTCCCTTCCAGAAACCAGAAGAAATTACTTAGGAAAAAAAAAAAAGATTTTTTCTTTCATGAATGTAAAATAGCGCTGCACACCCACCAGGAAGAATTTCATTTTGATCGACTTTTTGAGGACATCTGGCCGAAATGTTGCTTTCATATCTGCTCTCAGTTTCTTTCCAGGCCACTGAGTCAAGTGCCAGGTGAATGAACTGGTTGCTAAGGTTACCACACATTTCTCATTGAATGCTAGCATGAACAGCTAGATAAAATGTGCTTAAATTCCTGACACTGAACAACTGTGGGCCTCTCAGCTCGCCCACGGTTGGCCTTCTATTTGGCTTCATGACTCTAATATTGACAGTGTGCCTGCGTGGGGAATGCTGAACAAACCTGATAGGTACTAAAATCTTATAGGATTTCCAACTGGCTCTAGATTTTCAGGACAGGCTGATCGAGTCCTGGTGTTACTACTCTGCATGCAGGTGTTTTGAGGTTTTGCTTTTTTTCAGAGACTGAAATAGGAAAATCGGAACTATGGGGTATGTTTACTAAACCGCGTTAACATAGCCTTAGAAGACGCCTTGTAATGCACATTAGTCTAAGGCGCCTTGTAACACGCGTTAGCTGATACGGCTTGCCGTAATGATGCAACGCCCATGCCTTTATATGGGCATCTGTACCATTACCGTGGAACCTTACGTGGGTAACATTACCGCGGTTTAGTAAACATACCCCTATATGTCCCCTCTAAACAGTGGGGTAAAACCAGGACTGGATCAATTTGTCCTAAAAATCTGGAATCAACGATCAGCCCTAAAATGTTACCTCCTGGAGATGAACACTACTAAGAAAGCGCGCTACTACTAACTCACTTAAATAATGTGTGAGCCCAGGAGATCATTGTTCTGCTGTTGTACGTTTGGGGGGATAAGGCTTTTTCTGTGTATATTTCTTTATAGAATTAGCTTGCACATGCAAGTATGAAGCTCTGGTGTAGGCGGGTTCAGGGGTGAAGCATGGGTAGAGTAGCAATTTACACGCATTCCTTATAAAATAGCTGGTATAAATGTCTGTGGTTTCATTTCTGCAGTTTTTGAGAGGCAAAATAATCCCAAAATAGGTGCCCAGTTGATGTTCCCTCTTAGGCAACATATTATAACATTTTCTCTCCATGTGGGGATGAGTTTTCAATTACAAAGGCAAACGATTGATTCGTGTGGTAAGGACATTTCTTCTTTCTGTCAGAGTACTGCTTCCGAACTGATTCAGGGAAGGGAAGTGGAAGGGAATTTGGATATAGCTCATACCTTTTTATTGTAGCAGCTCAAAGTGAGTTACATTCAAGTACAGTAGGCATTTTCCTGTCCCCAAAGGACTTACAATCCTAAGGGGCCCTTTTACTAAAGTGGTATGTGGTTAATGCAGGCCTTGACAAATTCCCTTGGAATCTAGGAGCCAGCTTAAGCATTTAGGAGCCAGCTGCTGAGACCTCACTCACAGTGCTCCTCCTCTCACCCTCAAAAGGTCTGTTTTTTAAGGGCCTCATTTACTGTTGTCCCATGTTCTATGGGAAAAGAATGCTTAATAAATTAGGCCTTTAATGTGCAATTACACAGTGACAACAAAAGGCAGTGACCCTTCTCCTCCCTCCTCCCACCACCCTCAGTAAGAATGCTATGAGCAGCATATTGGTGACATTTTGTAGCTGCACCTGAGACAGTTTCCTTTTTGCTTCAAATATCACCATGAATTGGTAATAGGTGAAGCAAAAAACCCCCCAAAAAACAAAACCCACAACCTCCCTCCCCCAGCCATTACTCAATATCTGTCCGTCTGTCTGTCTCTTTTGCCTTCCCAGGCCATCACCCAATGTCTGGCTGTCTCTCTCTCTCGCCCTCCAAGCCATCACCCCATGTCTTATTATTCACTCACCGCGATCGGCTCTTCATGTAGTTTGAGCTGCGCAGTGAAGGAAGCTTGCTAATCTCACTGAGATTTGAAACAGAGAGATTAACACTTCCTGCATCGGGTGATAGCCTCCCTCCCCTAGCCATCAAATCCCAGGCACCAGGGTGCAATTTATAGTTGCCATGGCAATCTGATGCCCAGGTTCTCTTGAGCCCTGGGTTAATGCATGTTTCAGCAAGTATTAACTGCTTCTGCAGGCCCATGGTAATTGTTAACATTCAGGTATGGCAATTACCATGTGCTAAAACACACGTTAACTGTGTGTTGCATGATGGGGTGGGGTTGGGGCAGAATGGGCATTGACTCCCTATTGCAGTTACTGCAGGTGTCCAACAGTGCATGCTAATCATCAATGTTGCAGTTAGCTTGGGTGGATCTAACAGTCACCTCAGTAGATGGCGATAAGTGCACCCATGGTAATTGCCAAGGACCAGGACACTTGCTAAGGGGCTTGCCTATGCAGTAACTGTCAGGCACATACTGGTCATGCCCCTGACAGTTACGTCAGTGTGGTCGTGCCTAACGTGCACTGTTTTTGACTCAAAACACACTGTAGGGACAAAATACTGCTGCACTTTAGTAAAAATGACCTCTAAGTTTGTGTCTGAGACAATGGAGGGTTAAGTGACTTGCCCAAAATCACAAGGAGCATCAATACATCTAGGAGCCAGGATCTAGAATATTCCAGAGTTATGAAATTACCCAGTTCCAGAAGCAAGCTTTTTTTTTTTTGCCAGTTCTGATTTTAAATTTGCATTCCAATGCAGTATGGTATTTGTAGGTTCCATAATACATCAGAAAGAGCTTGTCAGAAATCCAGGACTGGCTTAAAATCTCACTCTTGGAACTGGGTACATAAGAACATAAGATATGTCATACTGGGTCAGACCAAGGTCCATCAAGCCCAGTATCCTGTTTCCAACAGTGGCCAATCTAGGTCATACGTACCTAGCAGTTTCCCCAAAAGACACAGGTTCTGCAATGCTTGTACTGGATCAAGCATTGATATCCTGAGTCCCTTCTTAATAATGGTTTATGGACCTTTCCTCCAGGAATTTGTCCAAAACCTTTTTAAACCCAGCTACATTAACAGCCTTTACTACATCCTCCGGTAACAAATTCCAGAGTTTGCTTACACGTTGAGTGAAAAAATATTTTATTTTATTAGTCTTAAATAGTTTACCTGTAGCTTCATTGCATGTCCCCTAGTCTTTCTATTTACTTATTTTATTTATTTAACAAGCACTTATATACCGCAGCTTCCAGGGATCAGCTGCGGTTTACAAATAACAACAGTCAACAAAGCATTGTTTGTTTTACATATAACGTCATATAACAATAAACAATGTAAAGAAAACAGAAAATGTAGAACAGATTAGCACAGAACAGTGCAACATTATATACATTATATACATATACGTATTATGTGAGGTATTAATCGTAATGAGTAGTTCAGGTGCAGATGGGGAGGGTTATCTTTTTCTATTATAGTGAGATGTTAGACAAAAACTGCTTAGCCTTTATCTAATTCTTTTGAGGGCTGGTCTATACTATTGTAGTGTATTGTAAAAAGGTGGGTTTTCAATTTTTTACGGAATTCCTTAATCTCTGTTAACATTCTTAGTTCAACTGGGAGGGAATTCCAGGCTATTGGAGCTGCATGTGAGAATGCTCTGTTGCTTGTTGATTTATTTGTTTTTATGAAGTCTTTGGGGGTTTTAAGTTTGTTTAATTGACCTTTTCTTTGAGTAGGTTTTGAATGTTCTTTAGTAATTAAGTTACTTAATGTGCGAGGTGCCATATCAAATAGTGTTTTAAATGCAGTTATTAGTGTTTTGTATGTTATCCGGCTTTGAATTGGTAGCCAGTGAAGGGATGATAGTATTGGTGTTATATGTTGATGAGAGTGTGTTTTCGTTATAATCCTCGCTGCTGAATTTTGTGCAAGTTGAAGTCTTTTAATGTTATGTTTTGATGTGCCTAATAATATAAGATTAGCAAAGTCAAAGTGAGGGGTTATGGTGGCTTGAATTATACTGATAAAATCATGTGTGTATACGAGTGGTCTAAGTTGTTTAAGTATTTTGAGTTTGAAGTAAATTTTCTTTGTGGTGTTTCTGATATGGGTATCTAATGTAAGGTGTTTATCTATAATAACTCCTAAGTATCTCACTTCGTTTTTTATTTTAATTTCCTGGTTTTGAAGTGTTATATGTGTTGGTGGGGTATAATCCTGATTTTTAGTGACAATTAGTACTTCGGTTTTTGAATGGTTTATTTGAAGATTATGGGCATTTAGCCATAAAGTTATTTCATTAAAACAATCCGATTGGAGTTGCAACGGTATGTTATGGATTGTAAATGGGATGTACATCATAATATCATCAGCATATAGATGATAGAGTACTCCATATTTTTTAAAGATATTGCAAACTGGTTTTATGTATATATTAAATAATAGAGCTGAAAGCGCTGAGCCCTGTGGTAAACCTGTTTCAAATTTATATGATTCGGATGTTTGATTGCCTATTCTAACATTTTGGGTTCTATTGCTCAGATAAGAAGTGAACCATTTATGAACTGTAGAGAATATTCCTATGTATCTTAAATTGTTAAGCATTATTGAATTCTATATTCTGATAATGTAAACAAACGATCTACGTTTACCCGTTCCACTCCGTTCATTAATTTATAGACTTCTATCATATCTCCCCTCAGCCGTCTCTTTTCCAGGTTAAAGAGCCCTAACCTTTTTAGCCTTTCTTCATAGGAGTATTCTTCCATCCCCTTTACCATTTTGGTGGCTCTTCTCTGAACCTTTTCTAATAACTCTATATCCTTTTTAAGATACGGCGACCAGAATTGCACACAATATTCAAGGTGCGGTCTCACCATGGAACGATATAGAGGCATTATAATATCTTTTGTTTTATTTTCCATTCCTTTCCTTATGATACCTAGCATTCTATTTGCTCTCTTGGCTGCCGCTGCACACTGGGCCGAGGGTTTTATTTATTTATTTATTTATAGTCTTTTTTATACCGCGCTATTCAGCATCAGCGCGGTTTACAAGAAACAATGAAAACACACATTTCCAATAGTACTTTGTGTTTACATATGAACAGGAAATTCAATTTGGTTAACAGGGTAACTATATACAATAACAGTATATACAATATATATATAACAGTATATACAATTCGCAGACTGTTATCCACAATGACGCCTAAATCTTTTTTCTGGGTGGTGGTTCCTAATGTGGAACCTTGCATTGTGTAACCATAGTTTGGGTTGTTCTTCCCTAGGTGCATAACCTTGCACTTGTCCACTTTAAATTTCATCTGCCATTTTGATGCCCAGTCTTCTAATTTATCAAGATCCTCTTGCAATTTTCCACAATCCTCTTGGGTTTTAACAACTTTAAATAGTTTTGTGTCATCTGCAAATTTGATAACCTCACTCGTTATTCCACTTTCCAGGTCATTTATGAATATGTCAAAAAGCAGCGGACCCAGCACAGATTCCTGGGGTACACCACTATTCACCTTTCTCCATTGGGAAAATTGGCCATTTAGCCCTAACCTCTGCTTTCTATCTTTTAACCAGTTCTTGATCCACAGTAGTACACTGCCTCCTATCCCATGACTCTTTAGTTTTGCCAAAAGTCTCTGATGAGGGACCTTGTCAAAGGCTTTCTGAAAGTCCAGATATACTATATCAACCGACTCACCTTTGTCCACCTGTTTACTCACACTTTGAAAAAACATAATAGATAAGTGAGACAAGATCTTCCTTGTCTAAAGCCATGTTGGCTATCTCCCATTAGGCCATGACTATCTACATGCTGAGTAATTTTATTCTTTATGATGGTTTCTACCATTTTTCCCGGTACTGACGTCAGGCTCACCGGTTTGTAGTTTCCCGGATCACCCCTGGAACCCTTTTTAAAAATTGGTGTTATATTGGCGATCCTCGAATCTTCAGGTATTAGAGATGATTTTAATGATAGTTCACAGATTACTAATAGCAGGTCTGTAATCTCATATTTCAGTTCTTTCAACACCCTTGGATGTATACCATCCGGCCCAGGTGATTTGCTACTCTTCAGTTTATCTAATAGTTGTAATACATCTTCTCGATGTATCGCTATTTCCTTCAATTCTTCTGCACCTTTAAATACCACTTCAGTCATGGGTAACATCCCTACATCTTCCTCAGTAAAGACTGAAGCAAAAAATTCATTCAGTCTCTCCGCTATCGCCTTGTCGCCTCTTAGTGCCCCTTTAACTCCTCTATCATCTAATGGACCAACTGACTCTCTCACAGGTTTTTTGCTACGAATGTACTTGAAAAAATCTTTATTTCGCGTTTTTGCTTCCACAGCAAGCTTCTTCTCAAATTCTCCCTTTGCCTGCTTTATCAATACCTTGTAATTTGGCAACTCTGATATTCCCACCACTTTTACCTCCTATTTGCACTTAATAAGCTCTAGAAAACTCTGAATAACCACAGCTTGGCAAGGGGAGGGCCAATCAAGGGAGCCATGCTCCTTGCTTAAGGGTGAGTCCCACAGGCCAGATTTAGATATATTTTAGCAATATCTGTACTTTTTAGTGTCACATGGTCTGTGTTTTTTTTAAAAACTGGAAAAAATCATCCCAGTTGCAAGATGGGCTGGCCTGTTAGCTCAGGTGGTATGTGCTGTGCACTGATTTTTCATTTTCATTTCAGTTATTTATACTCTCTTATCAAGAATTACTAAGTGGTTTACAAAATTAACATACATAACGAATAATACAAACATGAAAAACATCAAGCGAGTAATTTTATAAACTTCCACGCAGTCAACACGTGTTACCACATGCATATTTAGCATCTATTTTAGAAAGTGAAGCATGTCCCTTTAATAACACAGGGGCATACTGATGCGCCTGAACCTAGTGGCGGCAGTTACGTCTGCGATAGAGCAGGTGTAGGGACCAGTGACTAGATTTTCAGAACAAGTTGAAGCATTCTATAACTTGCACGTGTAAATTGCGGCCCCGCCCAAGTTCTGTTCCCTTGCACACTCCAACAGAAAGAACATGCGCTAGGACGTACACATGCACTTACAGCACAGCGACTGACACATAAGTGTCCATCCACACAATCAAGTCCTTTAAACTAGGGATCTATGCGCAAAAATAGCATGTAACTTCCTGTGCACCTCTTAAAATATTGGCCCCCAAATGGCCTTAAAAGTAATATTCTGTTCAAGCTGAAACTCAACAGGCAAAGAATTACACAATATGGGGCTGCGCACAGAAATAAATCCTAGTTTGGATAGCGTCTTCCGAACTTGTTACATGGTAGCTGCGGTTGAGATGGCATAAGTAGTTAGTAACTTCGCAACATCTAATGCAATAATGTGAGTACATTTATAAATCAAATATACACACACCTAAGGGTCTCAGTTTGATTTCCAAGTTTGTTCTCTGTGTGGGTTGGGGCTGGGACTGGGAATGCTGTCCGGGAAGGGGGGGGGGGGTGCTGTTTGCAGCCTCTGCAGAGAGGGAAAGGGGAGGGAGTCATGATTGCTTCTTAAAGTTGACATCTGGTGTATGGTCCTCAGCCTAGAACCATCGCTGCAAATGTTAAAATCAAATGCATCTGAGATGCACGATAAAGCACGAGCTGCAACTGTTTTTTGTGCTTAGCTTTTGGAGATGAAATGCCTACAACTGCAGTAAAACATTACCACGCAGATTTGTGCCAGTCTCGAGATAAATATAACATTGCATTTTAAGAAATGGTAGAGAATGATTTGCCAAGAGATCTTTAGTGATCTTACAAGCTAAATACATTTTGAGTGTTAGCCTTTCTTGTAAGTTTTTTAAAGCTTTTCAGCAGTTGTTCTTCCTCAGAGACAGTGCTTCTCTGCACAACCAACAGACTGAAATTCAAAAGCATTAGTCTTCCAATGCCAACCGTCATCCACATTTGGATGGAAAAGGCTGAGAAGCAGGAGGTCAAGATTGCCACTTATGATTCATTTATATTGAGGGAGTTTTATCTTGCATTAGTATTTTTTGAGTCTGCATTCTCCTCTTGATATTGCAGTAATCCTGGGCTGGGGGCCATGCACCATGGCTTCTTCCACAAACCTGCAAGTACTGTATAAACCTTCGATTTGATCACCAGGTGCCACCCTTAAGCAGTAGTCATGAGATTTTCCCTCTAGTTCCAGAAGGTCGTGAGCTCGACCTCTGCAGTATTTCCAGTCAAACCCCAGAGCAGACAGGCCCAGATTTAGGCATAGGTAAGTAACACAGGCAATTGCTTTGGGAACCAAATGTTGTAAGGCATCAAGGCATCTCTCTTTGTTTTTCCGCAGCTGCCTTTTATTGTACACCGCCCTGATACTTCGGTCTTGGGCGGTATATCAAGCCTAAATAAATGAAAATAAATAAATGAAGTACCCAGGCCATGAAGGAGCCTGCTTCCACTTTAGGGCCATCCATGGTGCCAGTTCAAGGGGGCATCACCAAGGCACTCTGGCCCAGCACCCCCATTTCTGCCTTCCAGCCTCCAGAGGACCACATTTGGTTCTGTGAGCTACAAGGGAAGATCTGTATCATCGCCCCTCACCCTCTGTTCCTGCCTATGGGTACTGAAACTTTAAATCCCAGCCCTTAGAGCAGAAGATATTTCTAGGCCAGAGTTCTCCAACCTTCAAAAGGTTCAGGACCCTACGTTCATCTGCACGACTCTTCCCAGACCTCCCCTCAGTGCTAACCCCACTGGCCTTCGTTATATCCTCACCTTCCTCTTTCCCCCAGTCTGTCTTTCCTGCCCACCTCCCAGCCAGTGCCCAGCAGCCCGTTGTCTGCCTGTTTCTCCTTTTCCCCAAGCAGTTCCCAGCAATCTCTTTCCCTTCAGCAAGACTCTCCCAAGTCAGCCTCCTTTCCATCCAGCTAGTTCCCACCACTACTATCTCTCATGCATTGATGCTGCACTATTCCCAGCTGCTGCAGGCTGCTGCTGGTCTGGCACTTCTGCTTCTGCTCGTGACAGCTGCCCCCCCCCCCCACCCACCACTGGTCCTACCCCCACATCCGCTTCTGCATCCAGGGTGAGATCAGTGTGCATCTGTGCAGCAGCCTCTGATCTCACCCTTCCAGTGCTGCTGCTGTTTCTGTCCCTGTGATTACTGACGCTGCCCCCCCCCCCTCATCTCCGCGGCCACTGCCGATCCTGCCTCTACGGCAGCCTCCATATTCTGCTGGCATGGATTATAGCAGCAGGGAAAAACTCTTCTGTGTCTTGCAGACCCTCTAATGCTGTCACAGATCCCCATGGGACCGTAGACCACAGCTTGGGAGCCATTAGTCTAGGCCACTGAACCAAGGACCTTCCACCTAGCAGTGCCCAGCGCTTTCACCTGAGCCCACTGGCCAGTCCACCTTGCATTCATTGTATTGTTTTTATTTTTAAAAAGCACAGCCCATGTGTCACAACACTACGAGGTATTGCTGAATTATCTCTAGAAATATTTAGCTGTAAGCATGGATACAGCTCATTTATAAACAAACCCTTGCTAAAACATGCACATATCTGGCTTAGGAACTTTGAAGGGGGGAGGGGTGTGATAGGATCTAGTATACAGAGTGTTCTGTTTTTAATGCATCCTTAAGTTTGCTAATTGTACCCGTAGCTGGTCTTTTGGTGGGCTCTTGCTAATGTTTGTTTATAAAAAAAAACCCTCTCTTCTGAGTTTCCTCATCAAGCATTTGTGCTGAATTTGTGCTTTTCTTATATTAAAGCAAATAAACAGCACAGTGATGCCTCCCCTTCACCTCCATTTATTTGCTTTGCTAATGGTACGAGAGGCTTGGCAGAAAATACGCTTCAGAAATGGTTTAGCAGTAATATCACAAATTTAACTAAAAATCATAGATTAAACGTATAGAAAATAAATCTTAAAATAGTGCAGCTGTACTAGCGAAATTAACTTAGAAAGTTCCTGCTGTGGTCTTGTGTGATATCCAGTGAAACACCATCAGATAATTTGCAGTGACCCAGTTTTGTGTGCCAGATTGACTGTAGGGGAATATATATATCTTTTTCCCCCCAAAGCAACTTTATTGTTATCTCACATTACAACTACATTTGCTGTCTTGGGAGGTATGAAGAATAAGAATGACTGATGTGCATGCCCGAGGGAGGGAACAGAAGAATAATCTGAAATATAAATACGACAGAGAGACACTGGCATTGAGCTGAGTGCTAGGAAGCAGTCAAGGAGTCTGTGCTAAGCACAGTTACATTAGAACTACTATATATACTGATAGGTCTCTCTTGGAAATACCATCTGCATATTTATTAAGATTTATTAACCATCTTTATAAAGAAATTCACTGTGGTGTACAACAGATATAAATTGATATAAAATTACATTGTTGAAAGAGTTTAACAATAGTAAAAATGACCAAATGTCAGTATAATACACAATTAGAACAATATGGTGAACTTGGAAATAGGCAAATGAAGTCCTAGCAATTATATGAAAGATTGTGGGTAAAAGCTACATAAATAGCACAGTAGAACATTCATACTACGGAAATATGATATCAGCTGAATGCAAATGATGCACCGCTGAAGGCAGAATAGTAGAACTTTTTTTTACATAGATATGCTGCTTACAATGTCAGCACAATACAGAGAAACATCTTATTAGGCAGCAGAGGGGACAAATACAATTAGGACATACAGACAGACAAGATGGATAAGACAAAAGCAGGATAAATAAAAGTGGGTAGCTAGAATGAGGGTAAACTATATGTATGGTAAACGGAATGTCTGTTATGGCAGTTATCTCTTATGATTAGTTTCTGTCCCTCTAGAGCAGGGGGTTTCAACCCAGTCCTCAGGACACACTTAACTAGTCAGGTTTTGTAAGCAAATCTCTTTCATGCATATTCATTGCAGTTATCCTGAAAGGCTAAGGTGTGCCTCAAGGACTTGCTTGAGAACTCCTGCTCTGGAGCGCTTGGGTTATATCAACATTTCCCCACTACCCAACATCCACCTTTGTAGTCTTTCTTGAGGAGTCGCACATATCTTTCGTGGTTTTTAAATATTTGTATTTCTAAGCCAGAATGCTGGATAGGAATTATACATCAGGGGTTGCAAATGTCTGCCCATCTATCTGGAGACAAAATAGCTCTTTGATAACTTAATGCAATGGGATCAAATTTGGAATGGGGGAAAACTATGGATAAAACATATTCAGTTCAAAAATTGCCCAAAAAATGCCCAAAAAATGTGCAATGCACTTCTGTGGGAGAGAGAGTTCAACAACTGCAAGGCGGCTCCGAGAGCCAGTATGGGCCCTAGGGCAGAAATACCACCGACCTCCTCCTAAGCCCAGGCTTCAAAAAAACCACAGCATGGTGGGGGGCCTTGCAGCACCTTTGCGCGCATAGGTTGGCTGTGTCCCGCCCTCTCCTACACTTCCTGTCAGTGGGGTCAGAATGCAGCTGGTCTAGCGTTCTGCAAGACAGTCCGAGGCCAGGTGTTTTCTGAGATCTACAAGCCCTGGAGTCATGCACACTCCCCCACCTCTCCCTCTCTTCAGGCCAGAAGAAACAGTGAAGGGGTTACTAAGGAATTACTCCTTTTAAGGTGCTTCTCTTTTGTCCCATCCTCTACCAGTCACAGATATAAACCAGGACAACACAGACAGACACATATATCCAAAAACACATGCATAAACTCCCCTCCCCACACACATATATATGTAGAGGGTTGGGCATGATTCCATGAGGCATGTTGTGTGTACTGTCCATAGCACACATCCTTCTCCCCTCTACTGCCATACATGTATCCCTTCTGTCCTGTCTCTCTAAGTGATTCTGATGAGTATTTCAATTTCTTTGCTGTAAATTCTGCTGTAAAATATAATGATTGGTGTCTTGTATCTGTATACTTGTCTTAGTAGTTGCTTTGTATGATGACACCTAGAGATTGAACTATGTAGGTTGCCACTGGTTGCTCTGTGCAGAGTTGCCAGGTTACCCAGTTCCAGGAGGGAAATTTTAAGCCAGACCTGGATTTATGACAGTTTCATCCTGATGCATTATGGGATCCGCAGCACTGAGTCTAGTGGGTAAAATCTGACTACAAATACCAAAATGCATTGCAATGCAAATGTAAACCCAGAACTGGGAAAAAGTCTCACTCCTGGAATTGAGTAACTCGGCAGCTCTGCATGTGTATCACCTCCCACTGATGGGAAAACATGGCAATACTTGTTGCCTTGGAACAGTGGCATCCTGGCACCTTAATTATCCTTTCATATGGAATTTTAGTTACCTCTCTTTTCCTCCTTTTAATGCTTTTTACTAATTACAAATGCAAACCGCATTGATATTATATGACATTGTAATGTATTTATTAAGCTCAATATACTGACAAACGTTTCTGCCGCCCCAGACAGAAGCCCCTGCTGCGCCACGTCGCACCCCTCCCCACGCTGCTGCTACTGCCGCTCCTCCCTGAATCCATCTTCTCATCTTGCGGCGGTTTTGAACACTGCCGACGCTGCTGCTGTCGCCACCACAAGATGAGAGAGATGGATTTGGGGGGCAGCAGCAGCCTGACTCCATTTTGAAAGCAGCGGTGGTGGCAGTCTGATCATTTTTAGCTACCGCTGCTTTCAAAACTGAGTCAGTCTGCCCACCGGGATCTGCCGCCCTAGGCAGCTGCTTAGTGGACGGGCCAGCCCTGCACATAAACATGAATATAAAATGCATTCTTTGAATTTTGCTGCTAGTGCCTTCTAATAGTTAAGTATATTCTCACACTTGGTTTCATTTTATTATTTCCAAACCAAATAGAATGTATTGGAATTATTGTAAACAAACCACCCTTTCCTTCTGTGCCAGGGACACTGACCAAGGCAACACAGATACAAATGTACACACACCAGCACATATACCCAGAGAAGGGTGGGAAAGATTTCCATGAGCCACGCTTGGCATGCTTTCCCCACTTGTTTTTAACATCAAACAGGGGTATGTTTACTAAATGACAGTAGCAGACACCGTGCAATATCTGAGCCGCGGCCCCATTGATTTCAATGGGGCCTTGGCTCCGATATCGCACGGAGTCCGCTACCGCCGTTTAATAAACATACCCCTTAGTTTTCTACAGAAGGTTTCTAAATATTAGAGCAACCAAGAAGAATTCATGCAAGATTGTACAAAAGTAGAAAACAAAAAAAGCTTTTGGTGACATAGGATAAGCAAATGTACATTGGGAGTTTTTAAAGCATTTTTTCTTGGGACTCTGAAAGAAAATAACTTAATCCCTATGCAGCGCTGGCTTTTGGCGATGGGTGGCAGTGGTGGGGATAAAGAGAGAAAAGCTAAATGATATCTCCGAGGCAGAGTTTCAGGGCGCTTGGCACTGGCTGGATTCACTCCCTGTTCTCTGCCCTTTCAGAAGCAGTGGAACACTTTTTTGGTTGGGGGGGGGGGGATTGGCAAACAAAGCAGCCTCTGTCCTTTCCTCCTAGGGGTACGCAAGCCAAAAACATTCATTTTGTATTGTTTCATTTTCAATTTTTGTTTTGTTTTTTTGTTTCACATTGTTTCTCATCTACTGTGCACACTAATGCGCAAGAGCATGCACTACTGAACAATACCATATGCTAGTACACAATAATGCATGCTGTTGCTCAATAGTGTGCATTATTGACAAGAAATGTGAAATGTTAACAATGTCATCATTTTCTGTTGCGCTCACATTGCCCCTTTCATTTTAAATGAAAGCACATCCCTGTTGTCCCCTAAGCTCTCTTATTGGTATGTGGAGCAAAAGATTGGTTGGGCCATGGCCCTGGTAGCCCACCCTTCTCTCCTGCAGGCATGTACTTAGGCAGGTCTGTCTGGCAAGCCTTATGCTCCTTGGGTGGACTAGATTAGTGCAGCATGTTGATGATGCTAGGATACTGTCCAAAAAGGCCTCAGGGGCATAAGAACATAAGATATGCCATACTGGGTCAGATCAAGCATCCATCAAACCCAGTATCCTGTTTCCAACAGTGACCAATCCAAGTCACATGCACCTGTCAGGTTCCCAAAAAGTAAATAGATTCCATCTGCTTATCCCAATCCACTCTAATAATGGTTTATAGACTTTTCCTCCAGGAATTTGTTCAAATCTTTGTTCAAACCCAGCTACTCTAACTGCTTTTACTACATCATCTGGCAGCGAATTCCAGAGTTGGATTACACATTGAGTGAAAAACTATTTTCTCCTTAGTCTTAAAAAGTGCTCTATTGTAGCTTCATTGCATGTCCCCTAGGCCTTTGTACTTTTTGAAGGAGTAAACAACTTATCTACATTTACCCCTTCCACTCTACTCATTGTTTTATAGAGCTCTATCATATCTCCCCTCAGCCATCTCTTTTCCAAACTAAAGAGCCTTAACCTTTTAAGCCTTTCCTCATAGGGGTATCCTTCCATTCCCTTTAGCATTTTGGTCGCTCTTCTCTGTACTTTTTCTAATTTCGCTACTACTTCATGCAAGTTACAGAGATAATGAAGGATAGCCTATACCACCTTTGCCTTCTCTGTGATATTGTAATGGGAAACCAAAAACCCTTCATGGACTGGGGCTGACAGCTCAGGGTCATAGTCAGATCTCTAAGACCCATTGATTTCCCATGATACAGACCCAGAGGCAAACTGTGGAAGGCTCCCATGTCATAATTAAGTCCACCATGGGAAAGAGATCATGTCCAGGATCCATATTTTGAGCCACAAAAGGATTCCCTCTGCCAGGGCATCTGCCCATTTTCACAGAACTATGTTAAAATTACCTGGTAGCCCATGTATTCCAAGACTGTTTTCTGGAAACCCTACCATAAGTTCTGTCTTCTGGGAGGCACTGCTTGAGCCCTCATAAGACCTTGAGAAACTTATCCAGGTCATCTCCAAATGCCCTTTGAAGGGTGGTCTACTGAGATGAGTTTCAATGTCCTATCCACTGGCCAGCATCTTAGCCAATGATGTCTTTGTCTCATGACAATAAAGCCACGACTCTGGCCACTAAGCAGATTTGATCATGCTGACCATCTGTGAGAAATGCTGCTGCTGCTGCTGCTGCTTCCAACAAGGGCCCTTAGGAGAATCCTTCAGCTTGTGCCTACTGAAACAAAAACAGAGCCCAGGCAACATAATCCCCATAAATAGCTATGCAACTAGCAAGCTCACCTTCCTCTAAAGATCTGCTTATAAAAGGCACTTAGTAGACCAGCAGACCGGAGAATGGCCAAGCTATTGTCGATGTTTTGGATTATTGCTAGGATTGCTAGTGCTGAAAAAGGAAAACCCACCACCTGCTACTCTCCTTGCCTTATTCCCGTATCCACCACTTCCATTGGTAGGTAAAAAACACATATTGCTGTATAGTGCACATATTTTTATCTGTAGTCAGGTTCTGCAATAATCAAAGCATTGATTTCTGTGGGTAAAAAGCTATTTTACCCGTAGAAAGGACTTTCATTATTACCCTTTGCTTACATTATAGAAATAATATGGTTCACAATATTGTAAATATTAACCTACATTTGATTTTTTTTTCAAATTAACCATCCCCCACTTCCTTCCTGATTTGACATCTCTCTCAGAGCTCTACATACATGTGATCCATCCCGCAGAACCCCCAAAATGCAGCACTTCTACAGTGCACACATTGCAGTGTGCAAAATGTGCACAGAAGCATTAGTTATAGCATCCCCCCCCCAACTTGATGCACGTAATGCTGTAAAACCAGGACTGGATCAGCCTGGGGTGAGTTGGCAAGTCTTTTCCCTCCCACCCCATACAATACAGTACAATCCTTTACATTTATCTTTAGTAGCCACCAACTCCAGACCCCATCCCAAGGATAGCTCAAGGCAGTCTGCTGCCTGAGGTGAGGGATGAGATTGTACCCCCCCATCCCAAAGCAGGGCCAGTGTGACCCACAATGCAAACCGTGCACTCGCACATGGTGGCAACCCTGGGAGGAAGGGAGGAGTAGCCTAGTGGTTGGGGCAAGGTACTTCAGGCCGGAAGGTCGGGGGTTCAAATCCCACTAGAGGACAGCAACCTTGGGCCGGAAGGACTGGGGTTTCTAGTCCCACAGATGCTCCTTGTGGTCTTGGGCAAGCCACTTAACCCTCCATTGCCCATGTTCCCTGTAAGTATTAGTGTATGTGTCTCATATCCCCGCGTGTTAAATGTATCCCCCAATTGTGTTGTGACCGCTTTGATTGAAGGATAAGGCAGTATACAAACACTGTCTAAATAAATAAATGGCACATTGAGCCAACCACAGTGAACCCCAAACTAGATCGATCAGAACTAAGCTCATACAGGCCAATCTCAAGCCTTCCCTTTCTGGCAAAAATAATTGAGAAGGTTGTCCAACTTCAATTACAAGATCATATTGCCTCCAATGCACCTCTTGATCCACAGCAACATGGTTTTTGGCCTGGCCATGGAATAGAAACTTAGTCTCTCTTATCAATAAGCTGATAAAGGGCATAGAAAAACCAATGCAAGGATTTGTCCTCATTCTTAGATATTGCTGTGGCTTTCGATACAGTATGCCATACTACTCTACTATAGCATTTACAGTGCATTGGAATCGAGGATCTAGCTCTAAACTGGCTGCAATCCTATCTGAATGCCAGCAATTTGTTGAATCAGGACCCAACACATCTGACCCATACACACAAAAACAAGGGAGTATCGCAAGGTTCAACTCTATCAGCCTTCTTATTTAACATTTATATTCAGCTGATCTGTGACCTCATAAGTTCTCATGGTGTCTTCTTTCATCTTTATGTGAATGACATCATGATTTATACTCCTTTCTCTACTGCTGATATGAACCTCATACCAATAAATTGTTTCAATGGAATAGCCCAATGACTCTCTAAACACTCTCTACTTCTGTTTTGCTATAGTTTATGGTTCATCTTCATAACCAGAGACCAATCAATCTTTCTCCCCACCAACTTCACTGAGGGTTGATAATGCAGATCTCACAGTCAAACATGAAACCCGATACCTTGGAGTAACCATCGATAATCACTTCAACCTACAAAAACCATATACAACAAAATTAGAACCCTCCAACAACTACGTCCACTCCTTGAGACCCATGATTTCTGATCAGTCTTCCAGGCTATGATCCTCCCCCATCTTGACTTTTGCAATGCAGTGTTTCAGGGGATTCCAAAAGCTCTCTACACTCACTTCAACTTGCTCAGCATGCAGCAGCAAGAGTACTCGTTAAGGCTCCTAGATCTTGCCATAATCACACCCATTCTTAAAGAGCTACATTGGCTTCCATTGACAAGCTGCATAAAATACAAAATGATTATGACAATGTTCAAAACCTATCACAAACTATTATCTCACCATCTATAATCTTTAATAAGGAAACCGCCTAATCGTCACAGAAGAGCCCCTGCACAACATCTACCTGCTCTTTCTTCAGATCTTACATAGTTCAACCAAACCACATGTACCTTTATGCACCTAGCATATGGAACGCACTACCTGGAAACCTTATAGCCACTATTGACCTTGTAGACTTCCGAAAGCTACTGAAAACCTACCTGTTTAAAGAGCATTTAGGAGATATAACATAACCACCTATACCACCAAGATGATCTAAGAAACTATATTCCGAAACTTGTCTGCAGAACACTACCTAACCCTCAAACCTGTAATCTCAATTCCTTTCCCTCCCCTTCCTATTCCTTATAAGCCCTCTTAAGTTCCAACAGTTTTCCTGTTTACATGTTCTATGTAAGTTGTTCAGTTTTATTATGTTTAATTGTATTATATTAACTTTGTTCTCTGGAAAGTTATGTTTAATGTAATCCGCCTTGATCTTTTGGAAAAGCAGTATATAAACCTTTCAAATAAATACATCAATCAGGCCGAGCTTTAGGACAAATGAGCAGTGGGTAGCACAGCCAGCTGAAGCCGGCGGCTGGTAGCAAGCAGCAGATATTGGGTGGACAGGCAGTGAAAAGTGGCGAGGAGCTTTAAAGCCATACACGCGCTGCATCTCTAATGTGCAGCGGGTGCATAAGCTCCAAAGCCCTATGCTGCTTTTTAGGCCCTTAAGTGATCAGTCTTTAGCTAAGTTATTAGCAGGGCTTCCTGCACTGCAATTGTCTCTGAATGGTCGAGCCATGTGGGACAGAAGTTCACACTGATTTTGTGGTTTGAGAGATCAGACCTGAACTTCCTGCCCCTCATGGCTCCATCATTCAAAGAGCCAATCGTGATGCAGGAAGCTATTGAACCATGGCATTCTGCGCACAACGGGTAAGAGATAGAAGTCAGGGGGAGGGGTTTTGAGAGAGAGAGAGAGAAAGAGAGAGAGAGAGAGAAGTTTCGGACCCCAGGGTTAGAAAGAAAAACTGGGTGAAGCTTGATGGGGCCATGAGAGGGGGAGAGAGACAGAAAGGCTGTGGATAGGGAGGAGGTATGAGAGAGAGAAAAAAACCAGATCTGGGAGAGAAATCTCAGAGGTTGGGATTGAGAGAGATACTAGGTGAAACTTGATGGAGCCTTAAGCGAGAGTGAGACAGACTAGGGGAAGGCTGGGGGGGGTGGATATAAGAGAGAAACAGACTGGAGGAATCCTGTAAGAGGGGGTGGGGGGATCGAGAGTGCGACAGACGCACACCCTGACACTCTTTATGATATATATACACACACACCAGACCCTGACATTCCCTATGAAAGGCACACAAAACACACATCCCCTGACACTCCCCATGACAAACACACATGCATGCAGCCCCCGACATGCCCCTTGACACAAACACACACAGCCCCTGACATTCCTCATGATAGACACACACTCACATGCACATATGGCCCTGACACTCCCATGACAGACAATTGCATGTAGCCCCTGGCGCTCCCCTTGACACACACACACTTGCATGAAGCCCTTGATGCTGCCCATGACAAATGCATGGATGAAGCCTTTGACAGTTCTAGTACATGCATGCATGTACCATGACACACAGACAGATGCATGCACCTCTCGACACTCCCAATGACACACAAACACACACACACATGAACCCCCACACACATACAGAGCCCCTGATACTCCCCATGACTTGCCCACACACGCACCCTGATACTACCAAACACTTCCTATGAAAAACGCATGAATAGCCCACATGCCTGAGTCTGGAAATGGGGGAAAATGTGCCATTGTATTATATTCAGGGCCAGTGCAACCAGTAGGGGAATTAGCTGGTCTCCTAGAGGTCCAGCCCTCTGGGGGCGCCCATTGCTGCTGCTGCTGCTGTCATTGCCCCTCTCGGGACCTGCAGCGGTGACAATGGCTGCAAACAGCCCTGCTGTGCTTACCTTTAAACTTTGGCGCTGCAGGGCTGCTTGCTTCTGCGCCCTGATGCCCAATGCATTCTTCTGTTTGCAGACAGGAAGTCAGCATCGGCTGCTGGAGGGGGCGGAAGGAAACAGCCCTGCAGCACCATGTCAAGATAAGCACCAAAGGGGTGTTGGCGGCCATTGCCACCGCTGCAGGTCCTGAGAGGGGTGGCAGTTGTGGCGGCAGTGGGCGAGGGGCGGGATGAAGACGTAAGGGATGAGGTTCATCTAGAGTGCCTCATTCCCTTATGCTGTCAATGATTACACTTTTGAACTTGTTAGCATTTGCCATCACCAATTTGAAAAGTAAGGTAAGGGCAGGGCAGGGCCCATCCACTAGGTGAAGTAGGCAGTCGCCTGGGGCGGCAGAACCTAGTGGGCTGCATTGTTAACCCCCCCCCCCCTGGGAAGCGGCAGCTAAACTGCTGCTTCAGCACTATGGTGGGCTTTAAAACGCCCATGCGCGTGTGTGCGGTTCTGGCCTGCCACTCCTGCTCACTCCTAGAAATTTGCATCGGAGGGGGCAGGAGCAGCAGGCCATTAGCGACATTGCATGCGGGCACGTTAAGGCCCGATGAAGTACTGAAGCAGCAGCAGTTCAACTAGTGCCACTTCAGCACAAGGGTGCGTGTGGCATGGAGGGTCTTCCTAGGGTGGCAGAAACTCTCATGTCGCCACTGGGTAAGGGAGAGATGGAGCAGAAGGAAACTGAAGCTGCAGTGGGGAAAAGGAAGCAAGTTAAAAAAAAGGTCCTGGGGTGCTCATCTGGTGGAAAATCACCACTGGCAGGATCCAAGCTTTGGATGCACTGGGTAAGGGACCGTGGCAGACCTCCATGGAGACTCATTTCAGGGATGATGAATCACATGTAGCCCGTTTGCTTGGCTTGGCTTGTTTACCAAGAAGTGGAGTCTTAACACTATAAGCATTAGCTAGTTCTGTTTACTGGGGAAAAAGCATGAGAAATGCAATAAACTTTGAATCTGCGGAATTCTTTTGGGATAACGTTTCTACTAGTTGGTGGGAGACTATCATTTGAGAATCTGTGCATGCAGCATGTAAGTGCAATATTGGCCTTTACAAGCAAGTTGCACAGAGAGGACAAACTTCAAAAATCTACTTTTTTCACAGTATACTATTTCTGTAAAAAGGAATAGGGATATACTGCACTGCGGGGGTGGAGGGGGGGGGCGTGCAGAGATTTTGAGCTCTGAGGGGATGACAGAGGGATGGTGGACAAAGTGCATCTGCCTCTCTTTCTCCTTCACTGCATAGGATTGGAGGCATACAACCATATCTCTCGACCTCCTCTTCCAAACTTCGATGCGCTGTCTATATATGCAAGTCCCAATTGGCGCTTACAGTTTTAATAGCCTCTGCATGACTTTCCACATGATTTTCTACCTCCTCAAATCTCGTGCCAAAGTCCACCATATCATGGTGCAGTACTGCCTTTGCTTCTTTAAGATCTGTCTTTACTGATGCAGTCCCATCCTTTAACGCATTTTTAGGCTCTACGAATCATTTTCTCAAGGTTTTTGTTCCCCTCTTTAAATCAGGGCTGGGCTCCTCCTCCACATCTGAGTCTCCCAAACTCTCCTCCACCATCCTACTGCTCTTGCCGCAGTAATGACCTGACTTGCAGCACGCATTTGAGGATCGGAATTCATCCAGATCAACATCCTCTATGTAACCCAACCACTGGGCAACCACTGAGGAAGGCAGAGGTGATTGTGAATCGCTTTATCTCATAGTTAGAAGGGGGCTTTGACAGAGCTCCTCTACTTTCCATTCACCTCAGCTGACATCACTTCCTCCCTTGGTAGTTTATTTTTCTAATCATGTTGGTGCCAATCTCTTCTTTCTGGTTTCCTCTATCTTTTTGCCATTTCTTTATTCTCCTTCTATCTTGTCCACTTTCCTACATCCATATCTGATACCGATATTTTCCTTTTTTTTTTTTTAATCTGCTTAGGTTTTTTATAGCTTTCCATCTCTTAGCCTCACTTCTGCCCACCATTCCCCATTTTTCTCTCCTTCCCTAGCCTCTTATTTCTCAGTTTTTCACTAACTCTCCCCTCTTCTCTCTCCCCATCAGTTATCGCCTCTTGCTCTCACTCCTACTCCTCTGCCCAACATCTTCCAACTCTCCTGTCCAACATTTGCCTTTGAATCTTCCACCACTCCTACTGTATCAACAATAAAACAAACAATAGCCATGGGGCCTTTAAGGCCATGCACTCCTTGAAGGCCCTGCTGGGTTCCATCTCCACATAAACAGGATGTATTAGTGGGAGTGGGACATTGTAGAGCCTTTAAGGTGCACACAGCCTCAAAGGCTCTGTGTTTATTGTTTTGTTTTATTACTGTTGCAGAACTAACGAGATGAAGGGGCTGAAACAGGAAAGGAGAGAGGGGGTTGGAAGGGAGATACTGAGCAAGGGGGCGGGGAGGTTGTAGGAGAGATGCTGCCACTTCTGGAAGAGTCTTGGCTGCTAGCTGAGCGTGAAGTCAGGCTCCTGCTCGTGCAGGGGTGTTCGGGGGGGGGGGGGGGCACTTGCTTCTGTCCCCAAAATATTTGCTGTCCGAGATGACTGTTTTGCTTTGTTTAATGCTGTGGATGGTGCTTCACCCTGCACCATCCACAATAGAGACTTAGAAGTTAGCTTCTTATGCTCCAACTGTTCTCATGGACTTTGTGGTCCAGCTCCAGCCTCCTGAAGGAAGGAGGAAATCAGTGGAGGCCTCTATTCTCGTCTTTAACAATGCTCTGTCTCCTGGGGGTGATAGCGGATGGTTGATTCAATACTGGCAGCCTGCTGGCTCTCCTTCTGGGGGCCTAATGTGGCCTGTGCTTAGGCTTTTCTACCAAGAGGGGGCGACTACTTTGGTGACCACTGGTGCTGATGAAGCACTGACTTCAGCCCTGCAGTGGGGGAGGAAGAGTGGGCGTGTGAAGCCTTGGTCAGCCTCAGCCTGTATGGCTGTTTTCTCCTGTGGCTTGTGGGTGGGGGAAGGTTTGCCTTCCTTTTTCTCCTCCAGCAGGGTGGGGGACTCGAATCGCCCCACTACTCCTATGGGGGCTTGCTTTGTGGCTGCTCTGTAGTTTAAATTCAGTCTCACAGCTGCAGCATGGAGCTGGAAATAATCTATGACAGTGATTCCCAAAGATTTTCGGCCCCTGCCCCCCTTGATTCCATAAATGTATTACAGTATCACCCCCCTCACCCAGTGAGGCTATTACTCAAAAAGAAATCATTCAAAATTTTGATAAATATTTTTATTTAATTAATAACATAAATAGTATCGTTCAACAACATTAATGATGGAATTGAAATTTATATTTAATTTACAACACAAAAGCAATTAACATAAAAAAAAAAATAAACCAGTGTAACTACTCTTATCTATTGAACATGTTTAATGGAATGGTTGGGCTTGATAAAGCAATACCAGCTTCTCAATGTCTGGTTTAAAGTTACTGAGTAGGAGCCTTAAATTCCCACATTCAACTATTTGGAGTCCATTTCTTTGCTTGTGTTTATCCCTCCAGCGCCCCCCCCCCCCAGGGCACTGTAAGCCCCATGCCGCCACCTTATCTTTCAACACCCCCCTAGATTAGCTCAACAGCCCCTGGCGGGTGGTGCCGCCCACATTGGGAATCACTGCTCTGTGCACACTTCTCTCCCATGCCCCATTGTCATCCTCCTCTCTTGCTCCCAGTGGGAGACGGGATCTTGGAGTGGACTATAGATGGATTCTGTTCCAAGCTTGCCTGCCTTCGAAAGCTAATTCCTCAGCTGCTAATGCCACAGTCAGACTCATAGTAGAGCTTCATTATAACAATAAAAGGCCTGTGGGGCAGGGTACTACTATTACTGCTGAACATTTGTATAGCGCTACAAGGCGTATGCAGCGCTGCACAGACACATGTAGAAGACGGCCCCTGCTCATTGGAGAGAGTGACAAGGTCCATGCCAATCCAGAGGCTGTTCGTCAGTAAAAAATAGGCAGCTGCACTGACCAATCTTTTACGTTCTGTAGGCCCGCATTTGGGAAAACAGGCCAGACCAGCCAAATGCTTGTTGGTTGGCAACCTTAAATTATTGTGGGGCTTTGTGGTTAGATGTGGGAGGGAGTGCTGGATGTGAACCAAACAGGGAATTTTAGATGCCCATCTACCCAAGGAGGTGCAATACAAAGGAGGAAGATGATGGAAGCCACCTATCCATTGCTGGCAGCTGAGAAATATCCTTGGGAGACTGGATGGGTCAATTGGCCTTTTTCTGCCATCATTTACTATGCTCCAATGTAACTGCTGTTGTTACTTGTGCATGTTTTTCATGATTTTGAAATGTGTAGCACTGGAACAAGGATATGTTTGTTTGAGGAATCCTGGCTGAGCGATTAGTGGGACTGCAGTCTAGCTGTCCGTGCTGCAGGCTCGGCCCGCTGTCTATGCAGAACAGTTACTGCAGTTCTGGATATTGCCACAAGGTGATGGATTTAGTTGTAAGTTTTACAGTAACAGCTGACACAAAAACATGCTTGAGAATTTGCACAAGTTTGAAAATTGTGAGCAGTAGCACCAGTCATCGGGGCTTTACCCTTTTGCTGCTGTCCGCACGTTTTCAATCTGCATTCAGAATTCAAGCATCTAAAATAAAGATCTGTCTGAAGTGGAGGGTATATCTAATATTTACTTATTTCATACCTGGATCAGTCAGGCGGCAAACTCTTTAAGGAGTTTTCAGGGGGACAGGTTTGCAGGTGGATGCAAGCATGAAGTTTAACAAGCCTTGATTTCTAATTGAGCTAATTTTTTGCCTGCTATGGCAAGAACGAACTTCTGTGCCAGGCTATGTTGGGGGATAAACTTAATCTCTCAGGTTCACCGCTAATGCTAGCCTCAACACTCGCATTGTTCCAAAGAGAGCTTCCATCTGCAGTTCAAAAAGTGCAGTGTAGCCCAGGCAACATGTCAAGATGACGTGGACATTATTTTAAATCAGGCTGATGGTGCCCAACACAGTGGGGACAATTTCTGGCTTTTAGCTCCATCTTCTTGGCCTCCAACTGCATTTGTCGATACTGGAGGGCCTTCTCTTTCTCCACACATTGCAGAGAACAGTCACTTGGCACCGACGCTTCTGTTAGTAGTGCTGTTTTGCAATTTTCTCCTTACCTTAAGGTCTGGTTTTATTGCATCTATGGGAATTAGGGGTGTCCAAGGTGATCTCAGCTTCATCATTCTCTATAGTTTTCTCAGGGTCATGATTCCCATGGTTTTGTGCCACAGCAGTGTTACAGTATTTACGTGCTGGGAGATTTTAGAAAGGACGTCCCAGTGCAGTCTGGACATCTAAGCCAGAACGTCTGAAAAAAGCAGGCACGTCCAGCTGCAGACATGATTTCACAGATGTGGATGTGTCTGATATGAATGTCTGGGAGGGGGTGGGATCCCCAGAATAGCATTTCAGACCCTGGATGCCTAGGAATAGCCTAATGGTTAGAGTAGTGGGCTCGATGTAGGGAAGCCAGGGCTCAAATCCCATTGCTGCTATCATTGAAATTGTGCTGAGTACTGGGGATGATGGAATGCTTTCTTCTCTACACTCTCTGGATGTTTTTCAGCCCAAACAAGCACTTTTCAGATGCCTGTTCATGCCTAGATCAGGTCTAAACTTAGATGCGATGCGGGACGTTTCTGAGATCAGGCGGGGATGTCTAGGCTCCTCGGAATGCACCCCCCCCTCTGTTCCGCTTTGGACATCCTCACACTGGGAATGTCTACAGCCTCGGCTTCTAAAATGTCTCTGGAGATGTCTCTGTACTTTGGACATCTATGTGCCCATTTTTGGATGTCCGAAGCACAAATAGGGCTTCCAAAATGACCACTATAGTTTCCAGTGGATGGGAAGTGCTAAATTGTTGTACAGTTTTTTGATATTAGCATATGACACCCTGCAATGAGATGTGAGACCATTTCCAGTTCAGAGCTGCAAAATCTCCATTTGTCTGTTTTACTGTTTTTTTTCCCCCCCAGTTCTGGGTGAGAGCTATATTGCTCATAGTTCATTAACTTCAATTGCATTTATCAGTCTCTCACATTCAACTCTCCTTAACAATTCCTGTGTCAGGTTTGATCTGCTTATGGTTTCTTTGGAGTAATTCTGTTTCCTGCTGTATCTGTGCTTTAGCCAGTTGCTTTTCCTGGTTTCCTGCTCTAATTTTTTTGAAAGACTTTTGCTCTTGTGTGGGGCATTTTATGCTCTCCTTTGCACATTGTAAGTTAGAAATGCATTTGACAACTGAACTGGTTTCATCCCAGTCACAGGTATATAGGTAGAGCCTGCAGAGCTGTAGCACCCTTAGCAGAATGAGAAGTTATATCTTACTTTACTTGACGCAACTTTTCTCTTTGTGTGTGCTGAATTCAAAATTCCACCATGCGGCTTGTATTCTCATTTCCTATTTCACATCACTGCCAAGAGCGTAAACTGTATTTTCTGTTTCTGTTAAAATATATATATAGGACACTGAGCTGTTTAATATCACAGACAAATGATTTAGCTGTCATTTATCAATAGTGCATGCTAATGTTGCTAGCATGTGCTATCTACTGCAAGGCCCTCGAGAATAAAATGCACCTTGCGATTGTTAACGCTTGCTAGATATTAGTAAATGACCCCCCTCCCCTTAACAACATAGTAGTTCTGAAGAGTTAAGGACATTTTGGCTCTCCCAGTCTTCCTAGTTGCTAATTTGTAACATGTCACCACATATCCTACTTGCTCACGGACTATTTCACATCCTTGCCCTTCCAGTGTCCTTTGTATGTGCCTCAGGCATGCTTTTGACACATTTTTTAATTGTCCCCTTTACTGGTTGGCTATTCCACCACTTGCTCAATAAAATGCATCTCTTGTGCATCCTTGGGGGGGAGGGGATTCTGCACAAAATTTTAAAAAGTTCAGCACATAATACTTTAAAATTCTGCATACTTTATTTGTAATTTTTTTTGTGCAGAATTCCACCATCGTAAGGCCTGACTTCTTGCCCTAGGTCTAAGACTCCTCCTCTCCTACTTTCTCCCTCTTCAAGTTCCACCTTCCCTAGTTTTCTCTCTCCCTCAATTGGCTTGAAACCTTTCCTAGGCTAGATCTCCCTCCCCCTTCCAGGGTCATCCAAGCTTTCTTTGTCTCCTCTCAAGAATAGACACTTCCGAATTTCTCCCCCCAGCCCCCCATGTTTCCTCTCTTTCCCTATCCCCTGTTCTCTTTACTCCCATAGCTTTCTCTTTCTCTGACTTCCTTCCTATCCTCCAATTCTTGTTGGACTCGATACAGAACCCCTGCCCTAGAGCCTGGAGCTAAAGCTCTACTGCATGGTTTCCTAATGCTGATTTGGCACTGAAGTTTTGGTCAGTGATGCTATAAGCAAATAGCATGCAAATCAGCTGCTCACAAAAAGTCTGTACTAAACAAGGGGAACAAACCAGGCACATGTGCACAGGGGTCTGCATCGGCAGCACCTGTATCCTGCGCAGAGAAGGCACTTGTGTGATGTGTTGGAATGCTATGCACACAAGTGCCTGATATTTATTTAGTCATTCATTCTTATATACCGCATTTCCGAGGATCAATGCGGTTTATAGCGAACTAAAACTTCAACTATACATGGAACAATTTTATGAGAACTTTACATTGAATATGTTAAGTAAAACACAGAACAAGGTAACTATATGCAAAATAGAGAGAGGAAGCTCTAGGTTGTAGAATGGGTCGATACTTAAATTAAGAGCTTAAAAGGGGAAGGGTGGATGGGATGGCTAATAGGATGAGTCAATAACTGGGTGAGTTAAATGATCCCGCTAAAAAGCTTCATGAACAGGTAGGTCTTAGCGGTATGTTTACTAAACCATCTTAATGTTACCGGCGTTAGTTGCAGTCTTACTGTGACGAATGCCATATAAGGTAGTGGGCGTTCCGGTCTTAAGGTAGCATTTCGGGTTATTGCGCGATAAAGTCCATTATCGTGTGATAGAGGGAGCCGTGGCACGTTAACGTGTGTTAGCCTTAATTAGGCACGCTGACCTGCAATCACAGCAACAGAGGTGTAGCACACTGGTTAATACATTGACTGCTGATACAGTGGTCTTGAGTTTGATCCCTCAGTAGGCTCAGTTAAAAGACTGTCTGAGGCAATCCCTTTTCCTGCTTGTAACAGACACATCCCAACAATTTGCACTGCCAGCCAAAAAAGCCTCACCCCAGTGCCGCAACCTAATGCACCTTTTAGGGCACACCATAAGGCACATCATAAAGCACCATGTCATCCAAGGCAGGTCATAATGTGCCCCAGAGGGTGGCAGGAAAGGTTGATACCCTCAAAGGCAGTATATAAGGCACCCCATAAGCTGACCAAACCTAAGGTGCCATGAAAGATGCCCCAGGGATGCCAAGGTAACACAGGAGATGGTGCCCAGGGGCACAAAGGTGCCCCAAAGTCACAAGCATGAAATGTATGTCTCAAACACAGATGTAACCATAACACTGCACAGAGCACCAAGGAAAGGCAATGAACAAGTGATGGAAGGAAGTAGATGACGGAGCTCATGGACCAGCCAAATCTGCGTGCAGCCCATGTGGCAGCAGGTAAAGTGGACAAACATATTGGGGGCAGCTGTACCGATGTTCAGGGTGATGGTAATGTACAGTGCAATTATGACAGTGTGTGGCAGAGGATGGGGATACGTGTCCACCAGAGGAGGTAGAGATGGCAGGATAAGTGAAATGCAACAATAAATGGGGAGAACCTGGTGAATGAAACAAAAACCGCCTTAAAAGGAAACCACTTTTTTTGTTGGAAAAGCCGTCACAGTGTAGAGGACTGCACCTCACACCACTGCGGCCCATCCATTTTATTAAAGAGCCCTATAATTTAGGACATAGTATTGAATGCGATCTATATGGCGAATCACTTAGCTGAAAAAGGCTGCTGTAGATATTCATCCAACGACCAATTATGATGACGTGTCACGTTTCGGGGATCCTCTCATTCACCCCTGCTTCAGGTCAAGTTGCCGTGGATCAAAGTGCCTGCTTTCAAGAAGAACGCCAAAAGGTACGGTTTTTATAATGGCATGTATCGCTATGACGCTGATCAAATCATCCAATCACAGGAGATGTGTAAAAAGCTGAGGAAACCAATCAAAACCCAAATGGGAGGGGCCACCTTTCAAGGCCGCCCCACCAGTAGAATGGCAGCTCAAATAATCATCAAAAAATCCTACCGGATTGTATGCCAGTCCAATTGAGAATTAAGTCCACAGGGGTGGATCGAATTAAGGGTAAAGATCCACCTCTGCTCCAAGTTCTGCAAATGCTGAATTCTGTCACCGCCTCACAGATTGAGTGGTACATGGTCCAATACACGCCATTGAAGGTCCTCAAATGTATGCGAACAAGTAAGACAATGGTCCACCAATGGAGCCGTGACAGTCTGGGTCCGCAATCGCGATGCATGCTCACCCAAGCGAACTTTAAAAGGACGTGAGGTACGTCCTACATAATTCAATGCACAGGGGCAGATGATTAAGTACACCACAAAGTCAGAGGTAGAAGTAGTATGCCACCGGGTTGTATAGGTCTTATTTGTCCTAGGATCTGTCCACACAGGGCCAGATAGAGTACGGGAACAATAATGACAAGTACCACAAGGATAATGCCCAGGATGGATATGGCAAGAAAGTGGGCGATCTTCTCTAACTGTATTCTTCACCAGAAGATCCCGAAGATTTGCCTTACGAGAGAAAGCAATCTGTAATGGCAGACGAAAATAGGTATGTAGTCCCAAAACGGGCCAAATTTTACGAAGGATCTTAGTGACTTCTGAAGATCCCCGCATATATGGCAGTATCGCCGTAATTTTATCCTGAGACAACTCAAGAGACCGAGGTATTATTGAGGATAAGTGGAATGACAGGAAGACAGAGAAGATCAGTGCCATGCAGAGCAGACACAGGAGAGGCAAGCATGAAGAGCTGCAATGCAGAAAAGTGTGCCAGTGCAGGACATGGGGTAGCAGCCTGCACATTATGGCAGGACACCACACAGCTGGCACACACACACATAGACGGACAGAAGGATGGATGGCAACAGTGATGAGGGTATAATGTGGCGGCAGCACAGATCTGCACAGATATGACTGTTACACGAATGAAACGTAGTTGTGTAGGACAGCCATTAAAAAAAAAAGGGGAACAGAGAGGAATTGAACCCATGACCTCTGCTACTGAAGTCATTTCATTAACCATTGTGCTACATCACTATGGGAGTTAGCGTACCAATGGCTGGCTACAGAAAGAGTGCACGTCACCATAAAACTGTCTGCTGTGGCTACCAGGATAGGACAGAACCAACAGTACCCATAATGCAATTCACATGCAGAATAGCAGTCTACATCTGCTCACCAGACGGGGTATGCACCTCTACAGCACGTCAGCTTGGTAGGGGGGAATGACCATGCATGTTACTGGCACAGAGTATCCACAGGCCATGCCAATGTGCGTGTTCTGTGCTCACCCTGAGGGTGAGGTGGAGTGGCCAGCACCAGGTCCGCAGTACCCCGGGTTGGTTGAGGTGGGCTGTGCTGCAGGTCTCCATCAGTGCCAGTGTGTGACAGGTATTTGTTGTAGACACCTTTAGGAGGACTCTGTGTCCATTTGTAATTGCCAGTCATGTCTGGCCCTTGTGGACCATGATGCACACAACATAGTGCATATCCACTGTGCTTGCTATGGTCACCTGTTTAGGGAGCAGGGATGTGTCAGGGCTCACATGGCGACAATGTAATTAGCAAACTGCCCTCTCTGGGTCAGGGTGGGGGACATGATCTGCCCCCAACAGGCCCATACTCTCACCCTTTGCAAGGGGGGCAGTGGAGGTACATGAGGACAGGCTGTGGGACCAGCAACCCCAGTCCTGGTGGCAAATAGACAGCTGCTGAAGATCTGCACTTGGGACAGGGCCACTGGCAGATAGGTAGTGGGTCCAGTCAGCTTAGCTGCCCCCCACTACGATCTGACATTCACCAGCAGAGGGCAGTCAGTGTGCACCTGCTGTACCCTGCAAGATGGTGTGGCCATACAGATGCTAACTGCAGACAGTCTGCTAGCTAGTACATAGTGCATGCTCTTGGAGGAACTGTGTGCACCCAAAACTGGGATGGTCACACACACACACACACACACATACACACATACACACACACACACACACACATACACACATACATGTCAGTGATTGGGCCCCAGAAAAGGAAACCCATAAATATCACATGAGAGAAATACTGTATAGCACTATGGGGGAACCTAGCCATGCCATGGTCACTGCTCAGTCAGGGCGAGAGTGACCTCCCAGCATGACATGCTGTGGCCACCCTGTCCGTGCAGGCAGTGGTTGGGCACTACAATGTCCCAGCCATTGCCCTATGCTCTGTGCAGATGCATCCTGCCCAGGCCACCCTGTCCAGGCCATACCCACAGTACCTTGCTCCTCATTATGCACATTGGCAGGCTAACACTGAAAACAGTGCAAGCAGTGTGGGCTGAGTAAGGTGTGGGCAGCCACAATACACTGGATAGACAGACACACACTCCCACACCTATGCCAGCATTGTGCAAATATAGAGGTTTGTGGCAGCCCTGGCTGCCACACCAGTCCTGGGCAAAGTGCAGGCATTGCTATGGTACGCAAAACTGTTGGGGTCACTCCCCAGGGTGGTAAACACTGTCAGAATCAATAACTGTAACACACTCCACAGATATCAGAAAGGTTGCTATGATGAATCTCTATCAACAAATCGTGCTTAACTTAGGATTTGTTATCTGACATTAATCACAGCAACCTTTTGATATATGTGGAACGTGTTCCCATGTTTAGGACGGCATTGCTAAGGTATACAGGTGCCAGTATTGGGAGATACTGCTCTGCGCAGGGCCCAACAGCCTGACTCTCCATGAGGCGTTGGATAGTGGAGCCTGTGAGTGTTGGTGTTTGTACCCCTGTTGGCCTCTGCTCTAGCTCTGAGTTTTCCAACTCTGGTCCTGGTGGGCCGAACACTGTTCAGGTTTTCATGCTGTTCCTAATGAATATGCATGAGATACATTTGCATACAATGGGGGCGGCGCATACATATGCAGCACAGGCATATTTATTAGGAACAGCATGAAACCTGAATCGTATTTGGCCCTCCAGGACTGCAGTTGGGAAACTCTGCTCTAGGTATTGCACATGTTTATGGTGTCTGTGCTCTGTAGGGTAAGCTATAGGCGTTTCAGACATGTTTATGTTATCTGCAATAAAGGTTCCATCTTTATTACCATGGTTCAGTACTGGGTAAAATATGGGGACAGGGTTGGCAGGAGCCACAGCTAGGACTTGAACTTGTGACCTTCTACTCCTGAACACACTGGCTGTGTGTACTGCACCAAACTGTTACCACAGGGGCACATCAGTCCCTGGGGATACCATGACTGTTTGTCAGACAGACCTTGTCTGTTGCAGTGCACGGCATCCACCTAAACGGGGCTTGGCCGTGGTCTGCTGTGGGCAGATGTCACTGCCCCCTCTGCCACTGGCACCCTTCTCCCACCATGCTGACATGCCCTTATGCTGGTGGTGCTAGTAGTGCGCAGTCCCAGGCCATCCAGTGTGCCGGTAGGCAGCTGCCTATGGTGTGGGTTCTCAGGTAGGGGTGCCTCCATGGACATGCGCGCTTCCCCCCAGAACCGCCTGCCAATGTTATGTGCCTTTGGGGGTACCTGCTGGGTAATATCCCCTGTGACACACACTCGTGCCCATGTTGGACCCACGTCAGTTGCTGTCTTGCTGCTTTACAGTTTCGGCATTCCTATGTGCCACCTAGGCATCTGCCTAGTCCGCACTGTGCCCCAGCTTGACCACAGCATGTGCCGCCTGCAGCCCCCTGAATCCCATTTACAGCATCAGTACAGTTGACCTTTCCTACGTGCCCGCTCTTCTGTTGCTGCACATGTGCACACCATAACAAACCTGCCCAATATAAACGATAAAAAACCCTGATCAGCGCTATTTCAATGTGGGATCATTCATTTTGTAGGGGGACAGAGAATAGACCCTTCCAAACATGATATCTTCTTTTCTGTGCTTTGTCAGTGGTGTTCCTTTATATTTATCATTAATATCACTATCGGCCAGCTTGGTTATTGGGATTTCAAATGTGGTTTTGGTCATTTTCTATGTTTATTTGCCTTTTTTGGTTCCTGCACATGTATCACTACTAGCACTTTTCTGGGTTTCCATGCCTTTGCTGTACTTTGCTGACTGAAATGATTTCTCTCTCCTGTAAATGTGCCTCTAGCGCGAGGTTTTCACTGGCGTTAGTTTTCAAACCCAGATTTCACAGCATTAGTGTGCCTGGAGCCTCTCCCTGCCCACTCTCCGCCCATTGACCCTTTCTCTCCGCCCTCTGGGAAGCCTTACTCCACCCTTCAGACCTGGATTTCACAGTGTTAGTGTGCCTTAATGCTGCCGCCGCGTTATCGTGCGATAATACCACCGCTGCGACGTTAAGATGGTTTAGTAAACATACCCTTTAATCAGCTTCCTGTAGGCTGTTAGATTGTGGGTGTCTCTGATATGATGTGGTAGGGCATTCCAGAGTCGAGGAGCATATATGGTGAATGCCCTAGCGCAAGTTGTCTGGTTGCTCTTGGTCAGAGTAGGAGGCAGGATTAGTATGTTTGTAGTATTTCTTCTTTGGCGGTTTTCTGGGGTCTTTGTAATGATAGATTGAAGTTATTGGAAGGATAACTGATGGATTATTTTGAATGTTATTAGGGCTTTGTACTTAATTCAATTGAGGAGAGGTAACCAATGTAGTTCCTTTAGAAGGAGTGTGACTGTGCAGGTTGAATTGGATGTAATGTGTTCTTCGAGATTCCATGGAGGATGGCATTGCAGAAGTCCAAGTATCATTGCCTGAAGGACTGTTCAAAAGTCCTGAGATTCAAGAAGGGGCTGCAAGTGTTGGAGTTTTCTTAACTTGCTGTAGATGGATTGAGTCACTTTATCTATCTGTAATCAGAATGTAAGGTGCTGATCTATGGTAGCACCAAGGTATCTTACTTCTGACTTAACTTCCAAGTTGGAGTTGTTCGCCTTTAATGTTTTTGGGGGAGGAAGGACTGATTTTTGGTGAGGAATAGTACTTCTGTTTTCTTGAAGTTGATCTTGAAATTATGTTCTGATAGTCATTGTGTTATAGCGTTGAAGCAGGCTGTAATTGACAAGTAGCCTGGGTTTGCAGTGGAGAAGGGAGCATAAATCATAATATCATCGGCATAAAGGTGGTAGTAGACATTGAGTGTGCTTATGAGGTTGCAGATTGGCTCTATGTAAATGTTAAATAGTAACGCTGAAAGTGTAGAGCTTTGAGGGATACCTTGTATCAGGGTGATTTGTTTGGAAGTCTTTTGACCAAATTTGTACAAATTGAGAGCGATTTGTGAGGTATGATTGTAGCCATTTTAGGGCAGTGTCACGGATTCCTATGATGGATAGGCACTGTAGGAGGATATCATGGGATATTGTGTTGAAGGCTGCTGCAATGTCCAGAAAGATGAGGATGAAGCCTTGTTTAGTGTTTTCTATGCCCTTGATAAGCTGATCTGTTAAGGAGATGAGCAAGGTTTCCACTCCATGGTTGTTGCAAAATCCGTGCTTGTGCATGTCTAAGGGATAGTTTGAGTCAATATGTTCTTGCAGTTGGTAGAGGACTACCTTCTCAAAGACTATGGCAATAAATGGTAGGCTGGAGATAGGCCTGTATGAGCTCGGGTCATTTGGATCAAGCTTGGGGTTTTTGAGGATTGGATGGATTGACGCTGATTTTAGGTATCTAGGAAAATATCCTTTGGAGAAGGTAGTTGTGATTAACTTATACAGAAATGGAGCAAGCTCTGGTTTTGTGCATTTGAACCAGGTGGCTGGGAATGGGTCTAGAGGAGATGTTGTGGTGTTGAGGTTATGTATTATGTGCTCAAGATATTCTCTAGAGGTGGGGGCTGAAGGACCGCAGAAGTATTTGTGGTGTTTAAATCTGCGGGGTTGTCACAGGTGGCAGGGATGAGCAGGCTGAATGATTACATGGGGTGTTTTGATTGCAGGTATGTAGCAAAGACCTGTGGCTTAAGGGTGTCTGTCTTGTGGGCTTGACTGTTGTCTTTTGCTAGTCTTGTAACTAGGTTGAATAGTTCTCTGGGTTTGTTTATTGCTTTCATTATTAGTCTAGTCTAGAGTGGTGTTCTCATTTTGCGCTGTTGGTCTCATAAGGGTATGTTTGGAGGGTAAGAAGGTAGTTTTGTTTTGTCTGATCATCAAGTGTGCTTCTCCATCTGCACTCCAGTTTTCAAAGTTTCCGCTTAAGTTTTTTAAGGCATGGTGTATACCATGGGCTGTGGATTCAGTGGTGTGGTTTCATGATACTAGTGAAATGTGAAGTGGCAAAGGATTGTATTGTGCTTATCCATTTATTTATGGTGAGGTCAAGGTCCTGGTGTTCTTCCTCAAGAGAAGGGAGCACTTTGTCAATGAAGGTAGGTTTGTCGAGAGGTTTGAATTGGTGGCGGCATATATCGTGGGTGGTCTGCATTTTAGAGGTAAGATGTAAAGTTAAGTAGCAGGTGACGGTGTAGTGGTCTGACCATGGTACTTCTGTAAGCAGCAGTTTGGGGATAGCATAGTTTCCAGAAGTTGCAATTGGATGACTATGAGATGTAAGGTATTTCCTTTGGTTTGGGTTAGGGCTTGGATCAGTTGGGTGAATTGGAGGTGTCTGGCTTCCATGAATGATTTAGATTGGCTTAATGGGGCAGAGGATAGGTTTAGGTTACCCATTAGTGTGAAGTGGGAGGGGTGGTTTGAATAAGTATTGTCAGTTTCTAGGATGGTCGGTAACTCATCAAGCTTTGCTGTAGGAGACTGGTAGGTAAGACAGTGTCATCTATTTGTTTGTGATAGTTATGAGATGAAGACCATCTGTGGAGGTAGTTCATGTTTGCTTGAATAATAGGTTATTTCTTGCCAGGATACAAATGCCGCCGCCCCTGTGATATGGGCGAGAGCAATTGAAGCTGTTACACCTAATTACTTCATTACTGTCTGTCTGAATGAATTTAAATATGCTGGCCAGGCTCATGGTAAATCCCTTCCTACATTCTGCACCACACTAGCACAGGAAATGTTGCATAAACACTGTGCATATGCTTGCGCTAACGGTAGCACACTTTTCTGCATCAAGCTATCTCCCCAAGCATTCTCTCCCTCTCCCTGTTCATCCCTAAGATCTCTCCTCTGCACCCCTGCTCGCATACCACCCCCCTCCCCCCTGGCTTGTTCTCTCTCTTCCTGCCCTTCCTTCCATGTCAAATTGCACAACAAGAGGAGAAGCACAATTACACATTGTCCCAGAGTTTGATTGCTGATTTGAATCATGTGACTGTATGGTGTCCCACAAAATCCAAATCATCTCTTGAGTCCAGGCAGAGGAGGATGCAGCCTGATGTGCAGCTGTATTCTTTCTCTTCTAACAAGCATGGGATTGGGGGGGGGGGAGGGGGGGGGTTAGTATATGAGTTTCCACTGCAGCTGCCTCTTGGTTCCTGTGCAGAATTTTCGACCAATGACCATATTTTGAAATTAAACCTGTCTGTACAGGGCTTTTGTGAAGTCAGATTTGAATTTTCTTTCAATTGTTATTTTTTTCCTTATCTCCCTGAAAGAGCCTTCACTTTCTATCCTATTGCCAGCTTTCAATAGATAACCATCAGAAGTTATCTTCTCTAGCTTTTCACAGTACTGTCCCTTATGGTTGCTATTCTCTGGCTAGCCACTAGATGTCACTGATAGAGTAATATTTTGGCTTATCTCTCCTCAAAGGGATAGTATTCCTCTTCAGCTAGTTACAGCAGCCATTGTATATACCAATATTACCTTGATCATCATTAGAATAATGCACATTACAGCCAAACTTCATGCTCCTTGAGGGGGAAATAAAAATGATTCTCAGAAGGGGTTCCTTCTTCTTCCTCCCTTTCCATCTGAGGTTCCTCTCTCCTGTTTAATACCCATCTGTGCTGTAATTATTTCTTCTAAAAAAATTACCCTTGTCCCCTGTTTGTTCTGTTTATTGTCTCTCTGTGGAGCAGGGTCTGTCTCTTATGTGTATGTGCAAAATGCTGCACATGCCCAGCAGCGCTACATAAATGGTAAGAAATCACTGGACAAATCAGCTGGTGCCCCGGGCATTGGGGCAAAGGAGAGATCCCCCTTCATGCAGCCAACCCCACTAGTCCAAGTGACACACAAACAAGTCTGTTCTCTAGGATAGGCTCCCTCTCTTCACCACTCCAGCCCAGCTCATCACAGCCAGTCTACACTCTCGTGTACCTCTCCCACCAGTAATCTTCCATCATCCTGTCCCCAACACTAGCCCCTCCAAGCTAGCTTTCTCCCAGATTTGTTATTCCCTTTCTACTCTAGTGGCTTGCTGCCAGCACTACCTCACAAACAGCTGTTTTGCCCTCTTCCAGTACAGCATGAATTTGAGCCACATGGTGCCCGATTCCTTCATTGTTCACACAATCTCACAAGAATAGCGTAGGAGTTTGGGCACCGTGTGGTTCAGATTCACTGAGAGTCGTGCAGTACCAATGGAAAACCGAAGAAGTGCTGTCAGCATACTTCTGTATATGGTGGGGGAGGGGGTAAGAGTCAGGAGATGTAGTTAGGAGCTGATAACGGCCCCTGGAACTTACAGTGAAGGACACTGTCCTAGGGGGTGGGCATCCTTATTTATCAGCTTGATCAGTTAGTGGTATTACCTGAAGGCTACCACTGGGGTTCGACCAGCACTGTTTTGATGCCAACCGCATTTGGGGGAGGAGCGACTGGGAATTGCTCCTGTCTACTCCCATCTAGACACCAAGGATATCCCTGGTAGGGCTAGAGTTTGAGGTGGTTCTGTTGGGGGATGGATTGTTGGGTGAGCTACTGTTTGGGGGAGAAGTCTTGTTGGGAGGATCGGGCAATGGGTGCAAGAATTAGGATACCACCGGCTCCTTGGATATGGCCCCAGCGAGTATTAGGCCCTTTGTTAGCAGCCCAATACTCCTGAACTGCGCTATTATATTTGCGTAATGAGGTGCTTTGCATCTCATCATGTTGCTCACGCTGCAGTAAATTAATGTGTGTTAAGGGCAAATAATGCATGATTTTGCCATTTGACGCATTATTTCCTTAATGCACGTAAGTAAGTGCCACTCTAAATTTGTTAGTGTATAGGATTCCAGCAGTGCCTGTGTTTTTTGCTACTATCTTCTGGAAATTTATTATTCTGGGTGAATGATCATGCAGATTCCTGTACTGAAACCACCTACGCCGAGCATTAGCAGTACATTTGAGAGACTGAGATCATACTCCACATATCCTGGCTTAGAACCAAATACCCAAATAGTTCTGTCTTCCCTTCCCACAGTGGAATTTGCCCAGTCTGTCAGTGTGAGCATTTCAACTGGAGACTGCTAAGGGATCAGTATTCAGAAGCCCTTATCCATTTAAGTGCCACTGGCCGGAGCTATCTGGATAGTGCTGCTCAAATCATCCTAACTGCCTTGGCACTATCAACTGGAAGAGGGCTATTGTTGCTGCTGTTATCATTGAGTCTCTCCAGTAGTGGGATTCGATCCGAACAGGAACCGGTTTGGCTCGATCCCGCCACTGCCAGAATCGAGCGGGTGGCAGCACGGCATGCGTTTGCTTTTCCAGTGCTGCACGCTCGGCCCACTGGCAGCAACTGCAGGGCACCAACTCCCTGGTGGCCCAGCGGCACGATCTCCCCACCAGCCAGTGTTTTGAAGACATCGGGGGCTTCCTGCGATGCCACGGTCCCCCGATGCCGTCAAACCAGAATGCGAACTGGTTCCTGCCATGGGCCGCGTTCACCGAACCAGACTAAAAACAGCATCCTGATGCCAGCACCGCACTGGTGGTGATCCACCACCAGTGCGGTGCTGGCATCAGGATGCTGTTTTTAGTCTGGTTCGGTGAACGCGGCCCATGGCAGGAACCAGTTCGCATGAACTGGGCCGAACTGGCCAAATCCCACCACTGAGTCGCTCTCATATCTTCCCTCTCCTGCTTTCCTACAAAGTATACGTATTGAGATCTTTAGGTTTAACCCCATATGCTTTACGACAAAGACCGGTGACCGTTTTAGTAGCTGTCCTCTGGACCAAGTGCATTCTGTTTATATCCTTTTGAAGGTGGGGTCTCCAGAATTCTGCACATTATTCCAAATGAAGTCTCATAAGAGATTTATGCAAAGACACTATCACCATTCCTCTTCCAGCGCACCCAAGCATTCTTCTGACTTTCGTTATCACCTTTTCTACCAGGGTGGTCTATGGTCAGAGTGAGGGTGGAGTTGGTAGTTATTTGGATAGTGGCAGTATTAAGTCCTCGTCTTAACTTTATTAGGATAGTGAACTCTATGTGCTTGCTGCTCTTTCTGGATATTTAGTAATGGCCACAGTCCAGACACTGGCATTGAATATCTGGATTTTATTTTTCACTGCCATGACAAGCATTTAAAACAGATGCAGACCATAGTGGCTGAATACTAGCCCATAACAGTATACTGATCTAGCTCAAGACCTTTTTAAAAATAAGGGTTTCATTGGTCACTCTGCAGTCTGATACTGTGATCATTTAAAATGATAGATTACAGATTACTAGTAACAAATTAGCAATTTCATGTTTAAGCTCTTTCAAAACTTTGGGGTGAATGCCATCTGGTCCTGGTGATTTATTACTTTCTAGTTTGTTAGTTTGTTCTATTACATGTCCTAGTTATCACCATTAAAGAAGGTTTCTGGTGTAGGTATACACTGCAGTAACCACTCTATTGGAGCAGTTTCTTATTAACATTTCCAATGTAAAAATCCCATTATTTTTTAAATTAATAAGTATATGTTTTTATAAAGCTTCCTAAGCCCAGGTGTACGTAGATGGGCGAGTATAAATTGAATAAAATAAATACGAAAATGGGAAGATGGCAATTTTTTTAATAATGCTTTATCTGCAGAAACAAATTCCATATTTGACTTAATAAAAGGACACTGAGCAGGCAGACCAATTGTAGCCATCTCAACCAAGGATGAGATCAGTAAGAGCCTGAGATACTTCAGTGCCTGAGAGAAGTGGATAGAGGGAAAACAGGATGTAGAATGAATCCTCGTTTAATATGCATAATGAAACTCTGCAGAGTGGTTCTTCTTAAAAGAAAGTTAAAAAAATGTAAATGCATAGATTAGAACATTGCATGCCTCCCACAATAAGTGACTAAAGTGATCTCATTTTGACAAAGAGATGACTGTTCTCTGCAAAATCTCATTTGTAGGTTTTGTATCTCCTTACAGGAGAAAGAAAGTCAATTGTTTTAAATGCTATAAGAGTGGAGCATAGCTTGATGGTTAGAGGTACAGTTTGTGAACCAGGGAAGCCAAGGTTTAGATCTTACTTCTCTCCCACTGACACTCTTTATGACCTTGGCTTCACTTCACCCTCCATTGCCTTGGGTGCAACTAGATTGTAAACCAGTTTGGGCAGGGAAATTAATTATATTCCTGAGTATGTAACTTGCCTTGAGCTCAGATTTGAAAAAAGCAGGCAATGATATAATCCATATCTCAATATCTGTTAAAATAATCAGTAAAATTGTATCTCTGGAAAGTTGTGTAGGACAAGCAGATAACTGGAGGATGCCTGGCAGCAGTTCGGGATCCAGTGGATATTTAGATACTAGGAGGGACAAAGGTCACTTGCATCAATAACACCATTGGCTAATGCTGTATTTTTGTCTCTGCATAGGCATTTTACATTCTTTTTTGTGGCTTATCTCTGTGCCATGATCCCTCGTTGGAACAGTGATAGATGCAAAGTCCCAGCTCTTCCCAGCAGCTTGGACTTATTTTCCTATAGCAGGACACCAAAAACCTCTCTGTATGTCCAGTGAGGATGTTTCTGGAGTTTCAGCTCCTAAGTTGGTTTCCCTAATGTGATCTAATGAAGGATGGGCAAAGAGACCATTACCTTGATGAAAGGCCGGCGCTACTATTAGGTAAACCAGGCATTCGCCTAGAGAGCCAACCTTTTGAGGTCCACCCATTCCCACCATTGCCTTCTCTCTTCAGGACCTGTAGCGGCAGTGGCACTGACTTACCCAAAGCCTCTGACACCGTGTGCTACGCTTTGATGAGCTGGTTCAACCTCCATGGAAATAGGAAGTCTGCATCAGAGGGGACACCACTGGTTATTTATTTATTTATTTATTTATTTTACATTTCTTATATACCGCACTATTTGCGATCAGCGCGGTTTACATAGAACAAACAGTATCCGACAATAAACAAGAGTCAGGTCATTACAATGAACAGGAGCGATCAACTTGGATAACGGGGGAAACTATATACATATTTGAAACATTGAAATAGGTAACTGTATCTATGTGAGATGGAGTTATTGTGTGTTGTTCATACCTGGTGGCTGGGGTTCGGGGGAGGCTGTGAGGTGTTTAATAAAGAGGAGGTGTTTTAAGGCCTTCCTGAACTGGCTCAAGTTGGGGATCGTTCTGATGTGTGGTGGTAGGGAGTTCCAGAGGCTTGGAGCGCTCAGGCTGTAGGCTCTATTAGAAGTTGATATGGCGCATCTTGTCATAGATTTTGGTATTGCTAGCATGTTGGCTGCAGCAGTTCTTCTTATCCTGTTGGGCATGGGTAGTTGTATGAGGTCACATATTGAGGAAGCGGATAACCCATTGATGGCCTTGAAAGTCATCACTAAGACGCAGCATCAACAGTACACAGCATTGGAGGCTCTGGGTAAGTGCTACATTGCTGTTTTATGTCTCCCAGAGAGGGGGAGCCTTGAGAGCAAAGAGCGGGGGAAGGGAGTGGGGGGTGGCAAGAATGAGAGCTGACCTAGGGTGCCTCTGTTTCAATGGATGTTTTTGTTCAGGATTTTGGAAAGAATTCTAAAAGGGCTTGGAGATTAAGGCTGAAAAGAGAGGCTCCCAGCATAGAAAGAATGCTGTCCAGGAGGGCTCAAGGGCTGCTTCTCTGGATGGCTGGTTAGGCCTAACAGAAAGGAGAGAGGACTCTTGTAAGCTGCAAAGGCTTAACAGAGTGGATCTGGAAGTGTGGACAGACCTAAGGAGAGCTTAGGGTTGCCGATGTTTTGAAAGAGAAATACTGCCACTTGTGGCTAGCCATGCTCTGTCCATGCCTGCCCATGGGTACAAGAGGTTGGACTCTTCAGCACCTGCTCAGCCCCAGTCCTCTACTCAGCAGATGTCAGGATTGGCATTAAGAGGGAAGCAACCAGGGCAATTACCGTGGGGTCCCAAGCCAGATAGGGCCTTAGATCTGTCTGAGACTGAAAAAGACACAACTTGCCAGCAGGATTTAAGGTGTTGTGTTGTACTGCGGCTGAGCAATGATAGAAGATTCTACAGCAAGCAGGAGGTTTAAAGAAAATACACTTTATTTTCAGGATAAAACAACCAAGCAGACAGCCCTGACCCTTCTTGGGCTTGCAATACACAAGGTCTGATTCAGTCCTGGATGTCCCGGCCCTCTGTGTGCCCAGTCGGAACCGGAAGCACAGTTAGCCAGGATTCTGAACCAATGGGGCACGTCTAGCCCTGCAGGATCAGAATTGTGTCTAGGCCTGAACGTGCAGGCTGGGACCCTGATTCTAGTCAGCCTGCACGTACAGGCCTTGCCCAGATAACTCAGTCAGGGCTTTTGAATGGAGCCGCGGCGCTATGGCACCACAGCTCCATTCAAAAGCCACGATCCCTGGCTGCTGGTAAAAATGCTTCATTCCCCACAGCCTGACCTCCAATCTGGCCTCCCAAGGCCAGGGTCGGGCTGCAGGGAATCCCTTCTACCCCCTCCTACCTCCTCTGATGGCCGGGCCCAGCATCTCCCGCCAACTAGGGGAACTTATTCCACCTCAGAGGTGGAATAAATTCACCATGCAGGCAGCCGGCCCTGGACGTACAGGGCCAACATTGGAATCGGCTCTATACATTTGGGGCCGCTGACCGCCCACTGCCTGCCCCAGCGCCATCCCCACTCCTTCCCTTTCCCGCCCCTGTCTAAATTCCCCATACAATGTGTGGGGAAGTTAGTTGGGGTCAGAAGAGGGCCCAAATATGTCCATCCCCACTATTTGTGCCTTGAAATGACCCTGATAGTGTTACAGACACACCTGCTTCAGGCTTCACTCAGTTGTAGCAGTTCCCCAGCAGCCCTGTTCTACTGGGTGAGTAAATGCTGTTCCGGCACAGAAAGTTCTAAGGTAAGAAGAAACTGCTTCTTCCCCAAAGTTCCTGCACTCTGGGGCACAACTCCATAGTACTCTTTCAGTCTCTTAGCAGCAGGGCATCATATCCATAAATAAAGTAACCAGCAGCTCTCTATAACTCAAGAGTCCTCCATCTAGGTAGAAGTCTCACTGCAAGGCTGAAGGCACGGCAGCAAACTTAAACCACAGTTTCTACCTTTTCAGCAGTTTCTCTTTCAAACATAAATGATCACTACATATTCCAGAGAAACACAAGCTCCTCTTTCCCCATCTAGGTCCTTGCTTGGTGGGATAAACCCTGGGGCCGGGCCACACCCTCCCCAGGCATTCTCCAGTCCTTTTCCCTTAAAGGGACAGGGATTTAAATCCTTTACAAGGCAATACTGCACTTGTGCTAGGTTTGGCTGGGGAGTTTCCCTGTGGGGGATGGGGAGTTTATTATACACTCCATCACAGGTCCCTTCTCAGATTTTTGCCTTGGGCTAGACCTCAGCCTTGTCTGACACCAATCCTGACTCCTGGCCGATATACTTTCCAATACTGACATTTTCCAGTTACAAAATAGAAAATAAAAGTATTTTTTCTACCTTTATTGCCAGGTCATTTTATTTTTCTAATGGTGTTGGCCTCAGGCTCTTGTTTTTATCTTGCTCTGTCTTCTCTTAGCTCTCTTTTCATGGTCTTCTCTACATTTCCCATTTCTTCTCTCTCCTCCTGTCTTCACTTCCTCCCTTATATCAGTTTTTAAGGCTGATCTCTTTGTTTCACTTTTCTTCTATTTATTTTTCTGTTTCTGTATTCAGATTTCACTCCTCCTTATTACCAATCACTCCTCAATTTCACCCTTTATACTGTATCTAGCTATAGCTTTCCATCTCTTTCCCTCACCACAACCCTCCCATTTCCCATTTCTCTCTCCTTGTCTAGCCTCTTATTTCCTAGTCGTTCACTAACTCTCCCCTTCTCTCCCCCATGCAATAAAGCTACAATGTAATCCATTTAAGACTAATAAGAGAAAATATTTTTTCAATCAAACTGTAATCAAACTCTAGAATTCATTAACATAGGATGTAGTAAAAGCTGTTAGTGTAGTTGGGTTTGAAAATGGTTTGGACAAGAGAGGTGATAGCAGGAGCCCATTTGCAATTTTCTTCAGAAGAAGACTAAAATTTTCTAAGGTTCTGCAACCAGCTATACAGGTATCAATATGGGAAAAGCTTGGGGGGGGGGGGGGGACACGGAGGCGCCATCTCGCAGGACAATGTTTGTTAGCTAGGGAGTATTGGTGAAAAGAACTCTAATGTTAGCACAGTGCTTCGCCTGTAATGTTTGAACTGCACTAACTTTTGATTTCTTATATCACATTCTAATGTACTGCCTGCCAAATAATTTATCTTCATCAGATACCTCAGTAAACTGTTTCATTTTGGAACAGTCCCATCAGGCTGTCCAATGTGTGTGTGCTATTTTTGTTGTGACTGGAAAGTGTCAGAGGTTATTCACTAAGGGACACGTTTACTTAGCCCTGTGCCTGTAATGTGCCCGTGGGCCATATTGCCAATGTGGGTCTCATCGCTAACTGCCCATGCTGGCCGTGATCTGTGGGAATGCTCCGGTCTTGATGAGTGCTACTAGGGTAGCATGGGGTCATATGCTACATTTTTTAAGTGGTGCCAAAATCGTACATTATCCCTGTGCTACCCTGATAGCGCGGTTTAGTAAACATTCCCTTAAGTTTAAGGGGCCTTGAAAGACTCTCTCAGAAAAGGGTCTAGGAGCATGGGTTGTTTAATGGTCTCTGACCTCCAGAAGAGCCTTTGCATCTGATCAGAAGATGAGAGAGAGACTAAACAAATCTAATCACCCTTGTACTTGGCTAAGCTTTTGGGAAAAGGGGAGACTGGTACTTTGGTGAATATCTCATTTGCAAATGCAATGTGTGCCTTCGATACTCCTGGGTTTTCTTGGCAGTGTCCATATCTCATTTATCTCCTCGAATATACACTCAGTGCCCATGTGTAAGCCCTTCTACTAGGCAAAACGGTTTACATAGAATGCAGTGATGTACAAGGAACTTTCAGTGGAACAGTGATTACATATAACATCCTGGGATACTAGAGCCTGGGCAGTAAACAAGTTTAGTTCAAACATGGCTATGTGGTATCAAACTATGTAGGGATGTCTGAGTTATGTGGTTGGGTTTCTGAGGGTGTAGTACCGTGTAGGGTGAGGAAGATTGTGATGTTTGGGGGGGGGGCTTGATGCTTTGCACCCTTTAGGCTCTGTAAATAGGGAAAACCTCAAATGTTTGTGATTCTCTTTTGTACCTTGGATCTAGGTGTTGAGAATGGAAGGGAAGAGGAGTCATTACTCTGCCCCCACCCATCCATCCCATGACAGCAACAATCTCACTTCAAAGATGACAAATCCACAGTGAAATAGAAACAGCGACTCATTTCCCCTGTACTTTGCAAGCTGTAAAGATAATGTAAATTCTAAAAACTGACATAGTCCGATCACTAAATTGAAAATGTTTTTTCTACTCCCCCTCTGTCTCTATTGCTGGAATCAGGGACAAGAGGCTGCCAAATAGGTGGGATTCAGGAACATAGCTCTAAAGTTGGGGATAATCCCTAAAAGGTTGGGGACATCTGGTAACCTTAGTATTAATGAACAAAAAACTTTTTTCAAAGCCGAGGAAACTGTAGAACTAGAAAACATGAAATGAAGCTGCAAGGAGGTAAACCCAAAGGTAATGTCAGGAAATATGTGGAGGGTGCCTGGAATGCCCTTCTGATGGTGAGGGCAAAAATGTGAGAGAATTCAAAAAGGCATGGGACAGACACAGAGGATCGCTTTAGAGCAAGAGGGCAGAATCAAAGCAAACTTAAATAACTTCTATACTTCAAAAAACAGAGGGGGGTTACTGCACGGAGTGGCAGGTAGAATTCTTAAAAGGGGCATAGATGGGGGGAGTAACTTGCACAGAACAGCAGGCATAACTCTAACCCCCCCCCCCCCCACTGGGCAAACTAGATGGATTGTTCAGCTCTTTATCTGTAAGTCTTTCAGGGACAGGGAAATGCCTGATTGTAACTTGCCTTGAACTTCTACTGGAAAGGCATGAGCTAAAAATATATAAATTAAATAAAAATAAAAATACTGTCATCACCTGGTAAATTCTAACGGAAAAAGAGCTGGGTGGAAAGAAAACAGACATAGTAGTAAAGGAGATAAAAACAGAACAACATTGACTATAGAGGTGTCCTTTCCAAGCCATTATTCTGTGAATTGTGTGGAGAGGGAGAAGATCCTCAAGTACCAAGAAATATAGTCAGAGACCAAGAAAATGTGTCAAAAGATACAGAAATATTTCCCATTGTACTGGGTGCCAAAGGCTTGATTAAAAGGAATTGTCAAGCACATTTGATAGGTTGCCTATACATGTTATATCCTATGAACTCCTGAAGAAGCTCTCTGATATGATAGAGTACTACAGCAAGCATTACCAGTAAATCTGAGAGACTGAGATCACATACCCTAGCTTAGGAGTAAGGTTCATATCATGGTATGTGTAAAACTATATAGATATTTATTAGGGTAATTGGTTTTGTGACATTTTGAAATTAAAAGGGTGAGACCTGTGATGTGCAGATTTATTGCTCAAACCTATGGTGATTCAGTTCGCCAGATGTAGGGAAAGAGCTTTCCTGAGGTCTTTTTATACTATAATGTAATTTGAATAATTTTTGAAGTTAGGTTTGTGAATGTTTCAGTATTTGTATTTTTGGTGGTATAAAGGGTATTTGTTTTGTGTGGATATTTTTAGAATTACCATTTGGCAGTGAGATTGTATATGTGTAAAACTAACACATTTGGAGATATAACTCTTGACAGAGACAAATTGGGAAGCTAAAACTAGCCTGGAAAACATGCCAAAATTCCTTTGCCCCATGATACTATGCATTATATCACCTATTTTATTATAAGCATGTTTATTGTTGTTAAGTGCCATTGGGCTCATATTGACTCATGGTGGCTCTCTGAATAGTTGTCCTAAACCGTGTTTGGTCTTTAGTCAGGCGGCTAATTGTTGATAGAATGGGCATCCATAGATGCAATTATTGTATTCATCACATTGACAGTCTTCTTCTTTGCATTGACCTTCAACCTTGTGAAGCATGATATCATTCTCTAAGGATCTTTCTTCTGGCATTTATTTATTTAACAGGTTTTATATACTGCTTTATCATTTACATTGAAACCTTAGTAATATACATTAAACAGGGGCATTGATAACTGGAATTTTTCTGAGGCAATGGAGGGTTAAGTGACTTGCCCAAGGCCACAAGGAATGCTAATGGGAATCAAACCCTGGTGTCTGGGTTCCCAAGCCAGTGTTTCTAACCATTAGGCTACTCCTCCGCTCCATGATTTGTCCAAAGTATGAAAGTCAAAGTCTTGTCATTTGAGCTTCTAGGGAAAGCTTAAGTTTGACCTCGTTACTTGTATCGATTGATTTGTTTTTTTGGGCAGTCCATGGTATACACAGTATTCTTTGCCAGCACCATAATTTGAAGACATCAATTTTTCTTTTTGTCTTCTTCACTTGAAGAAGCTAGCTTATTGAAAATACCATGGCTTTGATAAGTGAAATTTTTGTACACAGAGAATCTCTCTGCACTTGAGAATCTTATTCAGGTCCTTCATAGCTATTCTGCCAAGAGCAATGTGTCATCAGATTTCTTGTCTACTTGTTGTTTCATTATTGATCCAGATAATTTAAAGTTCTCTACCCTTTCTAAATTTTACTTTCTAATCATAGTCAGGTTTACTCTCTTTCTCTGTTCCCTAGCAGTCTCTCTAAAATGCCTTTTTCGGACTTCCGGTTGGGCAATGAGCTGATCGGACGTCTTACGGTCAGCTCCGGGTAATCTGCCCCGTAAAACGGCTTTAAAATCCTGCAATAGTGGCGTTTAACCGCAAGTGCCTATTTACTATATCCTACGGAGGCTGTAAATCAGTGCTGGAAGTGGTATACCTGCCGGTACCAGCCCGATGGCATCGAAAACGCCCAGAAAGGAGAAGCCTCGTGCCACGGAGAGTAAGATGGCGGAGGGCCCACCACCTAGCCCGAAAGCTGGTGGCACATCTGATCTGGTAACGGAGGTGAGTGCCGCAGTGGTTCAGGCGCTCAATACCCGGTTTCAGGACTTAGCTGACCAGATCCAAACTGTTGGCAAACGTTTCACGGATGTGGTGGAGCGACTGGATCAGGCCGAGACTAGAGTTTCTGATGTGGAAGACACCCAACAATCCCTGGTAGCTAAGGTGGCGGCCTTGGAGACCTGGTGAAACAGCAGGGGGATAAACTCGACGAGCTGGAAAATCGGGGTCGGCGCAAAAACCTGCGTTTTATTGGAATACCAGAGAGTGTCGCAGATGGTGCCTTGTTTGGCTATTTGCAGTCCTGGATTGGGAACCTACTGCCAGGCCCGAGAGATGACCCTATTAAGTTGGAGCGCGTGCATAGGCTGGGCCAACGCAAAGAACAGGCGAGGAGGCCGCGCGCGGTAATCGCCTGTTTTCTGGACTATTGGCAAAAAGAAGAGGTGTTGAAAGCTGCTTGGGGCCGACGGAGACACCAGCAGGACTCTGAACCGATTCTGGTGTTCCAGGACTATTCGGTAATTGTCAGTCAGCAGCGTCGGGCCTTCTCCGGGGTCTGTACCCAACTGTTGAATCAAGGTGTGCGTTTCTCGTTGCTGTATCCTGCCCGGCTGCGGGTAGAGATTCAAGGGCAGACTCGCTATTTAGCGACCCCGGCCGAGGCTACTGCACTGCTGGAGACCCTGACTACCCAGGCGGCCTCGTGATTCTTGGGGGGTCAAGAGAGAGGTGTCTGGATGTCCCAATGGGAAAAGAGGGCCCTAGAGACTGCTGTGGACTTAGCATTTAACAGCTGACTCCCCGTTGCTCTCAATGCTGCCTGGTAACTCTTGTTTCTGAATCCAGTGGGGTTTGCCACATAGCGATACAAAGTTTCATTAGCTTTGTAACCCTTGCTACTTGGATGGCGACATTGTACATTTGTTAATCTGTTTCTATGTGCTGTTTCCTTGTAGGCTGATTGGGATATAGGGGAATTTGACTGTGGGAAGGGTGGAGGGCTGCTGGAAGGTTAGTAGTGGGTGGTTTAGTTGTGTAAAAGCTGCCCATCTGTTCCTCCCTTTGTATAGATGTTTTTGCTTATTTACCTGGGATGTAGTGGAGGGCCAAGGGGAGAACAGCGGCCTGCACGATCCTGGGTGCCGAAGGCCGGCGAGAGAACTGGGGGGGGGGGGGGAACCCTGGTTTGGCTCTTTGTGTGGGTAGGGGGGGGGGAGTTAAAGGTGGGAGGCGGGCCTTTGTAGAAGGGGATACCTGGGAGGTCTGGCCAGCCCGATATTGCAGTACAAAAGCTAGCACTCCGGTGATGGTATTTATCTGAGGGAGCTTAATGGCTGGATTGATTGCAGGGGGTGGAAGCTTGTGGGGGGGGGGGGGTGTATGTGGAGGGGGTATGATTGACAGGAGTGTTAGAGGGAGCCTGCTTTGCTTTATTCATCCTATGCTCTTACCGATGCCTCTTTTCGACTGCTGCAGGGGTCTAGGATCTGGGTGGTGTCTCCCCCCTTGCTGCCTTACGCTTGAAGGTGGTTTTTATTTTATCTTAGCGACCTGGGGTGGGGCACGGCTGGGGTTCTTTTGGGGGCTTCGGCTGCCGACTGTGAAGTGGGTTTCCTTGACTGCAGTGGTATAACAGGGCCACATGGCTTGATGTGCAGGGGGCTGCCAGAGTGGGGAAGGGCAGAGCCCTATAGGGGGGGGGAAAGGAGCTATAGGCTTGGAGGGATAAGTGAGGTTGGTACCGGATAAGAGGGAGGGCCTGTAGGGTGTTGTGTATTAAAGCGTGGGCATAGGTTGAGAGGGGTCGGGTCTCGGGAGAGTGGTGGGGGGGGGGCGGAGGAGGGCTCTGGATTATCCTTATTGTAGCGGTTAAATGCAGGGTGTTATATTTAGGTTAGTTAGTAGACATGGTTTCTTGGGGTTGATGGGGCGATCCCGTTTGCCAAGGGAAGTTGTCCAGCATATGGGTGGACTTGAGAGTTTGGGGAGGGTGGGGGGGGGTGGGGGGGGGGAGCGAGGGGGAGGCGAGGGGTGGGGATAGTGCACACTCCACTATCTAATTGCAGATGGCACGATCTTTTCGTATCGGCTGATGGGGGGCTTCAGGCTGGGGAGGTCCCTCAAGTACGACTGGTGATATTCATGTGGTGGAACCTTGGCACTGCCCCGTCGCTCTGAGAGTTATTACTTGGAATGTCTGTGGACTGGGGAACCCTATTAAGCGGTTTAAAGTACTGCAGGCACTGGCTCGGCACAAGTGTGATATCGCATTACTTCAGGAAACCCACCAGACGGCTGTTGAGCATAGTAAACTCTATCGGAATTGGGTGGGCCAAGTTTGGGGATCTCCGGCTCAGGGGCATAAGGGTGGAGTAGCTATACTGGTTCATAAACGAATATGATTCGCGGCGGAGACTGTTTTAGCTGATAATATGGGTAGATCTCTGTTGATATATGGTCATTTAGAGGGGAAACCGGTGATTATTGGAGACCTCTATGGTCCCAATGTTGCTGACCCGGGCTTTTATAGTGGTTTGGCCTCAAAAGTGGAGCAACTTCCGGATTGTCCCGTGATTCTGGGGGGGGGGGGGATTTTAATGGAGTCCTCGATGTGGACCTGGATACATCTAGGGGGGGAGGAGGGCGAGAGAGGGTGTCACCCTCTCAGATGCTGAAACGGTTCTGTAAGAGATTAGGTATGCTCGATCCCTGGCGATTGATGCATCCCCTAGAAAGAGACTTTACGCATCAATCCAGGGCACATGGCACTAGTGCACGCATAGATTATGTGTTGACCTCGGGGACCTTGTTTGCTCACACGGAGGACGCCCAGATTGGTCCCCTGGAAGTCTCTGACCATGCGATGGTCTGGCTTGAATTGCATTGGGGAAGAGATGTGACTCAGACGCGTCTGTGGAGGTTTCCCTTAGAATTGTATTCTGACGGGCAGTTCCACCACTTTATACGTCAGAGGTGGAAGGAGTTCATCAGTGATCATCACGATCACTTAGACGATCCTGAATTACTATGGGAGACAGCGAAGGTGGTCCTTTGGGGGGATATTATAGGATACACTGCTCGGAGGCTTCGGATGATGGCCGAGCGCATTATCCTGCTTGAACGCCAGGTTACTAAACTTCGACGTAGGTGTGCTCATATGCCGTCATCCTTGAATAAGAAACAGTTATGGGAAGCCCAGATTGATCTCAATGAGTTGTTACATCAGCGAGCTAAGAAGTCAGTCCTATATTATCGCTATAGATTGCATTGCTTTGGAGATAAGCCTGGCAAGCTGTTGGCTCGCTGTTTGAGGGCTCACCGGGGTTCTGCCTATGTGGCGGCTATAAGGGAAGATCAGGGAGGCGTTCATAAGGAGAGTGCGGAAATTGCAAAGGTTTTTCGCAGTTTCTTCCAAATTTTATATAAGGCGGAATCTGGACCCAGTGAGGCAATGCAGGATTATGTGAATGCTTTGGAGCTCCCCCAGCTCACTGAGGAACAGAGAGAGGTCTTAGATCTACCCATTACCCCTCAAGAGATACAATCAGTAATCTCCTCTGCCCATTGCTATAAGGCGCCAGGACCGGATGGGCTAGGTGCCGAATTTTATAAAATCCTGGGTGATTGTGTTAGTCCATTGTTGCGAGAGGTTTTTAGTGGGCGGGCGAAGAGGGGAGCATTCCGTTGGGGGCGAAATCATGCCCATATCACCCTGATCCCGAAGCCGGGTAAAGACCCGATGTTAGTGGCCTCGTATCGACCTATATCCCTCCTTAACTTTGATCTTAAATTGCTTGCGAAAGTTCTGGCCGAAAGGTTGGCGGGTGTGCTGGGCCATTTAATTCATGACGCACAAGTGGGCTTTGTAAAAGGGCGTTATGCAGTTCGGAATCTTCGGAAAATTCTGGCTTCCCTGGAGTGGGTGCATGCCCAACGAATTCCATCGTTACTGGTTAGTTTCGATGCAGAAAAAGCTTTCGATAGGGTGGACTGGCAGTATCTCTGGAGACTCCTGCCGCACTATGGCATAGGGGCTGCCTTCTGTAAAATGGTACAGAGTTTGTATGTCACACCAACGGCAGGCATTTTGTGTAACGGACTGTTATCGGAGGATTTTGTGCTAGAACGGGGTACGCGGCAAGGCTGTCCTCTATCGCCCTTGTTATTTGTTCTCTCACTAGATCCCCTGATCCGTACTATTGCGACCTCGGGAACGATAAAGGGAGTGAGGATGCGATCGCAGGAATTTATTATTTCGGCATTTGCGGACGATTTGTTAGTCCATTTGACATCCCCGGCCAGTTCCCTGCAACCTCTATTGGAGGAATTCCTGCGATTCGGGGCATTTGCAGGCCTTCATATTAATAAGGATAAGTCTGAAGCAGTGGATGTTTTGGGCCATCTCCGTGGCTCATGGGGGGGGGGCCCTTCCCTTTACGGTGGGCAGATGGGGAGTTTGTCTATTTGGGCATAGTATTGACTGGAAGACCACAAGAGTTATATAGGCATAATTTGGATCGTATCCTGAGACATTTGGCTGTGCAGCTAAAAGCCTGGGAATCCCTCCCGTTGTCCTTGGCCGGGAGAATAGCGGCAGTGCAGATGATTATTTTACCTCGAATCTTATACTGTTTGCAAACTCTGCCGGTCTGGCTGCTGGTCTGGGATTTGCGTAGAGTGGAAGCTTCCCTTAAGACGTTCCTTTGGCGGGGGAAGGGGGCGCGTATCCAATGGGGTCGGTTGTTGGGAAAGTGGCGAGAAGGGGGCATGGGACTGCCAGATTTGAAGATGTATGCTTTGGCCTGTCAAGCTAGACACTTGGGAGATTGGTTAGGAGGGACTGAAGCATATACACCTAGGGCCTTGGAGGAGTGCTTAGTGGCCCCCGCGACTTTGTTGGGGATCTTGCATGGGATGTATAGGGACCTACTGGATTTTGTTCGGCGGAGTGCATTGGTGGATTCTGTTCGGCATACCTGGCAGCAGATTAATAAAAACTGGAATGAATCATGGAGGGTTTCCAGCTGGTTACCATTACGGGGGAACGCCCAATTCACTCCTGGGTCCGAGACGGTGGTGTTTCGGGAATGGTGGGCACGAGGTATCCGGAATGTGGGGCACTTAGTAGACCCCGAGGGAAGATGTAAGTCCTTTAGGACCTTAAGTCGGGAGTATGATCTGCCCACTACCCACTGCTTTGCTTATGTACAAGCCTCCCATTATGTGGCCTCCTTGCTGCGCGGCGCGCTGCAGATCGAGCGGTCGGCCCGTATCTTGGAATTTTTTCAGTTGGGGGAGGAGCATCCACCATCGATTTCTAAATTGAAGCTCTGCTTAGACCAGTATAGAGCTCTCCCCGATTATAGTGGAGTTGAAATGGCTTGGGCAGCTGAATTGGGTGTGGAGGTGGCCCCGGGATTGGTCTGTATGGCATTGAAAAGAATTGTCCGTGTGGCGCAAGGGGCGCGTTGGAGAGAGATCCAATTTAAATGCGTGACTAGAGCTCACTTTTCGCCACGGCGTGCACTGCGAAGTCGCTTGGAGACAGATGGTTCTTGCCCACGTTGTTCAGAGTCCTTAGCGACTCTGTTACATATGTGGTGGGGATGTCGGGGAGTGCGTTCCTACTGGGCTCGGATATGCAACTTTCTCAGTACACTGCTTCAACAACGTGTTCGATGGACTGGCTCCTTTGTAGTATTGGATCAGATGGCGGTCCCCGGGCCTGCAAAAGCAGGGGAACGTTTACTATTGCGAAAGGCCTGTTTGGTGGGTAAAGGGCCGATTCTCCGTCTGTGGAGAGAACGCCAGTCGCCTACTTTTAGTGAATGGCGGAACAGCTTTCATCAGTTGATGTTAACGGAGCGGTGGCTAGCGCGGGGCAGTGCCAAGCGTTGGACAGTGTTCCTGTCAATTTGGGAACCTTATATTCAGCAACTCGGGGCTCGCAGTCGTAATGAAACCCTTCAGTTGGTGAGTTAAGTGAGTTTGGCCAGGGAGAGTGGTGGTGGATCAGTCCGAGTTGCCCTTTGACGACCTGTTTGGTCTAGGATGTTGGTAGTGGAGTGTGGGACGGTTGGCGGGAGGGGGGATGGGGGGGCGGGAAGGGAGGGGGGGATGGGATAAAATGTAAATAACCCACCTATTATATTTTTGCATGTTGACTCCCGGAGGGGATCAGAGTACACCCCCCCGTGGAGACATTTGTATGATGTTTTGCTTTGACTTGTTGGTGGATTTAAATAAAGTTTATAAAAAAAATGCCTTTTTCTTCATCTTTACTTCTCTCTAGTCTTCCTTCTGTATGGTATTCTGGCCATGTCATCTTCACTGTGTAATTGACTTTCCAGTCCTCTGATGCTCAATCTCACTTTCTCTGAATGTCATCCTCTCTTCCTCTCTTGTGTCATTTTCCAGTTCTCCAACTTCCCCTTTTTGGATGCTTACTCCTTTCTAGCCTTCCATTCTCATCTTTTTGGGCTGTAACCCTTCCCCAGTTGCTGCTGTTAGAGGTAATAGTGGTAGGGGGTGGGGAGGGAGGAGGAAGGGAAGGGAAGGAGAAGGAGAGGGAGAGGGGCAGGGGTAGGGAAGGTCTGAGGAGATCAAAATACTATTGAACTAAATGTAGTCGTGGTATTCACATAACTAACCCATTTGGAGACATTGAGGGGAATTTTGGAAGAGCCTTCGAAGTGCAGTCTAGGATGTCTAAGCCCGAATATCTAGAAAAACAGTAGGCACATCCAGGTACAGACATGATTTCACAAACGTGGACATCTGTAGTGATGTCTACATAAGGAACTAACCAAGCAGGTACACAAGGACTGACGACAATTCAATAGGTGAAGAATCTCTTTAATTATTATGCCCCGATGCGTTTCGGCTAAAAAGCCTTCTTCAGGGGGTCTTTAAAAAGAGCACACCTCAAAAAGATAATAACAAACAATTATGAACATGTAAATACATAAATTGATTAAACATACCTTTAATTAAGACATTAATCATAAATATCAAAAAACAATAATCATAAATATCTAAAAGACAAATATAACATGTAGAGGATGTAGATCCATTAGTTAAAATTATGATCAACGAATCATAAGAATGATAAATGATGATAAAAATATAAGAATATTACTGTAAACATAAATATTAGAACTACATATAAAAAGGATAAGAGCATATAATAAAAAAAGATAAGAGCATATAATAATGATATATGAACCACAAAAAGAGAGATGAGGAGGACACATACAGGCAAAAAATAAATAAAAAGTACCTTAAAAAATGATCCCCAAGAGGATGGGATCAAAGCAAACTTAAATGACTAAATTACTTTTACACTTCCAAAATAGGAGGTAACCTGCATGGAGTTGCACATACTGTATAACACTAAACAAAAGTATGGAGGGAGGTGACCTGTATGCAGCCCTAAACTGAGGCAGAGAGGGGGATAGCCTGCATGGAGCAGCAGGTACAACTGCAGCTTTGGGCACCTTACTGGGTAGATTAGATGGACCATGCTGCTCTTTATCTGCCATCATTTATTATTTTACTATGTAAGGCTGGGAAGTGTTGGGGAACAGGACAGTGGTTGAAGATCTTCCAGTCTCTCAACCCCACTCCTATTCTATAACTTTCCAGACCACCCAAACTAATCTCCCTATTTCTTCTCACATATATCCTTTTTTTGCTTAAATCTTTTCCATCATTCAGTTTTATTCTACTTATCTCCTCCTCTCTTTTCTTATACATCAAACTTAATCTCCAGGAACAAGCAGGAATGAGTCTTCACATATGGGTATCGTCGGTACCGATGGAGCCTGCACGAGAATGCTCCCCAGCGTCCAATCAGAACGCTTTTGGGAGCATCCCACAGCGCCTGCGTGCTGCCTTCCTGCCTTTCCCAATTGCCTCTCTCTAGTTTTCCGTTTTCCAGGGAGCCGGCAGGACGTATTCCTGTCACCGCAGAAAATTCTTCTTTTTATTTGTACTTTTTTGTGGTTGCGTCTGCCTTTCCCCGATGCTACCGGTACCACCGGTACTTTTCTTTTTTCCTGAAGAATTTCTTCTTTCCTTAGAAATTTCTTTCCCTGTTTAGTGCCTGACGGTTTCTAGGCCACTAGGCCTCTACCCCTCCCCTCCATTATGGAAAAGCCAGCCACTATCCTTAAGAAATGCCCAAAGTGTGACAGTACAGATATTTTTTCTGACACTCATACTTGGTGTCTAAAATGTTTGGGTCCTGACCATTGCCCTCTGGAGTGTCTCTCCTGCTGGAGCTCAAACAGAAGAAGTCTTCAGAATCGAGCACAACTCGATACCCGGTCCACATCGCTCTCGATGTTACCAGCTAGAATATCTTCTTTTTCACAGGATCAGGTAACCAAACAAAAGTCTGTAAAGACTAGCCAGTCCTCGAGTGGTAGATCTCCTTCTCAGCATCGAGATGGCTTCGGCCTTGCCCTCGAGGACATCTTGGCAATAAAGCCCCGGCGGGAGTCTTCGGGCTCCAAAGCATTAACGGGGCTCCGGGTTGTTCCCGGGGTTCTTACCTCGATGAACATACCTGGGCCATGCTCGGTGGTTGTGGCCGCTTCGAGCGGTACCGACACCCCGGCATTGGCTATGGTGATGGACGAAACACTCCTCACCGATGAACGTAGTCTAGCACTCTTGGCTACTTCGGTACTGCTAGAGTTGCTGCAGACCATTCCTCGAGTATTGGTATCGACTCCGGTACCGGTATCGACATCGGCATCGGTGTCGGTACCGTCCATGCTTGCTTCGACAGAATCGCTTCCCTCGATGCCGAGCCTGGAATCGATCTCTAGCATGGAGGATTCGGTACCGACTCGTCTCGGTACTGACCTCGGGCGGTACCTAAGACATCGCTTTAAAGAAAATCCGATGCTTCATCCTTTCAGTCTTCCGATCCCAATGACTGGGATGAATCCATCGGTACCAAGGCTGATTTTTCCACAAATCTAGCCTTTACCCCTCATTTTAGAGAGTCCTCCTCGGGGGAGATTTCTTTTCAAGCTTTTCTGCTTGATATGGCAAAGTTACTTGCCATTTCTATACCTGGTAAAGAATCCCTACCGGGGAATTCAGAGACACTGCAATTCCCCTGGATTCCAAAGGAGGTCTTCATGCTTCCTTTGCATCAGATCTTAGAAGACCTACTATTAAGAAAGTGGGAAACTCCTTTAACGGTATCCCCACATTCCAAGACACTTGACACTATGTACAAGGTGCCACCTTCTCCAGGTTTTCAAAAAAACTCAACTTCCTCATCATTCTATTGTTGTAGAATCAGCAATGAGGCATATTAAGAGTGCAAAAAAGCACTCTTCTTATCCGCCAGGTCGTGAGTCTAGGACCTTAGATGCCTTTGGACATCGATGCTTCCAGGCATCCATGCTTTCAGCAAGAATTATCTCATATATTTTCTATATGGGATTATCTCTTGAAGAGGTCACAAAGAACTTAACGTTTTTGAACCCTTTTCTTCCAGAGCATAAAAGAGCAGACTATTCCTTATTAGTCAATCATGCTCAAAATATCTCTAGGTTCCTTAATCGTGCTTCCCTGGACTGTTTTGAGTCTATTAGCAGAACTTCTGCTATAGCCATAGGAGCACGACGCATAGCCTGGCTCCAAGTTTCTGACTTGGACAGATGGATTCAGGAAAGGCTGGGAAATACTCCTTGTACTGGTGAAAATCTCTTCAACAAAGAGGCTTTATTTCAAGCTAATCAGTTGAGCACTGATGCTGATACTTTCAGAGGATTGTCCAAACTTTCCTCTATCCCAGCTAATAAAAAATCTCATAAAAAGCTTTATTCCCCCAAGGGGAAAAAGTTTTATCCATCTTCTACCCATTCTGCAGATGTTTCCAAAGATGGGCAACACCACACCAGGCTAAGAAAATCAAAACCTCAACAGCCTCAGCAAATCCAGCAATCGCAGGGTTTCTGATAGTTTATTCACTTTTTCTGCGTGAGGTTTAGAACTGGAACCTACTTCTTTCAACAGAAGCATCTAAAATTCATCTCATCCATGCTGAGATATCAGTCATACATTGACTCAATCCTCGGCTCTGGGCATGAATCTCTTGCTACAAGAGAAATCTATCCTTCTAGCTAAGAGCTATTAAGGACTATCATACCCCAGACATAACAGGTTTCTCCTTTTAAAACAAAAGGAGAACTAACAACTAACAACAGGGTGAACTATACCTTTCACCTTGTCAGTTTTCCTGTACGAGGATATCTCAACTTTTAACTGCAAGGGGACCCTATCCCTTCAAAGACTTACTAAATTGTAAGTCTTCTCAACTCTGTATTAATTTCTATCCCTCTTAGCCCAGACATTCAGTCTCTAAGAGTACTACTAATCAACTGGAGGGCTTATCCTCTAAGCCATAGGATTTTCTTCAATACCTACTCCAGTAACTAGTTTCCATACAGAGTTTTCTCCCCTTTTGCAGTTCATCTCCTTCTCACATATCTTTCTAAGGCAGCTTTTCGGACAGAAATTGGGTATCACTACTCCAAATTATGTCTGTCGGTCCTCTCCAACCTATCAGACCTAACTTTTATGCTGCCCTAATAACAGATAATTCCAGAGGAGATCCAGAACTCATTTGGACCATGTATTGTTGCAGGCATCAGGCCTGTCTACTATTCTTAGCCACGTTCAGTTCTCTTTGGCTCCAACAGAATAGATTAGGTTGCACACTGGCAATTTAACAGCCAGATCTAAGCAACCTACAACATGCTCTCTGCAATTCTACAACAAAGCTCTGCAACTGTGGGCCTTTGCCAGAGAGCCTCAGAGCTACTCCTAATAGGGAGCTGCCAGATAGTTAATAAGGGCTTCAGCTGGTAGACTCTGTCAGTCATGTTCCTACATGACTGGTTTTTTCCTTAAAATTTCCTTTTAAGAAAAGGTAACCAGGATTTAGACCACATGAAAGTGTAGAAAATTGCACAATTCCCTGGTTGTTCCACATCTCACTGGAACTTCCTCAACAGGGATGCATTTTTTCACTGCAGTTGGTCCTTATTCACTACTTTCCTTCTAATTTCCTATACTTCATGGTAGCTTGTGTTGAACAGGAGAACGCATGATACTCATATTGCCTTCATAAAGAGGCAAACATGGTATCTCCTTATATTGCGTCTTTTTCTCCAGCTACTATTTGAATTTGTAGAAGGATCCAGACTTGCTGTCTTAAGACTAAGGATCTCCTCTGCACTCATTCACGTACGTCTCGGGACCTGGTTATTCAGGGGCTAGATCTTTTCAAGAAGTCTAATCCTATCCCTATAATATTACCAGTTTCCATGAAACTTTCTCTATAGTTCTTTCATATTTAACCAGACAGAGATTCTCCATCAAGATTCTCAAGTAGGTCTTAATCCTTCTTGTTGTTGCATCAATCTCTATACAACATCTGACCTTGAAAGATTTGTCTACTGTCCATTTTAATGCTGCCCCAGCATACCATAAACTCAGTGGACAACCAATTTCTATGGTATTTTACCAAATACCTTCTTTTACCATTACCTTTTTAGGTTACGTCACATCTGAAGCTCTACATGTAAAGTCTTCATCATAAGTGACAGTCACTTACAAAAGACTTTTACTGATCTTCAAAAAATTGGAGGCTCAATGCCTAGTACAAATATCTTTCTCTTTCATTGGAATAAAGGGGGTCTTAAAGACCTATCCCCTTTTTTCTGCAAAGAGTATTTCTACCTTTTCATCCAAACCAGTCAGATTATCTCCAGTCTTCCTAGGACCTTATTCTGCTCCAAGGACAGGAAGTTCAATGTTTTGGACTGTACAGAAGCTTTAGCTATCTCTCATAAGAACATAAGATATGCCATACTGGGTCAGACCAAGGTCCATCAAGCCCAGTATTCTGTTTCCAACAGTGGCCAATCTAGGTCATATGTACCTAGCAGTTTCCCCAAGAGACACAAGTTCCACAATGCTTGTACTGGGTCAAGCATTGATCTCTCAATAGTCCAACCTCTTTGAACTCCCCCAGTACTTCTTCTGGGGTTAGTTCTGGCCATGAAGACTTCTCATCTCTTCCTGTATTGCAAAATTATTTTTTTTCCCTCTACTTCACATTGGGGGGAATGTCTTTGAGGATAATGATCTGGCTCTCAACCACAGACCCTTATTACCCTCAACAGATATTTTTGCAATATTTTTGAGTGAGATCCACATTAGAAAATTAAGACGCAACATTTTTCTAATATTTATTATTTACACAAGGGCTCTCCTCTGGATACCTTGTTTAGTTAAGCTGTTCCACAGCATCTCTTTTTCTTTTCTAGTTCAACTCCTACCCTCCATCCCTTGGATACCTGAGGTTTTTGAGGGATAAGCATGGCCCATCTTTAGAATGCAACATGCTGGGGTCTCCTCCAGGCATCTTAGCTTGTGAGTCCCCATATGTGAATACTCATTCCTGCTTGTTCCTGGAGATAGCACAGTTACTTACCTGTAACAGGTGATCTCTGGGAACAGCAGGAATAAGTCTTCACAACCCACCCACCTCCCCTAGGAGTTGTATCTCTTTATCTATCTCTTTCCTTTCCCTCGCTCTCTCTCTCTCTCTTTGTCTCAGCTCTAAACTCAACTGGAGAGAGGCAGTTGGAAAAGGCGGGAAGGTAGCACGCAGGCGCTGTGGGATGCTCCCAAAAGCGTTCTGATTGGACGCTGGGGAGCGTTCCCGTGCAGGCTCCGTCGGTACCGACAATACCCATATGTGAAGACTTATTCCTGCTGTTCCCAGAGATCACCTGTTACAGGTAAGTAACTGTGCTTTCCCCACTTCTCATAGCCCTCTCCCTGTCTACCCATTTCTCTCACTATCTTTATTTATTTATTAATTTAACACATTTTTTTTTATACCGCCTTATCATAAAATCAAAGTGCTTTACAATAAAACTCAAACCATTATAGAGAACACATGTTGTAACTTAGGAAGGGGTGACATGTGGGATCTGCACAGAGGCATAACTTATTTACAGTGAAAACATATGTACATGGGTCAGTTGTTGTTTAGGCATGTGACCTGAGGATGACGGGCTAGGTACTGTCTCTGAAGTGTCAATGAAGAAGAAGGTTTTGAGTTGTTTTCTGAAGTCCTTTTTGTCCTTGGTTGTCTTAACCTTCTCTGGTAGTGTATTCCAGATAGCAGATGCTGCAAGTGAGAAAGCCCTCTTCATTGTAGAGTTATTAGCTTTGGTGTAGGAGCTAGATGTTGGAATAGTATCTGGTGCTCTGTCTCTTAGGTCTGCTGTTTGATTTTGCGCATATCGGGTCCTGTAGAATTCTGGCTGATATGTTGTTTCTGATCTTGAAGATGGTCATTGCTGATTTGTTTTTGGCTTGAGAGGTGATCGGTAGCCAGTGTAGCTGATACAAAAGGGGCGTTATGTGATCATGTTTGGCTGACCCTGTGATGGAGCGGGCAGCAATGTTCTGGGCTAATTGCAAAGGACGGATGGTCTGAGTTGGAGGCCCTTGGAAAAGGGAATTACAGTAATCCAGAATGGAGGTGATAACTGCTTGACAGACTGTGCAGAAGTGTTCAAGATTGAAGAGGGATTTTAGTCTTCGGATAATAGCTAGTTTGTGGAATGCATTCCTGAAGGTTCTGTTGATGTGAGTTTGTAAGTTTAAGTTTAAGAAGCGGTCAAGTGTGACACGTAAATAGCAAACTTCCTCTTTTACTGGGATCAGAGTGTCCGCTAGGATGATTGATGTTGCGGGGGAGGGGGGGGGAAAGGAAGCATCATGTGTGATAAATAGTGCCTCAGATTTTTTGAAGTTGACTTGAAGGTTGTTGTTAGAGAGCCAGTTGCTCATTTCCTGAAGGAATCCTGTGATTGCTGTGTATTCTGGCATGTCGAGATGGATTGGGGAATAGACCATGATGTCATCTGCATAAGTGGCATAGTGGATCTTATACTGCTTGAAGATGCTGCAGCCTGGTTGTAAATAGACGTTGAAGAGGAGGGCGGACAGGGAGGACCCTTGTGGGACTCCCTGTGTTGTGTTGAATGGAGTAGAGGTATTTGATCCAACTTTGACCATTTGATGTCTGTCACTAAGAAAGGATTGAAACCAGTTAAGTGTGGTGTTATGGAGTCCAATGTTAGCTAGTCAATTTAAAAGGGTGCTGTTTGATACAGTGTCAAAGGCCGAGGAGATATCAATTAAACCTAGTAGGAATCCAGTTTTTATGTTGTCGATTCCTCTGAGAAGGATGTCAAATAGATAAGTGAGGAGGGTCTCAACACCATGGTTAGGACGAAAGCCGTGTTGATGTGGATCCAGAGGAGCATGTACGTCAACATGGTCTTGCAGCTGTCTCTGAACCACCTTGTCAATTATTTTGGATAGAAAGAGAAGGCTGGAGATAGTATGGTAAGTTGCAGGGTCTGAGCTGTCTGATAAGGTGTCTTTTTGGATGGGAGGGATGGTAACTTTGAGACAGAGCTCCTCCGATTGGGATTGAGCCAAGGAGCAGGAAAGAAGTCTCCTCCCTGTTCCTACGCTCAAGCCCTATCAACGGCCAGGAGGAACTTTGAATTAAAGGTGCCATCGGGTGCAGGAAAAGCACCACCTCCACCAACAAGCTTCCCCAATCGGGGTTGAGCCAAGAAGTGGGAAAGAAGTCTCCTCCCTGCTCCCACACTCAAGCCCTATCAGTGGCTGACAGGAACTTTGAATTAAAGGTGCCATCGAACGAAGGAACAGCACCACCTCCACCAACGAGCTCCCCTGATTGGGGCTCAGCCAAGGAGCTTGAGAGGAGTGTCCTCCCCGCTCCCATGCTCAAGCCCTATCAGCAGCCGGCAGGAACTTTGAATTAAAGGCACTATCGGGTGTGCCCATGCCTGGCAGGCTTACACCTGAGGGCCTTGCCAGAAAGAAGCATCTACCAAACCCAACAACCATGACGACCACGCTTCTGACCTCATGTGTAAGAAACATTCCTCATCTCATAGAACCCACGGTGCGCAACAAGACACACTATCCTCAAGGAAGACCACAAACTGTAAATACCACACAACAGAAATGGAACTCACCGCTGAAGCAGTCACTCCCCTCCCCCCCAGGATTCTGCTAAGAAGCATGGAACATCCTTTAAGCCATGGAAATCAAAGTGGCCACCTAACCAAGCAGTCCATGCCCTCCTCCTCATTTGGATCCTACCATGCCGCTCCTCAACAGCTACCTATATCATAAATATCCCCACAACAGCCTTACAATCTCCCCTACTATACACATCCTGCCACTCACACATATGGCAGAACACCTACAAGAACGCTAATAGACGAAGATTAATAAAAATTCAAACTACTACTCACACAACTGGCTACCACATCCTACCCATTCCAGGCACTCCCATTAACATTGGGCTAATAAATGCAAGGTCCAGCAGAAACAAGGCAAATACCATTATAGATCATATTCAATATCACCAAACTGACATTCTCTGCATCATTGAATCCTGGCTAAAAAGCACTGACCAGGTTATCTTATCTCAAATCACACCACAGTCCTATACTGCCTTCAATGCCACACACCCACAAGAGAAGTGATGGGGTCCTAATCCAAGCCCGAACAGACCTCAAACTTAAAACTTCCCGATCCACAAGCACTGCGAGATAATTATGATAGAAAACAGACACCTAGCCATTATCTCACCTACAGAGCCCCTAATGCTGCCGCTGAGGAAACATCCAACATACTCAAAGCTGTATGTGCCGCCAACTCTCGTCATAAGCCACTCATATTACTAGACGACCTAAATCTGAGCTAAACATCTAGCAGAGAAGAAGCGGCTTTCCTCAAGGCTACGGAGTCACTTCAATTCTGCCAAATTCTCAAGGGCTCCTCTCACTGCTCAGGCTCTACTCTTGACCTCATCTTTGTCCTGAAGAACCTTCTTACACAGGACAGCATAAAGACCCCTCTTGTAACACTAATACCCTGGTCAGATCACCATGCCATACACTTCAAGATCCATCTCCCTCAAAAAGGAAAACCACAAAAAATACCTCACCCAGGGAGGAGATTTAAAGGATTTAATAAGGACTAATTCCTCAATGATACCCTCCCCAGCCTCCCACAGGACTTCACAGACCTGGATGAAGCAATCAAGACCTGGAATACCACAATTAGTACAGCAGCAAAACCCCCATACCACCCAAACCCTGGAAATAAGGATGAAAGATCCAAATCAGCACCATGGTACTCTGAAACAATAAGAGAAACAAAGAGAAAACATTGCCAGCTAGAGCGGAAATGGAGACATGACTAGTCACAATCCACTCTACTTCAATTCGGGTGTATCCGGCCATGCCGCATACCTCCTCAGTGGCCCCTTCATCTTTGGAGCACAATCGGGCGCATCAGGCCACGCCGCTCACCTCCTCAGCGGCCCCTTCATCCTTGGAGCTCCATCGGGCACATCAGGCCATGCCACACACCTCCTCAGCAGCCCCTTCATCTTTGGAGCACCATTGGGCGCATCGAGCCATGCCGCACGCCGCCTCAGCGGCCCTTCCATCTTTGGAATGCATCGGGCCACGCTGCATGCCTCCTCAGCGGCCCCTTCATCCTTGGAGCACCATCGGGTGCATCGGGCCACGTCTCATGCCTCCTCAGCGGCCCCTTCATCCTTGGAGCGCCATCGGGCGCATCGGGCCATGCCGCATGCCTCCTCAGCAGCCCCTTCATTTTTGGAGCACCATCGGCGCGCCTGCGCCTGGTGGGCCTCGCCAGAGAGCCCTTTGGCTTGGCCCTTAGGCGAGGACCAAGAGCACCCTGGTGCAAACCGTCAACTCCAGCCCCAGGCACCCTGCTATTGCTCTTGTTTCCCAACCCTGCATAGAACTTGCTGCTTCCCATCGATTGCCTAGATCTTGCTACCCACAGTCTGCTTAGAACGTACTTCCCATTGCCTGCATTGAACGTGCTTCCCATTGCCTGCATTGAACTTGCTTCCCATTGTTTGCATAGAACATGCTTCCCATTGCCTGCATTGAACTTGCTTCCCATTGCCTGCATAGAACTTGCTTCCCATTGCCTGCATTGAACTTGCTTCCCATTGCCTGCATAGAACTTGCTTCCCATTGCCTGCATAGAACTTGCTACCCATGGCCTGCATTGAACTTGCTTCCCATTGTTTGCATTGAACTTGCTGCCCATTACCTGCATAGAACTTGCTTCCCACTGTTTTCCATTGAACTTGCTTCCAACTGCTTTCCATTGAACTTGCTTCCCACTGTTTGCTTTGAACTTGCTGCACATTGCCTGCATAGAACTTACTTCCCACTGTTTCCATTGAACTTGCTTCCTACTGTTTCCATTGAACATGCTTCCCACTGCTTGCATAGAATTTGCTGCCGATTGCCTGCATTGAACTTGCTTCCCACTGTTTGATTTGAACCTGCTTCCCACTGTTTGCATTGAACCTGCTGCCCATTGCCTGCATTCAACTTTGCTGCACAGGCTACAGTCTCCCCACTACCTGGACTTGTAACTCACACTGCGTAGTATGTTATCCCTGCGTGTAACTCAATATATATTGCTTAGTGTCATAGTGTCTAGAATCCTTAACCACCCACTGCGTTGAAGATAACATACGCTCATAGCCCCCACTACTCCTCTACTATGGCCCCACACTACATTGTCCTTCTCTTCCTCATACTCCCCAACTGCCTCCCCTCCTACCAACACCCTCACTCCTCTCCCCCCTACTCTCCCTCCTCCTTCCTTGCCTCCCCCTCCATCCTGTCCTCTAACCTTGCATCTGCCCTTGAGCTTCACCACACCCTCCCACTCATTCAACCAACCCCTCTCTCTTTAAGGCAACCCCACCCTCGCTTCCGCCGTACTGCCTCCGCTTTATCCCGCTCCCTACTTCTCCTCCTCCTCCTCCTCTCATCAGGTAATATTAACCCTAACCCCGGCCCCCCTCGATTTCTTTCTCACCCTAAGAAGAGTTCCTCACGTACCCTATCTAATCTCATCCATATCCCACTCCTTTCCCCACCCACCCTCCCTCACTCACACCAATCATCCATAGATGTTAACCCAAACCCTACCCCCTCCAGAGCTCTGTCTCTGTCTCACTCTAAAAATAGATCCTCACGAATCCTACCTGATAGACACACCCACCTGTACCCTGGCCCCTCTAGATCTCAGTATCATTCTGGGAATAGCTCCCCACGTAACGGCCCCACTAGACCGCCGTCTTACTTTGGAAAGAAATCCTCCCGCAACTTTTCTAACCTTATCCATATCCCTCTCCTTTCTCCCTCCACTCTCCCATTCTCATGTGCCCTATGGAACGCATGCTCGGTCTCTAAGAAACCTGTTCTTACGCATGACCTCTTCATATCTAAAGCGCTACACCTGCTTGCCCTAACTGAGACCTGGCTCCTCCCAGATGATACTGCATCCATTGCTGCTCTCTGCCACGGGGGCTACCAGTTCTCCCATACACCTCGAACCATTGGTCGTGGTGGAGGTGTTGGGCTTCTACTTTCTCCCTCTTGCCAATTCCAACCTCTGCCTCAGTCACACTCCTCTCTCTCTTTCGAAGTCCACTCCATTCGCCTCTTCTCACCACTTCCCCTCCGGGTAGCTGTTATTTACCGCCCACCCGACAAATCCAAATCGACCTTCCTTACCGACTTCGACTCCTGGCTCTCCGCCTTCCTCAATCCCTCTTCCCCCACTCTCATTCTCGGCAACTTTAATATTCACGTTGATAACCCCTCTGATCCCCACGCTTTAAAGTTTCTTGTCCTCACCTCCTCGTTTGACCTACAACTCTGCTCCATTGCCCCCACCCATGTACACGGCCACTGCCTGGACCTGGTACTCTTCTCTAACTCCTCTCCCTCAAACTTCCACAACTCAATCCTTCCTTCATCTGATCATCACCTCTTAACCTTTAATCTTCAGCTTCCACTGTCTCAACCTCATCCTGTCTCCTCCAACCTATTTAGAAATCTTCATAATATTGATCCCTTGACTCTCTCCTCTACCATTTCTCCATCTCTCTCCTCTATTGTGTCCTCCAAGTCCGTCGATGAGGCGGTATCCTCTTATAATGCTGCACTATTCTCTGCTCTTGATACTCTTGCCCCACCCACCTCTCGTCCTGTCAGACGTTCTACCCCCCGGCCCTGGCTTTCACCCATAACCCGCTATTTACGCACATGTGCCCATTCTGCTGAATGCGCCTGGGCCAAATCCCGCTCCTCAGAAGACCTTATTCACTTCAAATTCATGCTCGGCTCCTTCCAGTCAGCCATAGCACTTGCTAAACAAGAATGCTACATCCATCTGACTAACTCCCTCACCTCTGATCCTCACCGCCTCTTTAATACCCTCAATTCTCTCCTCAAGGTGCCCCCACCCCTGGTTCCTCCCTCCCTCTCTGCCCAAACCCTAGCCGATTACTTCCACAACAAAATCCACAAGATCACCCTCCAGAAGAGCGCGGTATATAAGAAAGTTAAATAAATAAATAAATTTCCCACTCCCTCATCTACCTCCCCCTCCCCAATTCTCCTCCCCCATCCATACTTCCTCTGCTACCCTCTCCTCCTTCCCTACGATCTCCAAAGAGGAAACCGCACTCCTCCTCTCTTCCTCCAAACCCACCACCTGTTCCTCTGACCCTATCCCCACCCATCTCTTACATCCCATCTCCCCCACCATTGTTCCATCTATCTCTCATATTCTCAACCTTTCACTCTCCACTGCAACTGTCCCAGTCGACTTCAGACATGCTATTGTCACACCTCTCCTCAAGAAACCCTCACTCGATCCCACCTGCCCTTCTAACTATCGACCCATCTCCCTCCTTCCCTTCATTTCTAAACTACTAGAACGAGCAGTCCACCACCGCTGCCTCGACTTCCTCACCTCCCATGACCTCTTGGACCCACTACAATCAGGCCTCCGGCCCCTACAAATGGCCCTTAAAAAAGTCTGCAACGACTTGCTAAGGGACTCTGTCCTCATCCTTCTCGACCTCTCCGCGGCCTTTGACACTGTTGACCACAATCTTCTCCTTAACGCCCTCTCCTCGCTTGGCTTCAAGGACTCCGTGTTATCCTGGTTCTCCTCCAACCTCTCCCATCGCTCCTTTAGTGTATACTCTGGGGGCTCCTCCTCCTCCCCCATCTCGCTCCATGTTGGTGTTCCGCAGGGATCTGTCTTGGGCCCCCTCCTTTTCTCCCTCTATACCCAATCCCTTGGCACACTTATCTCCTCCCATGGCTTTCAGTACCATCTCTACGCCGATGACTCCCAAATCTACCTCTCTACACCTAATATCTCTCTAGCAATCCAGACCAAGATCTCAGCCTGCCTTTCCGACTTCGCTGCCTGGATGTCCCATCGCCGCTTGAAACTGAACATGGCCAAGACTGAACTCCTCATCTTTCCCCCCAACTCCTCCCCTTCTCTTTTCCCTTTCTCAGTCTCAGTGGATGGATCTACGATCCTCTCTGTTCCCTCAGCCCACAATCTGGGGATTATCTTTGACACCTCTCTCTCCTTCTCCATACACATCCAACTTGTAGCTAATACGTGCCGCTTCTTCCTCTTCAACATTAGCAAAATCCACCCCTTCCTTTCTGAACACACTACCAAAACGCTTATCCACTCCTTAACTTCCTCTCGCCTAGAATACTGTAACCTGCTCCTTGCCGGTCTCCCCACGAATCATCTCCTTCCCCTTCAAAATTATGCTGCTCGACTAATATTCCACCAGTTTTGCCATGCCCACATTATTCCTCTTTTCAAGTCACTTCATTGGCTCCCCATCCAATTCCGCATACAGTTCAAACTTCTCATACTGACCTACAAATGCATTTACTCTGCGGCCCCTCAATACCTCTCATCCCTTATCTCTCCCTACATCCCCTCTCGGCAACTTCACTCCGCTAACAAATTACTTCTATTTAGGCCTTTCACTCGCACAGCTAACTCTTGCCTTTGCTCCTTTCACCTTGCTGCACCCTACGCCTGGAACAACCTACCTATGTCTGTATGCCAGGCACCCTCACTGGCCCTCTTCAAATCCAAGTTGAAAACCCACCTCTTCACTGTTGCCTTCAGATCCTGACTTCCACCCTTATCCTAACCAGATTCCCATCAATCACCTATGATTGAATTACACAGACCATATTATGCTTTGCACCAAACTGACTATCGCTTTGTATTGTTGTATTAGATTGTAAACTCGGATGAGTATTAGATTGTAAGCTCAGATGAGCATGACTCTGAGCAGGGACTGTCTATTATATGTATATCTTTTATATGCATGTCATACCTGTACAGCGCTGCGTGCTCGGCGCTATATAAGTGCTAAATAGTAGTAGTAATTCCAAATAATGCAAAAGGACTACAACAATCAAAAAGCACAAACAAGAATACCATACCAATCTTATCTGTGCTGGGTCCGCTGCTTTTTAACATATTCATAAATGACCTGGAAATGGGAATAACGAGTGAGGTTATCAAATTTGCAGATGACATAAAACTATTCAAAGTTGTTAAAACCCATGAGGATTGTAGAAAATTGCAAGAGGATCTTGATAAATTGGAAGACAAGGCATCCAAATGGCAGATAAAATTTAATGTGGACAAATGCAAAGTTATGCACCTAGGAAAGAAAAACTCAAACTATGGTTACACGATGCAAAGCTGCATATTAGGAACCACTACCCAGGAAAAATATTTAGGCATCATCATGGATAACATGTTAAAACCCTCCGTCCAGTGTGCAGCGGTGTCCATGAGAGCAAATAGAATGCTAGGTATCATAAGGAAAGGAATGGAGAACAAAACAAAGGATATTATAATGCTTCTGTATCGTTCCATGGTGCGACCACACCTTGAATATTGTGTGCAATTCTGTTGCCGTATCTTAAAAAGGATATAGCATTATTAGAAAAGGTACTGAAAAGAGCCACCAAAATGGTAAAGGGGATGGAAGGATGCCCCTATGAAGAGAGGCTAAAAGGGTTAGGGCTCTTCAACCTTGAAGAGATGGCTGAGGGGAGATATGATAGAGGTCTATAAATTAATGAATGGAGTGGAATGGGTAAATGTACATCGATTGTTTACGCCATCAAAATATAGAAAGACTAGGGAGCATGCAATGAAGCTACAGGGCAACCTATTTCAGGCTAATAAGAGAACGTTTTTTTTCACTCAATGTGTAATCAAACTCTGGAATTTGCCTCCGGAGGATGTAGTAAAATCCGTTAGTGTAGCCGGGTTTAAAAAAGGTTTGGACAAGTTCCTGGAGGAAAGGTCCATAAACCATAATTAAAGTGGACCCAGAATATTCACTGCTTACCGCAATACAAACACTGTGGAACCTGTTTCTTTTGGGGAAACTGTTAGGTACTTGTGACCTAGATTGGCCACTGTTGGAAACAGGATACTGGGCTTGATGGATCTTGGTCCGATCCAGTATGACATATCTTATGTTCTTAAAATACTGCAACAAGCCTAGAGAACTATTGAAATCGTCCGCACCCTAACAAAAGATCCATCCCACAAAGAAGATATGATTCATCCTCAAATCTTTGCAGATTTCCTCATCAACAAGAACAAACCACCCCTGAGGGCATCCCTAAATACCTCCAGCACCTCAAATATAGGACCCAATGACACACACACATGGTGCGAATTCCATATCCCCACTACGGAGCAAATCCTCCACACTGTCACTGCCCTAAACACCAGTACTGCACCCTCTGACCCCTGCCTGGTAAAGTGGATCAAATCAGTCAAGGAAGAGGTTGTCAACTATATCCATAACATCATAAGCTCGTCTCTGTCTTAAGGCTCTCCGTGTAGCTCCATGTCATTAGGGAAAGGCTGAGCTAATCCTGGTTTACTCTTATTGCATGCAGGGCCCTGCAGTTCCACTTTCACAAGAACCAGAAACTAAAATTCCATAGATGGAATGGGTGAAAAACCAAGACTAGCCAAGCCTCTCCCTCCATCTCCAGATTTTAAACAGTCTTCCTTCCCCCATACCTCGTCCTCCTCTCATTTCAAACTTGCCTTCTCTCCTTTCAGTTATTTTTACTGATTCCTTTTCTCCCTTTTAGTTCTTCTCCTTTTTTCCACTCTGCAGTTCTCAATCTTCATCATCATTCTAACGAGCTCTCGTCCTCCCTAAAGCACAGCAGTGGCACTTAGTGAACACAGGGCCAGTGAACCATAGAATTACCCTTTCATTGGGTTATATAACATGAAGATGATCACTCACCTGTAGAAATAGCATATACATGCATATATCAAGGTTGCCCACTTAGTGCTATTTTCTAAAGGGGATAATTTGCACGTACATAGACCACCGTGCGGAGATGCATTTACAAAAAGGTTGCATTCAGGGAAAGACTTTTAAATAGTCATGTGCCATGTTTTCAGTGACTCCATTGGCTCTGTGTGACAGTAGGACATTCCTGGCGATCCCCATGTAGCCACATTGCATTCCTTTCTTGCTGTAAGCTCCTCATATTGGTACTGCTTGCTGCCATATGTTCCTTTGTGAACTCCATGCTGCCCTGATTATCTTTCATCTTATGGGCCAGGCTCCAGGAAAAGGCCAAGGATAAAGCGTGGCCATCTATGAATCATGTACCCATGTAGGATAGTAGGTCGATGTAGGATCTTAGCATTGCCAGGGCCCAAAAACCATGCCTATGTTTTATAAAAACCCTCTATGCTTTCCTTCCCTATTGCTTTCCTGCAGCCTCTAGTGAATTGTCCAATAAGGTGTGCCCAGGCTTGCAGGGGGCCTGCAGGTTCCTTTGCTGGCCTGTGATGGGGAGAAGTGGACCTCACACCTGCCATCAGGAAGATATTAACATCCCCAAAATGCCCAAGATGCCATTTCTAGCCCAAAGTATCACTTGCATGTCAGTGTGCATATCACATAAAACGTACATGCACTCCCCCAAACAGAGTCAGATGGTCAGTCGCTGTCAACACACTGAGAATCCCCAGCAAAATCACAAAGTGCTCTCAAGCAACAAGAAACAGAGCCTTTGTGCACTATGCACCCTCATGCTGGAATGCCCTCCCGCTCTCCATCCGATCCATCACTGACATCACCCAATTCAAGAAGGCCCTGAAACACTACCTCTTCCTCCAGCACTACTCTCATAAAGGGGACACGCCACAACCAGGCACACTCAACCACCAGGACAGCCCCCCCCCCCAATACACCCACAATACACAGACCCAGCCCGGCAAAGCAGCACTAACAGACACCCTCCTGGTATATACTTGTAAATAGTCACCTAATTGTGTAAATAGTGGCCAAGCAGCCCCGGTCGCCTCCGCTCCTCAGTGGCCGGACTGCGTAGCCTGCATATAATTACCTAGAGGAGCTGACACACTGCCTAGCTGTGTAGCCTGTACATAGTTACCCCAGTTAACCCAAGTTGCAAATCCTGTTCATTGTAAGTACAATACCAGCTCGGCCTGGACTGTACACATTTGTTGCAATTGTAAACTGAGCTGATTTTAAAAAGCGCGGTATAGAAAAAAAACTTTAAATAAATCAATCAATCTGCATGTATATATTTGTCTGCAGGTACTTTCTGCCAGTTCCTGTGTACTTGTTGAGGGAGGGGGTAGAAAGATGTATACTTTATAAACTGTGTGACCCCCTTTTGTACGATTTATAAATTGTTTTATTAGATACACATTTAGGCAACTATTTTTGAGACACACACATCTTCCTACTTGACCGATTTAACATTCTTCCCCTTCTGTGTCAATGGAGGCTTCCTCACCTATTTTTCTGATAGAAGCAGTCCAGTTGCTGCATTGTATGGACTGAAGTATGGAAAATTATTGGTAGCAAAAACTAAGTGTGGACACCGAAGTCAACTGGAGTCTATGGATGGTGATACTTCCTAAAGGACCAATAGAAAAGCTGTTGTCATATGATTTTTTGAGACCACATAGGTCAGTTCTCTAGATAGAGTGACTGATGATCTCTTTTGCTTAAATTTTCACATTAAAACTTATAAAACTTATCATAAATGACCAAATAATTTTTCATTCTTGTTTGTGAGAATAAAAGGTGTGTGCTAAATCTGCCTCCCCCCCCCCATCTCTGTTCTTGTTTTCCCTACACCGTGTACTAATGGATGTTGGTCTTTCCTTTGTTCTTTCTCTCCGTTTCATATACTGTAACCCTCCCCAACAATTTTCTGATTGCTGATTAAGTCTTGCCACAGACACTGTATTCAGTGAGCTGATCTTGTAAAACCCAGCTGGCATCCTAAGAGACCAGCTGGGAGCACAGTAGGCATACAGTGCTATGCAACATCCTCACCTTCTGTTTTCCCCTTGGAAGAACGGTACCGCTATCTACATCTTTGTGGCTCTGAGACTGACTTAAAAGCAAGAGTATAGATTAGCAGCCTACAGATGAATCTATAACACTATGGCCCACTTGATTAAGCATTTTTCCTCTAGACGTAAGATGGGAAAACAGCTTTAGGACATTATTGCCTTAGGATGAATCTATAGGAGGCAGAAGGAATAGCAGCAGATTATTATTATTAGATTGTTTCTCATGGGTTATGCTTCAGATGTTAATAAAGCTAAGAGCTCTCTATTCACTGGCAGTAGGAGTGGCTCAGTGGTAGGGACAGGTTACCTCAGGCTGGAAAGCTGGGGGTTCAATGCCCACATGGGGACAAGCAACCTCAGGCTGGAGGGACTGGGGTCTCTAGTCCCACGGCCACTCCTTGTGGCCTTGGGCAAGCCACTTAACCCTCCTTTGCCTCAGGTACACTCAGATTGTGAGCCCTTAAGGGACAAGGGAATAAAAAGTACCTGTTAGTATACATGTAAACTGCACTGATTCTAAAGAGTGCAGTATAAAAAAGAAATAAATAAATAATTGGGACAAGAGTGGTTGCTGGTAGAGTTTAGAAGGTAAGAGGAAGACATGTGGGATTCATTGGTTGCATAAGATGTTAGAGAAAAGCATAAGGTGGGGGGGGGATATTTGAAGCAGTTTAATTGGTTAGCCATGCTGCTGAATATCCCTCACTACTTGCTTTGTATACCCTGAGGCTAACTGCATAGGTTTGGGGCATAGTGGGGGTGGCACCGGAGGTTAGCTGGTTAGCAGCGATATTGAGCCGCTAGCTGGTCAACCCTAACCAGCTAAAGTTAGGCCATAAAAAAACTGGCCTGACTTTAGCCAGTTTAGCTATCCTGCCAGCAGATGAATATCTCCACTGACAGGATAGCTAATTCTCTATCAGGCCAAACCAGATGTTCAATGCTGGTGGCCAGATGTGATCCTGGCATGGACTACCCCTATTAAAATTAAAGTGGTGACAGCCAGCCGCTTTACTCGTGCTGGCTGCCACCATGGAAAATGTCCCCCAAGTTGCTTATTAAGTTGGGAGATGAGGTTTTGTACAGTCCACTCCTATCACAGCAAGAACTGAGGACCTCACAGAGGAAGTATAACATAAAACTCAGCAGCAGCTGCAGCTAGTGAAATGCTGCGTATCTGAGAGGGAGAGGATAACGTTTTCTTCTCAAGTGTTGCTGAGTACCTACACGTAATGATCCCATTGTATAAAATCTATACCAAATCTCAGCAAGACAACACTGCAACTGAAGTATGGTAGGAAATAAAAGGAAGAATACATACTGGCCGCTCATCGCCCACTATAACAAGGTGCCTACCTGTAGCTTACGCACTAGAGATGGTGATAGTAATAGTGCTAACACTATAACACTAACACTACAGAGGAAGGTAATACTCTTGCTGCAGCTAAAGGCCATGGTGAATTTGTTCATGAAGACACTGCAGTCAGGGCTGGCATGACCATTGGGCAAACGGCAGTCACTAGAGTGAGGCCAGCACATTGTCACTGCTGCTGCCCCTCTCTGCGACCTGCAGCGACGGCAGTGAATTCAAACAGTCTCACAGTACTTGCCTAAATCTCCAGCCTGTGGGGCTGTTTGTACTCCCGCTCTCTCCGATGCTGACTCCATATTTGTATGGGAGCGGAAGCAGCTGAATCAGTTTGAATATGCATCCAGAAGCGTAGTCAGCACAGCTGAAACTTGCTCCCAAAATCTCTTGATCTCTGGTCAGTGCCAAAACATATGGCCCAAATGGGTTGCCTCCACCTCACACTTTGGGCAGGTGCCCCATTTACACAAGATCTGCTCGAAAAGCACACCAAGAGGACACATAGGCCCTCATTAAAAATGTATATTGGGATTCTCACATTAACGTTCCCACTGACAGACCAGGAAGATTCTTAAAATTGCTCCAAAGGAGATCCATGGTTATTTCAAACTGTAGATTGTGTTTCCATTGGTAAGCTGGCCTATGAAAATCAAGACTCCCCTCCCCCCAATCCCAAGGATTACGATGGAAAGCAGACAGTTTAAATCAAGCCTCCACTCTAGGCACAGACAGGTATCTGGTGACTCCATAATAGCGCCACTGAGGTTAGCCACTTGCAACATGTAAATAAAATGTCACACCTGCAAATGCGCACAAAATCCTTTATAGGAGAGGTGAATCTCCTCGACTAACTCTCAAAAGGACTTACGGGTGCCCTCGTTAGAGATCAAATTTCCTAAGCATCGCAATACCCCAGCTTGCCATCTTACAAAAAGAGCACCATCCATACTTGAAGGGAATCAGAGGGGGTATATAAATATCTAGTAATAGAGGAAAGAGTAACAATCATGCATAAATTTCTGATAGAAAAGAATATTACAGGAGATTAAAACTGATATTGCAAAGTGCTTTAACATCACGGATGAAGGCTTAAGCCATTAATCAGGTAGCAATTCCTGTATTCTCGTACAGTTTTGGAATTGTAGACTGGCTTCTTAAAGAGAATGAAAAATAGATGTTGAATAAGAAAACTCCTCCATGCTGATAAGGTAATCTGTAAGACCATACATTCCCCAAGCTGAAGGAAGAATGGGCCTCATAGAAATAGATTATACATAGAGGGGTTGGCTGCTGTGATTGTTGGAAATTGGTGATGGGAGAAATAAATAGCAATGGGGGATTTTATGGAAGGAATGGGTACTATTAATTCAGTTTGGAGTTTTAGAAGATATTCCTGGTGGGGTTGTAATATATATAGGCACTGTGAGTTTGGGCGGGGTGGGGGCTTAGGAGGATTTCAGTAGGTGCTTTTGGAGATGAAAGGAGGGGTGCGAGAATGGAAATTGTTAAATGGTGTTCTATGAAATGTTGCTTCAACAATCACAGTTAAAAATGCAAACCAGTGCAAGTGAACTAAAACATAAGAAAAAAACCACTGAAATAACATTTCCTTCCATTATTAGTTAATTGTGGAGGAGTAGCCTAGTGGTTACAGCAACTGTCTAGTACCCAGAAGATCAATTCCCACTGGCACTCCTTGTGACCTTGGGCAAGTCACTTTACCCTCCATTGCCTCAGAAGAAAAGGCCTGACAATCTACTTCCGGTAATACATAGCCAAGAAAACCCAGAGGCAGCTAGCTGGGTCACCAGGAGTCAGCACTGACTTGAAGGCACAAAAAAAAAATTAATAGGGGAAAATATGGACTTCAGATTGCATTCACCTTAAAGAGTTTAACCATGAGTTACTTCTATTGGAGTTATCTAAGGTTACCGGGACTGCTTCCTCACTGGTTCAAAAACCCCCCTTTTTGAAAATTATTTTCATCAGCATTTCAACATGTAAATAGTCAAAAATGTCTTTGCATTTTTAACTGTACAACATACACCCTAATCCAAATAGCTACTTATCTTATTATTCCACCAAGCAGCACACTTGAGGGGCCTGCATTTCACTAAACACTCACTGCTTCAGGAGTATATCATGATACTCATTGGGTGTATTTATGGCCGACTACACATTGTTTTATGTGGGTCACTGCCAGCAGCTCTGGGTTGCCCGCAGCAAATTAAGTAGTAGTTGACCATAAATGTTGCATCAGCGCTGAGACCAAAGTATTTGTGGGAGTGATTGCAAGCATATAGGCTGAGAAGGACTTTATGTTCAGAAGGAAAGAATTTGTTAGTAATTTCAGACAGAAAGATCATGAGATTGGAGAAGTGGAGAAAGAGGGCCTTCAGGACTCTTGTACCTGAACTCTGGAATATATTTCCAGAAACCTTACATGAAGATATCTTACTATCAATATTTAAGAAGGGATTAAAATTATATCTGTTTCCTTAGATAAACTCTGGTGGGGTTGTTTTTTTTTTATATTAACATTGGTTACATTTTAGAATAATGGGGGTTTTATCGAGTTTTAGATAGGGAATTGATACATTTCTTCTGTTAATTTTTGGTTTTAATTTTTTAATTTCTTGTTAAGCATCTTGATTGGCTTTTCCAAGAAAAGGATATATAAAGTTTTATAAATAAATAACTAAATTTAATAGACCTCTAGGCCTATTTAATAGCATTGTCAGAACCAAATACACAAAACATGCTGAAATATGCAAGAAAATGTTCAGAATCCATCTCCATCATTAAATAAGGTAAAACTTTATGATGAGTAGAATAAATGAATGAGGATCCACCAGTGGACATAGCAAAGGAAGCAACAGAATTTGCAAAACAAGAAAAAATGTTTTAAAGAATTAGATCAGCAAATGAGTTAAAACACGTGGGAATTGTACAAATACAGTGGGAAATACAAAGTGCTACTCTAGGAACCATTAATCAATCTAAACCAGACACATGAGTGGTTAAGGGGAGATGAACTGAAATCTAAGGATGAGAGATTGATTGTTGCAGCCCAGGACAGTGGATTATGGATGAGATGGTTCACAGCAAGGACAGAAAAAAACTGGGAAAACAGACGTAGATAGATTCTGTAAGGAAGAGCTGGAAATGATGACTTATCTCGTAGATGGCTATGAAGTTCTGATGGGAGAAAATTTCTATACTGAAAGGAACAATAAGTTGGCATACCTCATCCACTGGGAACTTCGTAAACATTACATTGTTGTACCTGAAAATCATTGTGATCACGCCCCTAAGAGAATTATGGAAAATGAAGAGGTTATGATCATCTAGAACATTTCCATTCCAACCTATAAAAAGCTTGAGGAAAGAGAACCAGACATCATGGTAAAGTAGAAAAACAGAAGAACAACATTGGTGATAGAGGTCACCAATGCTAAGTACTATTCTAATTACACTGGTTAACATTGAAATCGTTACTGACTTTAAAAGACCCTAATCTGTAGTATCTTTTTGAGCTGAACACGAATATAACATTAAAAAAATTTTATTGGCTCTCGTTTTGAAGATATTGCATGTAGTTCATTTTTGACGTTTCACCGTGTAAATTTATCCAGTAGGACATCAACAACATCCCAAATAAGCCTTGAATGATGTAATATTGCATCACATTGCATAATACCAGCATGCACACATCATCCAGATTTGATTGCATCATTTTCTGATGCAATGCAATACTACTGCCAGACGGCTGCTGAAGCCATCTTTACGTCAGCAGTGTACTATACGCAATCGGAAAGGAAAGCAATCTGGTATTCTGTTCTGATATTGAAAGCCTCATGAATGCCTTAAAAATCACTTATGACCCACAAGACTGGAGACTATTTATAGACTCTTCGAAACTGAGTCTGAAGGCTGTGCTTTTAAACAATGGAAACCGTCTTTCATCTATTCCAGTAGTGCATGCCGTCCACATAAAAGAGACTTACGATAACTTAAAGCATCTACTGACTTCCATTAACTATAACAAGTACAGCTGGCACCTCTGTGGTGACTTGAAGGTAGTTGCTCTTTTAATGGGACTGCAGAAGGGATATATAAAATACATGTGTTTCTTATGTGAGTGGGATAGTCGAGCAAGGGATTGGCACTACTTGCGGAAGGAATGGAATCGCAGACAGAATGTAACAGTTGGAAAGAAGAATATCCAGCACCCAGCTCTGGTTGAGGCTCACAAAATCCTGCTACCACTCCTTCACATCAAACTAGGTCTGATGAAAAACTTAGTGAAAGCCATGGACCGCACTTTGCCAGCTTTCCGATACCTGCATGAAAAATTCCCTCGACTCAGCGAAGCAAAGATTAAAGACGGAGTTTTTGTGGGTCCTCAGATTCGAGAGCTCTTCAAAGTTGACCGGTTCAACAACTTGCTGCAGGGTGATGCGAAACAAGCATGGAATGCTTTTCGCCTAGTGTCAACAAACTTTCTCGGGAATGTTAGGGCAGAAAACTACAAGGAATTAGTAGAAGGCATGCTGATGCAGTATCAGAAACTTGGCTGCAATATGTCTCTAAAGATCCATTTCCTTGATTCCCATCTCAATTTCTTTCCTGACAACTGTGGTATGGTTAGTGATGAACAGGGCAAATGTTTTCACCAGGATATCGCAATGATGGAGCAAAAATACCAGGGAAAATGGTCCACTACAATGCTGGCTGACTACTGCTGGACACTCCCCAGAGAAGCTCCCGAACAGCTGTACAAGAGACAGGCGAAAAAATCGAAGAAGTAGTCTATGACTTGGTTTTTTACAAGTGTTAACTGAAGGCCTATTATATTTACTATTGACATGCATTTTGTGATGTAAACATTAATTCTTGTAGATTACAAAAAAACTAGAGCCAACTTTGCAATTTCACTGTCAGATTTGTGTTCAGCTTATAAAAATTGATAAGAAATTACTATTTTTATTTCAGTAACATGACTTTTGTAAAAATTTGTTGACCAGTCTTATAAAGTTCTGACGCTCAAGGGTGTAAAACTCATGCAACAGTAATAAACTCTCAAGCAATAGAAGCCACCTTAACTAGTGCTATATACACAAAATATATTATGAAAAAATGGGAAACCATTAAGTTTTATCATCAGTTCCCAAAACTGCTAAAACATTAAATGTATTATAAAAGTCTTAAAATTTTATCTAAATGTATATAGTATGTGGATTCATCCAATATCTGACATGAATTCATGTTTCAAGGAGATAAAACTTTTCACTCCTCTGCTTCAGGGAATCATCCATCTATAGCGATCATGTTTCCAAAAATTGCTGTGGATGAATGATGCCCTGAGGCAGTGGAGTGAAAAGTTTTACCTCCTTGAAACATGAATTCATATTGGATATTGGATGTATCCACATACTACATTTAGATAAGTTTTAAAAAATTTTGTAATAAATTTTAATGTTTTAGCAGTTTTGGGAACTGATGATGAAACTTAACGGGTTCCCATTTTTCATAATATTTATCTCCAGGAACAAGCAGGAATGTAGTCTTCACATATGGGTATCGGTACCGACGGATCCTGCGCGGGAATACTCCCCAGCGTCCAATTGAAACGCTTTTGGGAGCATCCCTTAGCACATGCGCGCTGCCTTCCCGCCTTTCCAACTGTCCCTCTTCAGTTCTTCGTTTTCCGTGGAGCCGACAGGTCACATACCCTGTCACCGCAGAAAATTTCTTCTTTAAACTTTTCTTGTTGTCGCGCCTGCCTCCGCTCGACGCCTACCGGTACCGCCGGTTCTCTTTTCTCCTTCTTTTCAAAAACAAAAACAAATACTTCTGAAGTGTTTCTCTTAAGAAACTTTTTCTTTTTGGTGCTAGGCGCCATTTTGGGCATTAGGCCCCATTTTCCTGAAGAATGGAAAAACCAGCTAGTGGTTTTAAAAAATGTACTAAGTGTGGTGGTACCATTTCCGTCATCGACACCCATGACTGGTGTCTCAAATGTTTAGGCTCTGACCATTCTCCATCGGAGTGTTCCTCTTGTATGGGGATGACTAAAAGAGGAAGACAGAATCGGGCTGCAAAGCTCGCTACCCTCTTTTCTTCATATGCGATGTCCATTGCATCGACGTCTTCCAGAGCCTCGTCTTCCTCCCATGGATCTCAGGTAACTAAACATAAGAGACGGTCCTCAAAGGGTAGATCTCCTTCCAAGCATCGAGAAGCCATTGGCATTGCCCCTGAGGAAACTATACCGGCAAAACAGCCCCGGCGAGAGGCTTCGGCCTCCAAAGCACTAACAGGGCTCAGCAGAACTACTGATGCCATGCTCAGGGGTTCTGGCTGCTTCTACTGGTACCGACACCCAGGCATCGGCAGCGTCGATAGACCAGAGATTCCTCGCTATCGAATGCAGTCTTGCAGCTCTCCTTACAGCTGCGGTACCGTTGACATCACTACCGATGGTTCAATGGGCACCGGTACCGATACCATTACCAGCACCGATGGTACCGGCCCCGGTGGGAATTCTGCCCATGCTGACTTTTTTGGGCATCGACAGATTGGTACTGGACCAACTCGGTGCCGACTTCGATCGATACCGATACTGTGCTTTGCATGAACATCGGGATCAGAGATGCTTCGAATCTTCCGATTCTGATGACTCGGATAACTCGGTCGGTACCAGAGTACTTCTTCCGGAAGACTCCTCTTCTCCTCAACGCAGAATGTCTCCTCCGGAGGACATGTCTTTTCAAGATTTTATTCGTGATGTGGCCCGAGGCCTATCAATCATGGTAGCTCCTTAAAAAAGAACCTAGAGCAAAGGAATTGGAAATACTCCAATACCCTAAGGCTCCCAAAGAGGCAGCTACCCTGCCCGTTCATGAAATTCTTCATGATTTGATGCTCAGTATGTGGGGAAACACCTCTGACCACATCTCCTCATTCTAGGAGACTTGATACCATGTATCGAGTTCCACCATGTCCTGGTTTTCAAAAGACTCAGCTGCCACACCATTCAATGGTAGTGGAAGCAGTCACGCGTAAGATATTTTATATATGGGAATGTTCTTCAAAGAAGTCACAGGAGACTTGGAGCTTATGAGCCCCCTTCTCCCTGATGACAAACGAGAAGACTTCCTTACTCTTGTCAAGCATGCTCAAAACGTTTCCAAGTTTGTAAATCATGCAGCCTTTGAATGCTTTGAATGCATCAGCAGAACTTCTGCTATTGCCATTGGTGCACGTCGGATTGCCTGGCTTCAGGCATCAGACTTGGAGACTTGGGTACAGGGCAAATTAGGAAACATCCCTTGCACAGGAGAAAATCTCTTTAGCAAGAATTGGCAGGAAAAGGCTAATGAGATAGATATTGACAATCTCACTTTAGACCAGCGGTTCTCAACCTGTGGGTCGCAATTCACCACAGGATTTAGCGGGGGTCACCTCACTCCGCCTTTAAAAAAAAAAAAAAAGCGCACAAGTTGCTGTCGCTGCTGAGTCCACTTCTCGGCAGTGGCAAACTCACAGACTCCAATCTTCTGCAGCCACGGCTCCCTGTCTCTTAGGGAACTGCGGCTATGCCTGCAAAACCATTGCGGAGCCTTCCTGCCTCTCGATGGGCTCCGTGCAGCATTGTCCCGCCTCCAAAGGAAGTTGTTTACCACTTCCTTTGGAGGTGGGACAATGCTGCACGGAGCCCGTTTAGAGACAGAAAGGCTCCGCAACGGTTTTACAGGCATAGCCATGGTTCCCTAAGAGACAGGAAGCCGCGGCTGCAGAAAAAGGAGGCAGATATGGGGAGAGGTGGAGTTGGCAACCTGCAATGGGGGGGAGGGGGACTGATATGGAGGAAGGGAGGGGCTGACATGGACAGAGGGGGGCTGACATGGAGGGAGGGAGGGGGCTGATATGGATGGAGGGAGAGGGCTGATATGGATGGATGGGTGGATGGAGAGAGGGGGGCTGACATGGACAGGGGAGGCTAACAAGGAGAGGGGCGGGCTGACAAGGAGAGGGGGGCTGACATGGAGGGAGGGAGGGGGCTGATATGGACAGAGGGGGGCTGATATGGATGGATGGAGGGGGGCTGACATGGACAAGGGGGGCTGACATGGAGAGAGAGGGGGCTGACATGGAGAGAGGGAGGGGGCTGACATGGACAAGGGGGGGCTGACATGGAGAGAGGGGGGTTGACATGGAGGGAGGGAGGGAAGGGGGCGGACTTGGATGGATGGATGGATGGAGGGAGGGAGCGGTGCTGACATGGACATAGGGGGGCTGACATGGAGGGAGGGAGGGAGGGCTGACATGGACAGAGGGGGGCCTGACATGGAGGGGTGGATGGAGGGAGGGGGCTGACATGGACAGGGGGGGGTGACATGGAGGGAGGGGGGCTGACATGGATGGATGGATGGAGGGAGGGAGAGGGGGCTGACATGGACAGAATGGGGCTGACATGGAGGGAGGGAGGGGGGCTGACATGGACAAAGGGAAGAGACGGGGGGATGTACTGGACAGACGGGGATAAATGCTGGACAAAGGGGAGAGACAGTGCGGGTTAGGATTATAATGGGCAGATGGGGGGGCTAGGACTGGTAATGGGTTGATTAGGAAAGGCTAGTACTGGGAAATGACTGATCAAGGGGGGTAGGGACTGGTAATGTGCTGATAGGGGTAGGACTGGTAATGGACTGATGGGGGGCTAGCATTGGAAATGAGCTGATCAGGGAGGTTAGGACTGGAAATGGGCTGATTAGAGGAGGCTAGGACTGGTAATGGGCTGATGGGGGGGGGGTAGGACTGGTAATGGGCTGATTAGGGGAGCCTAGCACTGGTAATGGGGTTGAGGAGGGACTAGCACTGGAAATGAGCTGATTAGGGGAGGCTAGCACTGGTAATGGGGTTCAGGAGGGACTAGCACTGGAAATGAGCTGATTAGGGAAGGCTAGGACTGGTAATGAGCTGATGGGGGGGGGTAGGAGTGGTATTGGGCTGATTACGGGAGGCTAGCACTGGTAATGAGGTTGAGGGGGGACTAGCACTGGAAGTGAGCTGATTGGGGGGCTTTGACTGGGAATGGGCTGATTGTGGGGAGGGGAGGATAGAGTTGCTGGCCCTGGAAGAAAACTGGGGGCTAAGGCTACAAATGGGCTGATACAAGGGGATGGGAGAATGGAACTGGAAGGGAGTGGATTTGAGAGGGGCTGCCATGGTATTTGTACTAGAAGGGACTGGTCAGTGGGGAAGGAGGGGGACTGGAAGGGAATGGACACCAGTGGCAGTCATGGGAATGCAAGTTGACATTGGAAGGTACTGAGAGTGAGGACTGGAAAGGGGCTGATAGTGGGGAGGATTACTGGGACTAGAAATAGGCTGATGGAAAGAAGTGAAGAAAACGAAAGAAGAGATAAGAAATGGCAGATGGACCATAGACCACAGAAAGAGAGCTAAGAGAAGACAGGAAAGCAGAAGCCTCAGATCGGGACCAGCATGATCAGAGAATAAATTGGTCAGACAACAAAGGTATGAAATAAAATTATTTTTTCTATTAGTGATTTGACTACAAAATCATCATAATTTTGAAATCAAATATTGTTACTTGTTATTGTGATTAATTATTGTGGTTTAAATAAGTAAATTTTATAAATAAGAACATATTGCAAAGGCCTATAATATATTAATAATTCAACAAATGATTACAGCGACAATGCGTTACCGGTAAAGGAAGAGAGACGCATTTGATTTTATCATTGGGGGTCACCACAAGTTGACCAATGGTAAAAGGGGTCACGGTACAAAAAAGGTTGAGAACCACTGCTTTAGACAAATTGTCAAAATCTACAGCCACTCCAGCCAAAAAGAAACCCTATAAAAACCCTTTTTCAGCAAAAAAAGAGGAAGTTTTATCCATCCTATACCCAGCAAGGGCAAGCTCAGGGTCAAGTTGCCCAAAAGGGACAACAGCAACAATCCAGACAACAAAAGAAGCCAAAAGGCCCGAGAGCTCAATCAGCTCCACAGGCTCAGCCCCCTCAAGGGCTTTGACTCCTTCCTAGAGAGCTTAGCTTTCCTGCCTCTGAAGGGTCCAGAACCCTAAACATTCCAGGCAGGTTGTGTCATTTTGTCAACAGATGGCACCAAATAACAGCAGAAAATTGGACTCTGTCTATTGTAGGGGAGGGGTACAAGCTTCATTTTCACAGCATGCCCCCTCCTACAATCGTAAGACAGTTCAATTCCCAAACCTCTCCAGACAATCTACCGGATCAAGAGGTCTCAACACTCCTTGCTCAGGAAGCAATAGAAGAAGTGCCCATTCCCCAACAGGGTACAGGATTCTACTCCCTCTATTTTCTTATTCCAAAGAAAACAGGAGGACACAGACCCATTCTAGACCTCAGAGAATTGAACAAATATCTGTTCCGAGAAAAGTTTAAAATGATTTCTCTGGGAACTCTTCTGCCATACTTTCAAAGTCAGGATTGGCTTTGCTCTCTAGATCTAAAGGATGCATATACTCATATTCTGATCCATCCAGATCACAGGAAATTCTTACGATTCCTTTTCAAGGGAAAACACCTCCAATACAGGGTTCTTCCTTTCGGTCTGGCTTTGGCACCAAGAGTATTCACGAAATGCATGGCAGTAGTAGCTGCATTCCTGCGAACCCTAGGGATATTCGTCTTCCCTTACTTGGACGACTGGCTCATTCGAGCCCCCATGATTCCAGAATCCAGCTCTGCACTGTCTCGCACAATGCGAATTCTCCAATACTTGGGATTGGTCATTAACTTCCCAAAATCCCAACTTGTTCCTTCTCAAACCCTGGAGTTCATAGGAGCTTGTTTAGATACCAGTCAAGGGCTTTCCTCCCACAGCCCCGCTGTCTTTGCATAATGCAACTAGCTTCTCAAGCAGCGGGAAAGTCCTCCCTAACTGCTCGAGAACTACTGCAATTACTGGGACATATGGCATCCACAATTCATGTAGTTCCCTATGCTCACCTCCACATGTGAGCAGCCCAGTGGACACTATCCACACAATGGACACAGGCCACAGGATGTCTGTCGTACAAGATATCAAACTCACAATGACTGATCTTGTCCCCACAATGGTGGCAATCACTGGAGAATCTTTTAGTGGGGTCTCCTTTCCAACAACCCCCATTCCAGGCCACCCTAACAACAGATGCATCACATGTTGGATGGGGAGCACACCTGCACCATCTCTCCGCCCAGGGTACCTGGACTCCACAAGAGGCTTGTCTTCACATAAACCTCCTAGAACTCAGAGCAATCTATCTAGCTCTTCGAGTATTCCATGCCCAGCTCAGCTACAAGACAGTCCTAGTCCAAACGGACAATCAAGCAGCCATGTTCTATGTGAACAAGCAGGGCGGAACAGGCTCTCTGTCGTTATGTAACGAAGCTTGTGATAAGGAAGCTTATCATAGCTCAGGAAGGAGCTATAGAAAAGGTGAAGTGACTCTGAACAAGCAACCTGTCAGTTCTGGTAGAAATAAGAAAACAGAATTTTCCCATAAAAGACTACCAGTCCCAGAATGCACCAGGTTTCCACCAGCCATTAGAGGAGCTGAAGTGGGGAAACATGTGTTCAATCAGGAGGGCTATGAGGTAATCCCTAAGCACTCATCTCAAAGGGCAGGGCCTGATTCAGCACAGCTGCGCTGTGCTAGGATGGAGCACTCATTAAAGCAGAATAAAGGTAGAGTTTATTCTACAGAGAATTATCCTCATCCTCAGAATCATTCTCAGTTTCTTGGAGATTCTCATCTTGGACAGCTTCATCATCTGGAGGATCATCAGAAGCAGAAGCCAGAGCGGACGGACAGAAAGGGCAAGAAACCCTTTGGAAGAAAGAAGAGAAAAGCATTTGGAAGGTCTAAAGGAGTCCAGAGCAGTACGTATACTGGGAGACATTCAAAAGGCCAGCATACACCATTGGACTGGGGAAAGCCAGAAGAATGGTGCTGCAGGGCTAGGAATCTCCAGACAGTACCTGTGAGGGAGACGGCTGCACGTGGAAGGGACCCTAAGACCCGTGCCAGAAGGTATGTGAAGAGAGATCCAGGGATCTGGATTGGAAGGCTGGACATAAGAACTGGACTACATACTGGCCAGGCTATTTAGAGAGGAACTCTAACAGCAATGGAAGCTCAGGTATGAACACTGATCTATGCCCTAGCTATAACCTTGAAAGACAGCAGGGAAACAAGTATTCTCCTGAAAGTGCTCCATTGAGAAATTCCTCTGTGCCAATCCCTGATATTGAACCCATGATTGTTGAAGAAGGGGAAGGAGGAGTCTTAGATATAGGCTGTGAATACATGGATTGCTCTCTGTCTAAACTCCTTTGGTAATTTACTGTTACAAAGTACAGCAACCATCACAAAGAAATACAAACTTGTTCTTTAATCTACTCAGAAAAGCTCCTGAGTAGGATTTTGGGCCACGCAGTAGAAAGCAAGCCAGCTAAGGGGTTTCAGCTGGATAACTGCTAGCAATTGAGCCTTACCTAATTGCTTGTGAGCTCTGAGGGAATCACTTCTGAGTCTATGTGTGAAGATATAAGAAGTTAACCTGAAAAGAACAGTTTTTCCCTTCTTTGTGGGTTTTGCTTGTTGTTTGAAACACTGCTAAGAAAATATTAGCTAAAGCCTACAGAAAAGACCAGTTTGTTACCAACCAGGTCTTTATTCTTTTGCTTTGATTGCCTGACAAGTTCAACTGTTGCTTTCCTGATTTTGTTTTTCTAAATTTAACACTGAAAGCAAGTATCCTTTTTTTATGTGCTACCAAGCATATCTGTGTTGGGAGAAATAACCCCATAAATAAATATCTTATTGGCTTTACACTCAAGCACAACTAATTATTGTGAGCAGCTGTGTCTGGTGTGAATGGACTGCATTTCCCACAATCCCTTGCAAATCATATTGATATATGCACTTGCCAAGACTGTGAACATTCTCACCCAGGCAGCCGTCTGACAAGCTTTACGACTATGGGCCCTCGCCAGAGAGCATCAAATTCACCTTCTCGTGGTATATCTTCAAGGCATTCAAAACCTTTGGGCAGACAAACTCAGCCGAGTACTGCTGCTTCACGAATGGTCTCTCCACCTAGACCAGCTGATAAAGATATTTCACATCTGGGGAAACCCAGACATAGACCTCTTTGTAAGTCCACTGAATGCCAAACTTCCCTGGTTCTGTTCCAGAATTCCGGCTCACAATTGCCAGGCAAGGGACAATTCCCTGGGGTCAGGACTTCTTCTATACCTTCCCACCCATTGCCCTCATCCCCAAAACACTCTTCAAGCATCAGAGAGACAGAGGTCTATGATCCTCATAGCACCACGGTGGCCACGACAAACATGGTATCCCCTGCTTCTACATCTCTCTCAAGCTGCACCTCTGGAGTTAGGGTGTGCTCCAGACCTTCTCTCACAAGATTCCAAAATGGCAGATGAAATTTAATGTGGACAAGTGCAAAGTTATGCACCTAGGGAAGAACAACCCAAACTATGGTTACACAATGCAAGATTCCACATTAGGAACCACCACCCAGGAAAAAGATTTAGGCGTCATTGTGGATACCATGTTAAAACCCTCGGCCCAGTGTGCAGCGGCGGCCAAGAGAGCAAATAGAATGCTAGGTATCATAAGGAAAGGAATGGAAAATAAAACAAAAGATATTAGAATGCCTCTATATCATTCCATGGTGAGACCGCACCTTGAATATTGTGTGCAATTCTGGTCGCCGTATCTTAAAAAGGATATAGCATTATTAGAAAAGGTTCAGAGAAGAACCACTAAAATGGTAAAGGGGATGGAAGGATACTCCTATGGCTAAAAAGGTTAGGGCTCTTTAACCTGGAAAAGAGATGGCTGAGGGGAGATATGATAGAAGTCTATAAATTAATGAATGGAGTGGAATGGGTAAACGTAGATCGATTGTTTACATTATAAGAATATAGAAAGACTAGGGGACATGCAATGAAGATACAGGGTAAACTATTTAAGACTAATAAAAGAAAATAATTTTTCACTCAACGTGTAATCAAACTCTGGAATTTGTTACCGGAGGATGTAGTAAAGGCTGTTAGTGTAGCTGGGTTTAAAAAAGGTTTGGACAAGTTCCTGGAGGAAAGGTCCATAAACCATTATTAAGAAGGGACCCAGGATATCAATGCTTGACCCAGTACAAGCATTGTGGAACCTGTGTCTTTTGGGGAAACTGCTAGGTACGTATGACCTAGATTGGCCACTGTTGGAAACAGGATACTGGGCTTGATGGACCTTGGTCTGACCCAGTATGGCATATCTTATGTTCTTATGTTCTTAGAACGGGATGCTATGGCACCCGAATCCCCAGTCCCTGCATCTCAGGGCCTGGTTGCTGAAAGCCTAGACCTGCAGGATCTTAACAATACAAAATGTGTAACAATACGTACCACACAAAGAATGAGATAAAATACCTGGGAGTCACATTTGACAACAACCTAAAGATGGAAAAACACCTACGCAAAACCAACAAGGCCATCTTCCACAAACTTAGAGTACTACAACCTCTACGGAACATCCTCGAACCTCACGATTTTAGGTCTGTTGCGCAAGCACTCATTATACCACACTTAGACTACTGCAACGCCATCCTGCAGGGTCTTCCAAAGAAAACGCTAAACATCCTGCAAATGGCCCAGAATGTGGCAGCGAGGATCATCATGCGAAAAAGCATTACTGAACATATCACGCCTGTATTGATCGAGCTGCATTGGCTCCCCATTACTGCCCGGATACAATATAAAACATTGATAACCACTCACAAACTCATACATAACATAGCTCCATCCTTTCTCTCCACCCTTATCAGCACGCAACCACCCAACAGAGACAGAAGAACCGTCAACTCAGACACCCTACATGTTCCAAACGATATCAGATCCGTCAAATCCAGTACTAGCCGCCGAGCATACTCATTTTCTGCCCCGACCCTCTGGAACCAACTACCGCCTGAGCTAAGAGCGACCAAAGACCTTATTGCGTTCAGGAAAAAACTAAAGACACATCTATTCCAGTGTCATTACAATTTGATGTAAATCCCAGGGGGCTACAAGATATCACAATTTGAATCATGAATTCTGTTATGTAAAATGTACATATGTAAATTTCTGACTCCTCTCCTATGACCTTATTACTGTGTGCCGTGCTCTCCTTTCAAATCAATGTGTTGATACTCCGAAATTTCTGTCTTGATTTGGCAATTTTCAATCTGTAATCAAACCGCTGCTGATCGCTGGAAGTAGCGGTATACAAATGTATGCTAAATAAATAAATAAATAAACCTTTCCCAACAGGTAAAGGATGTCCTTCAGGCTTCCAGAAAACCTTCCACAAGACGTTCTTACGCCTTCAAGTGGAAACATTTTACTATATGGTGTTCTCAAAAGGGCTTAAACCCCCTTGTGATACCTTTGGAATCGGTATTAGAGTACCTACTTCATTTATCAAATTCTGGTCTAAAGACAAATTCAGTAAGAGTCCATCTTAGTGCAATTGCAGCTTCCTATAAGCCTCTAAATGGACAGCCAATTTCCTCTCATCCACTCATAGCAAGATTTATGAGAGGTCTTCTATTAACAAAGCTTCCCATCAGGCCACCACCGGTGGCATGGGATTTAAATCTAGTTCTCGGATAGCTCATGAAACCGCCCTTTGAACCTTTAGCCACTACAACCCTAAAGTTTTTATCCTGAAAGGTCATCTTCCTAATTGCAATCACCTCCACATATCGCATTAGTGAATTGCAAGCTTTTGTGGCTGATCCCCCTTATACAAGGTTTCACCATGATAAGGTTGTTCTCAGAACTCATCCACATTTTATGCCAAAGGTGGTTTCGCCTTTTCATTTAAATCAATCGATTTACCTTCCTGTATTCTTTCCGAGGCCTCATGCCTCTAATGCAGAAAGGAACCTTCATACTTTGGACTGTAAAAGAGCCTTGGCTTTTTACCTACAAAGAACACAGCATCATAGAAAGTCTTCTCAACTTTTTGTTGCTTTTGATTCTAGTCATTTGGGACTTCCAGTCTCCAAAAGAACTCTATCTAAATGGATTGCACAATGCATATCCTTTATTTATGAGAGTAAGAGTTTTCCTCTTCAAGGCCATGTCACAGCACATAATTTGAGAGCCATGGCAGCCTCTATGGCTAACCTTCATTCTGTGTCTATCGATGACATCTGTCGAGCAGCCTCCTGGGCTTTGGTGCACACCTTCACAGCCCACTACTGCCTAGATAAAGCTTCCCGTCGGGATGCCTTCTTTGGCCAGGCTGTTCTTCAACATCTTTTTCATACTTAATTCAACTCCTACCCACCAACCCTGGTAGGATGCCAGAGATCCATGGGAGGAAGCATGGCCCACCTCACTATAGGTGGCAGCTTCCTGGGGCCATCTCCCCGGCATCTTCAGCTAGGGAGTCCCCATATGTGAAGACTACATTCCTGCTTGTTCCTGGAGATAGCGTAGTTACTCACCTGTAACAGGTGATCTCTGGGAACCGTAGGAATTTAGTCTTCACAACCCACCCACCTCCCCTAGGAGCTGTCTCTCTATTTCTCTGTCTCTTTCCTCTCTCCCTCTATCTTTTCACTCAGCTACAAACTTAACTGAAGAGGGACAGTTAGAAATGCGGGATGGCAGCACGCATGTGCTGAGGGATGCTACCAAAAGCGTCCTATTGGACGCTGGGGAGCGTTCCCGCGCAGGCTTCGTCGGTACCAACGATACCCATATGTGAAGACTAAATTCCTGCTGTTCCTGGAGATCACCTGTTACAGGTGAGTAACTATGCTTTTGTGTATATAGCATTAGTTAAGATGGCTTCTATCACTTGAGAGTTTAGTACTGTTGCATGAGATTCACATTCATCAGATCCAGTCATGGAACAGACACCCTGATACCCCCAAGAAGCACCTGGAAGCTACTGACCATTCCAACCCAATGAGCCTCTAGAGAGTAAGCAGCTCATTACGAGTTAGGGGCACCAGCGTGTCAATATACACCCCCCATAATGCAAATAAGCTCGCTTGTCTCTTGATATTCCCCTTGGCAGCCATCTGCTCCATTAACAGTAACTGATAAAAACAGTTTTGCCACTCCCTAAAGGAGAGAGCAGACGTGCCTCTCCAATGCTGAAGAATCAGCTGTTTCCCCACCACACAAGCTGTGTTCACCAGCAAATGCACCCATTGCCCATTATGGTGGGAAAAGGGTGGATGGTTGAATATCACCAAAGTTCCCAACCACTCCAGTGACTATCCCACTAAAGAGCCCAGGTATCCGCATAGCCTACACCAGTTCTGCTGAACTGCCCACACCACCACCACATGTGATCCATATTGACCAAAGAGGCCCCACACCATGGACAGCCACCACTCAGAGCCACACCACTCTGATGGGACCTACTGAGGGAGCATTGCACCCTGCACAGTGCTCAGAACTGAAGCTCCAGCAGCTGAGCAGAGTTCACTAAGCCTGGAATGTATATTATAGCTCTCAGTACCTCCCCAGGCACAACAGGGAAACCCAGTTCCACCTCTCATCATTGCTCCACAGCTGAAAAATCCCGAGTGAGGGAGGAGTGGCCTAGTGGTTGGGGCAAGTTTCCTCAGGCCGGAAGGTTGGGGGTTCAAATCCCACTAGGGGACAGCAACCTTGGGCTGGAAGGACTGGGGTTTCTAGCCCCATAGGTGCTCCTTGTTGTCTTGGGCAAGCCACTTAACCCTCCATTGCCCATGTTCTCTGTAAGTATTAGTGTCTGTGTCTCATATCCCCTCGTGTTAAATGTACCCCCCAATTGTGTTGTGACCACTTTGATTGAAGGATAAGGTGGTATACAAAACTGTCTAAATAAATAAAATAAATAAATCATTGCTCTAACTTGCGGAAAAACTGTGAAATAGGTAGACGCTCCTGATCCCCCAACTCAAAAAACTGTAGAATGTGTCCAGAAACCTCTGCAGCTAAGAAATCTAATGGAAGGGATCAGACATAGTGGCAAAGTTAAATGTATGTAAAGAACTGGGTTCTCTTCAATTTAAGCTCAGTGCAGAGGGTCTGGAATGACTTAATGCCAAATCCACCACATATCCTAACTTATACAAGCCCTGATCTTCCCAATCCAAGAACGCATGCCTCTTCATGCCTGGTCAGAATTGTAGGTTACCCCAGATAGACAAAAAACTAGAGATTGTACAACTGAGGAGAATGCCAGTGAGAGCATAAATACTGCCACATCCCTTGTAGGGGTCCCACCGGCAGACTATGCTCGAGCCTAGTAGGCAGCAATTGGACATCAAGATGAAGTATCACCAACAAATTATAAGGGGAAACAAAGTCCTTCTCTAAGGCCCGGGGTATAAAAATCGCGGTGTGCTCCAACAAATCCCTAGGTGTCTGAGTTGGCAAGCCTGTGTGTATCGACAAATGTTGGGGACACCCACGTTGCCACAGCACCAGGAACCACGCAGCCTAGACAGTGACACCCTTGCCAGTCCCCCTCGCCATAGAAACCAGCGAATTTCTTGTTCAAACATGACCACGGGTGGCAAGCGGATCAGCAGTTTAGGAAACAGGGTCCTAAGGAAAGCTGCTATTTATCCCAGCAAAGAAAAGGGCAGCGGGGTTCATTCTCGCATTTTTGTCCGTAAATATCCCAGCACCGTATTACAGTTCAGTTGGTAAAACTGACGGGGGTCCCCAGGAAATTGGATCCCCAAATATTGAAATGTCTGATCTACCTACTGTAGAGGGAAGGCCGACCCCAGAGTGGGTGCAGCTGCCCCAGAACAGCCAATGCCTCTGGTTTCCATATTTAACTGAAGATCAGCAATCCGGCCAAAATAGGTGAATTCGGACAATAAATGTGGCGAGGATGACAAAAGTTGGTGATATGAACTAGGAGATCATCTGCAAAGGCAGACACTTTAAATTTGGACTGCCCCGTGTGAAAGCCCGGCACCTCTCGGCACTCTGCGAGTTTACAAAGAAGAGGGTCTAGAGATATAACAAATAACAATGGGGACAAAGGGCAGCCCTGCCTTGTGCCATGTTCCAACTCAAAGGCATCAGAAAGAATTCTATTCACTAGGACTGCCTCAGTAGGACATGCATAAAGCTTGCGGACCATTTGTATGAAAGAATCTCCCAAGCCATAACACAGCAAGAGCTGGAAAAGGTAGTCCTAGCCCACCCTGTTGAATACCTGTTCGGCATCAAAGCTAATTAACAGTGATGGCAACTGCTTCTTGTGGACCCATTCCAGGGATGCTATGATCTTCCTCAAATTACTACCAGCATATCTGCCATGGACAAAATCTACTTGTGATGCTTGAAGAAGGTTCGGGAGGAAGGGGGCCAATCAGTCTGCTAAGACCTTGGCCAAACATTTTCAAGTCAAAGTTGATGAGCGACATTGGGCAGTAGGAACTAGTCTGCAGAGAGTCCTTGCTTGCCTTGGGGAGCAAAGTAATATGACCTGGTTGTCACCCCAAGGAAAATAACAAATGCAAGTGCGGCCGCTTTTCCCAGAGTACAAATCCAAATCACTGTGACGCTCTGTATTACAACATGGGAAGTGTGTGATATATCATATTTAGACTCGTGGCTAGAGAGGTCTCAGAAACCATAGGCTGCCACTGCTTACTGAAAAGCCTGCAGTGGACTGATGCCTAAATGTACATCAATGACCCCTTTCTTTTAACCATTAGCCACTTTTTTTTTCAAATTTTCTGTTTTTAACAAACAATAATGTTTCCCTTGACAAGCCTTATGCTTATGCTTCAAAAATATTGTTAAACAGTGAACCAGTGCTTAGCTTTGAGATGAATTCCCGACGCTTGTTCACGCGCTATGGATTGCGTTTCACCATGTTGATTTCATCAGGGGAATCTTTCTGAAAAGCACTGCGAAAAGAAATGAGTTCTTAGGATATACACTTCACGACTTTTTATGCTTTTATTCATCTTCTATCGTGTATCAAATACCTCCCACCTTCGATATCACTGGTATGGCTCCTTTAGGCTCTGTCCGGTAAAGGTTTTCCGGCAAACTAAAATGCCGCGCATGCGGAGTAGTTAAATCGAATTTCCTACTTAACTCCACCTATGAAACTACGGTCACCCATACTGGGGAAAAAAAACATTGTCACTGATTTTGTCTCTTAAAGACATACTTCCCACTCAATTCGAGAATTAAGCCCCCGAGGTGTTGTGGAGGCCAATGTATATATCCAGCGTTGTTCCCGATATAACAGGGTTTGGTCCAGTGTCCTGCCCCGATCTGGAAAAATTACCTGTTCAATACCTGTCCCTCAGACGCATGTTAATTTAATAACATCTTTTTCACCCTTTAGTCCTTTTTTGCAGCGCAGCATAAAACGACATGCTAACGTTCTACAGAGCATTCCGGGGCTGGAAGGCTTTAAAGTTCGCTGCGTCTGGCAGCGACAAAAGAACTTCAAGGAGCTTCTCAGCCCAGCAGTTTTACGCTCACCTTCTGTTCTACAGTCACCTGTACCGGAGGCCACACTTGCTGTGGCAACTGTAACATCTGCCCAGTTACCCAAGAATTAACCGAGTTTTACTATCATGACACCCGTTACCGTTTGCAGAGTAAAACCACCTGTATGTCTACACAAGTTATTTACGCGATCCGCTGTCCATGCGATCTGCTGTATGTGGGGAAAACTACCAGATCCCTTCAAGTGAGAATTAATGAACACAAAAGTAAGCTTAAATGTCAAAGACAGGAAGCCCCAATAGTTGATCATTGTATGCAGTCTCAGCATGCCTTTCAAGAACTACGGTGTTTTTGTATTGAACAGGTAATATTTCCAGATCGGGGCAGGACACTGGACCAAACCCTGTTATATCGGGAACAACGTTGGATATATACATTGGCCTCCACAACACCTCGGGGGCTTAATTCTCGAATTGAGTGGGAAGTATGTCTTTAAGAGACAAAATCAGTGACAATGGGTTTTTTCCCCAGTATGGGTGACCGTAGTTTCATAGGCGGAGTTAAGTAGGAAATTTGATTTAACTACTCTGCATGCGTGGCGTTTTAGTTTGCCAGAAAACCTTTACCGGACAGAGCCTAACGGAGCCATACCAGTGATATCGAAGGTGGGAGGTATTTGATACACGATAGAAGATGAATTAAAGCATAAAAAGTCGTGAAGTGTATATCCTAAGAACTCATTTCTTTTCGCAGTGCTTTTCAGAAAGATTCCCCTGATGAAACCAACATGGTGAAACGCAATCCATAGCGCGTAAACAAGCGTCGGGAATTCATCTCAAAGCTAAGCACTGGTTCACTGTTTAACAATATTTTTGAAGCATAAACATAAGGCTTGTCAAGGGAAACGTTATTGTTTGTTAAAAACAGAAAATTTGAAAAAAAAGTGGCTAATGGTTAAAAGAAAGGGGTCATTGATGTACATTTAGGCATCAGTCCACTGCAGGCTTTACAGTAAGCAGTGGCAGCCTATGGTTTCTGAGACCTCTCTAGCCACGAGTCTAAATATGATATATCACACACTTCCCATGTTGTAATACAGAACGTCATCCCAAGGAAAATGCCCGCTCCACACTCATGCCTGGTACATATCTACTAGGAGGACCACTACTAAGTTGGGCAAGAGTTTGTAAAATTCAGCATTGAACCCATCTGAGCCAGGGGTCTTACAATACACTGTGCTCTTTGAATCCGTTGCATAACCTCATGTGTCGTTATCAGGACCCCCAACAATGCCGCTTGTACGGTAAGCTGGAGTAAGGTGAGGTCATCTAGGTAGGCTGCTATTTGAGTGGAAGAAACATGATCCCCCTTGTATAACTCCTGATAAAAGGCCCTTACATAACTTACCTGCCACATCACATAAGGCATAGGTTTTCAACCCAGTCCTCGGGGAACCCTAGGCCAGTCAGGTTTTCAGGATTCCCACAATGAATATGCATAAGATAGATTTGCATACAATGAAGGCAGAACATGCAAATCTTTCTCATGCATATTCATTCTGTGAATCCTGAAAACCTGACTGGCCTAGGGTTCCCCGAGGACTGGGTTGAAAACCCCTGACATAAGGCAGGAATGGTCTGTGTTCCCCCAACACTCTTAAGATAGTGGGCAAGAAACTTCCCCGTTTTGTCCCCATATTAAAAGAGCTGGAGCTTATAATACAGCAATGATTTCTTCGCATGCTGATATAACACTTTGTTAAGGGCGGCTTGCATCTCCATGAGACACGTTCAAGAGCCAGTAATGGTGTGGTGAGCATGCTGGTGCCTCTCTATCATGACTTGCTGCTCAAGGCTCAGTATACGGGCATTAAACAGCTGCCTGCATCATGCCGTATAAGCGATATCATCGTCCAGAAACACCACCTTTGCGATTTCCTAAAACAATTTGGGTTTCTCTTTATGTTGCGCATTAAATTGCACGGAAGACTCCCACCGCTCCCTAATCTAAACCCAAAATGCTCATCTTTATACAAGTCCTAGGGGAAACACAGTGCTGGTGCGCGCCATGTGAGATCCACCCATATAGGGGGAATGGTCCAAAATCTCGCTCGGTCCAATCTTAGCTTCATCCACTTGCAAAAAGAAAGACTCAGAAGTGAATTGATACGAGCACTAGTTCCATGGGCACACAATTGATGGGTATAGTCCCGATCAAAGGGTTGCAGGAGCCCTATGGATCAACAAGACACAGCCAATGGAGGATTCGGGTAGTCCCCTCTTGGAGTCCCTATTCCCCTCGTGAAGTATCCAAGGATGGGTCTAAAACTCCATTAAAGTCTCCACCGATCAAGCCTGTTCTCTCAAAACTGTTCCAGGGTGGAAGCCAAACATGCATAGAAAGGGGCATCGGGTTCACCAGGACCTAGACCTTGCATGGTACCATAGACTTGCCATCCAAATCGCTTTCTAGAATCACATATCGACCAGAGGGGTCGGAAGTTTCAGTGACGCAGACAAAGCTGATATGTTTATGTGTCAAGATCACTACACCATCTTTCTGGCCTTGTGCTGGAGCACCGAATACTTGACCTACTCAGTCCCTACAGAGTCTGGCGTGTTCAGTAACACTTTGGAGCATTTCCTGAAGCAGAGCGATGTCACATTTGTGGCAAGCCAAAGCACTCAAAATCTTGTATTGTTTAATTGGGGTGCCAAGGCCACAAACATTCCAAGAGTGAACCCTTAGCCCCATTCTCACATATCAAGGTGTCAAATAAAAAACAATAATCTCTGAGTGATGGGAAGACCACCCCCAGCTCAGGGTCTCTTACCCCTGGATCTAATCTAAAGGATCCATTGGGCCATCTACAGAGCTTAACCCCCTATAACAAACATTCCAAACTACCCCCCATCCTCCTTCTTCCCTCCCTAGCCCATCCTCCATCCTCTCCACTCTCCACTAGTAAACCAGAATCACACTCCAACTGGAGCTCAGGGAATGACGTATCAGGGCTCCTTCCCTTCGGTATTACCTCCCATAACCCCTGCCCCCTCATTCTCAGCCCATCAAGATACCCAAAGCCAATTGCCACATTCCCCCTTGTATGCCCAACCACAGCTAACAGCATCCATACCAACACTCCCCCTACCCCCTCACAGTCCGTCACTAACACCACCACACAGCCAATGCTCCAGACAGTCCATCCATTCACTCTTCACTCAGTACCCAACCCCTACACACCAGCCAGTTACCCAATAATTGCATGGTCCCTTTGCCCCCTCTACCCCATCCACAAGCAAGCAGACTAACTGGCAAACAAGGTGTGGCGAAGCCTCCCAAACCGGGAGATCCCATCTGTACAGTAGGGCCCCTCTCTAAACATAACTTCCATCACACATCAAATTATGCAGAGTCATAGGGCCAAAAACACCTATAACAGGCCCATCTTGTCTCTCACAGGGGAGCACAAAGCCCAGATTGGGACTGTAAACCCATCGAAGTCAGTAAAGGAGGTATGGGTAAGTTCCGCAAGGTCCGCTATGTGCCAAGATTATTGATCGGTTTCAAAGTCTGAATGTCCATCGTATCTGGACCCATATTCCATGGAGATCAAAAAGGAACAACTGATAAGATCCTGGTCTCTTCAAACCGGGTCAGTGTGTGGTGGCACCCTGCTGAGGAAGGATTGCGCAGCACCTGGGGAATCAAAGAACCTATGCTTATCATTGTGCAAAACACACAACCAAGCCGGGTATAGCAGGGAGAAGCGCAAGCCCTGCTGTATCAACTTCCCATACAGCTAAGCATAGACCTTGTGGTGCTTCGTGACCACAGCAGAATAGTCTTGAAAAATAAGAATCTGATGGCCTTCTTGGTCCAATCCACGCTGTTCTCGAACTGCTCACAAAACGGCCCTATTATGCACATAATGATGGAATCTGGTGATCATTACCCTAGGTTGGCCTTTGCCCTCCCTTCTGGGTCCCAGGCGGTGAGTGCTGTCAATCAGCATTTTGCCCTGCAAATCTCCCAGGCGAAGCTGTGCCAGTAGCCAAGTGTCCAAAAAGTCACGGAGCTCAGCATCGGTTATTGTTTTGGCAGCACCCACCAGCCGTAGGTTTTTCCAGCGGCCCCAGTTTTCCAGGTCGTCAGTCTTAGCACTGTTCTGTTCTAGTTGTTCTTCTAGCTTTTTAAGGATGGCATCACATGAATGACTGGAGTCTTTCAAGTTGGAGATTCATTTTTCAAGGCCCCCCCCCAAGCACTCTTGAAAATCGGACACTACCTGGGAGAGTTTTTCCAGTGTTGTGGCCAAGCCTTGAAATTGGCTAACTAGCGCCCACATAACTGTCTGGGATACCTCCTCCACCACATTGTCTGCCAGCGCACTCCCATGCAGGTTTTCTGGAATAGCATCTGCCATCTTGGAGTCAGCACCCTTTGGCTGCTCCACTTGATCATTCTGTGTTGATTTTGTGGCCATCACCCCACCGAAGTGCATCAGGGCTCACTCCAGGGGTTCCAGGAAGCTGGGAGGGGTTGCCAGGGACAACTGGTAGCCAATATGCTTTAATTTAAGGTAAAGTTGAGGCAGGGAGCCTCAGAGCCCAAGCAGACACGTCTGACCAGTCTCACTGCATCATGTGACCCCCTCAGAGGATCAGATCTTAATCATAAAAATAATTCTGAGGAAAGGCACATTAAAAATAAACAATTTTCAGTTTTCTACAAAAACAAAGCATGTCATCAATTAACGGAATATTTGAAGATAACTGATTCCACTCCCATGGAGCTGAAAAGGACAACAACACACACCCCATGGATCTGCAGGAGCAATGGGCATTTTGGCTGACTACTACCACTAGATCTCAACCTCTGTGCAGGTCTATAAGGCTTCCATGGAAAAGCCAAAGAAAGAGAGATACCAAACCCCATTACTTAAAAAATTAGCAGCATCTCATGAAATTGAATCCTTAAACGAAACTGGCGAAAAATATAAAGCATGCAGATGAGGAGGAATATGCTCTCGAAATGGAAGACCCAAAAGAATGCATGCTGCGAGATTCTCAATTGACTACAAAGGTTTTCTAGTAAGATGCAGGAAGAACATTGAAAACTACATTGCAGTAGTCAAGAAGGAGACAAGACAACAGCTTGTAAAATTGTTCAGAAATCATCGGTATCTAAATAATCCTGAAGATACCTTAGTAAACATAGCTTAAAAATGATCTTTTAACAAGATCTTGAATAAAAGGACAGAATGAAAGCCAATTAAAATATAGCATGGCATTTATCAAGTAGCTTTATCAAGTAGCATTATGATATTACATTATACTATATTCAAACCAAGGTAGTTTACAAAGTAATCAAATACAGTAGTTTCATTGCATGTCTTTCTATTTTTTGAAGGAGTAAACAACCAATCTACATTTACCTGTTCCACTCCATTCATTATTTTATAGACCTCTATCATACCTCCCTTCAGTTGTCTTTTTTCCAAGTTGAAGAGCCCTAACCTTTTAAGCCTTTCCTCGTAAGGATACCCTTCCATCTTCTTTATGATTTTGGTGGCTCTTCTCTGTAGCTTTTCTAATTTTGCTATATCCTTTTTAAGATATGGTGACCAGAATTATAATTTCCTTGGTTTTATTCTCCATTCCTTTCCTTATGATTCCTAGCATTCTATTTGCTTTCCTGGCTGCCGCTGCACACTGGGTGGAGAGAACATGTGGGGCTGTACATTGCACCTGTTCTTTCAGGACTAGCAATTTCTTGGACTTTACATGCTGTTTTAAGTACTGAGCGAGGATATTCAAAGGCATTTAAATGGTTTGCAGATTTCGAGTGGAGTGCAGGTGGCACCCATTGCTAACTGTGCAATGGTGATATTGAGCCACTGCCCGATTAGCGACCCAGGGGTAGTCAGGCGTGGCAAAGGTTAATCTAACTTTACCCGCTGAAAGTAACTGGGCAGTGGCTCAATATTAATGCTGCCCAGTTAGCTTCCAGGTTCTGCAGCTACCCCAGATATTCGATGCTGGTGGCAACAGCTAGCCACATTAACAGCGCTAGCTGCTTCGCTGAATATCGGACCCCGAGTTGTTTATTTTTCTAGCTAAAGGAAAATTTTCGAAAATTGTATTTTATAATCAAAAACAAACAAATATTTTTATCACATAAAAGTGAATTTCCATTTCCATGAAGCAGTCTGTGATCCTTAAACCACATCTAAACCTGTTTTCTTTTAGCCTCTCCATGAACTAGCTCAAGCTGTGAAGAGGCCAGGCAGATAAGGAAGCTAAAGAAAGATGAAGGAGAGCCTAAAAATAGGCTGACAAACAAACCTGAGAGTTTTGTCTCTGCTGGCACTTTAGCCCCTCTTGAGAGATCCAGTCAGGAAGTATTTTCTCTAAAGCTGTTCCCATGGCTAAAATCTCTCTTGATAACAATTCCCCTACCCCCGCCCCCCACTGCTCCCTCAATGAGGAATGTTAAAATACAAACATCTCTTATGCAGAACAAGATAAGAAGAGTTATATTGTGCTTTCTGCGATAGGACCAATGCTTTCTCTTTAAAAATTCATAGAGAATTTGTACTGCCAGTCCTGCGAAATGAAATTAAAAGCAAAAAGAGAGGGAAAAAAATAATTTTATCTAAATGCTATTACTTGCAGTCAATACTGTTTGTAAGTTAATCAGTGCTGAAACTTATTGGTTTTTTTTTCCAAGATGCAAAACTTTTAATGTCCCCCACATTCAGTTCTGTGAGCACAGGTTACCATGGTGTGACCCCCTCGGGGTTCAGCGCTGGCCCAGGCTCTGATCGCAGCGGCCGACAGGGGTGTCGACTACTGATCACGGTAGCAGGCCAGTTGTTATTCCCCAAGAGCCGGACCACACATCCCCCCAGTCTTCACAGCAGGGCACACATAAATAGGGGTTTTACGTTTCCTTAAGAGTGCTACTTTAGCATACACCTTGTTGTTAACTTAAAGCACTCAAGCAGTTTTCAAATGTAAAGAATTCACATTTTATTCAACATAACATCAAGAATATTCACACAATAGTTTCCCCCTTCCCCAAATTTTATTATAACTTCAAGCATAAAGTCCACTGCAGCAGTCTATACTTAGCTTCCTTCTCCCAAGTTGGTAGGCGTTGGTACAATCAGCGCTGTACTTCTTCTTCACCGGTAGGAGCGTTGGGGCCCTTGCAGAGTAGATCCAAGGTTCTTCACCCTCACCTATCTTTAAAAAAATCAAATGAAGGAAAACCCTGACTCTCCCTGAATATCTTTAGAAAACTTGACTGGGACAACTTTAGTATACTTATGGGGCTCTATCTATGGGTGAAAAATAAAAAGATAATTGAAATTCCCTGCTACCTGTTTTCTCAGTCGTTCTCCTATTATTCATTGCACTCTATAGGAGCTTTGAGCTTCTTCTTTAGGTTGTAACAACTTGTACCTTACAAAGCTAGATTCTCTCTCTGTTACTTCTGCACATATTTTGGCAATTCAATATTTCCTGTCTAACAGTGCTGTTTCACACCTTCAATAACACTTCTCTTATAGGCACTGTATTTCAGACCAACATAGTATAAACTCTCTTTTCCTAAAGAACAGTGTTACAGTATTGAGATGCAACTCTCCTCTTTTGCAAACTCTGCAACTTAGCATACAATGAGTTTATCAACACTTTATAAATTGCCATTAGCAATACATCTTTTCACAGGAAACAACATTTAGAACAGAACAATCCTGCACTGCTATTTAACTAAGACAGATTGCAGTTAAAGAACTATTTCAATTTGCAGAATAATACTTCTCTGACCATTGTAAGTTTCTCTTATCCATCTACAAATGTGTCTTCAGAGAAACTGCAGAGCAAAACTTCTCTTTAAAACAACAAGCTCAACTCAATATCTCTCTGCACATAAATAAAAAAACTAGCTTGCATCAATCCTCCCATGAGAGAATGATAGAGACACTACTATGCTATTTCACTTATCTCTGCCCTTAACTCTGCTCTCTGGCTGTGCTCTCTGGACATCCTTCAAAAAGCACCTTCTCTCCAGGTAGAGCTGTCTGTGTCTGTTAAACAGTAAAACTTTAGTTTCCTAGGAGACAGGAATTCCACTCAGCCCGTGTGACTGCCACTAACTTATCACGCGCTGCATTGCTAAAATTCTAAAGGTTGTTTACTATTAGAATGAATATTCATGTAATCTCCATTTTAAACCACTTTTTCATATTACTTTCTATGTGAATTTCCTTTTCCTACCCCAAACTATATCAATATATCTTATTAACATAATAACATTGGCACCCTCTTAATCAGGATCTCAGCAGCCTTCTCACAGTGGTTTTAAAATTTGAATTGTGCCAAGGACAAGTGTACTACAGTATCTTTCCAATATTAAACAAACCAAATTTCCAAACTTACCCTAATCTATTTCAAAAATTAAATTATCCCTTCAGGTATCCCCCACGTCGAATGTAATCCAGTAATCAATTTTGGTAGCCCCCCAAGACACAAAGTTCATTTATCCCTAAATTCAGTATAAAATATGCTTTTTAAAATCTAGAACCTACTTGCTTATTTTATTTACAACCCTCAATTTTATTGGAGCCCAAATTTATACCCTTCTAATGATTTTAACCCCCTAAACATTAAACCCTGTAAAATTAAACCCTTAAACATTAAAATTTCCAAATTCTGATTCCACATTTGATCTTCCTATATCCCCTTTACACAAACTAGACCCCTTTTAAAAAATCTACAGGACCTCCAGATCTCCCTGGGGTTTACATCGTTTTGGGTAACTTTCCACCTAAACTCCTGGAACTATTCTCAGCAGAGCTGTAATTTAGGCCCCGGCTTCCCTCTGGGCCTGCTACAACCCCTTCAGCCAATCAGAAAGCTCTTTTCACTTCCACCAATCAAAAGATCCCAAGCTCATCCTAAGGGAGTGATTAATATATTTCTTTTAACAAACCTCATTTTTAACCCTTCGGGTTACAATGGTAATTGCTCATATTCTGGAATGAACTCCTATTTGTTATAATTTCTCCATAGCATGGTACAGACTGTTGGTCTGTTCTCCATATTCAACAGGAAATCGTGCTTTTTCAGCTGAACCCTTTAATGTGCATACAGTACACCCACAGCAATGGCGATGCGACATCCGTTCTATTTCATGATACACCATGGTATGCTATTGCTTACAAGTTCCTTAAGGCCAGGTGGCCATGCTCTTAAGGCATTCCCATGAGTCATGGCCATTTCATATGTTGCCAGTCTCCCAGTGGACAGTGAGTTTCAATTCAAGAGGATGGCAGAAAGGGGAGAGGGTGAAGGGGGTGATGGAGTCAAAGCAAGCGTAAAGAACGTCATAAATAGAGAGGGGTATCCTGCCTGAAGTAGCAAGTACAGCCTTAAGCAAAGGCATAGGGGGGAATAGCTTGCACAGAGTGGCAGGTGCAGCCCTATAACTCTAGCCATCTTCCTGGATAGGCTAGATGGACCATGACGGCCTTAATCTGCTGTCATTTACTGGTTATTATGTATGTTATCTCTGGTTGTGGCCGCTGACAGATGGGAGAGAGACTCTTCTCTAAGGCCCTAGGCTCAGCTGATGATCACTCACCAAATCATATGACTCTGTACCTTTGTTCCAAACTGACAGCTGCTCATGCTCAAGAAATCCAATGCCCACTTCAGACTCTGTTGGGTAAAAATGGTGAATCCAAAATTAAACCAATTCACCACTGAGTATTCACAGATATATAAAAATATAAACTATAGAAAGTCAAAACACTTAGGTTCTAAGGTTGAATTCCTCTTCATAAAGTGACTCTCTTGCTGAATCTGGGCTCTGTTTTTCCTTATACTTCTCTCCGGAAAGCAGTCTGGAAAAAACCCTCTACCTTTCTGCAGGACACATACTCTTCCTCAACAGTGGGTTCCCTGATCCCAGGACAAAATTCCAGATTAGAAAATGCCAACTCTTGAGTTCAGCACCAAGGTCGGCATATTCAATGCTACTACAACTGCTGCTTATAATTTGTATAGCACTACAAGATGCTCGCAGCACTGTACATATGTGATTAACGCAGTAGCAGACCTGCTAACCACATTAATTGCTGTCACTGGGATATTCAGCGGCACTAGCGCGGTTAGTTCTGTGGAATATCCCTGGATGCTACCGCTGCACACCTCAATGCTAGCCGGCTAGCACTGGGGCATTCTGTGGGTGGAGCAGAGGTGGTACCCAGCAATAACCAGGCAGTGGCAATATAGAATATCGCCATTGCGCAATTAGCTTCCTGCTTCTTTGCTTATCCCGGATATTCAATGCTGGTGGCCAGATATAGCCCTAGCTTTGAATATCTGGGTGTTAGTTTAGTGGTGATGGCTAGTCGCTGTAATTGCTCTAGCTGCCGCCGCTGAATATCCCCTCCCCCCCCAATTCCTTTAAGAATATACTTGAAGGCACATTTTACAAAGGACATCCAAGTGCAAACAGGGATGTCCAAGCCTGAACGTCCATAAAAACGGCAAGCATGTCCAAGTTCAGGCACAATTTCATAGATGTGAACGTGCCTGATATGTATGTCTGCAGGGATGTCTACATAGATGCCCCTGGTATAGTATTTAATACCAGGGACATCTATGAGACATGCAGCATTGATGCAAATGCAAAACAAGTTTCCCAAACACACACAACATAGCTTAGTCATTGTGAAGAGTACTGAGGATAGTGTAGTGCCAACTTCTTGACACACTCCAGAGGTTTTAGTACTGAAATGAACACTTTTCCAATGCCTTTTTGTGCTTGCAGCAGGTCTATGTTTGGATGTGGGCCCAGACAAAGGGTTCTAAGATTGATCAGGGATGTCTATGTCCACAGCTCCACCCTGGACATGCCTCTGTCACGCCGCCTGCCTATGTAGACATTCCCACAGCAGAGACGTCTAAAAAATCCATTTCTGTTATTTCTCTGGAGACGACTCTGTGATTTAGGTGTCCATGTGTATGTTTGCAGATGTCCAACCTGCATCTAAGCAATTTAAAATGATCCCCTTAGGCTGCAAATCCTTTACCTCGGAGCTCTCCTTCTCTGGTCCTAGGGTTTAAGTTCATCACATGAGGTTGTACATCCTTTTTTGAAGGTGTGAATAAGCAGGTAGATAAAGGTGAGCTGGTTGATATATTTTCAGAAACTCTTTGACAATGTTCCTTCATGAGAGACTATTGGTGAAATTAAAAAGTCATGGGCTAGGAGACAGTGTACTATTGTGGATCAGGAACTCGTTAAAAGATAGAAAGCAGATAGTAGGGCTAAATGGCCAATTTTCTCAATGGAGAAAAGTGAATAGTGGAGTACCCAGGGATCAGTGCTGGGTCTGCTGCTTTTTAACAACTTCATAAATTACCTGGAAATGGGAAAAATGAGGGAGGTGATCAGATTTGCAGATGACAAAAAATTATTCAAGAGGATTATGAAAAATTGCAAGAGGACCTTAATAAATTGGAAGACTGGATGTTGAAATGACAGATGAAATTTAATGTTGACAAGTGCAAAGTTATGCACTTAAAGGCCTATTCCATTCAGGCTGTGCAGCCTCTGTAAGACTGGGCAGAATCGGGCCGTGCAAAGTTAGACCTGATTCCGATCCTGCTCCATTCACGAGCCACGATTGGTAGCTGCCCCGGAGCAACTCCCGTTCCCCGCAGCCTGACTCCCAATTTGGCATTCCAAGGCCTGGGTCAGGTTGCAGGGAACCTCCTGAGCTCCCTCATTTGCTTGCCCATGTCACGTGCCATGGTCCCCTGCCAAACAAGGGGATTTATTCCACCTTTGAGATGGAATAAGTCCCCCATCTAGATCCGAGGCCCCAGACATACAGGGCCGACCTCTGAATCGGCCAGTATGTACGAAGTCATGGCCCACCCATGCCTCACCCTTGCTCCGCCTCCAGAACACCCCCTCCCGCCCACATCTAGGCTTCCCCATACATACCTGCTGTTCATACAGGGAGGCTTTTGCTGGGGCCGGCAGCCAACAGGACATCCATCCCCGCTATTCACAAGACAGAATGACCCCCTTAGGGAAGAACAACCCAAACTATGGTTATACAATGCAAGGTTCCACATTAAGAACCATCACCCAGGAAAAGGATCTAGGTGTTGTATAATACATTGAAACCCTCTGCCTAGTGTGCAGCGGTGGCCAAGAAAGCAAATAAAATGCTAGGAATCATAAGGAAAGGAATGGAGAACAAAACCAAAGATATTATAATACCTCTGTATCGTTCCATGGTGCGACTGCACCTTGCATATTGTGTGCAATTCTGGTTATCATATGTTAAAAAGGATGTAGCTGAATTAGAAAAGAAGAGCTAACGAAATGGTAAAAGGGATGGAAGGATACCCATATGAAGAGTTAAAAGGTTAGGGCTCTTCAGCTTGGAAAAGAGACAGCTGAGGGGAGATATGATAGAGGTCTATAAATTAATGAGTGGAATGGAACAGGTAAATGCAGATCGGTTGTTTATTCCTTCAAAAAGTAGAAAGACTAGGGGACATGCAATGAAGCTACAGTGTAGCCTATTTAGGACTAATAAGAGAAAATATTTTTTTACTGTGAGTAGTCAAACTCTGGAATTCGTTACTGGAAGATTTAGTAAAAGCTATTAGTGTAGCTAGGTTTAAAACAGGTTTGGACAAGTTCCTGGAAGAAAAGTCCATAAACCATTATTAAAGAGGAACAGGGAAATCCACTGCTTACTCCAGGATAAGCATTGTGGAATCTGTGCACCTTTTTGGGAACCTGACAGATACTTGTGATTTGGTTTGGTCACTGTTGGAAACAGGATACTGGGCTTGATGGACCTTGGTATGAACCAGAATGGCATTTCTTATGTTCTTATGTTCTCTCGCCCAGGGCTCTTCTCTGCTAGTCATAGGCTCAAGCTCTACTTACGGCGGCTTGTCCTGTTCCCCAGTGACTCTCTGTTTTGAGGTTTATTGGGGTTAGTCTTGCGACATTTTTTTAAAAGAAGATTTACTGCTGCAATGGAGGTGAGAATGGAATCTGAGTTACATGAGTCTGGAAGTGCTGTTGTGGTTCGGGACACCAAACATGTCCAGATTCTTCCAGTGCAGTAATTAACAACATGCACCAAGGGTTTCCCCAGATGTAGGGGAAGAAGGTAAACTGGTGAAATAACTTTTATTTATTTTATTATAGAATCAATAAGGTTTCTTTTAAATTTTGAATAGAGGGGCATGTTTACTAACATGCGTTAGCTGCTACCACAGGGCTAATGCAGAAATACCGCCCAGTGGTAGCAGCTAATGCTGTGGAAATGCATGTATTGCAGCCACTTTTCTGTGATATCTGCAATCTCCAGAAACAAGCAGGAATGTAGTCATCACATATGGGTATCGTCGGTACCGACGGAGCCTGCGCAGGAACGCTCCCCAGCGTCCAATTAGAAAGCTTTTGGTAACATCCCACAGCACCTGCGTGCTGCCTTCCCGCCTTTCCCAACTGCCTCTCTCCAGTTCTTCTTTTTCCGCGGAGCCAGCAGGTCGTTGTTCCTGTCACCGCAGAAGAATTCTTCTTTATTTCTTTCTTTTTTGTGGTTGCGTCTGCCTTCCTCGACGCTTTACCGGTACCGCCGGTTTTTTCTTCTTATTTTCTGTCTTTAAAATTAAAAAAATATATATATATATTCTACTTTTTTCCTATTTTCTTCAGGTGCACGCGCCTTTTTGGGCCTTAGGCCCAAAAATGTTTTCTTATAATGGAGAAACCTGCCTCAGGTTTCAAAAAATGCACCAAGTGTGGCAGTACCATTTCTGTCACCGACACCCATGAATGGTGTCTAAAAATGTTTAGGTCCTGACCACTCCATCACAGATTGTATGTCCTGCGCCATGATGTCTAAAAGAGGTTGGCAGAACCGAGCTGCTAAGCTCAGTACCCTGTTTCCCTCTGATGCGGCTTCGGTGGCATCGACGTCTTCCAGGGCTTCCTCTTCCTCCTGTGGATCTCAGGTAACTAAACATAAGTCTAGCCGGTCCTCAAAGGGTAGATCTCCTTCTAAGCATCGAGATGCCTCTGGCGTTGCCCTTGAGGATTCTGCACCGGCCAAATTGCCCCAGCGGGAGACTTCGGCTTCCAAAGCATTATCGGGGTTCCAGGATGTTCTCGAGGCCTCGACCTCGGCAGAACTACTGGTGCCTTGCTCTGGGGTACCGGCGATCTTCTCCGGTACCGACATCCAGGCATCGGCAGTATCGATAGACCAGAGATTCCTGGCTATTGAGCGCAGTCTGGCGGCTCTCCTTGCGGCATCGACACCCTCGGAACCGCGACAGACAATTCAGCCAGTACTGGTCCCGGCCCCGGCGTTGGTACGGGTACCGATAGCATCGACATCAGCATTGGTGTCTGCTTTGCTGGTACCCAGTCATCCGATGCCCTCCGGTACCGATACCACGGTACCAATTACTCCTGGTACTGACTTCGGTCGGTACGGGTATTGGGCTCTTCAAGAGCATCCAGACAGACGGTACTTCGAGTCCTCAGAAGCATCTGAGGATTCTGATAGTTCTGTCGATGCAGGGATGCTACTAGGCCACATGGCATCTATTGTACATGTGGTTCCCTATGCTCGCCTCCATATGAGGGCAGCCCAGTGGACTTTATCCACTCAATGGACCCAGGCATCAGGATGCCTGTCAGACAAAATAGCAAACACAAGTCGCCTTATTTTGTCCCTCCAGTGGTGGAAGTCCACTCAAAACCTGTTGCTGGGGTCCCCTTTTCAACAACCCTTACCCCAAGCAACTCTCACAACAGATGCTTCTCCAATGGGTTGGGGAGCTCATCTGCAAGACCTCTCCACCCAGGGCACCTGGTCTCCACAGGAGAGTCATCTACATATCAATCTCTTGGAGCTCAGAGCAATCTTCCTTGCTCTGCGAGTGTTCCGCACCCTGCTCAGCTACAAGACAGTCCTCATTCATATGGACAATCAGGTAGCCATGTTCTATGTGAACAAGCAGGGGGGAACAGGCTCTTTGTCGCTTTGCAATGAAGCTTTGCGACTATGGGCCCTCGCCAGAGAGCATCAGATTCATCTTCTGGCAGTGTATCTTCCAGGCATTCAAAACTCTTGGGCAGACAGACTCAGTCGAGTTCTGCTTCCATACGAGTGGTCTCTGCATGCAGACCAGGTGACCAGGATATTTCAACTTTGGGGAACCCCGGACATAGACCTCTTTGCAAGTCCGTGGAATGCCAAACTTCCCCGGTTCTGTTCCAGAATTCCGGCTCAGGGGGCTCAGGCCAGGGATGCTTTCCTCCTTTACTGGGGTCAAGACTTCCTGTATGCCTTTCCACCCATTCCCCTAATTCCCAAAACCCTGTTCAAGCTTCAGAGAGACAGAGGCCATATGATTCTCATAGCTCCACATTGGCCACGGCAAGTGTGGTACCCTCTGCTTCTACATCTCTCTCAAGCTCCCTCCCTGGAGTTAGGGTCTACTCCAGATCTCCTATCTCAGGAGGACGGAATGTTAAGGCATCCCAATCCCCAGTCTCTGCGTCTTGGCTTGGTTGCTGAAGGCCTAGATCTCCATGATCTTAATGTCACTCAGCAAGTAAAAGATATTCTTTTTGCTTCCAGGAAACCTTCCACAAGACGCTCTTATGCTTTCAAGTGGAAAAGGTTTACCATATGGTGTTTGCAAAAGGGTCTTAACCCCTTGTGATACCTCTGGAATCATTGCTTGAGTATCTCCTTCATTTATCCAATGCAGGTCTTAAGACTAATTCAGTAAGAGTCCATTTGAGTACTATTGCAGCTTCCTTAAAGCCTCTAAATGGACAGCCTATTTCCTCTCATCCTCTTATAGCAAGATTTATGAGAGGCCTTCTTCTAACTAAGCCTCCCATTAGGCCACCACCGGTGGCATGGGACTTAAACCTGGTTCTTGGGCAGCTTATGAAGCCACCTTTCGAACCTTTAGCTACTACCTCCTTGAAATTCCTTTCTTGGAAGGTTATCTTTCTCATTGCAATCACATCAGCAATCCGCATTAGTGAGTTGCAAGGGCTAGTAGCTGATCCACCTTATACAAGGTTCCATCATGACAAGGTAGTCCTTAGGACTCATCCACACTTTATGCCAAAGGTGGTCTCGCCTTTTCATCTGAACCAAGCGGTCTACCTACCTGTGTTTTTTCGAAGGCCTCATGCATCAAATGCAGAGAGGAATCTTCATACCTTGGACTGTAAAAGAGCTTTAGCCTTTTACTTACAAAGAACACAGCAACATAGAAAGTCCTCTCAACTCTTTGTTGCTTTTGATCCTTCTCATTTGGGACTTCCAGTTTCCAAGAGAACACTATCTAACTGGATTGCTCAGTGTATTCCTTTCGCCTATCAGAGTAAGAACCTTTCTCTGGAGGGCCATGTCACAGCTCACAATGTGAGAGCCATGGGAGCCTCAATGGCTCATCTGCACTCTGTGTCTATCGACGACATCTGTCGAGCAGCCACTTGGGCCTCGGTTCATACCTTCACAGCCCATTACTGCTTGGACAAGGACTCCCGCCGGGATGCCTTGTTTGGTCAGGCTGTTCTCCAACACCTGTTCCATACCTAATCAACTCCTACCCGCCATCCCTGGTAGGATGCCAGAGATCCATGGGGGGAAGTGGAGCCCTCTTCAGGGACACACAACTTCTGGGGTCTCTCCCTGGCACCTAAAGCTAGGGAGTCCCCATATGTGATGACTACATTCCTGCTTGTTCCTGGAGATAGCATAGTTACTCACCTGTAACAGGTGATCTCCGGGAACAGCAGGAATTTAGTCCTCACAAGCCACTCACCTCCCCTAGGAGTTGTATCTCTCTATCTATCTCTTTCCTCTCCCTCTGTCTCTCTTTGTCTCAGCTTTAAAACTCAACTGGAGAGAGGCAGTTGGGAAAGGCAGAAAGGTAGCACGCATGTGCTGTGGGATGCTCCCAAAAGCTTTCTAATTGGACACTGGGAAGCGTTCCCGCGCAGGCTCCGTCGGTACTGACGATACCCATATGTGAGGACTAAATTCCTGCTGTTCCCGGAGATCACCTGTTACAGGTGAGTAACTATGCTTTTCACGCCATGGACCTGGGGAAAGTGATATTGGGGCAGGGAGTAGGAATGCCGATTATCGGTAGCCATCATGGCTGCAGGTAATGCCACTTCAAGAGGTGGTGTTAGCTGCAGCCAACTCTGCTGTGGGGCTGATCTTGCCATGATTGCCGCCCCAGTGCCAGTCAGCCTCCCCTTATGTCATTATTGGTGTGGTGGATCTAAAGATCTGCAGTACTGGCAATATTAACAAATCTAGCCTTTTCCCCCCTTCAGCACCAATACCCCCTGAACAGCTCCCAATCCCCTTTGGGAACTGTCCAGGGGGGATCGGTGCACCCCAGCATGGCCAAGTCAACCATCCCGACTAGCAGGTCAGGTGCACAAAGGGACCCCTGATCCCTTGTAAACATACCCAGCTAGCTAGCCCGGGGCCTGATCCCTCTCCCTTCCCCCCATTAAAACAAATGCCACCCTCCCAACCTTCCTGGTCCATACCTTAACTCCCTGGTAGTCCAGTGATCAGTGGGGGCAGGAGTGGTCCCCTTGTCGTTGGGCCTGGACAAAATGGCCATGATCATGTGGTGTGCCCCCTAGTCTCAAACTAAAGAGCAGCATTGCGAGATTGTGGCCATATTTGTGAATACCATTGAAGAAGGGAGGAGCTAAGGACTGCTCCTCAATGGTACTCACAAATACATCAGTCAGCACAGTCCCCATTGACTACCGGGGAGTAAATGTATGGACTGGAGAGGGGTCGGGTGGGGGGTTCAGTACCTTTACTCAAGCAAACTGGCCATCTTGGACTCTGCTCATTCCCTGCCCCTTTGCGTGATGTGCAATAAACAGGCGTTTTAGTGACCAGTAGTTGTCCTACCCAAGCGTTACTTGTCACCCATTAAAATGTGTGTTACCCACTTAGCAGGCTTAAATAAAAGGGCCCCTTAGATGCATTATAAGGTTGTTTGCTGTAGAGTTTTTTTAAACGCTATATTTTCCAAGTTTTTCAAAGTTACACAAAAGTAACTCCTGTGGAGTCTGTGGTTTAACTTTTTGCAGCCTCTGTTTTGCTTTTCTGTGTGTGAGGCGCTAGAATATTTCTTTTGAAAAGAGCGATTGGTACGTTGGAGCAGCTATGGGTCATAAATTGAAATGGGGTCACTAAATCATTAGATAGGATCATAAGAAACAGGAGCTCCTTCTTTCAGTGCCCTCCACAAATCATTGCTCCCCCTCTCTCATCCTCTTGCCCAGGCTTTATGTTATACTAGAAATCTGTGTACATAGCTGTAGCCTGTGAGCGTACACTGGCTTGTGAGCCCCATGCTGACTGCTGCTGCCATTTCGCTGCTTTGAGAGAGTAGGGAGTAGCATAGAGCCAGATGAAAGATGAAAGAAGAAAGGGGGAGTGAAGGTCTGCTAGGAATTTAAGAGATTTTTTTGGCCTGGGGTCATGAATTTTCAGTGTTCATGTAGGCTAAAAGTTTGGGATGTGCTATAACAGCGAATACAGTCATGAAAGTGTCTTTTTAAGTTCAAACATATTTTCTGTATTAATACATGTAGGGCCCGATTTTCGAAGGCCTTTACATGGGTAACATCCCTAGTTACCTGTGCAAAGGTCTTATCTGGGATTTTTGATGGGCACCTACATGAGTAGTGTTCTTCGTAAATCCCGCATATGTCCCTAAGGCGCCTAGATGCTCTCCTCATAGCACTGGGGCATGTTGGGGGCATTCCAGGGCAGAGCGGAGGCGGGCCATGGCGCTACCGGTGTAGGACCAATTTTTGATGCTACACGGTTAGTGCTTGTGCCTTAAACACAGGCGTGGGAAAACCTCGTCTATCTTTTAGGCGCTGGGGCTAACCATGTAGCATCGAAAATCGGTGCTACACAGGTAGCGCCTGCGGCTTCCTGTCTCTGCAGCAACACCCAGATTTTCGATGCTGGGGCCGCATATGACCTCAGCATGGAAAATACAGGTTAGGCGGGAGGTGGGCAGGCTATGCGCCAATACGGGGCATAGCACTGCCCAACTCAAATTTGGGCCTATATTTTTTAAAGAGAGCTGACATTGTGTACCGCTTAGGATAAACAGTGAAATTGCACGTACACCGTATCAACTATAGTAGGGTTTCACTACTGACTAGCTATCATGATGTTTTAAATACACTTTTAGGAAGTAATTTTATAAAGTTATTCCCATGCGTATGTGGATACATACACACATAAATGACCTCTTATAAAATACCAAGTAGCATAAAAATACATGCTTTGGCATGAAGGTGCTAACTTTGCCTGTAAATTGGTATGCCAAAACAAACAAGCCCACAAGGGCCATGGAAACACTACCAGCCCGAATTAATCAATACAAAACAAAAAATGGCAGGTTCCGATCCACAGAAGACCTCCTAAAGAGAAAACATATTTTTTGTCGGACAAATAGCCTCCAGGCAAGAACACCTTAACTGGAGACCTACGTCCTTTTTAATCCAGTGCAGTAAAACATTTAGAGCAAGAAGTACTTAGCTGAAATCCCAGCACAGTAGCACATCCCAACAGCAGTGGTACGACAGTCCTGCGTTTCGGGTCACCAAATTTCAAAGACCCTGCTTTTATTTAAGTTTTAAATAATGTTTACCACAAAAATATTAAAGCAGCTATAGAACATTAATGAATAGATTTAGTGGAAATCTCATTAAAATGAAGACAATGAAAAGTGTAGGGCTCACAGTAAATACTACCAAGAAATGATAAAGGAAGAAAAAAACAAATTATCAATGAGCAGCTAAAATCAGCTGAAAATTAGTTTAAAACACTGTTTCAAGTTGTCAAATCTTTGATGGGGATGTAAAAGAAAATCAAAGTAGGTCTTGGGGCAGTTTCTCCAAATGGGTTAGTTTTGCACATATCTACACAAAACAAATACCCTTTATACCACCAAAAATACAAATACTAAAACAATTACAAACCTAACTTCAAAAATTAATCAAATTACATTAGGGTATAAAAAGACCTCAGGAAAGCTCTTTCCCTACATCTGGCGAACTGAATCACCATAGGTTTGAGCAGTAAATCTACACATCACAGGTTTCACCCTTTTAATTTCAAATTGTCACAAAACCAATTGCCCTAGTAAATATCTATATCCAAAAAAGGTACTTTTAAGGGATTCTATCAGTTTTTTGAAAAAAATTCCTTAATAATTTATTCTTCACATTCACAAACTAAAGTTGAAAATCTTCAACAGTTAATATACTACTTAATAATTCATTCTTTACATTCACAAACTAATGTTGAAAGTCTCCAACAACTGATTTACTTCCTGAAAAGAAGAGAAGCAAAATACGTTCAGAAAGGGTTAACACACACCATTCAAATAGTATCCAATAACTTATCTGAAGGTTTAACATGCAGTCACACAGCCTCCATAGAAGTCCCGAACTGCTCACAGCGATTTCCTTCTGTTTCTTCTTACGAATGCAAATGCCTATACCCTACAAAAGCTTTTGTTTCACCCCACCAGGCTTCGTCAGGGATTCAGGTATTGAATTACTTATACATCAACTCTCTACAATTTACTTCAGGCATCACCAGTACCTCAATCCTGCCCCCTCCTGCCCCCCGCCAGCTCTTCCCATCTTGATGCTCAGGATGTACAGGGAGAGCTGGATGGGAAATCGGGCCTAGATGGCTTGTGGGGCTGCATGTCCTGTCGGGATGTGCAGCCCCATAACCCATGTCTCAGAATAAGACCCAATATATCCTATTTCTTAGGAACCCAGAAAACCAATTATAAACCTATCCAGAAATGCCTAGGTGATGTGAGGTTGCCAAACGAATATCATGATTTGCTAAGTCAAATGCCGCAGATAAATCAAATTGTAACAGAACTGCAATATACCCCTTGGCAAGAATAGAGTTGATTTCTGAAATTAATAATCCTAAAAGCAGTGACCAAATTATAGGGGATGAGGTCACCCCTGAAATACAGCAATTGAAAGACATAGGAAAAAATAACCACTTTGGTCCGAATAATGACTTGAATTATGGGTGGAAGCTAAAGGGGCTACAGTAAAACCTAAAGCTTGCAAAGATACAATATAGTCTTGAGCATGAGTATGTTGTTTAGGGCCGTACCAAGGGCTGTGCAAGTATAGAAGGGGCACTGATATTATCACTCATCTTCTAGGAAGCTCAAAAAGAGTTAGTTACTGGACATGGCTGGGTGGAGGGAGGCACCAGATTTGTTAGTCGCACAGGGCGCATTTGTAGTTTGGTACAGTCCTGATTTTGTCGATTTTCCAAATGGAGAGTAATATCACCTAAAAGTAAAGAGTTAGGGGAGGCAGTAACCCAAGAAGTTACAAAATCCAAAAAGTACTCTTGTACTCTGTCATGTGCCTGGAGATCAATAATCTAAAATAAAAATACATTTTCCCCAAAATCAGTATCAGAAATTTCACAACACAATGCCTCCAAATCTGGAGAGCTTATAGAATCAAGCTATTTAAGATGATAAAAAGATTTATACAATATTAAAAGATCCCCTCCTGAACGCCTCACCCAAGGGACATTTATGAAGCTATAACCAGGGGAGCAAAGTTCATAGACTAACGGATCATCTTCAGAGTGTAACCAAGATTCAGTAACAAATAAAAAAACAGCGTCTTTGGCTTGCAGCAAGTCATAAATAAGAGGTACCTTATTGCACACAGAACGAGCATTTATGCTTATAAGGGGATAGGAATATCCTCCAGAAAAAGCTTATAAGAACAAGCAGGAGCTAAAGAGGATAATTGTCTATGTTTTGGTTTAAAATCATTACATGCCTTAGATTTTCTGTGTCTGGAAATTAGTACTTCAATGGGAGAAACAAGATGATATTGTAACGAGGCTATTGGTTACCAAAAAACAAATTAAAGTTAGAATCAATTGGAGCATTATGATTAGAGCTAAAAATCCCCCAAATCAAAAAGTTCTCCAGATAATATAGAAGTAAAACAAGATAAATCCAGCTCATCATGAAACCTATAATACAAAGGATAACCCAACCTTTGTTTTCACAAACCAACGATGTACGCCCACCAAGAATCATACAAAAACCTCCCCCCTTTACTCCCATCCACCAACAAAGGTTATCTATAAAACTTATTGGGACACATACAGTTGGATAAAAATTAGATTAAGTACAACACTACCTCTCCTACCCACTCATACTCCTCAAGATATTTCAAGCATCTAATATTCAACCATACAATCTCACCTTATCAATAAACTTTCTACATATCCACCCTCCATATTAATCTTCATTAAAACTCTAGATGAAAATAACAACAATATCCCCCAGTTCAAAAGCCCCCTCACTGGCTTCCTCCTCTTTGCTCCTACAACACACCCTCCAATATAGGAGACAGTTCCGTCTCCTCCATATCCCCACCTGTTCTGCCAAAATACCAACCTCTCATACTCCCCGCCCGGATCACTCAATCAAATGCAGTCTGGTTAATGCATGCTCCGCCTGCAACAAAATACAGGCTGTTGCTGACCACATCACGATGACGAAATAGACCTTCTTTGCATCATGGAGACATGGTTCACCAAAGCTCACAACATCTTGCTCAACCAGCTGAACATCAGCACCCACAACATACACAACTGCCCACGAACCAACAGTAGGAGTCTGCATCCTCTCAAACAAGCAACTTGGCTTCAGAACAGCTAGCACAACATCCTCCCATGGTCTGGATACCCTCATCATAAACAATAAGCGCTTCACCATCTGTCTTGTCTACAGAGCACCTCATCACAACGCTGACCAGCTTGACTCACTTCTTGAGACAGTATGCTCCCAGGCCTCCCACCAACAACATCTCATCCTCCTCGGCAATCTAAATCTTCCCTCAGCCAATATCAATCAAAGTAATGCCTTCCTTCAAGCCACGAGTGACCTGCATTTTACACAACTTATCAATACCTCAACTCAATTGAAAGGAAGGAGCTGCCCTGGATCTACTCTTTCTCCCTAATGACCTACTGTCCTCTTCGCACCCCATATCCCCCTCCTCTACCCCACTCCCTTGGTCAGATCACTACCTTATTATCTTTACCTTACCAACCCTCCTGCCTAAATATCCCCCTTCCAAAACTTCCCACAACAAGAAGATTCCTAACCTTCAATGAACCCTCCTTCTTACAAAAGAACATCCCCTCCCTGAAACATACATTTCATCATTCAGACCTCGACTCAATGGTACATACCTGGAACTCTGTCATCACTGAAGCCTCTAAGGCTCCCCCCCCCCAAAAAAAAAACTTGCCGACCTCATGCTCCCTGGTACTCAGGTCTCCTCAGAGAACAGAAATGTTCCCTTAGAAAACTTGAATGAAGATGGAGAAAAACCAAGGACCCGCTGCTTCCAGACACCTACCTAGACCAACATGTAGCCTACTCCACCAACACCCTCAATGCTAAGCACAAACCCCACAATAACATCCTCCTCTGTGCCATTAACAAACCAAGAGAACTATTCAGCCTCGTCAGAACTCTCACAAGTGATGCATCTCAACTCCATCAGAGCCATATCCTCCACCTCCAGGTGATGGCGGACTTTCTTATGTCCAAACATAAACAGCCTGGTAGTTCCACCATCATCATACCTCCTCCTACCTGCACAGCTCCCTCATCCAACTATGGACCTCCTTCAGAGACGCCCCCCCCTGAAGTGCTACTGAACATCATCTCTTATATCAACGCCAGCATATCTCCTCTAGACTCCTACCCGGTATCTTGGATCAAGCTAATGAAGACACAGATGTTACCTTTCATATCTATCATCTTATACACTTCACTTACCCAAGCCTACCTCCCACCTGCTCTCAAGCAAGCCTCCATGAGAGCCCTCCTAAATAAATCCAACCTTGATCCCAATTCATCTGCTTCCTACAGACCTATAGCCAGCGTACCTTTCCTTGCTGAAATCATTGAAAAAGCAGTGCAAATCCAGCTTTAGGAACATGTCAACAGATATGCTCCACTTGATCATAATCAACATGGTTTCCGCCCCTACCATGGTGCTGAGGCATTACTCACCTCCCTCTTAAATGCACTCATCGCTGGAACTGAAAAGCCCTCTTCTGGCTTTGTGCTGCTCTTTCTTGACATCTCTGCAGCATTCGACACTGTGTCCCACCAGACTCTACTTGACCAGCCCAACAATATTGGTGTCCATGACAAGCCACTCAAATGGATCCACTCCTACCTTTCCCAACGCACCCAACTGATAAGAATAGGACACCAGTCCTCAACACCTTACATCCTTCCTCAAGGAGTCCCACAGGGTTATGTCTTCTCCTCCCTCCTTTTTAACATTTATATTAGGCCCCTTTACTACATCATACAGAGGTTTGACATTGGCTACCAACTCTATGCTGATGACATAATGATATTCACTCCATTCCACACCACCACTCCTGACTACTCCAGTCTATCTGCCAGTTTCAAAGAGATCATCTCCTGGCTGCAGCTTCATAATCTTGCGATCAGTTTTAGCAAGACAGAGATCCTTCACATGACCAGAGACCCCAACTTCACATCACCGCCAATCATCAAATTCAAGGACACAGAAATAGAAGTGAAGTCTCAGATCAAATACCTAGGAGTCACCCTGTTTTTACCCTCCCGTTTGTTACATGCTGTTCCAATTTAAGTTGCCTGTATAGCTTTCATGTTTTAAATTGTTCCATGTAAACCGTTTTGCCTGGTGGAAAAATGGTATATTAAAACCAGTTAAATTCCGGTGGCATGGTGGACTAGGGAAGACGTGTGCTCCCTAGCTCCAGAGACTTGATCCCTTCCTGGCACAAATACCTACCTACTTTAAAATTATTTTTGCGGAACGGTGGAAGATAGTTTGAGGAAGATAATGAAGAGGCATAGCGCCTTAAATATACGAGCCTGTGAGTTTCCGGCTAAATGGCAACGAAAGTCGCGAGGCACGAAAAGCTGTGAGTGGCAGAGGTTAAAATAGCGGGCAATGGAGTAGAGAGCCCAAACATTGGTGTGATGGGACTAATTGTGGCTGAAGTGTCCCGAGCGGTGGTGCAAGCTACCCAGATGTCGGAGGTAGCGCAAGCTGTATCTGACTTTATGGGAAGGGTTGAGCAGGCGGAACAGTGTATAAGCTCCCTGGAAGATGTGCAGGCCCGGGTCTCCACAAGGCTTCAGAACATGGAGGAAACCATTAAACAACAAGCGGAGAAGTTGGAAGACTTAGAGAATTGTGGAAGGAGAAAAAATTTGCGGTTCATTGGAATTGACGAATCAGTGACGGATAGAGAACTGAAAAATTTTCTGGAAACATGGATTCCAGCTAATTTGAAACTGGAGGAAGGGGCAGATGAAATAACTTTGGAAAGAATCCATAGAATCGGCCAACGTAGAATGGCGGACAAAAAAACCCCGTGCAGTTATAACCAGGTTCTTGAATGCTTATCAGAAAGAATGCGTTTTGAGAGCGGCACATAAGCAACGTAGGGGAGAAGGAGATGGAAACGCAATAAGAATTCTCATTTTCCAAGACTACTCGGCAGGAGTGTCCATGCGACGGAGGGCCTATAAAGGTGTTTGCAGCATTTTGGTGGAGCATGGAACAAGGTTCACATTGGCATACCCGGCGAAGTTGAGAGTGGAATATGAGGGGGTACAACATGTCTTTTCCACCCCGGTGGAGGCTATGTCTTTTTGCAAGAAAAGCTGGCAAGAGGGGCCCACAGGAGAGAAACACATGTGCTGATAAACATTGAATTGGAATCTAGTATTAATGATCGTGCATGCGTTGAACATTTGCGATAAATGGACTCATTGTCAAAGGAAATTGGATAAGGCCTGGGAACTGGAGTATTGAAGGACATGAGAAGCCAATGAGGTTGCTGGACTATCGTAGGGGCCATATTGGAGATCACAATGGAGAGTGATAAATGATGGGAATTTAGTAGTTGTACGGATAATGTGGGTGATTGAGTATGATGTGGTGTGTGTTTAATTTTGATGCTTGCTCAGAAATGTTTTTCATTGATAGAAGGGTTGAATGAAAGGTACTGAGGGAGATGTCTGGGAATCTCTGCTAAGCTTATGTAATGGCAAGGGAATATCGGGGTGGGAAGGTAATGTTCTGTAATGTTTTGAAATCTTCTCTGTGCTTTCCTCCCTCTGTCTTATTATATCTCTCTGTCCAATTACAACTTTCATGAGTATCTGGTTTCAGCAATACTATGTATCAGATCATTTTCTGGGTTAGAAAAATTCTGATTTTGCATTCTGGAAAATTTGAATTTATAAGCTGAGGATTAAGTTGTGACATAAGACATTTATGGGCATGTGATTGGGCAGGGAGGATGGGATAGGAGGGGGGATGGTGAGGGGGGGAAGGGATATTTGATTGGGGTAGAAGGTCATAAATGGTAGAGTTTGAATAAAGAAGGGGGGGGGGGCTCTACATAATACGGAAGCACTGGAGAGGCCCGAAGGACAGGGCAAGAATAATAGGCAGGAAAGGGGAGGAAGGAAGGGGGGGGAGGGGTGGGGGGGTCAGGGATGGTTGGGTCAATGGCTTATAAGGGAGGGGAGGTGGGGAAGGGATTATTGGGATATGGAGAAAAGGCAGGAAAAGGAATCTTGGCTTCACGAGCTGGAGAATTTAGGTTTAATATTGGAGAGGGCCCAAAGTCAAAGAAATGCGTGGATGAAGGTGCGGGCCCTAGGCTGGGGGGGTTCACACCAAATTGTGGATGTATTTTTTCAAATTATGAAGCAGAGGATTGCATTGTGTAATGTTTGTGGATTAGGCTCCCCTACAAAGAGACTTAAGGTGATGCAACAGTTAAAACGAAAGCAGATAGAAGTTGCAATGTTAAAAGAAACTCATCAATCGTCAGTAGAGTATGATAAAATATGCAGAGGATGGATTAGTAAAGTTTATGGGGCACCAGCAGTTGGGAAAAAAAGGGGGGTGGCTATAGTGGTAGCCAAACAGACTGGATGGTCGGAGGAGAGGGTGGAACTAGACTTGGAGGGTTGATACGTTTTTGTATGGGGGGTCTTAAATGGTTTACAGGTGCTATTGGGCTCGGTTTGGGTGCCTAATGTATGAGGCCCATTTTTATCAACAAGTATTAAGGTTGGTGTCGAACATAGGGGATTATCACTTGATCCTGGGAGGAGACTTTAACTCAGTGATGGATGAAAGTATGGCTAGGTTGGGAGTGTTAAGCATTAGGGATCGGAGGAGTGCACGTCGGATCCTGGGAATCTATGAAGGGAACGGTTTGTTAGACGTGTGGAGGATCTTACATCCTGGAGATAGAGAATACACTCATATGTCAAGGGTTCACGGAACTTGGTCCAGAATTGATTACTTTCTTATCTCAAGTGACTTGTTTAGTTGGGTCTCTAAGGTGGAAATAGGTCCCTCAATTATTTCGGATCACGCGATAGTGACAATGGAGGTAAGGTAGAGAGATCAGGGTAACTGAAAGATATGGAGATTCTTATTAGAGTTAGTTGGAGATTTGGCATTTGAGAAACACATACAAAGGCAGTGGGAGGAATATGCTAGAAATAATGCCCAACATGAGGACAATCCGGTCCTTTTTTGGGAGGCTGGAAAGGCCGTGATACGAGGAGAAATTATAAGCCACCATAGTCAAAAACGTAAAAGGATGAATAGGAGAATTATGCAGTTAGAGAAAGAATTGACAAAAGCAAGGAGGAGACATGCCTTGGAGAGAAATGTGGTAAATAGTGTCAAATTGCAAGAGGTGCAAACTGAGCTGGGGGTGCTGATATATCAAAGAGCAAAAAAATCGTCGATGTATTATAGGTACCAGCTATACGAACATGGGAATCGGGCTGGCAAGTTATTGTCCTCTTTGGTGAGATCTGATGGGGGATCTAGACATGTAGGAGTAATTAGGCACAAGGATGGTACACTATGATCGGAGGAGACGGAAATTAAACAGGTATTTTGTGACTACTTCCAACAGCTCTAAGGAGTGGAAGGGGAGGAAGCAGGAGGGGGTAGGGATTTTCTACAGGGGTGCACATTACCGATGGTAGCTGCGGAACATCTACACGTTCTGAACCAACTCATATCTCCTCAAGAGGTACAAAACGGGATAAAAAATTTAAAATGGGGACTGGCCCCTGGAATGGACGGGCTGCAGGGAGAATTTTACAAAATAATGGGGGATAAAGTGGTGATTCCTTTAGTGGAGTACTTTGGAGATTTGATATCTAAGGGCCAGTTTCTGTATGAAGCGAACAAAGCGATAGTCACGGTCCTACCCAAGCCAGGAAGGGATCCACTCCTCCCAAGTTCATATAGGCCAATATCCCTTTTGAATATAGACATTAAGATTTTGGTGAAGATAATGGCTGGCTGAGTTCTTACCAGCTTGATACATGGTGACCAGGTAGGATTTGTAAGAGGGAGACACACGGTTTATAGTTTACATGCTTCTATGTGTGCTAGCCACATGGACAATAGGTCATCCATGTTAATAAGTTTTGACGCTGAGAAGGCGTTCGATTGTGTAGACTGGGTGTTCATGTACCAAGTGCTGGATGTAATGGGATTCAAAGGATTTTTTGTGGATGTGGTACAGTTGTTATATGTAGACCCTAGAGGAGCTATTATGGTTAATGGTAATATGTCCTCGGAGTTTAAGATCCAAAAAGGTACTCGGCAGGGATGCTCCCTATCTCCATTACTATTCGTGTTGACGTTGGAACCTTTATTATGTAAGATTAGATCATCAACAGAATTTCGGGGTATTCCAGTGGGGAGGAACGAATTCCGAGTGGCCAGCTTTGCTGATGATCTTCTAATCCATTTGGAGGATCCAAGAGAGGGGTTCCCATTCCTGTTGAAGCTTTTCCAGGAATACGTCAAGCCATCGGGTTTAAGATTAAACTTAGACAAGTCTGAGGTGCTCCCGCTGGACCCACAATTAGCTCAATTATGGCAGGGTGTTTTCCCATTAAAGTGGGCTGGGGGAAAGTTTAAATATTTGGGGATATACTTACCAGCTGATCTGATGGAACTTTATCAAATTAATGTAGTGAAATTAATAAATGATTTGTCGGACAAAGTGCAGAAATGCAGAGACCTACCGTTGTCTCTTGGAGGTCGGATTGCTTTATTTAAAATGACTTTGTTCCCAAAATGGCTACATATTCTCCAGACGCTCCCAGTACTTTTAAAGCACAAAGATATTGTTAAGGTGGAACAGCTGATAACCCATTTGCTCTGGAGAGTCAGGCGACCTAGGATTTATCTGGCTGTTTTGAAGAGGCCCTGGTCTAGCAGGGGAATGGGTCTTCCGGACATTCAGAAATATAATATAGCGTGTCTTTTAAGACATGTCTGAGATTGGATCTGGGAGATGGGGAATCACACCCCGACAGACATGATTGGGGCCTTGGTTAAACCTTTGCACCTACGGTATATATTACATATGAGGTCGGTGAAAGGAATAGACCGAGTGCTTGTTGTTGTTAAGTGCCGTCGAGTCGGAGTCGACTCATGGCGACCCTCTGGATAGCTATCCTAAATTGTGTTTGGTCTTGAGTCAGGCGGTTCATTGTTGACAGACTGGTACCCGTAGCTGCTGTTGTTGTCTCGATCCATCTCATTGCTGGTCTTCCTCTTTTGCGTTGACCTTCTATCTTGCCAAGCATGATGTCTTTCTCTAATGATCTCTCTCATCGCATGATGTGTCCAAAGTATGAAAGGCGAAGTCTTGTCATCTGAGCTTCTAAAGAAAGCTTAGGTTTGATCTCCTCTAGTACCGACTGGTTTGTTCTTCGGGCAGTCCATGGTATACACAGTATTCGCCGCCAGCACCATAATTCAAAGGCATCAATTTTCTTCCTGTCTTTTTCACTGTCCAGCTTTCACATCCATATGATGTTATTGAAAATACCATGGCTTGAACAAGTTGAATCTTTGTATGGGGAGAGACATCTCTGCTCTTGAGAATCTTATCTAGGTCTTTCATAGCCATTCTGCCAAGAGCAATGCGTCGTCTGATTTCTTGACTGCTTGTTGCTTCTTTATTGATAGTTGATCCAAGTAGGTTAAAGTTGTTCACGATTTCAATTTCTTCTCCTTCAACAATGAACCTGTTGATTATGCAAGTTGTCATGATCTTTGTCTTCTTTACATTAAGGTGCAGGCCCATTTTGAGACTATGTTCTTTGATTGTGAGAAGCAAATGTTTCAGATCATCTTCACTTTCAGCCAGTAATGTGGTATCATCAGCATAGCGAAGGTTGTTGACGAGTCTTCCACCAATCTTCACATCTCTGTTGTCTTCATACAATCCTGCTTCTCTGATGATTTGTTCTGCATATAAATTAAACAGGTAGGGGGAAAGTATACAGCCTTGTCTTACACCTTTGCTTATTTTAAACCATTCTGTTTCTCCTTGTTCCGTTCGAACTGTTGCTTCTTGATCAATGTACAGATTGTGCAAGAGTACGATCAGGTGTTCTGGTATACCCATGCTTCTTAATGTGGCCCAGAGTTTCTCATGGTTTACACAGTCAAAAGCCTTGCTATAGTCAATAAAGCACAAATAGATATCCTTTTGGTATTCTTTAGTCTTTTCAAGGATCCATCTCACATCTGCAATGATGTCTCTCGTTCCTCGCCCTTTCCTGAACCCTGCTTGCACTTCAGGTAGTTCTTGTTCCAGGTATGGTTGTAGTCTCTTTTGAATAATCTTCAGTAGAATCTTGCTGGCATGTGGGATCAGAGCGATTGTGCGATAATTTCCACAGTCAGTTGGATCACCTTTCTTTAGTATTGGTATAAACACAGATCTTTTCCAGTCAGTTGGCCATGATGTTGTCTTCCATATTTCTTGGCAGAGCCTTGTAAGTACGGTAACAGCTGCATCAGATTGCTGTAATACTTCTATGGGAATGCTATCAAAGCCTGGTGCTTTGTTCTTTGATAAGGCTTTCAATGCTGCTTCAACTTCTTCTTTCATCACCAATGGTTCCCGATCATAAGGTACAGGTTGAAACGGCTGTTGGTCCACTTGATCTTTATCATATAATAACTCTGTATATTCCTTCCACCTTTTCTTGATCTTCTCAGCATCATTCAACATAGAACCTTGAGCATCTTGTAACATTCCAATTCGAGGCTGGAACTTTTTCTTTAACTCTCATAGCTTTAGGAAAGACGATCTTGTTCTTCCTCTAATAGTTTCTTCTTCTGTTTCCTTGCATGTGTTGTTATAGTAATTTTCTTTGTCCTGTCTTGCTGCACGTTGTAAATCTCTGTTGAGTTCTGTTATTGTCTTTCTTTCTCCTCTGGCTTTAGCTTCTCTGTGTTTCTGGACAATTTTCAGAGTTTCTTCCGTCATCCATTTTGGCTGTTTTTTCTTTTTTCTCCTTTTGTAGAGACTTCTCGCTTTCTTCCAACACAACCTTCTTGATGTCATTCCATAACTCTTCTGGAACTCAGTCATTTGTATCTAAAGCAGCAAATCGATTTTGCAGGCAGTCTTTAAATTCCAGTGGTATATTCTCAAGGTCATATTTTGCTGCATTCATGAGTGGTTTGCTCTTTTTCAACTTTAGCATGAGTTTGCATACTAGTAGTTGATGATCTGTACCACAGTCAGCTCCAGGTTTTGTCTTTGTTGATGTTATAGAACTTTTCCATCGTTGACTTCCACAGATGTAGTCAATTTGATTTTTATACAATCCATTGGTGAAGTCCATGTGTACAGTCGCCGCTTATGCTGATGGAAGAAGGTGTTTGAGATGAATAGGTCGTTGGTCTTGCAGAATTCTATCAGTCTTTCTCCAGCTTCATTTCTGTTGCCAAGTCCATATTTTCCAACTACTTTGCCTTCTTCTTTGTTGCCAACTTTTGCGTTCCAGTCACCCATGACAATCAGGATATCCTGTTTGCATGTTCTGTCAATTTCAGCTTGTACTTGTTCATAGAACTCTTCAATTTCATTCTCTTCTGCAGCTGTTGTTGGGGCATACACTTGAATTATAGTTGTGTTGATAGGCATTCCTCGTACACGAATAGAGATTAAGCGTTCGCTGACTGCATTGTATTTCATTACAGTTCTTGCAAGTTTCTTCTTTATTTTAAATGCAACACCATTTCTTCTTTGTCTTTCATTTCCAGCATAGTAGACCATGTGATCATCTGATGCAAAGTGCCCGATGCCAGTCCATTTCAGTTCGCTGACACCCAACAGATCAAGCTGTACACGTTCCATTTCATTCTTGACCACCTCCAACTTCCCTTGGTTCATGCTTCGTACGTTCCATGTTCCAATGCGTAAGACATCTTTACAGCTTCTGACTCTCATTTCATGCACAGCTACATCAGCAGTCAAACATCCTGAGGGCTTTGATCCAACCACATCCTAAATGCTGGCTTTACTCTGAAAAGTCTTCAGCTCTTCCCCAGTAGCTAGTTGAGTGCCTTCTGACCTGGGGGTCTCATCTTCCAGCACTATAGCACAATTTGTTTTGTTGTAACTATTCATTGGGTTTTCATGGCAAGATACAGAAGTAGATTGCCGGGCCTTTCTTTCGCGCAGTTTAAGTTTGGTGTTGTTGCCATTGTCACAGAAACGTGATCCTCTGCTGTCAACACTATCCCATTCTGCTGCTGCCCAGAGTGCTTAGGGAAGTGTTATTGGTCCCGGTGAGGAGAGCATGGAGGTATCTATGTGACAAGATGGGTGTCTCAGTGTTTTGTTCACCCTTCCTCCCAGTGCGAGGAAACAAGGATTTTTTGCCAGGAATCATGGGGAAAAATTTTGTGAGATGGGGTCAGATGGGTATAACTAACTTAGAAAATTTGATAACGGGAGAAGGGACATTAGAGTCCTTTACTAGACTGAGTGAGCAATATCCTTTGGGGGGGGGGGGGCGGATGTGTTCCCCTATGCCCAGATCTGGAGTTATATTAGTAGTATCTCCAGGAACAAGCAGGAATGTAGTCTTCACATATGAGTATCGTCGGTACTGACGGAGCCCGCGCGGGAACACTCCCCAGCGTCCAATTGGAACACTTTTGGGAGCACCCCACAGCGCATGCGTGCTGCCTTCCTGCCTCTGTACCTCTCTCACTTCAGTTCTTCGTTTTCCTGTCACCGCAGAAAATTTCCTTTTATTCTTTGTTTTTGTGGTCGCGTCTGCCTTCATTCGACACCTTCTTCTTCTTTCTTTTCAAAAAAACCCAAACCCTTATATTTTCTTCAGGGGTCTTTCCCCTGTTTCTGATGCTAGGCACCATTTTGGGCACTAGGCCCACTTTTCTTCAGGCATGGAGAAACCTGCTAGTGGTTTCAAAAAATGCTCAAAGTGTGGCGGTACCATTTCCGTCACTGACACCCATGATTGGTGTTTAAAATGTTTAGGTCCTGAACATTGTCCAACGGAGTGTCTCTCTTGCATGAGGATGACCAAAAGGGGCCTGAAGAATAGAGCTGCAAAACTCGGTACCCTTTTTGCCACGGATACATTGTCAATTGCATCGACGTCCTCCAGGGCTTCATCTTCCTCCCATGGATCTCAGGTAACTAAACTTAAGTCTTCTAAGACTGGCCTGTCCTCGAAGGGTAAATCTCCTTCAAAGTATCTAGATGCCACTGGCATTGCCCTCAAGGATAGTTCACCGGCAAAACATCCCCGGCAGGAGTCTTCGGGCTCCAAAGCATTAACGGGGCTCCGGGATGTTCTAGAGGCTTCCACCTCTGCAGAGCTACTGGTGCCATGCTCTCGGGTCATAGCCGCTTCCACCGGTACCGAAACCCAGGCATTGGCAGGAGCGATGGATAAAAGAATCCTCGCTATTGAACGTAGTCTAGCGTCCCTCTTAGCAGTTTCGGTACCGCTAAGACCGCTACAGACGGTTCAACAGGTATCAGTACCGACATCGGTACCGGTACCGATAGTACCTGCTTCGACAGGACTGCTTCCCTCCACTTGAGTCAATCTTGGGTATCGGGGATCAGAAACCGAGACATTTCGGTACCGACTTCGAGCGGTACCGATACCATGTGTTAAGGAAGCACCCGGTACAGAGTGCTTTTGAGTCTTCCGATTCCGATGACTCTGACGATTCTACCAGTACCAGAGTGAACCTACTAGAGGAGTCAACTCCTTCTCCTCAACGCAGGATGTCTCCTCCAGAAGATATGTCCTTCCAGGATTTCATACGTGATTTAGCAAAGGGCCTTGCAATCACTGTGATTCCAGAAAAGGAACCTAGGGCAGAAGAATTACGAATTCTACAATACCCTATGGCTCCCAAGGAGGCAGCTATGCTTCCCATTCACAAGATCTTACATGATCTGATGTTGAGAATGTGGGAAACTCCTTTAACAATATCTTCACATTCCCAACGCCTTGACACTATGTACAGAGTGCCAAGTTGTCCTGGTTTTCAAAAAACTCAGTTACCACACCATTCAATGGTAGTGTTATCAGCCATGCGAAGAATCAAGAGTGCTAAAACACATTCTTATAATCCTCCAGGCCGGGAATCCAGGACACTCAATGCTTTTGGGTGTTGATGCTTTCAATCCTCCATGCTATCAGCCAGGATCAGTTCCTATATTCTTTATATGGGAATGTTCCTGGAAGAAGTCACAAAAGACTTAGAGCTCATTAGCCCTTGTGTCTCTAAGGAAAAAAGAGCAGACTACCTGCCCACTAGATCCTATCCCCTCCAGCTGGTTCCTGGAACCCTCTCTATCTTTAATTCCCTATATCTGTACATTGATTAACTCCAGTCTATCTAGTGGTTCTTTCCCCTCCCCCTGGAAGCACGCCCTGGTACGTCCCCTCCTCAAAAAACCTCTCCTTGATCCTCTGGTTCCTGCCCATTACCGCCCAGTTTCCAATCTCTCCTTTCTTTCCAAAGTCTTAGAAAAATTCGTTTTCGATCAACTATCACAGCACCTTCACTCTGTCAATTATCTGCACCCTAGGCAATCTGGTTTCCGTCAAGGGCACAGTGTAGAAACAACTTTGACTGCTCTTCTCAATGAACTTCACACTTCACATGATCGGGGTGATATCTCGGTGGTGGTCTCCCTCGATCTTTCCTCTGCTTTTGATCTTGTTGATCACTCTCTTCTCCTTTCTCGGCTGCGGGATGCAGGCCTCCGCGGTGCTGTACTTCGCTGGTTTCACTCCTATCTTTCTTCTCGTTCCTTCTCTATAGTTTCTGCTACAGCTTCGCATCCTCCAACAACTGCCTTTCCCCTTCCCTGTGGTGTTCCCCAAGGCTCAGTTCTTGCCCCTCTCCTGTTTAATCTTTTCCTCACACCACTGGCATTTTATATTCAGCAGACTGGCCTGTCTGCTTTTTATTATGCTGATGACATAATTATCATTCATCACACTAATCCACTTTCTCCAGATCTTTCACCCCTGAACGCCTGTCTTACCCTCGTCTCTAATTGGTTGTCCTCCAACTGTCTTCATCTCAATGTCACCAAGACTTCAGCTATCTGGTTCACATTTGGAAGCCCTTGTCCCTCTCTCGCCCCAGTCCTGGACCACTCTACCATTCCTATCACTTCTTCTTTCAAATACCTTGGGGTTTTCCTTGACTCAAACCTGTAAGCCTGTTGGCTGACTGTGTCACCCTAGGCAGCTGCCTAGATGGAGACCCAGTTTGAGTTGTGGAAAAATAATGACTCAAGAGTCGTGTCCAAAGTGGAATTAAGGATGGGATTTATTCCCTGTCCCATGCGGATGGCTTTCAGATAAGGATAACACAAAATAAGCTGTTACATCACAGGCAAAAGAACACTTTAACAAAACCAAGCTTCTTCTTTGTTTTCCCCAAAACACAAAAGTATTATCTTCCTCCAAAGAAATCAAAAACACACTTCCTTTTCTTCTCTTTAACGCAGAGATTCTAAATCATCTGTTACTCCCAAACTACAATCCATTGGCTCCTGAATATTCTCTGGGATAGTGCATTCCCACTGCATCCCCTCTTGGGCTTGACCTGCGTAGGATCTCTGAGTTTTTGCAAACCTGTACTCAGACCTCTGCTCTGGGGTAAACTCTGTTCTTGGGAGATACAAGTGCTGCTGCTGGGGGTCAGAGGCAACAGGAGCTGGGCTGGGGAATTCTTCCCAGTCCCTAAGCCATTGAGGGAACTCTTGCTTCCTATATGCTTTTCTTCTCCTCCCCGAATCTACTCCACTCCCTTCATAATACAGAGGGTACTTATCTTTCCCACGAGAGAATATGGCTTCTAGTCCTTCTTCCTCTAGCCAGGGTTTTCTATCAGAGCTGCAGACTGCTTTGCCCCGGCAGTATCTGTTGCTGGGGCTAGCAGGGTAGTACTTGCTTCCTGCTTCCTGTGAGATTCTCAGAGTGTGACCTTTGCTCTCTGGTGATCTGACTGCTTGCCTGGGTGCGAGGACCCCTCTGGTTGGGAAGACCTTAGCTCTATCTCTCCTGATCCACTCGGGTTCGTCAGACTGCTTCTGCTCAAACCTGGATCTCCAAGACAGCGGGTCTCTTACTGTTTGGTCTGGAGTTCCCAACTCAGCCTCTCTGAGGATCTCTCTGCTCCTTGTCTGTTTCTCCAGGCTAGGTTCCAGACTCTCCTCCACACTCTGACTGCGCTCTAGGCTTGTTTCCCTTGCTTGGGGAAAGCTTGTTCCGTCTCTGAATCTGAAACTGCATCTGGGTCTCAGTCTGACTCTGCCTGTGAGTTCACCCCCCTCTTCACTTGATTTTCCCCTGGTTTTATTGAGCTGCCTATTGGACGTGGAACGTGACTGTTCCCACAGGTGAGCCTGATTAGAGCTCTGAATTCTCTCTGCGTCACTGCAGCCCTGAGGAATGTTTGTTTCTTCACTCCCTGCCCCCTCGCACTGTGAATGTCTCCACTGACCCTGTGACTGTGAGGTAAGCTCTTCATTTCTAAACCCTTTTAATACTTCAGGTTCTATGCTGTCTCCCTCATAAGAAATAAGCTCTCCTTTTAGAGCCTCTCTGGTTATTTCAGACTGTGTACTGTCTATCTCATGACTAGTAAGCCCTTCCTTTGTTTTCCCTTTTAAAGTTTTATACTCTGTGCTGTCCACCTCATGACAAACCTCACTTTCAAAGAACACATATCACACCTGGCTAAGACATCTTATTTTTTTCTTCGGCAAATTCGATCTATTCGTTCCTTTCTCTCCCCTTCAGCGCTGACTACTCTTACACTGGCTACAGTCTTATCACGGATAGATTATTGCAACTCAGTCTTTGCTGGTATCACTAAGGTTCAACTCCATCGATTACAACTCATACAAAACACTGCAGCCAGACTTATTTGCCATTCCTCTCGTTTTGATCACGTTACCCCCCTATTGCTTCAGCTTCATTGGCTCCCCATTGACCATCGTATCAAATTTAAGATATTGACTCTCGTTCACCGCGCCCTATACACACGTACACCCCAATATCTTACCGATCTTCTCCATTTTACCACTCCCACACGTAGTCTTCGCTCCCTCCATATTAACCGGCTTCATCTCCCTTCACCGTCTCGTGCACATTTACAATCCACCCGCCATTCTGCCTTCTTTTTCTATGGTCCAGCTCTGTGGAATTTGCTACCTACTCCTCTTCGTCTGGAAGAAAATTATCTTACTTTTCGGTCCCTGCTAAAAACACATTTCTTTGTCTCTGCTTTTAATCTCCCAGCCGCAGCCAGCTGACCTGGTTTATACATGTTTGCCTGTGTCTCCCCCTCTGTTTCGGCCTTCCTATGTATTCTCTTTTTCTTTCCTCTTTCCTGTCCAGTTATGTATTTCTTTTCTTGCAATGAGGGCTTGTGCCCACCACTGTAATATTTTGTAAATCGCTCTGGTGTAATGAAGAGCGGTATATCAAGTTAAATAAACATAAACATAAACTATATATAACATTAAGTTAATCTGTACATAGTTCCCCCGGTTGTCCTATTGTTGAAATTCCCTGTTCAATGTAAAACTCAATGTTACTTGTATGCATTGTAGTATGTTACTTGTATGCATTGTAGTATGTTCTTGTTCAATGTACACCGCACTGATTGTAATAGCGCGGTATAAAAGAATTGTTAAATAAATAAATAAATAAATAAAATAAACATAAACGACCTTATTCTGGTCAAGCATGTCCAGAATGTCTCTAAATTCATGAACTATGCTACCTTTGATTGCTTTCAATGTATTAGCAGAACCTCTGCTATATCCATAGGAGCACGTCATATTGCTTGGCTTCAAGCATCAGACTTAGAACAGTGGGTGCAAGAAAAGCTGGGAAACATTCCTTGTACAGGAGAAAATCTCTTTGGCAAGGACTGGCAGGACAAGGCTAATCAGCTTGAATCTGAAAATACTACCTTGAACAGACTATCAAAGTCTACAGCCAACCCAGCAAAGAAGAAAACCTTCAAAAACCCTTTTTCAGCAAGAAAAAGAAGCCTTACCCATCTTACACCCATCAAAGCCACTGTCCGCTTCATGTTCCCCAGAAGGGGCAACAACAGAACAGACAGCAAAGAAAGCCGCAAGCTCAAAGAGCTCAACCAGGTCAACAGACCCAGCCTCCTCAGGGTCTTTGACTTCTACCTAGAGAACTTAGTCATTCTGCCCCTGAAAGGTCCAGAACCCTTAACCATTCCAGGAAGACTATGCTATTTTGCTAAAAGATGGCAACAAATAACATCAGAAAACTGGACCCTGTCCATTGTACGACTGGGGTTCAAGCTTCATTTTCTCAACTTGCCCCCACCTACAATAATAAAACAGTTCAATTCTCAAGCCCCTGCCACCAGCCTCTTGTGGCAGGAGGTCACATCACTTCTCGCTCAAGGAGCAATCGAAGAAGTATCCATATTCCAACAGGGTTCGGTGTTTTACTCCCCCTATTTTCTTATTCCAAAGAAGACAGGGGGACACAGGCCTATCCTAGACCTCAGAGAATTAAACAAATATTTGTTCCGAGAAAAGTTCAAAATGATCTCTCTTGGGAAAGTCCTTCCATACCTTCAAAGTCAGGTTTGGCTATGTTCTCTAGATCTAAGAGATGCGTACACGCATATTCTCATCCACTCAGATCACAGGAAGTTCCTTTGATTTTTGGTCCAAGGAAGACACTTCCAGTACAGAGTTCTTCCTTTCGGACTGGCCTCTGCTCCAAGAGTCTTCACAAAATGAATGGCAGTGGTAGCAGCATTAATGAGGACTCTGGGAATATTCGTCTTCCCTTACTTAGACGATTGGATCATTCGAGCATCGACAGCTCCGGAGGCCAGCTTCGCTCTTTCTTGAGCAATGAGCATTCTTCAATACTTGGGACTGGTCATAAACCTCCAAAAATCTCATCTCACCCCTCTCAATCTCTCGAATTCATAGGGGCTCATGTAGACACACGGCAATCAAAGGCTTTTCTACCACAGCCACGCTGTCTAAAGATAATACAAGTAGCATCTCAAGCATCTATGAAGGTGTTCCTTACTGCTCAAGAGATGCTTCAACTTCTGGGACATATGGCATCCACTGTCTATGTGGTTCCCTATGCTTGCCTCCACATGCAAGCAGCCCAGTGGACCCTATCCTCTCAATGGTCACAGGCCTTGGGTCAGCTTATGGTCAAGATCAGAAACATCACACATCTGATTTCGTCCCTGCAATGGTGGCAATCTCTGGAAAACCTCCTTGTAGGCTCTCCTTTCCAGCAGCCTCTATACCAGGCCATCCTAAGAACAGATGCGTCCAAGATGGGTTGGGGGGCCCATTTGCACGATCTGTCAACTCAGGTTCTCTGGACCCCACAGGAGGTTTCCATTCACATAAACCTCCTAGAGCTAAGAGCCATCTTCAATGCCATTCAAATCTTTCAGGCCTATCTCAGCAAAAAGACAGTTTTGGTCCAAACCGACAATCAGGTAGCTATGTTCTATGTGAACAAGCAAGGCGGAACAGGCTCTCTGTCGCTATGTAACAAAGCTTTGCGACTATGGGCCCTCGCCAGAGAGTTGCAAATTCACCTGTTTGCGATATACCTCCAGGCATTCAAAACTTATAAGCAGACAGACTCAGTCGAATACTGCTGCCACACGAGTGGTCCCTCCACTCATACCAGCTTTCGCGAGTGTTTCAAATCTGGGGAACACCAGATGTAGACCTTTTTGCAAGTCCACAGAATGCCAAACTTCCCCAGTTCTGTTCCAGAATCCCAGCTCACAACTGTCAGGCAAGAGATGCTTTCCTACTCCACTGGGGTCAGGACTTCCTCTATGCCTTCCCACCCATTCCCCTCATTCCCAAAACTTTATTCAAACTTCTGGAATTTGTTACCGGAGGATGTAGTAAAGGCTGTTAGTGTAGCTGGGTTTAAAAAAGGTTTGGACAAGTTCCTGGAGGAAAGGTCCATAAACCATTATTAAGAAGGGACCCAGGATATCAATGCTTGACCCAGTACAAGCATTGCGGAACCTGTGTCTTTTGGGGAAAATGCTAGGTACGTATGACCTAGATTGGCCACTGTTGGAAACAGGATACTGGGCTTGATGGACCTTGGTCTGACCCAGTATGGCATATCTTATGTTCTTATGTTCAGAGAGACAGAGGTCGTATGATACTCATAGCTCCACATTGGCCACGACAAACGTGGTATCCTCTTTGTCTGCGTCTCTCTCAAAACACTCCCCTGGAATTGGGGAATGCTCCAGATCTTCTGTCTCAGGAGGATGGATGCTTATTGCATCCCAATCCCCAGTCCCTACATCTCAGGGTCTGGTTACTGAAAGCCTAGAATTCCAGGATATTGACCTTTCTCAACAAGTAAAGGATATCCTTCTGGCTTACAGAAAACCTTACACAAGACGTTCCTATGCTTTTAACCTTCCACAAGACGTTCCTATGCTTTTAGGAAGTGTCTGGTGTTCACAAAAGGGACTTAACCCCCTTTTGGTGCCTGTAGAATCACTACTAGAGTATCTTCTCTAATTATCAACTTCTGGTCTGAAGACCAATTCAGTGATAGTCCATCTTAGTGCTATTGCTGCTTTTCATAAACCTTTTGATGGACAACCTATTTCCTCTCATCCACTTATATCAAGATTTATGAGAGGTCTACTCTTAACAAAACCTCCCATTAAACCACCACCGGTGGCATGAGATCTGAATCTCATTCTTGGTCAGCTTATAAAACCGCCCTTTGAACCTTTAGCCACTTCAGACCTAAAGTTTCTTTCATGGAAAGTCATTTTCCTAATTGCCATCACTTCTGCAAGATGCATTAGTGAACTACAGGCGTTAGTAGCTGACCCTCCTTATACAAGGTTCCACCATGATAAGTAGTCCTCAGGACTCATCCTCACTTTATGCCAAAGGTGGTTTCACCTTTTCATTTAAACCAGTCGGTTTATCTTCCTATATTCCTCACTAGGCCTCATGCCTCTAGTGCGGAAAGAAATCTTCACACATTGGATTGTAAAAGAGCCTTAGCCTTTTATCTCCAAAGAACTAAGCCACATAGAAAATCTTCTCAACTTTTTGTGGCTTTTGACTCTAGTCATTTGGGACTTCCAGTTTCCAAAAAAACTCTTTCAAATTGGATTGCAGATTGCATATCCTATACTTATCAGAGTAAAGGACTTTCTCTCGAGGGCCATGTCACCGCTCACAATGTGAGAGCAATGGCAGCCTCAATGGCTAACCTTCATTCTGTGTCTATTGATGACATCTGCAGAGCAGCCACTTGGGCTTCGGTACACACCTTCACAGCCCACTACTGCTTAGAGAAGGACTCCCGTCAGGATGCCTCGTTTGGCCAGGCTGTTCTCCAGCATCTCTTCCATATTTAATACAACTCCTACCCACTGTCCATGGGTTGGATGCCAGAGGTCCATGGGAGGAAGCATGACCCACCTCACCTGGGTTCGTAGCTTGCTGGGGTCACCCCTTGGCATCTTTCAGCTGGGGAGTCCCCATATGTGAAGACTACATTCCTGCTTGTTCCTGGAGATAGTGTAGTTACTCACCTGTAACAGGTGATCTCTGGGAACAGCAGGAATTTAGTCCACAACCCACCCACCTCCCCTAGGAATTGTCTCTATCTCTCTCTTTCTCTACTTCTCTCCTTTGGTCTCAGCTATAAACGCAACTGAAATGAGAGAGGTACAGAGGCGGGAAGGCAGCATGCATGCGCTGTGGGGTGCTCCCAAAAGCGTTCCTATTGGATGCTGGGGAGCGTTCCTGCGCGGGCTCCGTCGGTACCGACGATACCCATATGTGAAAACTGAATTCCTGCTGTTCCCGGAGATCACCTGTTACAGGTGAGTAACTACGCTTTACCAGCACATTCCCTACGAGAAGTTCTCAATTTGAAGAATTGATGATGGGAGGGGAGCAGGTGGTAAGAGTGTCCCAAATACATAGAGCAATGTGTGAACTCGAACCGCAGGGGTTGGAGAGCGAACTAGCGAATGTCTGGACGAGAGACCTTGGAGAACAAATTGATGGAGAAGGGGTAAGGCAGGGTATAGCTAATATCCCAAAGTTAAGTGTGGCAGTGGACCATAGAGATATGCAATATAAGTTGATTCAATGGCTTTACTATGCTCCAAACAGGGCATGGCGGGCTGGAATAGCAAGCACCAACTGTTGTCCGAGATGTGCGACTGAGGAAGCCACATTGGGACACATGTTCTGGCACTGTCCAAAAAGTTTGACTTTTTGGGGGAAAGTGCAAGGTTATCTAGAGAAGTGCAGGGGGACACAGTTGGCACTAACCTCGGTGAGTCTAGTGTTGGATATTTGGAGTGAGGAATTAAAGGTGAATGTGGGACATGTCGAATGGGAATGGATGCGTTTGGTGCTGGTGACAGTTCGAATGACCATACTACAAAACTGGTTGGAAAAGAAGGGGCCAACATTTGGACAATGGAGGATTAGGTTACACAATCTACTACTGATGGAAAGATATAGGGCGAGGGGCCACCAGAAGAAAGGGGAAAATTTCTTAAAGGGCTGTGGCCCGCACCTCCAGTTTCTGCCGGCTCGGGTTCGAAGTAGGATACTAAGTGGGGATACCTAGATGAAAGGCAATGTTGGGGAAATAGACAACATGCCTGTTAAATGGGTTAGAGATGGAGGGTGGGGAGGGTGGGTGTAGGGGGGAATAATGCATGAGGAATTTGTATTGATCTGGATTGGACAGGTTTGCTGATGATGGGCTGGGGAGAAGAGATCACCCCTGGCCCAGTGGTCAACTCAACTGAAAAGGAACTAGGCCAGGGTGGGGGGGGGGGGGATAAGACAGGAGGGGATAGGGAAAGGGGAGTTTCCTTGGGGGGGGGGATAAAATAAAAATATTCAGCATGCCAAGTAACCTAGTCAGGACTTAGGCAAAAGCCTCAGTTGTTGTTATCAAAAATCTATTACTACCATAGGATAATATAGAAAATGTTAAAAATGAGCCCGAGTGTAAATGAATGTAGGGTACCATGGATAAGGGGGCAAAAATTGCATAGGCTGTTGTTAATGTCTAAGTGTGAAATCTGTAATAGGATTGATATTGGTGTGTTGAATAAACAAATTTAAACATAAATAAAATTAACAAATAATCACTTTCCTGGCCTGCAATATCAGGCTCTCATCATTGGGAATTCTGTATCATCTGATGATTGTTTTTTCAGAGACAAAATCCTAAAATTATTGGATGTATCTAAACCTTTGACCAAAGGCTTGGATAACATTGACCTTGTGGCAGTCTATGAGGTAAGTGAGGTGAGCCTGCCTGGAACTTCTTTAAATTTGTTGCTCCTTTTGAAAAGAAGGGGGATTCTGAAATGGCTTAGAGCTTGTTCAAGCAGAATGGACCTTTCCCCAGCTAAAAGTGTGCAATGACCAGAAAAGGAAGGTTTAAGCCTTTTTGGCTTATACAGTCAACTTCTTTCTTGATATAGGATCTGTTCCTCATGAATGAAACCATTTGAAATTAAACCCCGAAAAACTACAACTGCCTGGATCACTGGTCATCTTCCTTGTCCAACAGTTACTCCAACTCTGGCTGGCTCTCAGATTACACTGACAGACCACTTTAAATACCTAGGGATCCTTATTGACTCTGAATGATCTTTTCATCATCAAATCTGACAAAATCCACTTTTCTAGCACTCCACCATTTCCATGCTATTCAGTCTTTCTTGGATCTCCCAGCACAAAATACCCTTATCCATGCATTAATTACCTCAAGGCTCAACTACTGTACACCATTTCTGTTGAAATTGCTTCCTGAAACTAACATGTTGTAGACAGAAGACAGCTATCTGGCTTCTTGTTCATGCTTCTAAATATGATAATGTTTCCCCCTTATTTATTCAATATCATTTGCTTCCTTTATATCCCCTCCTTATCTCTAGCAAGATTGGAATCTACTCATGCTTCAGCTTTTTTATTCACTGCCTATGGAATGCCATCTCACCTTTGCACAAACTTTCTATAAGACTTTTCATGCTAATCTGAAGACCTATCTTTTTCACTCTGCTTTCACGAGCTGGTCTGAGATCGACTGAACAGGATTTACTGAGGCTCTATATCTTTTCACTAATACTTTCCTATAACAAATGTGGTGTTGTTTTCCTACTTCATCTGTAATTTAATTTTAATTTGTAAACTGCTTTGCTGGTACTCTAAAGGAGGTATATTAAAATCTGGACTAAAGATAAAGAATGGAAGAAACAGAAATTTATATCTACAGTTCTTAAGAAGGGAATTGGAGGCAGGTGGAAAACTTGCTTAATATTGACTAGTTTTGAATTTTCTTTTCTATGTCAAAGCAGTGGTAAAAGTGGTGAACAAGCAGTTAGAGGAATATATTGAATGAAGTTCTTCATCAGCACAACTGTGCATTTTTCCTGACCATAGTACAGTAGTGATTCTGGTGTCAATGATGGACATTATCCGAATACAGGCTGACCAAGGACAGGATGCCCTGGTCATGTAATGAGATCTGTCGGCAGCATTTGAGTCCATCGATCATGGCCTTTTGCTAGCCCATGGCCTTTTGCTAGCTACAGAAATTGGATGTTTGTCAAGTCCAATTAAAGTGGTTTAAAGATTTTCTTTTGAGTAGATCATAGGCATTAATTTGGGAATTAATTCTGAGTTTTGTCTTTTAGAGCATGGGATTCCATAGGGCTCAATTCCATCTCCCCTTCCTCTTTTAACGTTTTATCTTGCCCCATTGACTGGATTGATTGATAAGTTTGAAGTTTTTTAAAAATTATTTTGCGGGTGATATTCAATAGCATATTTGCTGCCCAAGATGAAGGTTTAATCATCTTTATAAGTGTCTTCATGCTGTGAGGGTTTGGTTGGACTATCTCAGCTTAAAAAAAACTGTTGAGGAAAATAGGGTGGTAGCAATTGCTTCAACGTTAGCTGGATTTTAACTAAAATGTTCCAACTTCATTATTAGTTTAGGACTTAAGAGGCATGTTTACTAAGTCCCATGCTAGTAATGCAGGTTTGGGCCGCATTACTAGCATGGGACACTGTGCTAGATGCAAGGGGGCAGTGACAGCCATCCTCCTGAATTTAGCACAGCTTGCCGCATTAATACTGCCACCAAGAGCAACTACTACCACCCATTGTGCTGGTGGTACTTGCTCCCCACCAAGCACTGGCAGCTTGGGCTTTCAAGGCCTGTACTAGCGGCACCATGCAGGAAAGCCCATGCCCCAACCAAGTGCCACCTAGATGCATGCTGCTCAGGTAGCATGGGTTTTTTAACTCAAGGCGCTACTTTGTAGTGTTGCGCCAAAAATGCATGTTAACCTCTCGCTACAAAAATTTCACCACTGTTATGCTCTTCTCTAGGCTGCGATTAATATAAAAACTCTGGTGTCAATATCTAGTCAAAGTAGCCGCCGTAGCTAAATAAAATCTGGAGATTCAGTACTGGTATCTGAACAGTGGCTGGCACTGAATTTCCAGATTCAGGGGTAACCCCTCTACTGCTTTCCAGATAGTGGCGATATTCAGCCCATTACCTGATAAAATCAGGACAGTCTCTTTGCTGCTCTAACTTTATCTGGATTGTTTTTTTGTTAGTGGAATGAATATCGCTTCTAATCGGATAACTTGGGACTCTGCCCAAGCTCTGCCCGTGGACTGCCCTGGCACTTCCAGATAGTACCAAAGTGGCCAGAGGAAATGTTCAGTAGATCTACCTGGATAGTGCTGCTGAGTATCTTGTGGGTTGGCACTTACCTCGTTAATAAGTGCTGCTAATCATATATGTGCTTTTGAATATAAACCTCTCTGCCCCTAGATAGATTGGTCCAATTTGATTAAAACTATATAGCCTCTACTTATTACACTGTGGTTCATTATGGTTTTAAAGTAATAGGAAACAATAAGAATAAAATTTTATAGTAAGCATTTTTTTATTAAATATAAAAAAGAGGAAGGCTAGCAATGAGATGGATTGATACAATAACAGCATCTATGGATACCACTCTATCAACAATGAGCCACTTGGCTGAAGACCAAACAAAGTTTAGGTCAACTATCCAGAGGGTCGCCAGGAGTTGACATCGACTTGACAGCACTTAACAACTTACAATCTATTAACAGCGAGTACAGGCAATAGGCATCCTCTTATCACATGTATCTATGAATCTGTAAACATATTTAAACATTACAGCCATCAATCATGGGACAGTTGTCATGATATGTGAGTATTGACAACTGATCACAAGTATGTCCAGTTCCACTGCAATAGGAATGTGAGTCCAGCACTAACTGATTTGAAAAATAGGCCTCCTCAACACACATGGCCACAAAGAAGGCTGCAGAATGGGAGATCAGGAGCCAATGCTGATTGGCATGGTTCAGTGGGCCCGACTCTTGCTGGTTGGATTGTAAGCTCCTCCTCGCTACTCTAGTATTATCTGGAGATTAGGTGGGTTTTATAATCTGGTTGCAGTCTCAGAGACCTCAGAGCTTTCAAGCTGGATTAGTGTGCCGGTTATAATAAACAATAATAATTTTATCACAATAACAGACACCTCAGTGAAACCAAAGGTTTCCTTTTATTTATTTATTACAATCTTGCAAGAAGGGGTAGTCAAATATGATATTTCTTGATAAATGAGTACACACTTTGATATATTTCAATGACATTTATACATTTGTCAAATCAGCAAGCCCCTACCCCCTGCATCTTATTGGCTAACTAATACAGTGTTATTGACCTATCTGCTGTGCTCAGACAGCACAAGTGGGTTTCTGCTTCTGTTTACTGTAGCCCCATCCCCTCTAGTTATGTTCTTCTGACATTTTTATCCCCTTTATGGTAGTACATACTGATATTAGTCCTTATCTTTCTTTTGCAGGTACAGGTGGTCAATGGTTTATTTACGTTTGTGCTTGCTCCATAAGACCTTTGTATTTAACTAAGACCAGCCTGACCTCTGCAAAACTAATTTTTCTGTCTTGCATACATTTCCTACTGAGGGCTCTTATCTCTTACAATATGCCAACTAAAAGAAGCAGCTTTCTTATAAATAGACACACTTTAATAACAATATTTAGCTCTCATGATCCACACAGTATGCCTTGTGGTAAGGAAGCCTATCCTGACTTGGGGAAAGGGCAAAAGGAAAAGAGTTCACCCTAGTAAAAGGGCCTCTTTTGCAAGGTCAGGGGAACAAAGCCACAACCTCACCTAGGAACCAGAAAACCCCCAGCTGGAACAGGTTTCATGTTTCCCCTAGTGAAATAAGGGAGAGTGAATACAGACCTAAGGTCCAAGACCCTTACGTCAGTAAGCTCCCTGATTACTCAGGTGCCAGAAGGCAGAGTGATCTCCGTCACCTGGGAAGAGAGGAGGTGGGGCTAGAACCCTGGAGATATAAGCCTATGCTAGATTATAGTAGAGGAAAAGGGGAAAGAGAAGGAGAGAGGGTGGAAGAAATGCCAGAAACAAGGGCTGAGGCAAAGGCAAGAAGAAGAGAAAGAGAGAGAGAGAAGCTGATACAAGCCGAGGCACAGGTACGAGCCTAAGAAGCCTGATTAATGCTGAGCAGAGCAGGAGAAGCCTGACTAATGCTGGGCAGTGCAGAGGTGCAGGAGACACTCTCAGCTCTAACGAGAGGCTGTCAGCTGAGCCCAGTGAGCCAGAAGGAGAGTCAGAGTCTATGCAGCTAGGAGAGCCTGATGCTGAGCTGAATGAGGAAGACACCCTCATGGATTGCTCTTTGTGCCAAGCCTTAGCCACAGAAGGGTTGAAGGAAAGCCAGCCCCGAGAGAGGAAGCCCTCCAGAGAAAGGTAACCATAAGAAGCAGGTAGATGGATTGTAAGTTCCCAAATGGTAAAGAGGGGAAGTTTTACTAAGACGTAAGAACAAGCTGGAGTTGTGAATTGAGCTTGTTAACCACCTGTGAGGTGAGACGGCAAGAAGCCAAATTAACTGTGAGGAAAAAGCTTTCTTTTTGCTCTTGAATTTTCCTGAGAAACCTGAATAGAACTTTGCTTGCACGTTGAAAGTTTGTTCCTGTTTGGAGTTTTTGTTTTTGCTTGTAAATTGGAAAACAGCCTGGAAAGGTTTGAGACTGGAAAAGAAGGCAAACTGCCACAGAAGAAAGCCTGTTTTGTTTTTATGCTTTAACCAGCAAGGCTATAGGAAGCTGGTAGCCTTGCTGTTAAAAAGGCTATGTTTTTCTAAGCTGAAGAATACTTTAAGCTGCACTTTGGTTTTGGGTTTTGTTTTGCTTATAACCTGTTGTACTTTGAAGAAGCCTGGAGAAGTATGCCTGAATGTGGTATTTATGAACCTTTTTTGTGCTCAATAAATTTCTGTCATTGACTTACCCAAGGAGCCCGACTACAGCTTTCTACCTGAAGCCCATATATATCGCAATTAAACTACATTTCCCAGAAAGCATTGCGGGGAACTAGTCAGTTAAGGCCGAAAGGGGAAAGTTCCTTATACAACCACACCCCTCCAAGCTGGAGGCGAGTGGTGAGGGCGTGACAACCTTCTGGCTTTGGGTTTCTGTTCCTTCTGTGAGTCCTTATCATAAAGGACCACAAAGATAACTCCCCTCTCCCTCTCCCCTCCTTATGTGCTTAGCAAAGCCTTAGAACAACTATCTCTAAGTGTAGAACAATGGAGTGAGATAAGAATCTGCATGCCAGACAGTTTTTTTTGCAAAGCACTTTTAGAAGCCTCTACACTTACTTTTGCTTAATTTCCTGATCATTCTGTAAAAATAACAATTTACATTCTTCTATCTACTTCCAGTGACACTGCCAAGAAAACCCAGGAGCTTCTGGGTCGCCAGGAGTCAGGACTGACTCGAAGGCACACATTGCATTTTGCATCACCTTTGTATAGATACTTTTGTAAAAACAACAATTTAAACCTTTCTGTCACCGGTTATGCAATTAAAGGCATTTTGCTGAAAGTGGCATTAAAAGATTTCCCAGATACTGCGCTGCTGTTTCCGCAGCTCAGTTATGATTTCCAGCAGCCCGATCACCGGAATACAGCCATGGGAGCAAGCAAGCACCGTACGAGTTTTACTTTTAAAGATTTAAAGCAGGAAGAAGACTGTCATTACCTTTCCCATAATGAAGCCTCGGAGGCAACATGGTACAGCTCCTCTTCTCCAAGTGTGAAGCAATTTAGGCTCAAACAGGAACAGAAGGCCTGGATTCAGTCTGCAGCAGCTGGAGGGCCTGGATCAGTGACTGGGCCTGGATTCTATCTTTGACTAGTAGTGTCTTTTGATTACAGGCCTCATCTAGTTTGCCGCTGTTCTCACTGAGCTGCCTGAGGATTACAGGTTTCATCTAATCTGCAGCTGGTCTAGCAGTTGCCAACAGGACTTTGGCAAACTGGCTAGTCTTATGTATATAATTCTGTTATGAACCATCAAATATACATCTTACAAGGCTGGGTCCAGAGTTGGTTCAAGGTGTTGGTGCCCTAGGCAAGCCTTAAGCTTTATACTCCCCCCCCCCCCCCCGGCTATCATAAGAACATAAGATATGCCATACTGGGTCAGATCAAAGTCCATCAAGCCCAGTATCCTGTTTCCAACAGTGGCCAATCTAGGTCAGGAGTACCTAGCAGTTTCCCTAAAAAACACAGGTTCCACAATGCTTGTACTGGGTCAAGCAGTGATATCCCGGGTCCCTTTTAATAATGGTTTATGGACCTTTCCTCCAGGAACTTGTCCAAACCTTTTTTAAACCTAGCTACACTAATAGCTTTTACTACATCCTCCGGTAACAAATTCCAGAGTCAGTCTATTATTTAGCTTTAAATGCCCTGCTCTTTACCACCCTCCAAAAGTTGCTGCCCTAGGCAACTGCCTATTTTGCCTAATGGTTGAGCTGGCACTGACCTCTTAGCTTAGCTCCGAGGTCAAGTCTCATTAAATTCATAGAAAAATAGAAACATGATGACAGAAAAAGACCACATGGCCTATCTGGTCTGTCCTTCCATATCAACTACTACAACAGTCTCCTTTTTTCCTTTAGAGATCCTCTGTGTTTGTCCCATGCTCCTTTGAATTCAGATACTGTCCTCGTCTCTACCACCTCCACTGGGAGACTATTCCACGGATCCACCACTCTTTCCGTAAGGAAATATTTCCACATATCACTCCTGAATATATCCCCTTTCACCCTCATCCCATGTCCCCTCATAGCAGAACTTGCTTTCAATCGAAAGAGACTCTCCTTCTGTGCATTTATGCCACGGAGGTATTTAAACGTCTCAATCATATCACCTCTATCCCGCCTTTCCTCTAAGGTGTACATAGTAAGATCCTTAAGTCTATCCTCATATGCTTTATAATGAAGACCACTAACCATTTTAGTAGCCACGCTCTGTACCGACTCCAGCCTGTTTGTATCCTTTTTAAGGTGTGATCTCCAGAATTGCATATGATACTCCAAATGAGGTCGCACCAAAGACTTATACAGAAGCACTATCACCTCCTTTCTTCTGCTGGCCATTCCTCTCCCTATTCACCCAAGCATCCTTCTAGCTTTTGCTGTCTCCTTTTCTACCTGTTTAGCTACTTTAAGATCATCAGACACAATCACGCCTAGGTTCCGCTCTTTTTTAGTGGACAAAAGTACTTCACCCACTATACTATATTGCTCCCTTGGATTGTTGCAGCCCAAATGCATGACCTTGCTTTTCTTTTTTTAACTTGAACTTTATTGAAATTTTCACACACAGCTTATTCCAACAATTCTGCTACAGTAAGCATTTACATTTGTATTCAACCCCTCCCTTCTTTGTCCCTAGTGCCACCTCCTCCGCCTCTAATATCCCAACCTGCCCCCATCCTGCCCTTTGCCTTATGCTTACCAACTTATAACTCATATCCCCCCTCCCTCCCCCTTCCTACCTCCCTTCCATCCCCCTACTCCTCTCCTATAAGCAAAATCTCATGCTTTTTAACGTAACTCTAAACCAACTCCCTCACCCCAGCTGCACCTACCCCCCCTCCCCATCCTCTGCTGCTCCATCCTTCCACATGCCCTCTTTTAACCATCCCCATACACCCTCCCACCGTTTCACCATTTGTCCCCCTCTGCCCTTCTTTTCCCCCATTATTTTGTACATAAGATATATTTCCGACATTCGCTTAGCATAACTGTCCATAGATGGTAAACTCTTTCTATTCCAGTACCATGCTATTTCACATCTGGCCGCCATGACACAATACCAAATGATGCTCCACTCTCCTTCCCACTTCCCATCCTTCTTTTGCAGGAGACACATTTCAGGATTGAGCTCACAATGATCCCACAATTTTATTAATGTTATCCCTAATTTTCCCCCAATACCTTTGAACCACTGGGCATGACCACCACATATGCATCCATGTTCCCCCTGCGCCACACTGCCTCCAGCATTCATTTGTCTTCAGTACCCCCGCTTTATGCAACCGCTCCGGTGTGAGATACCACCTACTCAGCACCTTGAACCCATTCTCATGCAGCGATGTGGCTAAAGAGAATTTGGCTATTCCCATCGCCACTCCCTCCCATTCTTCCACCTCCCATTTCACCCCTAAATCCCTTTCCCACGCTTCCATATAACTCAATTTCCCCGCTCCCCTTGCAATTAACCCTTTATAAATCCTAGATATCATGCCCTTCTGCCCCATGGAACCCAAACATGCCCCTTCAAACCATTCAACTCCCCCCGATATCCTGCTTCCTCTTCCTCTGTCTAATCAAGGACCCCAGTTGCACATACGCGTGCCTGTCTGTCTCCGGCAATTGATACATATCTCGGATACCCTCAAAACCCCTTACCTCATTCCCTACTAGTATCTGTGATACCTGACTTAATCTCTGCTCTGCCCATCTTCTGAGAACTACTCTACTCGGGCCTACTCCCTCTTCACAGCACGCCTGAAGGGACATTGTATGTGACCACCTCTTATCCCCCACCATCCTCTGCCTATGCTGCTGCCACACATTTAAAGTGTGCCCCACCAAAGGGTTGTCTCTCCTCTCACCCTTCCCCCCCAAACTACCCTTTCCAACTCTCGGGCCAAAATCTACTGCTTCCATCATCACCCATTGCTTGTATGGATCCTGTTACCATGCATACACCGCCCTCATTTGCGCTGCCTTGTAGTACAATGTAAAGTTAGGTACACCCATCCCTCCCTCCATTCCCTGTACTTGTAATGTCCGCGCCGCCACCCTTGGCCTTTTACCCCCCCAGATAAAACCCTCCACTTGTTTTTGTACCTTCCTCAATATTCTTCTCGATATCACTATTGGTAGTAGTTGAAAGTAGAACAGGAACTGGGGAAGTAACATCATTTTGACAATCGCCATCCGCCCGAACCAAGAGTAGTACCCCCTGCTCCATCCCCTCAGCTGTATCTCCATTTGCCCTAAGAGTTTTTTTATAATTTAGCTCAAATAAGTCCTCCAGTGCCCTCCCCACCTGCACCCCCATGTATCTAATTGACCTCTTTGTCCACTTAAAGGGAAAGCGCTCTTGCAGCCCCACCTGCTGTTCCTCCTCCCCTACTAAACTTAATATTTCTGATTTCCCCCAATTGATCCCTCCTTCCCTCCTCTTGATGGTGATAGGAGAAGCGAAGTTCCGCCAGTTTTTTCTTCACGGCCCCTTCTCTTTTTGATTTATCATTATTTATATTTAGTGAGTTCCACTCCGCAGGCTGTGGCTACTTTGTAAAGCTCTACTGTTCTCCCCCCTCCCCGTGGAATGCTGTTTGACCAGCTAACTGATCCTCAATCTTCTCCCACTGACTGAGGCACTACTGTTCCTTCTGATGGGTATATCCACTGGAGTGCAAATTTATCTTGCCTCTGTCTCTGGCCTTACTTGTTGAACCTCTCCCGATGTAGCTGTAATCTTGTTTGCCTTGTCTGGCCCTTTCTTCGGGTTCTCTTTTGGCCGTGTTGTGCTCCCCTAGAAGCCATCTTCTCCCTCCAAATCAGCTCCGCCTCCCCCTCTGCACACTTTTCTGCTCCCCACACACCTCTGGGCTGTCTGGCTCACCAACTTCTCCACCGGGTGACGTCTGTGCTGTGCTGCCCTTTGCACGGCCGTATCCTCCAACCCGATTTCCACTCGCCTGCTCTCCTCCAGGCCCTTCACTCCCCCAACACGTGGCTGCTCACTTGGGCCTCTCCCAGCCGCTGATTCAGCTGCTCCTCCCGGGCTCTTCTGCTGCCCTGCCTCCAGCTCTCCTCCGGACCGCACGGCCACCACTCTCCGCTGCTTCAACTCACCGCGATCTGCCTCCTGCTCACACTCAGACCGCGTGCTCCACTTGTGGGTCTCTCCGGCCTGCACTGCTCTCCCAGCGAGATATTGAAAAGGTCAATCAGTGGAGCTGCTAGAACATCCCCATGTTCCCTCAGTATTCTAGGATGTATCCCATCCGGGCCCATCCCTTTTGTCTACTTTTAAGTTTAGCTAGTTTCTCATGAACACAGTCTTCTGAAAATTGCTCAAGATGCCTCTCGCTTCTGTTCCTGTTTGTGGGTGTTTTCTGAGGTCCTGCTCCTGGTTCTTCATCTGTGAACACAGAACAGAAATATTTGTTAAGCAGTTCCACTTTATCCTCACAGCGTCTACATATTCCTCCCCTTCACCCTTGAGTCTGACAATACCACTTTTGCCCTTCCTCTTGTCACTAACATATCTGAAAAATGTCTTATCCCCCTGTTTTATTGCTTTGGCTATTTCCTCCTCTATTTTGAATCTTTGCTTTCCTGACTACTTTGCTAGCTTCTCTAAGTTTTTCCAAATATAGATGTCTGTCTTCCTCTCTCTATGATCTCTTGAATTTCATGAAGGCCTCCCTCTTTTTCTTCACCTTTTCAGCTACTTCTTTTGAAAATCATAGTGGTCTCCTTTTCCTTTTACCTTTATTTACCATTTTAACAAAAAGGTTGGTTGCCCTTAAAATATCCCCTTTCGTTTTTGCTCACTGTTTTTCTACATCCCCCAACTGTTCCCGTCCCGCTAATGACACCCTGAGGTATTGGTCCATCTTGGCAAAGTTAGTTTTCCTAAAGTCTAAGACCCTCGCTTTTGAATGGATTCTAACAGCCCTAGTCCTAATATTGATCCACATCATCTGGTAATCACTGGATGTGAGGATTTCCCACTATAACATCAGAAACACTTTCACCATTGGTAAGCACCAAGTCCAGTATGGCCCCTTCACGTGTGGGTTCTCTTACCAGTTGCCTGAATAATTCTCCCTGTAGAGAATCCAGAATCTCCTTACTTATAGATGATACTGCAGCAGGAACGTACCAATCAATATCTGGCATATTGAAATCCCCTATCAGTAGTGCTTCCCCTTTTCTAGCAATGCTGAGTATGTCTTCAATTAACTCTCCATCCATCTCTTCCTCCTGTGAGGGAGGTCTGTATATCATGCCAAAGCAAATAGATTTCTCTTTCCCACTTTCTAGTTTAACCCACAGTGCTTCCTCTCTCCCTTTTAAGCTCTATAGTTCTAAAGCTTTATTATTTTTTACATATAGTGCCACTCCTCCTCCCCTTCTTCCTACCCTGTCCTTTCTGAATAAAGTATAGCCTGGTATAGTTACATCTCAGTCATGGTTTTCTGTGAACCATTTTTCTGTAACTGCCACTAAATTTTAAGTCAGTCTTTCCCATTAAAGCTTCGACATCTGGGTTCTTATTTCCCATGCTACGGGCATTTATATACACAGCTTTTCATATGTTGCCCCTTTTACCCATTTCCATAAAGGTATTCATGCTACAGTAGTAACAGTAACTCTCTTAAAATTGGCTTCCATAGAGACAACATGTAAAGCAGCGATATGGGTTTTCCGTCATTCTTTTGCTGCTGAACAAAGAATCACAGAAGTACAGTGCTTTTGGTCCAGCTATACTATGCAATTTGTCCTCTACTCCAAACAACTCTGACTTTGATTTTGTGAGTTGCTGTAAAGATTGATTTCAGTAATATACAACAAGAGCAGCCCTAACCTTGGGAATCACCCACTTGTGTCCCTCACTGAATTCTGCTTGTCAATGGAAAAAGCAATATTGCTCACCTGTAATAGATCTTTTCGCTAGAGAAGAGGATTTATTTATTTATTTATTTATTTAACACTCATTTATATACCGCATCTTCCAGCGATCAGTTGCGGTGTACAATTGACAACAATTAACAAAGCGAAGTTTGTTTTACATAGAACATAGAACATTTTAACTTTTTACATAGAACATCTAAACATCTTAACATCTTAAGAACTAAGCAGAGAATTTCAACTAGAACAGTGTGAGTAATAATTTATCTATACAGAGTGTAATGTCTGTAAAGCACATAATCCCTCCCATCTCCCTGAGAGTTGCCTTTATTGAACTTTGGAATGAAGTATTCGTATTGTGTTTGACCGGCGCGGTTTCACATCTTTTTTACTGGCAGAGCCCCGGGTCTCCGACCTTGCTGGGGCTCTTTTTCCCTCCATGGCCTCTGCCAGTGGCTTGAAGAAGTATGATCAGTGCTCGCGGACCATGTCCCTCACTGACACACATGACTGCTGCTTCCGTACCCTTGTGCCGGACCACAACCCCTTGAATTGTGGCCTCTATAAGAAGATGTCTTCCAAAGCTATTAAGAGTCATCAGCAGCATTAGAAGATTATCCAAAAGTTAGACTCTGCACTGCAGTCTCTGGCGCCGCCATGCTCCACACTCCTATCCGGGACCCCAGAGCCTTGAGCTGACCCCGCCGCCTCCGATCGAAGCTGTGGGTTCTCTGAGCTGAGCATCTTGGAGGTAGAACACAAGAAGAAGAAATCCTCGAGAGCAGCATCTATGGATGAGTCGGGGAAGACAGGTAAATTGTGTGCCCAGTCCCGCAGTCCATGCCACAAGTCCGAGGAGTGGAAGTGGAAATGGCTGACCAAGTTCGCCCGCCAAGAATCATTGGCCTCCGGTGATTGGCCTCGGACCCACAAGGCCAAGCTGGTCAAGGACTCCACCTCATTGGAGTTGGTGCCAGACCTGAGATCCTTCCTGCCCGTGCTGAAGGCTGCAGAGCCATCTGGATTGAAGACCAGAATGGCGACCTTGGAGCACAACTTGTCTGTCTTCATGACCCAGCAGCGGGCCCTGATGCCCAGTTCCGCTGGGTCATCTGCCCAGACCACCGGGGCCTCGACCTCGAGGAAATCCTGGATGGTGAGCCGATCTTCGAGCGCCATCAGTCTCGAGATGATCCTCAACATCGGTCTCAATCCTTGGGATTGAGCTCCTCCCCAATGAGTTGTCACGGCTCCACCTGCAGAGCCGCTGAGGGGCACAGACCGTCGGGCTCGGAACCTGACCTATAAGTCGGACTGGGAGACCGAGGACAAGGAATCTCCAGAGACCCATCGCCACCGCGACATGCCCTCAGACCGTCTTCCTCCATGACTCGGTGCAAGTCCCCCCCTGAGGATATGGCCTTTCTCAACTTTGTGCGGGACATGTCAAAGACGTTGGCGTTCGACACCAAGTCAGAGGAGGACACTCACACGGAGAAGCTTGAGATCCTCCAGTATGAGGCCCCTCTGAAGGAGGCTCTTTCAGTGTCCATTCCCTCGATCCTAGAATGGCTGCTCCTCTGCATGTGGCAAACACCGGCACCAGTGACCATTGTGAGCCGACGGCTTAACTCAATTTATTAGGTCCGTCAGAGCCCGGGCTTCCAGAAAGCACAACTGCCACACAACTCCATGATGGTGGAGTCGACCATGTGTTGGCTCAAGATCCAGAAGACACACTCCTCAGTGGCTCCGGGCAGAGAGCCCACACCTTGGATGCCCTGGGCAGAAAGTTCTACCAGAGCTCTATGCTCTTCAGCTGGTTCCAGGCATACCTGCTGTACATGGGCATGTACTTGGGGGACCTAACAAGAAACTCACCAGGTTCTCGACTGGTCTCTCTGAGAAACTCCTCTTGCATAAGAACATAAGAATGCCATACTGGGTCAGACCAAGGTCCATCAAGCCCAGTATTCTGTTTCCAACAGTGGCCAGTCTAGGTCATATGTACCTAGCAGTTTCCCCAAGGGACACAGGTTCCACAATGCTTGTATTGGTTCAAGCATTCATATCCTGGGTCCCTTCTTAATAATGGTTTATGGACCTTTCCTCCAGGAACTTGTCCAAACCTTTTTTAAACCCAGCTACATTAACAGCCTTTACTACATCCTCTGGTAACAAATTCCAGAGTTTGATTACACGTTGAGTGAAAAAATATTTTCTTTTATTAGTCTTAAATAGTTTACCCTGTAGCTTCATTGCATGTCCCCTAGTCTTTCTATATTCTGATAAGGTAAACAATCGATCTACGTTTACCCGTTCCACTCCGTTCATTAATTTATAGACTTCTATCATATCTCCCCTCAGCCGTCTCTTTTCCAGGTTAAAGAGCCCTAACCGTTTTAGCCTTTCTTCATAGGAGTATCTTTTCATCCCCTTTACCATTTTGGTGGCTCTTCTCTGAACCTTTTCTAAAATCGCTATATCCTTTTTAAGATACGGCGACCAGAATTGCACACAATATTCAAGGTGCGGTCTCACCATGGAACGATATAGAGGCATTATAATATCTTTTGTTTTATTTTCCATTCCTTTCCTTATCATACCTAGCATTCTATTGGCTCTCTTGGCCGCCGCTGCACACTGGGCCGAGGGTTTTAACATGGTATCCACAATGACGCCTAAATCTTTTTCCTGGGTGGTGGTTCCTAATGTGGAACCTTGCATCGTGTAACCATAGTTTGGGTTGTTCTTCCCTAGGTGCATAACCTTGCACTTGTCCACATTAAATTTCATCTGCCATTTTGATGCCCAGTCTTCCAATTTATCAAGATTCTCTTGTAATTTTCCACAATCCTCTTGGGTTTTAACAACTTTAAATAGTTTTGTGTCATCTGCAAATTTGATAACCTCACTCGTTATTCCACTTTCCAGGTCATTTATGAATATGTCAAAAAGCAGCAGACCCAGCACAGATCCCTGGGGTACACCACTATTTACCTTTCTCCATTGGGAAAATTGGCCATTTAGCCCTACCCTCTGCTTTCTATCTTTTAACCAGCTCCTGATCCACAATAGTACACTGCCTTCTATCCCATGACTCTTTAGTTTTGCCAAAAGTCTCTCATGAGGGACCTTGTCAAAAGCTTTCTGAAAGTCCAGATACACAATATCAATCGACTCACCTTTGTCCACCTGATTATTCACTCCTTCAAAAAAACATAACAGATTAGTAAGACAAGATCTTCCTTGTCTAAAGCCATGTTGGCTGTCTCCCATTAGGTCATGACTATCTACATGCTGAGTAATTTTATTCTTTATGATGGTTTCTACCATTTTTCCCAGTACTGATGTCAGGCTCACCGGTCTGTAGTTTCCCGGATCACCACTGGAACCTTTTTTAAAAATTGGTGTTACATTGGCGATCCTCCAATCTTCAGGTATTAGAGATGATTTTAATGATAGTTCACAGATTACTAATAGCAGGTCTGCAGTCTCGTATTTCAGTTCTTTCAACACCCTTGGATGTATACCATCCGGCCCAGGTGATTTGCTACTCTTCATTTTATCTAATAGTTGTAATACATCTTCCCGATGTATCGATATTTCATTCAATTCTTCCGCACCTTTAAATACCACTTCAGTCATGGGTAGCATCCCTACATCTTCCTCAGTAAAGACTGAAGCAAAGAATTCATTCAGTCTCTCCGCTATCGCCTTGTCGCCTCTTAGTGCTCCTTTAACCTCTTTATCATCTAATGGACCAACTGACTCTCTCACAGGTTTTTTGCTACAAATGTACTTGAAAAGGTCTTTACTTCGCGTTTTTGCTTCAGCAGCAAGCTTCTTCTCAAATTCTACCTTTGCCTGCCTTATCAATGCCTTGCAGTTCCGGAGCCTGTCCTCTGCCATTAGAGAGTGCTCCAAATTCATGACTCAGGCAGCCTATGACGGCTTTGAGTTGGCAGCTAAAGTAGCCGTGGTAGACATCAGTGCTCGATGCCAGGCTTGGCTACAGTATTCCAACATGGAGCATTGGGTTCAGGACAAATTGGTCGATGTCCTTAGCCAAGGAGAGAACGTCTTTGGCAAACTCATGATGAATAAGGCTGCAGAACTGGAGTCCGAATTCCTGATCAGGATTAGGCTCTCGAAGAAGACTACTACCCCTCCCTGATGGAAGGCCCCGAGTAAAAAGCCCCCTTACTCGAGGAAGGGAAGGACTTTTGGAAACTACCCTGAGTCTCAGGCTTCCCCAGCAGGGTCAGCAGGCCAAAGGACAAGGGCATGGCTCTCATAAGCTGAAAAATCCCAAAACCCAGGCACTAGCTCTGGCACAGATTGGTGGGAGCTTTTGACTCCTTGAGCATAGCCTCTCCACCTCCAGCAGCCCGCAGGGGGATGTCTGATTCTGTTTGCCCACCGGTGGCCAACCATCACCATCAACACCATGGCACTCGGGTCAAGGAGGGCTACCTCCTCCACTTGGAGCAGACTCCCCCTCCATTCTTCCCATGAGAGCCCACCAGGACTCCACTCCACCAGACCTTGCTACTGCAGGAGCTCACAGACCTTCTCAAGGACAAGAAGGTGGAATCCATACACCAATACCTCTGGGGCAGAGGGTTCTACTCCCGGTACTTCCTCTTATCAAAAAGAACAGGGGGCCTAATTCCATCCTCAGCCTGTGGGATCTGAACAGGTTCCTGGTGAGGGAGAAGTTCAAGATGCTTTCCCTTGGGACGCTGCTGCCATTCCACCAGCAGGGAGACTGGCTATGCTCCTTGTTCTTAAAGGATGCGTACATACACATCCTCTTTCATCCCAGCCATAGGCAATACCTCAAGCTCATGGTGGGAGGCGGCCACTACAAATACAGGGTCCTACCAAGGGTCTTCACCAAGTGCCCAGCGGTGGTTGCAGCCTACCTTTGCCTCCAAGGGGCCTTCGTCTTCCCCTATCTGGACAACTGAATCATCAGAGGAGGCTCGGCTGCAGAGGTGCAGAAGGCCATGGCCCACACCATCAGCATCTTACAACCTCTGGGGTTCATCATAAACCACTCCAAGTCTCATCTTCTCCCGACACAGTGTCTGGAGTTCGTAGGAGCCTGGCTAGACACCCTTCAGACCAGAGCGTTCCTACCTCAGGATAGGGCCGACTGCCTCAGGGTACTGGCTACAGACGTACAATGCAGACGCATCGTGTCTGCTCGCCTCCTGCTATGCCTGCTGGGCCACATGGCATCCATGGTCCATGTCACCCAAAATGCCTGCCTCCACATGAGGGTGGCCCAATGGTACCTCTGCTCCCAGTGGACCTAGGCCACCAAACGACTGTGGGACAGGGTGATGGTGATCCGCCAACTTGTGGACTCTCTCGGCTGGTGGCAAGTTCCAGGCAGAGATGCCCTTCCAGACCCCGATCCCCAGAGGGTCCTCATTACGGACGCTTCCCTGCTTGGTTAGGGTGCTCATTGTGAAGATCTCTGCACCCAGGGCAGCTGTTCACAGTCAGAGAGCCAACTGCAGATCAACCTGCTGGAGCTTTGGGTCATATTCCTGGCTCTCTGAGCCTTTCATCACCTCCTGCAGCACCAGTCAGTACTGGTCCAAACGGACAATCCGGTGGCGATGTTCTACATGAACAAGCAGGGGGACACAGTGTCTATTCCTTTGCCAGGAGGCAGTGGTTCTCTGCTCCTTTGTGCTCTGCCATGGGATGCTTCTGCAGGCAGTGTATCTGCCGGGCCAGCTCATTGCCCTAGCAGACAAGCTGAGCAGGGTCCTCCAGCCACATGAGTGATGGCTGGACCCCAGGGTGGCCTCTCAGCTCTTCCGGCTCTGGGGAGTTCTACTGATGGATCTCTTCACAAGTCCAACCAACACTCAGCTACCCCACTTCAGCTCCCACAAACTGCACCCCTCACAGGTGGCAGTGGATGCATTCCTCATCCCATGGATAGATGGTCTTCTCTATGCCTTCCCATCCATGCCACTGATTGCCAAGATTCTTTTCAAGGCTCAGCATGACAGGGCCTCACTGATACTGTTTGCCCCTCGGTGGCCCAGGCAACCATGGTTTCTGCTGCTCCTCCCCTTTCTTCTGTGCTCCCAGTTCCTCTGGGAAGTTCCCCAGGATTACTGTTGCAGGAGGAGGGCTCCCTCCTACACCCCAACCTGTGGTCCCTGTTGCTTGGCTGCTGAAAGGGTATCCCTGGCCGCATTCAACCTCTCAGAGGAGGTAGAGGAGATCTTCCTGACCTCCCGTAGGGTCTCCAAGAGATGCGCCTATGCCTTCAAATGGCACAGATTCTCAGTGTGGTGCATGGAACATCAAGTTAACCAGTTCTCATGCTCTGTGCAGCTTGTACTGCAATATTTGCTCTACCTGTCACAGGCAGGACTGAAGTCCAACTCGGTCAGGGTGCACCTGAGTGCTCTAGCAGTGCACCAACACCTTATCAAGGGCAAGTCCCTTTCTGTCCAGCCCCTCATGACCTGCTTCTTGCAGGACCTCTTGTTATCCAAGCCCCCCATCCGCCCTCCAGTGGTGGAGTTGGACCTCAGTGTGGTGCTATCCAAGCTCACCGGGCCATTGTTCAAGACCCTAGCTACCTGCCACCTGCGGTACCTCTCATGGAAGGTCGTCTTTCTAGTGGTGCTCACATCCGCTTGCAGGGTCAGCGAGCTTCAGACATTAGTAGTGAATCCGCCTTGCATATAAGAACATGGTGTTACTCTGCATGCACCCCACGTTTCTTCCTAAGGTGGTGTTCCCCTTCCACCTCAATCAGGATGTGTTGCTCCCCATCTTCTTTCTGCAGTCTTACGCCAGCTGGACGGAGACCGTACTGCATATGCTGGACTGTAAGAAGGCCCTGTCCTTCTACCTTCAGCATAGCCAGGGCCACCACAAAGCCGCTCTGAATTTTGTTTCCAATGACCCCAGTCAGCTGGGGAAGGCGGTGACCAAGCAAACTCTGTCCACTTGGGTGGCAGACTGCATTGCCCTCACCTATGAGCAGGCTGGGCTCTTGCTGGAGCACTGGGCCACAGTGCACAGCGTCAGGGCCATTGTGGCATTTCTGGCAAACCTGCATTCTGTCCCTCTGTCGGACATCTGCCAGGCCGCCACCTGGTCTTCAGTCCACACTTTCCCAGCTGATTACTGCCTGGAGAGGGAGTCCTGATGCGACAGCACCTTCAGCCAGACCGTACTCCGTCATCTGTTCGGGGTGTAGGCAGGGGCGGCCCAAGGGGGGTGCGGGGCCATGTGCGGAGACTCAGTGCGGGGCCTCATTTGCATAATGGGCCTTATTTGCATAAATATTTGCATAATGTTACCATACACTAACTTTTAGTAAACATGTCTCTTAATGAGTGTATGGATAAAGAAAGACTAAAAGATTTCTACATTACTATAATCCAGTGCCAACCGCCAGGCACATTAGGAACTACTACAAACGCTGTCCATTTAGAACCCATAGCAAACCCGCCGTATCCTGACAGCATTACCAGGACTCACAAAGCACCATACCCTACCTATCAAAAGGCAACACTGCAAATATTAAACCAATACATTTCAGAGAATACTGGGGAAAGAGAACAAGTGGCAATGTCAAATAGGAATTACATAAACAGAATACATCAGCTCAGTTACACATGCAGAACATAGACCATCACCAAACAAGGAATCACAATTTAGAAACAGGAAGGCAATAATTAAACTGGGAACCCCAAAAGCCAAACTTGGAAGTACAACAACACTGTAGAAATAAAACTATAAATTAATTTCCTCTTGTACCAAACAAAGCACAGACGTTAATGATGCACATTTCCTAGAGGTTTCATATTCCAGTTAATAAATTCAAAATAAAGAGATATTTCTACCTTTTGTGCATTTTTTTTTCAGTTGCAATTGCTCCAGCCACTTTCTTCTGGTTTCTTCATGTTTTCTGCTAACTGTCCATCGTCTGCTGTCCATTTGTTCTTTCTTCTCTCTTCTAGTTTTTTTCCATTCTCTCTCTCTACATCTGCTTTAACATACTAATCTTTCTCCTTTTGCTCTTTCCTCATTCCTATTTCATCCACACAAATTTTACCCCTTCATCCTCAATCCCCACTTACTCTCCCAATACCAGGCCAATTGTAGATTTTTCATCCCTCCCACACAAAATATTTTTCCCCTCTCCATTTTACTCTCCCAGCCCCATCCCATTCTAATCCTCCCCCAACATCAGCTCCCTTCTAGTTCCAGTCTCACCCAGCATCCATTCCCTTCTAGTCCCTGCATCAGCCCATTTCCAGTCCTAGCCCACCATCAACCCATTTCCAGTCCTAGCTCCCCCATCCATTTTCAGTCTGAGTCCCTTCATCAGCTCATTTCCAATCCTAGCCCCCCATCAGCCCATTTCTAGTCATTTCCTAGCCCCATCATCAGCCCATGTCAAATCATAGCTCCCCTCCACTCAGTCCAATTCCAGTCCAAGCCCCCCCCAATGAGCCTACTTTCAGTTCTAGCCCCTCCATGAGTCCATTTCAATTCAAGCCCCCACCACAGCCCATTTCCAATCTTAGCTCCCCCCAACAGCCCATTTCCAGTCCTATCCTAGCTGCTCCATCAGCCCATTTTCAGTCCTAGCTCCCTTCCCTCACAGCCCATTTCCATTCCAAGCTCCCTCCCCATCAGCTATTTGCAGTTCAAGCCTCCCCTTCCACTCAGCCCATTTCCAGTCATAGCAACCACCCAACCCATTACCAGTCCTAGCCCCCCATCAACCCACTTCCAGTCCTAACCCCCCCATCACCCCATTTTCAGTTTAAGCCCCCCCTATAACCCATTACCAGTCCTAACCCCCCCATCAGCCCACTTCCAGTCTTAACCCCATCAGCCCATTGCCAGTCCTAACCCCCCCCCATCAGCCCACCTCAAGTCCTAACCCCACCCCCCAGCCCATTAGCAGTCCTAACCCACCCCCACCCCCAGCCCATTAGCAGTCCTAACACCCCCCAGCCCATTAGCAGTACTATCCCACCCCCAGCCCCAGCCCCAGCCATTTTGCTGTCCTAACAACCCCCCCCCAGCCCATTAGCGGTCCTAACAACCCCCCCCAGCCCATTAGCGGTCCTAACAACCCACCCCCACCCCCAGCAGTCCTAACAACCCCCCCCCAGCCCAGCCCAGCCCATTAGCAGTCCTAACACCCCCCCAGCTCAGCCCATTAGCAGTCCTAACACCCCCCAGCCCAGCCCAGCAGCAGTCCTAACAACCCCCCCCCAGCCCAGCCCATTCCATTAGCAGTCCTAACAACCCCCCCAGCCCATTAGCAGTCCTAACAACCCCCCCCAGCCCAGCCCAGCCCAGCCCATTAGCAGTCCTAACAACCCAGCCCAGCCCATTAGCAGTCCTAACAACCCCCCCAGCCCAGCCCAGCCCATTAGCAGTCCTAACAACCCCCCCCCCAGCCCCAGCCCAGCCCATCCCATTAGCAGTCCTAACAACCCCCCCCAGCCCAGCCCATTAGCAGTCCTAACAACCCCCCCCCCAGCCCAGCCCAGCCCAGCCCATTAGCAGTCCTAACAACCCCCCCACCCCAGCCCAGCCCAGCCCATTAGCAGTCCTAACAACTCCCCCCCCAGCCCAGCCCAGGGAAAATTAAATAAAAAGAAAACCTGTCTGCTGCCGCGGTCGGGGCCGCCGCGGCAGAATCGAGCGTGCCGCGGGGCCCCCCTGTGCACGGCAGAGCCTGCCCTCCCCTGTAGCAGCTCTCTCTTTGGAGCTGAAGTCAGACGCGCCGGCTTGCAGAGCAGAGCGCGAGAGAAGAGTTTCTCCCTCGCTGCTCTGTTAAGCCCGCGGGGGCTGATGGGAACTTCCCTTCTGTGTTCAGGCTACTGGAGTGCTGGTTCTCACTGGACACTTGGTTCTCTTGAGAGTCTGTTTCCTTAAGACTTGGTTGTTGCTGCTCACAGCTCACCTTTTCCTGATCACCAGTGTCATTTCTACAGGTTTTTTGATAGCCTGAAGTTACAGTCCCATATGTGAGGACTGACTTCCTGCTTGTTCCCGGAGAAAGTGTAGTTACTCACCTGTAACAGGTGTTCTCTGGGGACAGCAGGAATCAGAACTCATAACCCTTCCTCCTGCCAATGGAGTTGCTTCTTTATCATTTTTGCCATCTTTAGCTATGTCATTTGACTGAGGCAAGATGGCACTCTTGGGCAGGAAGGGGACCACACATGCATGGTGCATCTCCCAAAGGCTTTCTTGAAAGCTGGGGAGAAGCTTCTGCGCAGGACTCCATCAGCGTTGATGTCACCCATATGTGATGACTGATTCCTGCTGTCCCCAGAGAACATCTGTTACAGGTGAGTAACTATGCTCTCTAGGGCTTATCAACTATCATCTGTTTGTTTGACGCTGGCCCATTTGGATGATGGTTCTGCTTTCCACTTCTGTGGCTGCACTTACTTGTTTCTCAAGGAATACCTTAGGTACTGATCCACCTCATCCCCTATCTGATCATTTCCTGCATTCCAGATCCTGCGTTTGAAGAGAGAGCCACCATTTCTCCTTTGTACTTGTTCATGGATAAGCTTACATGACTTGACCATACTCTGGGTTCACTTAAAGTTTCTTGAGCTAGTGTTTCCTTTTCATTGACAGGGACTAGTTAAGGTTCCATGTAGTACTTGTGGCACATATTCTTTCTCAGGGCACTTACTTAAGGTAGCCCCTAGTAGTCTGGGAAATCAGGTCTTCTCCTGGCAACATTACTGCTGAAACTTAAGTACATTAGGTTCTCTGAGAAATGTCAGGTTCTTGCATCCATTGAGTCAGCCTTAAATAGATTCCATAGAGTTTCAAAGCCTGGATAGCCATGTCCCAGGATGATTGTGTGTGGGAGACTGGGAAGGAAAAGATCTATCCTTTCAACCATATATTTCCTCCTTGGTTAGGAAATCCTTTTACTCCCTCCAGATGATCAGATCTCGGAAGCCTCTAGCGAATGCTCACTCCTTAAGGCTATTGATTCATGCCCTAGCTCTATGTTGTTGATTATTGTAATGCACTCCTATTTGGCACCCCTCATAAGAACATAAGAATATAAGATATGCCATACTGGGTCAGACCAAGGTCCATCAAGCCCAGTATTCTGTTTCCAACAGTGGCCAATCTAGGTCATATGTACCTAGCAGTTTCCCCAAGAGACACAAGTTCCACAATGCTTGTACTGGGTCAAGCATTGATATCTTCGGTCACTTCTTAATAATGGTTTATGGACCTTTCCTCCAGGAACTTGTCCAAACCTTTTTTAAACCCAGCTACACTAACAGCCTTTACTACATCCTCCGGTAACAAATTCCAGAGTTTGATTACACGTTGAGTGAAAAAATATTTTCTTTTATTAGTCTTAAATAGTTTACCCTGTAGCTTCATTGCATGTCCCCTAGTCTTTCTATATTCTGATAAGGTAAACAATCGATCTACGTTTACCCGTTCCACTCCGTTCATTAATTTATAGACTTCTATCATATTTCCCCTCAGCCGTCTCTTTTCCAGGTTAAAGAGCCCTAACCTTTTTAGCCTTTCTTCATAGGAGTATCCTTCCATCCCCTTTACCATTTTGGTGGCTCTTCTCTCTCAATATTCCATAAGGCAACTGCAACTTAAACAAAATACATCTGTGAAATTGCTTTATAATGCAGGTCACTTTGACCATGTTACACCCCTCCTAGTTAAAGAGCATTGGCTCCCTATTTCCAGCCGCATCAAATTTAAAATTTTGATGCTGGCTCACAGAGCCTTTTATTCCGGCCTCTGCTTTATTTGTCGCCTTGTCTTACAGTATTCCATATATTCCCTCCTGTTCGCTCATCCCAAGCCCATTTATTGGTGGTTTCTACATAAAAGCAACTCAGATATGAATGGATCCGGTCAACAACCTTTGCTTATAACGCCCCCACCCTCTGGAATTCGCTCCCTCCATATATTAGTTTTGAATCATCTCATCAGAAGTTTAAGAAAATGTTGAAAACCTGGCTATTCCAGAAATCTTATGCAGCCTTCATCTGATATAGGTTTGGTTCTCTCATTGGATACCCCCCCCCCCCCCCGCCCATTGTATTCTTTTTAACAACAAAAACAAAAAACATCCTAGCCTGTCTGTCTCTGACTAACTTTTTAAGTTTCCTAATTTACTGGGCAGAGCTAAGCCCGTTAGCCCAAACAAGCAAGTACTGCAAAAGCAGATAGGCCCAGAGCCCCTTACAAAGGTAGTTTGTGTCCATTGCTCTTTGGTGGAGTTGACAACCATGCCACCTCTGCCATCACATGTAGTACAATGAGCACTGGACTGACGTCTGGGCCTATGATGAAACCTTGAGATGATTGACTTTTTTGATGTGAACCTAGGCTCAGCAGTCTATCTATTCGATGATCCACCACAGTTTCACTTTAGTTTCAGGCTATTAAAAAAGAGAAAATCAACAGATAAAAAGAGAATGGAAGAAATTAAGGACCAAAACTGATCTCAAGCCCTGGAGTGGAGGAGTAGCCTAATGGTAAGAGGAGGGGGCTAAGAGCTCCTCAGACAGATAGCCCCCTCCCACCTATCCTCCCTAATTATCAAACAGAGACACAATCAAAACGAGGATGCAATCAAAATAAACTAATGATTCCCTCAGACTACCGTAATTCCAATAAATCCACAAATAGGGCATTCTCACACTTCGCGCCCACTCTCTAATAAACGATCTTATTACATTCTGTAAGAAACTAAAAACCCACCTCTTCAAGCAACATTCTGGTGACCCTATGGAACCTCCTAACACAGACCCCAACAAGGTCTCCTCATAAAAGACGTAACCCCTCTAATCCAATACTCATCCCACACATTCAGAAAATACATACAATCCAACAAAAACTATGTATCTCCTCTGACCAAAATTGTACTTAAGGGCACTGATTATTATTACATAGTTATCAATTTATCCCAGCTTGAGACATGTTCAATGTTTACTATACATAGTTATACTGTTACATGTATATGACCTTGTTTATTGTAAACCGCCTATGATCTTGTGGAAAAAGCGGCATATAAATGCTAATAAATAAATAAATAAATAAAGAGCTAGGCTGCTCTTTGTAATCTTGGGCAAGTCACTTAACTTTCTTTCACCCCGGAAACAAACTTAGATGATAGTCTGTGATAAGGAAGCTTATCATAGCTCAGGAAGGAGCTATAGAAAAGGTGAAGTGACTCTGAACAAGCAACCTGTCAGTTCTTGTAGAAATAAGAAAACAGAATTTTCCCATAAAAGACTACCAGTCCCAGAATGCACCAGGTTTCCAGCAGCCATTAGAGGAGCTGAAGTGGGGAAACGTGTGTTCAATCAGGAGGGCTATGAGGTAATCCCTAAGCACTCATCTCAAAGGGCAGGGCCTGATTCAGCACAGCTGCGCTGTATTAGGGTGGAGCACTCATCTAGGCAGAATAAAGGTAGAGTTTATTCTACAGAAAATTATCCTCATCCTCATCCTCATCATCTTCATGATCAGCTTGGATATCCTCAGTTTCATCTGGAGGATCATCAGAAGCAGAAGCCAAACCGGACGGACAGAGAGGGCAAGAAACCCTTTGGAAGAAAGAAGAGAAAAGCCTTTGAGAGGTCTAGAAGAGTCTGGAGCAGTACGTATACTGGGAGGCGTTCCAAGGGCCAGCATACACCATTGGACTGGGGAAAGCCAGTGGAATGGTGCTGCAGAGCTAGGAATCTCCAGACGGTACCTGTGAGGGAGACGGCAGCACGTGGAAGGGACCCTAAGACCCGTGCCAGAAGGTATGTGAAGAGAGATCCAGTGTCCAGGGATCTGGATTGGAAGGCTGGACATAAGAACTGGACTACATACTGGCCAGGCTATATAGAGAGGAACTCTAACAGCAATGGGAGCTCAGGTATGAACACTGATCTATGCCCTAGCTATAACCTTGAAAGACAGCAGGGAAACAAGTATTCTCCTGAAAGTGCTCCATTGAGAAATTCATCTGTGCCAATGCAGGATATTGAGCCCATGATTGTTGAAGAAGGGGGAGACGTTGCAGATGAAGAATGTGTTTACATGGACTGCTCTCTGTCTAAACTCCTTTGGTAATTTTCTGTTACAAAGTACAGCAACCATCACAAAGAAATACAAACTTGTTCTTTAATCTGCTCAGAAAAGCTCCTGAGTAGGATTTTTAGCCACGCAGTAGAATGCAAGCCAGCTAAGGGGTTTCAGCTGGGTAACTGCTAGCAATTGAGCCTTACCTAATTGCTTGTGAGCTCTGAGGGAATCACTTCTGAATCTATGTGGGAAGATATAAGAAGTTAACCTGAAAAGAACAGTTTTTCTCTTCTTTATGGATTTTGTTTGCTGTTTGATACATGCTAAGAAAAATATTAGCTAAAGCCTACAGAAAAGACCAGTTTGTTACCAACCAGGTCTTATTTCTTTTGCTTTGATTGCCTGACAAGTTCAAATGTTGTTTTCCTGTTTTTGTTTTTCCAAGTTTAACACTGAAAGCAAGTAACCTGATTTATGTGCTACCAAGCATATCTGTGTTGGGAGAAATAACCCCATAAATAAATATCTTATTGGCTTTACTCTTGAGCACATCTAAATTATTGTGAGCAGCTGTGTCTGGTGTGAATGGACTGCATTGCCCACAATCCCTTGCCAATCATATTGATATATGCACTTGCCAAGACTGTGAACATTCTCACCCAGGCAGCCGTCTGACAAGTCCCTCTGGGGATAGGAAAATGCTTACTGTGCCTGAATGCAACTTATCTTGAGCTACATCTGAAAAAAAGATGTGAGCCAAATCCCTACCCCCTAAAATGAGTATTATGAATACAAAGCATCTTAGAAAACTGCCAGGAGAGCCTTTGTCACCAACCAATTGAGAGTGGCAGCTAATTGCCCAAAACAACTCTTTAAAATTATTTCTAGTCTGTCCAACTGCAACAATTTTTCAAGTATAAGTGTCTCAGAAGATATTTCAGTAGATGCTTTTGCAGACCACTTAATAATAAAAAATTATAGATTTTCAAAATGAGTTTACTACAGCTTCGTTTGGTGTCCTTTAAAGCCAGAAACTTTATTTGTCAACTCGAAAATGAAATTGCCTATAAGTAAATTTTCCTGAAGTTGGCATGGAAGAAATTTTGCAAGGAGATGGCTGTAGCCTTTCTTCCTTTAATCTGGTCAAAAAATGTAAATCATCCCTTCTTTCTCTCTCTCGTACAATTAATACCGTCTGGACCAGGATCTTGTACCAGTTTTTCTGAAGAATGTTAACGTTCATTTACTCTAGAAGAAAGAAAGATTGGACTCTGCTAATGTCAATCACTACAGACCTTTTTCTATATTACCACGTGGCCAAGGTCAAGAGAAAAGTAGAATATTGTCAATTTCAAAACTACCTTGATAAAATCAATGCCTTTTATCAAAAGCACTCAGGCTTCTAGAAAGGTCCTAATGTGACGTATATTCTCTTTGCCTTGGTCAATGAAGTTTAGATTGGTGTTGATGGTGGTAAAGATGCCCTTATTATCCTTTTGGATAGGAGTGAGGCATTTGATTCTGTTGATCATATATTGTTGATTCAACACCTCCAAGAGTTAGATCATGATGATGTTTTAAAATGCCTTGTAATAAATCTAATAAATTGAGGCTCTAAATTATTTATAGAAGATTGTTATTTTTTGGAGTCCCTCAGGGATCAGTATTAGCCCCAGTGCTTTTTACCTTATGTTTGGCACCATTGATGACTGATTCAGGGTCTAGGGTTTAGTTTCTTTCTTGCAGTTCAGCTAATGGCTTATGTTGATTCAGCACAAACAGAAGATCTGCTTAATTAATTTATGTTTGGATGCTGGTTCTAGTTGATTTCAGGGCATAAGCTTCAGGTGAATACTCAGTAATCTGAGGTATTATGGGTGAGTAGGGTAATCATCCTCTTTCAAGTTCTTCCACAAATTTCAGGGGTGATCATTTCTGCAATGTAGGGATTAAATTAAATTTAAAACTTTTAAGTAAGAAGCTGAGGGAAAGCCAAGAGTCGCTTAGGAGTGCATGGTTCAGAGTGAGATACTTTTGAAGGGTATGATCAAAACAGAAAAGTTAAAGCATCCCTATAGAGAGGTTGTAATAAAGGCAAAAGTAGCCCAGGTGCCATTAAGTAAAGAGCAGACTCAGTTGAAAGACTGCAGATTATTTCTGTCAATTGCTAAGCAGGTTATAAATATCATCAAAAAACATACTTTTAAATGTCTCTGTACAAATGCTAGATGCCTAAAAAATAAGATGGGAGAGTTAGAATGAAGGGGTAGATGTAATAGGCATCTCAGAGACCTGATAGGAGAGCAACCAATGGAACACTGTCATACCAGGGCAGAAATTATATCCCAATGATAGGGTAGATCAAATTGACGAGGAGGTGGTGCTATATGCTAAAGTGGGCATTGACTCAAACAGATGAAAGTTCTACAGGAAACATAATACACTATGAAATCTTTATGGATAGAAATTCCATATGTGAAGGGAAAGAGAATAATAGTGGGAGTTGCAAGCCTTGTCATGCAGGGATCCTTACTTATCATTCTTGAGGGAGGCCATATGCATTCAGCCTGTTTCTGTCTTCTTGTCCAAGGTGGTATCTGCCTTTCATGGGAATTAGGAATTCCGTTACACTCCTTTTCAAAGGAGCAGTGCAAGGGAAAGGATGAAGTCCTTCACCTGGTAGATATTCAGAGTGTGGTTCTCCGATGCTTAGAGGTTGCTTTATCCCTTTTCAAGTCAGACCATCTATTCGTGCTGGTTGCGGGAACGTATAAAGTCCCCTTATAGAAACATTCCTAACATTAAGATCCAGCAAGGAATATTTCAGGAAGATTCCCTGTCACTACTTCTGTTTTGTATGGCCCTTAATTCAATGAGTACTTTCATCAACTCTTTGGGATACAGATTTAGCCTGAATCCTAAAGAAGGTAACAACCTAGTAGCAACATCACATTTCTTATTTATTTATATTATTTAGCTTATGCCTTTCCAGGAGGAGATCAATGCAAGTTGCATTCAGGTACAGTATGCATTTCCCTGTCCCCAAAGGGCTCACAATCTAAATTTTTATCTGAAGCAATGGAGGGTTAAGTAGCTTTGTAGATGATCTGAAGCTCTACATTTCCAGTGCCCAACAATTAGCAGAGCAACTTCATGTGGTGAAAAGCTTTTCTGATGACATCTGGATGACTTTTGGCCTTGATAAATGTGCTAAGGCAACTTTTTTTAGAGGAAAATTGAGCAAAAGGAAAAACATCTCCCTGGCTGAGGGCTGTAATATCAAGGACCCCAAACAGGGAGGTGTGTAAAAGTATCTCGAAGTAGAGGAAGAAAAGATTCTCAAGCAGAAATTACTGAGAGAAAAGATCAATAAAGAATACTACAGGAAACTAAAATTGTTATTAAAAGGTGCTTTAACCTCATGGAATAAGATACAAGCCATCAATCAGCTGGCAATTCCTGTACTTTCATACAGCTTGGGGTTGTGGAATGGTCTCTTAAAGATCTTGAAAAACTGGATGTGCGAACAAGAAAACTCCTCCATGCCCATGAAGTAATTTACAAGAATCAGTGTATGTTGAGACTGTACATCCCCAGAGATGGAGGGCTAGGCCTCATAGAGATTGATCACACATATAGAACTACTGTCATAGGCCTCCAGGCCTACCTATCAGCATAAGTGGATCCAAATATGCAACGTGTTAAAATATGAAAGTAATCATCCAGAATTTGTCTCTTTCATCAAGTTTGGAAAAGTGTTCTGACGAATAGAAGGAATGAATGAGACTCCATAAGGATACACAAGGAAGGAAGTAACAGAATTTGCAAAACAAGAGAAAAAAATCTTAGAATTGGATCAGCAAATGAGGAAAACCCAGTGACAAATGCACAAATACAGTGCATTTGTATTTGGGAAAATACAGTGTTACTCCAGAAACTCTTTGCTGATTAAGAACAGACACATGTTTCATATAGATACATCCTTACCTGCACAGATTCTATTCTTTCACTCTCTTGGTTAAGAACATAAGAACATAAGATGTGCCATACTGGGTCAGACCAAGGTCCATAAAGCCCAGTATCCTGTTTCCAACAGTGGCCAATCTAGGTCATACGTACCTAGCAGTTTCCCCAAAAAACACAGGTTCCACAATGCTTGTACTGGGTCAAACATTGATATCCTGGGTCCCTTCTTTTTTTTTTTTAAACGTTTATTTTCATTTTGCAACAAACAAAAGAAACAACACACCAAAGGAAACAAAACAATTATACAATAAAGAAAAGTAAACCCAATTACCCCCCACCCCCACGCTTCTTCTCTAGCTGATTATGGCAGCATGTGAGCGCTTCCAAACAACAGTGATTATACATCAAAACAATCAAAAGAGTATCTGCGATACAGAATAATCATGGGACAAAGATATATACAAATTTAGACAGTCAGATGAGAGCATTGAGCAGAATGTACATAGTCATTGAGCATCTTCCATTTAGACCGATGATGAGGAGTCTGAATGGGGGAAGCAAACATACGAGGTATTTGTTCATATTTACTGTAGAGACAGACATGATTCCACCATTCATTGGGGCTCAACTGGGAGCTATTTTTCCAGTATTTCGTAATTAGGGAAATAGCAATGCCAAGCATAAAGTCCAAAAGGAAGTAAGCCGTTTTTGGAAGAGAGGGGATCCCCGCAGCTGAGCGAAGTCCCACTATCCTCCAAGAAAGGGGCTCTTGAAAGTGCAAAATAGACTGGATACGACCCCAGACCCGACGCCAGTAATACTGTAGTGCGGGACATTCATACATAACATGAGGTAGGGAACCAATGGCCGCATGACATGTCCAACAACTATTGCCCTGAGTAGTGTTCCATTTGGCTAATCTGTCAGGAGTGTAAAAACACCGGTGGGCTAGAAAGAAGAGTGTCTGAGTGAGTGAGGCGGATCGGGAGACCCGTGTCACTCTACTCCAGACAAGGCTCCATTGCTCCGGGGTCAAAGTCACATGCAATTCTCTCTCCCATGCTTTCTGCGCTATAGGGGTATCCCTAGTTATAGCATTACATAAGGTTTTGTAAAAATGGGATGCTACACCCGGTGAACTACCGATAGATCGGATAGTCTCCAACCAACCTTGTGTAGGGGAGGCCGATGGCGGGAGCACCTTAGCACTCCGAAGGCAATGCTGAAGTTGCACCAACTGAAAGTAGTGTTTCGCTGGGAGACCAAATTCAATTTGCAATTCACTAAAAGTTTTCCAGCGACCTTCATGGAACAACTGACTAGGAATCCAAATGCCCCTAGTGTACCAGGGGCTCCACGCCATCGGCTTATTTTGTATTCGAAATCGAGTGTTGTACCAAAGTGGGAGCTTGTCTAACGGACAGAGTCGGGAGTCTAAAGATTGCATGAGATTATTAAAGGCACCTAAGGTGTCTAAAAGCATTGGTGGAAAGTGGGAGTCTGATGGGAGAGTCATACCAGGGAGAAAAGTAAGAGGAATCGGTTTGCAAAGGTCCTCTTCTATGTCTAGCCACACAGGTCTACTCGGTACTGGATCTTCCAGCCAACGAGCGCCTTGTTTGAGAAGAAAAGATTGATGATACTTCAGGAAATCAGGGAATCTGACACCCCCATTTTCCTTATCTGCTTGCAGCTTATGTTTCGCTATCCTAGGTGCCTTGTTTTGCCACAAGTATCTGGTCAGAAGGCCCTCTATATCTTTATAGATACGTCGAGGGAAGAGACAGGGCAACATTTCTAAGATATAATTCACTTTCGGAACAATCATCATTTTTATGGTTTCTAATCGACCCCACCAGGTAAGTGTTAAAGGAGTCCAGCGGTGAGTAAGCGCCCGGACTTTAGAGGTTAAGTCTTTGGCATTGAAGGAGATAGTGTCTTCCAAAGGAGAACAATAGTGAACCCCAAGGTATTTGACCATGCGAGGTTGCCATAAAAAGGGGAAGGGTTGCATATCTGCCTGATGAAGCAAAGGATTTAATGGAAAGGCTACCGACTTGGTCCAATTTATCTTATAACCGGACAGTTGTGAGTATTTACCAATTTGCTCTAGGACAGCCGGTACTGAGTCTATAGAGACAAAAAGCATAAGATCATCAGCATACGCTGAAATTTTGATTTCCCTATGGGTGAAGGGGACTCCATGAATCTCCTCCGATTGCCGGATTAGTAAAGCCAAGGGTTCGAGTGCAAGATCGAAGAGAAGTGGAGACAGTGGGCATCCCTGGCGAGTGCCGCGTTGAAGGGGAAAAGGCTGAGACTTTAAAGCATTGGCACATATACTGGCTGTAGGCTGTGCGTACATGGTGTGAAGACAACGGAGAAAACCTTCCCCGAATCCGTACCAGCGGAGGACTGCAAACAGGAAGGGCCACTCTAAGCGATCAAAGGCCTTCTCAGCATCAAGTGAGAGGCCAACAAATGGGCGATCAAGATTAACTGCGGTAGTCAGCACATGGCATAGAGTCCGAGCATTGTCAGCAGTTGATCTACCAGGAATGAAACCGCATTGATCTGGGTGTATTAAGGTAGGCATCCTATCCGAGAGCCGGGTAGAGAGAATGGTGGCAAAGATTTTATAGTCCGCGTTTAGGAGGGAAATTGGACGATAATTAGCTGTTAGTTGCGGGTCTCTCCCCTCTTTCTCAAAAACTACTACATTTGCCATTGAAAAGGACCCAGAAGGAGAACCCTCCTCGGCCAGAGCAGAAAAATAAATTTTCAAAACTGGAGCTAAGTCAGCGTGAAAGGTTTTGTAGAATTCAACAGGGAGACCGTCTGGGCCTGCGGCTCGACCTGAGGCACATTTCTTGATAGCAGAATGAATTTCTGAGACAGTAAATGGTGTGTCCAAGGCCACTCTATCTTCGTCAGATAGGGTCGGTCTTTGTACCCCTGAAAGTAAGCGTTCAAATACATCTGGCTCAAAATCACATTCAGATTGATAAAGCCGAGTATAAAAATCACGAAAGAGTTCTAAGATTTCAGTATCTTTAGTGACCAAGCCCCCCCCCCGACGGATTACGGAGGGCGGTAACACGCTTGGCTTCTTTTCAACCGTTTAGGGCATTTGCTAATAATTTGCCAGCACGATTATTTTCCCAATAATATAGCCCTTGTTGTGATTCAATATTTTTAACAGCAGCAGTGTACAAAAGCTGATTGTATTGAAAACGCAAGCGTTGTAAACGGAGTAAAATACATGGGTCAGTACGGGACGTGAGGAGACGCTCCCCAGCTTGTATCTGCTGCTCTAGAATCAGTAAATGCTGCTTTCTTTGTTTCCCCTGCCGTATTTGATAGCTAGTTATAGTGGCACGGATAGATGCTTTAAAACCCTCCCACCAAGCCCAGCCCGCTGTGTCATGGGGTGAGTTAAAATGAAAATAATCTTGGATAGCGGCCTTTATATCAACCTGAAAATCTTTTTGACCCAGTAGGGATCTATCAAAAAACCAAGCTCGGGGAGAATCGTCCCGCGCAGTGACACGTAATGATAAAGATATGGCAGCATGATCTGAAATATGGAGAGGATGAGTCCTAGTCGTGTCTACTTGAGAAATCAGTGCTTTGGAAATGAGAAAGAAATCTATTCTAGATTGGGAGTGATGGGGGGCAGAAAAGAAAGTGAACTCTTAAGTCGGAGGGGTGAAGCAGCCTCCATATATCTACCAGCGCAAGATCTTGCATCAGAGCTGTAAGGGTAGCAAGACTCTTGGGTGGACTACTCGTTCTAGGCGGCTGTCTATCTATCAGAGGGTCTAACACTTGATTAAAGTCACCACCAAGTATTAATGGAGTATTGGCAGAGGCCTGTGCCAACTGCGCAATACTTGCATAGTAAGCAGGGTTGTCCACATTCGGGGCATAAATGCAAATACATGTAAATTCACTATCTCCAACCTTAAGATGTACTCGGGCCCATCTACCCTCCTTGTCAGCGCTAGTATCAATTACAGTATCTTGCAAAGATTTCTTAACCAGAATGGCTACCCCGCACCGTTTGGAAACGGCGGGAGAATAGGCAGCCACCATGTAAGGCTTAACATTGAGTTTCAGTGTTTCAGCAGAGTTTAAGTGCGTTTCCTGAAGAAACGCTAAATCAGCATGCTCATGGCTAAGATAGCTAAGGATTTTCTTTCTTTTGATTGGACTATTAATGCCCTTTACGTTGAGTGATAAGATTTTACATAAAGCCATTCAGACAAGGTAAAAATTCTGAGCATGATAGCGCACCTAATTTCACAATGTCCCTCATATTGACTGTAGCTGACTGTACATATGGCATAAAAGAAAATAAGCTTAGATAATACAATGAAGCGCCCCACATTAAAAAAGAAAAACCGCAGCGCGGTAGAGAAGAAGCAGAACCCCAAAAATTACTGGCGACCATGTGTCTGCGGGGAGAAGCCCCAGAGAAGGCCGAAATTGAAAAAACACATAACCTGTAGGACTGTGCGTGCTCCGAATCCGACCGAGGCACACATCATGGAGGGATAGGAGACCTCAAAGCGAAAGTCATAGAAAGAAAGAAAGAAAGTCCAGGTAGTCTCTGTGCTTGACTATGACCGCCGCATCGGGCCCTTCAAAATGGCGGACAGAGCCGGCAAATAAAAGTCCACGTCGTTGGATTAGCGCATCTGCTCTGCTTCTTTGGAGTCTAAGAATGTTGATAGTAGATCAGGATCTTCGAATGTCCTGGTTTGGTTGTGGAGAGTCACTCGGAGCTTCGCGGGATACAACAGGCCAAAGCGAGCCTGTAGCTGTTGAAGTCGAGGGCGAAAAGCAAGGAGTTTCTTCCGTCGGTCAACGGTAGGCTTTGCCAAATCAGGGAAGAAGGAGACTTTGTGACCTTCAAATTCCAAATGATGGTTCGCCCGGGCAGCATTTAAAATTTGTTCCACTTGTTGATATCGTAGCAAGCGAAAGATAATAGGTCGGGGAGTCGTTCGGTTGAGCGCCATGTGGGTAGGAACACGGTGTGCACGATCGATTTCCAATTCTTTATGAAAGGTGATCTTCAGCAAGGAGGGAAGAGTTTTGAGCAGGAATTCTCTCATATCTCCCGCTTCCACCCCCTCCGGTATTCCAATGAGCCTCACATTGTTGCGACGGGCTCGGTTATTGCTATCTTCTAACTCCTTTTGAAGATTCTGTATCTGGCGCTCAGCCTTGTCCAGTGCGCCCAAGCGCACCGCGTGCGAGTCGAGGACCCCCGCCATATTGTCCTGCCGTAATGAGAGACTTTCAAGTCGGTCCTGGAGCACTCCAAAGTCTTCTCGCAGGGCTCTAAGCGCTTCTCCATTGGACTGCACCAATTCCTTTACGCCGCGTAGTTCCTCCAAAATCTCCAGGTGCATTTCGGGGTTTTCACGAAATGGAACCATCTTCTGTGGGGAGGACACCTCTGTTTTGGAGCGTTTTCCGTGAGAAGAAGAAGGAGACCCGAAGTCCAAGCGCGCTGGTTTATGGGCCGCCATCCCCCTCGAGGTACCCCGGTCAGCCCGGAGCGAAATAGTAAGTTTGTATAGGTATTAAGTCAGGATTCTAAGTAGGCCTCTCGGGAGCTTCAGCGCGAAGCGTCTTACCCGCTGGACATCAGGCTCCGCCCCTCCTCAGCGCGAAGCGTCTTACCCGCTGGACATCAGGCTCCGCCCCTCCTGGGTCCCTTCTTAATAATGGTTTGGAAAATACATTTAATAAATACGATAATGCACTATTTGACATTATGGTATCTGTGGCTGTTCAGCACGTCATGCATGGCTGGAAGGATTTATCATCATTCAATGTAACCTTTTGGTGGCATGTGGTCTGTCAAACTCGCAAGCTTGAGGGTGCTGTCTCCATTGTTTCACATTGCTTTGATAAGATAGAAAGAATATGGAGAACCTTGAATGCATACTTAACATAATTTGTGTATATCTAAGCCTCTGGGTTAGATATATACAAATTATGTTACATTGTAATATTTTCATAATCCTATTTGTAACATTGTTTTGACAATATATTGTTTTGTGTCATATATATTTAAAAACATTTTTTAAAATTAAAAAAAATAAAGAAAGAAAAAGAACAGACACATGAATGATTAACAAAAGGTGAACTGAAATCGAAGGATGAGAGGTTAATAGTTGCAGCCCAAGACAGCAGATTATGGACGAGATGGTTTACAGTGAATATTGAAAAAACTGGCAAAACAGACATATGTTGATTCTGTGGAAAAGAGCTGGAAACAGTGACTCACCTCATAGCTGACTGTGAAGTTCTGATGACAGAATATTTCTATACAGAAAAGCACAATGAAGTAGCCTGCCTCATCCATTGGAAACTCTGTAAACACTACAACATCAGTGTGCCTGAAAAACACTGGGATCATGACCCCCAAAAGAATTACAGAGAATAAAAAGCTGGTTGCTAGAAAGCTGGATATAGTGGTAAAGAACACTAGAATGGCACTGATTATAGAGGTGCCAGTTCCAAGTGACTACTCTGTGAATTGTGTTGAGAAGGAGAAAATCTTCAAGTACCAAGGAATGCAGTCAGAGACCAAGAATATATGGCAGAAAGATACCAAGTTATTTCTCATTGTGTTGGGTGCCAACAAGCTTAATTAAGAGGAAATTCCAAGCACACCTTGATAAATTACCTATACACGTAACATCTTATGAACTCCAGAGGGAGGCACTCTTTGGCACAATGCAAGTACCACGCTGAGCATTAGGAGTAAATTTAAGATACTGAGATCATACTCCATGTATCCTGGCTTAGAAATGAGGTTCATGACTGTCACGGTATACACAAAACTCACCCATTTGGAGGAACTGTGCCAAAGCATTATCAGACTAGAGGTATCCCAGTAACAAATCACTTTTCTCTATTTTCTGCTCAGCAATCTGGAGCTGACTAGCATGCTCCTGCAATTTAGCCACAGTATCTTGAGAGAAACAATTTATCTAACCAATTAACCTCTTCAGGAGATTATTAGTCTGTGATACAACATTCCATATATCCACTAATGTAATATTAGAAATAGAACCAGCAGAAAAGTCAGACAAACTAGCGATGTCCAAAGTTAGGATCACAGCAGTCATGGGGTCCGTAGAACAGTCCCCTTAGAGAGTAGCACACAGAGTGGTACTAGTCCCATCCAGCACAGCAATTATCTGGTGGGAGGCCTTTCCTCACAAAGATTGAGGTTACTTATCTCCTTGGTGGAGGTGCTGGATTTCTGACAATAAGACTCTGAGAGGCACCCAATAAGGAAGAAGCAAAAAAGTCAGTTTGGAGAGCCAAAATCCTCACATTATCAGATGGTGGTGGATTCACATGTTTATCCATAGGGCCTATAGCTACAGGAGTTGAGGTCCCAGTGATCTGCTTACCTTTGATCTTCCTCTTCTACTCCTCCAAACACCACCAGGGACCTAAGCCCCAAATGGGCCCCAAAGTAGCACCGAAGGGGCACCAAAGAGACATTCCCCTTTGGTCACGCACCTATTGCAGTCTGTCTGCCATATGTCAACACTGAGTTTTAAAGTTCCTCAGCAGCCTTTAGTGATGGCACTTGTGGGGCAGAACCTCCCTCATGGTGATGCTGGTCACACAAATTCTCCACTCTGGAGGTGTTGCCGCTGCCACAATTTAACAATTCAATGCAGGTAGAGCTCTCCAAATACAACACTTTCTCAAGAATGTTGAGTTTTAAAGTTCCCTGGCAGCCTTTGATGATGTCACTTCTGGATGGAGGGACTTCCCTCACAATGCCACTGGTCGCACCAATTCTCAACTCTGGAGGGACTGCCACTACCACAATTTAACAATTCAATGCAGGTAGAGCTCTCCAAACCCCCTCAGAAACCCCTTTGACTGGGACTTAATTAAATCTCTGATCCTAAGTGGCCCTGGGGCCTATCTGGTATGTTTTTTTCCTCTATGGGCCTGTCTAGCTCCAAATTACTAGCTGGTCTGGTGGAGAGGACTCTTCTCCTGACCTCAGGGATTGTCCTGATTTCAAGACCCTATTGGGGTTTGCCCTGAGAGGGAAAAGAAAGGTGGAGAGGTGGATTGGAGAGATTAGGAGACAGGGCCCATGCAAAGGTATAAGATTCCCTAGGTGAGCCTCCCATTTTGCGGCCTTATGAATGAACTTTCATCTCCCTCCTCCAAGATCATGCTAATTAAACTCAGCAATCATGATCAGCTCAAAACCAATCTTCTGAGCACAATCCTGTAAAAATGCAAAATTGGGCATCAGTCTTTTAAATATAATGCACACACACACACACACAAATGAGATAAGTTTCCAAAAGTTATTTTTACCTGACTAAATGGGCTATTTGAAAATTACCCACCTTTCCCTGTGGGAAAAAGTACTTGTTGATGGTTCTTTTTTTGTCTGTCAGAACTAATTCCACGTTGACTGTAATTGCTCTTTGCTACCCCTCACCCCTGAAGCTGCTGTCTGAGGTGACTGCCTAGTATGTGTAATGGTTAAGCAAGCCTTGTTGGGAGAACGGGGGGGGGGGGAATGAGAGTACCTTGTTATAGAAATTAATTTATACTGATGCCATCTAGAATCTCATTGTTATATTGCACTGTTTTCCTACATCCTTGTTGTCACCTTTGACCTTCTGATGTAATACATCATGATTCCTGTGCTCCAGCTCTGTTCAGTGTTCTTTTCATTTTTTAACTCTGAAGCATAATTCTATAAATCAGCTGTGGGGAAGAAGTGCTGAAGGTAGCATAGGTAAGGAGGAGGAAATAAGGAGGGGGGATGAGAACATTTTATTAAGAAAAGGGATGGAAGGGGAAAGGGTGGAAGACCAAGGGAGGGGAGGGAGAGAAGAGGGAGAATGAATGGCCATGGTGAATTGCAAAGGAAGAGGAGAGAATAGAGCAGATGTTCGGGGAAGGAAGAAAGAGAGGTCTCCCTAACTGTGGGAGTGTCACCCTTATCCTCTCGTATGGTACCTGTAATATCTCTACCAGCAGCTGCAGGGATAGAGCGAGGGCCGGCCCGTCCACTAGGTGAGCTAGGCGACTAGCCTGGGTGGGCGGAAGCAGTGGCACACATGGACAGCCAATGCAGCCCCCCCCCCCCCACAGATGCCATTGATTTCATTTGTGGAGGTAGGCGGGCAGCGGCAGTATTTCCAAAAGTGGTGGCAAAAAGCCACCGCTTTTGGAAATACTGCCGCTGCCCGCCTCCCCCTCCCTTGACGGAATCGGTGGCAGCTAGGAGGGGGACGGTGGTGGTGGTACCTAGGGAGGGCGGCAGCAGCAGCTGGGGGGGGGGGGGGGTAGTGAGGCCAGGGTTTCTGCCTAGGTCAGCAGAAACTCTTGGGCCAGCCCTGGACACATACTGTGCATCTCAATTTCTATGTCAGGTATAGGAGGAACAGAATGCACATTCTGAGGATGAGAGGCAAAGATACCGCAGTAGCTCTTTTTCCCATACGTGTGCCTTCACCTGCAGCTGCAGCTTTTATACTTATTTCCATGTTCGGGATGCCAGGTGGAAGCAGTGGAGGTGGAGGAGGGAGGAAGGAGTACTTGGGGCTGAAGGGGAGACGAGAAGAAAGAAAGAGGGAGAGAGTGTTAAGGTGGAGAGGAGCGGGGAAGGGAGTAAGGAAGATAGAGGGGGGGGAATTGGGGAGAGAAAACAGAGGGAGATGGAGAACTAGTAGATTGCTGAGACAATCTTTGAAGAAGTAAGAATAAGCAAATGGTAAAATTCTGAGAGATGGAGAAAAATTCATTGGTGATGAAAGAAGAAGTTGAAGCAGCATTGAAAGCTTTATCAAAGAACAAAGCACCAGCATTGATAGCATTCCTATAGTTGTATTGCAGCAATCTGATGCAGCTTTTACCATACTTACAAGGCTCTGCCAAGAAATATGGAAGACAGCATCATGGCCAACTGACTGGAAAAGATCTGTGTTTATACCAATACTAAAGAAAGGTGATCCAACTGACTGTGGAAATTATCGAACAATCGCTCTGATCCCACATGCCAGCAAGATTCTACTGAAGATTATTCAAAAGAGACTACAACCACACCTGGAACAAGAACTACCTGAAGTGCAAGCAGGGTTCAGGAAAGGGCGAGGAACGAGAGACATCATTGCGGATGTGAGATGGATCCTTGAAAAGACTAAAGAATACCAAAAGGATATCTATTTGTGCTTTATCGACTATAGCAAGGCTTTTGACTGTGTAAACCATGAGAAACTCTGGGCCACATTAAGAAGCATGGATATACCAGAACACCTGATCGTTCTCTTGCGCACTCTGTGCATTGATCAAGAAGAACAGTTCGAACGGAACAAGGAGAAACAGAATGGTTTAAAATAAGCAAAGGTGTAAGACAAGGCTGCATACTTTCCCCCTACCTGTTTAATTTATATGCAGAACAAATCATCAGAGAAGCAGGATTGTATGAAGACAACAGAGGTGTGAAGATTGGTGGAAGACTCATCAACAACCTTTGCTATGCTGATGATACTACATTAGTGGCTGAAAGTGAAGATGATCTGAAACATTTGCTTCTCACAATCAAAGAACATAGTCTCAAAATGGGCCTGCACCTTAATGTAAAGAAGACAAAGATCATGACAACTGGCATAATCAACAGGTTCATCGTTGAAGGAGAAGAAATTGAAATTGTGAACAACTTTAACCTACTTGGATCAACTATCAATAAAGAAGCAACAAGCAGTCAAGAAATCAAATGACACATTGCTCTTGGCAGAATGGCTATGAAAGACCTAGATAAGATTCTCAAGAGCAGAGATGTCTCTCTCCATACAAAGATTCGACTTGTTCAAGCCATGGTATTTTCAATAACATCATATGGATGTGAAAGCTGGACAGTGAAAAAGATAGACAGGAAGAAAACTGATGCCTTTGAGTTATGGTGCTGGCGGCGAATACTGTGTATACCATGGACTGCCCGAAGAACAAACCAGTCGGTACTAGAGGAGATCAAACCTAAGCTTTCTTTAGAAGCTCAGATGACAAGACTTTGACTTTCATACTTTGGACACATCATGCGAAGAGAGAGATCATTAGAGAAAGACATCATGCTTGGCAAGATAGAAGGCCAACGCAAAAGAGGAAGGCCAGCAATGAGATGGATCGATACAATAACAGCAGCTATGGGTACCAGTCTGTCAACAATGAGCCGCCTGACTGAAGACCGAACACAATTTAGGATAGCTATCCAGAGGGTCGCCATGAGTTGACTCCGACTCGATGGCACTTAACAACAACAACAAGAATAAGCAAATGGTAAAATTCTGAGAGATGGAGAAAAATATGTAAACAGGTAGCTATGGAAGAAAGAGGCACAGAAAAGAGATAGAGAGACGTATAGAAGATAAGAGACTGGAAAATAAAGAACGACATAGAAGAAAAATGAAGAACCAGGAAAGTAACAGGAGAACAGTGTGATGAAGATAGATAGCAGACAGAAATTGCATTTGTTTTGAAATAACATTTCAGATTATGACTTTTGAAAGTTGAAATTAGTTTTATGGCTAGTTTAATCTCTCTCTGTGGCACTAATTGCTACATGAATATTTTTCCAGTGGAGTCAAATGGCAGCACATTAACTCACCATACTTGTACTGGTTCTCCATCTCAGCCTCGTAACCTAGAAAGGACTAGCCTTAGCTCTAGGCTCATACTTTAGCTTTCTTTTTCCCTATTCTAGTTAGCCAAAAACTACGGGTCATTTTTCAAAAGCATTATCTGGATAGAAGTACATGCTGCACCTATCAGATATTCAGCATTGCTGTATGGATAGTACCGGTGCTGCCTGCATTAATCAGATATTCAGCACTGGCCACGATCCAGATCCTGGCATTGAATACCCTCCTTATTTTTAAACCATGTTGGCTGGTGTTTAAAAAAACATTGACTGCCATGGGCTAGTATTGATCTTCTAGATGCTATCGTGCCTTCTGTTGGATGATTCCGATAGCTTTCAAAACTTTCTCCCAGTTAGGTGAAGATAGAAAGCAGCCTTAAGCAGAGGTGAGTTGGGAGCTGATTGAGAATGAAGGAGGTTATGAGCAGGAAGATAGTAATAGTGGAAAATGTAAATCTAGTAAGTGGGTGAGGGGGAGAAACAGGGAGATGCAGGGAATATGACCAGAAAGTTGATCTATGAGGAAAGAAGAGGAGGCCAAATGGCCCAACCCAACCCTTGCAGTTGGAGGAAACTAGCACCCTGGAACCTCATTAGGTGGGAAAGATACAAGCCTGCAGGGAGGAATGGAAAAAGCTGCTAGTGGCAGGAAAGGATACAAAAAAAGAATGATAAAGCAGACTGCCAAACCAACAACTTGTCCTAGGCTTCATTATCTTTCGTTGTGGCACATAAGCAGGATGGGGAGGGCCTGAACTGTCTACTACTACTACTGATGCTATGCTGCACATATAGATGTAAGACACAGTCCCTGCTCATCAGATCTTACAATCTAATCAAAACAAAACATATAGCGAAACTGGGGACTAGAGTATGGTAAGGTACATAGGATCAATGTTCCCTCTAATTTTCTGTAGGCTGTGTGCGCATAAAATATCAGCTGTGCAGGTTTTGAAGGAAGGTTAAATTTTTGTGCGCCACATGACGACACTCGGTGTTATATACTTTAAAATTTGACTACACGTCAGAATACAGTATGTACACCACATTGATTTTAATCAAATTAAATGAAAATAGACGATTACTAAATGAAGCAGAACATTTCTAGTAATTACAATCACAATTTTTAAATTTTAAGACGTCTGTGTTTTCTATCAGAATCAGAACCGTAATTTTTGTGCGCTCTGTTGTAAAGTATGTGTGCTCGCTCGGCGAAGTGTGTGCGCGCGCACATGTGCACAGCTTAGAGGGAACAGTGCATAGGATCCAAAAGTGACTTCAAAGAAGTGGATTTTTAGCTTGGATCTGAATAGGGCTAGAGAAGGAGTCCAATGCACAGACTCAGATCGTTCCAGGCATATGGAGCATCAAGATGGAATGAACGAAGTCTGGAGTTGGCAGTGGCAGAGAAGGACACAGATAAAAGGGATCTGCCAGAGGAGCGGAGTTCCCGAGGAGGAGTGTAGAGTGAGATAAGCGAGGAAAGGTAGTGAGGAGCCGCAGAATGGATGCACTCGTAGAGAAGCAGGAGAGGTTTGAACTGGATGTAGGAGAGGAGGCAGCAGAGCAGGTGCAAGGGCAGTGGCCACAGTAGGCAATGGTCATCCTTCCTGCCCACCCCCAAACCACAGCTGCTGCCGCCGTGCCATATCTCGCTGGTGCAGCACCAATGGCGATACAAAAGAAAAAATGAAAGCGCAGTGCGGAAGGAGGTCTCTGAAGTCCTGTGCACCGCACTCTGAAAGTGTAGCCACTGTATTGCTATCGCTGCTGGACCTGGGAAATATGGTTTGGCGGCAGCAGCAGTGAGGGTGAGGGTTGGCTTGGGAGATTGAAGGACATAGCTTTCTGCTGCAGTACAGTCCTTCAAAATCTGGTTCTCTAGGTGACCACCTAGTTTGCCTAATGGTGACACCAGGGCCACTTTAACCACTTAAAGGTCCCTGGGCAAACTTCTGTGGATGGGCCCCCTTTTATTTTTTTCTCTGTTGAACACCACTCTCTCTTTCCTACCTTACCCCACCCTTGTTAATTTGATGCTGCTGGGCCACCGCTGCAGCTTTCCTGCTCGTGACCAGTTGACAGGAGGACAGCAGAGTTGCCAAGTTACCCAGTTCCAGGAGAAGGGTTGCCAACTGGTTCCAGAGTCACCCGACAGGTTCGATCTAGTCCTAGGTTTGTCCCATGGGCTGCAAGGACTTGAAGTTCTGATATCTCTATTGCACTCCATAGGAAAAGCAAAACTACAAGTTCCTGTATGCAGTGGGGTAAACCCAGGACTGGATCAAACCTGTCGGGCAAACCTATCCAGGAGCCAGTTGGCAAACCTATCCATGAGTGAGATTTTTGGCCAGTTCTAGTTTTAAATGTGCCTTGCAGTGCAGTATGGTATTTATTTGTAGTCCCTGATTTTACCCATTGAAATTAGTGCTGCAGGTCCCATTATGCATCAGAATGAGACTGTCAGAAATCCAGGACTGGCTTAAAATCTCACTCCTGGAACCAGGTAACTTGAAAACTCTGGGACAGCTGCATACTCTGCTCTCCTTCTGGTCTCATGAAGACTGATGCAAGTACCCCCCTACCTTCTTATGGCCTCTATGGGCCAATGCAACTATGCAGGTTAAGGTGATTTAGCCAGTGAATGGATTAATTTATCAGTGTAGCTGGCCTTCTGGAACAGCCAGCCTTATTTGGTTAAGTTACATTTAAATGGGTATGCTTGACTATTCAGCCACTCATTTTAAAATCTTAGGGCGAGCTGAATATATGCTTAATTCAGAGTTGCCAAGTTACCCGGTTCCAGGAGTGAGATTTTTTGCCAGTTCTGGTTTTACATTTGCCTTGCAATGCAGTATGGTATTTGTAGTCCCTGAATTTATCTATTTGCATCAGTGCTGCAGGTTCCATAATGCATCAGAATGAGATGGCCAGAAATCCAGGACTGGATTAAAATCTCACTCCTGGAACTAAGTAACTTGGCAGCTCTATTTATTATATGCAGAATGATGCACATAACTTTTCCGCATTAGTCTCCCTGATCCCATCCAGTGCTTTTACATGTTAAACCTTGTACAATACAAATATTTCAAAAATCACATCACAGTGTTTGATGAATTCATCTGTGATTTCTTTTCTGAGTAGATTGCAAAAACAATTAATTCAGTACATTTATAAACCAAATGAAATCCATGCTGCATTGGTCCAAGGGAGGATAAAGTGCATTGCCCAAGGAGTTCCATTAGAAATCAAACCCCAATCTTCTGGGTATTAGGCTATTAGCTCCAACCACTAGGCTACCCTTCCACATTTCTCTTTGCTGCTCAGCATAACAGACCTACAGGATAAGGTGTGACTATTACAAGCAGTCAAGCTTCTACAGCTGGCAGCTCTCTCCCCTCCCCTTTGCTTCAAAACGACTTGAACGAGCGGTTCACTGCCACTGTCTTGACTTTCTTTCTTCTCAAGTCCTTCTGGACCCACTGCAATCTGGCTATCGTTCATTACATTCCACAGAAATGACTCTTGCCAAAGTCTCCAGTGATTTCTTGTTGCCAAATCCAAAGCCGCTACTCGATTCTCATCCTTTTTGACCTTTCTGCTGCTTTTGACACTGTTGATCACCACCTTCTCCTCGATACCCTGTCCCTGCTTGGATTTAGGGGATTCTTTTTGTGCTGGTTTTCTTCTTATCTCTCCCAGCACACTTTTAGTGTATGTTCTGGTGGATCCTCCTCTACTGCCATCCCGCTTTCAGTTGGTGTACCTCAGGGCTCTGTCTTGGGACCTCTCTTTTTCTCTCTCTACATTCGGTCCCTTGGTGCACTTATTCCCTCTCATGGTTTTCAGTACCTTCTTTATGCTGATGACTCTCAGATCTACCTTTTTGTGCCTGAAATCTCTCCAGGAATCCAGGCCCGGATCTCTGCCTGCTTATCCAACAATGCTGTCTAGATGTCTCACTGCTGTCTGAAACTGAACATGGCCAAAACTGAGCTCCTTATCTTTCCCTCTAAATGTACCTCCCCCTTCCTCCCTTCTCTATTTCTGTGGATAATACTACATTCCTCCCTGTTTCCTCAACTCACAACCTTGGGGTCATCTTTGACTCTCTCTTTTTCTGCACACATCCAACAGATAGCTAAAACCTGTCGCTTCTTTCTCTATAACATTGGTAAAATTTGTTCCTTCCTTTCTACACTCACTACTAAGAAACTTATCCACTCTTTAGTCACTTCCCGTCTAGACTATTGCAACCTCCTCCTTTCGGTCTCTCTTTGAATCATCTCTTTCCCCTTCAATCTGTTCAAAACTCAGGTGCCTCTACATGCTCAGATAACTCCCCTTCTCAAGTCGCTTCACTGGCTCCCTATCTCTTTCCATATCAGTTCAAACATCTCCTACTGACCTACAAGTGCCCTTATTCTGCTGCTCCTCACTATCTTTCCTCTTATATCTCCCTACACCCCTCCTTGGGTGCTCCACTCTTCTGGCAGATCCCTTCTATCTGTGCCCTTCTGTTCAACTGCCAACTCCAGACTTCAATCCTTCCACCTAGCTGCTCCGTACGCCTGGAACAAACTACTTGAGTCTGTGCGTCAGGCTTCATCTCTAGCCCTTTTCAAATATAGGTTGAAAACTTACCTCTTCGAGTCTGCTTTTGTATCCTGATCCGCTTGATCAACTGTGTGTTTCCTTGCGACTCCCCTAGATGTGTCCTTGTCCTCCATTGTTGTGTTGTCTGTCTTGACTAGATTGTAAGCTCTGACGAGCAGGAACCGTCTTTTACATTTGTCTGTACAGCCCTGCATATGCCTTGTAGTGTTTTACAAATGACAAGTACTATTAGTAGTGGGATATATCCTCGGTGTGGACAAGAATATTTCCACAGACTGGATGGGCTAACTGGTCATTTTCTGCCATTACCTATTATGTTACCATGAAAGAAATGAAATGTATCACATATGCCCTTTTGTAGAGACTGTAAGCACAAAGTATTTATTTCCATTTTCTTGATGGACACATAGGAGGTAATTTTATAATGGAACACCTAGATTTAGAGATGGAGAAGGTGCCTATGGGGTCATTTTAAAAGCTTTAGGTGCAATATGAACTTCCAAAAATGTGCATGCAGACGTCCAAACCATGGAGACAACCTTGGAACCATTCTACAAAAGTCTTTTAAAGATGTCTCCAATGTGCGGACGTTCAAGTCAGGGGTTATGGCACAGGAATGTCTGGGATGTTCCTGACGTTCCTGTTTTAGATGTTCCTGACGTTTCTAAAACCAAGTGGGGACATCTGCGACTCTGTTGAAGTTTAGACCTCCTCCAGGCATGAGTAGACATTGGGAAAGTGCTTGTTTTGATCATAAAATATCCAGAAAGTATAGAGAAGATGTTACTCCACCATCCCCAGTATTCTGCACCATCACAATGATAGCAGCAGTAGGATTTGAACCCTGGCTTCCCTGATCCTAGCCCACTACTCTAAACATTAGGCTATTCCTAGACATCCCTGGTCTTGCATATTATTCTGGGGATGTCTATATAGACACTCCCGCAGATGTCCATATAGGGCACATGTACGTTTATGAAATCGTGCCTGAACTTGGAAGTGCCTGCTTTTGTTCAGATGTTCTGGCTTTGACATCCCAGATTGCACTTGAATGTTATTTGTAAAATGAGAGTCACCAGAACAGTGCAGGGAGGACACGGCCACACCACTTAAAAACAAAGAAACCTTTTATTTCGTAAAACTTTGAAAGGTACAGATCCGACTTGGCAAAGTTTCGGCTGTCAGCCACTTAAGATTCAATTGCATTTATACTCCATTGACAGTCAAGACATTGTAACAAATAAAAACCAGTAGTTCAATAAGTGCTTCTCAGGTATGCCTTCACTTTCTCGGTAGATGCTGAAGGCATACCTGAGAAGCACTTATTGAGCATTCTGCTACTGGTTTTTATTTGTTACAATGTCCTGACTACCATTGGAGCGTATATTTAATTGACTCATAAGTGACTGACATCCGAAACTTGGCCAAGTCGGGTCTGTACCTTTGAAGGTTTTACAAATAAAAGGTTTCTTTGTTTTTAAGTGGTGTGGCTGTGTCCTCCCTGCACTGTTCTGGTGACTCCTGTGATGTCTGCGGAGGGTTGGTCTTCTTCTTCCCCTGGTGTTATTTGTAAAATGCCACTTCACGTGACTTTATAAAGTACTAGCACAAATCCTACAGAAACTGAGCCTACACTGAAGACACAGATATAATGAAAGAGCAGGTTCCAATGTTAGTGCGTACATGCAGATGGGTATTTTAATAAAATACATGCACACACTGCGACTGCCCAAACTCTTTCTCTGTGCACACTCACTGTATATGGACACATTGGCTTGTATCATCCATACTTTTAGGCGTGACCTAATTTTATAAGAGCTCATTTACACATGTAAAATGGTGTTTTACTGTATGTTTGAAAATCAAAGGCATTGGAACAGGGCGAACAACGTGGGCCCTGACCCCACCAAATGTTGCCACCAGTGGAGAGAAGAGAGTATTAAATCTGTCTGTCCATGGAAGATCGGATCCCCACGGGCAGGAGTGGAAGGCTGCCATGATCGCGGCAAAGACTCTTCCTGTTTGCCTGCAGGAGATCCGATCCCTGCGGGCAGACTGAAGGGGTCTGCTGTGATCGCAGCCATTTCCTCCTGTTCTGCCTGTGGGAGATGGGATCCCTGCAGGCAGAAAAGGAGGGGAAGGCCATGGGGGATAGGGGCAGAGTTGGGGTAGAACGTGGGGCAGAGTCAAGGCAGAGCTTGACCCCCCCCAATTCAAAGAGGCTTTCCGTGGCCCCTCGTGAAGATGGTTTATAAAATTACCTTCAGCAGGGGTTTGAATTAGCAGAGATTTGAAACTTGTGAGCAGTAGTGTCAATCACCCAGGCTTCATCCTTAGCTACCGGCCAATTGTACATCTTCCATTGGGATACATAGTTCAGTTAACTAAAAACAAAAGAAATAAAAATATGAAGCCACAGCCTATCTGGGTTAGAACCAACAGACTCAGGGCTGGCTTTAGGCACCAGCAAAGCAAGCACATGTTTGGGGCTCACATTTCTGAGGGTTGTATTTCAGCCATTGTCTTGACAAGTACAAACTAAGGATGTGCATTACTTAGTATGCATTTGATTTGTTAATATGCCTTAAAAAGTTTAGTGCACGCAAAATCAACTTAATGTATGTTAACCTATGAATTAATATTATGCAATTGATTTGCATACATTAAAAAGTTCTAATGAGCCTTAAAATATTGCAAAATGCAGCCATGGGTAGAAATCAACAAAAGATTCACAGGGGACAGACAAAAATTTGTTGCGTGGGGCAACAGAAAACCTAGTCCCAGCCCTGAAGAGACTATAGCGCTCCAGAAGCCAGCTAGGTTGAGAAAGACAGGTTGGTAGTGGCTGGCTACCATCCTGCAAAACAACAGCAACCTTGGAAGATGGATGGTTGGGCAACAGCCTCACTAGTGTTGGTAGATGTTTAGATATTTCAAAGCCTGATTTGAAAATCATGAGGATGAGCAGGGGCTGCAGGGTCATCGGAGGGGGTGGGCGAGACGAGTGACTGCTTGGATCAGTAGGGATGGGGGCAGCAAAGCACCTCATTAGAGGGCGGGGTGTCTGTACACTATATTGCCCCTGCAGCTATAGCAACAGTAGGAACAGTTTTAAGCACTCCTGTGGCTGCCAGGAAGCGGTGGTGTTATCACAAGGGGACTTCGGCTGGTTGCTGCTCCCGGACTGTCCCGAGTATTGGTAGGCCTGAGTGTTGGATTAAGTATGAGAATTTATATGCTTATACAACTAGGTTGTTGCAGAATCAAAGAGAAAGGCAAGAAGAACTGACATGGATAGGAAGCAATATCCGAAGAGCGGTCAGTTTTTATGGCTGGCAAATGGAACAGAATGGATGGGGCAGTTGGTCTTTCTCTGCTGTCAGTATCTATCAAAAGGTAAATATTTTATTGACTTGCTTTATTCTTAGATTGATAAGACATGCTGTCTCTGAGGTTTTTAAAGACTTGCATTAGAAAATTTAAATATCAATAGGGAAGGAGTTTCGGGAAGGGGGTTTAGTATGAGGGAAGGGGAGAGGAGAACAGAGGAGAGAAAAGTAGTGCAATTGTCTAGAGGTGGGGATGGGATCAGAGCTTTTTCATAACATTACAGTTTTTATATAAAGCTCAGGTATTTTATTATCGAGAGAGTTTATTCTGCATTTCATTTTATTGGAAAGAAATCTTTATATACAGGAAGACAAAATGTTCGCAACAGTGACATTTCTACAGAGATCTTAATTTCACCATAAGGGAATTTTGTGTGTGTGTTTGTGTGAGAGAGAGTAAAAGGAGGAAACCAGGGAAAGGCTCATTGCAGTGTACAGTATAAACCTTCTACTCCTCATCTACTCTAAGAGAATTGCATTTCCAGCTGACTGAAGCAGGGCCATTCAGCCAATCGCAGGGCTTTCTCCTAGCACTGTCATCAGTTCTTAGTTGGGGAAGGCTTTACTTTTATGCTCTGTATTTGGAAGGCTGATAAAATGCCAGGTCTGGACTGCCTCTAGGGATAACCTTCCCCCTATAATGTGAATGAACAGCATCTTGACTGGGGAATCCGCAGAAAATTGACACGGCAGGCTCAGCTCTTCGGTGCAGGCCTCTTCTGCCTTCTGTCTGTAGCTGTGGTTTTTTGTTGCAGTTTCATTTTTGCACTGAGCAGTGCTTTGGATTATTAGACCTCCATGTACGACAATTTGTACCTGCATGGATTTGAAGATTCAGAGGCGGTGAGTGCTTTCTTGGGTCCTGTTTATTTGAAAGGCTAGCAGAATATGCAGAGGGATGGGGAGCATTGTTTTGCATGTGTAGAGCTTGCTGCTTGGTGATGTGTACAGTGTAGAGCCACTTGAAATAAGCCTCCATTACACAATGCCTTGCCATACAATAACATTTAGGTGTTTAAGTGAGTCTGGGAATGCTGTTGGGTACCACAATCTGCAGTTTATAGGGAGGACTTTTTACTCTAAGCTGGCAGTGAGTTCCTGGGCTATATAGAATTCTGTAGGTTGAGGGAAATTAGGATGTTGAATACAGCAGTCTAGCTGAGAAATGTTTTGGTATATAAAGCTGATTATTTATGGAAACCACGTAGACTGAAGTTCTGAAAGCCAGCATCAGTGCAGTAAGCTTTCTGGCCAAACGATGAGTGCATGCATGCCTTGGCTCCTTTGTTGAGGAAATCAAAATGCAAGTTTGGATGTTAACGACCTGCTTTTCCAGCATTATTATGCTCCACTGTAATGCTGATATAGTGTATTAGGAATGCAAAATGTTTAGATTTGCTAAATTGTAATTTGCTTGTCTAAAAATAATCACATACTGCATTTAATGACTGTGTTACAGGACTTAAAAATTGGTTTATGAGACACCCTTAAACACATTTGCTAAGACAGGCTATGTTCATTGCCTTCACCTTATTTAGCTTCTTATTTGGTATCAGCTGTTATTCAGAGGACTACCACCTTCTCTGTGATTATTAAGAAACCTGAGAGAGAGAGAAGGAAGTGGGGTGGGGAATAGTTCCATTCCCCTTGTGTTCTTTTGGCTGCTATACAGTTTGCTGAACACCAGGAATGTATTACACAATGGCATTCAATAAACAGATTATGACATAAGTGATCAGTATATATGTCTGTGTAGGCAATCTGGGAAATAAGATTCCATGCCAGTTCAGATAAGACAGTCTTCCTCTTCTGGCAGTAAGCTCTTATCAAGCTCCAAACTTCACTTGTGAAAGTGTAACCTGTCTACATGTTGTCTAACTCGGTGCAAGATAGTGGTTGGCATATATATGTCAAATTGAATGATTTTGATGCACATTACCAGTTTAAGACATGATTAAATGAAGCATGCCATATTGAAAGCACAAATGAGAATGTAATTGAATAAAACAGTTTTCTGAGTTAATAATATTCAAAACAATTTCCTTCCTATTCCTTTTGAATCCTTTCATTCGGCTCTTGCGATTTTCTTTCTACATTCACCCTGCAATATTAACCTAGGGGTACTGAGTCTTTGTGTACAAATACCAGAGGCATAGTACTGCGCTGTAATTGTGAAGTGCTTCATGAAATGCACTCAGCAGCTCTGTAAGTTATGTAATGTGTAAGGCCTGCTGTTCTTAAGGACTGTGCTTTGAAGAGCAGTCATTATAACAAAGAAATGTTTTAATTCTCTGAGGGAGTGGGCAGCTTTGTACAGAGCAGAGGCCCCTTTTGGAAGGTAAATTAGCAATGTACTGAACTGCAACTCCTGAGGTGACCAGTTGGAGGGGCAGTATTGTTACTGGGTTTTGCTACTGGTTGACTGCATATCAGCACCTAAAAGGCCAATACTGTGGAAACGGCCACTTGAAGAGGTAAATCTAAAGAACTCCATTAAAAATTGTTTGATAGATGTCAAAAGCCTTTTGGCAGGACAAAATTTCAGCTGTCAGAGCGTCCATTATAGTTCGGAGTTCGTAGATGGCAGAAATATTTTGATGTGCTATAATGTTTAATTTCTTTTTGCTGATTTTTTTTAAGTAAAAAGAATTGAACAATAAATTGCATGACTAATATACAAAGAGAGCTTTCACATGAATATATAAAGCTTGGGCCCATGCAGCCTAATTGATCAACTGAAAATAGCCAAATTCTTGGAATAATAGGTCCTCTGGGCACATGAGAATATGGTTGGGTACAGGTGTTTGTGTTTATAAGGGCAGGAAAGCTAAGGAAGTGCTGTTGGATAAATGTCAAGTGCTTTGACAGGTTAAATAATGCATGCAGGTGGAAAATACAGCAGTATAGAAGTGTGTGATTGTTACCTGTAGGAATCAGATAGTATGTTAGGTATGTATGTGCCCTGGACATTATATTAAAAACTGACTAGAAAAGAGCAAGTATGTGATAAGGCAACAACAATAGTTCTAATTTTCTAATGTTTTTTTTCGTATTTATTCATGTTCCAATTTTTTCAACAAGGTCACCTAAGAAGGCTTGATCGAAGATGTTCCCTTAATGCTTTAACAGCATGATTAGAATTGATTTAATGGTGGTTTGGGCAAACTTGCTCATCAGTGCTTAAATACATTATTTAAATGCAGTCAGCAAGTCATTATCATTTTTACAAGAACACAGTGGCAGTAGGATTACTGATCAAATGTGTTTCCTTGCACATTTTTTCTGATTTGTTCTTTCTGGAAATGTTTTTTAGCAGTTTGCAGATTTTGAGCTGCTTGAGGCCAAAGCATACTAGTGTTAACACTTTTGAACTTCTGGTCTGAGGGCAGTGACGGTGTCATAAGAGTGTTTTGTGATGAATCTCATTCAGTCACTAGTATTAAAGCTGCAGGCATCAGTTTCTAGATGTTGTTGAGTTTTAAAAATGTATGGAGAACAAGAACTTGGCATTCAATTAGAATGCAGTCAATCGTCAAAATCCGTTCTGTCAGTCTTCATTTGGGAGAATCATTCTTTCAATCATTAATCTTTAAAATGAGATTATGAAAAACAGTGAGACCTGATGCTTTTGGGTAGTTCTTGAAAGGATAAAACAGGACCTAAAAGGAGGAATCCTGTTTTGTGATGCAACCAGGGTTTATGAAAGTATACCCTTCTGGTCAATTGTTAAATACGCAGTAGAGTGTTTAGCTATAAAAATGCATGCTTCCATTTCTCTTTTCCAATCTTACTAACTGCGATGATTAATGTTAAGTGGGTGATATAGTGACATGAAGCTGTAGGAGGAAGACACCTATTTGCTATAAAATGGAGAAGTATTTTTATGTGGGCTAGAGAGAAGAGCTGCAAAGTGATGTATGTCACCACATCTATAAAAGAATTCAAGTCTTGGAGAAGAATGCGGTCCTGTTCTCAGGTGGTTGAAGCTGACAAGGGAGTCAGAAGAAGCGGGAAAGTCAGATACACTTTGTCAAGAGGTCTCAGAAGAGGAAAATGAATCAGATTTTTTTTAAAAAGCTTTCAAAAGGTGAACACCAGAATGTTCCTTGTGGTGAGGAACAAGCAGAATAGGAAGGGCTGCAAGGGCTGGAAGGTCCAGAGAAATTCTGAATTTACTGCACCCAGGTGATAAAAATTAAAACTGCACCTTTCTCTTGGTCCTCTGAGGAAGGTGGGTGGAATTTGCCTGTCCCAGGAGAGCTAACATTTAAAATGGTCTTTCGGCATTGTCTGATCCAAAAGCTGTCTGATGGCACATAGACTAGAGCGTCCCCTTTGGAAGAGGACTCGTCCCTAGTAAAGAAATGCGTAATTCCTCTATAGCTGTCATGATAATATGCACCAGGAACACACTGTTTTCCCCATGGTATTGTAAACTGTTTGCTGGGCTTTTTTATTTACACATTTATAGTTTACTAATCCAAAAAATACATTTTCCTTTTGCTCTTAACCAGTGGTTCTCAAACATTTTTTCCATTGGGACGCACCTGATGGACGATGCTCATATATGTGACTGATCGCACATGCGACCCTCCTGGATCTTTCATCTGACACAGTATGGTACTTAAATGTAAACATGTTCTGCATCTGCAAAAAACCTACAATAGGCGCAGATCAGAACTAGGACATTTCTCCATGGAAAAAATATTCTAATTCACACATTATTTTAGTAACAGCAAGATTTCTCTTCCCACTACCAGGAATATTTGTGAAAGAACACAAACCATGGAAAAAATCATCACTTACATGTGCCATACCATAGTAGCATTAATTCCTATGATTACTACTTATCAGCTATAAACCTACCAAACAATAGGCATCACTGAAAATATAACATTGGGCTGCAGAATACCAGTACACCTATTTCTGGTAAAACAGAACAAACGGGACTACTAGATCTCTACAGAAGCTGCACACTAGTGCCACTGTGCCTCAGTCAGATAGTAACATAACATAACATAGTAACATAGTATATGACGGCAGATAAAGACCAGTGTGGTCCATCTAGTTTGCTCAGCAAGGCGGCAAGAGTAGGTGCACCTGCCACTCCGTGCAGGTCACCCCTCCCCATGCCTTTGTTTAGGGGTGTACCCACCACTCCGTGTACGTCACCCCTATTTGTTCAGATATAAGAGATAGTTATGTTTATTTTGATTTTATCCTGTTGCTATAAAGGGATCCACTGTGTCTTCCCCATGCCATTTTTATTCTGTCACTGTATTTGCCCCTTCAAACAATCAAACCTGCAATTTCCAGGTCAGAACCATTCAAAGATTCAAAAAAAGATCCAACCAAAATAGTATTATGAAAAAGAGAAGCAAAAACTATTTTTAAGTGTCGGAATGCATGTTGTGCAGGGAAAAGAAAATTCCTCTGAATAACAAACAACTCCTTTTTAATCTTTTTTAATAAGGTGAATAGAATTATAAACTACAAATATGGTATCCAAAAGTCAATAAGCTAAGAGATTTAAACATCCCACATATTTTTAAAGTAAAATCACTACTTAGCTGGCAATCGGAGCCGAAGAATTTGCATGAGAAAAGGAAGCTAAAGGCTGAAGAATGTTGGGACCAGCAAGGTCTGTAAATCCAAAGGTGCCTGAGAGTTACTGTATTTTCCCCACCACTTCCATCGGGAGGGCATTCTAAGTATCCACCACCCTTTCAGTGAAAAAAGTATTTCCTGACATTGCCTTTCAGTTTAACCCCTTGCAGCTTCATGTTATGCCCTCTAGTTTTACAGCTTGCCCGTCTTTGGAAGAAGTTTGTTTGTTCATTAATACACTAAGTATTTAAAAGTCTGAAACATATCTCCCATGTCCCTCCTCTCCTCCAGAGTGTACATATTTAGGTCTTCAAGTCTCTTCTCATAAGTCTTCTGACGCGGGCTCCAAATCATTTTGGTCGCCTTCCTCTGAACTGCTTCCAGCCTTTTTATATCCTTTGCGAGATATGGTCTCCAAAACTGAACACAATATTCCAAGTGAGGCCTCACCAGCGACTTGTACAGTGTCATTAGTACCTCTTTCTTTCTGCTGGTAATTCCTCTCTGTATGCAACCTAGCATCCTTCTGGCTTTTCCCACCGCCTTGTCACACTGTTTCGCCATCTTGAGATCCTCAGAAACAATCACTCCGAGGTCCTTCTCCTGGTCTAGACACACCAATCTCTCGCCTATCTCATACAATTTCTTTGGATTTCTGCTTCTCAAATGCATGACACTGCACTTCTTCACATTAAATCTTAACAGCCAAGCATTAGACCATTCTTCCAGCTTTTGTAGATCTTTCTTCATGTTCTCCACTCCCTCAGTGTTGCAAATTTTCATGTCTTCTGCAAAAAGACAGAATTTTCCATTCAGTCCTTCAGCAATATCACTCATAAATATATTGAACAGTACTGGTCCCAGGACTGAACCCTGGGGCACACCTCTAATCACCTTCCTTTCATACAAGTGACTTCCATTTACTGTCACTTTCTGTCGTTTGTCAGTCAACCAATTTCTGATCCAGTTCACCACCTTGATACCCATCCCCAGGCTGTTGAGTTTATTGATAAGTCTCCTATGAGGAACAGTATCAAAGGCTTTGCTGAAATCTAGGTAGCTTCATCCATCGCATGCCCTTGATCTAGTTCTCTGGTCATCCAGTCAAAGAACTCAATCAGATTTGTTTGGCAAGATCGTCCTTTGCTAAAACCATGTTGCCTCAGATCATGCAACCTGTTGGTTTCGAGAAAGTTCACCATTCGCTCTTTCAGGAGTGCCTCCTTTACTTTTCCTGCCACCGAGGTAAGGCTTACCAGCCTGTAGTTTGTCACTTCTTCCCTGTTACCACTTTCGTGAAGAGGTACCATATCAGCCCTTCTCCAGTCCTGTGGAACTTCTCCTGTCTCCAAGGATCTATTAAAAACATCCTTTAACGGCCCTGCAAGAACCTCTCTGAGCTCTTTCAGTATTCTGGGATGTATCCCATCTGGTCCCATAGCCCTGTCCACTTCCAGTTTTGCAAGCTGTTCTAACACATCATCTTTTGTGAATGGTGTGGTATCTACTCCATTCCCATTTGTATATTTGTTAATCACAGGTAGTCCTTCTCCAGGATTTTCTCTAGTAAAAACAGCAGAAGTATTTGTTTAGCATTTTTGCTTTTTCAATGTCACTTTCAACGAATCCGTTCCTAGCACTTTTGAGTCCTGAAATTCAACTTCTGATTTTCCTTCTCGCCCGAATATACCTGAAAAAATTTTGTCGCCACACTTCACATTCTTAGCCATCTTTTCTCCTGCCTTTGATTTTTTTATCCTTGTTTCTCTTTTTGTCTCTTTTAGTTTGATCTTGTATTCTTTTCTGTGTTCCTCTGTTTGTGAGCTTCTGAATTTTGTGAAAGCTGTGTTTTTTGCCTTTATTTGTGCAGCCACTTCTTTGGAGACCCAAATAGGTTTCCTTTTTCTCTTATTTTTATTTACTTTCCTTACGAATATATCTGTTGCACCTTTTATTGCTTCCTTTAGTTTAGCCCATTGCAATTCCACTTCCCTTATCCCACCCTGCCAACTCCTCCTTCAGGTACTTGGCAATTTTACTGAAGTCAGTGTTTTTGATGTCTAGGACTTTGAGCTTGCTGTGATTGGATTCTATCTTGGCTTTTATCTCAAACCACACCGTGTAATGATAGCTATTGCTCACATGGGTACTTACTTGGATATTCGACATGCTATCTCCCTTGGTGAGCACTAAGTCCAGCACGGAGCTCTCCCTGGTTGATTCCATCATCATTTGTTTAAGTAATGCATCTTGGAAGGCATATGCAATTATTTTACTTCTTTCCAGATTTGCAGAAGGAACACTCCAATCCACATCGGGTAGATTAAAGTCACCCAATATGATCACTTTCTCCTTCATGGCTATCTTTGCAATATCAACAATCAATTTGCTATCCATTTCTTTGGTTTGAGTTGGAGGCCTGTAGATCACACCAGTATAGATGACAGTGCCATTTTCTCTTTCCAATACAATCCATAGTGCTTCTTCTTTTCCCCATGTTCCCTGTATTTCAGCAGCTTTAATATTGCTTTTGACATATAGGGCTACTCCTCCTCCTTTTCTACCATCTCTTTCTCTTCTAAATAGATTATAGCCAACTATGGCTATATCCCATTCGTGCGACTCGTTAAACCATGTTTCTGTAATGACCACAATGTCCAAATCCATTTCCACCATTAGGGCTTTTAGATCAGGAACTTTGTTGGCTAGACTTCAAGCATTTGTGCTCATTGCTTTCCAGTATTTGTTGATTGGCTTGCCTGCATTTTGCATGGATTTTGTTCTACACGCCCCTTTCCATTTGTCATTGATGTATGGTTTAAAGGTGTGCCTGTTTCCAATATTGTTTTGCTTTTGCTGGGAGTGACGTACTGAACTTGTCCTTCTCCATCCATCACCTCCTTTCCCTAGTTTAAATGCCTGTCCACATACTGCCTGAATTTTTCACTTTGGATCCTTTTCCCTGCGACAGAGAGATGTAGACAATCAGCACAGTATAGTCTCTTGTTGATCTATCTGATCCCCAGTTGCCTATATATCTAAATCCTTCTTGTTTGCACCAGGTTTGGAGCCATGTATTAAAGTTATCTCCAGGAACAAGCAGGAATGTAGTCTTCACATATGGGTATCGTCAGTACCGATGGAGCCTGCACGGGAACGCTCCTCAGCGTCCAATAGGAACGCTTTTGGGAGCATCCCTCAGCACATGCGTGCTGCCTTCCTGCCTTTCCAACTGTCCCTCTTCATTTCTTCGTTTTCTGCAGAGCCAACAGGATCTATTCCCTGTCACTGGAGAAAATTCCGTCTTTAAATTTCTTTTCTTGTGGTCGTGTTTGCCTACTGCACGATGCTTACCGGTACCGCCGGTTCTTTTCTTTTCTTTAAAAAAAATAAAAAAATAAAATAACTTAGACTTTAGACTGTTTCTCTTAAAAAACTTTTCTCTTTGGTGCCAGGCACCATTTTGGGCACTAGGCCCCATATTCCTAAATCATGGAAAAGCCAACTAGTGGTTTTAAAAATTGTACTAAGTGTGGCGGTACCATCTCTATCACTGACACCCATGATTGGTGTCTTAAATGTTTAGGACCTGAACATTCCCCAACTGAATGTCTCTCCTGTATGGGGATGACTGAAAGAGGAAGGCAGAACCTTGCTGCAAAGCTCAGTACCCTCTTTTCTTCGGATGCCAGATCCATTGCATCGACATCGTCAAGGGCCTCTTCTTCCTCCCATGGATCTCAGGTAACTAAACATAAAAGCCAGTCCTCAAAGGGTAGCTCTCCTGCTAAGCATCGAGAGGCCATTGGCATTGCCCTTGAGGGAACCACACTGGCAAAACAGCCCCAGCAGGAGGCTTCAGCTTTCAAAGCATCGATGAGGCTTCAGGATGTTCGAGGCCTCAACCTCGCAAGAACTACTTGTGCCATGCTCAGGGGTTCCGGCCGCTTTTACCGGTACCGACCCCCAGGCATCGGCAGCGTTGATAGACCAGAGGTTCCTCGCTATCGAGCGCAGCATCGCAGCTCTTCTTTCAACTGCGGTACCGGTGGTCCATCGGGCACCGGTACCAACATCGACACCGATGCCGGTAAGACACCGGTACCAACACCGACGATACTGGTACCGATTACCAGCCCCGGTGGGAACTCTTCCCTTTCTATCTCTGGCTGGAATTGACAGATCGGTATCGAGTCAGCTCGGTACCGACTTCGATCGGTACCAGGACCGTGCTTTGCAGGAGCATCGGGGTCAGGATTACTTCGATTCCTCGATTCCAAAGACTCTGACAATTCTGCTGGCACTGGAGGGTTTCTCCCAGAAGATCCCTCTTCTCCCCAACGCAGAATGTCACCTCCAGAGGACATGTCCTTTCAGGATTTTATCCGTGATATGGCCAAAAGTCTTTCAATCACAGTAGCTCCTGAAGAGGAACCCAGAGCAAAGGAGTTGGAAATTCTGCAATATCCTAAAGCTCCTAAGGGGGCAGCCACTCTGCCTATCCATGAAATTCTGCATAACGTGATGCTCAGAATGTGGGAGACACCTCTGACTACTTCTACTCACTCTAGGAGACTTGATACTATGTATCGAGTTCTGCCATGTCCTGGATTTCAGAAAACTCAGCTGCCACACCATTCAATGGTAGTAGAGTCAGCCATGCGTAGGATGAAAAGTGCAAAGAGGCATGCATTCAATCCTCCAGGTCGTGAATGCAGGACTCTGGATGCTTTTGGGCGCCACACTTTTCAAGCTTCCATGCTTTCAGCTAAGATCAGTTCATGTATTCTATATATGGGAATGTTCCTTAAGGAAGTCACAGGAAACTTGGAACTTATGAGCCCATTTCTCCCAGATTACAGGAGACAAGATTTTCTTGCTCTAGTTAAGCATGCTCAAGATGTCTCCAAGTTTGTAAATCGTGCAGCCTTTGACTGCTTCAAATGCATCAGCAGAACCTCTGCTATTGCCATTGGTGCATGACGGATTGCCTTGCTGCAGGCATCAGACTTGGAGAATTGGGTACAGGACAAATTAGGCAACATTCCTTGCATGGGGGAGAATCTCTTCGGCAAGAACTGGCAGGAAAAGGCTAATGAGTTAGATGCTGACAATACTACTCTAGATAGATTGTCAAAATCTACAGCCACTCCAGCCAAAAAGAAGCCTTATAAAAAAACCCTCTTTCAGCAAAAAGAGGAAATTTTATCCTTCCTATACCCAGCAGAGTCAGACTCAGGGTCAGGTTGCCGAAAAAGGGCAAACTAGACAGCAAAAGAAGCCAAAAGGCTCGAGAGCCCAACCAGCTCTCCAGGTATAGCCCTCTCAAGGGCTTTGACTCCTTCCTAGAGAGCTTTGCCTTCCTGCCTCTAAGGGGTCCCCAACCCTCCAATATCCCGGGCAGGTTATGCCACTTTGCCAACAGATGGCATCAGATAACAGCAGAAGATTGGACTTTGTCCATTGTAGAAGAAGGGTACAAGCTTCGTTTTCACCGCATGCCCCCTCCTACAATTCTAAAGCAATTCAATTCTCAAACCTCCACAGACAATCTGTTAGATCTCGAGGTCTCCACACTTCTTGCCCAAGGGGCAATAGAGGAAGTGTCCATTCTTCAACGGGGTGCAGGGTTCTACTCCCCCTATTTTCTTATTCCAAAGAAAACAGGGGGACACAGACCCATTTTGGACCTCAGAGAATTGAACAAATACTTATTTCGAGAGAAGTTCAAAATGATTTCTCTAGGAACTCTTCTGCCATACCTTCAAAGCCAGGATTGGCTTTGTTCTCTAGACTTAAAGGATGCATACACTCACATTCTCATCCATCCAGATCACAGGAAATTCTTACGATTCCTTTTCCGAGGAAAACATTTCCAGTACAGGGTTCTTCCCTTTGGTCTGGCTTCAGCACCAAGGGTATTCACGAAATGCATGGCAGTAGTAGCCGCATTTCTATGAACCCTGGGGATATTTGTCTTCCCTTAATTAGACGACTGGCTCATTCAAGCCCCTACAGTTGCAGAGGCCAGCATTGCACTGTCCCTTACAATGCAAATTCTCCAATACTTGGGATTGGTAATAAACTTCCCAAAATCCCAACTTGTTCCTTCCCAATGCCTGGAATTCATAGGAGCCGGTCTAGATACCAGACAAGCAAAGGCTTTCCTTCCACAGGCCCGGTGTCTTTGCATAATACAACTAGCTTCTCAAGCAGCAGGCAAATCCTCCCTCACTGCTCGAGAGCTACTACAGTTACTAGGACATATGGCTTCCACAGTTCATGTAGTCCCATATGCTTGCCTCCACATGAGAGCAGCTCAGTGGACCCTATCCATACAGTGGACACAGGCCACAGGTCATTTGTTGGACAAAATAATAAACTCTCAACGACTAATTTTGTCCCTCTAATGGTGGCAGTCACTAGAAAACCTGACAGTGGGGTCTCCTTTTCATCAACCCTCTTTTCAGGCCACCCTAACAACAGATGCATCACAGGTGGGTTGGGGAGCACACCTGAATCATCTCTCTACCCAGGGAACCTGGACTCCACAGAAGGCCGGTTTACACATAAGCCTCCTGGAATTAAGAGCAATCTATTTAGTTCTTCGAGTATTCCACGTCCAGCTCAGCTACAAGACAGTCCTAGTCCACACGGACAATCAAGTAGCCATGTTCTATGTGAACAAGGAGGGCGGAACAGGCTCGCTGTCATTATGCAATGAAGCTTTGCGACTGTGAGCCCTTGCCAGACAGTATCAAATTCATCTTCTAGTGGTATATCTTCCAGGCATTCAAAACCTTTGGGCAGACAAACTCAGTCGAGTACTGTTGCCTCATGAGTGGTCCCTCCACCTAGATCAGGTGGCAAAGATATTTCATCTCTGGGGCACTCCAGACATAGACCTCTTTGCAAGTCCATTGAATGCCAAACTTCCCCGGTACTGTTCCAGGATTCTGGCTCACAATTGTGAGGCAAGGGATGCCTTCCTCCTTCACTGGGGTCAGGACTTCCTTTATGCCTTCCCACCCATTCCCCTCATCCCCAAAATACTCTTCAAGCTTCAGAGAGACAGGGATCGCATGATCCTCATAGCACCACGATGGCCACGCCAAACGTGGTATCCCCTGCTTCTACATCTCTCTCAAGCAGCACCTCTGGAGTTAGGGCATGCTCCAGATCTCCTTTCCCAGGAGAACAGGATGCTATGGCACCCGAATCCCCGGTCCATGCACCTCATGGCCTGGTTGCTGAAGGCTTAGACCTCCAGGATCTCAACCTGTCTGAACAGGTAAAAGATATCCTTCAGGCTTCTAGGAAACTTTCCACAAGAAGATCTTATGCCTTCAAGTGGAAACGTTTTACTATATGGTGCTCCAAGACGGGATTAAACCCCCTGGTCCTACCCTTAGAATCGATACTAGAGTATCTCCTTCACTTATCGAATTCTGGTCTAAAGACCAATTCGGTAAGAGTCCATCTTAGTGCAATTGCAGCTTCTTATAAGCCTCTGAATGGACAACCAATTTCCTCTCATCCACTCATATCAAGATTTATGAGAGGCCTTTTATTAACGAAACCTCCCATCAAGCCACCACCGGTGGCATGGGATCTAAATCTTGTTCTTGGGCAGCTCATGAAGCCGCCTTTTGAACCTTTGGCCACTACAGCCCTTAGGTTTTTGACCTGGAAGGTCATCTTCCTGATTGCTCTCACCTCTGCCCATCGCATTAGTGAATTGCAAGCTTTAGTGGCTGATCCTCCTTATACTAGGTTTCATCATGATAAGGTTGTTTTTAGAACTCACCCACACTTTATGCCAAAGGTGGTTTTGCCTTTTCATTTAAATCAATCAATTTATTTTCCTGTATTTTTTCCGAGGCCTCATGCCTCTAATGCAGAAAGAAACCTTCATACTTTGGATTGTAAAAGGGCCTTAGCCTTTTACATACAAAGAACACAGCAACATAGAAAGTCCTTGCAACTTTTTATAGCTTTTGACCCTAGTCATTTGGGACTTCCAGTCTCCAAAAGAACTTTATCTAAATGGATTGCCTAATGCATATCCTTTGCTTATGACAGTGAGGGTCTTCCTCTTCAGGACCATGTCACAGCTCATAATGTGAGAGCCATGGCAGCTTTATGGCTAATCTCCACTCTGTGTCTATCAATGACATTTGTCGAGCAGCCACTTGGGCTTTGGTACACACCTTCCCAGCACACTACTGCCTGGATAAAGCCTCCCATTGGGGTGCCTTCTTTGGCCAAGCTGTTCTTCAAAATCTCTTTCAGACCTAAATCAACTCCTACCCACCAACCCTGGTGGAATGCCAGAGATCCATGGGAGGAAGGATTCCCACCTTCTAGGGTGGCACCTTCCTGGGGCTATCTCCCTGGTATCTTCAGCTAGGGAGTCCCCATATGTGAAGACTACATTCCTGCTTGTTCCTGGAGATAGCGTAGTTACTCACCTGTAACAGGTGTTCTCCGGGAACAGCAGGAATTTAGTCTTCACAACCCACCCACCTCCCCTTAGAGTTGTCTCTCTCTCTCTTTGTCTCTTTCCTCTCTCCCTCTATCCTTTCACTCAGCTACAAACTTAACTGAAGAGGAACAGTTGGAAAGGCGGGAAGGCAGCACGCATGTGCTGAGGGATGCTCCCAAAAGTGTTCCTATTGGACACTGGGGAGTGTTCCTGCGCAGGCTCCGTCGGTACCGATAATACCCATATGTGAAGACTAAATTCCTGCTGTTCCCGGAGATCAGCTGTTACAGGTGAGTAACTACACTGTTTATGCGATGCAGTCTTTCTGCCCCCTTACCATGAACAGGTAGAACTTCTGAGAATGCTATAGTGCTAGCAATGGAACTGAGTTTCTCTCACAGAGTCTGGAAGTCCTTTTGAACTGCAGAGGCACTGTTTCTAGCCAGGACATTTGTATCCAAGTGGATGACAATATCAGTTTTGGAGTGCTCACTTTCTGCACTAACTATACCAACAATTTGGTCTGTATTCCTGCTGGCTGAAGAGCCTGGGAGGCATTTGACCATCCTTTCTCCTTTGAACTCTGGTCCCAAGCTGGTGATGGACTCTCCAAGTAGTAGTAGTTTTCTGTTTTGTAATTTTTTCTTCCTATTTGGTATATTATCAGTAGATAGAAACATAGAAATATGACGACAGAAAAAGACCACATGGTCTATCTAGTCTGTCCTTCCATAACAACTACAACAGTCCCCTTTTTACCTTTAGAGATCCTCTGTGTTTGTCCCATGCTTTTCTGAATTCAGTTACTGTCCTCATCTCTACCACCTCCACTGGGAGACTATTCCACGGATCCACTACTCTTTCCATAAAGAAATATTTCCGCATATCACTCCTGAATCTATCTACTTCACCCTCATCCCATGTCCCCTCGTTGCAGAACTTGCTTTCAATTGAAAGAGGCTCTGTCCCTGAACATTTATGCCACGGAGGTATTTAAACATCTCAATCATATCACCTCTATCCCGCCTTTCCTCTAAGGTGTACATATTAAGATCCTTCAGTCTGTCCTCATATGCTTTATAATGAAGACCACTAATCATTTTAGTAGCCACCCTCTGCACCGACTCCATCCTGTTCACATCCTTTTGAAGGTGCGGTCTCCATAATTGCACACTATACTCCAAATGAGGTCACACCAAAGACTTATACAGAGGCATTATCACCTCCTTTTTTCTGCTAGCCATTCCTCTCCGTATGCACCCAAGCATCCTTCTAGCTTTTGCCGTCACCTTTTCTACCTGTCTAGCTACTTTAAGATCATCAGACACAACCACGCCTAGGTCCCACTCTTCTTTAGTGGACAAAAGTACTTCACCCCCTATACTATATTGCTCCCTTGGATTGCTGCAGCCCAAATGCATGACCTTACATTTTTTAACATTAAATCCCAGCTGCCAAATTCTAGACCATTCTTCAAGCTTAGCTAGATCCTTCCTCATGTTATCTACCCCTTCCTGGGTGTCTACTCTATTGCAGATTTTGGTATCATCCGCAAAGAGGCAAACCTTACCTGACAGCCCTTCCGCTATATCACTAACAAAGATGTTAAAAAGAATCGGACCAAGGACAGATCCCTGGGGCACACCACTGATAACATTCTTCTCCTCAGAGTGAGCTCCATTTATTTGTAACTAATTTCTAACCCAAGCAGTAACTTTGGCATTAAGTCTTTCATTTAAGGGCACTTCAATTTCCACAGATTGGGCACCCTCATTATCCAAGGCAGAGAAGGCATTATGATAGTATAGGGTATCTCTCTTTTACAGGTCACAACCTACCAAAGCCCACTGTGATTCATTTGTTCCTGGGCTGTTTGATTCTTTGTGAGTGCAGTGGTAGATTTTGTTCAGTTTGCACCCTAGAGGAGGTTATAGCAGCTAATTCTTCCCTTAGTAGTGTCAATTCTTTATGCATAGCAGCTAACTTGAAGTATATAGGGCAAGCTCTTAGGTTCCACATGATTCTTCTCAGAATGTTAGCACCACAGTTATTGCATTGAATACACAACATTCTGATTCAGCTGTCCTAGGAGGAGAAAAGGAGAAAAAGTGGGTATAACACCTAAATAAAGGACAGACGTCAATTATATGATACAACCCTGGGGTGAGGGGTAGGGTGAGCGGGAAGTTAAGTGTCCCTGTCCAGTGGACCTTCTATGAACTGAGGGCACACTCAGATATCTGATTTAAAGGCTATGCAAGGAACATAGGCAGGCTGAAGATTCCTAAAAACCTATATTCAACAGTTAAAGTTTATCAAAAAACAGGCAATTGTAAAGTTTGAAAGCCTTAGCTGAGTGTGTAGTCTCTTTTATTTATTTAGCTATTTCTTCTATACCGCCCCTTCCAGAGATCAGGGGCGGTTTACATGGAACAAGTAAACAAATTTGTATACTAATGTATACATTACATGGAACAGAGATTTTTTTAACTTTATACAGATAATAGTTATTAACAGAGATTTATAACATTGTAACTTTATACAAATAACTGTGCATTAGTTGTCAAAACTATTTACATTTTATATACATTAATAAGTTTCTGTATCGTAGTGTTGATCTAGTGTTGATCAGAGTTTTTTCTACCTTTTTATAGGTAGTCAGAGTTTTCTACCTTTCATATGTGTGTGTGTGGAGGAATTTATTTCCTTTTTTCATCTCTTGGGAGTATTTTGGGGTGTATGTGGTGGGTGTATGTGGTGGGTGTATGTGTGTGGGTAGTTGAGTGTGGTTTTAGGGCTTTGTGTTTGAGTGTTTGGGGATGGTGTGTGGTTGGACTTGGGGGTATGGGATTTCATAGTGTTCGGAGAAAAGGTATGTCTTGAGTTCCTTTCTAAATTGGGTGAGGTCTTTTATGATCCGAAGGTTTATTGGGAGATTATTCCAGAGCATGGGGGCAGTGAATGAGAAGGCTCTGGTGCTGGTGGATTTTTTAGTTTTTTTGAATGAGTTTGGTATTTCAAGTGAGTGTGTTGCGTTTAGTCTGCGAGTTCTTGATTCTGATGGGGCATGTAATAGCATGGATAGATATGATGGGGCGATGTTGTTCAGGAGCTTGAATGTGATTAGGAGGATTTTATATCTGATTCTGCTGTTTATAGGGAGCCAATGCAGTTCCAGCATTATTGGGGTTACGTGGTCTACTAGGCGGGCTTTTGTGACTACTTTGGCACAGATGTTCTGGGCTCTTTGAAGTAGGTATGTACTTTTTTGTGGTAGGCCAATTAAGAGACTATTACAATAGTCGAAGTGTGGGGTGATGAGTGTGTTAACAACTGATCTAAAGTCATGGGTGTCAAGAAGGGGTCTTAGGTGTTGTATGGTTTTGAGTTTGTAGAATATGGTTTTTACCGTCTGTTTTATATGTGGTAGCATGGTGAGTGTATGGTCTATTATTACCCCTAGGTATTTTACCTCTTTTTTGACGGGTATAGTTGTATTTATGATTGAGATTGATGTTGGATAGATGTCCTCAGTCACGGGTGATCTTGTTACGAACATTGCCTCAGTTTTTTTGAGGTTGATGCTAAGGTAGTTAGATTCCATCCAGGAGGTGGTCTCCACCATGCATTTTGATAGGGCATCGTAGGTAGGATTTTTGGTGGATATGGGGAGAGCAAGCATGATGTCATCAGCATAGATAAAGTGACTAATTTTGTGTTTTCTGAATATTTTTGTAATGGGTTGGAGGTACAGGTTGAAAAGGAGGGCAGAAAGGGCGGATCCCTGGGGTATTCCTTGTCCTTGGGGGAAGGTTTCTGACACTTCCTGGTCTATTTGAACACGTATTAGTCTGTTTGTGATGTAAGACTTAATTGAAGGTCTGATGAGCAAACTGGTTCAGGTGTTTGGTCAGTTGCTGAGCCTTGAAGGACTACAAAACGGGACTGCTACCTCTGGAGAGAGATCTGCAATTGTAAGTATTTACTGCTAGGAATTTTTCTAAATCTTGGGGAAAAAGGAATTCTTTAGATTAAAGCTGATTAATCTGTGAACCCAGTGTATTTGTTAAATCAGTCAGGGCCTAGTAGCAACAAAAGCTTTCAGTTTAAATTTAAAACAGAGAGCTTTCTGGTTCAATTTAGAACCCAAGACTCCCTTATTCAAGCAAGGGCTGTGGGACTCCCCCTGGAAATTGGTCACAGATTACCTTAGAAGCACAGGACAGGGTACTGTGTAGCAGCCAGCTTTTAATAAGTCTTTTTCCCTCCCTCCGTAACACCTACCCACCCCTGGGATAATTGTAGCTTTATAGGTGCATAAACCTCTCAAAGGAAATGAGGTACCATATTCACTCTCAGATGCAGCAGTTTGTCCTCATCAGGCATTCATTAAGAGCCTGAGATCAATTAAGCTTCAGGTGAACAAAGTACATTAAAAGTATTAGGTGTAGTTTTATTAGTATAAGTATCCCTACCAACCCTTAGTAGGTAAAGAACTTAAATACCTAAACACAACCTTAAAGCTAAGAGGGAGGAGTGGCTCAGTAGTTGGGACAGGTTACCTCAGGTTAGAAGGCCAGGGGTTCAATTCCCACATGAGGACAAGCAACTTCAGGCCAGAGGGACTGGGGTCTCTAGTCCCATGGCCACTCCTTGTGGCCTTGGGCAAGCTACTTAACCCTCCATTGCCTCAGGTACACTTAGATTGTGAGCCCTTTGGGGACAAGGGAATAAAAAGTACCTGTTAGTATACATGTAAACCACACTGATTCTAAAAGAGCACAGTATAAAAAAATAAATAAGATGCAGTCCAGCAGCAAGATGGGGGTTTTCCAGTCTCTTGAATTGAGTGTCACATGTTTGATTTTCTCCCAGTTGGTGAGGGGTCTTGCGTGTGCACTAGGTGCAAGGAGCTCTTTGCTCTCAGGGAACGAGTCCGATCTCTGGAGGCTAGAGTAGCAGACTTGGAGGACATAAGGAAGACAGAGAGGTACATAGACGAGACCTACAGGGATATAGTACTGAAGTCCCACCTCCAGTCTGGCAGCATCCCTGTTGCCATGGAGGAGAGAGATCATGTGACAGGAGAGCATCACCCTGATGTGGCAGGAAGTGATCCTGTAGCTAGGACCTATCTTCCAGGTAATGTAAAACCCTCTCGCACTGTGGAAGTTTCTCCAGCACCATGTGCCCATGAAGGAAGGGTTAGGACAGCCATTATAGTTGGTGATTCCATCAAGAGGCATGTAGATAGCTTGGTGGCTGGTGGACATGAGGATCGCCTGGTAACATGCCTGTCTGGTGCGAAGGTAGCAGATCTCACGCACCACCTAGACAAGGTCTTAGATAGTGCTGGGGAGGAATCTGCTGTCGTGGTACATGTTGGTACCAATGACATAGGAAAATGTGGTAGGGAGGTTCTGGAGACTAAATTTAGGCTTTTAGGTAGGAAGTTGAAATCCAGAACTTCCAGGGTAGCATTCTCCGAAATGCTTCCTGTTCCATGCGCAGGTCCCAAAAGGTAGGCAGAACTCCAGAGTCTCAATGCTTGGATGAGACAGTGGTGCAAGGATAAGGGTTTTGCATTTGTTAGGAACTGGGGAACATTCTGGGAAAAGGAGAGGCTCTTCTGAAGGGTTGGGCATCACCTTAATCGGGATGGAACCAGGCTGCTGGCATTAACCTTTAAAAAGGAGATAGAGCGGCTTTTAAACTAGATAATAGGGGAGAGCCGACAGTTGCCCAAGAGCGCATGGTTCAGAACAATGTATCCTTGAAGGATACTACCAAAAAAATGAAGTTAGGGCATATTAGCAGAGAGGTTCCAATAAAGACATAAGTAGCCCAAATGCCCATGAGTACGGAGCAGACAGAGCTTAAAGATTCCAAATAACCCCTGCTTACCGATAGCCAGATTAATATGAATAAAATACAGTCTCTAAAATTCTTGTATTCAAATGGTAGAAGTCTAAAAAATAAGATGGGAGAGTTAGAATATATAGCACTAAATGAGAAGTTAGGTATGATTGGTATCTCAGAGATACACTTGTCCAATGGACCATATACCCTATCCAAGTCACTCAACGAACCACTTTCTTATTGATCCTAATCTGTGCATTACAATAGAGGAGGATCTACTCAGAGCAACTCTATTTCTCTTCCATCTGACCATTCAGTGTTACAAAGGCCTTTATAATTGAGGTCAACAGTAGGAGTTTCAGAAAGCTCTTGTAATTGGATAGCACTGGAACGAATTGAGTAAACCAGCTGTAGCCCCTTAAAAAATAAGAGAAAGGTAGTTCAATACAACTTATCTATTGCATAACAATTAATTATCCACCATGAAAATTCTACATAAATTGAGGGAATCCATAGCTAAATTCAAACACTGCATTATTTTGCGGAAATGCCAACAACTGTCATTATAAATGTCCACAAGAACTTAGTCCTCAGAAGCCATGCTGAGCAATTCCATTCTGGCTTGCACAAAACCTTCAGCTGTTCAGGCTAAAAGAAAATATTGTCTCAGCTTGATATGTAATTTTACATTTACATAGATAGTTTAAATTTAAAATGGTACCTAACTCCTGATCTTGGTGAAATAAAGTGGTCCTTCCATGGTGAATTGTGTCCTGCCCTTTGTGCGGGTTCCGAAAGGTATACATATTCCATGCTGCTTGTCCCAAGGGTAAGCAGTGGATTTGCCTAGTCCTCTTTAATAATGGTTTATGGACTTTTCCTCCAGGATCTTGATCAAACCTGTTTTGAGCCCAGCTACATTAACAGCATTTACTACATTCTTCAATAATGAATTCGCTGAGTGAAAAAATATTTTCTCCAATTAGTCTTAAATTTATTTATCTATTTAAGAGGTTTTTATATACTGCCTTTGAGACAAGGCGGTTTACATAGACTGGGTTTTCTAGTCCCACAGGTTCTCCTTGTGGTCTTGGGCAAGCTATTTAACCCTCCATTGCCCATGTTCCCTGTAAAATAGTTATCTCCAAGTTATAATGCCCTGTTCAATGTAATTTCAGTTTGTTCAATATAAACCACCTTGATATCATGAAAGGCAGTATATGTTAAATAAACAAACCACCAATCTATGTTTATCTATTCCACTCCATTCATTATTTTATAGACCTTTATCATATCTCCACTCAGCCATCTCTTTTCCAAGTTGAAGAGCCCTAGCTATTGAGCCTTCCAATTGGAACGCCATCGGGTGCTCATAAAAATTTTTTTTTGTAAATAAAGAGACCTCAGCACGGGGCAGATGTACCAAGACAAGTACTTTCACTTGCTTCTTTCAATATCTTTCATCGATCTTGTTCTATGTTTTTAAAATAAATATAGGGCCAGATATTCAAAAGCATTTACACGGTTTACAGACCTTAGGGGGATATTCAGCAGCACTAACATGATTAGTGCCACTGAATATCCCTGAGTAACGCTACCACAGGCCTTGATGTTAACTGTGTAGTATTTGGGCATGTCGTGGATGTTCCAAGGCAGAGCCTGTCGCTAAACAGGCAGCGGCGATATTGAACCGCTGCCTGGTTAGCGATCCACAGCTAAATAAAGGTGCAGCAAAAGCTGGGCTATCTTTGCTCATGGGAGCTAAGAGGGCAGCAGCTCAGTATCGCCGCTGCCCGGTTAGGGCCTGATTCCATTCCAGACGTCGATCCCCTCTGTACGTCCGGTCTGAACCGGATGTACAGAGGGGATCGCGATTCTGATCCCATGGGGCACGTCTAGCCGTGTACATGCAGGCCAGGTCTGCAATTCAGTCCGGCCTGCACATACATGACCTGCCTGATTAACTCAGTCAGGGCTTTTAAATGGAGCCACGGCACCATGGCATCCGGTTGCCATGGCACCACGGCTCCATTTAAAAGCCGCAATGCCGGCTGCCGGATTAAAGTATTTATTCCCCACAGCCTGACCTCCGATCTGGCATCCTAAGGCCAGAGTCGGGCTGCGGGGAATGTCCTCTGGCCCCCCTGCCCCATCCCTGCCCCGGCAGTCCCCAAAAAAAATCATCCGGGGAAGTTATTCCACCTCGGAGATGGAATAACTTTCACACACATGTCGCTGTCCCTGGATGTACAGGGCTGACATTAGAATCGGCCCTGTACGTCTAGGGCTGGTGACCACACAGACTTCTCCCAGACTCCATCCCGAACCGCCCCTTCCCCGCTTCCGTCTACTTCCCGCACAAATGGCGGGGAAGTTAGTCATGGCCGGGAGAAGGCACGAATAGCAGGGATGGACGTCCTGTTGGGATGTCCATCGCCGCTATTTGTGGCACAGAATAACCCTGTTAGCTTCCACACCATGCGGTGCTGTGCGGCATACTTGGATATTCAATGCCAATGTCCAGATATGGCCCTTTCATTGAATATCTGGGGTTAGGTTTAGTGGCGGTGAACATGTGCTGTAGAAGCACATAGCCATTGCCGCTGAATATTGGGCCCATAGTGCTTAACCAAGTCACAATCAAATATAAAAATTTGCCAAAATACTTAACTTAAAAAGTAGCGCTCAGCTATTATTCATTTGGTCCTGAGTGAGGCTGCTCTGATGCTTGATCCTCACTGATCCTCACCAATCCTCAGTTAGTTGCTTAAGGAGAACGGGACAGCAAAATCCAACCACCACAAACTACATGAGACTCCATAAAAACACCAGTTAATAAATTTAAAAAATATATATTTTTTCTGTTTTTATTGTCTGGGTATTTTATTTTTCCAATCACATTGGTCCAGTTCTTTGTTCTGTTTTCCTCATTTGTCTGCTGTAATTTCCAGTGTTTGCTTTCCATTTGTCCTCTCTCCTCCTATCTTCCACAATTTTCTTCCTATACCTGCCTTTGACATATTAATCATTCCCTTTTCTTACTTTCCTGCTTCTCTGTTCTTTCAAATTTCACCCTCTTTTCCCCTTCTAGTCCTCCATCTCCTTCTTTTTAATTTTCATGTACTTATCAACTTTCCATCTCCTGCCCAGTCCAACGTCCTTAGCTGTGCCATTCCCCTCATCTTACTTCCTCCCCTGTCTCTTTTTTTTTCAAAGGTCTGTTTATTAAATTCACACAGTACAAATAAACAGACACCAATACGATAATGCAACAACATCACTCTTCTAATATATAGTACATAGTATACACACCACTTCCCGGGCAGGGCTGACTCTTGTCCACTACCCTGGGATATATCAGATTACAGGTGAAAAAGAATATTACAATACACAAATTATAAGACCCACACAGATTCCCACCCCTTACCCCCACCCCTCCCCTAACCGCCAATAGTACTGCCCATCGTATTAGGGAGCTATAACGTAATCCAACCCAACACTACACAATGCTAAGGACTTCACTACGGGTTTTGGGACCCAATCCCTGAATATAAGGCATCCAGACCAAAAGAAAGGAGGCCCATCGCTGAGGGTGCCCTCTGGCACTCCTCCTTTCCAGTAACATAAGCTGGTGAAAACTATTCCGCCACTCCCAAAAGGAAGGGGCCACCGGCTCCCGCCATCGCCGGAGTATCGGGCCCTTACCCACCAGACAGGCTTTCCGCACCAAAATTCTCTCCCATCTGCTCTTTGGGTGGAGTGGTCCTAACTGATCCAAGACTACCATGACCGCTGTCCAAGAAAACCGCTGCCGCACTAAACAGCATAGATAACTCTCAATCCTCATCCAATATCTATATGTGCCAACGAACAGGCACATTTCGGGCACCCACCATATAACGTCAAACTACTGCATAGCACACGCCGCGGAGAAAAGTGGGCGCGAACAATACTTTTAAATTGCACTTCACGCCACCTAGCCCCCGCCACTAGCCGTGCAATCCGACTCAGTGCACCACAGATAGAACCTGGGGCTATCTCACAACCCAATTCCAGGGCCCACGAGGCTTCCTCCGCCGCATAATCAGGAGGAGTACTATATGCATCCAGCCTTCTCTTCAGCTCTGCAATAGTGGGCGGGGATCCCGTCCCCAGAGCAAAGAATTCCAGGATCCGCGCCGAGTGTTCTACCATCAATTCCTTCCCAAACAATGAGTCCACATAGTGGGAAAGTTGCATATAAGGAAACAAGGAGGTATTAGGATTCAGATCATACTCTCTACACAGCGCTGCCAAGGTCTTACACCGTCCTTCCAGGTCGACAACATGCCCCAGACTATGTATCCCCAACCGTTCCCACCGCCGAAAAGAAGCGGAGTCAGAACCCGGCGAAAAACAGACATTGCCCTGCAAGGGTAGCCAGCTCGAGATCTCAGGGGAGCAATCCCAAAGTTTGTTCAACTGCTGCCATGTACGCTGCGCCGCCTGAACCAAGATACTCTTCCTCACCCGATCCGGCAAAGCTACGCATTGCAAATGCAAAACTGCCGTCAAGGCCTGCGGAGCCACAAAAGCCTCCTCAAGTGCTCTGGGAGTGTAGACCTCGGTGTCACCCAACCAATCTCCTATATGCCTGGCTTGACAAGCCATGGCATACTTCCAGAGATCTGGAACTCCGATACCACCCACTCGCCACCCCCCTTTCAAACGGCTCAGCGGTATACGTGCTCTGACCCCCTTCCAAAGAAACCCGCGGATCTGCCGCTCCATAAGGAGAAGATCACGGCGCAATAACCACACAGGCAAAGTTTGCATTCAGTACAGCACCCTTGGTAGGATCACCATCCCCAAAGCCGCCACTCTACCCAACAATGACAGTGGAAGGGGAGCCCAGGCCTGCAGCTGCGCCCGTAACTTAGAGAAGGTTCGATCAAAATTCCTCCTGTATAACACTGCCGGGTCTCTCGTCAACACTATGCCCAAATAGATAAAGGATTCACCTGCCCACCTTAAGGGAAAGTTCCCCTGCCAAGTACCCCAGAGCAGACCCCCCACATCCAAGGCCTCCAATTTATCTCCATTAATACGCAACCCTGAAAATTTACCATAGAGGGAAAATTCTTCAAGCAAACGGGGTAACGACTGCTGCGGGGACAGCAAATGGACCAGCATATCGTCTGCAAACACAGCCAACTTGAACCCATAAGATCCAACACCACATATATCCGAGGTATCCTCTGTCCTCCTCACCAATGGATCTAGGGTCAACACAAAAAGCAAAGGAGAGAGAGGGCAACCCTGGCGAGTACCTCTCTCAAGGGTAAACCTTTCTGACAACACCCCATTACATAATATACTAGCCGTGGGGCAAGCATAGAGCAATTCCACCATCTGACAAAAGGAATTGCCCAAGCCATAATAAGGTAAAAGAAATTTGAGGTAATCCCAATTCACTCGGTCAAATGCTTTTTCTGCATCAAAACTGATCAGCAGTGAATGCAAATCCCGCTCACGCACCCATTCGATCGATGCCAAGATTTTTCGCAGATTCCGCACGGCATAGCGCCCCTTGACAAACCCTTCCTGTGAGTCATGCACTAGGTCCCCCAAAACAAAGGCAAGTCAGTCTGCCAAAACCTTAGCCATCACTTTCAGATCAAAATTCAATAGGGAGATAGGTCGGTAGGAAGCCGCCTGCAGGGGGTCTTTTCCCGGTTTAGGTATTAAGGTGATGTATGCATGGTTCGTCCCCCAACCAAATCCTCCCCGAGCCACCCGGCTATGGTACATCGCCACCAGGGCAGGAGCCACTCGATCTCCCAATAGCTTATAAAATTCCGCCCCATATCCATCCGGGCCCAGTGACTTATAACAACTAGCTCGCAAAATGACATTATGCACTTCTTTCACCAATATTGGCGCATCCAACTGTGCCCTTTGCTCGGCCGTCACCTGTGGCAGCCTCGCCTCACGAATATAGTTCTCCATCAAGGTCCGAGACCCCTCCTCACCCGTATAAAGCTTCTGAAAGCAGGATCTAAATACACGGGCTATCGCCCGGTTATTTTTATGCATATGTCCTTGCTCATCTCACAACGCTACTATTGACTGAGCACCCCGACTACCCCGAAGGCAACACGCTAAAAGCTTCCCCGGTTTATCCCCAAAACGGTAAAGTTGATATCTATAATACAGAAAGGATTTCTTCGCCTTCTGATGAAGCAATTTGTTAAGAGACGACTGCGTTTCCCAAAGTACTCTCTTATTGGCCGCAGTGGGAGCCCCGGCACACCGCCGCCGGGCTTTCACTACCTGTTTCTCCAACTGCACAATCCGTGCCGCCAATATCTTTCGCTTCCGCGCCACATAGGCAATTATATCACCACGCAGAACCACCTTTGCTGTTTCTCAAAGCAACTCCGGCTCAGCCTGATGACACTCATGGTGAGCCATAAACTCCTGCCAACACTGCCCCAAATAGCTGCGAAATTCACCATCCACATACAGGCCCATAGGGAACCACCATATTCTTTCCGGGCCATCCAGATCACCCCACAAAAGATCCACCCATACTGGCGCATGATCCGACACCTCGGTAGGGCCTATTTGTGCATCCCCAATCTGCACAAAGAGCCGCTCCGAAACCAGCACATAGTCAATTCTAGCACTCGATCCATGGGCTCTCGATTGATGAGTGAAGTCTCTCTCCAACGGATGTAATAATCTCCAAGGGTCTACCAGTCCCACACGGCGCCGGAAATCCTGCAGCACTTTAGTAGTCGGAGCTCGCAATCGCTCCCCTCCACCCCCAGACGTATCTATCTCAATATCCAACACCCCGATCAAATCACCAGCCAAAATCAAGGGGACATCCGGCAATTGTTCAATTTTGGAGGCCAAATGGGCATACAGCTCTCGGTCTAGTATATTTGGGCCGTATAAATTACCCAACACCACTGGCCGCCCTTCCAGATGGCCAAACAGCAAAATATATCTACCCGTTGAGTCTACACATTCCTTCACACATTCAAAGCGAACCCTCTTGTGAATCAGAATGACCACTCCACCTTTTTCTCCGGCAGCTGGAGCACCCCTCACTTGCCCCACCCAAGCTCTCTGCAGTTTAGCATGCTCATCAGCGGTCTGGTGGGTTTCTTGCAAAAAGGCAATATCACAGTTTAACCTAGCTAGGGCCTGCAACACTTTATATTGTTTAATAGGGTTACCTAGTCCACAGACGTTCCATGAAATAACCTTCAGTCTCAACAAGTTGCCCGATATGACAAAGACATTCAAGATGGACCCCTCCAGCCTGAAGTCCACCCTTAAACAACAATACTATGCTTCCATAATCAGCTCCCAAAATGAGACAACGGTTTTGCTCTATCCCCAACCCCTCTCTCCCCCTCCCTCCCCCCTCTATACCTACCCTCCCCCTACCCCTTTTCTCCCCTGCCCCATCCAAACCATCAGGGAGACCACCCCAACAAGGAACTCTCAACACTCCAGTGTACCCGCCACACCTTCGCGGTGTCCTCTAATCCACATCCATCACCAAGTGGTCTAAACCCCACATCTCTGATCCACCTACTACTCCAACCCTCCCCATAGTCTCTCTTCCATCCTTCTCCTGACTCACCCCTCCTCCGCGCCCTCCCCACCCAACCCTGCTCCCACCCCACACTAATCCTCTAACCGTAGACTCTCTCCCCTGCCCCTCCCCGGAGAAAGCCAATTGAGGTCCCACTGAGCGCGATTCACACCCCCCCTTTCCCAAGCATCACACTCCCACCCCTCATTCCACACAGAACCCAGCCCCACCCAATCAATATCAGACAGAAACAAACCCATAGACTTGTGGGACCCAGCTCAACCCCTACCCCATAAGACTCAGAAGCCGCTGTCTCCTATAACCCCCCCCAAACACACACCAAACCAAGCACTCCAACAAACACAAAAAGAAGAAAAAAGAAAAGAAGAAGGGGGGGGGGGGGGAAAGGGGAGGCCGGGGGAGAACCCAGGAACCCTGGCTGCTACCCCAGCCTGTACAGAGCGACAGTGCCAAGCCCTGCAGGGCCCCAGTCAAAAAGCAGCAACAGGGGGAATACACGCCAACCCCGCTGCGATAGGCACCCGACTGCCTCCCCAGCCAAAAAGGCGGCAGGGCCGAGCTCCACCAGCTACGATCTGAGGGATTTCGGGAGGGGGGCCCAGGGAACCCCCAGCGCCCCCCACACTCTCCCTCCAAGTCCCGCTACAGTCCACTTTGTCCAGCCAGTTCTCTTCACTCTAACGCCGCAAAGCAGTCTTCCTCAGAAGTCCTAGAGAAGGGCAAGTCCATTCCAAAACAAAACAGGAACCAGTACAGTCCTCTTATCTTTAGGGGGTGTCGGATCCACTACCACCCGGTTGACAATCTGATCCACATAGGCCCCCGCTGCCTTGGCGGACTCGAAGGCGCGATGTACTCAGTCATGCACCACATCTAATCGGGCGGGATATTGCACTATGAAACGGATCTTGGCACTAATGAGCTTCTCACACAAAGGTGCATATTCTCTGCGCTTCCGACTCAGTGCAACTGAATAGTCTTGTGCTATCCGAATTTTTGCATTATTGTGCACCACTTCACCTTTCTGCCGAGCTGCCCGCAGTATCAGTTCTTTCTGGGGAAAGCACAGGAACTTTGCAAGCATGATCCGCGGTCGGCGGTCTCGGGCCTGAGTGTTGCCCACACGATGAACCCTTTCAATGCACACCGGGTCTCCTTGTTCTGTACCTTCCAACAGCTGTGCTATTAGGGAGTCCAAATATCTTCGTAGGTCTTTATCTGCCACAGATTCTGGGACCCCCATTATTCTTAGGTTCTTTCTTCGCGACCAGTTCTCCAAGTCGTCTAATTTTGCTGCTTGCAAGCCCATTTGAGATTTCAGGCCAGCCACCTCTCTAGTCAGCGCCTCCACACTGTCTTCTGTCTGGCCAAGACGATCTTCCGCCTCTCGGAGCCTGTTCCCCAGAGTATCCACTGAGCTCTGTAATCCGTCCATCTTATCATGAAGAGCTGCGAATTGAGAGGACAAAGCCGCCGCCGATACTTCATCAAGAAACGCAGGAGACTTCGGTGAGTTTGGCGCCGCGGCCGCCTCCGCCATCTTGCTGGTCCCGGCCACGCGCGCTCTGTCTCTGCGGGCCGTCTTTACTGCCGTCACCATGCCACTCTCTGCCACAAGAAAAACCGACTATTCAGGACGGCAGAGACTCCGGTGCAGTTCCCACAGAACTAGAGCTGATTTCCACCTCTTCAAACGGTACAAGAACGCCGGTTTGGGCTAGGGGTTGTGGAGCACACTCAGGATGCGTCCACTACCCTGTCCGCATCACGTGACCTCCTTCCTCCCCTGTCTCTTATTCCCTTCTATCTTTCACCCATTACCGCATTTCTGCCCTCTGTACTCACCATTGTGCTCTGACTTGTGTCTCCTTGACAACCCCCTACATGGTTCCAGTTCCATCTTCCTACCCCTCAACCATACACGCATCCCTGTAGCTCTGCATCTCCTCTCTCTATCCCCCCACCTATCCTCTTAGCCCAGTATCTCCCCTCTCTCTCATTCTCTCCCTCTTCCCCCACCATCTACTCATCTACTCACCCACCTGCCCATCCATCCATGTAGCCTGACATTCCCACACGCTCTGTCTCTTTTTCTCCTTTCTCCTGCCATCCATCCATGTAGCCTGGCATTCCCACACGCTCTGTCTCTTTTTCTCCTTTCTCCTGCCATCCATCCATGTAGCCTGGCATTCCCACACGCTCTGTCTCTTTTTCTCCTTTCTCCTGCTATCCATCCATCCATCCATGTAGCCTGGCATTCCCACACGCTCTGTCTCTTTTTCTCCTTTCTCCTGCCATCCATCCATGTAGACTGGCATTCCCACAAGCTCTGTCTCTTTTCCTCCTTTCTCCTGCCATCCATCCATGTAGACTGGCATCTCCCCTCTCTCTCTCTTCACTCACCCACCAACCTATGTAGCCCAGCATCTTCCCTCTCCCACTCTTTACCATCCACCCAGCCAACCTGGCATCGCCTCCCCCCCCCTCTCTCTCTCTCCCCTCTCAAGCTGTGAAGCCCCATATCTTCTCTCTCTCTCTTCTCCCATCTACCCTGGTATCCCGACATCTCCCCTGCCTCTTCTCCCCCCACCCACACAACCATGTATAAAGACATCCCCCACCCCATCTATGTAGCCCAAGATCTCCCTGTCCTCTCTACTGCTATGGTCCAGTATCTCCCTCTCCCCTATCCTCCTCCCAAGCAGTGCAGCATCTTTCCTCTAAATGTTCCCCTCTCCATCAACAATGCAGCATCTCCCCTCTCCTCCCACCAACCAACAGTGCAATATCTCCCCTCTTCCCTTCTCTGCCCCAACTTTCTTGTTTGCAGACATGGCCACATGAGTCTCAGCAATCTTATTTAGCGTATGTTGCACTGCACTCCTTCCTTAGGCCACAGCATTAAGTGGAACTTAATGTGATTTCACTTCTGGGTGCACTGAAATCATAAGAGCTCCAGGTGCTACGACATAGAGAAGGATCACAGCTCAATAAAAACTAAGTGAGAATGCCGGGGCTGGTGCGGAAGTGTTTTCTGCCCACCGCTGCATGCAACAGCTCCACAACACATGTCCCGGGTGTTCTCCACACTCTGGTGTGTTATGACACACAGGTTGAGAGCTGTGGCTCTGAACTGATGACAGGAGAGAAGCTCTTGAAAGCTAGTCAGAAAAGTTTTTCATTAGTCCAATAAGAAAGTATCTTCAGTAGTCAGAAGTTGAAATGTGACCTTTAAATAAGTGTATTTGCCATTTTGGTCCTCTCTAAGGGTAGTTAAATAAAAACAGAAAATAAAAGGAAAATGGTGATGCCTTTTTATGGCGGTAAATGTAGCTAATCTAAAAATGTATTAAGTTAGTCCTGTCAAAAGGTATCACCTTATTTTCCTTTTTCGTTTCTCTTTTTATTTAACTACCCATTAAATAAGAAACTGTGCACTGTGGCAGCACATACCTTGGGTGGTTGTGTTGACATGTTTGGAGCAGGGTCTGTAGGGTGGTACTTTTCATTATAATACACAGAAAACTATCTTTTTAAAATAAAAACTCATTTTTCAAACAAATATTAAGAAATCAAATTCTGTTTGATGCCGAGTGAAGCGCATCTTTGCTGTGCATGGAGATTTAACAGTCTGCGCTGTTTATTTCATTAGTTATGCCAGCTGAAAGGAAAGGGGGCGTTCTGACAGGATGACTTCTAGGATAATCTAAACTTTTCTAAACTGTACTTTAAAGGCTTGATTTCACTGGTAATGTTCAATTTTTTCAGATCATGTCGTCTAGCTGCATGTGATTCATATCTAGTTTATTTTATTTGGAGTTTAAGGGCTACAGGGAAGTGGTAACTGATTGCATTTATTTGCATTTAAGGGTCAAGCATGCCCATATTGCCGAGCACTATACCCTGGGAGTAAACTTTATGGTAATCTTGTCTACTTTAGCTGCATGCCCAGTTTCAAATATTCACAATAAAAGGTTAACCTCCTGTAACCTTTAATTTGTAAATTGTAGCTTTACTTCCCTACCGGTTTTCCCCTAAAATTTCCATATTAAACATGTTTTTTACATTTTAAATATGCATCTTAGACAGCATGCCCCAGTGACTTGTGTTCCTTCAGGGCAGCTGTATCATTAGGCAGGGAGAAATGGCCGTTTCAGGCAGCAAATTTTTGGGAGTGGCAAAAACATGTTATCTGAGGTCACCTGCCAAAAAAAAAGATGACCCCCTTGACATGTCCTCCCCACTGCTTCTGCTTTTCTTATGTCTGCAGTGTCAATGAGGCAGCAGGTCTTGAGCTTTAAAAACCCAAAAGCCATAGGGTCTTCATGACTCCTGCAGCTTAGAAGGACAGGCTAGTCCCGCCCCTTTCTGATGCATGTTTTTGTGTCAGATGAGGGTGGGAGTGAAAGGGCATTCCAAGCATGCACGAGTGCAAAGAACTGCTCTTTTTGTTTTGTTTTATTTTGTTTTTTTTAATACTGACAGCCTGCTGTTGCTGCCTCCGGCCCAGGCAAAGAAGCAGTGGCAGGCCAGAGGTAGGAAGTGGAATGAACAGATGTTGGAGAGCAGAGGGCAGATGTTGGGCATGGGGTAGGGGACATAAAGGGATGGAGGACAGATGCTGGACTATGGGGTTGGATGGAGCTGGGTGTATAAGGGGGGGGGAGGACACATTCTGGACATTAGGTAGAGGGGTGGAGAGCAGAGGCTGGACATTGGACAGGGCAGAGAGCAGCTGCTGGACACAAAATGGGGGGACAGGGCATTTGCTGGACACGAAGTGGGCGGGGAGAGGGCAGATGCTTGATACATGGTGGGATAGATGACAGATGTTGGACATGGGGTAGGGAGATGGAGAGCATATGTTTGATTAAGGGTGGCAGGCAGATAGTGAAAACAGAGTGGAGAGCAGGGGTTTGATAGGGTGGGAGTTATAAGGTGATATAGGGCAGATGGATACTGGTGGTTGGAGGGCAGATGATACAAATGGGATGGAGGGATAGAGGGCAGATGCTGGAGACAAAGTGGATGGGGTAGAGGGCAGATGCTGAACAAGTGTAGGGGCATAGGGAGTTGAGGGCACATGCTGGACATTGGGTGGGGATGAAGGACAGATAGTGGATATAGGGTGAATGGTGGAGAGCTGAGGCTGGACATTGAGTGGGAGAAGATAGAAAGAGAGAGAATGGAGATGTTGCACATGGGTGGGGAAGATGGGAAAATTCTAGACACGGGATGAGGCCGAGGAAGAGAGGCAGAATACTGGATGCGGGGGTATGAAATGGGAAAAAAGGGGGAGGCACTGTATGGGGAGAGAAAGGGGGGGGGACAGACACTGGACAGGACAGGAGAGAAGGTGAAAGATGCTGGACATAGAGGAAGAAAGAAAGGAGAGAGTTTGTTAAAGATGGGAATAAGTGGCTGGGGAATGATAGAGAGTTGAGGAGTGTGAGGGCTGTGTTAAAGGTTGAGAAGGGGGTATGTAGTTGTAGTAAAAAGAGGGAGATTGAGGAATGGATGGTAAGAAGGGGAAGTGAAATCTGAGTTGATAGAGAGAAAAATAAATGAAAGAAGGCTGAAAGAAAAAGATCAATGTTAGAGAAGTGAAGAAGATAGTAGGAGAGGGAGGTGGCAGCAGACCAGAGACCCTAGAGGGCAAGTTCAGAGAAGCCAGAGGAAAGCAGAAATCAAAGACTAGGATCAACACAATTAGAGAATAAAATGGCCGGACTGCAAAGATAGAAAAATGAATTTTATTTTCACTTTAGTGTTTGGAAAAAGTCAGTCTTTGGTGATATGTTTTATGCTTTGCTCAGCACAGGTTCATCTGCATCTATCTCTGTTTCTCTGGTGTTGTATTGCATGCAAAATCTGACTTCTTGGGGTTTCAGTTGAATTTATATCTACATAATTATATTTTTAGTTTATGGTAATTTATTCCATAATTGGTGAGCATCTACCTATATTCTGAGTGTGTAAACGAGGCCAAGTATTCTGTTAGCATAGAGTTCTATGTAAGGATCTGTAGTAATCTGGCTTGTTCAGTTTTCCAAATAGGTTTATGGATGTTCTAGGGCCGACAGCGATATTTTCGGTACTGCTCTTTTCTGGGTAAGATCGTTGTGTGAGTTTTGGAAGTTGATGCTGTTATGGCATGTAGATTTTCTCTAAAGGTCCTGAGTAATTTTTGTAAGATTTTATATTACCTCACAATCAGTCTTAGTCCATGATTTGGATGTCTGAAGATGTGCACATAGACATCAAAATGATGGAGATGTCTCCAGAGCTATTTTACAAATGACTTTTAAAGATGTCTCCGGTGTGGACATGTCCAAGTAGGCAGGGGACATGGTGGAGGCATATCTGGGGAGGTGCAATGAACGTAGACATCCCTGTACAATTTCAGAAATGTCGGAGATGTTTGTGGGCATGTCCATGTTTAGACCTGCTCCAGGCATGAAAATGAATCTGCCTTTTTCTTGTTGGTCCTCTGCTCTGCTGAGAGCACCTTCATTGCAAGCCTCTGCCCTACACTCTGGTTTGCGCAGACTGTTTTTGTTAACTGTGCTTTTCTTAAGTTTTCAGCTTGTCTGTATATATATTTATATAGTCTTAGTGTGCTTCTTAGATGCTTTTCTTGTAATTCTGTTTAGCTTTTCTGACATCTTCTGCTAGCTGTTCCTTGCTCCTCTACCTTTTTTTATCCCTCCTACAACCCCTAGGCTAATAGTCTCATAGCTGTCCTGTGCTTATTACCAGTATTACACACAGCAACACTGTAGTCCTCTGGAACTTCTCTCCTGCCTATCCATCATATATCTTCTCTAACTTCTACTCCCCCCCTCCTCACCCATCTCATCCCAATGACTCCACATCACTTTCTTTTCCTTTTGTTGACACTCCCTAATGTTCTCCGCTCAGTCAAACGATCTCAAACCCCCACTCCTTACCACCCTCCCTTACCATCCTAACTTCTCCTGCCATCTTGTCTTCTACCCTGTTGTGTGCTCTTCAGCTTCACCATTCTCTTCCTCTCATTCAGCTATCTCCCTTCTCTTTGAAAGAACCTCACTCTCGTTAGTGTAGTGCCTCCTCCTCTCTCGCCTGCACTCTTCTACTCCTTCTCTCCTCAGGGGATATCAATCCCAACCCTGGTCCCCCTAGACGTTTTTCACAGTCTCAGGGCAGATCCAGGAGCAACCCCTCAAATCTTATTCCTATTCCTCTCCTTTCCCCGCCCTCTATCCCTTTTTCATGTTCCTTGTGGAACGCACACTCCATCTCTAATATACTTGGGTTCATTCATGTCTTCTTTATCTCTTATACTCTGTATCTTCTGAGACCTGGCTTCTCCCCAAAGACTCTACTTCAGCTGCTGCCCTCTGTCATGGGGGCTACCAATTTTCTTATATACCTTGCTCTGCAAACATAGCGGTGATGTTGTTTTTCTACTCTGTTCTTCCTGTCAATTTCAACCCTCCTTCTGCCTCAGTCTTACTCCTTTCTTTCCTTTGAAGTCCACTCTTTCTGCCTCTTTACTCCACTATTGCTAACTCCAATCTTCGCTTTTTTCACCTTGCTGCTCCTTATGCATGGAACAAATTACCTGAGTCTGTACCTCAGGCGTCTTCTCTGACTCTTTTTAAATGCAGGATGAAAACTCACCTCTTTGCTGCCACTTTTGGATCTTGACTCACCTGATCTCCTTTGTGTTTCCTTACTATTTCCCCTAGTGTATCCCATGTCTACAGCTACTGTACTGTCTGTCTTGACTAGATTGTAAGCTCTGATGAGCAGGGACCATCTTTAACATGTGCCTGTGCAGCACTACGTATGTCTTGTAGTGCTATACAAATGTTCGGTAGTAGTAGTAGCAGTAGTAATAATAACAGATAGCTGTCATTTATTGACCCCTGATAAGTCCACCTCTACCTTTCTCACTGACTTTGACTTGTGGCTTTCCCTCTTTCTAGATGCAACTTCTCCCTCCCTTATTCTTGGGATTTTAACATTCATGTTGATAACCCCTCTGATCCACATGTCTTCAAGCTCCTTTCCCTTACCACCTGCTAAGTTTCACTCTTCATCAACCCACATCTCACTCTCACCCAATCTCCTCCAACATCTTTAGGAATCTTTGCGCCTTCGACCCATCAGCTCTTTCAATTGCTTTCTCGCCACCTCTTTCCTCCACTGTGTCATCCAAGTCTGTTGATGAGGCCATTCTTCCTATAATACTGTGCTCTCCTCTGCTTGGATACTCTTGCTCCTTTCTCACTTCATGTCCTGTGAGGCATACTGTACCTCAGCCCTGGCTGTCCTCTAAAACTCACTGCCTGTGTTCCTGTACCCGCTCAGCTGACGGCCTTTGGCTCAAATCCCACATCCTTGTGGACTTCCTAGAGTTGTGGTCAATGTTATTGGCACCCTTGCAGTTCAACCCCTTAATGTTCAATATCTCCTAAAAACAAGTGGACAGTGAAATGGCTTTGGACTATATATGCACACATATCATATTTGACACACAAAAGAATGAAATAAAACAAGACCAATTAAAAAAAGGAAATAGTAGGAAATAATATAAAAATTAGGACATTGCCAGGACATGCTTATTGATACCCTTATAAACAATTCAAATGAGTTTGAACAGAAGAACCACATTCCCACTACAGTAAAATTAGATGCACCTGTGATTCATTGTCAGTACTCACATGACTTGAATCAACCAATGAATGATGGCTCTAATGTTTAAAATGGTCACATTCACTCCCCGTTCCATTTTCAGAATGGTGACGACAAGAGAGCTGCCTGAAACTGTCAGAAAAGTCATCACTACTAAACATCAAACTTCAAAGGGGTACAAGGCCATCTCCAAAGACCTTGGGATTCCTGTGTCTACAGTTTGCAATGTTATTAAGACATTTTGTGTTCATGGAACTGTCAAGATCCTCCCAGGACGTGGTGGGAAGAGGAAAATTAATCCAAGAAGTTTTCGAAGGTTAATGCAAACTGTTGGAAAAGCACCACGTACAACATCCAAAGAGTGTAAAGCTGACCTGGAGCAATCTGGAGTGGTGGTTTCAACCCGTACCATACGCTGTGCACTAAACAAAGAAAGATTTCATGGGTGAAAGCCTAGGAAGACCCCACTTCTCAAAGACAAACATAAAATGGCACACCTGATTTTTGCCCAAATCTACCTTGAGAAACTACAGTCCTTTTGGGAAAATGTTCTGTGGCCAGATGAAACCAAACCTGAGCTCTTTGGCAGTGCAGACCAGCGATAAATTTACATGTGAAGAAATGAAGCTTATAAGGAAAAAAACACCCTTCCTATAGTTAAGTATGGTGGAGGTTCCATAATGTTGTGGGTCTGTTTTGCTGCCTGAGGAACTAGAGACCTAGATCGTATTAAAGGAATTATGAAGTCAGAGGACTACTAAGGTATTTTGGAGCAAAATGTGCTACCTAGAGTCAGAAAGCTAGGTCTGGATCAAAGATCATGGGTCCTCCAGCAGGTTAATAACCCAAAGCATACATCCAGATTTACAAAAGAATGGTTAAAAAGGAACAAATGGACTGTTTTAAACTGGCCAGCAATGAGTCCTGATCTCAATCCAGTCGAGAACCTTTGGAAAGATCTGAAATCTGCCATTGGCAAAAGGAATCCTGGAAACATTCATGAGCTGGAAAAAACTGCAGTTGAAGAGTGGAAGAAACTAGAAGCAGGCATATGTAAGAAACTTATAGATGACTACAAGAAACGTTTGGAGGCTGTCATCACTACCAAGGGTTGTGCAAGCAAATATTAGTGAAGGGTGCCATTAATCCTATCCAGGTCATATTTTGTTTTTTCTCAAAAATTACTACATCTAAGTTGCACAGACATCATTTTTTGTTGTATATCTTTGAACAGACTATTAAAATATTATGATGACATACAGTTGGAATATTTCCAAATATTTCTCAAAATATTGTACACAACGTACCTAAAATGCAAGGGTGCCAATAATGTTGACCACACCTGTACATTTCAGATTCATGCTAGCCAAGAGTATTATGTCCATCTGAATAACTCTCTTGCCTCTGATGCTCACCGTCTCTTTACAGCCCTCAACTCTCTCCTCAAAGTGCCTCAGCCTCTGAACCTAATGGTTAGCGCACTGTCTTGGGAACCAAAAGGCCATGGTTCAATTCTCACTAGCACTCCTTGAAGCCTTGGGCAAGTCACTTGACCCTCCATTGTCTCAGAAAAATCCAAGTTATTAATGTCCCTGTTTAATGTACATTACCAAGTTTAAGTTACAATGTAAACCGCTTTGACTGAAATGATAGAACAGTATAAAAAACTTGTTAAATACATAGCTAAAACCTGCCATTTCTTTCTGCAAAATTCATCCATTCCATTCTGAACACACTACTAAAACCCGAATCCATTCTTTTATCACCTCCCTTCTAGACTATAGCAACCTCCTCTTTGCTGGTATTCTTCTGAATCATCCCTCTCCACTTCAATCTGGTCGAAACTCAACTGCATGACAGAGTTGTTTGGAGAGAGACTTATGCTTTTGCTGCTTTATCATCTCTAGCGATTGCACCCCTGCAGAGACCAGCTGTAAGATTGCTCCTCCCTCCTGTAATCAGCATCTGAGGTAAAAGTTCAGCTCTCCTGCAATGTGTTTGGAGAGTTGTTTGGAGAGAGACTTATGCTTTTGCTGGGCATATTGGATGGCAGCTTTTGTGACACCTGGACTTGATCTTTATCTTTATTATCATTTGATATACCGCCCTAGACAGCTAGGCATCAGAGTGGTTTACAATAGTCAAAATATCAGAGTGAAAGGAACGAAAGGCCAATTAGTGATAGGACAGTGATAGAGGGGAGAGGGAAGAACAAACCCAGGGAGGACAGGCAGGAGGGGAGAACAAATCTCAGGGGGAGGGGGGGAGGTCATACGCAAGCTGGAATAGGTGGGTTTTGAGCAATGATTTGAACCGGGTGTATGAGGGTTCTGCATGCAGAGTGAGAGGCAGGGAGTTCCATAAGGCAGGGGCAAGGAAGAAGAAGGCAGAGTGGCATGTCTGTTCTAGATGCACCCGGGAAACAGAGGGAAGGGCCAGGCGGACCTGAGGAGAAGCTGAGGGGAGTGAAATTGGAGATCAGCTAAGTATTGCGGAGTGCCAGGGTGAATTGCCTGGTGAGCTAAGGTAAGGATTTTGTAATCAATACAGTATTTTATGGGAAGCCAGTGAAGATGGATTAGGGTAGGTGTGATGTGTTTGCGATGAGAGGAGTGTGTGAGGATCTGGGCTGCAGTATTTTGAAGGAGCTGAAGACGGCGAAGTTGATAAAGGAGAAGACCAACAAGTGCACCATTATAGTACTCGAGTCGGGAAATCACCAGTGACAGAAGGAGGGTTGTGAGGGAATGCGGATCGAGGGAGGAGCGAAGGGCACAAATCCAGCAAAGGAAGAAGAAAGATCGTTGAACCAAAGAGCTAAGGCGGTCATGAAATGTTAATGAAGAATCCAGAATGATATCAAGATAGCGGAGCGATTCGACTAGAGGGACTGGGGAATATGATAGCAAGGGGGCTATTGCTGGCCTGGGGATATTGAAGGTGAGCCAAATTGCAGAACATTTGGAAGGATTTAGAGAAAGGCAATTGGTGAGGAACCAGTCGGAGACAGTGGATAGGCAAGAGTTTAAAGGGGTCAGATCTGGGGAGCGCAAGTCCGTGTGAAAGAGAAGAAGAATATCATCAGTGTAAAGGTAGATAGAGATGCCTAGTTGTTGGATCAATAATGCAAGGGGGGCTAAAAAGATGTTGAACAGGAGAGGGGCCAGGGCTGATCCCTGAGGGACACTGAAGATGAGGGGAACAGGAGGAGATGAGGCTGCACCACAGACCACAGAGAAGGAACGAGAGGATAGAAAAGACCGGAACTATTGAAGAGCTGTGTCCCAGAGCCAGCAGTCAAAGAGACATGAGAGTAATAGTGAGTGGTCCAGCAGATCAAAGGCTGAGGATGGGTCCAGGGAAACCGCAAATGAGATGATACTTTGATAGGCAGAAACCTCAGATAAGTCTGCATTTTTGGTTGGTTTGGTGGATTTTACAGATTAAGAAAATAATGGAAAAATAAAAGAAAAATTGTTAAGGAACATTAAATGAATAAAAGAGATGATCAAGTCATTCGAGAGTGAAGTTATTTCCTTTCCTGATCATACATCCGAGAAAAGGTTTGTAACTCATTTACCCACTACTGTCATTTGCAAGGTTGCTCTTTGGAATTGATTGATTTGTGACTAACCTCTATAGGGCTTTACCATCTCTAGCAATTGCTCCCCTGTGGAGACTAGCTGTAAGATTCCTCCTCCCCCCTGTGATCAGAATGGTAGGTAAAAGCTCAGTTCTCCTGCATGTGTTTGGAGAGTTGTTTGGAGAGAGACTTGTGTTTTTGCTGCTTTACCATCTTTAGCAATTGCACCCCTGTGGAGACCAGCTGTAAGATTGCTCCTCCCCCCTATGATCAGCATCAGAGGTAAAAAAACTAATTTCTCCTGCAGTGTGTTTGGAGAGTTGTTTGGAGAGAGATTGTGTGCTTTTGACACTTTACCATCTCTATCGATTGCACCCCTGTGGAGACCAGCTGTAAGACTGCTCCTTCCTCCTGTGATCAGCCTCAGAGGTAATAGTTCAGTTTCCCCGTGGGACGTGACCATGGGCGCATGACTGCAGGTATGTGACTGAAGGGGTGTGGCCAAAGGTGCACGTTCTGCTCCTTTGGAGTCCCTTCGGAGCACAAAGGAGCACTGAATTGTTATGGGTAAGTGGAAGGAGAAGAACAAGGCACCGGGAGGTGCTGGAGGAACAGGCCCGGTCAAAGGGCCTATTGACCCCCATGCGCAGTTTGTTGCTTTGCTTCTTTCTACAATGGGAAGCATGGGAAATAAGATCCCTGCTGTTGAATCTTTGGTGGGAGTGGCTGACTTGGCTTTAGTGGCAGTTACAGAAACATGGTTCACAGAAAACCATGATTGGAATGTAACTATACCTGGCTATACTTTATTCAGAAAGGACAGGGTAGGAAGAAGGGGAGGAGGAGTGGCACTATATGTAAAAAATAATATTAAAGCTTTGGAATTACAGAGCTTAAAAGGGAGAGAGGAGGCATTGTGGGTTAAACTAGAAAGAGGGAAAGAGAAATCTATTTGCATTGGTGTGATATACAGACCTCCCTCACAAGAGAAAGAGGTGGACAGAGAGTTAATTGAAGACATACGCAGCATTGCTAGGAAGGGGGAAGTGCTACTGATAGGAGATTTCAATATGCCAGATGTTGATTGGCACATTCCTGCTGCAGTATCATCTAGAAGTAAGGAGATCCTGGATTCTCTACAGGGAGAACTATTCAGGCAATTGGTAACAGACCCCACACGTGAAGGGGCCATACTGGACTTGGTGCTTACCAATGGTGAAAGTGTTTCTGATGTTATAGTGGGAGATCATTTTGCATCCAGTGATCACCAGATTGTGTGGTTCAGTATTAGGACTAGGGCTGTTAGAAAACATTCAAAGTGAGGATCTTAGACTTTAGGAAGACTAACTTTGCGAAGATGGGCCAATACCTTAGGGAGTCGTTAGTAGGATGGGAACAGCTGGGGGATATAGAAAAACAGTGGGCAAAACTGAAAGGGGATATTTTAAGGGCAACCAACCTTTTTGTTAAAATGGTAAATAAAGGTAAAAGGAAAAGGCGACCGCTATGGTTTTCGAAGGAAGTAGGTTAAAAAGTGAAGAAAAAGAGGGAGGCCTTCATGAAATACAAGAGATCACACAGAGAGGAAGACAGGCATCTGTATTTGGAAAAACTTAGAGAAGCTAGCAAAGTAGTCAAGAAGGCAAAAATTCAAAAGGAGGAGGAAATAGCCAATGCAATAAAATGGGGGGATAAGACATTTTTCAGATATATTAGTGAGAAGAGGAAGGTCAAAAGTGGTATTGTCAGACTCAAGGGTGCAGGGGAGGAATATGTAGAAGCTGATAAGGATAAAGCGGAATTGCTTAACAAATATTTTTGTTCTGTGTTCACAGATGAAGAACCAGGAGCAGGACCTCAGAAAACACCCACAAATAGGAACAGAAGCGAGGGGCATCTTGAACAATTTTCAGAAGACTGTGTTCATGAGAAACTAGCTCAACTTAAAGTAGACAAAGCGATGGGACCGGATGGGATACACCCTAGAATACTGAGGGAACTAGGGGACATTCTAGCAACTCCACTGACTGACCTTGTGTCACAAGGTAAACCCAGGGGACCCAGAAGAAATGGAGATTAGCGGAGAAAATCAGGCAGAACCTGATGAGGTAAACAAAAACATGTCAAATAGTTGCTATGAGCGACCACGGCACACGTGGGAAAAGGGTAAAAAGACACACCCAGCCAGCATGAGAATGGAGGTTGATTTACCTGATAGGGATCAGCTGAGAAGGGGTGGAACCCGGGGACAGATACATAAGGCACACTCACAAGCAGTGAGGGAGAGTGAGCACGGACAGAGGTGGAAGCGACAACCTCAGTCGTGGGAACGAAGGGAAAGAGAAAGAAACCCTAGAAGCAAATCTCATCTCCAGGACCAAAGTTGGTGGAAGGGAGGAAATGAGAGAGAGTGTCAGCAATATACAGCAGAGGAAAGCGTGAATGAATCTCAGGACTACGTGAGTAGGTGTGGAGATCAGCTGTTGGGCACAGAGTGCGTGTGTGGAAGCCAGAGGAGAAGAGAGAGAAATCCTGTTGCAGGAAGCAAGGCAGGCAAAGGAAACAACTTCTTTCCTTATAGGGATAATTACAAGAGAAAGGAAGGTCACTTACCTTGTAATTCTGCTAGCAACTTTAAGTATTCAGACTTCCCTCTAGTGCCGTCGTCAAGACTGGAAATCCCCACAGCTGTAGCTGAAGAACTAGCCTTTAACCCATTCAGGGCAGGACACAGGCTGCTGAACTCTAATACCAGTGTTTTTGGGCAGTTGCCTAATAGCTCTACTCAGGAGGAGTGCTCTTACAACTCCTTATCCAGAGAATATGGTAATTCCCAACAGTGTTTGAGCCTAAAGCCAGGAAGCAGTCACGTAGCTGACGTAATCAAGCAGAAGGAGCTCGGCAAGGCAGCTGCTACAGACAACGTAGGTACAGCTGGTTATTCTTTATTGCCCTATGATAAATTCAAGGTACCTGATAACAGTGAACCAATGGAATGTTCTTTGGTGATAGCTGAAGGTGAAGAATTGTCATTAAGATAAGGAAATACATGTGCAAGGAAAGTTTAAACTGCAACGCAGGAACTGGCATAAGTTGCTGGGTTTAAACTGAATCCTGATTGAGTTATACCATCAAAAGAAAAAGGATTATGTGTTCATGAAAGCACTATTTTTCTTTTGTTAAAAGTTAAGCTGAAGAAAGCACTTTTTGTTACTGTTTACTTCTGTTGTTGCCAGAGTGGCTTTTGATTTATTTTGTGCTTCAAAGAAAAGAATACCTCGTGGGACGGGGAATAAAACCCTTGATTTAAAGTGTTCAACTTTGTGGGTCTGGACTATCTGTGCCACTGGCACTGTGACATAAATGGCGTAGGAGTGAGGATATTTTTTTTTGGGGGGCAAAATATTTTGGAACAGAAGAAACAAAAAGACATTGCCTAAAGGAAGGAGAATATTGGCATTACAAGACAAGTGCAGTGGAATATTCGCTGGCAGGTCGGCCAGAGGACTGGAAAAGACCCTTTTCTCACATGCTTGAGTCTGCCAGGAGACTAAGGTAATAGTAGCCTGTGTGGACTGGGATAGGATATCCTGTGAGGAAAGAGGGGGCGCTCTAGTTTAGAGTAAAGTCCTGTATAAAAGATACCGCACTTGGTGGGCCTTTCTCTTTTCTTTTTCTTACAGGAACAGCGTCTGGAGAAGATGGAACCACAGGACGTGATGTCGTGGATAGCTGAACAGTGGGACAAGCAAGCCCGAATGGTGCAGCATTTACAGGAGCAATACATAGCTTCTGCGAGGGAGCAGCAAAGGCCGCTATTAGAAGCTGTGGACGCTCTGCTGAAAAAAACTGGTGAAGAAGTAGCACGTACTACATCAATACCGCAAGTAGAGATGAACACTAACTTTGCTTTGTCTTTGGGACAGTTAAAACCGGAGGACAATCCGGATGATTTTATAGAAGCTTTTGAGAGGATTGCTAGTAATCTTCAATGGCCATCTGAGCAATGGGCAATGCGGTTTGCAATGACCCTAAGCGGTGAAGCTTTGTCTGCATTTAAAGCTATGCCGGCCAGCCTGGCTAATAATTATGTAGAAATTAAAAGAGCTGTAAAAGACAGACTAGGCCTTTCACCTAGGCATTATAGGCGATTGTTTAGAGAGGCACACATGCATATAACTGAAACCCCGAAAGCATTGTATCAAAGGCTTAGGAATCTCGCCTATAAATGGTTAGATCCAGAGGGAAAACCACTAGAATCAATTCTAGAGGAAATTATTCTAGAACAGTTCTTGTTGGCAGTAACCCCAGAGATGAAAACGTTTCTTACGTTGCAAAATTGTTCCAATATGGAGGAAGCAACTAGGATGGCTGAAGTATTCAGGGAAGCTAAGAGAACTGATACATCCAGGGTAAACCTTTTAAAAGTAGCAGGTATGGATGAATCAGATGAATGGAAGAGGTATGAAAGAATTAAGGCACCTAGGGGTAATATGGCCAAAGAGGTTTCCTCCACAAACATTAAAAAATGTTACCAGTGTGGAAAGCCTGGACACATTCGAGGAGAATGTAAGGTTAAGACGGCCCTTGTAATAGAAAAGGAGGAACCAATACCTGAGGGATTTGTTCAAATGGTTCGGGTGGAGGGAGTACTGGTCTTAGCTCTACTTGATTCCGGGGCGGATCAAAGTATGATCTCGCAAGATTTTTGGGGTATCATAGAGAAGCATCGGTCATTCCCCTCGAATCAAGTAGAGGGTCAAGTGCGCATACGATGCGTTCATGGAGAAGCGTCCCACTATCCATTGTATGAGGTAGGCATACAGGGTTTAGGGGCCATCCACAAAATGCTGATAGCAGTGGTACCCAACTTACCATATGCGGTTGTCCTTGGGCGGGACTGGCTTCCCTTCTGCCGAGAAATGGAGAAGGATTTACAAAAAATATTGGTCCCTGCATCCACACCAGGTCCCTCAGCAGCTAAGGAAGTACAGGCAGAAGCTATAATAGCTAGTATTCCCAGCCCACTTTTTGGAAAACCACAAAAAGGGGAGTCACAGGCCCGGGAATCGCCTAAGCTAGTAAAGCCAAAGTTTACTCTACAATTTTGTAAAATTACTGAACATGCTAAGGGCCCAAAGAGAGCATCCGCAGTAGCTGCGGGATACGATCTCTTTAGTGCAGAGAACGTGGTAGTGGTTAAAGGTGGGAAGGCATTAATAGACACGGGCATTCAGGTTAAGGTGCCGGAAGGGTGTTACGGCCGCATAGCTCCGAGATCGGGTCTAGCGGTACGGTACTCGATAGATGTGGGTGCGGGAGTTATTGACCCGGATTATCGAGGCCCGGTAAAGGTCCTACTATTTAATTTTGGGGACAAAGATTTCAAAATACATACCGGTGATAGAGTGGCACAGCTAATTTGTGAGCGCGTAGGGTTCCCAATTGTTGAGGAAGTACCCTCCTTATCATCCACAGAAAGAGGGAAGAATGGATTTGGCTCCACGGGGATGCGGGAGGTAAAGAGCTTAACGGCCTTAGGGGAGGAAAGGCTGGAAGAAGATTTAGGACCCCAACTAGCGGATTGGGCTAAAAGACCCTCTCCTAAGATGGGCACGGACTTAACCCCTCAACAACAACAGGAGTTAATGCGGTTACTAGTAAAATTCTCTGACGTATTAACTACCCTACCCGGAGAAACACATCTTGTAGCCCACGAAATCATCACGACTCCTGGACGGGTTATAAGGCAACGACCATATAGAATGGCCGAGTCTAGAACCCAAGAAGTAATTGCCCAAGTAAAGGAAATGCTCGCTACAGGCATAATAGAGGAGTCCAGGAGCCCATGGTCCAGTCCGATAGTACTGGTACCCAAACCCAACGGAACTTTAAGGTTCTGTATAGACTTCCGACAGCTCAATGACATATCGCAGTTTGATGCGTATCCCATGCCCCGGATAGACGACCTACTAGATCGTTTGGGGCAGGCGAAATACTTAACCACATTAGACATGAGTAAAGGGTACTGGCAAATCCCATTGACCAGGGATTCGAAACCCAAAACGGCATTTTCTACACCTATTGGACTGTACCAATTTCGGCGAATGCCGTTTGGGTTACAGGGAGCCGCGGCCACGTGCCAACGGCTGGTAGACCAGGTTCTACGTCCACACCATGAATACGCTCTTGCGTACATGGACGACGTAGTAATCTACAGCACAACATGGCCACAACACCTTACTAGGGTTGAGGCGGTTCTCAGAGCTTTCAGAAGGGCAGGCCTCACACTTAATCCGGACAAATGTATGTTCGCCACAGAGGAGGCTAAATATCTAGGCCACATGATCGGACGAGGCGTGGTAAAGCCATTGGCCAGTAAAATAAAAAGTGTGCAGGAATTCCCTAGGCCCAGTACCAAAAAACAAGTGAGGAGTTTCCTAGGATTATTAGGTTATTATCGCCGCTTCATACCTCACTTTGCGGAAGAAAGCTTTCTCTTTACAGAGATGTTAAAGAAAAATGCGCCAAATAAGGTTAGGTGGACTCCCGAGGCAGAGATAGCATTTAGGATCCTTAAAGAGAAATTGTGTAAAGCCCCGATCTTACGAGGCATTGATTTTAACCTGCCCTTTATACTACAAACTGACGCATCAGACACGGGGTTAGGGGCGGTGATGTCCCAGATATTCGAGGGCAGCGAGCATCCTGTGGCCTATCTCAGTAGGAAGCTCTCTCCCGCGGAAAGGAATTATGCTACAATAGAGAGAGAATGCCTGGCTATTAAGTGGGCTATTGAAGCTTTTCGTTTTTATCTCACTGGGAGGCAATTCATATTAATAACTGATCATGCCCCATTAAAATGGCTACATCGGATGAAAAATAACAATGCCAGACTAACCCGGTGGCATTTGGCTCTGCAGGCTTTTCATTTCAAGGTTCAACATCGAGCGGGAAAACTGCATGGTAACGCGGACGCGCTCTCACGAATTACATGCTGTCCACCTGAAATGGCGGCAGCAAGTAATGTTTTAAGGGGGGGAATGTGTCACAAGGTAAACCCAGGGGACCCAGAAGAAATGGAGATTAGCGGAGAAAATCAGGCAGAACCTGATGAGGTAAACAAAAACATGTCAAATAGTTGCTATGAGCGACCACGGCACACGTGGGAAAAGGGTAAAAAGACACACCCAGCCAGCATGAGAATGGAGGTTGATTTACCTGATAGGGATCAGCTGAGAAGGGGTGGAACCCGGGGACAGATACATAAGGCACACTCACAAGCAGTGAGGGAGAGTGAGCACGGACAGAGGTGGAAGCGACAACCTCAGTCGTGGGAACGAAGGGAAAGAGAAAGAAACCCTAGAAGCAAATCTCATCTCCAGGACCAAAGTTGGTGGAAGGGAGGAAATGAGAGAGAGTGTCAGCAATATACAGCAGAGGAAAGCGTGAATGAATCTCAGGACTACGTGAGTAGGTGTGGAGATCAGCTGTTGGGCACAGAGTGCGTGTGTGGAAGCCAGAGGAGAAGAGAGAGAAATCCTGTTGCAGGAAGCAAGGCAGGCAAAGGAAACAACTTCTTTCCTTATAGGGATAATTACAAGAGAAAGGAAGGTCACTTACCTTGTAATTCTGCTAGCAACTTTAAGTATTCAGACTTCCCTCTAGTGCCGTCGTCAAGACTGGAAATCCCCACAGTTGTAGCTGAAGAACTAGCCTTTAACCCATTCAGGGCAGGACACAGGCTGCTGAACTCTAATACCAGTGTTTTTGGGCAGTTGCCTAATAGCTCTACTCAGGAGGAGTGCTCTTACAACTCCTTATCCAGAGAATATGGTAATTCCCAACAGTGTTTGAGCCTAAAGCCAGGAAGCAGTCACGTAGCTGACGTAATCAAGCAGAAGGAGCTCGGCAAGGCAGCTGCTACAGACAACGTAGGTACAGCTGGTTATTCTTTATTGCCCTATGATAAATTCAAGGTACCTGATAACAGTGAACCAATGGAATGTTCTTTGGTGATAGCTGAAGGTGAAGAATTGTCATTAAGATAAGGAAATACATGTGCAAGGAAAGTTTAAACTGCAACGCAGGAACTGGCATAAGTTGCTGGGTTTAAACTGAATCCTGATTGAGTTATACCATCAAAAGAAAAAGGATTATGTGTTCATGAAAGCACTATTTTTCTTTTGTTAAAAGTTAAGCTGAAGAAAGCACTTTTTGTTACTGTTTACTTCTGTTGTTGCCAGAGTGGCTTTTGATTTATTTTGTGCTTCAAAGAAAAGAATACCTCGTGGGACGGGGAATAAAACCCTTGATTTAAAGTGTTCAACTTTGTGGGTCTGGACTATCTGTGCCACTGGCACTGTGACACTTTTCAATGCCTCGTTGGAGTCGGGAGTGGTGCCAAAGGACTGGAGAGAGGCTCATGTGGTGCCTTTACACAAAAGCGGAAGTAAAGATGTGGTTGAAAACTACAGGCCGGTTAGTTTAACTTCGGTGGTAAGTAAATTATTGGAAACACTGCTGAAAGAGAAAATAGTGAGGTTTTTGGAGTCCAGCGGATTACAGGATCCGAGGCAGCATGAATTCAACAGAGGCAGGTCTTGTCAGACAAATCTGATTGATTTCTTTGACTGGGTGACCAGGGAGTTGGACCGAGGGAGAGCTCTAGAAGTGGTGTATTTAGATTTCAGTAAAGCCTTTGACCCTGTTCCTCACAGGCGACTTATAAACAAACTGAGCACCCTAGGGATGGACCCTAAAGTTACTGCTTGGATTAGAAATTGGTTGGGTGGGAGGCGACAAAGAGTACAAGTAAATGGAGCTCACTCTGAGGAGAAGGATGTTACCAGTGGTGTGCCCCAGGGATCTGTCCTTGGTCCAATTCTTTTTAACATCCTTGTTAGGGATATAGCGGAAGGGCTGTCGGGTAAGGTTTGCCTCTTTGCGGATGATACCAAAATCTGCAATAGAGTAGACACCCAGGAAGGTGTAGATAACATGAGGAGAGATCTAGCTAAGCTTGAAGAATGGTCTAGAATTTGGCAGCTGGGATTTAATGTTAAAAAATGTAAGGTCATGCATTTGGGCTGCAGCAATCCAAGGGAGCAATATAGTATAGGGGGTGAAGTACTTTTGTCCACTAAAGAAGAGCGGGACCTAGGCGTGGTTGTGTCTGATGATCTTAAAGTAGCTAAACAGGTAGAAAAGGCGACGGCAAAAACTAGAAGGATGCTTGGGTGCATACGGAGAGGAATGGCTAGCAGAAAAAAGGAGGTGATAATGCCTCTGTATAAGTCCTTGGTGCGACCTCATTTGGAGTATAGTGTGCAATTCTGGAGACTGCACCTTCAAAAGGATGTGAACAGGATGGAGTCGGTGCAGAGGGTGGCTACTAAAATGATTAGTGGTCTTCATTATAAAGCATATGAGAACAGACTGAAGGATCTTAATATGTTTTGTACACCTTAGAGGAAAGGCGGGATAGAGGTGATATGATTGAGATGTTTAAATACCTCCGTGGCATAAATGTTCAGGGAGAGAGCCTCTTTCAATTGAAAGCAAGTTCTGCTACGAGGGGACATGGGATGAGGGTGAAGGGAGATAGATTCAGGAATGATATACGGAAATATTTCTTTACGGAAAGAGTAGTGGATCCATGGAATAGTCTCCCAGTGGAGGTGATAGAGATGAGGACAGTAACTGAATTCAAAAAAGCATGGGACAAACACAGAGGATCTCTAAAGGTAAAAAGGGGACTGTTGTAGTTGTTGATATGGAAGGACAGACTAGATAGGCCATGTGTGTTTTTCTGTCATCATATTTCTTTGTTTCTATGTTTCTATGTAATGGTGAGTAATACTTTGGATATTGAAACTTCCTTGAGTTCTGGTTGCCCTACACCTCCACCTTAGCCTTCTTCTATAATAGGTTGTCTGCTCTGGATGCTAGTAGTGGTTCTTAGAGAGTCACTTCTTCTCTGCCTGCAAGCAAGCACTCTCCGCGATCCCCCTCCCTGTTGGGCCCTCTGGCTGGTGTTTGGTACCCAAAGGCATTCTCTTGCGTCACCATCTTCGTTTGGTTGTGCTGTTGGACCCCTCCAGTGAGGTTTACTTGAGGGCTGTTTGGGGTAAGCTGTCAAGAGTGGAATCGATATTGACTGGGACTATGGGACCAATGTGCAAGTTTTCCAAGGAGCCCATGGACAAATTTAAACAGCAGGACTCTTTAATTTCTTCTTTAGAGTCTCGTGTAGTGAAACTTAAGGGCTCTCAGTCCTCATTGCAGTCTCTAGTGTGGGCACTAGTTAAGGATAGTATGGTTATTCATACCAAACTAGAAGCAATTGAGAATTAATTAAGGGCAAGGAATACATGATTCCTGAATTTTCCTGTGATTTGCTTCTTTCCCCCTTGAGCTGCTGAAAAAACATTTTTTTATTATTTATTTATTAGGATTTTACAAAAAAAAACCAAGAAAGCTGACAACAGCATTCTTGAAGAAAAAGGAAGATACATCAGAAAATAAACATGGTTCGAAATAACAAATAAAGTAACTCTCAAACAAGAGAAAATATATCTTCCTACTAGTCCACGATAAACAGGGGAGAGATATCAATTCAAAAATCAAACAAACAACAATATATAAACAGATTAAGTGCAGCCGTCTAATTGTGACAGTAATACTATGTGAGATCAAGTGGGGCAACAGCAGAGGACTCCAAACGCCTAGCATTAATGAAAGCTGTAAGTTGAGAGGGGTCATAAAAAATATAGGAAATCGCTTTATATTTTACCAAACACTTACAAGGATATTTAAGAAAACAGGCCCCCCCCCCCAACTGAAGGATACCAGGGCGTAACAGGAGAAACTCTCTCCGACGCCGTTGTGTGTCCCTAGCCAGATCCGGGTAAATTCTTACCATTAACCCTTTAAATGGCAGGTTTCTTTTCCTAAAAAAAAGCGTAAGCAACCACTCTCTGTCAGATAACAGTGCAAAGGTAACCAACAATGTAGAGGGAACAGGAGTCTCATCCACAGATTTTTCCAATAGGTCAGTTACATTTAGAATATTACTTTTGTGGGGGCCCCTAGCCCAGGCCACGGCCTATAGGCGTAGGGGTGCCACTGTTTAGTCTTTGAATAAAGAATTATTTGTCCTCATCCAGAGCTTGGGGCTGCTGGGACTTGTAGTTGTGCTACCACTTAAAAAAAAGAGTAGTATTGAGAACAGAGGGGTTTTTTTTCCAAAAGACACACAGGAATTTATTTCCTTCTTTTCACAAAGCATATAGCTCAAACAAAACAACAGGATTCTTCTCCAAAACAAATGATCTTCAGGAAAATCACACAAAAACCCAATAGTGAAATTGCTTTAGCTGGCCTTCACAACATACGTAACTGTTTCTCAAACATACAGCAACAAACACAGTTTCTTTTCTTCATATCAAAGTAAATGTCTTTTCTTCTTTCAACAGAGCACTTGGCAATTCAGGCTAGAATCATTCTCCCTGTCTTACTCACTGCTTTTTGGTGTTTTCAGGTTACAGACTTTTTCCTTTAACCAGCAGCTTCTATTCTGCCTTTTTGCACCATGAACAGTCCATCAATAAATCCTCAGAGTCAGAATCAGGTTCAACAGATTCTACCTGCATTTCCTCCGGGTTTTCAACCGGTATGTCTGGCTCTAAGCCTTCATGCAATGCTTCTTGCTTGAAACTTTCTAAGAGCTCCTGAATTCTACTCCACTGGGGCTTCTTACCAGGAAAAGGGTTTTCACCTGGAGTGAGAAGGTTCTTCTCCTGACTCAAACGCCAGGGTGCCTCTAACTGGCTTAGGTCACTCTTAGATATATTTTTATCCACCCACCTTCTAGGAACTTGACTCTTTTTAGCTGATCCACGTACTGGAGGAACTGCCCCTTGCCCCTCGTCTGCAATTCTTTCAGCTACAGCTCTACTGGCTTCAGAACCAATTGCAGTTTCCCTGCAAGCCTGGCTCTCTTTCTGGGTTCTGCTTTCACCTCTCAAATCCCCCTGGAAATATCCACCGTTCTCCTCTTTGGTGAGATCTCTGGGTCTTTCCCTGGTGCTTCTCCCCCACGGAAGTCTGCAGTGCTCTCTCTAGTCAGCTCTCTCGTGTGCTGCTCTCTCCCTGAGTACGGTTCTCTCGTGGAATCCTCTCTCCAGCCGGTGCTGGTCCTGGTGCTGGTGCAGGGCCTGGTCCTGGTGCTGGCCTCTCTCTCACCTGTTTCTCTGGGTTTATAAGGTTGCCTTTTCCGTAACTTGCACTGTCTCTTACCCAGGTGTCTCTCATTATCCTCCCAGCCTGCCCTTAGGTCAGCAGAGCTTGGGTGTGGCTTAGCTTCAGCAAGTGCATGTTTTTTCCCTTTGCCTGCACCCTGAAAGCCACAGATACCTTGCCTGTCTCCTTCCTTAAAGGTAGATTTACAATTTTCCTCTGTTTGCATGGGCTCAGCCATGCTCTCCTCATCACACTTTGTACCAAATCAACCCCCTCCTGACCCACATCAGTGGACAATTTAGCTTTAGGCAAATAGTAGGCCCTAACCAATGGAGGAATTAGCTCAGAAGATACCTCCAACACTTCAACTAAGTATAATTTAAACATTTCTGTAGGAGGTACAGAAAGAATTCTAGGAAAATTAATTATCCGGAGATTATTTATTCGAGCAAGATTGTCCAGATGCTCCAACTTAGCTTGAGTGGAGGAAAAGTTCTTCCTAAAGGCATCCGACTGTTCTTCCAAGCCTTCCAGCTTTCGTTGCATTTCTACCACCTCAGGTTGCAATGTCATGACTTTTTGTTCCAAACTCTCCGCAGCCAAACAGGTGTATTATTCACTTTCCACTCCAAAGAGGTTACCCGTGGTACCAAGGCCTCCCCAAGGGAAAGAATCGCCTGCCAAATCGATTCCAAAGTAAAACTCTCCGGCCGCTGAAGAGAAAATGGCAGACCCGAGTCGATTCACAATGCACCAGCTTCCATTTCTGCTGCAGGCACCTGCCCTCGAACCACCTCAGGCAACTTTTGACCTGTGGATTCTCCCTCACTCGGCACCGCTGAAAAAACAGGTTTATACACCGCAGGAATTTCACTCCTGCAGGGCAACCACCCCTCTGTTCCCGGTCCAATCGAGCCATCAGCTTCCCCCAACTTCGGAGGGGAGCCGAGCTCCAGGAACCCTTCCGGAAGGGGCAGGGCACGAGAAACCTTCGATGCTGGACTCACAGGGGAGAGAGATAGACCCGAAGCAAACGCCGAGCCACCCGACTCCAGCGTTATCACAGCTCAGGATTCCTCCCCTAAACCTGTCACAGCCCGGTTTGTGCGATGAACAAAGGAGTCCATCGGTCCTGAAGAAATCGGCGTAGAGGTAGGTGGAGATTGAGAGGACAAAGTCCCCCCCTTGCCTTAACGTTTCCGACCCATGTGAGTATCGAAGAAAAACGCACTCACTCGGGAATGACAGCTGCCACCATCTTGGCTAAAGACTCCTCCCCCCCCCCCTGAAAAAGCATTTTAAAGAAATTTTGTTGTTTAGTAATGTTGATGCATTAGTTATTTCTAAGTTATTTTATGTTTCTAAGGGGACTCGGGTAGAAGTGGCCGAAGGAGAGGGTTTGGATTCCATCACCTCTCTGGACAGCCTTGATTTGACAGTTGTTCTTGAGACTTCTCAGGACATTGTCTCTGAGAGGGCAACTCTGCTGGTCACTTTTGGATCTGAGGCTGATAAGATTGCTATCTTGAAATTATACTTTTCTAAAACATCTCTTCCCTTTTGTGGCCAGCCGCTAAACATTTTTCCTGATGTTGTCAGGCTTACACAACTGCTTAGGAAGGCTTTCTAGCAGTTGCGGTCTAAAGTCTTGGCTATCAGAGCCACGTTCTATCTCTGTTTCCCCTGTATGTGTGTGGTACCTATGCTGGAAATAAGCTTGTTTCACAGATGTTTCCCATTTGGCAAATTTTCTTCAGGACAAATTAGTGGGTTAGTATGGGTACTTGGGGATTTGTGTATATTCTTACCCCTTGGCCTGTTTTTGACTGGGGTAATTCTAGATATTAATACATTTGTTCTCTTCTGCTTCCCTTCCATGATGGGGGCTAGAGCATCTCTTGCTATTGGGGGGGGGGGGGGGTTGCCTATTTTCCTAATTTCTAATGGTAACAGGTTATGCCTTTTTTATATACATTGTATATGTATTTTGGTTAAAATCTTATTAAAAAAACAACAACAACAACAACAACCCAGCTGCATGACTAATCTTCTGCCAGTATCGCTATGCTCATGTTACTCTTCTCAAGTCACTTCATTGGCTTCCTATCCATTTCCGCATCCATTTCAGACCTCTACTACTGACCTATAAGCACCTTCATTCAGCTGCTCCTCACTACCTTTCCTCTCTCTTCCTACACTCCTTCTTGGGAAGTCTGCTCTTTTGGTGGATCCCTTCTATTTGTTCCCTTCTCTTCCACTGCCAACTCCAGACTTTGATTTTTCTACCTCTCGGATTTAATCCCTCAGCACTCATTAGATACCCTGTTCATGACAGAGACCTGGCTGAAGGAGGCGGAAGAGCCCTACCTGTATGGCTTCCTCCCTCACAACTACAATGCCTTGTCCACCTCACATGCTGCTAGAATGAGTGGTGGTGTCACCATACTCTTCAGGGATTCCCTGAATATCACTGAAGTGAGTTCCCCCACCCTACAGTATCCAGAGTCTCTACTGGTCCATATCCCAGTTCATCCTGCCATCCATGCTCTCCTTCTTTACGTTCCCCCTTCTTTGAGCCCCTCCATGTGGGACTCTCTTTTTCTCACAATTAAGGAGGCAGTCATCTCCTTCGGTAACCTTTTAGTTCTTGGAGACTTTAATGCCCATTTCGACTTGCCAGTCAAACCACAAAACAAGATGTTCCTCTCCCTTTTCTCAGACCTTTCCCTTCTTCAGCATATTCATTACCACACATGGCTGATCATACCCTGTACCTGGTTATGACTACCCATGCATTCCCTTTTCTTCTGACTTCATTCTCCACCCTCCCCCTCCTTTGGACTGATCATGTTTGCATTTCTTTTCAATTCCAGTATCCAAGTCTTTAGCCTCACAAACGTCTCGTGCCCTAACTACCTCTTACTTACTATCCATCACTCTGCTCACTCTCTCCACCTTCCCTTTGTTAGATTCCTTGTTCCCTGCAGATTTTGGTTCCCTCCAGGTCATAGCCCAAGCGTACACATGGAATAATCTGGAGGGCCCCCCCTTCATCCTAAATGACTTCCCTGTGTGTCCAACCACCATATGTGGTATCATCACGGTCTTGCCCTTACGTATTGCAAATTGCGCAGAGCAGAATGTACCTGGCGCAAGTTGCATACCCTTGCCTCCCTTTTAGCTTTTACAGATCTTCATGCTCATTATAAAGTTGCGGCCATCAACATGAAGAAAGACTATTTTGACAATCTCATCACTAATTCAGCTAATCCCTTCAATGAACTTTATTCAATCATTTCACGCTTATTATGTCCCGCCTGGCCCCATGCCATCTCAAAGGGACTTCCTACAGCAAAGCACCTTGCTCACTACTTTTATAAGAAAAGTTCTGATCTACAAAACAAGTTTCTCCCAATTTTCTCTGGTGACTTGGTCGACCACACTCTTCTCCTTTCAAGTCTTCGGGATGAGGGGCTGCACGGTGTTGTCTTCTGCTGATTTCACTCCTTTCTTCACTCCCGCACCTTTTCCATAGTCTCTTTGTCAGACACGTCTACCCCCTTACCCATGTCCTGTGGTGTCCCTCAAGGTTCAGTCCTCACGCCTCTGCTTTTCAATATTTTTCTTGCACCCCTTGCACTCCTGGTACAGCAAACTGGAATCTTGGCCTATTACTATGCCGATGATGTCATCCTTCTCCATCATACCTCCCCAGTGTCCCCAGATCTCTCATCACTTAATGCCTGTCTGACTCTTGTTGTGGACTGGCTTTCTTCTAATCTCCTCCATCTCAATCCCTCAAAGACATCAGCAATGTGGTTTGTCTTCAGCTCTTCCCCTCCTTCTTTGGCTCCTTTACTTCTTGGCAACCCAGTACCACTGGTCTCGTCCTTTCGGTATTTGGGGATAGTCCTTGACCCTGAGCTGTCCTTCCATGATCATATCTCTTCTCTTGCACATCATTCTTTCTTCTTTCTCTGTCAGATCAGAGCAATTAGTGACGTCTTGTCTCCCTCCTCACTCACTACCCTCCTTCTTGCACTGGTTATCTCATGTTTGAATTACTGTAGCATTATTTTCACTGGTCTTTCTCAATACCAGATACATCGCCTGCAACTGATTCAAAATACTGCTCCTTGGATCATTTCTCACACCTCCCACTACAGTCATATTACACTTCATCTGATACATCTTCACTGGTTACCAGTTTCCCAGTACATAGTCTTTAAACTCCTAATTCTGACTCACAGGGCAATTTACACCCACACATCGTGCTACCTGACTGACTCATTGCAGTTCCATTCAGTGCCTCGCAGTCTCTGGTCTATCCACATCAATCGTCTTGAGCTTCCTTCTCCCGCACGTACCTATCTGGAGCGCACCCATAGCTCTGCCTTCTTCTTCCTGGCACCATCCTTATGGAACTCCCTCTCTCCTCCCCTCTGTTTGGAACCATCCTATCCCAAATTTAAAGGCACTCCTTAAAACACATTTGTTCTGTCTTGCCTACGATCTCCCACCCAATTCTCCCAACTAGTCCTTTCTCTCCTCTCGCTTGCTCTTCCTCCATTCTTTTGTTTTCTCTTCCTGTCTGGTATGCTTGCTGCTGTTCCATAAGAAATGTAGTTTCTTTCCATTTCCTGGCCATGCCTGGCCCTCTGTATTTTTGTCTCCATTGTAAACTCCCCTGCTGGCAGTTATATTAAGAAAGTTAATAAAGATAAAGGCATTTATCATAGTTCCACTCCTCATGTGGCTCTCTCATACTTGGACTGAATTTAACCCATCTCTCTTGAAGTTCTTATGAAATTTATCGCCTCTTCTCATAAAACAGACCCCCATCCCCTCTTTCTGGATCTCTCTCAGTTCACTGGTCCTCCTTCCACAAGTCCTTTCTATCTTTAATAATAGTGTAGCCTCCGGGACTGTCCTCCTCTGCTGGAAGAGTACCATTGTGAGACCTATCCTGAAGAACCCTTCTTTAGACACAGCTTCCCTGGCTCACTATCATCCTGTCTCTAATCTTCCCTTTCTTTCCAAGATTCTAGAAAGGCTAGTTTTTACACAACTCTCCATTCACCTTGAAAAGTCTAACACTCTTCATCCATGCCAATCAAGATTCTGTTCTGGACACAGTACAGAAACCATTCTGCTCTCTCTTCTTAATGAAACTCATGAAACCATCAATAAAGATAATATTTCTCTGGCTGTCTCACTCGATTTATTTTCTGCTTTTGATCTGGTGAATCACGCTGTCCTTCTCTCTTATTTGCAAGATATGGGTCTACACAGTACTGTTCTTCGTTGGTTCCAATCTTTCCTCTCAGGCCATATGTGCTCTGTTAGCTTCACATCCTCTACATCAAGTTTTTCCCTCTTACTTGCAGTGTTCCGCAGGGTTTGGTTCTTGCCCCCCTTCTTTTTAACATCTTCCTAGCTCCACTAACTATTCTTATTCAGCAATCTGGTGTCTCTGCATATTATTATCCAGACTACATCTTATTGATTTTCCATGCCCATTCAACTGCCCCTGATCTGACCATTCAGAACGACTGCCCTCTGGTAAAACGTAATCATCTCAAACTTAATGCATCGAAAACCTCTATCACCTAGCTCACTAGCTCTTCCTATGTTCCATCTCTCGCTCTACTTCTTGACAACACACCTATTATTTTGACACTTTCCATCAAGTACCTCAGGGTCATAATGGATAGTGCTCTTCTCTGGGAACAAACAGGAAGTCAGTCCTCACATATGGGTGACATCGGCACCGATGGAGTCCGTGTGGTGAACGCTCTCCAGTTTTCATGGAACGCCTTTGGGAGTTAGACCACACATGCGTGGTCACCTTCCTGCCGAAGTATGCCATCTTACCTCAGTCTTCTTTATTCCATGGAGCCCATCAGACATGATGCTAAGAGTGATGCCGGAAAAAGTTGGCATTTTTTGTATCGTTTTTTCCTTTATTCTTTCCATTCGGTTGCGTACCGTTACCTTCTCGGTTCCCGTAATTGCTGCCACCTCGGCGTCATGTTTTATATGGGTACTTTTCCATTCTTTACTTGTTCTTCAGTGCGTGGGTTATTTCTCACACCCTCCCTAACCAGGACCTTGGAGTTTGATCTCACGGGTACCGTTTTCCCTGCTATGTCCTCGGTTCGTGGATTTAAGCAGTATGACCATTGTGGGAACACCACATCCCACACGGATCCCCATGACTGCTTCCTGCAGTGCCTCAGAGCCGATCATGATGCCTCTACCTGTTCGCTCTGTCTTCAGATGATGAGCAAGGGTAGCAGGAATCATGAAAGTCAGCAAGAGACGCTCTTTGGCCATAAGACCTCCTCTTCGGCCCTGACTTTGAGCATGCAATCAACGTCCTCGGGGCCACCACCAAGGCCTTGGCCTCACCTGGCGGTCATGCCCACTCAGAGCCCTGAGGTTGCAGGGCATCAGATCGGGGATTGTTCTCAGAGGGCTGTCCCTGGAAGGATCCATCCTTCCCCCTCCCTCTTATTCCGCTACTATGTGCTTTATATGTTTATCCTCTTTCCTGATTTAATGGTGTTCCTTTCTTTTCTGATTTTAATGGAGTTCTTTTCTCCTTTTAATTTTAATTGTACACCACTCTGCTGGACCGAAGTGCAGTATAGTAAATTTTAATAAACCATAAACCATACTTTCCTGCTCCTTATGCCTGGAACAAACTATCTAAGTTAGTACATCAGGTTCCATCTGTGGCCCTCAAATCCAGGCTAAATGTTCGGGGCCTAATATTCAGTTCCAAAGGCTAGTGAGATTACAGATTACAGATCACTAATATTCTGCTTAGAGTCCCCAGTTGTGTTGTCTGTCTTAACTAGACTGTAAGCTCCTACATAACAACATAAGATATGCCATACTGGGTCAGACCAAGGTCCATCAAGCCCATTATCCTGTTTCCAACAGTGGCCAATCTAGGTCACAAGTACCTAGCAGTTTCCCCAAAAGATACAGGTTTCACAATGGTTGTATTGGGGCAAACAGTGGATATCCCGAGTCACTTTTAATAATGATTTATGGATATTTTTTCCAGGATCTTGTTCAAACCTTTTTTAAACCCAGCTACACTAACAGCTTTTACTACATTCTCCGGTAATGAATTCCAGAGTTTGATTACACGTTGAGGGAAAAAAATATTTTTTCTTATTAGTCTTAAATAGGTTACCTTGTAGCTTCATTGTAGCATGTTCCCTAGTTTTTCTATATTTTGATGGTGTAAACAATCAGTCTACAGTACATTTACCTGTTCCACTCCATTCATTAATTTATAGACCTCTATCATATCTCCCCTCAGCTGTCTCTTTTCAAGGTTGAAGAGCCCTAATCTTTTTAGCCTCTCTTCATAGGGGTATCCTTCCATCCCCTTTACCATATTGGTAGCTCTTTTCTGTACCTTTTCTAATAGCACTATATCCTTTTAAGATATGGCGACCCAAATTGCACACAATATTCAAGGTGCGGTCGCACCATGGAACGATACAGATGTATTATAATATTCTTTGTTTTATTCTCCATTTCTTTCCTTATGAATCTATACATCAGGTCTCATCTCTCCCCCTTTTCAAATCCATACTAAAAGCTCACCACTTTTAGACTACTTTTGGATCCTACTTCCCTTGTTCTCTTTGTGTCTCCTTTCCCTATTTGAATGCCTTGTTTCTCATATATTGTATTGTCTGTCTTGATTAGATTGTAAGCTCTAACAAGCAAGGCCCATCTTCTAGTTCTTGTACAGCACAGTGTATGCCTTGTAGCACTATATAAATGATTAATAGTAGAAGTAGAAGTATGCTGTTACATGTCTCTATATAGCATTCCATACATCTTGTAGTGCTACTGTATATAAATAATAATAAGTATTAGTAGTAGTTGCATCAGGAACATGCTTGTTGTGGCCTTAAACCATCCAAAGGGGGGTGGAGATGGAGAACTAAGTGACAAGGAGCAGCATTGGGATTTGAATCCTCGCCTTTACCCGCTAATCTAACCATTAAGCTATTAGACGTCTCCATTCTGAAATAACTATTCTGGGGACATCTATGTAGATATCCCCATAGATGTCCATATCGGGCACATCCACGTTTGTGAAATTGTGCCTGAACTTACACGTGCCTGCTTTTATTTTCAGACATTCTGCCTTGGACGTCCCAGGTTGCACTTGGATGCCCTTTGCAAAATGTGCCTTAATATGTCCAATAGTGGTGAGGGTTTATATTGCTGTTACTGAGATGACAACAGAATCAAAAATCATTTTGTATGTTGAGTTCTATAGGGAAATGTCCTAATTCTGCTCTGCACCCATTGTTGGGAGAAGGGTTTCTTCGAATGTAGCTATGAACTGTGCTATGGTTCTCACTTTTTATTTTTGTACATGTAACACCAAAATAAAATTAGCTGTGGTTCTCACGTTTTCATTTTGCTCCTTGGCATAGGATAACCTTGCATCTTCTCTTTTTTTTTGCAGAATATATATTTACATTTCATACCATGCCTGTCCAGTGTGCAGCGTCAGGAGTTGATATGCTTTATATTAGATTCCCAGGCTATATAATTAAATTGCTGCAATTTTTGCTGCATATAAATAGCATTGTAAAACTTTTTAAAAAATTATATAGCCTGGGAATATATTGCTTTCTTTATTCTTAAGGCAACCACCTGACTGATGTTGTGAGTTTAGAAACCCCCTGGCTCCTGACTAAAGCTCTAGGCAGACTGGATGGGCTATTTCTACTACTACTACTACTACTACTATTGAGCATTTGTATAGCGCTACCAGTCATACGCAGTACTGCACAGACATAAAAGAGACAATCCCTGCTCATTAGAGCTTACAATTTAGTCAAAAAATAATCTAGTCAAAAACAAACACAGAGGCATAAGCAGGGGTAAAACAAGGGAAGGGAAGGAGATTAGGAGAGTCAAGATTCAAAAGCATCAGCGAAGAGGTGAGCCTTTAGCCTGGATTTGAAGAGGGCCAGAGTAGGTGCCTGGCATACAGACACAGGTAGATTGTTCCAGGCATAGGTGCAGCAAGGTGAAAGGAGCAAAGTCTGGAGTTAGCGGTAAGAGAAAAGGGCATAGATAGAGGCAGTTGGCTAGAAGAGCGGAGGTCCCGAGGGGGTTGTAGGGGGAGACAAGAGAAGAAAGGTACTGAGGAGCCACAGAGTGAATCCAATCCCAGAAACAACCACCCATCCTCACATCCTACACCCTACTCCACCCCACCCAAAATCCAACACCATAAAGAAAATGACTAACTCTACCACCATATCCCCTCTCTTATTTATTATTGGTACTGATCACACATCTTATTGATTAAACCTCTTATAAATATGTTGAAACCAAGCTATACTATATGTATAATTTCTCACCATACTATATGTATAATTTCTCACCATACTCCATGAATAATTACTCTGTAATTAGTTACCCCTGTTACCTCCAGGTTATCTCGTCCATGTTCAATGTAAAAACTCAATTGTCGTGTGACATTGCAGTATGTTTTTTGTTCAATTGTAAACCACACTGATTTTAATAGCGCGGTATATAAGAGAAGTAAATAAATAAATAAATAAATTTATAGTCTTGAAAGACTAGAAAAGGGGACTGTTACTTCTGGTGAGAGATCTGCAATTGTGAGTATATACTTCTGTGAATTTTCTGAAAAGAATTCTTTCTATTAAAGCTATTTAATCTGTGAACCCACTATTTTTTGTTAAATCAGTCAGGGCCTAGTAGCAGCAGTTTAAGTTTAAATTTAAAACACAGAAGAGAACTTTCTGGTTACATTTCATACCCAGCAGAGAGCTTGTAGTTTTAATTTAATAGTCACTCAGGGCCTAGTATCAGCAAAGTACTTTTAGTTTAAATTTAAAACACAGAAGAGAGCTTTCTGGTTAAATTTAGAACCCAGCAGAGAGCTTGTAGTTTAAATTTCATAATAAGTTAGAGCCTAGCAGCAGCAAAGAGCTATAATTTGAATCAAATAAGAATATAGCTTACCTCAGCAGCACAAGACAGGGTACTGTGTAGCAGCCCTCTTTTAATAAGTGTTATTTCCCTCCCCCCCTCCCCACACCCACCCACCCCTGGGATAATCGTAGCTTTATAGGTACTTACACATCTTAAAAGACAGGAGGTGCTCTCAGGTGAAGCTCTTTACCCAAATCAGCCATACACTAAGGACCTGAGATCAATTAAGCTTCCGGTGAACAAGGTATATTAAACGTATTAGGTACAGTTTTATTGGTATAAATATCCATGGCAACCCTTAGTAAGTAAAGAATTTAAAGATCTAAACAAAAACTAAAAACTAAGATGCAGACAGCAGTCCAGCAGCGACATGGGGGCTTTCCAGTCTTTTGCATTGAGTGTCACATGTATGATTTTCTCCCAGTTGGTGAGAGGTCTTACGTGTGCACTAGGTGCAAGGAGCTCTTTGCTCTCAGGGAACAAGTCCGTTCTCTAGAGGCTAGAGTAGCAGACTTGGAAAACATAAGAAAGACAGAGAGGTACATAGACAAGACCTACAGGGATATAGTCCTGAAGTCCCAACTCCAGTCTGGCAGCATCCCTGTTGCCATGGAGGAGAGAGGTCACGTGACAGGACAGCATCACCCTGGTGTGGCAGGAAGTGATCCTGTAACTAGGACCTGTCCTCCAGGTGATGTAAAACCCTCTCGCACCGAGGAAGTTTCTCCAGGGCCATGTGCCCATGAGACAGCCGTTATAGTTGGTGATTCGATCATTAGGCATGTAGATAGCTGGGTGGCTGGTGGACGTGAGGATCGCCTGGTAACATGCCTGCCTGGTGCGAAGGTAGCGGACCTCACGCGCCACCTAGATAAGGTCTTAGATAGTGCTGGGGAGGAGTCTGCTGTCTTGGTACATGTCGGTAACAATGACATAGGAAAATGTGGTAGGGAGGTTCTGGAGGCTAAATTTAGGCTTTTAGGTAGGAAGTTGAAATCCAGAACTTCCAGGGTAGTGTTCTCCAAAATGCTTCCCGTTCCACATGCAGGGCCAAAAAGGCAGGCAGAGCTCCAGAGTCTCAATGCGTGGATGAGACAATGGTGTAGAGATGAGGGGTTTGGATATATTAGGAACTGGGGAACATTCTGGGGAAAGGAGGGGCTCTTCCGAAGGGATGGGCTTCACCTTAACCAGGATGGAACCAGGCTGCTGGCATTAACCTTGCCGACAGTCGCCCAGTAGCATTCCAAGGCTTAGCTGAGAATATCGTTCTCAGCTAAGCCTTGGAATGCTACTCAAAGCTAAGCAGTTTTTAATTCACTATTTGCACATTTATAAAAAAATAGGGTGGTAACACTATAGTGGTCCTTGATGTTAATGTGGGGCGATAAGTCAGGTTTTCTGACGTTAGCCCGGGAATACTGAGACCACATTGCTACCTGTTAAAAGCCTTTTTTTAGATGCTTAACATTTAAATGTTATAACGATTGAACAGTCTATTTTAAAGCAAATACTACTTTCTAGTTGTTATACAGAGTTTCATTGGATATTTGCTATACATACTCTGTGAAAAGCGGACCAATTGAGTGAGATATTTTGAGGGAACAATGGATTGATCCTGAACCAGAAAATCAGGAGGTGCCACAGTTTCTACGTGACTTGAGAGCACGTTTAAAAAGGACCTCGCAGGTTGCTGAGAAAATCCTGCAGGACAGTCAAGTGCGCCAGAAAGGGTGGTATGATAGGAAGGCCAAAAACCGCCAATTAAGCATTGTTGAAAAGGTTTTGGTTCAAGTAGCAGGTACAGCCCCAAAATTTGAAGTACAGTGGAAAGGGCCATGGAAGGTTGTTAGACAGGTGAGCCCAGTATCTTATGTGGTAGAAAATACAAGAGGTCGTAGGCAGACCTACCACATTAATGTACTTAAATCTTGGAAGGAGAGGCCTGTAAATAATAATGACCCAGAAGCCAGCCAAAAAGTAGGTGAGCATTCAAAAGAAAATACTCTCGTAGGTATTACGGACTGTAGGAAAGAAGTTTCACCAGTTGCACCAGTCCGTAATAACTTAAGCAGGGGGGTATGTGATAAGGAAGCTTATCATAGTTCAGGAGGGAGCTATAAAAGATATGAATTGGCTCTGAGCAAGCAACCTGTCTTTGCTGGTAGAAATACTAAAACAGAATGTTTTCATAAAAGACTACCAGTCCCAGAATGCACCAGGTTTCAAACAGCCTCTAGGAGAGCTGAAGTGGGGAAACGTGTGTTCAATCAGGAGAGCTATGAGGTAATCCCCAATCACTCATCTCCAAGGGCAGGGCTTGATTCAGCACACCTGGGCTGTGCTAGGGTGGAGTGTCCCTCTAAGCACTTTAAAAGTAAAAGATATTCTACACAGAGACAGAACCAGAACCGTGAGCACAGGGAGAACCGGATCTCACAGAACAGAGAGAAAGAAGAGAGAGGGCTACAACAGCAGAAGCAACGTGGAAGGAAGAAGAGAAAGACATTTTGGAGGTCTAAAGAAGGAGCCCACAGCAGTGCGTGTGTTAGAAGTGATTCCAGAGGCAAGCATACTCCATTGGACTGGAGGAAGCCAGAGGAGTGGGGTTATAGAGCCAGGAATTCCCAGACGGCACCTTTGAAGGAGACGGCTGCATTTGGAAGGGGCCTTAAGACCGGTGCAAGAAGATATGTGAAGAGAGACCCAGTGTCCAGGGATCTTGATTGGAAGGCTGGACATAAAAGCTGGACTACTTACTGGCCAGGATACCTGGAGAGGAAACCTAGCAGCAAGGGGATCACAGGTATGAACTTTGATCTATGCCCTAGCTCTTCACCAGGAAGGCAGCAGGGAAACAAGTATTATCCTGAGAGTGATCAATTAAGGAATTCCTCTGAGCCAGACCATGATATTGATTCCATGATATTTGAGGAAGAAGGAGATATAGCAAATGACCCGTTGGAATACATGGATTGCTCTCTGTCTAGGCTGCTGTTTTAAAGTAGTTTCTCACTAATACAACAACCACCAAAAGGAACTGTAACTTGTTCTTTTATCTACCCAGAAAAGTCTCTGCAAGAAAGCTTTAGGGTAGGATTGAGCCACGTAGAGAGAGTGAACCAGCAAAGGGGTTTGCAGCTGGCTAATTATTTGTAATTGAGCCAGGCACAAGTGCACGTGAGCTCTAGAAGGAAACTTCTTCCTGGTGTGGGTGAATAGAAGAAAGTTATCCTTGGTAAAGAACAGTATTTTTCTACTTTTGGGTTTGTTTTTGCCTTTTGGAGCACTGCTAAGAAGGTCATTAGCAGGAGCCATCAAAAAGACCTTTTCTGTTTCCCATCAATTTTATTTATTTATTTATTTTAGTATACATTTGTATACTGCTACTTCCAGCGATCAGCAGCGGTTTGATTACAAGGTCTTTATTGATTTATTGCTTAAGAAGTTCAGTTACCTTATATCATGTTTTGTTTTTCCTGAGTACAATACTTGAAGCAAATGTCCTTTTCTGTTACCAAGTAAATCTGTGTGGGAGAATTAACCCCATGAATAAAATCTGTTTTTCTTTGCTTACACTCGAGCATCACAACTCATTATTTTGTGAACGGCTGATTCTGGTATGAATGAACTACAAACCCCCACAATCCTTTGCAAGTCATAATAATATTTTGCCTTTGCTAAGACTGTGGACTTTCACAACCAGCACCCCTGTTTACAGATTGCAGACCTGCTATTAGTAATCTGTGAACTATCATTAAAATCATCTCTAATACCTGAAGATTGGAGGATAGCCAATGTAACACCAATTTTTGAAAAGGGTTCCAGGGGCGATCCAGGAAACTACAGACCGGTGAGCCTGACATCAGTACTGGGAAAAATGGTAGAAACCATCATAAAGAATAAAATTACTCAGCAGGTAGATAGTCATGGCCTAATGGGAGACAGCCAACATGGTTTTAGACAAGGAAGATCTTGTCTTACTAATCTGTTATGTTTTTTTGAAAGTGTGAATAAACAGGTGGACAAAGGTTAGTCGGTAGATATGGTGTATCTAGACTTTCAGAAAGCCTTTGACAAGGTCCCTGATCAGAGACTTTTGGCAAAATTAAAGAGTCATGGGATAGGAGGCAGTGTACTGCTGTGGATCAGGAACTGGTTAAAAGATAGAAAGCAGAGGGTTGGGCTAAATGGCCAATTTTCCCAATGGAGAAAGGTGAATAGTGGTGTACCCCAGGGATCTGTGCTGGGTCTGCTGCTTTTCGACTTATTTATAAATGATCCGGAAAGTGGAATAACGAGTGAGGTTTTCAAATTTTCAGATGACACAAAACTATTTAAAGTTGTTAAAACCCAAGAGGATTGTGGAAAATTGCAAGAGGATCATGATAAATTGGAAGACTGGGCATCAAAATGGCAGATGAAATTTAATGTGGACAAGGGCAAAGTTATGCACCTAGGGAAGAACAACCCAAACTATGGTTACACAATGCAAGGTTCCACATTAGGAACCACCACCCAGGAAAAAGATTTAGGCGTCATTGTGGATAACATGTTAAAACCCTCGGCCCATTGTGCAGCGGCGGCCAAGAAAGCAAATAGAATGCTAGGTATCAGAAGGAAAGGAATGGAAAATGAAACAAAAGATATTATAATGCCTCCATACTGTTCCATGGTGAGACCACACCTTGAATATTGTGTGCAATTCTGGTCGCTGTATCTTAAAAAGGATATAGCATTATTAGAAAAGGTTCAGAGAAGAGCCACAAAAATGGTGAAGGGGATGGAAGGATACTCCTATGAAGAAAGGCTAAAAAGGTTAGGGCTCTTTAACCTGGAAAAGAGACAGCTGAGGGGAGATATGATAGAAGTCCATAAATTAATGAACGGAGTGGAACAGGTAAATGTAGATCGATTGTTTACGTTATCAGAATATAGAAAGACTAGGGGACATACAATGAAGCTACAGGGTAAACTATTTAATACTAATAAAAGAAAATATTTTTTCACTCAACGTGTAATCAAACTCTGGAATTTGTTGCCGGAGGATGTAGTAAAGGCTGTTAGTGTAGCTGGGTTTAAAAAAGGTTTGGACAAGTTCCTGGAGGAAAAGTCCATAAACCATTATTAAGAAGGGACCCAGGATATCATTGCTTGACCCAGTACAAGCATTGCGGAACCTGTGTCTTTTGGGGAAACTGCTAGGTACGTATGACCTAGATTGGCCACTGTTGGAAACAGAATACTGGGCTTGATGGACCTTGGTCTGACCCATTATGGCATATCTTATGTTCTTATGTTATGTTCTTATGTCAGCAGGAGAAGTTTGAACTGGATGCGGAAAGGGATAGGGAGCTAGTGAAGTGACTTGAGAAGAGGAGTAATATGGGTATGACGAGGCTGGCGGAAGATTAGTCTCGCAGCAGAGTGCTGGACAGATTGAAGGGGAGAGAGATGGGTCAGAGAGAGACGAGCAAGGAGTAGGTTACAGTAGTCAAGACAGGAGGTGATTAAGGAGTGGATTAGCGTTTTAGTAGTGTGCTCAGAGAGGAAGGGGCGGATTTTGCTAATGTTATAGAGAAGGAAACGGCAGGTCTTAGCTACAAGATGGATATGTGTGGAGAAAGAGAGAGCGGAGTCAAAGATAACCCCCAGATTGTGGCTGAGGGAACAGGAAAGAGTACAGAGCCATCTACAGAGACTGAGAAAGGAGGAGGAGGAGGAGGGGAGGTTTTAGGGGGGAAGCTAAGAAGTTCAGTCTTGGCCATGTTTAATTTCAAGCGGCGGTGAGATATCCAGGCAGCAATGTCAGAAAGGGAAGCAGAGATCCGGGTCTGGATTGCTGGAGAGAGATCCGGCGTAGAGAGGTAGATCTGGGAGTCATCAGCATACAGATGGTACTGAAAGCCGTTTGAGGAGATAAGCGCACCAAGGGACTGGGTATATAGAGAGAAAAGGAGCGGATCCAAGACAGATCCTTGGGGTACACCCACTGGGAGAGGGGTAGCAGAGGAGGAGGAACCACCAGAACACACACTGAAGGAGCGATGGGAGAGATAGGAGGAGAACCAGGATAGTACAGAGCCCTTAAAGCCAAGCGAGGACAGGGTATCGAGGAGAAGGTTGTGGTCAACGGTGTCAAAAGCAGCAGAGAGGTCAAGAAGGATGAGGACAGAGTACAGGCCCTTGGATTTTGCCAGGAAGAAGTCACTGGAGACTTTGACAATAGCCGTTTTAGTAGAGTGTAAGGGATGAAAGCCAGATTGTAATGGATCTAGGAGGGCATGAGAGGAGAGGAAGTCGAGGCAGTGGCGGTGAACTGGACGTTCGAGTAGTTTAGAAATGAAAGGAAGGAGAGAGATGGGTCGATAATTAGCAGGGCAGGTGGGATCGAGTGAGGGTTTCTTGAGGAGAGGTGTGACCACAGCGTGCTTGAAGTCTGCAGGGACAGTTGCAGTGGAGAGCAAAAGGTTGAGAATATGAGAGATGGAAGGGTTAATGGTGGAGGAGATGGGGCTTAGGAGATGGGTGGGGATAGGATCAGAAGAGCAGGTGGTGAGCTTGGAGGAAGAAAGAAGGAGTGAAGTTTCCTCTTCAGAGATCTCAGGAAAGGAAGAGAGGGTAGCAAGGGAAGGGGGGAGAGTTGGGAGTGGAGGGGGGGGAGAAGGGGAAGTAGCTGGGTTTGTGGGGAATTGGAGGGTGATGTTGTGGATTTTGTTATGGAAATAGTCAGCCAGGGTTTGGGCGGAAAGGGAGGGAGGGATCAGAGGCGGAGGCACTTTGAGGAGAGAGCTGAGAGTGTTAAAGAGATGGCGAGGATCAGAGGCAAGAGAATTAGTCAGGTGGACATAGTAGTCTTGTTTGGCAAGAGCCATAGCTGACTGGGAAGAGACAAGCATGAATTTGAAGTGTTGAAAATCTTCAGGGGAGCGGGATTTGAGCCAAGCATGTTCAGCGGAATGGGCACAGGAACGTAGATAGTGGGTAGTAGGTGAAAGCCAGGGCTGGGGTGCAGAGCGTCTCACAGGACGTGGGGTGCATGGAGCTAGAGCATCCAGAGCTGAGGAGAGTGCAGCATTAAAGGAAGTTACTGCCTCGTCAACAGACTTAGATGACAAAGTGGAAGAAAGAGATGGAGTAATGGTGGAAGAGAGAGCCAAGGGATCAATGGCATGAAGGTATCTAAATAGTTTGGAGGAGACAGGATGAGGCTGAGGCAGTGGGAGATGAAGGTTAAAGCTTAAAAAGTGATGGTCAGATAAGAGAAGAACTGAGCTACGGAGGTTTGGGGGTAAGGAACTGGAGGAAAAAGGTAGTCAAGCTGGTCTGGCAGGCTACAAATTAAGGGATTGGTTGAATCTATCTGGCAAACCTTTGGACACATCAAATGAAGAGAAAGATCATTAGAGAAAGACATCATGCTTGTTAAGATTGAAAGTCAGAGCTATACAGAAAGGCCAGAAATATGATGGATAGATTCAATAACTGCAGCTAGGGATGTCACTCTGTCAACAATTAGATGGCTGACTGTAACTGAACATGGTTTAGGACAACTATCCAAAGGGCTGCAACGAGTGAATATTGACTTGACGGCACTTTACAACATCTGGCTGGAAGCACAGAACTAGTAGCAATCAACCAGACTTAGACCATGTAGGATCAACAATGATGAGCCATAAGAATGGGGTCTGTACGGCTGTGTATAGAAGTCTGAGTTATGATATTCTAATTGACAACTCTTAAATTTGCAATAAGGTAAAGGAAGTTACAGCTCCCCAGAGATGAGCAGCAACTCAGTGAGATGGTAGTGTTTGGAAAAACCATGGAGATGTACGAGCCTGGATGTTTGGGAAACAACCATGTAAATATTGATAGCCATTTAGATTAATATAAAACTCTGTGGTATGTTTACTAAACAGTGGTAGCAGCTTCCGTGAGATATTGGAGTGGGGCCGCGGCTCCGATATCACATGGAAGCCTCTACTACTGTTTAGTAAAAATACCCCTTTGTGTTTTTTTCATGGAAAGGGAGGGGTGCTGGATGCCAATAGAATAATGGATCTTGCATGTCAGTCTATCTAAGATGGTACCATGCAAAGGAGGAAGGAAAAAAGTGTCATGAATAATGTTCCCTCTAATTTTCTGTAGGCTGTGTGTGCATAAAATATCAGCTGTGCAGCTTTTGAAGGAAGGTTAAATTTTTGTGCGCCACATAACGACACTCGGAGTTATATACTTTAAAATTTGACTACACGTCAAAATACAGTATGTACACCACATTGATTTTAATCAAATTAAATGAAAATAGACGATTACTAAATGAAGCGGAAAATTTCTAGTAATTACAATCACAACTTTTAAATTTTAAGATGTCTGTGTTGTTTTCTATCAGAATCAGAACCGTAATTTTTGTGCGCTCTGTTGTAAAGTATGTGCACTTGCTTGGTGAGGTGTGTGCGCGCTCACACGCGCACAGCTTAGAGTGAACAGTGGTCATGAATAAAGAGTGATGTTACAAGCATTCGTGATGTATGTCTGGTAGCTGGGATATATCCTTGGCAGCATGAACAGGTATAATTGGGTGGACTAGCTGGGGTAAATTGTCTTTTTCTGCCATCATCTACAATGAGAGAAAGTGCAAGAGAGAGAGAGAGGGAGAGGTCATGGCCAAAGGATGGTCATCTGGCTGTCACTTGTTCATGTAGCATCTTTTATTTATTTATTTGCATTCTCTTATATACCACGCTATTCTGCATCAGTGCGGTTTACATTGAACAAACTGAAATTACATTGAACAGGGCATTATAACTTGGAGATAACTATTTTACAGGGAACATGGGCTATGGAGGGTTAAGTGGCTTGCCCAAGACCACAAGGAGCACCTGTGGGACTAGAAACCCCAGTCCTTCCGGCCCAAGGTTGCTGTCCTCTAGTGGGATTTGAACCCCCGTCCTTCCAGCCTGAAGTACCTTGCCGCAACCACTAGGCCACTCCTCCACTCCTTGCTGTGGGATGTTGGCCATGATAGTTAGACTCCCCTGAACAAAGTTAATCTTATCACTTTTCTTTCAGAGGTACATTTTGAAAGTGTTTTTCCCACACTTTAATATAATTGTTGTGCTCTCATTTACTTCTGTAGCATTGTATGACACTTACTTCACCACATGAGTAGGTGAAAATGTGATTGGAATATGTGTGTAATCAGTTTTCTGTTCATAAGCCATTCCTGCTGTGAACTCTCACATATTATATACAGCTACTATAGTGCACAAACCCCACAGGAGATAAATGCCATAAAAGCATATTATTTTGCAGATTTCTGTGCCAGTAAACATTTGCAAGCTGCCATACTAAGCATGCTTGTATTAATTTGTCACGTGTTTCATCTTTTAATTTTTGCCTTATCATGGCTGACATAACAGATCTTCTGCCTAGTGGAAAGCAACTCCATTGTCTTATACACCTCCATAAATTGTCTCTGCCTTAGAGAAGACAGGCAGGGCATTCTGGGTCCCTACTCTAGAGAAGAGTCGCTCAAAGTAATGAGAGGTGGACTAAACTGTCTTCCAGGAAGGTAGTATAAAAGTAGGTGTTTCAGAAGGACTTAGAGCTTTCTGCACAAGAACCAGAGAGGGGGAGCGAAGCTAGAATGGGAGAAGGGAATGAAGGGTTTAAGCTAATCCGTCTTATATCTGCCTGGTGGTGCTCGAAGAATTGGCACTGGGATCAGGAAGGGAGAGCCCAGAGTGGGAGTACCAGGGAGAGAGAGAAAGTTAAAGGAGAAACCCGCCAAGTTCCAATTCCAAGTAGGGCTGGTGCAAGGATATGAGGCACCCTAGGTGAATCTCAATCCTGCTGCTCCCTCTGCTCCCATCACCACACAGACTGTCACCCCTTTCCGCGACTTGCAGCAGCGGCAATACCATTACAAAAACAATGCAGCTCTTACCCGTATCCTCCGACGCTGCATTGCTATTGTTGCTCGTCGCTTCCGCTGCCACCGATGCAGACTTCATGTTTGCACAGGGGCATCTTACTGGAGTGCACATTTGAGTGGCCCATCACGCGTTAGCTGCTGGGAACATATTAGGCACGTCCCCGACAGCGGACGCGGAGGGTTTGCGAATAATATGTATTTGTTGGGCACATTAATTGCAAAGCCTTAGTGGGCTTTAGTCGAAGAGGCCCTAAGTCTACCTTTACAAAATTCTACCTTTACAATTCTACCTTGGACAAACTAATTTTTGGTGCCTTCAAAAGTCTCAAACCTCTAGGGATCATTTACTCTCTAACATAATCATTTTCATTTATTCCGAGGTTCTTAAAAATTACTATTCTTATTGAAGTATGTTAAAATGATATGCAAAATGATATGATAGAGTGAATATTATGATACAGGGAGTTGTTTCAGAGTTCATAAAATAATGAAATTATCAAACTATTTGAATCTGTGAGATTTTGTCTGTAAGTTGGCCACCTTCTATATATCTTTATTTGCTTGGGGAGTGCCTAGTAAATGCATATTTTTGTAGAGACTACCTCTGGACTCCCGTACTGTTTTTACCAGTTTGGTTTGCCTACCCTTTCTAGGAGGTGAGTGAAGGAGTTTTTTGAGCCATTACTGGGGATGTGCTGTGCGCTGGGGAGGAGAGTGAAGGAAAAGAATATGAAATTTTGGACACAGCCACCAACTAATTTATTGTTTATACAGCCTCTGGGGTCATCCTTAGCCCCACCAAATAGAGGACCCACTACATTATTCTCCTTATGTTCCTTGCTGTAAGACTAACTTTTGCCAACATTGGAAAGGCTTAGAAGTCAGTACTAGAAAAAAAAAACAACAAGCAAAGGTCAAAGGGCATAAAAATTCTCATATTTGAAATATGTCACTGCATTTACAGCATATAGATTGGCATACATGTATAAATGCTATTTTATGAAGGAGGCTATTTACATGTGGTAATGCTCACCAAGTTTACTTTGCCAGGAGGCATGGTAGGGGTGGAGAGAGGGAGTGACTTGGGCAGACCTAGCATCAATGAGGAGTCCCCATCTTACAAGGGGACTCCATGTTGATGAATAGTAAAAAAAAAATCTAGATGCCAGCAATTACACTTGCCCCCAAGCAGAAATAAGTGTGAAAGGGCAGGTATAAAAACAGAGGTCTGGCCCTCATCCCCTCTGCCCTCTCCAGCATTATCAGAGCCGACAGATGCTGACAAAAAAAAAAGACCCTGCATAGTAGTCTTCCTTGCTCTCCACCTTATCCTAAGATTCACAGCTAGCCTATAATGATCAAAAGCAACAGTGTGTTTACAGCTGTTTTACATGGAACAAAAACAGTTTTAACAATGGTTGAACATTTAACTTTTAACTTTTAAACAGAACTATTTACATTAAGTTATGGAAGTTAGGAGGGTATTTATTTATTTAACAAAGTTTTATATACTGCCCCTTCCTGAGATCAGGGGCTATTTACATGGAACATCACAACAGGTTTTACATTGAACACTGGGACTATATACATTTAACATGTTATAACTATATACAGATAACTATGTACAATTTGATTATATCGGTTATTTAGCCTAAGGTAACTGCATCATTATAAGAGCTTTAAGTTATAGGTATGTAGTAAAGTGGTGATGGGGGAGAGAAGGGGGGGGGTTTAGGGGTAAGGGGGTTATGGTGTTTAAGGGAGCAGTGGATAGTATTCAGAAAAGAGGAAGGTTTTCAGCATTTTTGGAATTCTGAATGATTGTTGCAGCCTCTTAGGCTGGGGGGAGGGGAGAGGGCATTCCATAAAGAGGGGGCACAGAGGGAGAAGGCACGATTGCATGTGGATTGAGTCATTTTTTCTTTTGTGCTGGGATGCTTAGGATGTTTACTGTGTTAGATCTATGTGGTCTGGTAGAGTTTAATTTTGGAAGGAGTGAAAGTAAGCATGAAGCAGATTCATTGTGTAGAACTTTATGAATTAAGGTGATGATTTTGAATTTTATCCTAGCTTGTATGGGGAGCCAGTGAAGGTCCCTTAGGATGGGGGTGATGTGTGCTTGTGGTGAGTGTGTTATTAGACATGCCAGAGTATTTTGCACCATCTGGAGGGGGTGGAGGGTGTGTTTTGGGAGACCATGGTATATAAGATTACAGTAGTCGAGGGTTGAGGTTGTAAGGGCCTGGCAGATGGTTCAAAAGGAGTCTGGATTTAGTAATTGACAGAGGTTCCTTAGTGTTTGTATGTTGAAGTAGATTGAATTGGTTGTTCTTTTTATCTGTTCCTGAAAAGTAAGATTTTGGTCTATTATTATGCTTAGGTATTTGACTTGTGTCTTTACTGTGATTGTGAGGTCTCCAAGGAGAATGGAGGGCAGGGGAACAAAGGATGAGTTGGAGGAGATTTGGATGGCTTCTGTTTTGGATTGATTAATTATAAGATTATGGTGGAGGAGCCACTGTCTTATTTTGAAGAAGCAATTGCTAATGTTGGTGAGGTTTGGCTTGGATATGTTAAAGGGGGCAAAGAACATTATGTCATCTGCATAAAGTTGATACTATATGTGGAATTCTTGAAATATTTTGCATATAGGTTGGAGAAAGATGTTGAAAAGGAGTGCTGAGAGGTTGGAGCCTTGGGGGACTCCTTGAGGAAGGGTGAATGGTTGAGATGATTTATTGCCAATTCATACTTGTTGCATTCTGTTTTCAAGGTATGAAGTGAACCAGTTTAGTGTTGTGTCTCTAAGGAAGGGGTCACCAACCTGCGGCCTGCGAGGTCCCTTGGTGCGGCCCGCGAGGCTCTACCCCGGTGCGGCCCGCCAAGGATGCTGCTGAAAGTACCGGCAAATTCATCGACTCCTTCTTCTGCAGCCGCGGCTCCCTGCCTCTTAGGGAACCGCGGCTGTGCTTGTAAAATCATCGCGGAGCCCTTCCTGTCTTGACGGGCTCCGTGCAGCATTGTCCCGCCTCCAAAGGAAGTGGTAAACAACTTCCTTTAGAGGCGGGACAATGCTGCACGGAGCCCGTCAAGACAGGAAGGGCTCCGCGATGATTTTACAAGCACAGCCGCGGTTCCCTAAGAGGCAGGGAGCCGTGGCTGCAGAAGAAGGGAGGGAGCTGACATGGAATAAAAGTACAGGTATGAGCAGTTTTTTTTTTCGCGGGGGGGGGGGGGATGTGCGGCCCGCGAGTCTGCCGGTAGTCGGCTGTGCGGCCCGCGGCCCTCTGGAGGTTGGTGACCCCTGCTCTAAGGCCTATGTCATAGAGTCTGTCGAGGAGCTGTCTGTGTGGGAGCGAGTCAAAGGCTAAGGATATGTCGAGGAAGATTAGTGTACATCCTTGGTCGGGAGATTGGGTGTAAGTAATTATTGAGTTGAGGAGGGAAGTGATCAGGGTTTCCACACCATGATTCCTTTTAAAACCATGTTGGAAAAGGTCGAAGGGGGAGTGATCATCGATGAAGTTTTGCAGCTGGTTTTGTACAGATTTTTCGGTTATTTTTGCTAAAAGGGGGATACTTGAGATTGGCCTGTAGGATGCTGATGATGTAGGGTCGAGCTTACTTCCTTTCAGGATGGGGTGGATGGAGCTGTTTTTCAGTGAGGCAGGCATAATACCAGTTTTAAGGGAGCTTGTAACCATGGATTGAATGAAGGGACTTAGTGTTTCTTTTGTATTTTTAATCCATGTGACCGGACATGGGTCTAGAGCAGAGGTGGTGGTGTTAAGGTTTTTGATGATGTCTGTTATGTTTTTTAAGGGAGGGAGGGTCAAACAGGTTCCATGTTATTATGGGAGTTGACTTGGGGGTTTGGACATCTGTATGGGTGCTAGTTTTGGATGGAGGTGAGGTGTATTTAGAACAGAGATGGTCTGCTGTGGTTTACAGGGAGATTTTATCTCCCAATTCTTGGTTTGGTGTGTCTTTTAGAAAGGCTTTGGCAATGGAGAATGATTATGTTCTCATTATATTCTCTTTTCTGTTTTAGAGTTTCGTTGCAGTAGGTGTGAAGCTTTTCGGAGTAGGAGGTGAGATTGGATGGGTCGCATTGGCAACGCCAGCAGCGATCAAGCCATCGGAGTTCTGTTTTTAGATTATGTAGAGTTCTAGAGTACCATGGTGCTCTTTTACGGTATTTCGGAGAATGTGTTTTAGGGGTTACTTTTGCCACTGTGGTCAGGATGGTCTTCCATCTATTGATTTGAGAATCTAGGATGTACTTGTCGGTAGGGGTCGATTCTAGTTCGGGTATTACTTGATTTAGAATTAGGTTGATATCAAATGGTCTGAATTTTTAGGTCTGGGAGGATGGGGAAGGGATAGTATTTTTCTTGTGAGTAGGTGGGAGAGAGAATAGAATTAAGGAATGGTCTGACCATGGAACAGGGAGGATAGTATGTGGTATGTGAGAGTTGGTTATCATATTGTGTGGAACAAATATCACGTCTAAGGTGTTACCCTTGTTGTGGGTAGGAGAATTGAGGATCTGGGTAAAGTGTAGGGTTTCCATGGCTTCCAAGAAGGAAGCTGCGTGTTTTTGTGAGGTTGATAAGAGGTTGAAGTCGCCTAGGATAATGAGGGTGTGTGTAGTGTTTTATGGGGTGCAAGCTGATTCGAGTATTGAGGAGAGGTCTAAGCTGTCTGATTGAGTTGCTCTATATATTAGGCATAAAGTGAGTAGGTTGTTAGATAGTTTGAGCAGATCTATGCCTTGAGTTGAAGTGGATTCAATGGTGGAGAGGTTTAGCTTTTTCTTTGCTAGTATTGAGACTCCGCCACCTCTGCTGGTTGTTCTTATACTATTATAGATTGAGTGGGTGGGGGGACAGAGCTGATTTATAAGGACAGAGTCTGTTTCATGGAACCAGGTCTCTGTGATACAGAGTATGTCAAGGTTGTGATCAGTTACGAGATCTGTAATTAGTGGGATTTTATTCCTGGCTGAGCGTTGTCAGACGGCTGCCTGGGTGAGAATCTTCACACTCTTGGCAAGTGCATATTTCTATATGATTTGCAAGGTATTGTGGACAATGTAGTTCATTCACACCAGACACAGCTGCTGACAATAATTAAGTTGTGCTCTTGGGTAAAGCCAATAAGATATTTATTTATGGGGTTATTTCTCCCAACACAGATATGCTTGGTAGCACATAAATTAGGTTACTTGCTTTCAGTGTTAACTTGGAAAAACAAAGTCAAAATCAGGAAACAACAAATGAAAAGCCACAAAGCAAGAAACAAACTGTTCTTTTCAGGTTAACTTCTGATTATTGCCCACATAGATACAGAAGTGATTCTCTCCTAGCTCACAAGCAATTAGGTAAGGCTTAATTGCTAGCAGTTATCCAGCTGAAACCCCTTAGCTGGCTTGCCTTCCACTGTGTGGGTCAAATCCTGCTTCAGGAGCTTTTCTGAGTAGATTAAAGAACAAATTTGTATTTCTTTGTGATGGTTGCTGTACTTTATAACAGAAAGTTACCAACGGAGTTTAGATAGAGAGCAGTCCATATAAACAGGATCCTCATCTGCTATTATTCCCCCTTGTTCAACAAGCATGGGTTCAATATCATGGATTGGCACAGATGAATCTCTCAATGGAGCATTTTCAGGAGAATACTTGTTTCCCTGCTGTCTTTCAAGGTTATAGCTAGGGCATAGATCAGTGTTCATACCTGAGCTTCCATTGCTGCTAGAGTTCCTCTCTATATAACCTGGCCAGTATGTAATCCAGTTCTTATGTCCAGCCTTCCCATCCAGATCCCTGGACACTGGATCTCTCTTCACATACCTTCTGGCACAGGTCTTAGGGTCCCTTCCACGTGCAGCCGTCTCCCTCACAGGTAGCCTCTGGTGATTCCTAGCTCTGCAGCACCATTCCTCTGGCTTTCCCCAGTCCAATGGTGTATGCTGGCCCTTGGAATACCTCCCAGTATACGTACTGCTTTGGACTCTTCTAGACCTCTCAAAGGCTTTTCTCTTCCTTCTTCCATAGGGTCTCCTTGCCTCTCTGTCTGTCCGGTTTGGCTTCTGCTTCTGATAATCCTTCAGATGAAACTGAGGATGATTCTCTGGATATCCAAGGTGATCATGAAGATGGTCATCTGTAGAATAAACTCTACTCTTATTCTGCTTAGATGAGTGCTCCTCCCTAACACAATGCAGCTGTGCTGAATCAGGCCTTGCCCTTTGAGATGAGTGTTCCGTCCTAGCACAGCGCAGCTGTGCTGAATCAAGCCCTGCCCTTTGCAATGAGTTCTTGGGGATTACCTCATAGCCCTTTTGATTGAACACACATTTTCTCAGTTCAGCTCCTCTCATGGCTGTTGGAAACCTGGTGCATTCTGGGACTGGTAGTCTTTTATGGCAAAATTCTGTTTTCTCATTTCTACCAGCACTGACAGGTTGCTTGTTCAGAGACACTTCACCTTTTCTATAGACCCCTCCCTGAGCTATGATAAGCTTCCTTATCACATACCCTCCCTGCTTAAGTTATTACGGACTGGTTTAACTGGTGAAACTTCTTTCCTACAGTCCGTAATACCTACGAGAGTGTTATCATTTTGAAGCTCACTTACTTCCTGACTGGCTTCAGGGACATTATTATTTACAGGCCTCTCCTTCCAAGACTTAAGTACATTAATATGGTAGGTTTGGCTACGCCCTCTTGCATTTTCTACCATATAAGACACTGGGCTCACTTGTTTAACAACCTTCCATGGCCCTTTCCACTGTACTTCAAATTTTGGGGCTGTACCTGCTACTTGAACCAAAACCTTTTCACCAATGCTTAATTGGCGGCTTTTGGCCTTCCTATCATACCACCCTTTCTGGCGCACTTGACTTTCCTGCAGGTTCCTCTCAGCAACCTGCGACGTCCTTTTCAGACGTGCTCTCAAGTCACGTAGAAACAGTGGCCCCTCCTGACTTCCTGGTTCAGGATCAATCCATTGTTCCCTCAAAATGTCTAACAAACCCCGTGGAGCCCTACCATACATCAATTCATATGGGGTTACACCTAGGGACACCTGAATTCTTTCCCTGCAGGCATACAAGGCAAAAGGCAATAACATATCCCATTCTTTTACCTCTCCTGCTAACCCCCTTCTCAACATTTGTTTGAGAGTTTGGTTGAATCTCTCCACCAAACCGTTTGATTGTGGATGGTAGGCTGAGGTTTTTACGTGATGAATGCCAAAGGCATCCCAGACCTGGGCCAAATATTTGGATACAAAATTGGACCCTCGGTCAGTCAACACCTCTCTTGGGAATCCCACTTCACAAAACAATTTTACTAGCTCTAAAGCTATTGTTTTTGCAGACACATTCCTCAATGGTATGGCCCAGGGAAACCTTGTTGCCTGATCTACCATAACTAGGATGTATTGGAAACCTCGGGGCGTTTTGACTAATGGGCCTACAATATCCATGGCAATGCGACCAATTGGGTCTGTGATAATTGGCATGGGGATCAATGGCACCACTGGTGGGTGAGCCGCTGTAACTCGCTGACACGCTGGACATGCAGTACAAAACTGGGCAGTTTCTTTGAAAATACCTGGCCAGTAAAAACGCATAAGTATTTGATCCAGCGTTCCTTGCATCCCTTTATGACCTCCAACTGGATGATCATGTGCTAATCTAAGTACTAGCCCTTTGAAAGTTGTGGGTACCACCAATTGTTTATGTATGGTCCCATTCCTGGGGTCCTGACTCTCTCTATATAATATTTCATTATCTAGTCTGAATCTGGGCAATTCCTCCCTGACCTCCTGAGCATACTTAAAAGCTCGGGTGAGAGCTTGATCAGCTCGCTGTTCTTGTGGAAAGTTAGGAAACTTTGCCACCAACTCAGCTGGCACCCAGGGTAAACTTTGACCAGCTAACATCTCAGCCCTACCCTGTGCTCTGCAAAGTCTCTCACGCCGCTTTTGTGCTTTCAACTTTCTTACTTTACCAGATGATGGGGTTATTAAATCATCATGAGAGGGTAAGTCTCCTAATAACTCTGCCTGCTCCCCCTCCTCCTTCTGCTGGCTCTCTATCTTAGCCTGCGAGCGGGTGGATACAAGGCCCCTCTTATTACCCATAGTTTGGCCTTCTGGAAGCTGAACCATCTTTTTAGCTAGGGACTGAGGACTTCCAAAGAAAGGCCCGGGAGCTATTTCCATTATTAAACCTTCTCCCTCCTTCTTTCCTAGCCCGTCCACTAGACCCTGCTTAAATCTTGGCCAGTCCTTTCCTAGAACCACATCAAAGGGTAGCCTAGGCACCACTGCTACCAGGACTTCCTCTTGTTCCCCCAGGCACTTAACCTTTAGCCTATAGGTGAGATGTGATGTTGCAGCACCATGAATGCATCCGATGTGAACTTGGCTTTCAGGGGTTCTAGGCACAAATCCTTCTTGGGCCTCTATTCTCTTCCAAAGCCTTTCTGACATCATACTCTGGTCTGCCCCAGAGTCTAACAAAGCATTTATGGTAATTCCTTGCACATCAACCATCAAAAGAAATCCTTCTTTGGGCTGTTTTAAATCCAGACCCATTAAGCTAGTGTGTGACTGGCATCCCTTCTCTAAATGTCCCCAGCTTCCACACTTGAAACATTTCTTTTCACTTCCCTGTGTCATCTGGTTTGGCACAGTACATTTATTTTCAGAAATATTTTTAACTATTTTCTTTTCTGATACAGCACAACTTGCCTCAGCACCTATCTTCAGACGGCCACCCATTCTATGGCAAGCCTGCGTGGCTCCCTAGAATCTCTCTGCTAGCATGGTTGCCTCTCCAAAATTTTGGCAATTTTGCTGTATAAGGAAAGTGTGCAAATCTTTAGGCACCCCAGACATGAATTGCTCAAGCATTATAATGTCTAATAACATTTCTATCGTCTTTTGCTCAGGCTCCAACCATTTTACAGCTAAACCTCTGATTCTCTGACTCAGAGCCCTGGGTGTTTCACCCACTTTCAATGTAGTAGCTCTAAACATTCGCCTATACTCTGAAATAGACAACCCTAGGCGATCCCTAATAGCAGCCTTTACATCCTTATAAATCAAAGCCTGGGCTGCTGGCATTGCTCTATACGCTGCAAGCGCCTCTCCAGTTAATGAGGCTGCCAGCCTTACTGCCCACTGGGTCTCTGCCATGCTAATGCTTGTGCCACTCTTTCAAAAGACTCTAGAAAATCATCAACATTATCATCTGGAGTTAGCTTCCCAAAACTAAATGCCCCAATCCCTTGATTGAGTCCCACACTGTCCACATGTGGTGTACCAGTATTTACTGCTGGTCTTGCATCTGTTCCACTTTGGTTCTTCAGCTCAACTAGGGCTTGCACCAGATCAAGCACTGGCCTCTGCTGGTCCATTAAGGCTCTCATAGCAGTGTCCTGAGCCTGCTGTGCTAGCTCCTGCTGCCTGCTGAACTGGGCTGCCATCCACTGAGCTAGTTCCTTTGAATCCATCTTGAACCCTGTAAGAAAATACAAAGAAAAAAACACAGTGCACCACCTTCCAAACAGGTGTTTTTTTCTACACTTTTTTTTTTTTCAATTACCCTGTGCTTACTCCCATCCACCACTAGACATGCCCAGGTACTTATTACCTTGTCTCAGTGATGAATCCAGCTCTGCACAGGGTCTTTTCCTCCTGGGACAGCTTCCTGGAACAACCCCTTTTCCTCCAAAGTGTAGTTGAGGGAAAATCTTTTTTTCCAGCTTTAAACTTGAACTTTAGTAGTAATCCTCAGCAAGTAAATCCCCTTTTGTGCAAAAGCAATCCGAAAAACTACACCATTTGTCAGACGGCTGCCTGGGTGAGAATCTTCACACTCTTGGCAAGTGCATATTTCTATATGATTTGCAAGGTATTGTGGACAATGTAGTTCATTCACACCAGACACAGCTGCTGACAATAATTAAGTTGTGCTCTTGGGTAAAGCCAATAAGATATTTATTTATGGGGTTATTTCTCCCAACACAGATATGCTTGGTAGCACATAAATTAGGTTACTTGCTTTCAGTGTTAACTTGGAAAAACAAAGTCAAAATCAGGAAACAACAAATGAAAAGCCACAAAGCAAGAAACAAACTGTTCTTTTCAGGTTAACTTCTGATTATTGCCCACATAGATACAGAAGTGATTCTCTCCTAGCTCACAAGCAATTAGGTAAGGCTTAATTGCTAGCAGTTATCCAGCTGAAACCCCTTAGCTGGCTTGCCTTCCACTGTGTGGGTCAAATCCTGCTTCAGGAGCTTTTCTGAGTAGATTAAAGAACAAATTTGTATTTCTTTGTGATGGTTGCTGTACTTTATAACAGAAAGTTACCAACGGAGTTTAGATAGAGAGCAGTCCATATAAACAGGATCCTCATCTGCTATTATTCCCCCTTGTTCAACAAGCATGGGTTCAATATCATGGATTGGCACAGATGAATCTCTCAATGGAGCATTTTCAGGAGAATACTTGTTTCCCTGCTGTCTTTCAAGGTTATAGCTAGGGCATAGATCAGTGTTCATACCTGAGCTTCCATTGCTGCTAGAGTTCCTCTCTATATAGCCTGGCCAGTATGTAGTCCAGTTCTTATGTCCAGCCTTCCAATCCAGATCCCTGGACACTGGATCTCTCTTCACATACCTTCTGGCACAGGTCTTAGGGTCCCTTCCACATGCAGCCGTCTCCCTCACAGGTAGCCTCTGGCGATTCCTAGCTCTGCAGCACCATTCCTCTGGCTTTCCCCAGTCCAATGGTGTATGCTGGCCCTTGGAATACCTCCCAGTATACGTACTGCTTTGGACTCTTCTAGACCTCTCAAAGGCTTTTCTCTTCCTTCTTCCAAAGGGTCTCCTTGCCTCTCTGTCTGTCCGGTTTGGCTTCTGCTTCTGATAATCCTTCAGATGAAACTGAGGATAATTCTCTGGATATCCAAGGTGATCATGAAGATGGTCATCTGTAGAATAAACTCTACTCTTATTCTGCTTAGATGAGTGCTCCTCCCTAACACAATGCAGCTGTGCTGAATCAGGCCTTGCCCTTTGAGATGAGTGTTCCATCCTAGCACAGTGCAGCTGTGCTGAATCAAGCCCTGCCCTTTGCAATGAGTGCTTGGGGATTACCTCATAGCCCTTTTGATTGAACACACGTTTTCTCAGTTCAGCTCCTCTCATGGCTGTTGGAAACCTGGTGCATTCTGGGACTGGTAGTCTTTTATGGCAAAATTCTGTTTTCTCATTTCTACCAGCACTGACAGTTTGCTTGTTCAGAGACACTTCACCTTTTCTATAGCCCGTTCCTGATCTATGATAAGCTTCCTTATCACAGCGTGCATTGATCAGGATGCACATCAGTGGGGGGAGGATCAGATCTGTGTGTTGCATGAGGGTGGCGGTTCCTGGGCTGATATGTGTGAGTCTACATTTTCGGTGAGCTTGATGTGGGTGGGGGTAGTGCAAGGAGTTGGAACTGAGATGTGTTATGTGTGAGTGGATTATTGGTATGTGGTTTGCTATATTCTGTTTCATTTCAAGGGCATGTGATAGGAGGGCAGAGATTAGGTTGAGAGTTAGGATGTGGGTCCATAGAGTTGTGGGTTTTTGTGGATCTCCATACTGGAAGGTTTGGGTGGGCAACCGGCATAGGAGATGAGGTGGATTGGCTTTTCAATGTGGGGTTAGTGTCTGGTGCATTCCTGCAGTGTCTAATACTGTGAGACAAGATTGATACAGATTGATGGGTACAATGTAGCAATGTAAAATGTGTGCATTTAGCAAGTTTGTTGCAATTTCTTGTAACAATATTGTAGCAGTATTGTTGCAGTTCTAAACATTGGTAATAGCTTTGGTAGTATTTTTGTAATGGTTACAGTGCTAGGTAGAAAATGATGTTTGTTCTTCATTCTAGCTAAGCGTGGTATAGTGGTGCAATATCAAGGATGCTATTATGAGTATAATTTCATATCTAGAATACTATAATATTGACAGAGTTTTTATGTAGTAATTACATATTACAGATTAGAGTAGCATACCTTTCTTGTGGTTGTAGTTAGGTTCTTGGCTTTGTAGTTCCCCACCTAAGGGCCACGCAGATTCCAAGAAAATAGTCATGGCCAAAATTAATTGGAAACCATCATTTTAAGACATAACCAAAACACTCCGATCTTGTTTCTGAATGTCAAGTTCTTTAAGAAGACTATTAAAAAAAATGAGGATAAAGGAGAACCTTGTAGTACTCCACATGCTGGGGATATTTCCCCATTAAAGAATATCTTATTAACCCTTTGTGGTAAAAAAACAAACAAACAAACATTAAACCATTTCAGTATTAAACCTAAACTTGCCAAATTATTCAATAATATAGAATTATTGACAAAGTCAAATGCAACTACTATAAGTCTAGCTGCAGAACCAGGCTATTTAATCTTCTATCAAGCCACATCTATAGTTGTGCTAGCATGGCCACCAATATTGTCTTGGTTCTATATGATTTTCTATTGCCAGATTGAGATTCAAGGAAAACATTATGAGGGTCATTCTGACCCGCAGGGATATATGTCCAGGGCAGATGTATAAGTCTCACTAAACATCGGGCTTGTAGTCCCACCTAAAAGATCCCCACACATACTGCTGAGATGTGCGGGGCGCTCTGGACGGGGGTGGGTCGGAGAAGAAGCAAGGGCAAGGAATAGGCAGGACCTTGACCCCGGACGTACAGAGCAGATTCCAGTGTCGGCCCTATACATCCGGGGTTGGCCATCTTCATGGGGAACTTATTCCACCTCGGAGGTGGAATAAGTTCCCCTGAGGTTTGTGGTGACCAATAGAGAAGGTGAGCAGTGGTATGGTGTTCCCCGCAGCCCGATCCCGGCCCCGGAAGGCCCGATCAGGGGTCGGGTGGCATGAAACAGGTAATTTAATGCAGTGCCAGCGATTGGGACCCCAGCATGGATCCATGGTGCCATGGCAACAGGACACCACGGCACCGCGGCTCCATGCAGGAGCCAGGTCGGGCAGAGCTCTGGACATCCGGGTTGCCTGAATCGGGGCAAGTTCTGGATGTCCAGGCCCTATGCCGCAATCCTGCTCCCACGGGGCCTTCTAGCCCCCAGGGAGCAGAATCAGGTGCATCTCCAGGCCATCCAGATTTCTGGATATCCCGACGGCTCAGATGTGCACCTACGGAATTGGCCTCCATGAGCCCTGATATAATTCTGCAGCAATTCGGCCACTGCTGCTTTCAATAATTTCAAGAACACTAAATATTGAATCCTTACAATAGGGTATGTCAATTTTAGGAGTAGATTTTTATTTTTTCAAACTTTACAAACTACTAGTAACCAAATTATGCAGTTTTGCATGCTGAGTCTGCTTAAAGTGAGTATTACCTACATCGAATCACAGTTGAAATATGTGGAAATTAAGTAATATTTATTTGAACGTACAAATAGTCTGAACAACACCTGTAGCCATATAATTGTCTTTAAAATGTCATTTATGCAGTTAATTTAATATCATTTAACAAAGTCCAGCAAAGAAGCCTTATCTTGTTTGCTTCTGTTTCAGCTCATGAGCTCCCTGCTGACCATCTATTCCCTAATATAATGTTCACTCCTCTCCTGATTGTACACATGACCACCAGCTTCAGTTGCCATTTTTACACACCTTTCTATGGACTGAGTGTGTGATGGCCAGTATGGAACCACCATGGGTTTACTCAGAAATGCCTTGATCTTTGCTGTTGTCATGGTACAGGTAAGAGGAGGCTCCGGAGCTCCAGTCAAGTAATTGTGTGAGTGTAGTTGCCTCAGTGTTGATGGATGGTGTTTTCCTGGTTCTCACACTGCTGTCTCTAAGCTGAGTCTTCTCATCTCTTTCACCTTTGATCTTCACTGTCTTCTCCACTGCATCTCCTCTCTCCTGTTCCTCTTCACTGCACAACAGAGCTTGCATAGAAGGTCAGCTCGCTGTAACCATACCAAGCGGACCTTCTCACTGCAGGCATGATTATCTTCCTTACCTCTTCATGCTGTTCATTCACAGTTGCAGCTGGAAAAGGAGATGCCTGGGACCTTGTGTCCAATTGCTATTTATTTTTATATTGATTCAGTTCACCATGTAAACCCCAACACAGAACTCTACAATCATTCTTAAGTTTTTCAGATTCTTTCCTTTCAAATTATGCTTGGAAATCCATATTCCCATGAACCTTAGAGCTGTTGTAAGCCATCTGCTTTGTGACACATGTCCTATTTCCAACAGTAATTTTTTTCTTTTTGGTTAATTTCTATACAGGTAGGTAAATAACATATTACACAAAATTCAAAGCTAGTTGCTGATTTGCCACATGAAATTGTACCATTTTTCACTAGTGCTTTTTAAAATTATGACATCTCCAAAATTGATACACCCTATCCTTACGGGAACAACAATCCCACAATTGACAAAACTAAATCCTGCATATAAGAGATCTCACTCAAAATAATATTTTTTGTTGGACTATTTCGTTCCAAGCTGTTATTTATCAGCTGCTCCTAGCACATTAGTGATCAAAGTGAATTTAAAAATGGGGAGAAACCCATTCAATATATGCTTCCATTCAACGGAATATCCTTAAAGCTAAACACGACAGTCGTGTTTCAAATAGTCTTAACTTAGTTCTGCATCAGGGCGCATGGACATAGTACTCTTGTTTGGAAGATGCTACATCAGACTGGAAGGACATTAGCAAGAATTTGAAATGTATGAAGTCAGTGTAGGCATGGGATTTTAGCCAAAGGTGCTCTGCAGAGTGGGTGCAGAAATGTAGGTAGCAGATTTTGGAGGTCAGTCAAGGCTGAGGTATAGTACACCTCAAAGAACATGGAATGGGAGGAGTGACAGCATCCAAGCAGAGACTGCCTCATCGGCAGAAGACAAAGTGAATGAGAGAAGAGATGAGACAATAGTGGAAAGAACTGAAAGGTCTGTAGCCGGAAGATTCCTAAATGTGTTGATAGAGATTGAATGAGATTGTGGCAGGGACAGTTAAGAGTGAAAGTTAGCAGATGATGGTTGGATAGGTGAAGAATTACAGCCATTTAAAACCATGCATTTGCAACAGACCTGGTGATAATAGCGAATATACAGATCTACAAATAAACACATGGGTATGCTGTCAGCATTCCCCTATACAGTTGTGGTCAACATTATTGGCAACCTTGCATTTTAGGTATGCTGTGTACAATATCTTGAGAAATAATTAGAAATATTCCAACTGTATGTCATCATAATATTTTAATAGTATGTTCAAAGGTTTACAACAACAAAAAAGATGTCTGTGCAACTTAGATGTAGTAATTTCTGAGAAAAAAACAAAATATGACCTGGACAGAATTAATGTCTTCTTTCACTAATATTTGTTTGCACAACCCTTGTCAGTGATGACAAACTTCAAACATTTCTTTTGGTCATCTATAAGTTTTGCATATCTGTCTGCTGGTAGTTTCTCCCACTCTTCAACTGCGATTTGTTTGAGCTCATTAATGTTTCCAGGATTCCTTTTACCAATGGCAGATTTCAGCTCTTTCCAAAGGTTCTTGATTGGATTGAGATCAGGCATGGATCAACTATCAATAAAGAAACAACAAGCAATCAAGAAAACAGACAACACATTGTTTTTGCGAGAATGGCTATGAAAGACCTAGACAAGATTCTCAAGAGCAGAGATGTCTCTGTCCGTATAAAGATTTGACTCATTCAAGCCATGTTAATTTCAATAACGTCATATGGATGTGAAAGTTGGACAGTGAAAAAGATTGACTGGAAGAAAATTAATGCTTTTGAATTATGGTGCTGGTGACGAATACTGTGTATACCATGGGCTGCCCGAAGAACAAGCCAGTCAGTACTAGAAGAGATCAAACCTAAGCTTTCTTTAGAAGCTCTGATGAGAAGACTTCAACTTTCATGCTTTGGACAAAGATTGGAGAAAGACATAATGCTTGGGAAGATAGGTCACTGTAAAAAAGGAAGGCCTGCAGTGAGATAGATTTATGCACCATGTGAAGGGAGATCATTAGAGAAAGATATCATGCTTGGCAAGGTGGAAGGTCAGCACAAAAGAGGAAGGCCAGCTATAGTACCATACTGTCAACAATGAGATGCCTGACTGAACACCAAACACAGTTTAGGATAACTATCCAGACAGTTGTTATGAGTGGACACCTACTCGACAGCACTTAACAACAACAACAACAACCATTCTTTTGTACTTTTGGATGTATTTTTTAGGTCATTGTCCTGCTGGAGGAACCATGACCATCAACCCAGACCTGGCTTTCTGACAATAGGTAGCACATTTCACTCCAAAGTACCTTGGTAGTCCTCTGACTTCATGATTCCTTTAATATGCTTCAGACCTCCAATTCCTGAGGCAGCAAAACAGACACACAACACTATGGAACCTCCACCATATTTAATGTAGGAAGGGTATATTCTTCCATATCAGCTTTATTTCTTTGCCTGTAAATGTATCACTGGCCTGCATTGTTAAAAAGCTCAAGTTTGGTTTCATCTGTCCAAGGAACATTTTCCCAGGAGGATTGTGCTTTCTCAAGGTGGGTTTGGGCAAAGATCAGGTGTGAATTCTTATGTCAGTCTTTGAGCAGTGGGGTCCTCCTTGGCCTTTGCCTATGATTGTCCTTCTTTGTTAGGTGCATGATATATGGTGCGGGTTGAAACCACCACTCCAGATTGCTCCAGGTCGCCTTAAGCTCTTTGGATGTTGTACATGGTGCTTTTCCAACAGTTTGCACTAACCTTCAAAGACTTCTTGCATTAAGTTTCCTCTTCTCACCACATTCTGGGAGGTTCCTGACAGTTTCATGATCAGAAAATCTCTTAATAAAATTGTGACCTGTAGACACAGGAATCCCAAGGAGATAGCCTTGTGTCCCTTTGAAGTTTGATGTTTAGTGATAATGGCTTTTATGATGGTCTCAGGCATCTCTCTTGTCTTCACCATTATGAAAATGGAACAGGGAGTGAATGTGGCCATTTAAACATTACAGCCATCATTCATTGGTTGATTCAAGTCATGTGAGTACTGACAGTGGATCACAGGTGCATCTAATTTTACTGCAATGGGAATGTGGTTCTTCTGTTGAGGCTGATTTGAAAAAGGGTGCTAATAATCATGTCCTGTGAATGTCCCAGTTTTTTATACTGTTTCCCTTTTTAATTGGTCTTGTTTTATTTGATTCTTTTATATGACAAATATTTGTGCATATATAGTCCAAAGCCATTTCACTGGCCACTTTTCTTTTTAGGAGATATTGGATATTAAGGGGTTGAACTGCAAGGGTGCCAATAATGTTGACCACAATTGTATGCTGTGTCAGGGAGGTGTATGCTACATCTGGGAGTTGATTTATTCTATCAATGGCAACCAACTTTGAGCACCAATGATATAATAAAACAGCTCTCTGATATAGCATATATCTCCCTGACACAGCATATAGTGAAACTGTGTCGTAGCTTGAATATGGGAAGGTGAATCATTATAAGGGAAATAAATATTAGTTTTCTGGGGGAAGTATCCGTAGGGGTGTGTTTAGTGGTTATGTTGAAGACTTGAAGTCATGTTTATGTTTATGTTTATTTCAGCATTTGATATACTGCCCCCCATTACATCAGGGTGGTTTACAATGTGACAAAAAGCAAAAAGGAAAAGGAAAGAAAAAGAACTACAATTCATAAATAGGATAGAGGGAGACAAGCAACAATCATTCTGATACACATACTAAGGGGAGGAAGATCTGGGGGCTGGTCAGAGAATCAGGGGGGACGGCTAAAAGCAGAGGCAAAGAGGTGAGTTTTCAGGAGGGAGCGGAATTTAGGGTGAGACTCCTCTAGACGCAGGGAGGGAATTCCAAAGGGATGGGCCAAGGTAGAAAAAGGCAGATTGTCTGGTCGATTGTAGATGAGCCTGGGTCGGAGAGGGTAGATGAAGGCGGTTAACATGCACCGAACGGAGGCTAATGGAGGGAGTATGAAAAACCAATAAGTCAGCTAAAACTGGGGACTACGTGAATAAATAGCACGGTGTACCAACATGAGAACTTTGAATCTAATCCGAAAATCCAAGGGAAGCCAGTGGAGCTGATAAAGGATAGGGGTAATATGATCCCGAGAAGACGCGTGAAAAATAAGACAGGCTGCAGTGTTTTAAATCAGTTGTAATCAGTGATGCTGGTACTTGGGGACACCAGTGAGGATGAGGTTACAGAAATCCAATATGGAAATAACCAGAGAAAGCAAAAGTGTAGTGAGAGCCTGTGGAGAGAGAAACGGTCTAATAGCATGTACCCGCCGAAGGTAGAAGAAAGAGCACCGTGATACAAGGGAAATATGATTATGAAAGGACAGGTCAGACAGGAGGACACCCAGATAGCGTAGTTTGGGAATGAGACCAATCGGGACACCCGCGAAAGAAGGAACTAAAGAAGGGTAGGGGGAACTATGTGGGAACCAGACAGCAGCTGTCTTAGTGACATTAAGAACAAGACAGTTGGATGAGAGCCATGAAGAAATCAGTGTCAAACATGAATCAAGGAGGGAGATATCTGGACAAACAGAAGAGGTGTGGTGTAAAAGAAAGATATCGTCCGCATAGTAGTAGGCTGATATGCCGGACTGCTGTACCATAAGGGCTAGTGGTGCCAAGAAAACATTGAAAAGTAGGGGTGATAAAATGGAACCCTGTGGCACCCCACACAGCAGAGGGTAAGAGACTGAAGTAGAATCAGAGGAACCAGAGGTAACTGTGAAAGTCCTAGAGTGTAGGAAAGAATGGAGCCAATGGCAGACAGTGCCCCGAAGACCCGCATCCCATAATCTAGAATGTAAAAGTGAGTGGTCCACCAAATCAAATGCTGCAGATAAGTCAAGAGATACCGCTACTGAAATATCACCCCGGTCGTGAGAAGAGTGTATTTCATTCAGAATGGCAGATATAATGGACTCCATGCTGTGTCCTGATCGAAATCCAGATTGATGGGGGTGCAGAAAATGAGTTGAATCAAGGTGATGGGAGAGTTGAGAGAAGACAGCTTTTTCCAGAAGTTCTGATGAAAAAGATACATTTGAAACAGGGCGATAATGTGCTGGTAACAGAGGGTCCAGAGAAAGATTCTTCAATAGAGCGCGGACCAGAGCATGTTTCCACGGATGGGGGAAGATACCGGTACTGAGGCTGGAATTAATTATAGTGAGCAATGGGGGGAACCATCCAAGGGAAGGTTCAGACAGCCAAGCGGATGGCATAGGGTCCAGTGGAGACTGAGTCTTATGAGTAATGGATATTAATTTGAGAAGCTCAGCTGAGGTGAGAGGATGAAAGTTAGTCCAGGAATGGGAGAAAAGAGAGACCGAGGGAGGAGAGATCGGGGGAGGGGAAGCCAGTGGTTGAGGACAGAAAGGAAGAGAGGCACGGAGATCCTGCATCTTCGAGAAGAAAAAGGAAGCAAGCTATGATGAATCTGGAATCAATGAGGAGGCAGAAGTCATAGAAGCGGAGTTTGATTGTATATTGGAAAGAGACTGGAGGGTGGAGAACAATTGACACAACCTATTTGGTGCAGATGGTATAGCGTCAGAGTAAAAAGTGTGCTTTGCCTGATGAATACTAGTGCGATATTGCTGATGACAGACCTTGAAATGTTGATACACGACCGGTAACCGGCCCTTCCTCCAAAGGGGCAGATGGGAACACTGTAGTCAGAGGCCAGTATGGAACCAGGGCCACCAGTTGTTAGGACGGCACTGGCACAGTTGTAATGGGGCAACTAGATCCAATGCATTAGAAAGTTCAGAGTTCCAAAAGGAGACCTGTGATGTGGGAGAGCGGGATGAGAAATCAGAGGGGAAAAGAGAGTGTGAAGAGGGGAACCTGGCTAAGGTCACGGGAGAGATACGACGAAACAACTGTGCGGGTAATGAGGAAACCGTGGACTGTGATGAAGAGGAGCCTGACCTAAACTGAACATAATGTAGAGAAAAAAGACAGACAGGAATGATCAGACCAGGGAATGGACTTGTGTGAAAGAGAGAAGGGCTGAGCCAAGGAAGCAGAGGGAGTGATGATCAAATCTAAAGTGTGGCCTGCTGCGTGGGTGGGAAATGTAACATGCTGAGTCGGAGAAAGGTCATGTTGGAGTGAAGTGAATAGTGAGGCCTTGGAAGAGGTCGGTGAATCCAGATGAATATTAAAATCACCCAAGAGCACAAGGTCAGGATATAGAACAGACAAGTCCGAAATAGAAGACAGCAGAGAATCCCAGATAGCGGGACTGAGAGAGGGAGGGGCATAGACAACCAGAAAATGGGTCATTGGAGAGGAACCCAAAGATAGAAGCAAAGCTTCCAGATACCGGAGAGAAGGGGAGAAAACCTGAGACAGTGGGAGCGAGGCACGGTAAATAGTGGCTACCCCGCCCCCCATTCTACCCACCCGTGGGACTGAAATGGCAGAGAAGTCTGGGGGTAAACAATGAGCCAAAAGTGGCTCTTCCCCCTCTTTAAGCCATGTCTCAAGTAGAAAAAGAACATCTAAAGAGCCATGTTCAATGATGTGATGGACTAAAGTAGTTTTGGCCCGAAGAGAGCGGCAGTTGAGCAAACATATTTGCAGCGTGTCCACCGAAGGAGGAGAGGGTGGTGGCTTATCGATGAATGAAGGGACTCAAACCAGTAGGTTCGCGTAGGAGTACTGCACAGGGTCATGGATCCAGGATAAGGAAGACAATGAAGGGGCCCAGCGACCCCAAAGCACTGGTATAGTTGACATAAATAAAGATAGCCAAAAGCAGATAGACCACAGATATCGCATGAAGAAACAGAAGCTAGCCAAAGAGGCAGAAAGGTACCTACCCAAGGGTCTGCTGAGAGGCAGATTGGTCTGCAAAGGAGAGCCGGGTCGGACTGTATCAGGGAGTCTACCACAGGCAAGAGCATTCAGTGCTATCTATATATAGATAAATGCTTAAAAATAATTGAAAAAACATATAAAACTGGAAGGTTTTTTTTATGACCAGTGATACAACAGCTTAAGTGTGGCCGATAAGAATCTCTGAGGTCTTTTTCCTTCCCTGTATAGTTGAATTGAAGATTCATTTTGGAAGATAATCTGATTTTATAATATCCTAAAAGTAAGCCAGTTCCTTGCTACTTATACCCAGGGATAAGCAATGGTTTTTTTTTCTCAGTCTACCTTAACAATGGTTTATGGAATCTTCCTTCAGAAATTTATCCAAACCTTTTTTGAAACACAACTACACCACCTGTGTTTACCACATCCTTCAGCAATGAGTTCGAAAGAGTAATTATACATAGAGAGAAAAAGAAATGTTCTCCTATCTGTTTTAAATGTGCGACTTTTTAGCTTCATGGCGTGTCTCCCAATCATTTTGTTTTTTGAAAGAGTAAACAATCGATTCATGTTTACCTGTTCTCCTCCACTTAGGATTTTATAGACCTCTATTACATCTCCTTTCAGCTGAACAACCCTAACCTCTTTATCCTTTCCTCATAGGAATTCCTTTTATCATTTTGGTTGCCCTTCTCTGTACGTTTTCTAATGCACCATATCTTTTTTGAGATGCAGAGAATTGTTTTATTCTCTATTGCTTTCCTAATGACGCCTAACATTCTGTTTTCTTTTTTGGCTCTATTATCTATAATCACACCTAGATAGTTTATTAGGTGCCTATTTCTAATGTAGAACACAGCATTGTGTATCTGTAGTTTTGGCTATTCTTCACTACCTGCAGTACTTTGCACTTGTCCGCATTAAATGTCATCTGCCATTTGGATGGCCAGTTTCCTAGTCTTGCAAGGGCCTCCCGTAATTTCTCACAATCTGCATGTGATTTAACAACTTTGAATAATTTGATGTCATTTACAAATTGGTCTCCTTGCTTGTTGAGTTCCATTCCAGCTCATTTATAAATATATTAAAAAGTAGCAACCCTAGTACAGATCCCTGGAGCATTCACTATTCATCCTCCTCCATTAAGAAAACGAACAATTTATCCCTATTCTCTACTCTCTGTTTTCTATCTCTCATCTAATTTCCAATCCATAATAGGACACTCCTTCTTATGCCATGACTTTTTAATTTCCTCAGGAATCTCTCATGTGGGTCTTTGTCAAATGTTCTCTGAAAGTCTTATATCAACTGGCTCACCTGTATCCACATGTTTATTCATGCCTTCAAAAAAATGTGGCAGATTGGTGAGGCAAGACTTACTTTGGCTAAATCCATGCTGACTTTCTCCCATTAAACCATGTCTGTCCATGGGTTCAGTAATTTTGTTCTTTACAATGGTTTCCACCATTTTGCCTGGCACTGATATTAGGCTCACTGGGCTGTAATTTTCTGGATTCTTCCTGGAACTCTTTTTAAAAATTGGCAGTACATTAGCCACATTCCAGTCTTCTGGTACTGTATATGATTTTTTAAAAAATATTTATTATTTATTAAGTGCACACAAAACACATTTACAAAGCGCAGATAACAATCTCTAGAAAACTACCAAGGAGTGACATACATAGAAGTTAAACAAAATAAGGTTCTCAGCCAGATTTATTCTTATTCCCTTCCCCACCCAAACCCCTACTTTATCCACTCCCAAACATCCCATCCCTCATGGAACCCGATTCAGGAAAGGGTACTGGCAGGACAGGCCCTTTTGGACACAATTCTGCACCGCAGGAACCAGACATTCCTGTGGCATGTAGGATCGGGTCTGGAGACAGCCCGGCTTGCCCCTTCCACTGCTGCGGGGAAGTTGTCCGGTCACCACAGCCGCCCCTGTCACCGTCTGGTTTCCCCACTGGCCCTTGGTGGGCCCGCCGGGGCTTGGATCAGGCAGCAGGGCAGTGCCTATTGTGTGTCCAGTGCATTGGCGGGGTGCCAGGTGGGGCACATGGGGGACCAGTGCTTATTTAACCTCCAAGGTGGAATAAGCAATGTGCCCCCCTGGTGCCCCCTGGATGTACAGGGCCATGACCGGAATCAGCACTACATGTGCTGCCCCCATCTCCATCTCCCCACACAGAAGACTCTGTGTGTGCAGGGAGACTGACTTGGAATTCGGGCAGGATGGCTGGCGTGGTTGCATGCCCCACCAGGACATACAACTCCCCTAGTCTCCTTCCTAAATTGGGGCCTAAGTCTGCAATCTGAAAATAAAAAAAATAAAAAATCCCTGCCTGTTGCTCTTCCACCCACTCATCTGCAGACTACCCCTCCATTCCCACCCTGATTCTCCCCATCATTCATGCAATCAGAACCATTCTTCATACTTCCCCCAGATATCTTTGAACTTCTCCTTCCCTGCTTTCAAAGTTATCAATTGACACAACAGGTAATAACTTCCCAGTTACATCTGAATCCCCCTTATACTGGGCAGACACACTGCTTTCCAATTACTTGCAATCTCATACTTCATAGCAGCTATACCATGACAAAGGAATCCCCACCACCTCTTAGCCTCCTCCAGAGGTCTATAAGTTAACAGAAACAACTTATGATGTTGTGACAATGTTCCTTCAATTATTACCTCTTCCAAAAACCTTATCCCCACTCCCAATATTCCCTCACCCTTGGACATGTCCCACCATACATGATAATAGTCACACTCGGCCCCACAGTTGCATCAGCAATTTGACGGCACAGAAGGAAACATGTGATGTAACTGCACCGGAGTCAAATGCCAGCAAAACAAGAGTTTGAACTGCATCTCCACTAGGCAGGATAAGATAGACAATTTGGAAATATTCCCAAAAATGTGCATCCAGTCCTGTTCCTGCAAAGTAATTCCCAAATCCCACTCGTATTGCTCTATATGCCTCGGTACCACACTCTACTCATCTGCCAAAGCATGATATATCCACAATATCAGACCCCTGCTTCCCCATCTTCCTTGACATATACGCTGTGACACAGTAGCTCCTCAGGAACAGATGGATACAAGTGAGCAGCCGGTGGTAGAAGCCGGTACTGCAGGAGAAAGCAGGGATTTCTCTGCAGAAAGAAAAAAACACAGTTTCAATCAGGCAAAACAGCTCACCTCGAGGGAGGAGAGTAGGAAGGCTTGTGATTGGGCACGCCCCAAGGGGAGGCGGGCAGTGCAGGCTAGAAGCACCTGGTTAAATACACAGGAACCAGGAAGTGAAAGAGAGATCCACGGGCCGATGCAGACGGAGATCCAAAGGCAGATCCAAGGAGAGATTCAGAGAGAGAAGACAAGAGAGCAACGGAGGTTTCCTTGCTGTGATAGCTTCCCTAACAGCCTGCAGCTGGAGGATAGCTTGGAGCAGCATTCAGATGAGGAAAGAGACTGCTGGAGGCAGGGCTCTTCTAGAACGCTGAGAAACCCAAGGCTACAGGACCAGGCAGAGTCGGGGAACAAAGGCAGAAGGATAAAGAATCCTCCCAGAGAGAAGCTCCTGTATAAGGTACCCAGAGAAAGAGGAGTTTATGCTCTAAAGCCAGAAAGTCTATGTTCTGCTTTTAAAAGCAAAGCCAGTCAATATGGTGGCAGCTGTTGTCAGAAAAGAGAAGCTTTGAATGACAATAATTATTCTTTTAAACTAGCTGAGTCACCTAGCCAGGACAGGGCTGATATAAATGCTTTTAAATATTCTCCTAGCACTGCTAACTTTGAATGCACAGCACCCACGTGTAGGGAAAGGTGGGGAGCTAATGAAAGCCCAGCACATGTCTGTTTTCCAAATGCAAACAAACCTGAGAAGCAGCCTGAGATAGATAGGCTCAATCAATACCTATTCACCGAGGGGACAGGAAGACAGCTCAATGAAGAAAAGTTTCATGCTGAATCACTTCTTAAAGAGTTCCGGAATTATTTAGAACAGAAGAAGAGTTTTAATCACAGTGTTCCAGTTACTGACTGTAAGGAAGAAAACTCTGTTCATAATTCTATGTTTTCCCCTGCTGATGATGATGAGATGATGATGGACTGTTCTACCTGTTTAATTGATAGAGGCAATTAAACAGAGAGAGGAATTTGTGCTGGTATAGGAAGTAATATAACTGTGACACGTAACTTTGACCGACACAAGAAAGCTTGTGGAGGGAAACTGAATTAGAGCACTACTAGTGATTGATAGAACCTGAGCTTTATTAGTAAAGGACTTTTCTGTTATCAGCCTGTATGTTAAAAGCACATGAAATGAATGTGAAGAAATACAGCATTTAAAGCCAGTCAGGCAAAGTTTCAGTTAATCCTGTTTATTTTGTTTAAAACTTCTGCACCGTCTGTAATCTTCTTTTGAACTGCACAATGGCAATATGAGCCACATGAAAAAAATAAACCTCATGTAAATAAATAACTCTTGCCAGCCTTACTGCTCGAAGCATAACACAACTACAACTAACTGCCTCAAGGGCATCATAAGGCAACCCCTCCTTAATCCTCAAGGTTAAGGGGCGGGCGGTGTCATAACGCTCAAAATACGTCTTATCCCCACCCATACGCTCCTTCATTCCTGGAGAGCTAACATAATTCCTAATCTGAACATAAGCCTAAAAATCCTCAGTCTAGTTCATATTGCTCCTGGAGTGACTGGAAGGACCTCAAAAACCCCTCATCATACAGGTGCCCCAGAATCTGGAGATCATATTCCTCCCTTTCACCTTGCCTCCCTGGTTCAAATCCTGTATTTAAAATGATATGGGATAAGAGGGAGACTTTCTAACCCTCCAACAATTTATTCCCACATCTTTCCTATACTTAATAAAGGGATTCTCAGTCTGACTTGTCGCACCTTTACTATGTCGCATCCACACCAAAGATGATAATGGCATGTCCCCTACAATAACTTGCTCCAGTTGCACCCATTGCTTAAGCTCTCCCTGGTTCCAAGCCTATAAAACCTTCAGTTGTGCTGCCCAGTAATAATTCCAAAAATTGAGCACTCCCAAGCCTCTCCTAATTTTTCAGTAGTACAAGGCTTATCTACTCACCCGAGGTAGTATACACTGCCAAATGAATTCAGAAAGCTTTTTTTTGTAATAGCTTCAGATATGTGTCAGAGACCCTCACCAACAAGATTTGAAATAGATAAATGAGACAAGGAAATCATCTTAATGCTCACAATCCGTCCCAACCAGGACAAATGTAATTTCCCTCAATTATTAAAATCTCTTACAATCCCTTCCACAATAACCCATAATTCAAGTCAAATAGCTTCTCCCAGTTAGCACTGAGCTGAACCCCAAATAACAGATGCAACCCTTAGCCCACCCAAAGGGAAACTTTTCTCGTAGCCGAGCCTCCAGATTAGAAAGCACCACTACCTTATGTAGGTTTGATTTTTAATAGTTTACCCGGAAACCGGCCAAGCAAACATATTCATTCAACTCCCAACTCAAAATCAGAAGCAAAATCTGCAGACGGCCTGCTATAAACATAACATTGTCTGCAAATAAGGAATTTTTATGTCCTGTATCCCCTATCTGAAATCCCTGGATATCTTTGCTCCCCTTTACGCGTGCTGCCAAAGGCTCTATAGCTAGTGTGAACAAAAGAAGGGAGAGTGGGCATCTCTGAGTCCCCCTCACCAAAGAAAAGAAAGCAGAATACCCACATTAATACAGTATAGATGCATGCCTTAGGGTTCACATAAAGAGCGTTAACCCAAGCATAAATATTGCTCCCAAAACTCATTTTCTCAAGCGACCTAAACATAAAATGCCAATCAACCCGATTGAACGCCTTTTCTGTGTTTATTGAGAGAAGAAGAAATGGTTCATCTCATCTTTTTGCTAGATCAATGATATTCAACAACCAGCAAACATTGTTTAAAGTCTGTCCAGAATAAAGCCTGATTGATCTGTATGAACGAGCCTGCTAATGATCAACATAAGCCTATCTGCTAGCACTTTTGCCAATATTTTTGCATCCAAGTTCAACAATAAAATGAGGTGGTAAGGGCCACACTCCCCTTGATCTTTCCCCTCTTTGGGAAGTACAGCGATCCCCGTCTATCCCATTTACTCTGGCAAAGGGCATCGAGTCCAAAACGGCATTAAACAATTGAGTAATAAGGCCCACCAGATAATCCACAAATCTCTTATAAAAATGTGCTGTAATACCATCTAAACTGGGAGCCTTATCTACTTTTAAATGCTTTATCACACAATACAGCCAATCTTCCTTTATGGGCTTATCAAGAGCAGTCTTCTCCTCTACCAACAATTCCCTCAGGCTCACAGATTCCAAATAACTCTCAACATCTCTTTTGGGTGGTCTATCAATCTGCTGATATAGCTGTTGATAGAACTGAGCAAACTGTGTTTTTTTTAGCGCCCAATGCAGTAATCCACTGTCCATCCACCTCCCTCACTTGAAAAATCCTGGACTTGATCCTCTGCTGCTTAAGCCTATAGGCCAGTAATTTACTTGCCTTACTACTACCCTCAAAATATTCCTGTATCACCTTGTTTAGATTGTGCGTAATTTGCATGGACTGCGCTGTCCATAATTATCTCAGGCCCACACCAGCCTCACTTGCAATGCCTGAGAAGGCCTCCACTTATCCTGATTCTCCAACCTACTTACTGTACCTCCTCCCTCAACTTGATCAACTCCTGTTCCTCTTCCCTCTTTTTATACCAGGCAAGTGCAATCAATTATCAGCGAATAGTAGCTTATATGATTTTGATGAGTTAAAGATCAGTAGCAGACAATTTCAGTGATACTTTATTTGTTCTCTTGAGTCCTGCATATTCCTTAATAGACATCACACTAATCAGGCATGCTCCTACTTGTGTGCCTTCTCTTTTGTTTTCTTCCACTAGAACAGACTGTCACCCTATATCTATATCGCCCACTTTTTCCAAATCTGTGCTTGAGACAATTTATAATCAGGTGCTATAGGTCTTTTCCTGCTTACGTCAGCTTAAAATCTATGGGCCTAATATTCAATGGTTTAATGATCTTTTTTTATTTTTTTTAATTTAGTTGCTTTTCTATACCGCCTTCTCTTAAAATCAAAGTGGTATCTCCAGGAACAAGCAGGAATGTAGTCTTCACATATGGGGTATCATCGGTACTGACGGAGCCTGCGCGGGAACGCTTCCCAGCGTCCAATAGGAAAGCTTTTGGGAGCATCCCACAGCACCTGCGTGCTGCCTTCCCACCTTTCCCAGCTGTCCCTCTCCAGTTCTTCATTTTCCGCGGAGCCGACAGGTCACACATCCTGTCACCGCAGAAAATTCCCTTCTTATAATTCTTTTTTGTGGTCGCGTCTGCCTTCCCTCGACGCTATACTGGTACCGCCGGTTCTTCTTTTCTTTTTTCTAAACCCCCCCTGTTGTTTCTGGAGTCTTTCTCCAGTAATTTTCTTCTCGGGCGCCACACGCCATTTTGGGCATTAGGCCCAATTTTTTTCCCTCAAAATGGAAAAACCCGCTTCGGGTTTTAAAAAGTGTTCTAAGTGTGGCGGTACCATCTCCGTCACCGACACCCATGAGTGGTGCCTCAAATGTTTAGGTCCTGACCACTCTATTTTAGAGTGTGTTGCCTGTGGGATGATGTCAAAAAGGGGTGGTCATTCAAAGCACTCAGAAGAAGTTTTGACTACGAAATATACAAGCTGTGAGTGAGGGTTTACGGACTGCCAGTTACGAGAACGTGCTGTTGTATGCGAACTCCCCCTGATGAAATTATAGAAACGCAATGAGGTGCCTATCAGGTGGCGTCGGGGACCGCTTTCAACGAAATACAGCTAAGTGAAGCACAGTTTCTCAATTTTAAAATGTTATAAAATGACAGTTTGAGTAAAAGTCGGAAGAGTCAGACACATAGGATAAGCACAATAATTTCAAAAAACAGTGAATGTTATTAAGGTCATTGATGCAATCTAGCGCACAGTTCGGTGGAAAAAAAATTCCCGACGTGGCGGCTGTAAGTCTGAGACCTATATTCACTGAGCTATATATGTCTGCAGAATCCATTGTTACAATAGAGGGTTTTTTCATATTTTGATAGCTATTGCTACCCTCTGGGAATAGACCAAAACGTTAGTGTATGTCAAAAAGGGGCTGTCAAAACCGAGTTGCTAATCTTAGCACCCTTTTTCCCTCCAATGCAGCCTCCATGGCATCAACGTCTTCCAGGGCTTCATCTTCCTCCCATGGATCTCAGGTAACTAAACATAAATCTAGCCGGTCCTCAAAGAGTAGATCTCCTTCTAAACATCGAGATGCTCTGGCATTGCCCTTGAGGGACTTTCACCGGCAAAATTTCCCTGGTGGGAGGCTTCAGCTTCCAAAGCACTAACGGGGCTCCAGGATGTTCTCGAGGCTTCAACCTCGGCAGAACTACTGGTGCTATGCTCTGGGGTTCCGGCCGCTTCATCCAGCACCAATACCCAAGCATCGGCAGCGTCGATAGACCAGAGATTCTTGGCTATTGAATGCAGTCTGGCGGCTCTTCTCATGGCCTCGATGCCCCTGAAACCGCTTCAGACAATTCAACCGGTAGCGGCACCAACTCCGGTACCGGCACCAACTGCATCGACATCGGCAGGTATTCTACCAGGACCGAGTCATGCGTCTCTCTCCGGCATCGACAAGTGGGTACCGGACCACTCCGATGCTCACTTTGATCGGTACCAGTACCGTGCCTTGCACGATCATCCGGATCAGAGATGCTTCGAATCCTCAGATGAGTCTGAAGACTCTGAAAGCTCTGCCGATACCAGAGTACTTCTTCCCGAGGATTCCTCTTCTCCTCAGCGTAGGATGTCTCCACCAGAGGATATGTCCTTTCAGGATTTTATCCGAGATGTGGCCCGAGGTCTTTCCATCACAGTGGCTCCTGAAAAAGAGCCTAGGGCAAAGGAATTAAAAATCCTACAATACCCTAAAGCTCCCAAGGAGGCAGCTACCTTACCTATTCATGAGATCTTACATGATCTTATGTTAAGGATGTGGGAAACACCTCTGACCACATCTCCTCATTCTCGAAGACTTGACACCATCTATCGAATTCCTCCATGTCCTGGGTTTCAGAAGACTCAATTGCCACACCATTCCATGGTGGTGGAATCAGCCATGAGATGGATAAAGAGTGCAAAAAGGCATGCATCTAATCCTCCAGGACGTGAGTGTAGGACTCTTGACGCCTTTGGACGTCGATCCTTCCAGGCTTCCATGCTTTCTGCTAGGATCAGTTCCTATATCTTGTATATGGGAATGTTCCTTAAGGAAGTAACAGGAGACTTAGAGCTTATGAGCCCTCTCCTTCCTGATGATAAAAGGCAAGATTATCTTGCTCTTGTTAAACATGCACAGGATGTTTCCAAGTTTGTGAATTGTGCAGCCTTTGACTGCTTTGAATGCATAAGCAGAACCTCTGCTATTGCCATAGGTGCACGTAGAATTACAGTCAAACCTCAGTTTTCATGATTAATCCGTTCAAAAAAGTCTGACTAAAACCGAAACGGACTAAAACCGAAGCAAGATTTCCCATAAGAAATAATGTAAATTCAATTAATCCGTTCCAGACACCCAAAAATATTGACAAAAAATACATTTTATAGAGAATAACTCAGCCAGCAGTAGAACAGCTCCTGTCACTTCTCTCAGCTGCCCGATCGTCCACAGCACAGCAAACACACAGATACTGTAGGACACTAATCTGATCGCTGACTCCGTCTCAACAGCGTACCCTGCAAGAGAAAGAACTGCCTGCCACATTCATTCAACATCTCCTGCTTACCCATTCAACATCTCCTGCTACCCTGCTACCTCCGAGCCTGAGGGGGCGCTCCAGAGAACAGGCAGGCGGTGGAGAGATCGGGGCCTTCCTCTCTGCAATCCTTGCATCTCTGGCTCGAGGATGTTGCTCACCTGACTTTCGCATCTCAACACGCGATCGGTGAGTCCGGGGGGGTAGTGCTGCCGGGACTGGGCAGGCAGTGTATGCAGACCAGCGCGAAGGTGTATGTACACTATTGCAGTACTGTTGGTTTTCAGATCTGGCACACGCGATCAGTGAGTCCGGGGGGGGGGGGGGGGTAGTGCTGCCGGGACTGGGCAGGCAGTGTATGCAGACCAGCGTGTATTGCAGTACGAAAACCGAGGCGATAGACGAAAACCGAGACAAGATCTCAGTCTGAAAAGACGTCGAAAACCGAAACCGACGAAAACCGGGGCAACCGAAAACCGAGGTTTGACTGTACCTGGCTCCAGGCATCTGACTTGGAAATCTGGGTACAGGACAAACTGGGGAATATACCTTGCATAGGATAGAATCTCTTTGGCAAGAATTGGCAGGAAAAAGCTAATGAGATAGATGCTGACAATATCACTTTGGATAGATTGTCTAAATCTACAGCTGATCCTGTGAGGAAAAGATCCTCTAAGAAACCATTCTTCAGCAAGAAGAAAAAGTTTTATCCCTCCTATACCCAGCAGGGACATCGTTTAGGTCAGTCTGCCCAAAAGGGACAGCAGCAACAACCTAGGCAACAAAGGAAACCAAAAGCAGCTAAGCCTCAACCGGCTCAGCAGACTCAGCCTCCACAGGGGCTTTGACTCCTGTCTAGAGAACTTTGCCTTCCTGGCCCTGAACGGCCCAGAACCCTCCATCATCCCAGGAAGGTTATGTCATTTTGCCCCCAGATGGTGTCAGATAACAGCAGAAAATTGGACTCTGTCTATTGTACGAGAGGGGTACAAGCTTCATTTCTTCAGCATGCCCCCTCCTACAGTGGTAAAACAGTTCAATTCTCAGACCTCTCTCAATGACCGGTTAGGTCAAGAGTTCACTATGCTCCTTGCTCAGGGAGCAATAGAAGAGGTGCCCATTCCCCAATGGGGTACATGGTTTTACTCCCCCTATTTCCTTATTCCAAAGAAAACAGGAGGACACCGACCCATTCTAGACCTCAGAGATTTGAACAAATTCCTGTTCAGAGAGAAGTTCAAAATGATTTCTCTAGGACCTCTGCTGCCATACCTTCGGAGTCAGGATTGGCTTTGTTTTCTAGATCTCAAGGATGCGTACACTCATGTTCTCATCCATCCAACTCACCGAAAGTTCCTTCGATTCCTGTTTCAAGGAAAGCACTACCAATACAGGGTTCTTCCTTTTGGCCTGGCCTCTGCACTAAGGGTGTTCACAAAATGCATGGCTGTGGTAGCAGCATTTCTCTGCACCCTGGGAATATTTGTCTTCCTCTACTTAGACGACTGGCTCATTCGAGCCCCTTCAGAGCCAGAGGCCAGGGTTGCTTTGTCTCTCACAATGCGCATCCTTCAGTATTTGGGACTTGTCATAAATTTCCCAAAGTCCAATCTTGCTCCCACTCAGTCCCTAGAGTTTATAGGAGCTCTTCTGGATACCAGAAAGACAAGGGCCTTCCTTCCACAGCCCCGCTGCCTTCGCATTGTACAGTTAGCTTCCCAAGCAGTGCTAAAACCTCACCTCACTGCTCGGGAAATGTTACAGTTGCTATGCCACATAGCATCCACCGTGCATGTGATTCCTTATGCTCGCCTCCATATGAGGGCAGCCCAGTGGACCTTATCCACTCAGTGGACTCAGGCATCAGGTTGCCTGTCAGACAAAATAGCAAACTCAGATCGCCTTATTTTGTCCCTCCAATGGTGGCAGTCACCCAAAAACCTTTTGGTGGGGTCTCCTTTCCAGCAACCCCCACCCCAAGCCACTATTAACAACAGGTGCTTCACACGTGGGTTGGGGAGTCCACCTGCACGGCCTCTCTACCCAGGGTACCTGGACTCCACAGGAGGCCTATCTTCATATCAACCTCCTAGAGCTCAGAGCAATCTTCCTTGCTCTTCGAGTATTTCACACCCAGCTCAGCTACAAGACAGCCCTAGTTCAAACGGACAATCAGGTAGCCATGTTCTATGTGAACAAGCAGGGCAGAACAGGCTCTCTGTCACTGCAAGGAAGCTTTGCAACTATGGGCCCTCACCAGAGAGCATCAGATTCATCTCCTTGTGGTTTATCTTCCAGGCATTCAAAACTCTTGGGCAGACAGACTCAGTCGAGTTCTGCTTCCACACGAATGGTCTCTCCATGCAGACCAGGTGGCCAAATGTTTTCAAATTTGGGGAACCCCGGACATAGACCTCTTTGCAAGTCTGCTGAATGCCAAACTTCCCCAGTTCTGTTCCAGAATTCCGGATCGAGGTTGTCAGGCCAGGGATGCTTTCCTCCTTCATTGGGGTCAGGACTTCCTGTATGCCTTTCCACCCATTCCCCTAATTCCCAAAACCCTGTTCAAGCTTCAGAGAGACAGAGGTTATATGATCCTCATAGCTGCACGTTGTCCACGGCAAATGTGGTACCCTCTGCTCCTACATCTCTCTCAAGCTCCGCCTCTGGAGTTATGATCTGCTCCAGATCTTCTTTCTCAAGAGGACGGGATGCTGTGGCATCCCAATCCCCAGTCTCTGCATCTCAGGGCCTGATTGCTGAAAGCCTAGAACTTCACGGTCTTAACCTTTCCCAGCAGGTAAAGGATATCCTTCATGCTTCCAGGAAACCTTCCACAAGACACTCTTATGCATTTCAGTGGAAAAGGTTTACCATATGGTGCTCGCAGAAGGGTCTTAACCCTCTTGCGATACCTCTGGAATCATTACTGGAGTACCTCCTTCATTTATCAAATGCAGGGCTTAAGACCAATTCAAGCCTCTCAATGGACAACCTATTTCCTCCCATCCTCTCATATCGAGATTTATGAGAGGCCTTCTTTTAACAAAGCCTCCCATTAAGCCACCACCAGTGGCATGGGACTTGAATCTGGTACTTGGGAAGCTCATGAAACTGCCCTTTGAACCATTAGCCACTACCTCTTTGAAATTCCTTTCCTGGAAAGTTATCTTTCTCATTGCAATCACATCAGCACACGCATCAGTGAATTGCAAGCGTTGGTGGCTGATCCTCCTTATACAAGGTTCCATCATGATAAGATAGTCCTTAGGACTCATCCACACTTTATGCCAAAGGTGGTTTCACCCTTTCATTTGAACCAAGCGGCTCGGCTCAGCGGCAGGTCTTGTACTCCAGCTTTGGGGGTGTCAGAAGTGGCAGGCCATGTGTGCTGAAGCACATGGCTTGCTGCGGGCTGCTGCCACCAATTTTAATCACCCCCCCCTGCTTCTGCTGCCAGAATCAGCAGCAGGGGAGGAGAGTGGGATGGCTTGGTGATGGGGGGGGGGGGGGGCGGCAGGCCATGTGATATTCAGCTGCTGCCCAATAGCTTCTGCGGTGAATGTTAGGCCACCCTTTCAGGTGTCTAGCTTTTGCTACTTAGCAAGAACTGGACAGTGGCTGGATGCCGCCTCTGCTCCGCCCCCAAAACACCCAGGTGCTGGCTGGCTCTCATTGTGGCATTCAGCAGTGGCACCCAGGGATATTCGGTGGCACAAACCACATTAGGGCTGCAGAATATCCCAGTGACCACGATTAACACAGCAGAATATAGGAAGCACATTTAGCAGCACTGTGTACTGTGTTTTGTTACTTTGTTTTTATACTGTATTTATTTTTGTTGATCAATGGGACACACTGGGTAGGTTATAATATAAAAACTGAAAAGAAATAAACAGAGCGAATAATTCTCAGGGTCCAGTATGACTTGTGCTGGAACAAGAGCTTATGGTACGAGGCTCAAAGGAGGGAGACTAAGGAATAATAGCAAATATTTCTTTATAAAAAAGTGGAAGACACCTGGACTGTCCTCCTCCAAGTAGAAGTGAGAGAGGCAAAAACAGAATTCAAGAAAACATGGGGTGAGCATATAGGATTCTGGTGGCAAGAAGTCAAAGACTAGCTGAAAATCAACTGCTTGGTGGCATGCAAAAGGAAGTAAGTGGGCAGACTGAACTGTAATATAGTAGATGGCAGATAAAGATCAAATTATCCCATCTAGTCTGTTCAGTTGAGATTCTTCTACTTTGGGTAGAGGGGCAGATAAATGCCTATATTCAGTACAACACCAGCTTTCTTTACTCTTCAAGTTACTTAGGTTTTATTCTTGAATCATGTATCTATGCAATTGCAACTCATTAAGGATGTACGCAAGGCTGGCCCGTCCACTAAGCGGCCGCTTAGGGCGGCATACTTATTTATTATTATTATTATTTATTACAGGCTCTTATATACCGCTCTATTCAGAATCAGCGCGGTTCACAATATAACAACATACCATAACAACAAACTGTTAGGTTTACAGAGAACAAGGTCAGAGAACTTGGATAAAACACTTGGATAAAACACTTGGATAAAACTTGGATAAAACTTGGATAAAACACTTGGATAAAACACTTGGATAAAACACTTCTGTGGGCGGCAGGTCATGTGCTTCGGTACACATGGCCTGCTGCCTCCATGCGTCCAGCTGCGCCGTCCTCCCCCAGTGCTGAACCGCGATGCCACACCCCTGCTGCCACTGATTCCAGTGGTGGGCAGCTAGGCTCGGTGGCAGCAGCCTGCGGCAGGCCAGGCCATGGCCTGCCACTGCTGGTGAATTGCCTGTCATCGGAATCAGCAGCAAAGGGGGGGGGGGGGGGCGAAGCACAGCACAGTAGCGGGGAGGCGTACGGCTCAGCATGAGGGGGGAAGGCGGTGTGGTGCACTGGGGGGGGGGGGCACTGCCGGGGCTTCTGCCTAGGTTAGCAGAAATCTTTGGGCTGACCTTGGTTGCATGGTACTCTTTTTTTTTTTTTTTTTTTTTTTTTTTTTTAACTGTGCTTGGTTCACAGGTTGCATGGCACCTTAGGTGCTGATGACTTTTGAAAGATTGTCCAGACATTTTTGGGTTGTTCTAATAATCTATTTCTGGGATTGCCAAATTCTTACATTAAGCCAGTGGTTTTCAACCCAGCTCTCTGGAACCTGCAGGCCAGTCAGGATTTCAGGACAATCACAACAATCAGGATCTGCATGCACTGCTTCCAGAGGACTGGGTTGAGAACCGCTGCATTAAGCCATTGCAGCTAATTGAAAATCCTGCTGAGAGGGTTGTTAGGGAAAGTAGAAAAATTGATCATATTGCCCCAGTCTTATTAGATTTGCATTGATTGCCAATTAAGTTTAGAGTTTAGTTTAAGTGTTTTGCATTTAGTTTATGGAATGGCACGGAAGATAATAGAAAATGAATTGCAATTGTTGGTATCCTGTATTCCTTCGTATTCAATGAGATCGAGTAATCAAGAACATCTGCAGTGGTAAGACAAACTCCACTCATGTTACAGTGCTTTCTGTACATGAGAACGTAAGAACTGCCATACTGGGTCAGACCAAGGTCCATCAAGCCCAGTATCCTGTTTCCAACTGTGGCCAATCCAGGTCACAAATATCTGGCAGGTTCCCAAAAAGGCACACAGGTTCCACAATGCTCGTCCTGAGGCAAGTAGTGGATTTCCTGGAACTTATCCAAACCTTTTTTAAACCCAGCTACACTAACAGCTTTTATGACATCCGGTGGCAGAACCGTTTAATGTTATTTCTGAGGCTCTGAGTGTGTCTCGGGTATGGCTGTTTTCGGAGCAGTGAACCCATCCCCCCACCCCCCCCCACCCCCCTGCCGAGACCCGGAAGTGCAGTTGTGGCTAACGGAGTGCCTCCCTCTGGCTTGCCGACGAGCACGCCAATGAGGCGGAGTGAAGAGGGTTCCGCGGCCTTGCTGCTTACTATCTCTCCCACTACAGTGTCTTTGAGGTGCACTGGAGGATCAGCGGGACCAGCTTCCTCCATTGGTGGGGACACCTCAGGGCAAGTAGTGGAGAGATGCTGATTCTGGTGTCTGGAGTGCTGGTTAAACATACAAGAATTACATTAGAAGCGCTATGGGACACTCTGGCCACAATATTCTCTTCTCTTCAAAGTATGGTGAGGACTGTGAGTATGAAATTCTTATCTGTCAAATCTAGTGTCCTAGAGGTATCTCGGCTGCAGGAGGAACAAGCGGGGGAGATAGTTTGAATGGAAAAAGATCTGATGCAACTTCATGGACTTTTGCAGCCCAAGTTAAAGTCAAAACTTTGCTCTTGAGAAAGACAGAATATTTTGACAATCAAATCCGTAGGAACAATTTAAGATTGCTTAATTTTCCTAGATCACCTGTTCTATCTGCCTTAGAGATGGTGCGCAGGTATTTCCAGGAGGTTCTTAAGTTTCCTCTGGAAAACTTGCCCTCTCTTGTGAGGGCTCAGTATTTGTCCTTGGGCAGGGTATGGGCTTCAGTGATACCTCTCCAGTTCCCAGAGACCTGACTGGGTTTCTGGAAAGTTCTGGAGATAATCACTGGGTTTCTGGAAAGTTCTTTGGAGCTAATCACTGAGTGAACTACCCGGCTAGTAACTCTAGCTTTGGAACCTGATAAATCTGTAGTTCTTCAATCTTACTTTAGTAACTTTAATGAGCAATTCCTTGGTTCTCATGTTCACATTTTTCCTGATTTTTTCACATGTTACTCAACAGAGGAGAAAGGAATTCTTTGGTCTTAGGTCAAGGGTCCTCGCCCTGGGTGGGAGGTTTATTTTGAGATGTCCTTCTCCTTGTATAATTTCTGTTTTTTGAACCGGGGCGGCTCTTAGAATTCCTAGTTGCAAGGGAGGGGGCGGTGATCAATGTGGTGGCTCATATGGCTGACGCCTAAGACTTTGCCCTCCTTTGATTTGCTCTGTTTCTGATCAAGACTGGATTTCTGTGCCTTAGGATTTTCTGTTTTCCTGATGTCTCTCCTTTTCCTTCCTTTAATTGTGGTCTAAGAGGATGAGATTTGTTTGACCTGTGATTTATTTTTCTTTTGATATATACTATCATTATTTTTTCTATTATATACACTTTTTTTTGGATTATATTGGAATATACTACATCCGGTAAAGAATTCAAGAGATTGATTCCGCATTGAGTGAAAAAATATTTTCTCCTATTAGACTTAACAGGGTTATGTTGTAGCTTCATTGCATGTCCCCTAATCTTTCTCCTTTCTGATGTTGTAAACAACTGATCTACATTTACCCGTTCTATTCCATTCATTAATTTATAGTCCTCTATCATATCTTCCCTCAACCGTCTCTTTTCCAAATTCAATAGCCCTAACCCTTTAAGCCTTTCCTCATACCACTTTGGTGGCTCTTCTCTGTACCTTTTCTAATTCTGCTATATCCTTTTTAAGATATATTGACCAGAATTGCACACAATATCCAAGGTGCGGTCGCACCATGGAATAATACAGAATACCTTTTGTTTTATTCTCCATTCCTTTCCTTATGATTCCTAGCATTCTATTTGCTCTCTTGGCTGCTGCTGCACACTGGTCGAAGGGTTCCAACATATTATCCACGATGACACCTAAATCTTTTTCCTGGGTAGTGATTCCTAATGTGGAACCTTGCATCATGGAACTGTAGTTTGGGTTGTCCTTTCCTAGGTGCATAACTTTGCACTTGTCCACATTAAATTTCATCTGCCATTTGAACATCCAGTTTATCAAGGTCCTCTTGCAATTTTTCACAATCCTCTTGTGTCTTAACAACTTTAAATAATTTTGTGTCATCTGCAAATTTATTTATCTCACTCGTTATTCCCATTTCCAGGTCATTTATGAATATGTTAAAAAGCAGCAGGCCCAGCACAGATCCCTGGGTACTCCACTCTTCACCTTTCTCCATTGAGAAAATTGGCCATATAGACCTACTCTGTGCTTTCCATCTTTTAAGCAGCTCTTGATACACAATAGTACACTGCCTCCAATCCTATGACTTTTTAATTTGGCCAAGGAGTCTCTCATGAGGTACTTTGTGAAAGGCTTTCTGAAAAAGCAGATACACTATGAACCCAATTCACGAAGGAGTATGTCTGGGCCGTTCAGATGTCCCAGAGCAAGATGGGCCTGTAGGACCCGATTCTGGACTGAGGGAACAAAATGTTGCTGTGGTAAACAGAATCAGGCCCAAGGATGGCCCGGCATGCCACTACCTGCCTGCGATGATGTCCTCCCTGCAGGCACCCCTGGCTCATGCGGCTAAGACCACCCTTTTCCCTGCCACCCGACCCATGGCTGCCCAGCCAGGGCCTGGATTGTGTAGTGAGAACCTCACTGCACCCGTCCCCGGGGGGGGGGGGGGAATCCTCAAGCCTGATTGCCCCGCCAGTGCTGATTATCCTGTCTTCGAGGTGGAATAATCACCACGTCCCCTCTGACCCGGCAGGACATACAGGGCCATGACCTGAATCAGCCCTGTACATCCTGCCGGCTTGGTCCACCCCTGCTCTGCTCAGATCCCGCCCTCTCCCATCCCCCTCTCCCATGGCTCTCCCCATCCTGCGGCTCTAGCCGTGCAGAGAGAGCAGGAGGGGGAATAGGGTCTGGATGGCTGGCGAGGTTGCATGTCCAACAGGGACGTACAGCCCTGCAACCCACAACTCAGAATTTGGCCCTATATCAATCGGCTCACCTTTATCTGCCTGTTTATCTGCCTTCAAAAAAATATAACAGGTTAGTAAGACAAGACTTTCCTTGGCGAAATCCATGTTGGCTTTCTCACATTAAACTATGACTAACTACATGTTGTTCTTTATAATGGTTTCTATCATTTTGCCCAATACCGATGTCAGATTCACTGGTCTGTAGTTTCCCAGATCACCCCTGGAATCCTTTTTAACAATTGGCATTACATTGGCCATTTTCCATTCTTCAGGTACTATAGATGATTTTAATGATAGTTCACAGATTACTAATAGTAGCTTTGCAATCCCATCTTTCATTTCTTTCAACACCATCAGATGTATACCATCCGGTCCAGATGGTTTGCTGCTCTTCAATTTAACAATTTGACATGGGGAGGGGTGGCCTGCACAGAGCAACAGGTGCACCTACTCTTGCCATCTTGCTGGGCAGACTAGATGGACCATGCTGGTATTTATCTGCCGTCACTTACTATGTTACTATGTAACAAATAGTTATCTTATGTCTTCCTGGTTTATTGATAGTTCTTTCAATTCTTCGATATATCACCTTTAAATACCATTTCAGGCATGAGTAACTTCCCTATATCATCTTCAGTAAAGACCGAAGCAAAATTCATTCAATCTCTCCACTATGGCCTTGTCCTCCCTTAGCGCCCCTTTTACCCTTCTGTCATCCAGTAGTTCAATGACTCTCACAGATTTTTTGCTGCAAATGTACTTGGAAAAGTTTTCATTATGTGTTTTTGTTTCTATGGCAAGCTTCCTTTCAAATTCTCTCTTTGCTTGCCTTATCAATGCCTTGCATCAAACTTGCCAGTGCTTATATTGTTTCCCATTTTCGTCATTTGGGTCCTTTTTCCATTTCCTGAAAGTTGCTTTTTTGGCTACAACTGTCACTCTGATCTCACCTTTAAACCATGCCTGCAGTTTTTTGGCCTTCCTTCCACTTTTCTTAAAGCATGGAATACATCTGGTCTGGGCTTCCAAGATAGTATTTTTAAACAACGCCCATACTTGATGTCAATCTTTAAACTTTGCAGCTGCTTAGTTTTTTCTTAATTATTTTCCTCATTTTATCATAGTCTCCCTTTTGAAAGATAATTTCCTTGCCGTCCTTCCATTCATTAAACCAAACTAGATCATGCTATGATCACTATTGCCAAGTGGCCCCAACACCCTTATCTCTTGCACCAGATCCTGTGTTCCACTAAGGACTCGGTCCAGAATAGCTTCCCCTCTTGTCTGTTCATCAGCCAGCTGCTCCAAGAAGTAGTCATTTATTTCATCTAGAAACTTTATCTCTCTAGCATGTCCTACAGGGACATTAACCCAGTCGATACTGGAGTAATTGAAATCAGCCATTATTACTGTGTTGTAACTTTTGTTAGCTGCTCTGATTTCTCTTAGCATTTCATCATCCATCTGTTCATTCTGGCCAGGTGGTCAGTAGTACACCCACAGTGCCATCGTTTTCCCCTTTTGACATGAGATTTCTATTCATCTAGATTCTACAGTGTATTTTGTTTGATGCAAAACTTTAATCTGGTGCGACTCAATGCCCTCCCTAACAGTGAGCGCAACCTCTCCACCAATTTGATCTACCCTATTATTGTGATATAGTTTGTATCCAGGTATCAGTGTCCCATTGGTTGTCCTCCTTCCACTAGGTCTCTGAGACGCCAATCATATCTAACCTTTCATTTAGTGCTATATATTCTAACTCTCCCATCTTATTTTTTAGACTTCTAACATTTGCATACAGGCATTTTAGAGGTTATATTTTATTCATATTAATCTGCTTATCAGTTGATATGGGTAATTTGGAATCTTTCAGCTCTGTACTTAAGGACATCTTGGTTACTTTTTTCTTTATTGGATCCTCTCTGTCAATATGCTCGAACTTCCCTCTTTTGCTAGTATCCTTCAAGGATACATTCTTCTGAATGATGCACTCTTGGGTGACCGTCAACTTTCTCCTGTTTTACCTAGTTTAAAGCTGCTCTATCTCCTTTTTAAAGGTTAATGCCAGCAGCCTGGTGCCATCTCTGTTAAGGTGGAGCTCATCCCTTTGGAAAAGCCCCTCCCTTCCCCAGAATGTTGCCCAATTCCTAACGAATCCAAAACCCTCTTCTTTGCACCATTTTCTCATCCACGCATTGAGACTCCAGAGCTCTGCCAGCCTTTTGGGTCCTGTGCATGGAATGGGAAGCATTTTGGAGAATGCTAACCTGGAGGTTCTGTAGCAGGCCCACAATTGTTGAACATCTTACTTTTGGGCCTGCATCAGGAGTAATCATATTTAACATTTCAGAAGAAGTCAAAAGCATATTTGTTTGCCAAAGCTTTTAGTTAGAGAATTTTCTTTTGCTGTTATATATAAACTTATTTTCTGTTTTCTGTTATTATTTCTTTGTTAATAATATAATGAATGTTCTAGTTGTACACCCGTTGGGCCCGATATTCAGCCCACAGCAGTCAGCGCTAGTAAGGTGCCTGACCACCATGTGTATAAGTGAAACTGGATATTCAGTGCTGGATGATAGATATCCACTGACACTGACTATCTGGTTTTGCTGCCAACCTCCGTTGCTATCAGTGATAGTCAGTCGCTAATTGAATAGCAAAACTGCTTAATACAGCGGTTACCTATCTGATTAGGGACTGAAAATCCCTGCTGACTGGATAACTGCCAGCCCCACTCATGGACTGCCCTGGCACTGATTGGATTGTGGCAAGTTAGTTTCTGGGGATCTTCAGTGGCACTGGCCTGATAGTATCACTGAATATCTGGCTCAGCTGGGTAAATCCGGATAGCAGGTCCTGCTAACCACATAAACTCTTCTGAATGTCGAGCTGATTGTCTTTTACCTGACCTCGCAACCCTTTATGCACCTTTACCCACCATGTCTGGCAGAAGAATACCCAAAATCTTAAAAGAGCTAACCTCCGGGACAGCCTTGTTTCCTGTTACTCTATTTATTTTATTTATTTATTTAACAGGTTTTATATACCTCGTTATCATTTCAATCAAAGCGGTTTACATTGAAACTTAAACTTGGTAATGTACATTAAACAGGCACATTGATAACTTGGATTTTTCTGAGGCAATGGAGGGTTAAGTGACTTGCCCAAGGCCACTCTATTGGATTTTGGGACTTGCTGTGCCACGTCTGCTGCATGAAGGACATGGGACCAGCTCAGGGCTTTAAAATCTTTTCCTGCTCCGCAGCATTTTGGAGAGCCTTGTTTACTGTTACTCTTTTGGATTGGGAGCCGCTGTGCTGCGTCTCTTGCGTGGAGGACATGTGACCAGCTCAGGGCTTTAAATCTTAGCCCCCACTGTAGGATGTGCACTGTGGGCGTGTGCCTGTGGGTGCATGCTCTTCGGACCATGTTCTGAGTACCAGAGAGAGTGGAAGTACTCGATGAGGAAATGAAAGAAGAGACCTTCACAGCCAATTTTACCTGCTGTTAAATCTGGTAAGGTTGTTGGGCCCATAGATAAGTTGTTTAAAACCATGGGTCCAATTTCTGGTGATCCATCGTTGGAGATCTCTTCGTCCTCCGTGGGTACTGTTTCTCCCCTTGAGTCTCCTGAATTACAAAGGGTTTTATCTCCACCCAATAAGGGAGTTTGTTTGGGGGAGGAGGTCTTTGCCCCCTAATGTGTGGTTGGGGCCTCTCCTAATGCAGAACCTATTCCCAGTGCCTTTCTTAGGTTGACTTCTTCGGCAGTAGTTTTACCTGCTCCGTTTGACTTTGTCCTTGTTCAAGAAAAGGCCAAGCCTGCAAAGGACATTACCTTGCAGGACATATGGCAAATTATATCTCAGACTGAACTCTCGCTCCAATCAACTTTGGCTGTTATCAATTTTTACCCATGAGGCTGGTCCATTATGTCGGGCCGTGAATTGAGGTTTAAGGATTTAGAATAACGAGTTTCTAAGGGAGATGCTCCGATTCAGACCCTCCAGGCGGCCGCAGCCTCATCGGTACAAGATTCCTTGGTATTTCATCACCAAAGAGTATTTAGAAAATGTTTTTCATCAGAGGAACTTTTGTTTTTTGAACTTTCCTCACACCCACTACTTTTCACCCTCTATTTTGTTTTCTAAATATTTGAAGGATGTATTGAATATTTCTCAGCCTATACAAGTGTCTAAACTATATTATCTTCCTAAAGGTGTTAGAGAGACTATAGAACATTCTGGAGGTAGGGTTGATATGGAGGGTGGTGGGCTGGAGGTTGATCAGCTATCCATTCCTAGTTTGGATTTGTCAGCCTTTTTAGAAACTTCATTGGAGGAGATTTCATTGTGTGCAACTTTATTGGTGACTTTTTTGTTGGAATAATAAGGATCTTGTTTTTTGTTCTTATTTTTCTAAGCATTCTGAAAAGTTCTTTCGTCAGGCTATTCAGGTTTTTTCCTGATGTCTTGCGAATTACACAAAAGAGACTTTCTTAGATCTTAGAGCTCATGTGGTAGTTTTGTGAGCCTCCTTTTTCTTGAAATATCCTCGTAAGTGTGTTATTCTTTATCAAGGTAATACATTTGTTTTCTTTGGTCTTTTGCAATTTGAGGGGTTTTTGAAGGGCAAGGGGTAGATTTATTTACATTTATGATGTTTCTCTTATTTAGTTAAAGGAGTTTTGATGATATTAGGTAAATACACAGTTTTTTAGTTGATGTATGTAGTTCTCTCCATATTGTGGCTGGCAGAGTTTAATGTTCTTTTGTTGTATTCTTTGTGTGTGATTTCCTTGTATTTCCTGTTTTCCTTGAATAAAAGGATTTGAAACTTAAAAAAAAAAGAGCTGGCCTCCATCGAGGTTGACCAATGACTTGGTTTTTGGACTGGACAATCTGCTTTCTGAGCCATTTGTAATGTGTCCCGGTTGCAAGCTGTAACCAAGCACTGTACTACCTGGTCAAGCATGTTTTATAACTGTGGTCCAATCAAGTTACAGGACTTCCCCTGCTGAAAAGCAACACTTGCAGGAGGAGCATTCAACGCATGCTGGTTTGTATTTTACTGCAGGCTGTTACTATGGCTTTGCTGAATGAGCCTTATCTTGGCTAATCTCAGAAGCTAAGCAGAGTTGGTTCTGGATGGGTTACTACCCTGGAAATCTACTTGAGGTTGCACCTTGCCAAGAAAACCTAGGGGCTGGGTTGCTAGGAGTCCGCATTGATTTGATGGCATGCACACCATTTTGCTTGCACCTGCCTACACTGCAAGCATGCCCTTGCTGGCTGCTTGCCATGCAAGTTCACAGTTCCATGGGTCGCGGAAGTCCGTTTCTATTCCACCAGTGGCACATACCACCCATTCAGCTCCCAGCATTTAGTCGCATGACTCAAGGACAGGAGAAGTCCAGAGGAGCACTAAGTAGCTGCTTCAGGCTTTGAGTTCAGCATTCCACCATAGCCCAAGTTGAGCAGCCTTAAACCCAGCTGCTGGCATTGACAGCAGTCCCTCTTCCCTAGCTGTCACTTTGCTTGCTCGCTCCCTCCCTGGCCCTCCCAACAGCTGCAGCTCTTGAATCCCATTGGCTGCCGAGTCCAGACTCTCTCGGTCCCAATCTGCTGCTGTGCTGGCTGGCTGAACTCGGGCCATTCAGAATATACCTGAGGCACCAAGATGGCCAATTGATCTGACTCCATCCTGGCCCACCAGCATTGCCTGCTGCACTCACCCTATCTGTCCCTGTTTCCCGACTGTGTGCTAGTGCTATTGAGTGCTCTGTGGCCATCCACCCCTCCCTCCCTCCCTCCTCCTCATTGTTCCATGTTGAAAGACTTCCAACCTCACTATCTCCCAAGGTCAGCTAATCTAGGAGAGGAATGTCAAGAGTAGATGCCAGCAGAGGATCTCACCAGGCCGCCTGAAAGTAAATGTGTCTGCTTTCTAATGATCATGACATGTGAAGCATCAAAAATATATTTGGAGCGGATGAGAGAGAGTGCTGGGACTGACTGGAGAGGGTGAGAGAGTGTTGGGACTAGCTAGGGACTGGCTGGGGAGGGTAACAGAGAATGCTAGCACTGAGAGGGTGAAAGTACTGGGACTAGCTTGGGTTTAGGAGTTGGGTTTACTGGGGGCTGGGAGAGAGAGGGTGCTGGAGGACTGGCTGGCAAAAATGATGTGAGTGCTGGGATTGGCTGGGGACTGGTAGAAAGAGTGAATGCTGGGGACTGGTGAGGGATGGCAAGCGTGTGAAGAGGTATAGTTCAGAAATTATCATATGATGTCTAGGGTAGTTTAATGTTTAATCATTAAAATATGTTCCATTCATGACAATAATGTTTATACAGTATTATCTCCTACCCCTTTCCTTACGTTTGAAAGGGATTATCACCTTTCTCCCCATCCCCTCACTTGCTGATTGATATCCAGTTAAGGTTTGTGTAACGTTGGCAATTCTATCTCCATCTGCTCCATTGGAAGGCCATTACAGACCTTGTCTTCAACTGTGATTCTTATGAGACCAATACTTAATTCATCATCACTTTCCATGGCTTAATGGTACATTTTGTAATATTTATCTTCAGCCAATAGAATTAGTGAGGATGTTGTCTAGAAAATTCATGTCTTCCTGTGCTCATTGAAGTTTGGACTTCAGTCATGGCACCTTCATGGAGGTTACCCCATCCACTTGGCAGCCTGATACAGTCATACTATAGTCATACCATGGCCGCAAGTAGAGCTATCTTTAAGTCTAAATCTTGGCTTTTTCAGACTGTAGGCTATCCTGGCTTGGAATGTGTGAATCCAGTTAAGTCTACACCACTTTCTTGTACTTTTTTGTCTGCAGATCAAAACTAGGAACTTCCTTTACTAAATAAAGGTTTGTTGGTAAAGTTGTCCTTGGTCCATTCCTGCCTCCAGCAAGCTCTGATCGTAAAGGCTCTAGTAAGGTGCTCTTGCACTGTTGTATAAAATGTATGACAGCACAGCTTGTCCTGAGGTAAGTCTTGATGTATTTGGAAGTCTAGTTTCCTCTGAATGCACTTGTATTCAACAACATATTGCTCAAGATGATGAATATGGGGGTGCAATATTTGTCAGAGAGCCAAGGCAATGATTTGGGCTTCAGTGCCAATTAACAAAAGACATCACATTGTTCAGGATGACATCTAAGTGCTTTGTATGGCTGCTATTATTCTACACCAATGAAGAATATTCTGCAATAGAATATGCTAAAGCAACTGTTGCATTTCAAAGCTACTCTTTTCTGTCAGTGGTCTTTCATAGACACTTTCAAAAACTCAGGCTATGGTTCAAATTGGCTCCTAATATTTGGGGAACTTATTATTCCTGCCTTGATTACCTTCACATAGTTTAACTACAAGGTCTGCATTTGCTAGCCTGTTAAAATGTAAGTAGTGGCAGTTGTGGTTTTGGGTTAGGATGAGGGCATCACGTTGTGAGGTATTCCTACAATTTTTTCATATCTTGAGTGAGTGCCATTTTGATTTTGCTGAAATCATCATGTATTGTGAGAATAATGTTATCTACATACACAAATTTTCTTGATGCAGTTTTAGGCAAATCTAAAATATATAAATTAAACAATGTTTGTTTGTGCCAAAGCAGATCCCTGCAGGATACAATTCTGTTTTTCATTTACTGCACTGATCTCCAGGTCACATGCAAGATGAAATGTTGCTCAGCATAAAGAACGATAGCTGCGCTGTTATGTCATCAAATAACTTTTGCAGTCTTCAATCTAATTAGATATGAATGGGGCAATTTAAGCAACATTTCTGGGGATCAGGTTCACTTCCACAGTACAACCTGATGCTTCTTTGAAGTCATTCTCTTGCCTAGCTGCATCAGATTTTTTTTAAATCTGTTGAAGTGTTAGAAGATTTGTCCTGGAGAGGGAGGGGGTTTGTTTGGATATTTTGTCTGTGAATGGGGAATTTGGTGAGAAGGAGATGGAGGAAGCACAGTCATAATTATGATTCATAGCCATCATCTGATCCTTGTGATTGGATATTATTATTTTGCTTCTACCAGAGGTGAACCCCTTTTTAATCTGGTAGATTTGGTGGGGCTACAGAACAAGTTTTGTTTTTTGTGTGTCCAGAGGGCATTGGGATGTTTATCCCTTTATGCAAATTGCAAGGCAGTACACTGCTGCTTGGCACAAAATGATACTCAAAACTGCTTCAACTCCAGTAATCAACAATTAGCAGAACAACTTTATGTAGTGAAAAGCTCATCAGATGACATCATGATGATCTTTAGCCTTGACAAATGTACTAAGGCAACCTTTCTTAGAGGAGAATTGAGCAAAACTGAAAACATCTCCCTGACTGAGGACTGTGACAGCAAGAAACCTGACCAGGAAGACATATAAAATACGTAGGAATGGAGGAGTGAGCAACAGTCTAGCAAAAATTACTGAGAGAAAAGATCAGTAAAGAATATTGCAGCACTTAGTGAAAAGTGCTTTAACATTGTGGAATAAGATACAGGCCATTAAACAGCTGGCAAGTCCTGTACTGTCATATAGCTTTGGGACTGTAGAATGGCCTCTTAAAGATCTTGAAAAATTGGATTTATGAAGAAGAAAACTCCTCCCTGCCCTTGAGGTGATCTAGAAGCACCAATGTATGCCGAGACCGTACATCCCTAGAGACAAAGGAAGAATGGGCCTTATAGAAATCGATAATACTTACAGAGCTACTATTATATGCCTCCAGGCCTACTTCACATCATCATTAGATCAAATTACACAAAAAATGCTGAAATCTGAAAATAAATTGTACTAAGAATGTAAATAGTTTCCCCCAAGTTACCTCCATGTTAAATCCCTGTTCTATGTAGACGATGGTCTAATTTAACTGACCAAGTGTTATTTTGTTCAATGTAAACCGCACTGATGACAAAGAGCGCGGTATATAAGAAATGTTAAATAAATAAAATGTCCAGAATCTTTCTCCATTATTAAAGTTGGACAAGCATTCTGATGAGTAGAAGGGATGGATGAGAATCCACCAGCATAGATAAGGAAGGAAACAACAGAATTTGCAAAATAAGATAAAAAACACTTCAAAGAATTCAATCAGCAAGCAAGGAAAAACAAGTGGCAAATATACAAATACAGTGGGAAATACAAAGTGTTACTCTAGGAACCACTTGTCAATCAAAACCGGACACATGATAGATTAATGAGAGGTGAACTGAAATTGAAAGATGAGATATTAATAGTTGCAACCAAGGACAGTGGTTTATTAGACAAGATGGCTTTCTTACTATTTTTTAACTATTTTAAATTGTAAACCGCTCTGCTGGTTTTGAAGTGCGGTATATCAAATTTTAAATAATCTAAACATGTGAAGACCCATTCAGCTTCCCGCACGTCTGGCCGCCCTGCCTGCCTAACATGTAGCAAACATAGAAAAAACTGGCAAAACAGACATATGTAAATTCTGTAAGAAAGAGCTGGAAACAGTTACTCATCTCAAAGATGGCTGTGAAGTTTTGATCTGTCCTTGGTCCGATTCTTTTTAACATCTTTGTTAGTGATATAGCGGAAGGGCTGTCAGGTAAGGTTTGCCTCTTTGCGGACGATACTAAAATCTGCAATAGAGTGGACACCCAGGAAGGTGTAGATAACATGAGGAGGGATCTAGCTAAGCTTGAAGAATGGTCTAGAATTTGGCAGCTGGGAATTAATGTTAAAAAATGTAAGGTCACTCATTTGGGCTGCAGCAATCCAAGGGAGCAATATAGTATAGGGGGTGAAGTACTTTTGTCCACTAAAGAAGAGCGGGACCTAGGCGTGGTTGTATCTGATGATCTTAAAGTAGCTAAACAGGTAGAAAAGGTGATGGCAAAAGCTAAAAGGATGCTTGGGTGCATACGGAGAGGAATGGCTAGCAGAAAAAAGGAGGTGATAATGCCTCTGTATAATTCTTTGGTTCGACCTCATTTGGAGTATAGTGTGCAATTCTGGAGACCGCACCTTCAAAAAGATGTGAACAGGATGGAGTCGGTGCAGAGGGTGGCTACTAAAATGATTAGTGGTCTTCATTATAAAGCATATGAGGACAGACTGAAGGATCTTAATATGTACACCTTAGAGGAAAGGTGGGATAGAGGTGATATGATTGAGATGTTTAAATACCTCCGTGGCATAAATGTTCAGGGAGAGAGCCTCTTTCAATTGAAAGCAAGTTCTGCTACGAGGGGACATGGGATGAGGGTGAAGGGAGATAGATTCAGGAGTGATATGCGGAAATATTTCTTTACGGAAAGAGTAGTGGATCCGTGGAATAGTCTCCCAGTGGAGGTGGTAGAGATGAGGACAGTAACTGAATTCAAAAAAGCATGGGACAAACACAGAGGATCTCTAAAGGTAAAAAGGGGACTGTTGTAGTTGTTGATATGGAACGACAGACTAGATAGGCCATGTGGTCTTTTTCTGTCATCATATTTCTATGTTTCTATGTAAACTGCAGAACAAATGATACCTTAGGGACCAAATATCTACACAGTAAAAACAAACCCTTAGAAAAAAATTAAAAGAAGGTTTTCCTTAGGATACTCTATAGTTACAATATACTTTCATGAGGAGAAAAAGACCTCAGTATTGTTACCTGTCCCTCTACAAGGCACTGGATGAATCCCTTGCCATAGGCAATATGAGGGAGGAGTGGCTCAGTGGTTGGGACAGGTTACCTCAGGCCAGAAGGCCAGGGGTTCAATTCCTGCATTGGGACAAATAGCCTAGGCCAGAGGAATTGGGGTCTCTAGTCCCGTGGCTGCTCCTGGTGGGCTTGGGCAAGCCACTTAACCCTCCATTGCCTCATGTACACTTAGATTGTGAGCCCTTTGGGGACAAGAGAATAAAAAGTACCTGTTCATATATATATATGTAAACCATTCTGATGCACATAGCAAAGGACAGTATATCAAGTGCCTAAACCATCTAGCATTTACACAGACATCACTGGTCTGAAAATACTCCTCATAAAATATATTAGTAGAGCAGTTTATCTGTTTAATTTATTCTTAATTTGATTCCTTCTCTTCTCTTCTTATTTATTAATAAAAAAAAAAAATCAAAACAGTTACTCTTTTCCAAACGCATTCACGATCTCACAACAAGCTGGAACAATGTGATAACTTCAACAAAAACAAAACCAATGGCATCACTTATCTGTATCCATCTGTAAATCCTGAAAACCTCGCAGAAAGCCTTCATTTTTTGTATATATCCAACAAAAAACCTTGTTTCGCCATCAGCTGCATCACGGGCTTCAGGTACACCGAATTTCCAGCCAGAAATTTTCTATAGAGAGAGGCACAATAAGGTAGCACATTTCATCCATTGGAAACTCTCTGAATACTACAACATCGATGTTCTGGAAAAGCACTAGGATCACAACTCTAAAAGATTTATGGCGAATGAAGAGCTTATGATCAACTAGGATAAGTTGATGGATAAAAAGCTGGATGCAAGGAAACCTGACCTGGTGGTAAAGGAGAAAAAACACCAGAATGGCATTGACAATAGAGATGTCAGTTCCAAGTAATTATTCTGTTAATTGCATGGAGAGGGAGAAGATGCTCAAGCACCAAGAAAAGACGGCAGAAAGATACAGAAATATTTCCCATCATATTGGGAGCCACAGGCTCGATTAAGAAGAATTTAGTTGCTTATACATGTTACATCTTATGAACTCCAGAAGGAAGCTGTCCACATACCCTGGCTTAGGAGTAAGGTTCATTACTGCCATGGTATGTGCAGAACTAATCCATTTGGAGAAAATGCCCCTGAGCGAAAACTTTACTCTAAGGGAGTTAGAGTCACCCAGGTCACACCTTCTCCCAGGAATACAGATTGAAAAATCTGAAAATACCTTTATTAAAGCATTTTTCAAATTTCCCCAATATACAGGGTGGCCCCAAAAAAAGTGAGAACATCTCGTAGATTAAAAGCTTAAATAGTTTACTTATTTACCTTTTTTAGCTATATAATGTCTTTATTTAAACAATTTCCGGCGGCCATCTTTTTTTAAAAATTTGTCAATCGTTTACATCTGTCTTTTTGAATTTTTAAATAACTTATATGCTACGAGATGTTCTCACTTTTTTTGGGCCACCCTGTATAATTCTTTCTCCTATTTCATTTTCCTCCTATGCTAAGGTTAGTAAAGAATACTTCGTCACATTGAAACCTGGGCCTTCTTCCTTTCCTAAGAGCCACTTGCTCAATTATATTTACACACACTTAGCCACAAAGTTAATCTAGATGAGTGGAAGCAGATTTCGACATGTACATCTCCAGGCTGTTCGGACATTCAGATGTTTGGACAGCCCAGAGATGCACCTGATACTGCTCCTGCAGGGGCTGGACATCCCTGCAGGAGCAGAATCACATCATGGTGGCTGGATGTCCGGGAGGTGCCCCAATTCAGGCACCCCAGACGTTCAGCCACTTCCCCGGCTAGCTTAGCCAGGCTCCTATATTGAGCTGCAGTGCCATGGTGTCTCATTGCCATGACACCGCGGCTCCATGCAGGAACTGTGATCCCTGGTGGCAGCGTTATCCAGCCTGTTCCCCGCAAGCCCGACCCCCAATCGGGCCTCCCATGGCTGTGGTAGGGCTGCGGGGAACCTCCTGCACCCCGTCACCTCCTTGTCGCCCCTCGGTGTCGCCATCCCCTGACGTCCAGGGATGACACTAAAACAGTTGATGACTGTAAAGGATTTTGATTGCTTCTACACTTTGATATTTGTCATGGTTCTTATACATACTTTTGAAGAAGGCACTGGACAAAACATGGTCATGTAGAGTGGTGATGGAGTTATGGAGAAGCAATAAATACAGCTGATATTCACGAGATTGTTTTAGCGTCATCCCTTTTTTTACCTCGCTGTTTTGGATATTTCCTTGTCTAGGACAGAACCTTTTGTCTTCCTTCGTTATACTCCATCATCTTGAGTAGAAGAGAATACAGCATCCCTCTTAGTTCCATTCGATGACCATCTTTACCATGCCAAACCGCAAGGCTCTGTAATAATCCAAATAGCCATCAATAATAATATGGCAGTTACTAAATATCTAGGGGGCATATTCAAAATATTTTAGCTGTTCACTGTGATATTCAGTGACACTAACCATTTCATGCCATGGGTTTTCACCACAGACTGCCAAAAAAAACCCCGGTAAGAAATTGGGTGGTCTGTCAGCGGAGCGGTGGTGTTCACATTCACTATCCATTTAGTGGGGATATTCAACTGCTAACTGGACAGCTTAAGCGGTTTAAAGTTGTCCCAACTTCCACCACTTTGCACTATCTGGCTAGCAGCTGAATAGCGTGGCTAACTGGATAGCTGTGTCAGTGGCTAACCAGCCCAGAGATTCAGTGCTGGAAGCCGAATATCTTCTGCTGCTCAATATCCGGTGCAAATTAAAGTGGCGTCAACTAGTCATTTTATTTTCCCCTGCCATCACCATTGAAAGATACTTGCGGGCTTACCAGCAGAGCGGGGGTACTTGAAGGGATGCATGAGGTACTGTATAAGCAAGTTTTGGGAGGTGAAACTGGTTTGGGATTTTTTTTTTACATATGGTTGTATAGTTATATCTGATATTTTATTGTATCCACCTTGATATTTGATTTACAAAAAGGCGATTTATCAATTGTTTGTGTAACCACTACCATGAAGCTCCTCTTGCTGCAGTCCCCCTTCTAATACCAACCACCCCCTTCCAGATCGAGCGTCTTCCTTCTAAGCCCTTCAGCTGTTCAGCATCTTCCCTCCAACCTTTGTTTTCTCTCACACTTACTGTTTCCACGACCACATCTCCCCAGGTTCCGTGGTGGCAATGGAAAAGAAAACAGAAAAGAAGCGGCACTAGGGGAACTCTGAAGCCTTGCATGTTGAGCTCTGAACGTTTGGACACATCCTGCAGTCCCCCCCCCCTTCCAATGCAGACTTCCTGTTTGCATGGGGGCATGGACTTTCAGAGTGCAACATGCAGGGATTGTTAGCCCTTGCTGGTGAGACGTAGCAGCAGCATGGCAGTGATAATGGTGGGGGCGGGATTCGTAGAAAGATTGGAGGCCACCACTGCAGGGGCATTTTGATAGAGGAACACTTTCTGCTCCCTCCCCCCGCCCCTCCCCAAGGTTTGGCACTCTAGGCATCCACCTAGTTTGTCTAATGGTAGCACTGGTCCTTGTAATGTTGCATCGAGATGAATGCAGTGCTTTGCTGGTAGAGTTTCCAAAAAAAAATGTGGATTAGAGCTAGTACAAACTTTTGTGGTAAGGGTGGTTTGGGGGAAATTCCAGAATGAAAGGCCCTTGTTTCTATTAAAGGAGTTAAATTGACTCCCGATACACCTATATATTACATTTAAACTTTTACCTTTGACATTCATGACATTAAAAGGACTGGCCCTCTGTATTTATCAGACCTTTCAGCCTAGGGCAATTAGGCCTTGCTGTGTACTTTTTTTGGTACTGAAGATGCTGCTGCTCAAAACAACAAATAGAACCTCTTCATTAACTCGTTGACAATTCAGATTAGATGAAAGGAAGAATATCTCTTTGAAGAGTGATAAAAGCATTGGGATCAATATTCAGTGGTGGCAGTCAATGCCTTTAAAGTGCCTTGCCACCGCCGCTATAATTAAAACTGGATATTCAGCACCGGAGCCTGTCTGACGCCGAATATTCAGTTTTACCAGCCAGGGGTATTGCTGAATAGTTAATGGCGATATTCATCTGCTAACTGGACAGCAAAACTGCATAAAGTTAGGACAGCCATTGACCTGCCCTAAACGTTCTGCAGTTCAGCTATTAATGCCTCTGTACAAGTCACTGGTGAGGCCTCACTTGGAATATTGTGTTCAGTTTTGGAGACCGTATCTTGTAAAGCATATAAAAAGACTGGAAACGGTTCCGAAGAAGGTGACCAAAATGAATTGGAGCCTGCACATATGAGAAGAGTCTTGAAGACCTAACTATGTATACACTAGAGGAGAGAAGAACATAAGAACATAAGATATGCCATACTGGGTCAGACCAAGGTCCATCAAGCCCAAAATCCTGTTTCCAACAGTGGCCAATCTAGGTCACAAGTAACTAGCAGTTTCCCCAAAAGACACAGGTTACACAATGATTGTATTGGGGTCCCCTTTAATAATGGTTTATGGACCTTTCCTTCAGGAACTTATCCAAACCTTTTTTAAACCCGGCTATACTAATAACTTTTACTATATGCTCTGGTAACAAATTCCAGAGTTTGATTACACGAATGAAAAAATATTTTCTCTTGTTAGTCTTAAATTGCATGTCCCCTAGTCTTTCTATATTTTGATGATGCAAACAATCGATCTACGTTTACCCTTTCCACTCCATTCGTTAATTTATAGACCTCTATCATATCTCCCCTCAGGCGTCTGTTATCCAGGTTGAAGAGTCCTATATTTTTAGCCTCTCTTCATAGGGGTATCCTTTGATCCACTTTACCATTTTGGTGGCTCTTCTCTGTACCTTTTCTAATAACGCTATATCCTTTCTAAGATACAGCGACCAGAATTGCACACAATATTGAAGGTGCGGTCACACCATGGAACGATATAGAGGCATTATAATATCTTTTGTTTTATTCTCCATTCCTTTCCTTATGATACCTAGCATTCTATTTGCTCTCTTGGCCGCCACTGCACACTGGGTGAAGGGTTCCAACATCTTATCCACGACAACGCCTAAATCTTTTTCCTGGGTGATGGTTCCTAATGTGGAACCTTGCATTGTGTAAACATAGTTTGGTTTGTTCTTTCTTAGGTGCATAACTTTGCACTTGTCCACATTAAATTTCATCTGCCATTTGGATGCCCAGTCTTCCAATTTATCAAGGCCCTCTTGCAATTTTTCACAATCCTCATGGGTTTTAACAACTTTAAATAATTTTGTGTCATTTGCAAATTTGATTACCTCACTCGTTATTCCCATTTCCAGGTCATTTATTAATATGTTAAAAAGCAGAAGACCCAGCACAGATCCCTGGGGTACTCCACTATTCACCTTTCTCCATTGGGAAAATTGGACATTTAAGCCCTGCCCTCTGCTTTCTATCTTTTAACCAGTTCTTGATCCACAATAGTACACTGCCTCCTATCCCATGACCTTTTAATTTTGCCAAAAGTCTCTCATGAGGGACCTTGTCAAAATCTTTCTGAAAATCCAGATACACTATATCAACCAACTTACCTTTGTCTACCTGTTTATTCACACCTTCAAAAAAACATAACAGATTAGTAAGACAAGACCTTCCTTAGCTAAAGCCAAGTGGGCTGTCACCCATTAAGCCATGACTATCTACATGTTCAGTAATTTTGTTCTTTATAATGGTTTCTACAATTTTCTCGGTATTGACCTCCGGCTCATCGGTCTGTAGTTTTCCCATATCACCCCTGGAACCGTTTCTAAAAAGTGGTATTATATTGGCCATCCTCCAATCTTCAGGTATTACAGATGTTTTTAATGGTAGTTCACAAATTACTAATAGTAGGTGTGCAATCTCATATTTCAGTTCTTTCAACATCCTTGGATGTATACCATCTGGTCCAGGTGATTTGCTACTGTCAGTTTATCAAATAGTTCTAATACATTTTCCTGGTGTATCAATATTTCTTTCGATTCTTCTGCGGTATCACTTTTAAAACCATTTCAGTCATGGGTAACATTCCTATATCTTCCTCAGTAAGGACTGAAGCAAAGAATTCATTCAGTCTCTCCGCTATGGCCTTGTCCCCTCTTAATGCCCTTTTTACCCCTCTAATGGTCCAACTGGCTCTCTCACTGGTGTTTTGCTATGAATGTACTTGAAAAAGTCTTTATTATGCATTTTTGCTTCCATAGCAAGCTTCTTCTCAAATTCTCTCTTTGCCTGCCTTATCAATGCCTTGCATCTAACTTGCCAGTGTTTATGTTGTTTTCAGTTTTTGTCATTTGGCTCTTTTTTCCATTTCCTGAAAGATGCTTTTTTGGCAACAACAGCCTCTCTGACCTCACCTTTAAACCATGCTGGCAGTTTCTTAAACATGGAATACAGCTGGTCTGGGCTTCCAAGATAGTATTTTTAAACAACACCCATGCTTGATGTAAATCTTTAACCTTTGCAACTGCTCCTTTTAGTTTGTTCTTAACTATTTTCCTCAGGAGGGACAGGGAAGATATGATACAGACCTTTGAATACTTAAAGAGTATTAATGAACAAAGTTTTTCAAAAACGGGGAAGCTGTAAAACTAGAGGACATAACATGAAGCTGCAAGGGAGTAAACTGAAAGGCAATGTCAGGAAATACGTTTTCACTGAAAGGGTGGTGGATTCTTGGAATGCCCTCCTGATGGAAATGGTGGGAGCAAATACAGTGACAGAATTCAAAATGGCATGGGACAGACACAGTGTATCCCTTTATAGCAAAAGGATAAAATAAAAATATATTTAGCTGTCTCTTATATCTCAACAAATAGGGCTGACCTGCATGGAGCGGTGGGTACACCCCTAAACAAAGGCATGGGGAGGAGTGGCCTGCATGGAGTGTTAGGTGCACCCACTCTTGCCGCCTTGCTGGGCAGACTAGATGGATCATACTGGTCTTTGGTCATATACTATGTTACTATGTTTAGTGACTGAATATCGCTTCTAACAGGATAGGTCCACTCACAGATCATCCCTGAATTAACTGGGCCTCTTTCCTCTGGTCTTTGTGGTTATTCGGTGGCACCATCTGGATAATGCCACTGAATATCGGGATTGCCAGAGTTTATGCAGTTTACAACAGTGGCAACCAAGGGGGAGAAGAGGAGGAGGAGGAGGATGATACCTCCAGTTCTAGTGACAGTGCTGCTTCACCTTTCACTGCCCCTGTGCAGTCCCTCCAGTGCAGCCAAGGGCAGGGTTCAAAGAATAGGGGCGCAAGGGAGGGGTTAGGACAAATGCACAGCCTAGCTCCTTGAGAACCATGGCAGGTGGCAGGGTGTGCAACACATCCATACACCACGACAGTTCTTTTGTCACCTATATAGCCATATGCCTTTTGCCTCCCCAGATATAGCCATTGTTCCAATGGAGAGGTAGAACATTGTGAAGCAAAGGGGGGAGAGATGCCTAGGGAACTCTTTGTTATTGTTGTGCGGCAGGAGGGGGCTGGGAGGTACCTGTGAGTTAGTGTGGTGGGTGATAGAGGTGGGTGTATACAGTGGGATTGGTGATGGGGGAGAAAAGGTGCAGTGTGCTCATGTGTAGCGGTGCATTTTATTGTAATAAAACACCTTCTTATGAAATGTCCCTCGATTAGTTCATCTCTGGCTATTGGTCCTTGCCTGTATGGCTGTTCCATTTTCTCCTGCCTTCATGGTATCTCTCTCTATGGGTAGGACTTCTGGTGGCATGGGTTGTCACTTCTCGGTGCTAGGTTCTGCAACATGCAGCAGATCATGAATATCTTGCACACTGTGGTTGGGCTATAGAGTAGCTCACCTCTAGATCTGTCCAGGCATCAAAAACGAGTCTTCAGCTAGCCAACCATTATTTCAGTGATTGCTGTTGTGCTTTTTTGATATTGATTATATCACTCCTCTGTCTCAGTCCTGGGTGCTACAATCAGAATCATGAGTCAACTCCTTAGAGAATATCCTCCGTCGTCTGTAAGAGATGTGAGTAGAGCAGACATTGAGGAGTGTGCACATGGTTCTGAACATAGCAGTTTCTTTGCCCCTGCACTATGTGCAGCAATCTATACCAGGCCTTGCCACACACAGCTTCAGGTCCATGGTTAACTGTGGCTGCTGGCAGCCTTGGCAGTACAACACATCTCTTCCCTCCTCTCCATGAGTGACATGGCAGACAATCTTCCCATATCTCTGCCATCAATGAATCCTTCTCTCGTTATAGCAGACAGTGGCCATAGCTTGGAATATGGAAGTGTGCAGGGACAAAGCCACTGGTCTATTCTGCAGTAGGTGCGGCTACAGCTGACAGGGGGAAGCAGTGGTATGGTACAGGGTAAGCAATAAAAAACAGCCTTTCTCCACTTGCCATGCCATGATTCTTGCCAGAATGTGCCAGGGACCCCAAAATATGTTGACTAGGTGATCACCTATGCTCATCTTGTATGGGCTCAGGAGAGTTCTTGGCTACCTTTTTTCCTACACTGCTAGCTTGTTGGTATATGGTCTTGTCCTTTTACTTGATGCAAAGGTTATTGTTTTATGGGGGTCTTCAAGCATCTGGATGTGTGTCATTGTGGTGGGATTTGCACCCATCTTCCCAGGTGCAGTGTCCATCACTCTCTCCAGTGAGCTACCTGTGACCTCCTTTTGTGCAGCCCCACTGCTTGCTCTGAAGTGCCACATGCTGTAGGTACATTGTTCTAGGACAGGAGTCTTTAAATCTAGTCCTGTAGGGCCGCAAATCAGTCAGGTTTTCAGGATATCCCTAAGGAATATGCATGAGATAAATCCAAATACAAGGGGGGGGTGTCATTCTGACCCGTGTTTAGCAGGGACATACATCCAGGGCAGACGTATATACCCCGGTAAATGTCCAGGCCCTATTCTGGTGAATGAGCTCCCCGCAGGTACTGTAGAGATGTGCGGGGAGCTCCATACCCAGGTGGGAGGGGGCAGACCAAAGGAAGAGCAAGTGTGGCCCGGTGGCATGCCCTGACCCTGGACCTACAGGGCCTATTCCAGTGACGGCCCTGTACATCCGGGCCTGGGCAGATGGATGGGGGACTTATTCCACCACAGAGGTGGAATAGGTTCCCTAGACATGGGAGCATAGCATGGCGGGGCAGGCACCGGCACAGTGAGTGGGGCAGGAGTCCCCGCATCCTGACCCCAGTCATGACAGGCCCGATCGGGGATCAGGCTGTAGGGAAAGGGGCACCAAGGTGATGTGCGACCGATCGGGGCTCCAGCATGTCTCGGCACCGTGGCTCCATGCAGGAGCCAAGCAGAGCTAGCCGGGCAGAGCTCTGGATATCTGGGGTGTCTGAACCTGGGTACATCCTGGTCATCTAGGCCCTATGCCACGATTCTGCTCCCGCGGGGCCATCTAGCTCCCAGTGGAGCAGAATCAGGTGCATCTCTGGGCCATCCAGACATCTGGACGACCCAGACATGCACTTACGGAATTGGCCTCCATGAGGGCAGTGCATGCAAATATATATCATGCATATTCATTAGGGATATCCCAAAAACCTGACAGGTTTGCAGCCCTCCAGGACAGGTTTGGAGATCCTTGTTCTAGGAAATGCCAGTCTCTTTTTCTATACCCTATGCAACATTGGACACTTGTGGCCTAGGTTCTCTGCCTGCTTACCTAGGAAGCAGCCTCAGGTGATTTCTGTGCTGGTGAAGTGCTCATATATGTTTGACACTCACAGGATATAGGAATCATGGTATAACCCTGGGAAGTGTGGAAACATCAATTATTTCACCCTGGGAATTGCAGACCACCTGCATATTCATAGAGTGGAAGGCCTTTCTATTTCTGTAGGTTGGTTCCCTCCCTCTTGGGGGCCTGCGGGCCACATGTGTGCAGTCAGTGACACCCAGTACTGCAGGGAATCATGCAATCTCGTGGAACTGCAGCATGGTCTTCTGCCTCTGCTGCACAGTGGTGGGAAAGGCTACGTAATCAGTTGTTCTGGTGAGAAAAGCTACCAAGAATTGGGAGATGCATTGAGACACCACTGACTGAGCGAGTCCTGCCATGGCAACCAGCATTAATTGGATGCTGCTGGTAGCCAGGAATGCAAGGTCCGTTGTTACCTTCAGGTGAACAGGTATGGGCTGATCTCTCTGTGTTGTAGAGCGGAGGAGGGGCTCCAGCTCCAGACATAGCTGGTGTATAGCTGTCTTATCAAACCTGAACCAGATCAGACACTGTCCATCGGTGAGGTCCAGATATTGTACTCTTGTCTGGTAAACCATCTGGATGCCCTCTTCTCTCCCTCCTGTGCTTCCTGTGGGCCTGTTCCTGTAGGACCACGGTAAACCAGGTGGACACAACATCCCTATTTTCTACATCCTTGTGCCACCACCACGAACACACAGTGCTCTGTTTGCTACTGAAACACTGACAGACAGACCAAAAGATGCCAACAAAACTCATGGCTACTCTGACTCCCACCAGAAGCCACTCACAGACCTCCTCTCCAGCATGACACTACACAGTGGCATATACACACTCACAGTGTCACCACATGGGCATAAACAGATACAGACTGCAACACACAGGCTATATGGGGGCACGGGGGTATACACAGCTCCAGGGCAAGAGGGGCCATCGGGATCTGGAGTTGAACATGGGTGGTTGAGGGGGCAGCAAATGGGAAACAGTGGGGTACCGTACAGTGGGCATTCCTGGGGGGAAGAATGCACAGTAGAGACACAGAGGAGTTGCTATGAATACTGCTCGGTAGATATGGATGACGGCACACCAGTCTCTCTCTAATACAGGCTCCTCCAGTCACAATCGCAAACCACAGTCAGCATGGACAGCAAAGTCCCTTACTAGTCATGAATTATAGAAACGGTAGAGCGGGACATTTGACTGCCACACCTGGCTTGTCCCAACCGCTATGCAAAATATTTTTTGGATGTGCAACCACTTGCTCTGCCCTAGCTGTGTCCAAAAATACCTCCAAACACTCCTACCTTGGGATGTCCAGGTTTGGACGTGGCTATCACTGTGACTTGCAGATCTGCTTGGGTCTGAAATTGTCTTCAGCACATCTCAGCATTTGCAATATGGATGTCCATGTCAACATTTTGCGACATCCATATCAAATTTATCTCTTCTGAAATAACCCCATAATGTGGAAAATAGCATGCGCTGTCAGTGCACAGCTTTGCTAACAATTAACATGGTGACTTGACACATAGCATGCACTAATTACTGTGTTAACTGCATAGAAGGGAGTGAGCATGGACTGTCAATTAGAGTTAACTTACCGTGCATCAACTGTTACCACCGCAGGTAACACAGATCGCTTAATGCTACCTCAGTAGGCGGCATTAAGCAAATCCACTTTACCTGCCTTGTGCTTAACACAAGGTAAATGTTTTTTCTCTGTATTAACAGCAGGTGCAGATGCTGATAAACCCCCTAATAGTTAATGTAGACCTTTGCACATTTATGTGGTAACTGCAAAATTTTACTGCACTTTAATAAAAGGGCTCTTTTGTTTTGGTTAAATTCTTTTATATCTTAATATTCAGTGGGGGTGGATCATCCAAGATGATGGCTTGAATCTTTGGAGCCATGGACGCTTTTAGTATCCCCCGTTTCTAACTTTATTGTTACGGCTAAATGGAAGGACCCTTCACCCGTTAATGTGGGAGAGACTCACTTGCTCTCAGTTCTCCTCTTCTTAATGAAGCAGAGTGTTTCTGGGGTTCAAGCAAAGGAAGGAAATTCAGGAAGGTGGTTCTTTGACTGGCATCCCAACACAGTGATTGGCTTCTAATCCTAACCCTTTGCTGGCTGCTAAGTTTCAGCATCAACTATCACCTGCTGCAATGCCGCAGAAATGCTCTCCTGTTCAAAATGATGTTTTATGCATTAGAAGACGTCTACTGCACTGAGGTTATCTTTGGGTAATTTTGAATTAACTGGTTCAGATAAAGGTGGAGAGAACCATTGATCGGTCATTGTATCATTCTCTCTCTGGCCTGACTGCGACCATATTTCAGTGTCAGCAAGAGATATTGCAAGCAGGAGAACTGGAAGTTTTTTGTTGGCAGGGAGCTAGACTGAAGATGTCATCCAGTAAAGTTGATGAATCTTCTTTTAAGAAATTGGATCCTGATCAATCTAATTTGAATATCGGAAGGTTTACTTTGGGGAATGAATTTGAGTGTTTGGTTGATTTTGTTACAACAAAATGCTGTTTCCAATGCAAATGAGCCCCTTGATAAAGAATTGATACAGACTCTTCTTTATTGAAACTGGGATTAGATTTGTAAAGTTCATCTATTGATCTTATATTACAAGTTTTTTGAAGGCTCGAGAAGGCTGTTTTGATGTAGATTCGGCTACAGTATAATGTGGTAGTAAAATTTGAATCAAGGGGTCAGAACTGTGAAAATAAACTTGATAAAGGTATTGAGGATATCTTTAGTGTTAAGGGAAAGATGAAAGAAGCTGAAAATTTGTCAGTCTTTGGTGAAATCAAATGCTACTTTAATGCAGGAAACATACAATTTGGAGAATACTCTGAGGTATCACAATATCAGACTGGTTAACTCTCCTAAGCTGGCTCTTTTATCTGGGCTTGGTTTAGTTAAAAGTAATATGAAGGAAGTATTAGAAATTCCCGAGGCTTCACTTCCTCCATTTATTTATTTATTATTAGTTTTTCTATACCGCACTATTCGGAATCAGCGCGGTTTACAATGAACAGGTTTGTACAATGTGGAACAATCAGACATTGAACTTACATATAACAGGGAATTTCAACTTGGATAACAGGTGAACTTTATATTATTTGCTTGTTAAAAATAATCCCCAGGAACTTGGTTCTAAAGTTAAGCACTCTCCATCTGTGCTGGAATTTAACTTGGCTGACCTTTCTGCAGAATTTCTGTCTCAGTCCCTTGAGAGAGCGACATTGTAAACTTTCTTCTGGAGTCTGATAGAGACTGAATTTTTGAATTATCCCTCCCAAGGAAGGACAGAAGTCATTGGGGCAGCTAATTAAAATTTATTCTGATTGCTTGTTTGAAACTCAGTTGCGTTATTGGCAATTTGTTGCTTTAAAAACTTGGGTTTTGGCATTAGGTGCTAATTTCTCTTTAAATTATCCTTGTAAATGTAAAATTAATTATTTATTAAAAGTGTATGTATTTTTGAACCAGACCAGCTGATGTTATTTTTGCAAGGTAATGAGAAGGATGTATCTTTGGACTCTGACCTGGATTCTTAGGATGCTTAAGTTGGTTGAATTTAGTAGTGGTTGGTTCAGAGATTCAGCTTTCATTTTCATTCTGTTTTTTTAATAGTATGATACACCTTAGATCTAACTTTTTATGCTATATGTTTGTTATGCTTTGTATTTGGATTGTGAATGAAATCAATTTAAAGCACAAAACAATATTTCAGTAAAGGGGTTAGCTCAAAGTATATTTATCATAACACTTTTGTTTTAATTGTGTAGGTCTGTGTATACTTTTTTTTTTTAGATCAGAATAAATCTCCAGGATATGTGTATATTTATGAACACTTGAATGGAAATCCCCAAAATATTCTTCTCAGGAGCCTCTTGATCCAACTCACATGTACTGAAAATCTGGTGTGGAGAGGACTCTAAGCACAAAGGTTATGTGGGGATATGCTGAGGAGGAGGTATATACACATTGATGCTAGAGGTAAACCCTTGCTAACTGTTCCACAGTTAGGGTGGCTGAAGGAAAGGGCAGGTTTTGGAAGTAATAATTACCTAAATATTTATTTATTTGGCTATTCTTTTATACTGCTCTTCCACTGATCAAGCGGCATACAATTAACAAACTGAGTTTTTTCATCAAGCAGAGCATAAAATAACTAGGGTTACATCGAACAGAATACAGTACAACTGGGATTATAAACAATAAGCTGTGAGACTGCGTTACCTATCTCCAATTAAAGGAAAAAGGCTAGATTAACTATGTAAAATTTGTAAAAATGTACAATATGTATGTTTTCGAGTATCGAGTGAGACTGTGACTGTCTACAGCCTAGCTTGGGTGTGATATATTATTGTATGTGGTGGTATAGCAATTATGAAAATGTTCGTATTGAGGTATGTTGTGATTATTGTCAGCGATCCTTGTGATTATTGTCAGCAGTCCAACTGTTTATGTATTGTCCTCATAATCGTTTATGAACAAGTGTGTTTTTAGATCTTTACGGAATGCGGATAGGTCTGAGTTGTTCCGTATCTTGGCTGGTAGTACATTCCACTATCCAGGAGCGTATAAGAAGAAGTCTCTCATACAGGCAAATTAATTACTCCTGGCTCTTTCTGTTGAGATGGTTATCATGTTCTTTGTCATCTTCCTTTTTTCTTGTTTCGTGGCCCTGTACATACTGCCAGGCCCGTGGGGACGTGCTGCTTATACCACCTTAAAAATGGTATAAGCACCATTTTTTGTGTGATCGGGGCCGGGGATCCTCCCTGGGGCCGTGTCCGGGTGCGGGGGGTCCCCACTGCCCTATCCAGTCCCTGGCTGGCCAGCCATGGATCGGGTGGTGGGGAAGAGGGGGGTTAAGCTGTAGCAGCCAAGCGAGCCTGCAGGGAAGACATCCCTGTAGGCAGGCAGGGGCACGCCAGTTCATCCATGGGCACACCAAGCTGTCCTTGGGCCCGATTCTGGCTTCCATGGGAATGTTTTGTTCCCGCAGACCAGAATTGGGTCCAAACGGGCCCATCTTGCCTGGGGCTGTCCGGATGGCCCGGACATGCCCCTATGAGAATTGGGCTCCATGTGTTCTTTATGGGTAGCCAGTGCAGTTGTTTTATTATTGGGGTAAAGTGGTCGGTTCTTGATTTCCTGAGTATAATACGTGCAGCTGTGTTCTGGGCAATCTGTAATGCACGTAGCAATTGGTTGAGTATTCCATATAGTATGATGTTCCCAAAGTCAAGATGTGGGAAGATTATTGCCTGGAATACTGATCTAAAGTCGTTGGGGTCTAGTAAGGGGCAGAGGTTACGTAGAGATCTTATTTTGTTATAGATTGTTTTGAGTGTTTTATGATGAGCCTATGATTGAGCATAATTCCTAAATAGCATTCTTTACCTTCAGTATGGGAGAAGGTATGAAGGCCTTGTAATGCAGAGTACTTTGTTCTTTTTGTAATTTAATGAGAGGTGATGATTTGTCAGCCATTGTGCCACTGCATTGAAACAAGTTATGAGATGTGTGAATTGTGGGTCAAATGTGTCAAATTGAGCATACAGCATAATATCGTCGGTATAGATATAATATTTTACCTTGTGGGATTGCATTATTGTACATAGTGGTTGTGTGTATATATATATATATATAAATGTATATGTTAAAAAGCATTGCACATAGGGTTGATCCTTGGGGGATTTCTCTCTGTTGCGGAAATGATGAGGAAGTGATATTTCCAATTTTTACCTGTTGTTTACAGTCAGGTAGGTATGAGTGGAACCATTTGAGTATTTTGTCCTTGAGTCTAGTTTCTTGGAGGCATGAAAGAAGTGTATTGTAACATATCAAGTCAAATGCTGCTGATATGTCAAGAAATATTAACATGTTTTCTTGTGTCGGTTTTTGGAAGCCTCTTATCAGGGTGTCCATAAGAGACAGTAGTAGTGTTTCTACCCCGTGATTTGCTCTGAATCCATGCTGTTGTGTATCATGCAGGGCGTGGATATATATGGGTATGTTTATTAAACCATTTTAGGCTTTTGCAACTAGCACCAGACGATAGCTCCAAAAAGCTGGCGTAAGCTGCAAAAATCCCGGGGTATGTGTAGGAGGCTTTCCATACCAACTATATAACTTCAAATAACTCCCACAACTAATACTACAGTCAATACAAGAGTTAAAATTATCCCAAAAATACCCCAAAGGAGACTAAATGGCAGAGTTTTCTTAAACTGCCCAACTCTATGTGATAGGTTTGCAAGATCTTGCTACCATTGACACATTCATTCAAAGGGAAGGGCATGGAGGCTTCAGTGACAGAGCAGGGGGCTGCACTTATGGTAAAATTCACCGCTACAGCACGCCCTATCTTATACCCTTATTCTCATTCATAGGCTTCTGGGTATGCTTTTACAATTTTTAAATGCATTTAAAAGGCTTGAAAAACAACTTAGCTTTCGTCATCAGGAAATCCCAACCCTCAGAGCTACTGATGCTGCCAGACCCTAGGTCAACTCAAGTTTTGCCCATACATTTACAGGGCTGCCTCAAGACAAGTCGAACAGCTACTTTATGCACCTTCGGAAACAGTTTAAGAGGACTCTGCCATTTAGTCTCCTTTGGGGCATTTATGGGATCACTTTAACTCTTGTTTTGACAGGAGGCATTCCCAGCATTTCCTCTGCAGATACTGTGGAGAAAATGCTGGGACTGGGGGGGGGGGGGAGGGAAGCTTCGCGGATTCAGCTATTGTTACCCATTCATAATTACCCATTGCAGGCATGTCTACTCTCCTCTCACTCTCCACCCTAATCCCACCAGAGCCTGCACCTACCGTGCAAAAATGCAGACATTGGAGTAAATTGCCATGTCTACATTTTTCCCACGTTAGCTCACATGATATTTCTATGTTAGCATCACAGTAGCAGCTAATGCACTTTAGTAAACATACCCCTTAGTGTATGTCACTGCTGAAAATGAATAGAGCTAGAGTCAAAAAGATAATTCCATCAACATAAATTTTTGTCGGACCAATCCTTCAGGCAACAAACTGTCTTTTTAATCACTTTTTTTTTCATAGGCAGACTCTGAAATTACATTTATATCTATGGCTGTTTTCTTAGAATGACTTTCTACTGCATACCAATGTTCCTGATGCAGAACCCTGACCAAGAAATCTTTTTGGGTTCGAAACGCGGTACTTGGAATTTGTTTCCTCATTAGTGGGATTTGGAAGCTGTCCCTCATAAGAACATAAGATATGCCATACTGGGTCAGACCAAGGTCCATCAAGCCCAGTATCCTGTTTCCAGCAGTGGCCAATCTAGGTCATACGTACCTAGCAGTTTCCCCAAAAGACACAGGTTCCACAATACTTGTATTGGGTCAAGCACTGATATCCTGGGTCCCTTCTTAATAATGTTTTATGGACCTTTCCTCCAGGAATTTGTCCAAACCTTTTTTAAACCTAGCTACACTAACAGCCTTTACTACATCCTCCGGTAACAAATTCTAGAGTTTGATTACACGTTGAGTGAAAAAATATTTTCTTTTATTAGTCTTAAATAGTTTACCCTGTAGCTTCATTGCATGTCCCCTAGTCTTTCTATATTCTGATAATGTAAACAATCGATCTACGTTTACCCGTTCCACTACGTTCATTAATTTATAAAGTTCTATCATATCTCCCCTCAGCCGTCTCTTTTCCAGGTTAAAGAGCCCTAACCTTTTTAGCCTTTCTTCATAGGGGTATCCTTCCATCCCCTTTACCATTTTGGTGGCTCTTCTCTGAACCTTTTCTGATAACGCTATATCCTTTTTAAGATACGGGGACCAGAATTACACATAATATTCAAGGTGTTGTCTCACCATGGAACGATATAGAGGCATTATAATATCCTTTGTTTTATTTTCCATTCCTTTTTTTATGATACCTAACATCCTATTTGCTCTCTTGGCCGCCGCTGCACACTGTTTTTACATGTTTTTACAGGGTTTTAACATGTTATCCACAATGACACCTAAATCTTTTTCCTGGGTGGTGGTTCCTAATGTGGAACCTTGCATCGTGTAACCATAGTTTGGGTTGTTCCTACCTAGGTGCATAACTTTGCACTTGTCCACATTAAATTTCATCTGCCATTTTGATGCCCAGTCTTCCAATTTATCAAGATCCTCTTGCAATTTTCCACAATCCTCTTGGGTTTTAACAACTTTAAATAGTTTTGTGTCATCTGCAAATTTGATAACCTCACTCGTTATTCCCTTTTCCAGGTCATTTATGAATATATCAAAAAGCAGCAGACCCAGCACAGATCCCTGGGGTACACTACTATTCACCTTTCTCCATTGGGAAAATTGGCCATTTAGCCCTACCCTCTGCTTTCTATCTTTTAACCAGTTCCTGATCCACAATAGTACACTGCCTCCTATCCCATGACTCTAGTTTTGCCAAAAGTCTCTGATGAGGGACCTTGTCAAAGGCTTTCTGAAAGTCCAAATACACTATATCAACCGACTCACCTTTGTCTACCTGTTTATTCACTCCTTCAAAAAACATAACAGATTAGTAAGACAAGATCTTCCTTGTCTAAAGCCATGTTGGCTGTCTTCCATTAAGCCATGACTATCTACATGTTCAGTAATTTTGTTCTTTATGATGGTTTCTACCATTTTTCCCGGTACTGACGTCAGGCTCACCGGTCTGTAGTTTCCCGGATCACCCCTGGAACCCTTTTTAAAAATTGGTGTTACGTTGGCGATCCTCCAATCTTCAGGTATAACAGATGATTTTAATGATAGTTCACTGATTACTAATAGCAGGTCTGCAATCTCATATTTCAGTTCTTTCAACACCCTTGGTTGTATATCATCCGGCCCAGGTGATTTGCTACTCTTCAGTTGATCTAATAGTTGTAATACATCTTCCCAATGTATCAATATTTCCTTCAGTTCTTCTGCACCTTTAAATATCACTTCAGTCATGGGTAACATCCCTATATCTTCCTCAGTAAAGACCGAAGCAAAGAATTCATTCAGTCTCTCCGATATTGCCTGTCGCCTCTTAGTGCCCCTTTAACCTCTCTATCATGATGGTCAGAAACTCCTGAAAGGCTTTTTTTTGGTTATTGATTAAGCTAAGTATTACTATGTTATTTTATTTTTATATCATAAAGCCTATGAAAAATGTGATTAAAAATTGATTAAAAGGAAAGTTTGTTGCGTTAGGTATTGGTGCCCCTTATTACAAATGATCTGACAAAAATTGATGTTGATGAAATAATCTTTTTGACTTTAGCTCTATTCAGCCTGACTTGTTTGGTGGGCCAGATGTATGAAAACATGCATGCATAAACAATAAGCAGATTTTCATCCAGTCGTTCCCTCAGTAGGAACCCAAGTGTAAGGAGGCTAAGATTTGTGCGGAGCCCTGCCAGCAGAGTTTGATTATGCCATCCTGTTGCTTGGGATGACAGGTGTTTGTGGGTTTTGAGTTAGAGGGAAGGTGTTTATTAGCAGATAAATCAGTGACTCTTTCCATAAAATCTAAGGATGGTAGACTCATGGGTCTTTAAACAATATCTTGTAGGCTGTGAAAGCCAAAGCAACTCATAAAGATTTCATGTGCTTTGGGGGATAAGGCGCAGTTAGCATTTTTTAAAACTTTTTTCTTTTGAAATGGAATGGTAGGAATAAGCTGCAGACTATAATGATTTTTAAACCATAACTTCTCTTAAGGGGCATGTTTACTAGACCCTGTGCTGGTAACACTAGTGTGAGTTGTGTTATCAGCGTGGAGATGTGAGCTAACTACAGGGGGCAGGTACATCGGTCCCTCTGCAGTTACCACAGTTCAACATGGCAAAACTGCTGTGGGTGCAACTAATGCCAATCATTAGGTGATGTTAGTTGCATTAACACTACTTCCACTGAGCGCAGGTAGCAAGGGCTGCAAAAGCCCAAACTAGCTGAACTGCAGCTGGAATGCCCCATCTCACCCAGTCACTGCCCTGATGTGCGCTACCAAAGTGGCACTCACTAGGTTTGTGCTGTGTAGGCCCATGCTACATTTTAGCATGGTGCCCAAACCACATGCTAAACCCCACGCTACTGGTAGCACTTTAGTAAAGATGCCCGAAGTCCCTTGAAAATCATTGCTTGGTTGTTGGAATAAAGGGCTTTCTCCTATTTTGAATGCGTGAGGGAATACTTAGGTCCTCTGCTCTGGAAATAAAGGTCAATAAACCAAAGAAAAGATGAGACCTTTTTACCGGAGTAACTTAATACATTTCTTGACTAGCTTTCAGGAGCTACATACCCTTCATTAGATCCAAACAAAATGAGCAGATGAAAGCAAGAGCTCATCGTGTGACCCTGCAGTGAATCATAGATCACCTCAGGCCCTGAAATCTTAATGCTGAGATATAAGAATGGAATAAAAGTAGAGCAGTAACTCAAGCGAAAATGCCTGTCAGTCAATTTGCTTGCACAACTTTAAGACATATTTTGCTTGTGAGTCTAATCTGCAGATTTAGAAAGGGAAACGGTTTTTTTTAGGAAATCCTGTGTAAGCAAACAAATATGCAAAAGGTATTGCCATACGGTCTCCCAAACAGTGCTGAATTTAAAGGTCAGGCTGCTTCAAAGAGTGACCCAAGTTTTTTTTAGCCACTCAATCAAGGTAGAATTCAGTCATATAACATATATCCCAACATAAGCATGAAAAAATCACTGATTAATAATGTCCATTGTAAAGAGGGAAAAAGACCTCAAATCATGTCCGCACTTAGTGTTTTTAGCCATTAGATGCCCTAGCATTGTGCTTTCAATCAGCTATAAGAACTATTTATCACAGGTATGAAAAATAAAACCCTTTAATTTTTTATAAATTTCTATTCGCCACCCTTTTATGAATTTATAATTTTAATCTCGTACTCACTTAATACTTATCTTTTTTATCAATCAACAAATGATCTAGCACACTTTTTAACATCTGATTTTTAAAAGTCTTGCCTGCAATAGGCTTGCTTTTTGAGGGAGAGTTTCTCAATTTTTATATATGTGCAAAAAGTCTGTTTCTCTAATTTAAATCATGTTCCACGTACCAGGTTCAAAATATATCAAATCCCAAACTGATAAACTTGAAGGATACGAATCCTGGATCATGGCTTCTGGATTTTGGATCATATTCTCTCTAATTGTATTAAGCATTTATAGTGCTCCAAGAATATTGTTCGGTTTTCTGAACTTGGATGAGCACCATGAAATTGGACCCATGTCAGGACTCCAAAAAAAAAAAAAAGACCGATTACTGATTGAGCTGGTATCTGAGCTGTCAACTGTGATAACAGAGAATTTAAAGTATATCTGTGCCATCAGTTGTCTGTCCAGCCTGCTGAAGTTTAACGATTTCTCCCGTTGAGTCATTAGCATTCTTTCTCAAAAGGAATGCTCTTTGCCTTAGTAGAAGGTAGCATGGCCCTCTGAATGATACATCTCGTGTGCGATGAGAACTGTGCAGCAATACAAATGTCTGCGCATGTTTCTCGAATACCATGATACCTATTGGCCAGCTCTTTGCTGAGCTGTCTGCTCGGGATTCAGAAGTGATGGGTAAGTACTGAAGTTTTTCCCAAGCATGTGTTTCCAGATATATCTGTTTGCTTATTTATCTGTGGGTGATTTCTGTAGGTCATGCCAGCTACCTATTAAGGCCATAGCCAGGACCGCTTTTACCTATGAGCAAAATGGGCAGCTGCCCTGGGCCCCTGCACAATGGGGCCCAGCTTCCCTGCTACCCATAGGTAAAAACAGCTCTGTACAGGGCCGATGCAAAGATATGAGCTGCCCTAGGCAAATCTCATTCTCAGCACTACCCTGCTTCTGCCCCCACGCCCATTGGTGCCTTTGCCGCCCCTCTCCAGGACATGTCGCAGCGGCAATACATTTAAAAAGGTACCACGGTGCCAGAGTTACATTCTCTTCCAGCACTTTGGTACCATTTGTTCTTCCACTCCTCTCCAATTCTACTTTAACAGACTTGAAATGGTTCAGAGGAAGGCGACCAAGATGATTTATGTTCTTATAGAAGGGACCCAGGATATCAATGCTTGAACCAATACAAGCATTGTGGAACCTGTGTCCCTTGGGGAAACTGCTAGGTACGTATGACCTAGATTGGCCACTGTTGGAAACAGAATACTGGGCTTGATGGACCTTGGTCTGACCCAGTATGGCATATCTTATGTTCTTATGTTCTTATGATTTGGAGCCTGTGCCAGAAGGAATATGAAGAAGATCTAAATATGTGTACCCTAGAGAAGAGAAGAGGCAGAGGGGATATGATTATAGACCTTTAAATACTTAAAGGGTATTAATGAACAGACAAACCTTTTTCAAAGACAGGGAAGCTATAGAACTAGAGGACATGAAATGAAGCTGCAAGGAGGTAAATTTAAAAGCAACATCAGGAAATACTTTATCTCCAGGAACAAGCAGGAATGAGTCTTCACATATGGGTATTGTCGGTACCGACGGAGCCTGCGCGGGAATGCTCCCCAGCGTCCAGTAAGAAAGCTTTTGGGAGCATCCCACAGCGCCTGCGCGCTGCCTTCCCGCCTTTCCCAACCGCCTCTCTCCAGTTCTTCTTTTCCGCGGAGCCAGCAGGTCGTGTTCCTGTCACCGCAGAAGAAGTTCTTTATTTTTCTGTGTCGCGTCTGCCTTCTTCGATGTCAGACCGGTACCGCCGGTCTTTTCTTTTCTTCTTAAAAAAAAACAACAAAAAAAACCCTTTTCTTTCTTCAACTGTGCATTTTCGGTTTGGGCCTTAGGCCTGAACAATTTTTCTCCTCATGGAGAAGCCCGCTTCCGGGTTTAAAAAGTGCACGAAGTGTGGCGGTACTATTTCTGTCACCGACACCCATGATTGGTGTCTAAAATGTTTGGGTCCTGACCATTCCATCCCGGATTGTGTGTCCTGTACCATGATGTCTAAAAGAGGTCGGCAGAACTGAGCAGCCAAGCTCAGTACCCTGTTTCCCTCTGATGCAGCCTCGGTGGCATCGACGTCTTCCAGGGCTTCTTCTTCTTCCCATGGATCTCAGGTAACCAAACATAAATCTAGCCGGTCCTCGAAGGGCAAATCTCCCTCTAAGCATCGAGATGCCTCCGGGCTTGTCCTCGAGGATTCTGCACTGGCAAAATTACCCCGGCAGGAAGTTCCGGCTTCCAAAGCATTGTCTATGGGGTCACAGGTTGACATCGATGGCTCGGCCTCGACCGATCACCTGTTGCCGTGTTCTGGGGTACCGGTGGCCTCCACCGGTACCGACATCCAGACTCTGGTGGTGTCGATGGATCAGAAGATTCTGTCCATGCAGCGCACTCTAACGGCGTTTATGCAGGCTTCGACGCCTCCAGTATCGCAACAATCTCCGTTGCTGGTACCGACTCCGGAACCGGCATCGTTCCCGGTGCCGGTACCGATTGCATCGACATCGGCCTCGGTGTCGACTGCAACGGTACCCTGTCCTATGATGCCCATCAGTACCGAACCGGTACCGCTTACTCCCGATGTCGATCCCACTCGGTACGCATATCGGGCTTTACAGGAGCATCCAGACAGGCGATACTTCGATTCCTCCGAAGACTCTGATGAGTCGGAGGTTTCTGTCGAGGCACCGGTACTTCTTCCTCAGGAGTCTGATTCTCCAAAACGAAGAATGTCTCCTCCAGAAGACTTGTCTTTTCAAGACTTCATTAGGGAAGTGGGTAGGGGCCTCTCCATTACAGTGGCCCCTGAGTCAGAGCCTAGAGCCAAGCAATTAGATATTTTGCAATATCCTAAGGCTCCTAAAGAAGCAGCTACTTTACCTATTCATGAGATTCTCTATGATCTCATGTTGAGCATGTGGGAGACTCCTCTTACCACCTCTCTTCATTCTCGTAGATTAGACACCATGTACCGTGTCCCTCCTTGTCCTGGCTTTCATAAGTCTCAGCTTCCTCACCACTCTATTGTGGTAGAGTCTGCCATGAGGAAAATAAAGAGTGCAAAGAGACACTCATCTAATCCTCCAGGACGTGAATGCAGGACCCTTGATGCTTTTGGCCGAAGGGTTTTCCAAGCCAATATGCTTGCTGCCAGAATCAACTCCTATAGTCTCTATATGGGAATGTTTCTAAAAGAAGTCACAGATCATCTGCAGACTTTAGCCCCTTTTATTTCAGAAGATAAAAGGCAGGAGTTTCTCACTTGGCTTAAACATGCCCAAGATGTTTCCAAATTTTCCAACCGTGCAGCCTTTGACTCTTTTGAGTGTTTAAGCAGAGCCTCGGCTATTGCCATAGGTGCACGCAGAATTGCTTGGTTACAAGCCTCTGATTTGGAACTCTGGGTCCAAGATGAACTGGGAAATCTTCCTTGTACAGGTGAAAACCTTTTTGGCAGGGATTGGAAAGCAAAGGCCACTCAAATGGATCCTGAGAACTCTGCTTTGGATCGACTTTCAAAGTCTACCTCTGCTCCTGCTAAGAAAAGATTGTTCAAAAAGACACCTTTTTCTAAAAAAGGAAGATACTATCCTGCTTATGGTCAGCAGGCATCTTCTGCAGGTCGTTTTGCTGCAAAGCGTCAGCAACCACCTAAACAGGCCAAGGCAAAGGCTGCCAGGCCTCCCATGGCCCAGCAGCCTCAGCCTCCTCAGGGCCTTTGACTTGCAACTAGAGAACTTAGCCTTTCTGGCTCTGGAAGAACCAGAGCCCCTCACCATTCCAGGAAGGTTAGCTTACTTTGCTCCCAGATGGGAGCAAATCACAGCAGAGCAATGGACCCTCTCCATTATAAGGGAAGGGTACAAGCTTCATTTCTTAAACCTTCCTCCCCACACTATGGTGAAACAGTTCAATTCTCCAACATCTCTCCTCAACCTTCTGGGTCAGGAGATTGCTACCCTTCTTGCCCAAGGGGCAATAGAAGAAGTACCCCTTCTTCAACAGGGCTCAGGGTTCTACTCCCCTTATTTTCTTATTCCAAAGAAAACAGGGGGCTACAGACCCATATTAGATCTCAGAGAATTGAACAAGTTTCTATTCAAAGAGAATTTCAAGATGATTTCTCTCGGTACTCTGCTGCCATACCTTCAGAGTCAGGACTGGCTTTGTTCTCTAGATCTCAAGGATGCGTACACCCATGTCCTCATCCATCCAACACACAGAAGGTTCCTTCGGTTCCTTTTTCAAGGAAAGCACTACCAATACAGGGTGCTTCCTTTCGGTCTGGCCTCTGCACCAAGGGTGTTCACGAAATGCATGGCAGTAGTAGCTGCATTTCTACACACTCTAGGAATATTCGTTTTCATTTTCTCATATCTGGACGACTGGCTCATTCGAGCTCCATCCCAGTCAGAGGCCCAGATTTGTCTAGCCTGCACAATGCGTGTCCTTCAGTATTTGGGACTGGTAATAAATATCCCAAAATCCCATCTCACCCCTACTCAGTCTCTGGAGTTTATAGGGGCCTTGCTGGATACCACAACTGCAAGGGCCTATCTTCCTCAGGCCCGTTGCCTACGCTTGGTGCAGTTAGCCTCCCAGATACAGTTAAAGTCCCATTTAACTGCTCGAGAAATGTTACAACTCTTAGGCCACATGGCATCCACCGTGCATGTGGTTCCATATGCTCGCCTTCACATGAGGGCAGCTCAATGGACTTTGTCCACCCAATGGACTCAGACATCAGGTTGCCTGTCAGACAAAATAGCAAACTCCAGTCGCCTATTTTGGTCTCTCCAGTGGTGGAAGTCCCCTCCAAATCTGTTGCTGTGGTCCCCTTTTCAGCAGTCGCTACCCCAAGCAACTCTGACAACAGATGCTTCTCCAATGGGTTGGGGAGCTCATCTGCAGGATCTCTCCACCCAGGGCATCTGGTCTCCACAGGAGACTTCTCTGCATATCAATCTCTTGGAACTCAGAGCAATATTCTTAGCTCTCAGAGTGTTCCATTCCCTGCTCAGCTACAGGACAGTCCTCATCCATACGGACAACCAAGTAGCCATGTTCTATGTAAACAAGCAGGGCGGGACTGGCTCTCTGTCGCTTTGCAACGAAGCTTTGCGACTGTGGGCCTTCGCCAGAGAGCATCACATCCATCTTCTGGCAGTATATCTTCCAGGCATTCAAAACTCTTGGGCGGACAGACTCAGTCGAGTTCTGCTCCCACACGAGTGGTCCCTCCACATGGACCAGGTAGCCAGGATTTTTCGAATTTGGGGAACCCCGGACATAGACCTCTTTGCAAGTCCGTGGAATGCCAAACTTCCCCGGTTCTGTTCCAGAATTCCGTGTCAGGGAGTTCAGGCCAAGGATGCCTTCCTCCTTCACTGGGGTCAAGACTTCCTTTATGCCTTTCCACCAATTCCCCTAATTCCCAAAACACTATTCAAGCTTCAGAGAGATCGAGGGACCATGATCCTCATAGCACCACATTGGCCACGCCAAGTGTGGTACCCTCTACTTCTGCATCTCTCTCAAGCTCCTTCCCTGGACTTGGGCTCTGCGCCAGACCTTCTGTCCCAGGAAGAGGGAACGTTGTGGCACCCAAACCCCCAGTCGCTCCATCTCAGGGCTTGGTTGCTGAGGGCCTAGACCTTCAAGATTTTCATCTCTCTCAGCAAGTCAGAGATGTTATTCATGCCTCTAGAAAGCCTTCTACTATACGTTCCTATGCTTTCAAATGGAAAAGATTTACCATTTGGTGTTCAGAGAAGGGTCTAAACCCTCTTGCAATACCTCTGAATTCTCTACTAGAGTATCTCCTGCATCTATCCCATGCAGGCCTGAAAACGAATTCAGTAAGAGTCCATTTGAGTGCTATTGCAGCGTCCCTCAAGCCTGGACAACCTATTTCCTCTCACCCTCTTATAGCAAGATTCATGAGAGGCCTTCTTTTAACTAAACCTCCCATTAGACCACCTCCAGTGGCATGGGACTTAAACCTGGTTCTTGGCCAGCTTATGAAGCCACCCTTTGAACTTTTAGCCACCACCTCCTTGAAATTTCTTTCTTGGAAAGTTGTTTTTCTCATTGCAGTCACCTCAGCACGCCGCATCAGTGAGTTGCAAGCTGTGGTGGCTAATCCACCTTATACAAGGTTCCATCATGATAAGGTAGTCCTCAGGACCAATCCACACTTTATGCCTAAAGTGGTCTCGCCTTTTCATCTGAACCAAGAGGTATATTTACCTGTCTTTTTTCCAGGACCTCATGCATCAAATGCAGAGAGGAATCTTCATACCTTGGATTGTAAGAGAGCTCTCGCTTTTTACTTACAAAGAACACAGCAACATAGAAAGTCTTCTCAACTCTTTGTTGCTTTTGATCCTTCTCATTTAGGACTTCCTGTCTCTAAGAGAACACTGTCCAACTGGATTGCTCAATGTATTTCTTTCGCCTACCAGAGTAGGAACATTTCTCTGGAGGGCCATGTCACAGCTCACAATGTGAGAGCCATGGCAGCCTCAATGGCTCATCTAAACTTTGTGCCAATCGACCAAATCTGTCGAGCGGCCACCTGGGCCTCGGTTCATACCTTCACAGCCCATTACTGTTTGGACAAGGACTCCCGCTGGGATGCCTCGTTTGGTCAGGCTGTCCTCAAACACCTGTTCCATTCCTAATCAACTCCTACCCACCTACCCTGGTCGGATGCCAGAGATCCATGGGGGGAGGTAGAGTCCTTTTCAAGGACACACAATCTGGGGTTTCTCCCTGGCATCTGCAGCTAGGGAGTCCCCATATGTGAAGACTCATTCCTGCTTGTTCCTGGAGATAGCACAGTTACTTACCTGTAACAGGTGATCTCTGGGAACAGCAGGAATAAGTCTTCACAACCCACCCACCTCCCCTAGGAGTTGTATCTCTCTAGCTATCTTTCCTTTCCTCTCTCTCTCTTTGTCTCAGCTTTAAAACTCGAACTGGAGAGAGGCGGTTAGGAAAGGCGGGAAGGCAGCGCGCAGGTGCTGTGGGATGCTCCCAAAAGCTTTCTTACTGGATGCTGGGGAGCGTTCCCGCGCAGGCTCCGTCGGTACCGACGATACCCATATGTGAAGACTTATTCCTGCTGTTCCCAGAGATCACCTGTTACAGGTAAGTAACTGTGCTTTCACAGAAAAGGTGGTGGGTGCCTGCAATTCCCTTCTAAAAAGGTTTGTGGGAGCAAAACCAGTGACAGAATTAAAAAAGGCATGGGACAGACAGAGAGGATCACTACATAGCAAGAGGATGGAATCAAAACAAACATAAATAATTTCTAAATGGAGAGGAGTAACCTGCCGGGGGGCGCATGTACAACTCTACAATTCTGGCACCTTACTGGGCAGACTAGATGGACCATACTGGTCTTTATCTGCTGTCATTTACTATGTTGCTATGTTAGAGGGGGGCAGAAGTGCATTTGGCACTGTGGCACCGGAATAGAAAGTAACTCTCTCCCTCTTCAAATCCATGCTAAAGGCTTACCTCTTTGAGGCTGCTTTTGGATCCTAATTTATTATTTATTTATTTATTTAGCTGTATTTATATCCCGCTTTTCACCGGGTCAAAGCGGTCAATTGGGGGATACATTTAACACAAGGGGATATGAGACACACTAATACTTACAGGGAACATGGGCAATGGAGGGTTAAGTGGCTTGCCCAAGACCACAAGGAGTGCCTATAGGACTAGAAATCCCAGACCCTCTGGCCTGAGATTGCTGTCCCCAGGTGGGACTTGAACCCCCGGCCCTAAGTACCTTGTCCTAACCACTAGACCACTCCTCCCTCTAATCTCTTGTTCGCCTTGCTTCTCCTCTCTCTCTTGAACCCCATGTTGTGCATGCTTCCCAGCAGATAATGCACAGCTTTGGCAGCTAACATGGCGCTATCAGCACTGTTTTGGCACATTAGCAGGCCCCTACGTTCTTGCACCCAAGACAATCTGACTATCAATGAGGGCTTAGTACAGCAACAGCACTGACTGCCCTGCTTAATGAGGCGAGACTTAATGCTGTCGATCATAAAGACACCCTTGTTCGTTGAGACCTGAGTGCTGCATTTGATATAGTAAATCGTTCTTTATTATTATGGTCCTTAAAAGAATTGGATCTTGACATTGTTTTGTGATAATTTCAATCTTTTTTTTTTGTTTGATAGGTTGTTGCAGGTTCTCTGGAACTCAGATCTCAAAAGAAAGCTTAGACTGCTGGGGGTCTTCAGGGGCGGGTTTAACTCCTGTACTTTTTAAGATTTACTTTTCTTTGTTGGCATCTTTGATTCAGTCCTGTAGTTTTAGTTATTTCTATGAAGATGATATTCAGATAGTGACTTTTGTAGCTAGTGAGGAGAAGCAAAAATCGGTCAATTTGAATTGTTGCCTTGAACTGAATGCAGGATGGCTTCCTTAACTGAGATTGAAAATGAACCCAGAAAAATCTGAATAAATAGGAAGGGTTGCTGCCTCTCTATTTCTCCAACTATTAATAGGCCATCAGTTTTAATTAAGAACTCTGTCTTGGGTGTTAAGCTAGATGTATTTATTTAGCTGCATTTATATCTTGCTTTTCACTGGGTCAAAGCAGTTGGGGGATACATTTAACATGAGGGGATATGAGATACATACACTAATACTTACAGGGAACATGGAGGGTGAAGTGGCTTGCGCAAGACCACAAGGAGCACCTGTGGGACTAGAAACCCCAGTCCGTCTGGCCCAAGGTTGCTGTCCTCTAGTGGGATTTGAACCACTGACCTTCTGGCCTGTGGTACCTTGCCCCAACCACTAGGCCAGTTGTCAGTTTTCATTGTCATTCTTTTTGTTTAGATTTTATGCACCAGTTTAGACCTTTTCTTCATAAGAAAGATATGATTGCCATTACTATTTCATTGCTGCAATTTCATATTGATTATTACACTCCTTTATATTTGGATCTACTGGTGAAATTGCTGAAGCGTTTGCAACTGTTGCAAAAGGCAGCTGCTAAGCTTGTGGGAGATCTGGAAGATTTTTTAAATTTTTATTCCTTTTCGTTCCTCTAGTTCAGTCCCCCACCACTGGGTAGTGTACCTCTTCCTGCAGCATGGAGAATGGGCATGTCAGAAGTCTGATACATCTACCGGTGGCACCTCCCACCAGCTTCCAGTATGTCCATTCTCCATGCAGCAGGAGGTTGTGATCCTAGGGTTAGGCTCAACTGAAGGAACACATAAGGACAACTGTTTGGTAGAATTTTCAATTTAATTTGGGAGTATTTTCATATGGGGTACCTATCTCTTTAATTTATTTAGTGAGTTGTTTAAAAAAAAAGAAAAAAAAAGGAACTAAAGAGGACAGAGACAGTCAGGGCAGGGAAGGGGGCAGTGGAGAGGATTCCTGCTCCACCTTCCCTTGATTTCTACTGTTCATCTGAAACCCTATAGCATTTCCTGCCTGTTCAGGTCAGTGGGGAGCTGTCTGCTGCTTTGCTCTGCTTCCCGATCGGGTCTACAGCATTTCTGTGTGCTGTCAGACTCCGAATGCTGTTTCCTTGCCTCGGGGGCTTGCCGGTGAGTTACAAGAGGAGCTACTGGCAGGAATCCAGGTATTTCATTTTTTTTTCTTGCTCTGGATCATGGGGAAATGCTGCAGAGGATCTGCGGGGGGGGGGGGGGGGGGGTCTGCCCGCTGAGGCCTTCCCCCTCGTGTGCAGCCAGCTGCTCAGTTTTCAAGCTCCATTTTCTTAGCGCTTCCGTTTTTTCCCCGTGGTTTTTTCTTTTCTATGCAATGTAATTTGGTGTGCAGAGGCTGTTTTGGATGGCAGCACATGGGAAATTAGCAAATCGGTTTATTTTTGGGGTCCCCTAAGCCTCTCCAAGGCCTGTAGGTAGGCCTTTGAGGTTTAAAAAAAAAAAAGGATTTTTATAGTGGAAAGTGGTAACGGTGGCTGCGGGTTCTTAGCTGGTGGTGAGAGTCCTCGGGGATACTGCCGAGGATTGTCAAATCTAATGCCAGTGCGACCACAGTGTCTAGTATGTGTAACACGCAGAGGGACTGTTTCGGTCGACGGTGTGTGTCGTGGCTTTACAGCGGAGGTGGTGCAAATGGAGCACGAGTTGCAGGACCACAGTAAAGATGAACCTCACCCCAGTCCGCAGGTTCATGGGGAGGAGGAAGAGGAGGAGATGGGGCGAGGGGCTCCCATCTCACCGCAAGCGTCTATATCGGCTCAACCAGGTACGAGCGCCCTTCTGGGGAGGCGGTCGAGTCTATGGAGGAGTTTTCCCCCAGATTTTGTTCTGCTTTTACATCAGGCGTTTTGCCTTCAGAAGCAGGGGGCTTTGCCAGACATCTCGGGGGTGAGTCCTGGAGTGGTGAAGAAAGTGGTGCAAGCAGCTGTGAGCTCACAGGTTAGGCCTGTCAAACGGGCGCGAGTAGTAGAGGTCCAGGACCTTCCTTCGGAGGGTGCTGACGAAAATGTGTTGGAAGGGGAGATGGAAGATCCGGGGGAGGATCTGGAGAAAGGTGAGATCCAAGAGGATCAAACCCAGATTATTCGGGTATTTAGGAGAGAGGATCTCACGGCGCTGATATCTGAGTCGTTACAAGTCCTTAACCTTTCTGTAACAGCGTCGGTAGAGGAAGACACTGTGGAAGACCCACTCATTCAGGCGGTGAGGAAATCCCAGGTGGTGTTTCCCATTCATAAGGTGGTTAAGCAGATGATTAGGGATGAGTGGGATATGCCAGAGGCAGCTCTCAGAGGCGGGAGGTCCAGGGCTCGATTCTATCCATTGGCTGACGAGGAACAAGAGGTGTATCGCTCCCCTAAGATAGATGCGGCGGTTTCGGCAGTTACGAAGAAGACTACCATTCCGGTGGAAGGTAGCGTGGCCTTAAAGGATGGGCAGGACCACAAGGTAGACTCTATGGTGAGGCAGGCCTTTGAGGCGACTGCTCTTGCGATACAGGCCTCCATTTGTGGAGCATGGGTAGCGAGGGCCTGTCTTCGTTGTACTCAGCATTCGCAGGTGGCGGAGATGTCGCAGGATCTGTTGCAGGACTTATCCAGACTAGAGTCCGGAGCAGCCTATCTGGCAGATGTGCATTATGAACTGATCAGGACTTTGGCAAATAGTATGTCGTCATTAGTTGCGGCGAGATGGTATATTTGGCTGCGGAATTGGGCGGCCGAAAGTTCCTCCAAGTCGAGGCTTAGTAAGCTTCCTTTTAAAGGGAAGCTACTGTTTGGTGAGGATCTAAACAAACTGGTTAAAAACTTGGGAGAGTCCAAAGGCGGTCGGCTGCCGGAGGACAAGTTGAAAGTGGGGAGACCCGGAGTGCAGTTGCAGGGCCAGGCTCGTGATTTTCGACATTTTCGGGCTTCCCATTTGGTATCGTTCCAGAGAGGGTGGTATCCCTTTTGAAACCAAGGTTTTAGAGGCTTCTGAGGAGCGGGCAGAGGGTTCACGAGCCCTCCGCCGGCCAGTTTCTAGAAGTCACAATGAAACGAGAGGGGCTCAGATGGCGCTGCAGCCCTTAGGGGGTCGGCTACAGGACTTTTTGCCCGCCTGGGTTCAGATAACGTCCGATCAGTGGGTTTTGGAGGTCATTCGAGAGGGGTACGCCCTAGAATTTGCTCAACCGGTTTGAGACTTGTTTGTTCTGTCCCCTTGTAGGGGGAAGAACAAAGAGTCAGCAGTTCGGACTACTTTGTTGCATCTCAGACAGCTCGGGGCCATGGTGCCAGTTCCTCAGGATCAATGCAGGTCCGGTCGGTACTTGATTTATTTTGTGGTCCCAAAGAAGGATGGGGCCTTTCATTTGATTTTGGATCTAAAGGGTGTCAACCGTTGTCTCCGATTGACCCACTTCTGTATGGAAACCCTAAGATCAGTAATGGTAGCAGTTCGTCAAGGGGAATTCTTGACGTCACTCGATCTCACCGAGGCTTACTTGCACATTCCGATTTGAGCGGATCATCAGAGATTCTTATGGTTTGCAGTTCCTTGGGGTCATTTTCAGTTCCAAGCACTTCCATTTGGGTTGGCGACGGCTCTGCGAACGTTTACCAAGGTAATGGTGGTGGTAGCGGCCTGGCTGCGCAGGGAAGGGGTGCTCGTTCACTCTTACCTGGACGACTGGCTGATTCGGGCAAAGTCCCGAGCAGAGAGCGAAAGAGCAACGGCCAGAGTAGTGCAGTTATTGCAGAGCCTTGTTTGGGTAGTCAATGCAGCCAAAGGTCGATTGGTGCTGTCACAGACGTTAGAATATCTGGGGGTTTGGTTCGACACAAAGGTCGGAGCGGTTTTCCTTCCGGAGGCTTGGGTGCTAGGAATGCAATCCTTAGTAATGGCTTTCTTGAAGCAGCGGGCGCCAACGGCATGGCATTATCTTCGGGTACTAGGTACCATGGCAGCTGCCCTCGAAGTCGTTCCTTGGGCTCAGGCGCACATAAGGCTGTTGCAGAGGTCTCTGCTTCATCGGTGGTCACATCAGAAGGATTTGTTGAACAAGCGCTTGCTCTGCCTGGGGCAGGTTCGAGCATCTCTCAAATGGTGGCTCCGACTAGAAAATCTAACAGCAGGAATGCCATTGGAGCAGCTGCAATGGATTCCTGTGATGACTGATGCCAGCCTGGCGGCTGGGGGGCCCATTGCAAGGGGCTCTTCACACAAGGTTTGTAGAGCGTGCAGGAAACTCTGTGGTCCATTAATCGGCTGGAGTTACGGGCAGTGGCTCTGGCTCTAAAAGCGTTCGAGTCGGTATTGTTAGGTCAAGCGGTGCGAGTGCTGTCCGACAACTCCTCCACGGTGGCATATATCAACCGGCAGGGCGGAACAGGCAGCGTGGCACTGGAAAAGGAAGCGGGAGCTCTATTCAATTGGGTGGAGCCTCGCCTTCGGGCACTATCGGCAGCACACATAGCAGGAACGGACAATGTGATGGTGGATTACCTCAATCGGGTTCATGTGGACCCAGGGGAGTGGGAGATGAATCTGGAGGTATTCAGCCAGTTGGTGCGCAGATGGGGTGTGCCAATGATGGATCTCATGGCATTTGTCAGATGGCAAAGGCCAGCCATTTCTTCAGCAGAAGAAGGGAGAGGATGTCCGAAGGGATCGATGCCTTGATTCAACAGTGGCCATCACAGGGCCTTCTTTATGTCTTTCCTCCATGGGCGCTCATAGGTCAGGTGGTTCAGTGGATAAAGAAACATCTCGGAGCTGTGATTTTAATAGTGCCGGATTGGCCGCATCGGCCATGGTACGCGGACCTGATTAGGCTTCTCGATGGTCAGCCGTGGCAATTGCCCATTCAGGAGGATCTGCTTCTACAGGGTCTGCCTCGGATGCCGCAAGTGACTCAGTTCTCACTTACGGCCTGGCCATTGAAAGGGCTAGGTTGAGGAAGAAAGGTTATTCGTCAGCGGTGATTGCTACCTTGTTGTCGGCTAGGAAGCGGTCGACTTCCTTGGCTTATGTTTGCATTTGGCGTATTTTTGAAGGCTGGTGTGAAACTAGGCACTTATGTCCTCCGTGGGATCTCAATTTGGTGTTGGGGGCATTGACGAGAAGACCTTTTGAACCTCTCGGTGAAGCCTCGGTTAAGGATTTGACATTGAAAGCGGTGTTTCTGGTGGCTATCTGTTCGGCACGGTGTGTTTCAGAGTTGCAGTCTTTGTCTTGTAGGGAGCTTTTCCTGATGTTTTTCAAGGAAAAGGTGGTGTTGCATCCGGTGCCGTCCTTTCTGCTGAAGGTGGTGTCGCCGTTTCATTTGAATCAGTCGGTTTCCTTGCCTGTTTTGAAATCATCAGATCAAAGGGGAACGGACTGAAATTTACGGTTGCTAGACGTGAAGAGAGTGCTCCGTCAGTACTTGCAGGTTTCAGAGGTTTTTCATAAGTCGGAGCGCTTGTTTGTTTTGTTTTGAGGTCCGCGTAGGGGGGAAGTGGCCTCCAAGGCGTCCATTGCTAGATGGATTAATGAAGCGATAGCTTCAGCTTATCTTTTGCATGGCCGTCAAGTGCCTTTAGCGTTGAGAGCTCAGGCAACAACATGGGCGGAACACAGCAGAGTTACGGCAGTTGAAATTTGTAAGGCTGCTACGTGGTCCTCCTTGCACACCTTTAGCAAACATTACCGTCTTGATGTGCAAGCAGCAGGGGATGCCTGTTTCGGGTCAGCAGTTTTGCATCCGGTTTTTCAGGTCCCTCCCATTAGGGTACTGCTCTGTTCACGCTGCTCACGATCGTGGTCTCTTTACTTTAGCTGTCTCCCTTGACCTTTCTGCAGCCTTCAACTTAGTGGATCACCGTACTCTCCTCACTCGCCTTCGGGAAGCAGGTCTTTCTGGTGTGGTTCTCCAGTGGTTTCATTCTTTTTATCCTGTCATTCTTTTTCCATAGTCGACGGGTCCTCCTCCTCTGCCCCCACTCCCCTCACTTGTGGGGTTCCCCAAGGTTCTGTTCTCGCTCCCCTTCTTTTTAATGTCTTCTTAGCTCCTCTTGCCCTTTTAGTCCAACAGTTCGGTATCTCTGCGTATTATTACGCAGACAACATTTTTCTCTTACTTCACACAGACTCTCTCTCCCCTGACATTACCCCTCTTAACCATTGTCTCACTGCTGTCGCCTCTTGGTTTTCTTCCAATTTCCTTCAAGTGAATCCCGCTAAATCTTTCGCTATCTGGTTCACGCTTGGGAGTCCCTCCCCCACCTGTGCCCCTTCCCTTTCTTCACAGTCTATTCCTCTTGTCTCTTTGCTCCGTTATCTGGGTGTTATTCTTGACTCTTCCCTCTCCTTTAAGGCGCACATCTCTTCCATCATTCAGCGTTCTTTTTTCTCCCTTAGGCAGCTCTGAGCTGTCCGCCCTTTCCTTTCTTCTTCTGCTCTGGCTACTCTCCTTCTCTCCATTGTGATGTCTCATCTGAATTACTGTAATGTTTCCCTAGCTGGTCTGCCCCAATCCCAACTGTCTCGTCTTCAGCATGTCCAAAATACTGCTATTCGTCTCTTAACTCATGCCTCTCGTTTCGATCATGTTACCCCTCTTCTTCTTCACCACCACTGGTTACCTGTTCCTTTTCGTGTCCAGTACAAAATTCTTATCCTTACGCACAAGGCTGTCCACACCGGCACCTCTTCCTATCTTGCTGATCAGATACACTTCCGTACCCCCCACCATCTGCTTCGTTCTATCCATACAAATCGCATGTCTCTTCCCTTCCCCTCCCAGGCCCATCTTGTTTCTACTCGTTCCTCTGCCTTCTATTTCTTGGCCCCGAGCCTTTGGAACTCGCTTCCTCCCTCACTCCGTGCAGAAGAATCTTATCAATCTTTCAAAACCCAGCTCAAAACCCACCTTTTTAACCTAGCATTTGACCTTCCGTCCTTGTCTTCTCCCTCCCTCCCCGTCCCATGATGTTGTGTTGTGACTGCTGCTTTGTATTGCTTTCTTTCTTCTTTCCTCTCTCCTTCTTTCCTATTATTTTAATGGCATTCCTTTTCCTTTTCCCGCAGCCTCATTTTTAAATTGTTTTAAGTTTTATTGTAAACCGCTCAGGTGCCTATGGTGTTGGGCGGTATAACAAGTTTTTAATAAACATAAACATAAACATCCCACCCTGAACTGGAGGAACGAAAAGGAAAGAGAAATTAGACTTACCTGCTAATTGTTGTTCCTTGAGGAACTCCAGTTCAGTCCTGATTCCCGCCCAAGTTGGTGATTCAGTCAATGTTCTGAGGACATAGGAATAGCCGGACATGCAAAGAAAAGTATAATGATAAGTGTCTATTGCCCGTCCTGGGTGGTAAGTGACGAGTTGGCTGTTCTGCTATGTTGTCTTCTTTTGCCTTCTTTCTTATATTTTATATCCTTAATACTGTTTTTTTCTTGGGGGAGTGGTGGAGCAGTTATCTTCTTCTTTCAAGGGGTTTGTTAGAAGGGTGCTTAGACCTCGAGTTAGAGTTCATATTGGTTATAACTTCTTATGTGTTGCTCCTTAGAGTTGCTTTGTCAATAGGTCACTGGAAGCTGGTGGGAGGTGCCACCGGTAGATGTATCAGACCTCTGACATGCCCAGTCTCCATGCTGCAGGAAGAGGTGCACTACCCAGCGGTGAAGGACTGAACTGGAGTTCCTCAAGAAACAACAATTAGCAGGTAAGTCTAATTTCTCTTTATGGTTCATGGTTGTTTGACTTTCAGACAACCACATTATTTGGAAGATTTGCCCATCCCTTAGCACCCTGGAAGATCTTTGCTTTCTTTTGAGCAGAATTTACTTATAGTTCACTGGTTAAAATTCATCTTGAAGGGGCAAATCTACTACCTTTTTGTACTGGACACCTTTATTATGGAATTCATTACTGCTGGAAATTTGGAAAGCTCTTATTATAATGATTATTTTCTCAAGGGTTTGGATAAACCTCTTGGTTAATCACTTTATAATTGTCTTTATTATATTGTTGTCCTAATTGTTTAATGCTTATTATTTTAATATTTAATACTGTATTATGTATTCTGTTTTAATGAACCGTGAAAAATTGTAATTTACTTAGGGGCCTATTAACTAAAGTGCCTAAGCAGTAATGGAGTTAGCCCGTATATGGGGCCCCTCACCCCCTCAATACCCCCCCTTCACCCGCCCTGACCAATTCAATAATTCAACTAATACATCAACGTGGAAAAACAGTTGGTTGCAGCTTTATTTTGCATTTAAGGAACAAAAGACTGAACAACTTGAGCAAAATGCCAAGACAAGTTATACATTAGCATCAACTTTCAATCCCACTGGATGAAGTTTACCACCCACCATATTACTAGCAAGGTGGAACCGTATACCTCATCACTGCAGCCCCAGCAGCAATCCACTGCCCCACCGCAGGCTGTGCCATATTACTTGCTGAGGCTAACACCCTGAAGTGAGGATCCCTTAGACGGGACATTTACCTTTCCCTCCACCTTCCAAGCTGAGATCATCTGATCACAGCCCAATAGCATAAAACCCTAACAGATCATTGGATACCCCATTGGCTAGGGTAACGCCCCCCACCACAGCCAGCTGCAATGAAATTATCTTGACCTCTGACCCTCCCCATGCTAACATTCTGCTTTCAAGGTGGGTTGGGCAGGAAAGCAACTTCTACCACTACACCTCAGAGCAAGGAAGGGAGGGTTACCAGCTATCAATGTAAATAACCTCTGAGACAAACCACCCCCCACCTTCCTGGCTCCCCATGTCACTCCCACTAGACCAGTGAAATCTCTTCCCACAAAGATGAGAAGGGATTTCAAATCAAATTCCCTTATAGACCTTTCTGCCTCCAAAGCCCTCCCCTTTCCAATCCTAACTGCCCATTCTGCTGTCCCTTCCTAAGCCTCACCTGCCTGAGTACCCATTCCTGCTAGAAGCCTACTTGGGGAGGGGATGGGGGCCTACAAGCCGGTCACCTAGCTATCTAATGGCCGCTGGTCCAGTGATCTCCTTCAAGTAGAGTGGGACCTAGCGTGCACTAGCTGTTAGTGTGCAAGCACAGTAACTCTTACCACACAGCTATGACAATGGTACAATAATTTCTGTGCTAACTACATGTAAGATATGGAGTGAGAACTGAGCAGGTTATGGATGTAGAATGGGTACAGAATGCAGAGTGAGTTGGTGCATAGTAGTGTACCATATGCTGTCACAGTTTCTGATAGCATGGGTGCACGTAACGTCTCATCAAGAGGAAATGTTAACTGCAACCACACTATTTGCATGCATTAATGTGCTCACTGTTAACCCCTCCCCCCCACTTCCCCACGCCCAATCAGTTTCATAAGATTTATGGGACAAAGGAAAAAGAAACACTGGTCTCATCCTGCTAAGCCAGTTGTCAGTCCTCTCCAGAGATCAAAAAGAAGAAGTAAGGATGAGGTTGAGAACTACAGGCCAGTTAGTCTGACCTCTGTGGTAAGTAAATTAATGGAAACGTTGCTAAAACAGAGGATAGTGAGGTTTTTGGAGTCCAATGGATTGCAGGATCTGAGGCAGCATGGGTTTACCAGGGGCAGGTCTTGTCAGACAAATCCAATTGATTTCTTTGATTGGGTGACCAGAGAGGTGGACCGAGGGAGAGCCCTAGATGTGGTGTATTTAGATTTCAGTAACGCCTTTGACACTGTTCTGCACAGGTGACTTATAAATAAATTGAGCACTCTAGGAATGGACCCTAAAGTAACTGACTGGGTTAGAAATTGGTTGAGTGGGAGGTGAGAAAGCGTACAGGTAAATGGAGCTCACACTGAGGAGAAGGATGTTACCAGTGGTGTGCTGCAGGGATCTGTCCTTGGTCCGATTCTTTTTAACATCTTTGTTAGTGATAGTGCGGAAGGGCTGTTGGGTAAGGTTTGCCTCATTGTGGATGATACCAAAATCTGCAATAGAGTAGACACCCAGGAAGGAATAGATAACATGAAGAGGGATTTAGCTAAGTTTGAAGAATGGTTGAGAATTTGGCAGCTGAGATTTAATACTAAAAAATGCAGGGTCATGCATTTGGGTTGCAAAAATCCAAGTGAGCAATTCAGTGTAGGGGACCTTGGCGTGATTGTTTCTGATGATCTTAAAGTAGCTAAAGAGGTAGAAAAGGCGACAGCGAAAGCTAGAAGGATGCTTAAGTGCATAGGGAGAGGAATGGACAGCAGAAAAAAAGGTGATAGTGTCTCTGTATAAGTCTCTGGTGTGACCTCATTTGGAGTATTGTGTGCAATTCTGGACACCACACTTCAAAAGAATAGAAATAGGATGGAGTCGGTGCAGAGGGTGTCTATTAAAATAGTTAGTGGTATTCATTATAAAGCATAAGGGGGACAGACTTAAAGATCTTAATATGTATATGTTAGTGGAAAGGCGGGATAGAAGAGATATGATAGAGACATTTAAATACCTCTGTGGCATAAACGCACAAAGGAGAGCCTCTATCAATTGAAGGCAAGTCCTGCAATGAGGGGAGATAGGATGAGGGTAAAAGGGGATATACTCAGGAGTAATATGCAGAAATATTTCTTTTCCTGAAAGAGTGGTAGATGCATGGAATAGTCTCCCAGTAGAGGTAGTAGAGACAAGGACAGTATCTGAGTTCAAGAAAGCATGGGACAAACACAGAAGATCTCTAAAGGAAAAAAAGGGGGACTATAGTAGTTGATATGGAAGGGCAGACTAGATAGGCCATATGGTCTTTTTCTGCTGTCATGTTTCTATATTTCTGTCAGTAGATGCACTCTGTGAATGCAGCATGGGACCAGAGCAGTGTGCATATAGGTACTTGTCTGACAAGGTATGTTCAGCAGGTGTGGGAGAGAGACATCTTTGTAGGTCTGTATGTTGCATAGCCTTGCTAGAAATCTTCATGTTATTGACCCACTGGCTCTCTCCTCCACTGTCTTATCACCTCTTTCCTCCACTATGTCATCTGAGTCTCATCTTGATGCAGACAGAACTCTGCTAGGTGGTCTTGCTTAAAGAGTCCATGGAAGAAGGTTTGTCCATGGCCTCCTCTGACCATAAAACATTGTATAGCCCGGAGCATCTGATTCCTCTGGTGCAGTATGGGCCTTGGGTTGGTGTCGCAACATCTGCAAGCCAGGTTTTGCATGATGACACCAATGCTCATGGTCTTTCAGGAGCAGAAGACTTAGCTTCTCCCAGAACTAGAAAGCTGTTGCAGATCATTGGCTAGTCAGTATCATTGAAGGATAAGGGGTATAGTTGAAATCCTGCTGCAGAGCTTTCACATTTGGCAGAATTGGATCTAAGGTTTCTTCCAGTACAGTCTTTGCAGGCAAATAAGATACGTTTTGAATTGATTGATTGATTGGTTTTACTGACTTAATATACCACTTTTCCACTAAGTATAGACGTGGTTTACAAATAACAAAAGAGAATGCAGTAATAAAATAAGAGAATACAATAATAAACCAAGTATCCATTCAATCAAATAACAGTAAAATTGATATATCAATTTGTCTTAGGGTCAGTCTCAAGGAAGAACTAATAACTCCAGGAGAAGTCTGCTAAGTAAAATTCTGGGAGAACAGCCAGGTTTTCAAATTTCTTCTAAAAGAGAGATAATTGCTAGTCTTTCATAGTGTGAGAGGTAAGGAGTTTCAGAGATGTGTACCACCTTAGCTAAAGGTTTTTTTCCTAGTTGCAGATAATCAAATTTTATCCAGTGGTGAAAGCTGTTGTGATGACCGTAGTTAACGGGTCGGGCAGTAATCTCCAGGAACAAGCAGGAATAAGTCCTCACATATGGGTACGTCGGAACCGACGGAGCCTGCGCGGGAAAGCTCCCCAGCTTCCTAGAATGGAAGCTTTTGGGACCTCCCACTGCACATGCGCGCTGCCTTCCCGCCTTCCTGAACAGCTCTCCTCAGTTTCTCTTTTTCCGCGGAGCCAGCAGGTCGTGTATCCTGTCACCGCTGAAGAAATTGTAGTTTTTTGTTTTGTTTCTTTAGACCGCGTACCTGCCTTCCCATACCGATACCGGTATCGCCGGTCTTCCTTTCTCTTTCTTGAAAAATTATTTTCTTTTCTTTTATTATTTTTCAGCACTTGGTCACTTCAGTTAGGCCTTCAGGCCTACTTGAATTCTCCACATGGAGAAGCCAGCCCCTGGATTTAAGAAGTGTACCAAGTGTACTGCTGTAATATCAGTCACAGACACCCATGAATGGTGTCTTAAATGTTTGGGGCCTGACCACTCCATTCCGGACTGCCCTTCCTGCTCCCAAATGTCTAAGCGTGGGCTGCAGAACCGGGCCAACAAATTCCATGTGCTGTTTGCTTCAGAGAATCCAACATCACAGTCATCCAGGTCATCATCTCCGGATGGATCTCAGGTAACCAAACCTTCTGTGGGCAAGTCCTCAAAGGGCAAATCTCCTTCAAAGCATCGAGAGGCTCTTAGTTTTGAGGACCCTGCCCCAGCCAAACAGCCCCGGCGGGAAGCTCTGCCTTCCAAAACGCCAATTCAGGGGCTACAGGTTGACATCGATGGCACGGCCTCGACAGATCACCTGTTGGACTGCTCTGGGGTACCGGCCCATACCGGTACCGACATCCAGGCAGCCGTGGCGTCTATGGACAATACTGTCCAATCCATGCAGCAGGCCGTCATGGCTTTCATTAAAGCTGCAACGCCATCGGTACCGCTTCCAGCGGTTCCGGGCCCGGTTCCGGTATCGTCCGCCATGCCGGAACCCAGGCCTTCCTCTTCTAAACGCAAATCGGTACCGTATGGGCTTTCGCCCCATACCGCTTCCATACCCGGTACGCCCGATGTCGATACCGATCGGTATGCGTATCGTGCGTTGGAGGAAACTAGAGAATACACCGATTCCTCTGAGGATTTTGGCTCCTCTGAGTCTGCAGAGCTCTCCCTTGACCTTCCTGAGGAACCTTCTTCTCCAAAAAGGAGAATGTCTCCTCCAGAGGATTTGTCCTTTCAGGACTTTATTTTAGAAATGGCTAAAGGCCTTTCTATCACTACCTCCTCTGAAAGGGAACCAAGGTCAAAAAGATTGGATATTTTAGGATACTCTAAGTCTCCTAAAGAAGCAGTTACCCTGCCTATCCATGAAATCCTTCAGGAACAATTGATGGATTTCTGGGAGAACCCTTTAACTCTGTCTCCTTATTCCCGTAGGTTGGACACCATGTATCGGGTCCCTCCTTCTCCTGGTTTTCAGAAAACTCAATTGCCTCACCACTCCATTGTGGTAAAGTCTGCAATGAAAAAGATCAAGAGTACTAAAAGGCACTCTTCTACACCTCCAGGAAGGGAATGTAAGACACTGGACTCTTTTGGTAGGAAAATCTTCCAGGCTAGTATGCTTATAGCCAGGATTAATTCCTACAGCCTCTATATGGGCATGTTCCTAGGGGAACTTGCCAATAAAGTGCGGCATTTTGCCCCCTTTCTCCCTGAGGATAAACAGGAGGGCTTCCTTTCTGTTGTGAAACAACTCTCAGATGTTTCTAAGTTCTCCAACAGAGCTGCCTTTGATTCCTTCGAGGGAGCCAGCAGAGCTTCTGGCATTGCTATTGCAGCCAGACGTCTGGCTTGGCTCCAGGCTTCTGATCTGGAACCCTGGGTTCTAGATGGCTTACGGAATCTGCCCTGTACAGGTGAGAACTTATTCGGTGCAGAGTGGCAAGTTAAGGCCACTCAAATGGACGCTGAAAATGCCACCTTAGAGAGACTTTCTAAGTCCACTTCTACTCCCACTAAGAAGAAGTCTTTCAAGAGGCCTTATTATAAGAAGGCCAGATATGCTTCCAATACTGGCCAGCAATCTTCTCAACCTCGTTTTGCGGCTAAACGTCAGCAAACGAAACAAGCAAGAGCAAAGCCTGCAGCAGCTACTGCAGCTCAACAGGCTCCACCCCCTCAGGGGTTTTGACTTGCCCCTAGAGAACTTGCCATTCCTGGTTCTGGACCAACCAGAACCTCTCACCATACCTGGAAGGTTAGCTCACTTTGCTCCCAGATGGGAACAAATCACAACAGAGCAATGGACCCTCTCTATCATCCGAGAGGGTTACAAACTTCATTTCTCCAACCTTCCTCCTCATCACATGGTGAGACCCTTCAATTCTCCATCTCCTCTCCTAGCCCTGTTGGATCGGGAGATCTCTTCTCTGCTTGCCCAAGGGGCCATAGAAGAGGTTCCTCTTCATCAACAAGGGTCAGGTTTCTACTCCCCCTATTTTCTCATTCCAAAGAAGACAGGGGGATTCAGACCAATCCTAGATCTGAGAGAATTGAACAAATTTCTGTACAAGGAGAAATTCAAAATGCTCTCTTTGGGCATTCTCCTTCCATACCTTCAGAGTCAGGACTGGCTTTGTTCTCTAGACCTGCAGGATGCGTATACACATCTACTCATCCATCCATCCCACAGAAAATATCTTCGCTTTCTGTTCAGGGGAAGTCATTACCAATACAGAGTACTTCCCTTCGGTCTCGCCTCTGCCCCAAGAGTCTTTACCAAATGCATGGCAGTCGTAGCCGCATTTCTCAGAAGCATGGGGATTTTCGTATTCCCATATCTGGACGACTGGCTCATTCGAGCTCCAACTCAGTCGCAGGCCCAGATTTCCCTAGACCGCACAAGGAGCCTTCTGCAGTATCTGGGACTGGTGGTAAACCTTCCCAAGTCTCAACTCAGCCCTACTCAGTCTCTAGAATTCATAGGGGCCCAGTTGGACACCACCACTGCAAGAGCCTACCTTCCACTGGTTCGGGGTCAGCGTCTGCTGAGCTTGGCCTCCCAAGCCCAGTCCAGTACTCACTTGACAGCCAGGGAAATGCTACGCCTCCTGGGCCATATGGCCTCCACAGTACATGTGGTGCCCTATGCTCGTCTTCATATGAGAGCAGCTCAATGGACCCTGGCCACCCAGTGGACTCAGGCGTCGGGAGCACTCTCAGACCAAATACAAACCTCAAACCGTCTGTCTTGGTCCCTCCATTGGTGGATATCTCAAGAATCTGTTGTTGGGGGCTCCCTTTCAGCCCTTGCTACCCCAAGCAACCCTCACAACAGATGCCTCCCAATTGGGGTGGGGAGCCCATCTGCTAACTCTCTCCACTCAGGGCACTTGGTCTCCACAGGAGGCCACCCTTCATATCAACCTCCTGGAACTGCGAGCAATTTACCTTGCCCTCAAGGTCTTCTATACCCTCCTTGCCAACCTGACTGTCCTGGTTCAGACAGACAATCAGGTGGCCATGTTTTACATAAACAAACAAGGAGGGACGGGCTCTCTGTCGCTTTGCAACGAAGCTCTCAGATTATGGGCCTTCGCCAGAGAGCACCAAATTCATCTGCTAGCAGTGTATCTTCCAGGAGTTCAAAACTCTCGAGCAGACAGGCTCAGTCGAGTTCTGCTGCCACACGAGTGGTCCCTACACGTGGACCAGATAAGCAGAATCTTTCAGGAATGGGGGACCCCGGACATAGACCTCTTTGCAAGTCCGTGGAATGCCAAACTTCCCCGGTTCTGTTCCAGGACTCCGTGTCAGGAGGCTCAGGCCACGGACGCCTTTCTCCTCCATTGGGGTCAAGCGTTCCTATATGCCTTTCCACCCATTCCGTTGATTCCCAAGACTCTGTTCAAACTCCAGAGAGATCACGGCTCTATGATCCTCATAGCTCCACGCTGGCCACGCCAAGTGTGGTTCCCTCTGCTTCTACAGCTCTCCCAGGGATCCTCCCTGGACTTAGGAGCTGCACCAGACCTTCTGTCTCAGGAGGAGGGGACTTTGTGGCACCCAAACCCCAAATCCCTACATCTCCGAGCTTGGTTACTGAAGGCTTAAGTCTTCAAGACTTTAATCTTTCTCAACCTGTGAAAGATATCCTTCATGCCTCTAGGAAACCTTCCACGAGGCGGTCTTATGCTTTCAAATGGAAACGTTTTTCCATTTGGTGTGCTCAGCAGGGCCTTGACCCTCTGGCACTTCCTTTGAATTCCCTCTTAGACTATCTCCTGCATCTTTCCAATGCAGGCCTTAAGACGAATTCTGTAAGAGTCCATTTAAGTGCTATTTCAGCATCCCTGAAACCTATAAATGGACAACCTATCTCCTCTCATCCTCTTGTTGCAAGATTCATGAGAGGCCTGACTCTCACTAAACCTCCCATCAGACCCCCCCCGGTCGCATGGGATTTGAATCTAGTGCTTGGTCAGCTTATGAAGCCACCTTTTGAGCCGTTATTTTCTACCTCCTTGAAATTTCTTTCCTGGAAGGTACTATTCCTAATTGCAGTCACTTCCGCTCGCCGCATCAGCGAACTGCAGGCTCTAGTGGCTAATCCACCTTATACAAGATTTCATCATGACAAGGTGGTCCTTAGGACGAATCCCCACTTTATGCCCAAAGTGGTCTCGCCTTTCCATCTTAATCAAGAGGTATATCTACCGGGCTTTTTTCCGGCTCCTCATGCCTCCAGTGCAGAGAGGAACCTTCATACTCTGGATTGTAAAAGAGCTCTAGCCTTTTACCTTAATAGGACTCAGCCACATCGAAAGTCTTCTCAACTTTTCGTGGCTTTTGATCCTTCACATTTGGGACTTCCAGTCTCCAAGCGTACACTTTCCAATTGGATTGCTCAGTGTATTTCCTTTGCTTACCAGAGTAAAAACATTTCTCTGGAAGGCCATGTCACAGCTCACAATGTGAGAGCCATGGCAACTTCTATGGCTCATCTGCACTCTGTTTCCATTGATCAGATCTGTCGAGCCGCTACCTGGGCCTCGGTTCATACCTTTACAGCCCATTACTGTTTGGACAAGGACTCCCGCCGGGATGCCTTGTTTGGCCAGGCTGTCCTCAAACACCTGTTCCATTCTTAGACAACTCCTGCCCACCTTCCCAGGATGGATGCCTGAGATCCATACGAAGATGGCGAACCCTTGGAGGGGGATCTCCCAGGCATCTCAGCTAGGGAGTCCCCATATGTGAGGACTTATTCCTGCTTGTTCCTGGAGATAGCACAGTTACTTACCTGTAACAGGTGATCTCTGGGAACAGCAGGAATTAGTCCTCACAACCCACCCACCTCCCCTAGGAGTTGTATCTTCTATCTATCTGTCTTCCTGTCCTCTCTCTATTGTCTCAGCTATAAACTCGAAACTGAGGAGAGCTGTTCAGGAAGGCGGGAAGGCAGCGCGCATGTGCAGTGGGAGGTCCCAAAAGCTTCCATTCTAGGAAGCTGGGGAGCTTTCCCGCGCAGGCTCCGTCGGTTCCGACGTACCCATATGTGAGGACTAATTCCTGCTGTTCCCAGAGATCACCTGTTACAGGTAAGTAACTGTGCTTTCAGATCCATTTTTTGCAAGATAGAGGGGTTTGCTTCTGTTGAAAACCTTATGTAGTAAACATAGCATTTTAAAGGATATATGAGCAACTACAGGGAGCCAGTGCAGATCTCTGAGGACAGATGCGATGTGGTCAAATTTCCATGTTCTGGTTATCAACCTGTCATCCATATTTTGAACAGGTTGTAAGCACTGTAGGCTATGTTTCGATAGATCTTGATATAGGGAGTTACAATAAACCAGGCGACTAGTCACAGTGGCAGGAAATATGAGATTTTCCTATGAGATGAGATTTTCCTAAGATAAGAAGGGACATAATTGGTAGATTAATCATAGCTGATGAAAACAGGAGCGAACAACTCTACCAGTTCGTGACATAAATGTCAACTGGCATCACAGCAGACTGCTAAACTTGCAGCATCATCCAGGTGCTGACTATGGGGTATATTTACTAAACAGCGGTAGCGGCTTCCATGTGATATCAGAGCCATGGCCCCATTGAAATCAATGGGGCTGTGGCTCCGATATCGCATGGAAGCCGCTACTGCTGTTTAGTAAACATACCCCTATGTCTCCCTGCTAAATAGGATATCGCTAATAGAGGGGAATTTTTCAGAGAGAACCAGACTGCTGACAATTTCTCAGAATTGAGAATCAGAAAGTGTTGGTGGCAACACTTCTTGAACTGGGACAGAGTTTCATTGAGTTGTTCAATAACTTCACATTGGTCATTTTTAATGATGCTTACCAGCTAAATATCATTGGCATATATATAAAATTCTAACATTTCTAGTGCTCAGGATTTCATCTAGGGATGATAAATACAGATTGAAAAGCAAAGATAACAGCAGAGAGGCCTGAGGGGACCCCCCCCCCCCACCATGCAAGATTTTGAAACTTGACATGGTGCAATCCAGGTAGATACCCTGGAATCATTCCTCCAGATAGGATCTGGATCAGTTTAAATTTCATCAAGCCCCATCTTTTGCAGGGAAGATAACAGCAGTGTTAGATGAACAGTGTCAAACGCTGGTGACAAGTCAACCTGCATCGTAGACCTGATCATCCTTCACTTTAAGGATGTAGTAGCAAGAAAAACTGTTTTAGTACTATGGAATAGTCAATATCCTGACTGAAGAAGGCTCAGGAGCTGGTTGGATTCTACATAGTTGCCAATTTGCGTTACAACCACTCTTTACAGTTGCTGTTGGTAAAACCTAAGACAATTTCCTTAGAAGGTGATTGGGAAGCCATTGCTATTCAGAAAAATCTTTATCTGCTCAGAATTCTGCCTTGTGTCATCATATTACTGAAGTTTCTAGGAAAGGTAAAGCAATGGATTAGTCCTGGTTGAATATAATAAGTGTTTAGACTCTGTTGAATTGCAGTAAGGGGTTTGTGAAGTGGAGTGTTAGTTGGGGCAGGAAGATGGATTTGGGTTAGTTTTTGGTGTATCTTTGTTATTTTCTGATTGGTAATATTTTCTTGGTTACTGGAGGCCCCCCTCCCTGGATGTGGACTAAAAATGCTGAGGAATTTTCTTTTTATGGTGCTTTTCTTTGTTTATTGAGGTGTGATTCTGGCGATATCTTGTACTTTATGTAAATTTGTAAAAATTGTAATAAATAAAATATAATTGCAGTGGGGAATTGGCAAGATGAAAAAGCTGCACTAATCCTGTTAATTTAAATTAAAAATATAAAGTAGCCGAGTTTGGGAAATATGCAGAGGAAACATACTCTCCAATTTCTTAATTTTCCTAAGTTGCCTTTAAGGATGGAATCAAAGCTACATAAATAACTTTTACACTTCAAAAAAACAGAGAGGGGTAACCTACATGGAGCGGCAGATACAGCTCTAAACAAAGGCACAGAAATATAGAAACATGTCAGCAGAAAAAGACCATATGGCCTATCTAATCTGCCCTTCCATAAGGATCTGTTCAAAGCAGTGACATAAATCCCATGTTTTAGGGTTTGTTAGGGTTAGGGTTGGTGTCACTCCTTTGAAATTCATCTCGATTTGTCACTTCTTTGGTATAGATCCCCTCCATATCAAATACTACAGTCCCTTTTTTTCCTTTAGAGATCTTCTATGTTTGTCCCATGCTTTCTTGAATTCAGATACTGTCCTCGCCCCTACTACCTCCACTGGGAAACTATTCCACACGTCTTCCACTCTTTCCATAAAGAAATATTTCCGCTTATTACTGCTGAGTCTATCCCCTTGCACCCTCATCTCTGCCCCCTCATTGAGAAGCTTATTTTTAATTGAAAGAGACTCTCTTGTGTATCATATCTCCTTTATCTCGCCTTTCCTCTAACATATACATATTAAGATCTTTAAGTCTGTCTCCATATGCTTATAACAAAGACCACTAACCATTTTAGTAGCCACCCTCTGCACCAATTCCATCCTGTTTATATTCTTTTGAAAATGTGATCTCCAGAATTGCACACGAAACTCCAAATGAGGTCGCACCAGAGATTTATACAGAGGCACTATCACTTTGTTTTTTCTGCTAGACATTCCTCTCCCTATACACCCAAGCATCTTTCTGCCTTTTGCCATTGCCTTTTCTACCTATTTAGCTACTTTAAGATCATCAGAAATAATCAGGTCCTGCTCTTCTTTTGTGGACAGAAGTACTTCACCCCTACACTGTATACTCGGATATCTGCAGCCCAAATGCATGACTCTTCATTTTTTAGCATTAAATCTCATCTGCCAAATTCTAGACCATTCTTCAAGCTTGGCTAGATCCCTTCTCATGTTATCTACTCCTTCCTGGGAGTGTACTCTATTGCAGATTTTGGTATCATCCGCAAAGAGGCAAACCTTACCTGATAGCCCTTCCTCAATATCACCAACATGTTAAAAAGGATCGGATCAAGGACAGATCTCTGCGGCACACTTCTAGTAACATCCTTCTCAGAGTGAGCTCCATTTACCTATATACTTTGTCGCTTCCCACTCAACCAATTTCTTACCCAGAGGGGGTAACCTGCAAGGATCAGTGGATACAACCCTAAACAAAGATACAGAGGGGGTAACCTGCATGAAGTGACAAGTACAACCTTGCCTGCTCATTGGGAAGATTAGATGGGCCATGCAGGTCTTTATCTGTCATCATTTACTGTTACTATGTAATCTCCCCTATGGATGTGTTAAAGCAAAATTTTCTTTGAGAATTTAAAAATCCTGGAAAATGCTTATCCTCTAATTTCCTGAGGATATTTTTTACTGCAATCTAAAAAGATGGAGCAGATGGATAATGTTAAATCTTCCCAAATATCTTTTGACTCTTTGAGTCCCTTGGAAGGCCTGAATGCATCTGTTGAAGCTTTACTGCTATTCTCATTGTGGATTTTGTTTGGACCCAGATAAAGATTAGATTTTGAAACTTTTTCTTTGGAAACATGAGGAACAATATATGATTAGTGAAATTTTGATCTTTTCTGACATTGCAAAGGTTATTCAGAAGAGAAGAAAATAATTTATTTTGATGAGACCTAGGATCCTTCAGTTGGGTGCTCAGTTTTGGCTTAATTTCCCCTGTAAATATGTTATAAGGTATTTGTGTGTTAAATATCTGTTTTATGAACTTCAATATTTAGCTTTGTTCTTCGCAAATAAGGTACCTGCTCAAGTTGTTGCTTCTTTCTCACCAATACTTGGAAAGTGGGAGGCTAGTAACCACAAATTTAAATATTAGTAGGACTGGGCTCACTTCCTTATTACCTGAAAAGGTTTTTTGGAATAATGTATTTGGACTTCTCGCAATTTGATGACTGAACAACATATTTCTTTTCTTATTTTGCATTCTTAAATTTTATAATTTCTAATATTTGCTGTTTTCTAAACAACAAATGATTGCTTGTATGTTTGCATATATGTCAATACATTTAATATTAAAATGATATTCTAAACCCTGCGTGAACCAAATTCCGTTTCATGTGCAAAATAATTCGTATGTCTTTCAAATATGATTGTTTCCGGTGATTCGGGGAATTTTGCATGGGGCTTGTGCAAAAATGTGAATTCTCATGCTAGTCAGTTGGTTCATTCTGCTGTGTAGCTGTAATAAGGAAGATCAACCTGTAATATCAATTATCTCATAAAGCCATAGTGGGAGTAGGAATACTCTGGCACAGTGAATAGTGTATGACTGGTTATACTTCATTCTTGTTCTAGAGGGAGCCCAGAAAGCATAGTAGAACTCTGAAAGTGAGCTCAAGGAAGTGCTCAGAGTTGTAGTCACTGGCAGACCATAACTGATAGGAAGTGAGCTCACATAAACGAGAAGTTTGGAACCATAGTAAGAAAGCAGCAGAGATGCAGAGGTGAAAGTAATTAAGCATCTAGGACCAATTAAGTAATCTACTGGTATAAAGAAGAAAAGCCTTGGCTGTTTACAGAGAGAAAAGAGAAAGAGGCAGAGCTGCAAAGACAAAGTGCTATAAAACAGATTTAAAAGGACAGAATACAAAGGTGAAATGATGACTTATTAGTCAGAACCTGAAATTAGATAAGGGCTGGAAAGCTGGGCCAGATTGTGAATTAAGGAACTGCTGGTATTTTGGTAAGGAACAAGTCTGCTGTTTGAAGGTTCTTGATTAGAAGCCATAGAGAAGCATTCAGCTAATGTTTTAAAGTATTAGACAAGCAACTAATGCTAAGGATTAGATAGGCAAGTTAGAGAGGTAACCACAGGGCCACTGAAAATACACCCTGGGCCCACCAGGAATAACCACCTGAATGGACTATTTTATTTATTTATTTAAAAACATTTATATTCTGCCAAAGTGCCCAAAGGCATTCAAATTTAACTTGCCATATACAAAGATGGACAAGCCAGGCGCTACTCAAAAACTGTCATGGAATCTATTTACCTTTTGGGAATCTGACAGGTACTTGTGTCCTGGATTGGCCACTCTTGGAAACAGGATAATGGGTTTAATGGACTTTTGGTCTAACCCAGTATGGCATGTCTTGTTTTTATGAACAATCAATTTAAAAGCTCTAGGTTTGGGTCTTTGTATTGGAAAGGCACAGAAGCTAAAAGAAGGAAGTGTCCTTCAGACTGAGCTGTTAAGTTTATTGTAGAAATTAACTGTAGATTCGTAATTGCATGTGGGATTTGGCTGTGCAGTGACTTATACATTTGCTACTTAAAACCACAGACTGTAGTTTAAACCACAGAGGACCAGAGTGGAGGGGACTAAGGATTGCTATTTATAATTGTGTTTTGGCTTAAGGAGTTATTCAAGGGACTGTATGTTAGTTGTGAAGATCGTTAATAAGAAGTCTATGGTGAAGCACCCACTTAAAATATGAATATGTTAAATATTACAAGTCCCTTAGGGCACTCTACTAATGACCTTATTCCATGTAGATAGCTGACCAGTTTGTCCTTCTCTTCATTTCCTTTCCTTTAGCGATTTTGCGGCCCACAAGAGGGCATGACCTCCAATCCCATGTTGCTTTAGTTTCCTAAGGAGTTTCTCAGAGGCCTTGTCAAATACCTTCTGAAAATGTAAATGTCCCATATGAACTGGCTCACCATTATCTACTTGTTTGTTTACAAATTAAAAATAAAATCAATGGGGGGGTGGAGGGCGGAGGTTTATTGGGGAGAAAATGGAAGTTGGTGTTGTTGTTTAGACTGTGTTGCCATAGTATTGTTGTGTTATGTGGTTGTGCCAACTTCAATAAAAAATAAATTATCAAAAAAATCAAATCAAATACATTAGTAAGGCAAAACTTGCCTTTACTAAACTCATGCTCACTCATTTCCCTTAAGCCGTGTGCTTATATTGTCCATAATTGTTTTTAAAGTAAAGCTTCAACTATTTCGCCTGGCACCAACATCAGGCTGATCAGTCTATAGCTTTCTAGATCACCACAAGAGTCCTTATTAAAAATTGGTGTTACACTGGCCACCCTCCAATCCTTGGGTTTTGTGGCTGTTTTCGCATGATAGGTTATGGATGACTAGTAATAGGTTAGCGATTTCATGTTTGAGCTCCTTCAGGACTTTAGGGTAAATGCCATCTGGTCCTGACTATTTTTTACTCTTGCGTTTGTTGGCAAACAGAGGAAAGGGACACTGTGCTGGTGGGTTTCTCAACCCCTTCCAGCTGAAGGATGAAACTCACAGGGTTTGCAGGATTGTGCGTAAGGGAGCTGTGGGGTTAGTTGGGAGCCCGAACTCCGCTAATTGAAGAAAAGAAATGGGCAATAGGAATCGAATTGGGAGAGTTGAGGGGGAAGACGGAGAGTGTGCTATGTACCAACCCCTCTAGCTTCCCCTCATACTCTCCCCTTATACACCATATATACTTTCTCCATAGTCCCCTGCACCTGTTTTCTTTCCTTATGTTCATATCCCCACCATACAAACTACCAGTGAAGGAAGAATAAAGAATTATTGGCACTAAGTGGATAATTTCATAAAGCAATTTTTGCATGTAAAGCCTCTGTTACATACAGATAAGGGCTCTTATAAACATGGGGAGGCATTTCCGAAGTCATTTAAACAGATAACTGCCCTTGTTACCCATGTAAATGCCTTATCTGGGATTTTCTAAAGGCACCTACCTGGGTACTGCCTTTGGAAAATCCCAGATAAGTCCCTAATGTGCCCAGATGCTATGCGGTTAGCATTGGTGTGTGTTGGGGGGGGAGGTTTCCGGAGTGGAGAAAAGGGCTAAATGGGTAGCAGCAATTTTCGATGCTACCCGCTTAGCCCTCTGCGCCTTAAAGATAGGCCAGATTTGGGGTCGGGCTGCGGGGAATGCAAAATCTTTTCGGGAGCTGAGGCTTCATTCAGGAGCTTTGACTGAGTTAGCCGGGTTAGGCCTGTAAGTGCAGGCTGACTAGGATCGGGGGTCCCGACCTGCACGTACTGGCCTGGACACGATTCTGATCCTGTGGGGCTAGACATGCCCCGCGGGATCAGAATCCTGTCTAACTCTGTGCGTCCAGTTCCGACTGGGTGCACACAGGGCTGGTACGTCCAGGATAGAATCGGGCCCATTGCGTTTAGGCTTTCCCAGTGATGTAGTTGTGATGGAAGTTATAAAATAGGCATTGCATGCATACAGTGCATGCATATCTTTACGCCTTTTACGAAGCAGGTGTAAATTTATACTCTATGAGGGTTCTCACCTGATCAGTACTTGCTTGTAGTATTTGTAAACCGCTTTAATGCCTTTCAGCCTGGGCAGTATATGAAAAAATTAAATAAATATAAAGATACTTTTATAACAGCTCACCTAGGTGTGGAGGCCAAGTTTGTACCTATTTTGAAGTTAATTTATAAGAAGAGTAGGGGTTTATGTGACTTCATAAAATGCCTAAACCAAACCTGACAAAATTGTGGCTACATTTTGGTCACGTGCGTTTATACCAGCTCGGGATTTGATATAAAGCATATAGCCGAAGTATTGTGCAGGTGTGTATTTTATAACTTGCGCATGTACTGTGACTCTACCTAAGAGTCCCAAACTCACACCTCTGAGATATGCCTACACCTTAGTCCCGTACAAGTATACACATATCTCGTCACTATCCATACTTGTTTATGTAGGGTAATTTTATAAGACATATTTTAACACATATAAACTGGAAACTGGCTTATACACACAAAAAATTATTTATAAAATTGCCTTCTATATATTTACATAGGGCCCGATATCGAAAGGAATTTACACAGTTTACAGACCTGTAAACTATCTAAATGCCGCTGAATGGGATATTCAACGGTGCTAATATGATTAGTGCTGCTGAATATCCACGATCTTCTCCCCTACATGCCCCAATGCTAATTGCTTAGCATCGGGGCAAGTCATAGGAGTGCCGGCATGGAGCAGCGGCGGCAACAGTCACTAACTGGGTAGCAGCGATATTGCATCGCTAACCGGTTAGTGACCTCTGGGTAAAACTAGATGAAGCAAAAGATGGCCTAGTTTTACCCACAGGAGCTAACCGGGCAACAGTGTAATATCACCGCTACCCAGTTAGCTTCTGCAGCTCTGGGGCACGTGCGGCGATCCCGGATATTCCGTGCCAGGATCACATATGACCCCGGCATTGAATATCCAGGGTTAGAGGTTGACAGGGATGGCTATGCGCCGTAGCGTCGCATAGCCGGCTGAATTCAATATCGGGCCCATATTTTTAAAAATCCACATGTATCCCTGTCTCTGTCCCAGTCTGGCCAAACTATGCCCCTGGGAGTGTCTATGTACCATTTAATCAGTGTATGCACAGATCAGTTTTCCATGTGTAGAATATGCTTCATATTGGAAGTGTTTTATAAAAATTATCCCTGACCACTTTCCAACTTTTTTTTTCTTTAACAAGCTTTAAAACTTGGCAAAATAATTTTCAAAAAGTGCCTGAGGTTAGTGCAAGTGTTCTGTAATATAAAGCAGTTGGATTGTCAAATATATGGGCTCCATAGAAATACAGAGCTGGGGTTATACATGCTCAAATCATTATGTCTGTCCCCATATGCCTTAGTAAGACATATAGGAATAGAGGTACAGATATAAACATGCATAATCTGGAGGAATGGCGGCATAGGGGAGATATGACTGAGACATTTAAATAGAAACATAGAAACATAGAAATATGATGACAGAAAAAGACCACATGGCCTATCTAGTCTGTCCTTCCATATCAACAACTACAACAGTCCCCCTTTTTCTCCTAGAGATCCTCTGTGTTTGTCCCAAGCTTTTTTGAATTCAGATACTGTCCTCATCTCACCTCCACTGGGAGACTATTCCACGGATCCACCACTCTTTCCATAAAGAAATATTTCCGCATATCACTCCTGAATCTATCTACCTTAACCCTCATCCCATGTCCCCTCGTAGCAGTTTCTCCTGAATCTATCCCCTTTCACCCTCATCCCATGTCTCCTTGTAGCTCTCCCCCTGTACATTTATGCCACGGAGGTATTTAAACATCTCAATCATATCACCTCTATCCCGCCTTTCCTCTAAGGTGTACATATTAAGATCCTTAAGTCTGTCCTCATATGCTTTAAAATGAAGACTACTAATCATTTTAGTAGCCACCCTCTGTACTGACTCCAGCCTGTTTATATCCTTTTGAAGGTGCGGTCTCCATAATTGCATACTATACTCCAAATGAGGTTGCACCAAAGACTTATATACCTCCAAACAATGACATAAATTCCACCCATGCCACCCCTGCGATGCAGGGGGCCCAGAGAAAGAAGGGGCCCGTTTATAATATCTCATATATTATGAGGTGGATTCCCCCTGCTCTGGGAGACCTTTGTGTTATTTTGCTTGGGGGCCCTCAATTTGACCTTCTGCCACTGCTTCCAAAGTACAAATGTTCAGGAAATGTGCCTCGTTTAATGGAAAAGAAGCCCAGAACGAGGGGGTCAAAAGATGAGGGTGGAAGGCAATAGAATCAGGAATAATCTAAGGAAACATTTCTTCACTAAAAGGATGCTGGAAGGTTAGAACAGCATCCCAGTTGAGGTGGTGGAAAGGAGGACAGTTAATGAAAGTATGGGACAAACACAAAGGATCTCTGAGTGAGAGCAAGTGACTGGAGAGTTGAGGAGCTGGTATGGATGATCAGACTGCATAACCCGTATGGTCTTCATCTGCCATCATTTTCTCTGTTTCCATGTTTCTGGAGGCGAAGATAGCTTTTTAAAATAAGTTACAGCCTTGTTATTGCTCAACACTTTAATAGCTTTGACTGGCTGTGATGGAATTGTGGTTTAAAACCAGGATTGTCGATCTGCACATTTTTTATTTAAACAGATTACTGGGATTTCTACTTGAGTGCCACCTACCAGCCAGATAGAGATTTAAGTAACTGTATGATTACCTTCAGGAGTTCGTCTAATAGGCAACATTTTCTGAATTCCTCCTGTTTTAGATTATGAGCTTAATATATTTTTAGGAGCATGCACAAAAGAGCTCAAGCATTATGTTTGGCTTGTGTTGCAGAGCGCCATAAATGCTGCTCATTTAATTTTGTATTTCACAGTGTTTGGCAGCCTACTGCTCCTTTATCTCCATGGTTTTGCAAAACTTAAGCATAATAATTAAACTGACAGAGGTGAGAGTTGGAAGCTAATTTGCTGCTTCATGCTTGCATCTTAATGTTATACTGTACTAGTACAAAATGATTTGTTGAAAAGATGTTGGATGAATATTTGTTCCACATGGGCCAGATTCAAAATATCCACAAGAAGACTGGCAGTTCACTGATTAGATGGGAGAACCCTGGGTCTAAATTTGGCATTTGAAATCCTTATCCAAATTGGGCTGCTTGGGTTTATAACTGCTGCAGTTGCCTCCCCCACAACAGAAGTTCCCTCCTTTTCCAGATGTGCATGCCCCTTCGGGGGGGGGGAGGGGGTTGATGGAGGGAAAGAGACATGTCCAAAAAATAAAATTGAGGAGAAAGAATCAGTTAATGTATAAGAGTTACAGCACCCTTTTGCTTCTAGTTTTGATCTGAAAAAGCCCACTCTTATGTTTGATGATCATTCAAAATATATATGCACTTGAGTCTTCATACACTTTTGAATTTGGTAAAGTGTAACATCGTTTCCCCGAAGGTTTAGTTGTCATAGCATTTAGAGGATGCTGTCCCGAGTCCTATGCAGTTCTTCCAAAGTATGCACATTAATCCTGTACCAGCTTAAAATTCTGGTAAATTATTTAAAGAAAAACAATGTCTGCTACCGCGTCATTCTCTTAACTCCTTGGAAACAGCTGGCTTTTCAGAAGAGCCACAGATTGTCTCACCTTCACTGGACATTTAGGGGTATGTTTACTAAACCGGGCTAACGGTTAACCCGGGCTATCTGCCACTAGGTCCCATATTATTCAATGGGACTTAGTTGCAGATAGCCTGGGTTAACTGTTAGCCCGGTTTAGTAAACATACCCCTTAATCACTGGACACGTATCAGGGCATGGTTATTAAAGTATGCTAATGTTAGCGCAGGACCGCAGTAACCGTTGTTGTGCCCTAAAAATGTCAGCGCAGTAAAAATCCTGCACAGGCCACTTAGTCATTCAGTGGGGTCTAGGAGGGGTAGAGGCAGAGAGGTTGTGTTGTTTGCATATTAGCGTGGACATGATTAACATGCACTAGTCATCAGTGTTGCAGTTAGCAACAATGGATGGCAGTAAGCGCACCCACATTAATCACAGTTGCAGATTTAGCACGGTGAGGTGCTTCCACCATGATAACTGCATAAGGACTTGCCAGACATGCCTCTGACAGCGTGGATCGGCCATACCTCCCATGCTCATTTTTGGCACTAAATATGTGCTAAGATGCTAATTCTTAGCGCGATTTAGTAACATGCCCCAATATGTCCTGAAAGATTATAGAAGTGAAGCAAAGCTATTTACAGAGGTTTATAATCATAGCGGCAATATTCAGATGAGTAGCCAGTACATAACTTTAAATGGAAAAGTTATCTGTCCATCAGTTATGCACATTTTCAGCAAAGCTGTGTATTGAAATCTGAATGCTGAAAATGCTGACATAATGTTACATGGATAACTGGAGCAGAGTTACACGGAGTGGAGGAGTAGTCTAATGGTCAGAACACTGGCTTTCTAATCGTCTCTCCGGGCCAGTCCAGGACATTTGGGTGGTCAATCCGCTCCAGCAGCTGGGGACTGAATACTGAATGGTTTTTCCTGACAGCTTACCCAGCTTCCCCTGGTGTCAGAGAATCAGTCTTTCAGTCCTCAGCAGCTGGATAGGACGTCGAATTGACCAGCTCCCCAGAGAGACGAATTGGACATTTTTAGATCTAGGAGAGTATTAAAAAAAAAAAAAGACAAAAGAAGAAAGGAGAAACAGAACATAAGCTGAGAGAAAGGCTATTCTATGAGTCGGGCTTAAAAAAAAAAAAAAAAAAAACAGAAAAGACAAAACGCTGTTTGCAATTCTCCTTTGCTGAATCATCTGTCCTAGCAGGGCAGTTCTTCAGCGTTAAAAGAGCCCCGGTTCTCCTGCCGGCGGAGTTGACCGGCTGGTGGAGGCAGAGCCTGTCTCCTAGGGGGTTTGCAGCCCGCAGTAATGGAAATAGGCCTGGGAGCCCCAGGATCCCTTTCCTTATCCCCGATTGCAGTCCCTCACCAGCTTACCGCTAGCAGCGGCACAGTGCTTCCGGGGGTTTGAGCTCCTCGAGGACACTGCAGGTAAGCCTCCAAGGGGGGCGAGAGCAGCCCTTAGCTACTCCAGGGTGGTTTTCGGCACCGCGAAGTTGGCTGTTGTTGTAGACACGGTTTCTGTCTTGGCAGTTTGCTGTTTAGGTCGAGAGCAGAGCTAGCGGCGTTGCCTCGGGGTCCCAGTTGCAGCGGGTTTAGAGAGCAGCGAGTTCTTCGGTTTTTAAAGCCTCTTATTGCTTGTTTTTCGCTGGGGTTGCTTTTAGTTCGCCACAGCTAATATCCGATATACCTTGGACTACCGAAACAAGCCCTCAAACCACTCCAGCTAGCACAAAACACTGCAGCACGAATAATATCCGGTACTGCAAGACAGGAGCACATCACACCTACCTTAAAGGACTTACACTGGCTCCCAATCGGTGCACGCATCAGATACAAAACTATCATAAACCTATTCAAGATAAATCAGCACACATCAGCCAACAGCCTGCACACCCTCATACAACCGGACACCAGCACACGTCCTAGAAGAAAACAAACACACAACCGAGTCAGCACCCCAAGTGAATTCAAACACACACGCAAGGACACAACAGACAGAGCACTCTCCATGGCTGCTCCAACAATATGGAACAAGCTACCGGATGATTTGAGGGCAACTACAGACCTCAAAGACTTTAGAAAACAGCTAAAAACCATGCTGTTCATAGAACACTATGGACACATCACATAACCTCAGAGAATGGATAACAGCACATGATACCTCCTAAACACTGTATGTATAGAAAATGTTTTTTGCATCACTGTGTATAGCCCATCTTGTACATAGCTCAAACCACTCTAGCGCACAACACAACACACATTGTACATAGCTCAAACCAATCTAGCACACAATACAACACACACTCAACTAAATTTCTCCCTCACTGCATGTTTAACACTCTCACTTTACCCGATTGTTTGCTGTGATACCACCTTGATTAATAAGATAAGGCGGTTTAGAAATACTGTTAAATAAATAAATAAATAAATAATGGAGGGCAAAGTAGCAGAGGACGGCGGGGCACTGTCTCACAGCTCTTCAGAAAGAGCGGGAACGGCGGCCATTTTGTGTGAGCCGGCCGTCTCTCCCGCGCTGCAGGGGAAGCCTCAGAAAAAGAAATCTAAGTCGTGTAGAGCTCCTTCTCCGGAAGAATCAAAGCAGCAGGCTTCCTCTTCCTTGCAGCAGACTTTGGGTACCTTCTTCTCCCCCGAATTTATTTTATCCCTGCATAATGCCTATTTGTTAAAGCGGGATTAATTGTCTCACAGTTCTGCCCCAGACAGCCTGTTTGGGTCCCAAACAGTGGTACAGACAGTGGCAGACCCTGGGGAAGGCAGCTCTTCGGGGGAGAAGGGTTTGGAAGCTGCATTGGATGCAGGACTGGTGCCTAGTGCGTTGTCCCAGGTAGCTGAGGAGGGCGAGATTCTCTCGGACTCAGGGTTTGATGCCTGGCCAGGAGAGCTGGAAGAAGGTGAATTGGGACCAGGAGAGGATCCAAATGTCTTTAGAGTTTTTCGTAAAGAAGAACTAGGGGCATTGATTTCTCAGTCGCTAGCGGCCCTAAATATAGTGCTCCCGGCAGTGCAGCAGGAGCCACTTGAAGATCCCTTGTTGAAGGGTTTTCGTTCAGAGCAAAGATGTTTTCCGATTCATAGGGTTATTAAACACATGATAGAGTCGGAATGGGAATGCCCAGAAGCATCCTTAAAGGGGGGTCGCGCTATTGCTCGCCTTTACCCCGTGCCCCAGGAAGAGCGGGATTTACTGCGTATGCCTAAGGTGGATGCGTTAGTTTCAGCGGTCACTAAGAAGACCACCATTCCCGTGGAAGGCGCGGCAGCACTTAAGGATTTGCAGGATTGTAGGTTGGAGGCGCTGCTAAAGCAGGCATTTGATTCCAGTGCCTTGGCTTTGCAGGCTTCTATTTGTGGCGCCTATGTGTCCCGGGCTTCTGTCCGCTGGCTCCAGGGAGAACAGAGTCCGGATAAGATGGAGAATGCCTCAGACGGTGCCAAGTTGGAGTCGGCGGCGGCTTATTTAGCGGATCTCTGCTATGATTTAGTGCGTATCTCAGCAAAGTCCATGGCATCGGTAATTGCTGCCAGGCGTTTCCTATGGCTAAGGAATTGGGCGGCCGATGCATCTTCTAAGGCGTGTCTCAGTAAGCTCCCGTACAAGGACAAGTTGCTGTTCGGGGAAGCATTAGAAAAGATAGTTAAGGATTTGGGGGACTCCAAAGGGGGTCCAAGAGCGGCGAAGTTGTCTTCCGTGCAGAGTGGTCACGGCAGAGATTTTCGTAGGTTCCGCAGATCGCGTTTCTCTCCTTATCAGCGGGGCCGTTTTGTGGCACGGGGCAGTCCTTTCGAGGAGCCAGATCGTTCAATAGGGGTTTCTTTAACACCCAACAGAACGCAGTTAATAAGCCGCAATGAAGGGAGGCCGGTCCAGGTGGAGATTCCGGTAGGGGGACGGTTACACCAGTTTCTCTCCACCTGGGCCAGCATAACTACGGACCAGTGGGTTCTCGAAATTGTCCGGGACGGGTATACGCTGGAGTTCGCTCAGCCTTTACCGGACGCCTTTGTTCGTTCGCCGTGCGGTCCACAAATGAAGCGGGAGGCTGTCGGCGAGACTTTGCTACGCTTGTTGCGTCTTCAAGCGGTGGTTCCAGTACCTCCCGACCAGTACGGCTTAGGTCGATACTCGATTTATTTTGTGGTTCCCAAGAAGGAAGGTTCCTTTCGGCCTATTCTGGATCTCAAACACGTAAATCGGGCCTTGCAGTTACCACATTTCCGGATGGAAACTTTGCGTTCAGTTATCCGGTCCGTCAGGCAGGGCAAGGTTCTTACGTCCATAGATCTAACGGAGGCCTATTTGCACATTCCCATCAGGAAAGAGCATCAAAAGTTCTTGCGTTCTGCAGTCCCCATGGGCCATTTTCAGTTCCGAACGTTGCCGTTTGGCCTCGCTACGGCACCGCGGACTTTTACCAAAGTGATGGTGGTGGTGGCTGCGGCGCTGCAGAAGGAAGGAATTCAAGTCCATCCCTACCTCGATGACTGGCTCATTCGGGCGCCGTCTCGAGCGGAGTCGGTCGCGGCCACTGCTCGCGTGGTGGACTTCCTCGAACAGTTAGGATGGGTCATCAACCACACGAAGAGTCATTTGGAGCCAGCCATGCGGTTAACTTATCTCGGAGCTCTCTTCGACACAGAGATAGGCTCAGTGTTTCTTCCGCAGGAAAGAGTGAAAAAGATTTTCGCTCAGGTGTCGTCTTTCCTGCGCTTAAAGGCTCCGATGGCCTGGAAGTATCTACAGTTGTTAGGGTCGATGGCGGTGGCTTTAGATCTGGTTCTGTGGGCCAGAGCCCGTATGCGGCTGCTTCAGCAGGCGTTGCTGTCTTGGTGGTCACCGCAGGATCATCCTCTTTCCCGGAGATTGCCCTGTCCGGAGGTGGTGCGGGGCAGTCTACAGTGGTGGTTGGTTCCCACCCACTTGACAGCAGGAGTTCCGCTGGATCTGCCGAATTGGACCTTACTCACGACAGATGCAAGTCTCTCCGGCTGGGGGGCTCATTGTTTGTCGCGGATAGCTCAAGGAACGTGGTCGGCGGAAGAGAGAGCTTAGTCGATCAATCGTTTGGAACTGAGAGCGGTGTGCTTGGCTCTCTTAGACTTTGTCGCGGTGCTCGAGGGGAAAGCAGTTCGGGTGTTCTCCGACAATCGGGTGGCCGTGTCTTACATAAACAGACAGGGGGGCACCGGCAGTGCTCCGTTGTTGGAAGAAAGTCAACTTTTGTTTCACTGGGCAGAAATCCATCTCGTAGCACTTTCCGCAGCCCATGTGGCAGGCAAGGACAACGTTCAAGCCGATTATCTCAGTCGTCATCTCCTAGACCCCGGGGAATGGGAATTGAGTTGGGCGATATTTCAGGAGATTTCTCAGCGTTGGGGCCAGCCAGTAATGGACCTCATGGCTACCCAGTCCAATGCCAAAGTGGCGCGGTTTTACAGCAGGCGCAGGGAACACATGTCGGAAGGTCTCGACGGCCTGGTGCAGCCTTGGCTGCAGGATCAGCTGTTCTACGTGTTCCCTCCGTGGCCGTTCTTGGGGCGAGTGGTGCAGCGGATTGCGAGTCACCGGGGGACGGTGGTTCTAGTAGCTCCGGATTGGCCCAGATGACCGTGGTATGCCGACCTTATGAGGCTTCTCGTGGCTCCTCCCTGGCGTCTGCCCGTTCGGTTCGATCTGTTGAGGCAAGGCCCCGTGCTAATGCCACAGGTAGATTGGTTCTTACTTACGGCTTGGCTCTTGAAAGGGAACGATTGCGCCGGAAGGGCTACTCGAGGGCAGTGATAGCCACTTTGTTACAGTCCAGGAGACGTTCCACTTCGTTAGCATATATTAGGGTCTGGCGCGTTTTTGAGGCATGGTGTAGCGATCGCCAAGTTACGCCCTGGGGGGCGCAGCTCTCTGACATATTAGGTTTTCTTCAGGCAGGGCTCGAGAAGGGCCTGGCAGTTAGCACGCTGAGGGTGCAGCTGGCAGCCCTGTCCTGCTACAAAGGGAGAGTGCAAGGGGGTACTCTTTCTACACATCCCGATGTTATACGTTTTTTGAGGGCGGCCAAGAACATTCGGCCCCCACTGCAGCCTGTGGTACCACCTTGGGATTTGAATTTGGTCTTACAGGTTTTGACAGAACCTCCCTTTGTGCCGGCGTCGTCGAGGCATCTTCAGGAGTTGTCCTGGAAGACGGCCTTTCTGGTGGCATTGTGTTCGGCTAGGAGAATTTCAGATCTGCAGGCTCTCACGTGCAAGGAGCCTTATCTTCATTTTTCGCAGGAAAAGGTGGTGTTACGGCCGGTGCCGTCCTTTCTTCCTAAGGTGGTTTCCAGTTTTCACGTCAACCAGGTCGTTTCACTTCCCACCTTTAACGAACCGGACGGGAGTAGTGTGGATCGTGCGCTTCGGCGGCTGGATCTAGGTCGAGTGTTGCGTACCTATCTCAGAAAAACGGAGTCCTTTTGGCAATCGGACCAGTTGTTTGTCCTCTACGAGGGATCGGCTAGAGGGAAGGCTGCTATTAAGGCTTCTATCGCTCGGTGGGTAAAGCATGCCATACGGGTGGCCTATGAAGCCAAGGGCAAGCCTGTTCCGGTGGGACTCGGAGCGCATTCAACTAGGGGGCAAGCTGCTTCTTGGGCGGAATATGCATTGGTGCCGCCGGTGGACATCTGTCGAGCTGCGACGTGGTCTTCGTTGCATACGTTCGAAGCATTATCACTTAGATGTTCAGGCCAGGGCTGATGCTAGCGTTGGGGCCTCGGCAATCATTGCGGGGCTCGCAGGAACCTCCCGGATTTAGGTAGTGCTTTGGTACTGCCCAAATGTCCTGGACTGGCCCGGAGAGACGATTAGGAAGAAGAAATTAGACCTTACCTGCTAATTGTCTTTCCGTGAGTACTCTCCGGGCCAGTCCAGGGCCCTCCCGAGCTATCTGCGAGCCTTTTAGAGGAGTGCAGCCTTGGCGGGAGTGTTGGAAGACTTCGCAGGGGTTGTCGAGCTCGTTTCGGGGCTACAGCAAGGTGTACCATATTGGAAATGGATCCTGGGGGGGGGGGGGCGGGAGTTCCTTTTCAGACAGTAGGGGTTCTTCCCAGACAACGAAAAAAAAAAAAAAAGAGAAAACAGAATGAAGGGAAGCACAGGGAATGACAGAGAACACATAAAATGGTTCTTTCTCCTTATGCTGTATGTTCTAAAGGCGGCTTGTCCGACAGTTAGCGTTTGTTGTTTTTGGTTCCAGTGCTAGTTTGAGTTTCTCTGCTTTGTTACCGTAAGACTGATTCTCTGACACCAGGGGGAGCTGGGTAAGCTGTCAGGAAAAAACGTTCAGTATTCAGTCCCCAGCTGCTGGAGCGGATTGACCATCCAAATGTCCTGGACTGGCCCGGAGAGTACTCAAGGAAAGACAATTAGCAGGTAAGGTCTAATTTCTTCTTGGGAGTCCAGAGACCAGGGTTCAATTCCCACTAGCACTCCTTGTGGCATTGGGAAAGTCACTTAACCCTCCATTGCCTCAGAAAATTCCAAGTTATCAATGATCAATGTCCCTGTTTAATGTACACTACCAAGTTTCAATGCAAACTGTTTTGATTGAAATGATAAAGCAGTATATAAAACCTGTTAAATAAGTAACTTATTTATTTAAAGTTATTCCTGCTATTTTTGCCTTCAGACTTGAACAAAGAAGTTATTTGGAAAATGGTTAAATTTTGCTGCTCTCTGTACAACTATTAGCCGCCTTCTCATACTGCTGCTAGTCCCAGCCCAGTTTGAAACAGATAATTTAGGTTTCTATACAACCAACGTTAACGGCCTGAAATTTAAAAAGGAAATCTTAGGCACTCAACAGTACTTTTGAATATTGTCCCATAATTTTTAGGGGCCTTTTTACTGAAGGGCACAAAGCTCGCTGATACTAATCCGTCCCTGAGGGCAACACCACCGCATTAATTGTCGGGGGCATGGAAAGCATGTTCCCGGCAGTTAATGTGGGGCTCTGTGCCCTAACACAGCATGCAAATAGTGCTGGTCCATTTAATTCCACCTATTGAGTGGCATTAGGTAAAGCCGCGCTAATTGCAAGGTGTTTACCCAGTGCTAACTGCACATTGCTCACCATGTCCACAGCTGTCAGTGCATATCCCAACATGTCTCCAGCGTGTCTCCAGAACATGTGCTGACAGCTAGCACCCTTTAGTAAAAGACCCGCAAAGTTTTGTAGCCTGCAAATAAAATTAATTATCCAGAAGGTTCCCAGTTTGATCCTCGCATGTACAGCCCCTAGGATTGGAGGAGGGGTGATGGCCCCTTATTATTGGTGACACTTAATCGGATTCAAGATTCATGACTGTCAGGTTCTGGAAAGAGCCCTGCTGCATATCTCCTGGTTGAGGAATGTTACTTAAATGACCAGATTTGGTGTGTTTGGATGGGATATAAAATAGGGGAAAACAATTCTCAAGTAGTTACAAATGAAGGCTCATGCCCCCAGTGTCCAGCTCTGGTTTTGGCTGAACTGAAAGTATAAAGGAGCAAGAGGAAAAAAAATGCTTTCTTGTCATACACTAGTGAGTAAATATATTGGGCCTGATATACAGAAGTAGTTATATGTTTGGTGCTATGCTGGCATCAAGTGCTTTACATTGTCAGATGATGGACAGAGCTGGATGGTGAGGGAAGAGGAGTGAGTGCAGAAAGTGAATGAGCAGCAGACCACCGTATAGCACCAGAAGTGTGTATGTGTTTGTATATGTGAAGAGCAAGAGTTTGTGTGTGTGTGTCTGAAGAGAGTACCTGCATGTACATGTGTTTGTATATGTGAAGAGCAAGAGTTTGCGTGTGTGCGTCTGAAGAGAGTACCTGCGTGTAAATGTGTTTGTATATGTGAAGAGAAAGAGTTTGCATGTGCGTCTGAAGAGAGTACCTGCGTTTACATGTGTTTGTATATGTGAAGAGAAAGAGTTTGCATGTGCGTCTGAAGAGAGTACCTGCATGTACATGTGTTTGTATATGTGAAGAGCAAGAGTTTGCGTGTGTGCGTCTGAAGAGAGTACCTGCGTGTACATGTGTTTGTATATGTGAAGAGAAAGAGTTTGCGTGTGTGCGTCTGAAGAGAGTACCTGCGTGTACATGTGTTTGTATATGTGAAGAGAAAGAGTTTGCGTGTGTGTGTCTGAAGAGAGTACCTGCATGTACATGTGTTTGTATATGTGAAGAGCAAGAGTTTGCATGTGTGCGTCTGAAGAGAGTACCTGCGTTTACATGTGTTTTTATATGTGAAGAGCAAGAGTTTGCGTGTGTGCATCTGAAGAGAGTACCTGCGTGTAAATGTGTTTGTATATGTGAAGAGCAAGAGTTTGCATGTGCGTCTGAAGAGAGTACCTGCATTTACATGTGTTTGTATATGTGAAGAGAAAGAGTTTGCGTGTGTGCGTCTGAAGAGAGTACCTGCATGTACATGTGTTTGTATATGTGAAGAGCAAGAGTTTGCGTGTGTGCGTCTGAAGAGAGTACCTGCGTGTACATGTGTTTGTATATGTGAAGAGAAAGAGTTTGCGTGTGTGCGTCTGAAGAGAGTACCTGCGTGTACATGTGTTTGTATATGTGAAGAGAAAGAGTTTGCGTGTGTGTGTCTGAAGAGAGTACCTGCATGTACATGTGTTTGTATATGTGAAGAGCAAGAGTTTGCATGTGTGCGTCTGAAGAGAGTACCTGCGTTTACATGTGTTTTTATATGTGAAGAGCAAGAGTTTGCGTGTGTGCATCTGAAGAGAGTACCTGCGTGTAAATGTGTTTGTATATGTGAAGAGCAAGAGTTTGCATGTGCGTCTGAAGAGAGTACCTGCATTTACATGTGTTTGTATATGTGAAGAGAAAGAGTTTGCGTGTGTGTGTCTGAAGAGAGTACCTGCATGTACATGTGTTTGTATATGTGAAGAGCAAGAGTTTGCATGTGTGCGTCTGAAGAGAGTACCTGCGTTTACATGTGTTTTTATATGTGAAGAGCAAGAGTTTGCGTGTGTGCATCTGAAGAGAGTACCTGCGTGTAAATGTGTTTGTATATGTGAAGAGCAAGAATTTGCGTGTGCGCGTCTGAAGAGAGTACCTGCGTTTACATGTGTTTGTATATGTGAAGAGCAAGAGTTTGCATGTGCGTCTGAAGAGAGTACCTGCATTTACATGTGTTTGTATATGTGAAGAGCAAGAGTTTGCGTGTGTGCGTCTGAAGAGAGTACCTGCGTGTACATGTGTTTGTATATGTGAAGAGAAAGAGTTTGCGTGTGTGCGTCTGAAGCATGAAAGAATGCCTCTGTACATGCGTGTTTCTGTGTCTTTCCCTGGTACAGACTGTGTCATATAAATAGTGCCCCTTTGAAAATCTGGGCTGGAGTGGAGATATCCACTGGCACAGATGTAAATGTGCACACCTTAAATGGAGGGAAGTTTCAGTCTTTGGACCTGGGCAAATTCCTTTGAAAGCTGTCTTAATACTGCCTCTACTCTATTTCCTTTCAGAGGCACCAAAGAAAGCTAAATATTTTCTTTTGGTGCTTTCGTTTATGAATCTTTTTGACACTTAATACTTTTTAAATTTATATCTCAGACACATCGCACATGAATCTCTCTCTTTGGGACAGTCAACCTTTGGCATCTCTGGTTTGTACCAGAGGCAATGAAGGGTAAGAATGACTTGCTCAGCTTCCCTGGTTTTCATCCCTCTGCACTCCATTCGAACCATTGTCTGCACAGTTCTCATCCTCGCTCACAGCTTGCCGCTGTTGCCAAATCCAGAACCAGGCCCTGCAGTTTTCCCCATGTTTCTTCTGGGGAGGTGAAGTGTGGCAGCCTCGGAGGAAGGCCATACACAAAGATCCCAGAGGGCAGGGCAGGGAGAGAGTGAATGTGACTGTTGGTTGGGGGGGGGAGGGGGCGGGGGCTTTATAAAAGAAATAAATGCGGATTCGTGATAGGGACCAACAAATGTACGTTTCCCTAGGCCCAGTACAGGGGAAAAGTTACTAAGGTACATCAATATTAACACACATTAATCCACCATTAACACACATTATTAGTAATTAGTTCCCATTAAATAACAAGGGACATGGGGATTTGTTTATTTATTTTATTTATTTAACTGTATTTCTATACCGCTTTTTCTTACAATCAAGGCGGTTTCACAGCAAACAATCAAAAGGGGTGATAGTGTTTTTCATGAAGGATATATCGTGACTTGTGTGTATGTTGTGTTGTGTGTTTGATTATGTTGAGCTATGTACATTGTGCGCTATGATACATCGTGTTTTATAGTACATTATTTTATACATTTAGTGTTAAGAAACATCATGTGCCGTTATACATTCTCTTTTCAGTGGGTCGGAGGGAGATATGTTGGTTGTTCCTGGTAGTTAGATCATGTGACGTGTCCATAGTGTTCTATGAACAGCGTTGTCTTCAGCTGTTTGCGAAAGTCTTTGAGGTCCGTCGTTGATCTCAGATCGTCTGGGAGGTTGTTCCAGATTGTAGGTGCAGCCAGGGAGAGTGCTCTTTCTCTGGTGTCCTTGTGTGTGTTTCTGAAGTCTCTGGGGGTGCTGACTCGGTTGGAGGTTCCTTTTCTTCTTGGGCGTGTGCTGGTGTCTGCTTGTATGAGGGTGTGCAGGCTGTTAGCTGAAGTGTGTTGTTTGATCTTAAATATGTTTATGATTGTTTTGTATTTGATGCGTGAACTGATTGGGAGCCAGTGTAAGTCTTTCAGAATAGGTGTGATGTGTTCATGTCTTGTTGAACCAGATATTATGCGGGCTGCGGTGTTTTGTGCTAGTTGTAGTGGTTTGAGTGTTTGTTTTGCTAGTCCAAGGTAGATTGGGTTGCAGAAGTCCAGTAAGGGGGTTATTAGTGCTTGGCATTCGGTACAGAAGTGCTCAGTGGCGAGGAGGGGTTTCAGTCTTCTGATGATTCTCATTCTGTAGTATGCATTTTTGATTGTTTTGCTTACGTGTGTCTTGAGGTTCAGTTCATTGTCCAGAGTCACTCCGAGGTATTTTACTTCCGATTTTATTGGTATGGTTGTATTTTGTATCTTGATGTCCGGTGGGTGGATGAAGTCTGGGTTACGAGTGATGATTAGTGCCTCAGTCTTGCTGTAGTTGATTGCGAGGTTGTTGTTTTGACACCATCTTGTTATTTGTGTGAGGCAGTTTGTTATTTTAGAGTAGTCCGGGTCGTGAACTGAGATAGGTGTGTATATCATGATGTCATCTGCATAGATAGTATATTGAATGCTGTTCTTTTTCAGGATGTCGCATATTGGCTGGATGTAGATGTTAAACAGTAGTGCTGAGAGTGCGGATCCTTGTGGTACTCCTTGGAGGACTTTTATGGGTCGAGAGGTGTTGTGGCCTACCTTTACCTGTATCCGCCTGTCGGTTAGGTATGAGTGGAACCATTTTAAGGTGGGTCCATGTAGCCCAATGTTTTTTAGTCTTTCCAGGAGAGTTTTGTGATCTACTGTGTCAAATGCTGAAGAGATGTCAATGAAGATCATTATGATTCCATTCTTGATGTTGTCTATGGTTCGTAGGATGCTGTCGAAGAGGTAAATCAGTAATGTTTCGACTCCATGGTTGGGGCGAAAGCCGTGTTGGTTGTCATCCAGTGGTGCATGGTTGTCGATGTGTTCTTGTAGTTGTTGTTGTACTGTTTTTTCGATGATTTTTGCCAGAAAGGGTATGCTGGATATTGGTCGGTATGCTGCTGGGTTGTTCTTGTCGAGAGTTGTTTTCTTTGGGATCGGTCTTACTGTGGTGAGCTTTAGTTGATTCGGCATGAGTCCTTGAGTGAGGGAGTTGTGCACTATGTTGTGTATGATGTGGATGAAGTTTGATTTGGTGGCTTTGACCCATGACACTGGGCAAGGGTCTGTAGGGGCGGTGCTTGTATTGATTGTGGATATGATGAGGGATAGCTGCTGCATTGAAGGTGAGGAGAATGTCTCCCAGGTCTTAGGGTGTGAGTTAGACCTGGTGGGTGCGCTGGGTCTTGTTCGCTCTGCTGAGTGAAATCTTTCCTTGATGTGGTCAGCAAATTTTTGCGGGTCTATTTGTACTTCATCTTCTGTCCTTTGCTCTTTTGTGAGGATTTTCACGATTTCGAATAGCTCTCTGGGTTTGTTGATGGAGGTATTTATCATGTTTGTATGGTATTCTCTCTTTGATTGGTTGATGTGTTCATTGTATTGTTTTTGCTTTGTTAGGTATAGTTGCTGGTTTTCCGATGTCTTGGTCTTTCTCCATCTCCGTTCTATCTTTCTGAGTTCCCTCTTTTCTTGTCGTATGGTTTTTGAGTACCATGGTTTGTGTTGTATCTTGTTGTGACGGTGTTTCTTGGGTCTAGCATCAGTTGCTTTGGCGGCGTTAGAGTGCTGTTCCAGTTGGTGATTTGAGCCTCCAGGTCGTCTGTTTCTATGGTCAGATGTTGTATCGTGTCCTGTAGGAACGTGTCCCTGTCGAAATTCTTGAATCGTCTTTGTGTGGGTGTGTTGTCTGAGCGTTCGTTTAGCTTGTCTTTTTGTAGTTGTATCTTTATCTCAATTATATAGTGGTCTGACCATGGAACTGGGGTGATGGTGGGTGTTGATATTAGACCTCTCGAGGTTAGGTAATTGGATGCAAAGATGAGGTCTGGGGATGATCCGTGTCTGTGCGTTGGGGCATCGACTATTTGGGTGAACTGAAGTGAAGTCATTGCCTGAAGGAAAGCTTCTGCATCTTTGGTGTTGGTGAACTTGAGGTTGAAGTCTCCTAGCAGCAGCGTGGGTTTGTTAGATGCGGTGATAGCGCAGACTGCTACGAGGGTTGAGGCTAGTTCGTCAGGTGAGGCTCTGGGTGCTCTGTAGATTAGGCAGATTGCAATGTGTTTGTTCTCAATGCTGATTGTGTTACATTGTTGTGTGTCAGTGAAACTCTGAGCTTTGAACCTTAGGTCCGTTTTTGCAATTATCAAGACTCCTCCTCCACGCTTGTGGGTGCGTGGGCAGTTGTATGCTGTGTATTTGTCTGGCACCAGTTGATTGAGTAGTTTATGTTTATGTTTATGTTTTATTACACTTGATAAAAACCGCCTTTCATGGAAAGCAAAGCGGTGTACATTTAAAATTCAATAAAAGGAGGCCAAGGCCAACGGAAAAGGAAAAGAAATACAATGGTTGACAGGACAGCTAAAATCAAGAGAGACAGGACAAGACATAGACAAGGAGTAAGCTGGGAGGAACGAAAGGAGGGCAGAGGTATCATACAAAAGGAGAGGGAACATTAAACGCCAAGGAGAACAGATGTGTTTTTAACTGTTGTTTGAAGCTGGTGAATTGTGGATCAAGACGGAGAGCGGGAGGGAGGGCATTCCACAGGGCAGGAGCGGCAAAAAAGAAAGCGGAGGAGCGGGTAGATTGCAAGTGAGCACGAGAGGGTGCAGGAAGGGTAAGACGGTTGAGGTGAAAGGAACGGGGAGTGTATTTAGGAGAGTGAAAGAAAAGAAGGTCTGTTAGATATTGAGGAGTGCTAGTGTGAAAAGCTTTGTGAGTCAGTATCAGAAGCTTGAAAGTAAACCGGAAAGGTATAGGCAACCAGTGAAGGTGAAAAAGCAAAGGAGTTATGTGATCCCGGGGAGAGGAACAAGTGACCAAGCGTGCAGCAGTGTTCTGGATACGACGGAGACGGGTAAGTTGAGATTTTGGAAGACCGATAAAGAGGGAGTTAGCAAAGTCCACCCGAGACATGACTAAGGATAGAACCAAGGTGACGAGAGCTGAGGGGGAGAGAAAAGGACGAATAGAACGGATCTGACGAAGAAAAAAGAAAGATGTGGTAGTGACATGTGATATGTGAGAGTGAAAAGATAGATCAGAGTCAAAAAGTACACCGAGGTACCGGAAGGTGGAGACCAGAGGTACAGGGGAACCAGAAAAGGAAGGAGCCAGAGTGGGGGAAGGACCTCCGTGAGTGAACCAGATCGCAATAGTTTTAGCAAGATTCAAGTGGAGACAATTGGTAGAGAGCCAGCCAGCAACAGCAGTGAGACATGAATCAAGAATAGAGAGATCAGGACAGGAAGGGGAAGTGTGATGGAGCAGTAGAATGTCATCTGCGTATAGAAAAGTAGAAATACCAAACTGCTGTATCAGGGACGCAAGGGGGGCTAGGAAGAGGTTAAAGAGGAGAGGAGCAAGAACTGAACCCTGAGGGACCCCACAAGAGAGAGTGTAAGGATCAGAGGAGGAAGAGGAAGGGGAAGGGGAAAGGACTGCGCAAGACCTAGAAGATAGAAAGGAGTGAAACCAGTGAAGTACAGTGCTGCAAAGGCCAGCATCCCGAAGCCGGTGAAGAAGAAGAGAGAGTTCAACTAAATAAAATGCAGCTGAAAGATCCAAAGCAACCGCCACCGAGATGTCACCACGATCATGTGCTACATGTAAAGCGTTGGTGAAGGCAAGAAGGATAGTTTCAACACTGTGACCGGAACGGAACCCAGACTGACGGGGGTGAAGGAAGTTAATAGAGTCGAGGTGATGGGATAGCTGGGCAAAAACAAATTTCTCCAAGAGTTTAGAAAGAAAAGGAAGATTTGAAACAGGACGATAGTGAGCAGGAACCAGAGGATCAAGTGAAGTGTTCTTAAGAATGGGGCGAATTAACGCGTGCTTCCAGGATGACGGGAAGATCCCAGTGGAAAGACTAGAGTTGAACATAGAGAGAATGAAAGGAAGAAAGCCTAGAGAAGGGGTTAGTAGCCAGGAGGAAGGAATGGGATCAAGAGAACAGGTGGTTTTCTTGGAGATAGAGAGAAGATGAAGAAGCTCAGGGGGAGTGATTAGCTCAAAAGAGGCCCAGAAGTGAGAAAGGCAAGAAGTAGGAGGGGGGGAGGGAACAGGGGGCGGAGAGGTAATGGGGGGAGGACAGGAAGGCAAGGATGATCGTAGAGAAGAGACCTTGTTGCTGAAGAAGGAAGCGAGTAGTGATGGAGGTGGAAAGGAAGAGACTACTGGAGTGGAAGGAGAAGCCTGAATGGATGTAAGAGTACGGAGAACAGAGTAGAGGTGCCTAGTCTGATTCGGGGCAGTAGAGATTGCAGTTGAAAAATAAGAACGCTTGGCGGAGTGCACTTGTGAGCGGTAGAAGGAATGTTGAGCGTGGAAGGTAGATAAGGTCGCTGGGGAGGGAGATTTGCGCCATAGCCGTTCTGCCCTACGAAGTTGGGAACGGAGGAGTCGGAGACCGCTGTGATACCATGTGTGAGAGGAATGACGGTGGCTAGAATGAGGACGGAGAGGGGCAATAAGGTCAAGAGCAGAGGAAAGTGACGAAGACCAGAGGATTGCTTGGGAATTGGGGGATAGTAGAGAAAAGTCAGATGGAAGGAGATCTGTAGCCACAGGAAATTGCAGGAGTGTATGGGAGTTAAGGACACGACGTAGCTGTTGTGGCGGTGACGGAGAGGAAGTGGGGGAGGTGGAAGACTTTGCTGGACCGAAGCATGAGGCGGAAAGGCAGACGTGGTCCGACCAGGGAAGGGAGGTGGAGTGGATGTTTGATAGAGAAAAAGTGGAGGAGGAGGGGGTGAGGAGTAGGTCAAGCGTATGACCTGCCTGGTGAGTAGGAAGAGTAACATGCTGTGTCAGAGAGAGATCATGAAGGAGAGTGAGGAAAGTATGTTCCCTACAGGAAGAGGGGGCATCAACGTGAAGGTTGAGGTCTCCTGCAATGAGGATCTGAGGAAAGGCTAAGGTTACATCTGTAAGAGTTAACAAGAGGGCATCCCAGAGTTCCGAGCGAAGAGCAGGAGGAGAGTAGATAAGAAGGATATGGATGGCGGGTGAAGTATGAAGGCGAAGTAAGAGAGATTCCGGGTAGTGCAACAGAGAGGAGGATATCTGTGTGTACTTAAGTGATGGATGGATTAAAGCAGCGACCCCACCACCTGGGCGACCGGGGCGAGGAACGGAAATGGCCGAGAAACCAGGTGGCAGACAGCGGGCGAGCAAAGCATCCTCGCCGTCTTTGAGCCAGGTACGTTGTCGGTGGGATTGAGCCATGTCTCTGTGATGCAAAGTATGTCAAGCTGCTGGTCTTCTATGTGGTCTGCAATTGTGTGTATCTTGTTGCATATGGATCTGGCGTTTATGAGCTCAATTGTTGTCTGCTTTGAGGAGTTTGTTGTTTCGTGTGCTTCCTTTGAGCTAGTGTGGGAGTTTGATTTGTGTTTGGTTTGTCTTTTTGTCTCTGATGTTCTGTGTGCATCATTATGCGTTGTGGTACTGCAGACCCTCTGCAGACAGAAGAAAATGCTTTTAACTTAGAAAAAAGAGGCAGACACCGGCTGCAGCATCGCGAGGAGCCATATAGGGGGAGCAAGAGGGACCTCTGGAGGACCGAGGAGCCACACCCCAGAGCCAATGATGCAATACCGGCCTGCACCCAATCCAGAAAGGGAAGAATTCCTTTTAAAAGCCCAGACACAGGAGACACAAGGGGCACAGAAAGGAAGCTAACCCTGGAAGGAGAAAGGAGAGCTTTCCTGGAAGGAGAGAAGGACCAGGGAAGAGGAGTCCTGACAGAAGGAGCTGGCCCAGCAGACTCAACAGAACCAGGTGAAGGAATCCGCTTCAAATATCCCAAGAAGGGAGAGGGTACGCTTTCCAAGTGGGAAAGATACAGAGAAGAAGCTAACCCTGGAAGGAGAAGGACTGTGCCAGAGAGTCCTGGACCTGAGTCTGGCAGAGACCAGCAACCTTTGAAAGACACAACGAGGAGTAACCAAGAAGGAGGTGAAAGAGTTACTTTGAAAGGTAACATTCCTGGCCCAGAGAGAAAGAAGCTGTGGTGCAAGTGTGGCTTAACCCCAGCAGAAGGCCGGCCAGTGAACTGGAGGCCTACCTTGGTGTCAGAGAAGCCAAACCACAGCAGGAACAAGCATCAACCCTCACTTGGCCGTGATAAACCCAAAAGGAAAGGTAATCACTATTTTACTGATTGTGATTTTATGAATGCTGTGATGCAGGAGGAGCAGGGCCCAGAGGAATGCTGTCCTTCTAGAACTATTTGTGCTACAAAATACAAACCTGTGCCAAACAAGAAACTCTCTAGTATAAGAGCAGTAGGCAAGAGAAACTGTCCTCACTCTAGAGGTGTACAAAACCAAGGCTTACCTTTGGATGCAGCGCATTGGGACATGGTACAAACATTGTATAAAAAGCCTGAATGCGAGCCACTAGATATTCCTGACTGTGAACCAATGCAGGTGGAATTCCCGGATGACCTTTCGGACCCTGAGATGGATTGCAGCTATTGCCTGGCAGAAAGCTTTGAGCCCTTAGCCGAGGAGTAGAGCTGTGGTCTGGGGGAAGATTTTGAATCTGTGTTTCTTATAGTACTGCTGTGAAGTTAACAGGTCTAACTCGCTTCATGTTTCTTTTTCTTTCAACCTGAAGCAAGGACATTTTTGTGTTGATGTAAATTCTGAGCTATTGAACCTATTTGCAATACGGGAAATAAAAGCCTTTATTCTCCCTACCCTCGGACTGTTATATTCTTTGGAGCTTTGGTTACCCAGAAGGCTACCAGGACTATAAAAACCTGGGCCCTGTCTTTGAGCTAAACTCCACCATAAAATATTTTTGTGTCCACCCTCCCTGCTGTGACATCCCAGTGCCACCAGGGGGGCGTTGTGACAGCGTGTACTGTGGTTCTATGTATGTCCAAGTGGTTGGTGGGTGCCATGGTGAGCTTGAGTGTGGGTAGTGGAAGTGTGTGGTTGGTGGCAGGAGTTGTGTGATGAGGAGGCTGAGTGGGAGAAACAGTGTTGCATGCATGTTGATTTTTGTTAAGTCCCGTTAGTGTTTTACTTGCGTTTCTGATGTCTTTCGCTTCTGTCTGCTCTCTGTTGTTTTCTTCTGTGGTACTGTCGGCGGTGCTGTGTCTTTTGTTTGGATTCCTTCTACTCGCCTTCGTGCCACGCCTAAGGGCCACGCCAAAGGGCCCTCTGGTGAGGCCCTCAGGCACGGGCGCGCCCTGCAGGGACGCCGCTTTTATTCTGTGCTGGCTGCTGCTGCCTGAGCTCCCACTGCCCCGATTGGGCAGGAGCTGTGGAGGTGGAGTGTCTGGGCAGCTTCTTCCCTGAGCAGGGACGCCGCTTTTATTCTGTGCTGGCTGCTGCTGCCGAGCTCCCACTGCCCCGATTGGGCAGGAGCTGTGGAGGTGGAGCTGGCTGCTGCTGCCTGAGCTCCCACTGCCCCGATTGGGCAGGAGCTATGGAGGTGGAGCTGGCTGCTGCTGCCTGAGCTCCCACTGCCCCGATTGGGCAGGAGCTGTGGAGGTGGAGCTGGCTGCTGCTGCCTGAGCTCCCACTTCCCCGATTGGGCAGGAGCTGTGGAGGTGGAGCTGGCTGCTGCTGCCTGAGCTCCCACTGCCCCGATTGGGCAGGAGCCGTGGAGGTGGAGCTGGCTGCTGCTGCCTGAGCTCCCACTGCCCTGATTGGGCAGGAGCTGTGGAGGTGGAGTGTCCGGGCAGCTGCTTCCCTGAGCAGGGACGCCGCTTTTATTCTGTGCTGGCTGCTGCTGCCTGAGCTCCCACTGCCCCGATTGGGCAGGAGCTGTGGAGGTGGAGTGTCCGGGCAGCTGCTTCCCTGAGCAGGGACGCCGCTTTTATTCTGTGTTGGCTGCTGCTGCCTGAGCTCCCACTGCCCCGATTGGGCAGGAGCTGTGGAGGTGGAGCTGGCTGCCTGAGCTCCCACTGCCCCGATTGGGCAGGAGCTGTGGAGGTGGAGTGTCCGGGGATGGACATGTGTTAATGTTAGGCACCTTAGGAACTAGGTCCCATAGTGTTAATCCGTCCCTGGAGACAAGGCATTTTAGGAGTATGCCTTTGCCCCCCTGTAATCCACCAGCGAGTTTCTTTAAGAGGAGACAAGCAATAGCTGGAACTTGTAGTGCAACTGTGAAAGAGCAGGTGTCAAAGTCTCTTCTTCACAGAGGGGAAAAGGAAAGCAGACATGGTGTGGGGTGGGATGGCAGGAGGTAAGCAGAAGGTAAGGCCACAGAGCACAACAAAAATGCACCCTGTTCTCAGATGAGAAATGCATGCAGCTGGTTTTAGGAGATACAGAATCTGAAGAATCCTTGTGTATGGGATTTGCATCAGAATCATCAGACATTGAACATTGGTTGAAGAGTGTCTGGAAGGTCTTGTTGCTCGTGTTTACGTGGTAGGAGGTGATATTGGCAGCGCCAGGACTAAGAGCACCGCACAGGTAGAGCAGAGGAAAGAGTCGGAAGGATACCCATGGCCTTTCATCCTCTTCTTTGTCATCAGCCCCAGGTCCAGCAGCATCAGTAGAAATGGCAAAGTCCCCTCCTCCTTCTGAAAACTAATTAGAGTGATTTTATAGTGCTTGAAGATCCATGGCAGTGCATATTTCTTAGCAAAAAAAGGTGCCAGTACTCATATGTTGGACTCTTGTTATTAACGCGTGAGGACCATGGGTCAGTTTAGCAGGCAATGAAAAAGATGCTGGCATTTAGTACCACCTAGTACTCTCTCAATAAAAGCCCTGATCTGCGGTATGCAGAATGCAGTTACTATAGAAGGGCCATTCGTAGAGGGAATTTGATCCATCATTGGAAATAGTGATGGGAAATCTGTTTTCCAAGTGGATCCGCCAGCATCTTCCCCAGTGAGATGGCATTCCAGAAGCCCAAAACAACAAAGCAAGTCACTATGGAGGAGGTAGAGTGGTGTCAGCAGCAATGTCATGGAGCAAGTGGCAGGCAGCTTCATAGGTGGCAACATGGTGCATTGGGGCAATGACTGCCCTGGATGACCAGCAACTGCAGGTCTTTGAGAATGTACGGCCCATTATTCCAAGGCATTTGCATGGTTTACAGACCTGTCACCCGTGTAAATGCCCCTAAGCGGGATATTCAGCAGCACTGACACAGTTAGTGCTGCTGAATATCCCCAAGTAATGCCACTAACTGCTTAGCATCGGGGCATGTCGGGGGCATTCCTGGGTGAAGCGGAGGAGGAGCCGATCACAATCGTGCTCTGCGGTGATCCTGGATATTCAATGCTGGGGCTGGATATGACCCTGGTATTGAATATCCGCATTTAATGTTCAGCGCCACAGTAATCGCACTAGCTGCCAGCGCTAAATATCAGGCCCGTAGGATTTAAGAGGCTGCTGTATCTCTTAGCACCCAATTACCAAGTGCCTATGGGACAACTTTTAGGAGGTGAGTGATCCAGTTGCATCCCCAGCTGCAGGCACAGCTGGCAAAAGCAGAGGATACAGGGTCGACCTATCCATTAGATGGGCAAGGTGGCCGCCTAGGGCATCTGACCTCGATGGGCAGTACAGCGGCTTTGTGCCACCACTTTGGTGCCTGCAGTAGGCCATGTGCTTTGGCACATATGGCCTGCCCTCTTTGACACCCTTCCAATGCTACTTCCTGCTCAGCTCAGGGGGGGGGGGGGGGCCGAGGTAGCATGGCCAGAGCTCCTGGGGCAGCAGAAACCCTGGGTCCGGCCCTGAGAGGATAGTAGCATGCATTTCACCAGCAACATCTGGACTAGTAAGAATTCAGCACATGTTTCCTTCTCCCTGGTGACACACTGGTGGTACCTGGATGAAGAAGGAGCAGGCTGCATGTGTATGGGGATGCACTGGCAGCAGGGTACCAGTGGGATGTGCAGCACACACAGGTGATGGACATTAGCCATACATGGGCCCATATCTTAGCAGAAAAAAAGAGGGATGCTGGAGGGCTAGCAGCTAAGCCAGAGAAAGACCACCATGTTGTCTGGCTGGTTTGTAACATACGGTGGGATAAATATGGTTAAAGTATGAAGAAGGGGGTTTTCATGTTATCAGATGTTTTGCACATTTGCCACACCTGATTGCAGAAGGCTCCATAGGCCTAGCATAGTCCTGTGTGAAGGGTGGGCATGACTTGAATGAGAAGCAGAAAGCAGCAGGGGTCCTGCTCACTAGCTCATTCAGAATGCTGGCACCAGGTGGAATTCCACTTATCTGATGATTTTAGTGGAACAACGGTCAACCCTCCATCAGATATCACTAGAGAACAAGATTGGTCTTGAAAGCCCCTTGGGGCATCATGATTGGATAAATATGAATCATTATGGAAATCCTGAAATTCTTCAAGGATGTTACAGATGAAATGAGTTCCTAAGGGCTACCCTGGGCCTTGTCATACCAATGGTGAATATATTTACAGATGGCATTAGATATTTTTCAGCAACTAAAGAGATTCATGGCAGAGATTTTGATGCTGGTAGCTTACTTGCATTTTCAAATGAAAAGAAAGTTGAAAACCCTCAAGATGGAAGATGCTTTTGTATTAGCTACCCTCTGTGATCTTTGGGTGAAAGGAACTATCGCTCTGCAGAGTCACTGCTCACTGGAAGGAACATAAGAACATAAGATATGCCATACTGGGTCAGACCAAGGTCCATCAAGCCCAATATTCTGTTTCCAACAGAGGCCAATCTAGGTCATATGTACCTAGCAGTTTCCCCAAGGGACACAGGTTCCACAATGCTTGTATTGGTTCAAGCATTGATATCCTGGGTCCCTTCTTAATAATGGTTTATGGACCTTTCCTCCAGGAACTTGTCCAAACCTTTTTTAAACCCAGCTACACTAACAGCCTTTACTACATCCTCTGGTAACAAATTCCAGAGTTTGATTACACGTTGAGTGAAAAAATATTTTCTTTTATTAGTCTTAAATAGTTTACCATGCAGCTTCATTGCATGTTTAAAGTTGTTAAAACCCAAGAGGATTGTGGAAAACTGCAGGAGGATCTGGATAAATTGGAAGACTGGGCATCCAAATGGCAGATGAAATTTAATGTGGACAAGTGCAAAGTCATGCACCTAGGAAAGAACAACCCACACTATAGTTACACGATGCAAGGCTCCACATTAGAAACCACCACCCAGGAAAAAGATTTAGGAGTCATTGTGGATAACATGTTAAAACCCTCCGCCCAGTGTGCAGCGGTGGCCAAGAAAGCAAATAGAATGCTAGGTATCATAAGGAAAGGGATGGAGAACAAAACAAAGGATATTATAATGCCTCTGTATCGTTCCATGGTACGACCCCACCTTGAATATTGTGTGCAATTCTGGTCACCGTATCTTAAAAAGACATAGCGTTATTAGAAAAAGTACAGAGAAGAGCCACCAAATTGGTGAAGGGGATGGAAGGCTACTCCTATGAAGAGAGGCTAAGAAGGTTAGGGCTCTTTAGCCTGGAGAAGAGACGGCTGAGGGGAGATATGATAGAGGTCTATAAATTAATGAATGGAGTGGAACGGATAAACGTGGATCAATTGTTTATGCTATCAGAGTATAGAAAGACTAGGGGACATGTAATGAAGCTACAGGGTAAACTATTTAAGACAAATAAGAGAGAATATTTTTTCACTCAACGTGCAATCAAACTCTGGAATCTGTTACCGGAGGATGTAGTAAGGGCTGTTAGTATAGCTGGGTTTAAAAAAGGTTTGGACAAGTTCCTGGAGGAAAGGTCCATAAACCACTATTAAAAAGGGACTCAGGATATCAATGCTTGACCCAGTACAAGCATTGTGGAACCTGTGTCTTTTGGTGATATTGCTAGGTACGTATAACCTAGATTGGCCACTGTTGGAAAAAGGATACTGGGCTTGATGGACCTCGGTCTGACCCAGTATGGCATGTCTTATGTTCTTATGTCCCTTAGTCTTTCTATATTCTGATAAGGTAAACAATCGATCTACGTTTATCCGTTCCACTCCGTTCATTAATTTATAGACTTCTATCATATCTCCCCTCAGCCGTCTCTTTTCCAGGTTAAAGAGCCCTAACCTTTTTAGCCTTTCTTCATAGTAGTATCCTTCCATCCCCTTTACCATTTTGGTGGCTCTTCTCTGAACCTTTTCTAAAATCGCTATATCCTTTTTAAGATACGACGACCAGAATTGCACACAATATTCAAGGTGCGGTCTCACCATTGAACGATAGAGGCATTATAATATCTTTTGTTTTGTTCTCCATCCCTTTCCTTATGATACCTAGCATTCTATTTGCTTTCTTGGCAGCTGCTGCACACTGGGCCGAGGGTTTTAACATGGTATCCACAATGACACCTAAATCTTTTTCCTGGGTGGTAGTTCCTAATGTGGAACCTTGCATCGTGTAACCATAGTTTGGGTTGTTCTTCCCTAGGTGCATAACTTTGCACTTGTCCACATTAAATTTCATCTGCCATTTTGATGCCCAGTCTTCCAATTTATCAAGATCCTCTTGCAATTTTCCACAATCCTCTTGGGTTTTAACAACTTTAAATAGTTTTGTGTCATCTGCAAATTTGATAACCTCACTCGTTATTCCACTTTCCAGGTCATTTATGAATATTTCAAAAAGCAGCGGCCCAGCACAGATCCCTGGGGTACACCACTATTCACCTTTCTCCATTGGGAAAATTGGCCATTTAGCCCTACCCTCTGCTTTCTCTCTTTTAACCAGTTCCTGATCCACAATAGTACACTGCCTCCTAGCCCATGACTCTTTAGTTTTGCCAAAAGTCTCTCATGGACCTTGTAAAAGGCTTTCTGAAAGTCCGGATACACAATATCAACCGACTCACCTTTGTCCACCTGATTATTCACTCCTTCAAAAAAACATAACAGATTAGTAAGACAAGATCTTCCTTGTCTAAAGCCATGTTGACTGTCTCCCATTAGGTCATGACTATCTACATGCTGAGTAATTTTATTCTTTATGACGGCCTCTACCATTTTTCCTGGTACTGATGTCAGGCTCACCGGTCTGTAGTTTCCCGGATCACCCCTGGAACCCTTTTTAAAAATTGGTGTTACTTTGGCGATCCTCCAATCTTCAGGTATTAGAGATGATTTGAATGATAGTTCACAGATTACTAATAGCAGGTCTTCAATCTCATATTTCAGTTCTTTCAACACCCTTGGATGTATACCATCCGGCCTAGGTGATTTGCTACTCTTCAGTTTATCTAATAGTTGTAATACATCTTCCCGATGTATTGATATTTCCTTCAATTCTTCCGCACCTTGTGATAAGGAAGCTTATCATAGCTCAGGAAGGAGCTATAGAAAAGGTGAAGTGACTCTGAACAAGCAACCTGTCAGTTCTGGTAGAAATAAGAAAACAGAATTTTGCCATAAAAGACTACCAGTCCCAGAATGCACCAGGTTTCCAACAGCCATTAGAGGAGCTGAAGTGGGGAAACGTGTGTTCAATCAGGAGGGCTATGAGGTAATCCCTAAGCACTCATCTCAAAGGGCAGGGCCTGATTCAGCACAGCTGCGCTGTATTAGGGAGCAGCACTCATCTAGGCAGAATAAGAGTAGAGTTTATTCTACAGATGACCATCTTCATGATCTTCATGATCTTCATGATCACCTTGGATATCCAGAGAAGGATCATCAGTTTCATCTGAAGGATCATCAGAAGCAGAAGCCAAACCGGACGGACAGAGAGAAAAAGAAACCCTCTGGAAGAAAGAGGAGAAAAGCCTTTGAGAGGTCTAGAAGAGTCCAAAGCAGTACGTATACTGGGAGGTATCCCAAGGGCCAGCATACACCATTGGACTGGGGAAAGCCAGAGGAATGGTGCTGCAGAGCTAGGAATCTCCAGACGCTACCTGTGAGGGAGACGGCTGCACGTGGAAGGGACCCTAAGACCTATGCCAGAAGGTATGTGAAGAGAGATCCAGTGTCCAGGGATCTGGATTGGAAGGCTGGACATAAGAATTGGACTACATACTGGCCAGGCTATATAGAGAGGAACTCTAGCAGCAATGGAAGCTCAGGTATGAACACTGATCTATGCCCTAGCTATAACCTTGAAAGACAGCAGGGAAACAAGTATTCTCCTGAAAATGCTCCATTGAGAGATTCATCTGTGCCAATCCATGATATTGAACCCATGCTTGTTGAACAAGGGGGAATAATAGCAGATGAGGATCCTGTTTATATGGACTGTTCTCTATCCAAACTCCGTTGGTAACTTTCTGTTATAAAGTACAGCAACCATCACAAAGAAATAAAAATTTGTTCTTTAATCTACTCAGAAAAGCTCCTGAAGCAGGATTTGACCCACACAGTACAAAGCAAGCCAGCTAAGGGGTTTCAGCTGGATAACTGCTAGCAATTAAGCCTTACTTAATTGCTTGTGAGCTAGGAGAGAATCACTTCTGTATCTATGTGGGAAGTAATCAGAAGTTAACCTGAAAAGAACAGTTTGTTTCTTGCTTTGTGGCTTTTCATTTGTTGTTTTCCTGATTTTGACTTTGTTTTTCCAAGTTAACACTGAAAGCAAGTAACCTAATTTATGTACTACCAAGCATATCTGTGTTGGGAGAAATAACCCCATAAATAAATATCTTATTGGCTTTACCCAAGAGCACAACTAAATTATTGTCAGCAGCTGTGTCTGGTGTGAATGAACTACATTGCCCACAATACCTTGCAAATCATATAGAAATATGCACTTGCCAAGAGTGTGAAGATTCTCACCCAGGCAACCTTTAAATACCACTTCAGTCATGGGTAACATCCCTACATCTTCCTCAGTAAAGACTGAAGCAAAGAATTCATTCAGTCTCTCCGCTATCGCCTTGTCACCTCTTAGTGCTCCTTTAACCCCTTTATCATCTAATGGACCAACTGACTCTCTCACAGGTTTTTTGCTATGAATGTACTTGAAAAGGTCTTTACTTCGCGTTTTTGCCTCTGAAGCAAGCTTCTTCTCAAATTCTCCTTTTGCCTGTCTTATCAATGCCTTGCATTTGACTTGCCAGTGCTTGTGCTGTTTCCAGGTTTCGTCGTTTGGCTCTTTTTTGCATTTCCTGAAAGATGCTTTTTTGGCAACAACAGCCTCTCTGACCTCACCTTTAAACCATGCTGGCAGTTTTTTGGACTTCCTTCCACTTTTCTTAAAGCGTGGAATACAGCTGGTCTGGGCTTCCAAGATAGTATTTTTCAACAACAGCCAAGCCTGATGTACGTCTTTAACCTTTGCAACTGCTCCTTTTAGTTTTTTCTTAACTGTTTTCCTCATTTTTTCATAGTCTCCCTTTCGAAAGTTAAAAGGTATTACTGTGGATTTCCTTACTATCCCTCCTCCACTAATTAAATCAAAGGCGATTGCAACACCATAATCAAAGGCGATCATGCTATGATCACTATTGCCAAGTGGCCCCAACAACCTTATCTCTTGCACTAGATCTGGTGTTCCACTAAGGACTAGGTCTAATATGGCTTCCCCTCTGGTCGGTTCATGAACCAGCTGCTCCAAGAAGCAGTCATTTATTTCATCTAGGAACTTTATCTCCCTAGCATGTCCTGACGTGACACTGACCCAGTCGATTCCGGGGTAGTTGAAATCACCCATTATTATTACTGCGCTGTAACTTTTGTTAGCTTCCTTGATTTCTTTGAGCATTTCATCATCCATTTGGTCATTCTGGCCAGGCGCTCGATAGTACACCCCCACTGCCATTGCCTTCCCCCTTTTAAATGGAATTTCAATCCATATAGATTCTACAGCAGATTTTGTTTCCTGCAAAACTTTAATCCTTTCTGACTCAATGCCCTCTCTAACATAGAGAGCAACCCCTCCACCAATTTGATCAGCTCTATCATTACGATATAGTTTGTACCCAGGTATCACAGTGTCCCACTGGTTGTCCTCCTTCCACCATGTCTCTGATATTCCAATCATATCTAACCTTTCATTTAGTGCTATATATTCTAACTCTCCCATCTTATTTTTTAGACTTCTAGCATTTGCATACAAGCATTTTAGAGAATGTATTTTATTCATATTAATTTGGAGAAATAAGTGATTTAGGTAGAGGAAAGAGAGCATCGGAAGCAGAAAAGCAGTGATGATGGCATAGACGGAAGAGATACGGTGGCAAGCAGTAGAGGTAGAGTTGTCAACATTATTAGCACCCTTGCATTTCAACCCTTGATGTCCAATATCTCCTAAAAAAAGTGGCTGATGAAATGGTTTTGGACTATATATGCACACATATTTGGCCCATAAAAGAATCAAATAAAAGACCAATTATAAAAGAAAATCGTAGGAAATAGTATAAAAACTGGGACATTGCCAGGACATGATTAGAAATATCAAACAAGGCCCCAAGTAGTATATAGCAAACACTATTGTAACTTATGAGAATGTCGGAAACTCCATCAAAGGAGGAGAGAATATAACTCACACCCCACTGTGGAGACTCCTTTTTAATCATTTAAATGCATATAAAAATCGTCAAAATGCTCAAAATGAACGTATCTGAAATGCCAAAAATTAAAGGAATCCGTCACACGATGTGGAATGTTTCGGACCAATGAACCCTGCTTCAGACTTCAAGGATTCTGACCAAAGGCTTCTTTTCATATGCCAACTGGCCCAAAAGTAAAACCCACAGACGTTTAAGTGATTTACTATTGAGGACATGATTAATGGCACCCTTATAAATAATTCAAATCAGTTTGAACAGAAGAACCACATTCCCATTGCAATAAAATTAGATGCTCCTGTGATCAATTGTCTTGTCTTGGCATGACTTGAATCAATCAATGAATGATGGCTCTGATGTTTAAAATAGCCACATTCACTCCCTGTTCCATTTTCACAATGGTGAGACAAGAGAGCTGCCTGAGACAGTCAGAAAAGCCATTATCATGAAACATAAAACTTCAAAGGGATACAAGGCCATCTCTGAAGAACTTGTGATTCTTGTGTCTACTGTTCACAATATTACTGTTTTTGTTCATGGAACTGTCAAGAACTGTCAAGGTTAGTGCAAACTATTGTAAAAACACCACATACAACATCCAAAGAGCTGAAGGCTGACCTGGAGCAATCTGGAATGGTGGTTTAAACCCCGCACCATATGCCACGCACTAAACAAAGAAGGACTTCATGAGTGAAGGCTAAGGAGGATGTCACTGCTCAAAGACAGACATAAAAAGGTACACCTGATCTTTGCCCAAACCCACCTTGAGATACCACAATCCTGCCGGGAAAATATTCTGTGGATAGATGAAACCAAGCTTGAGCTCTTTGGCAATGCAGACCAGCGATACATTTACAGGTGAAGAAATAAAGCTTATAAGGAAAAACACCCTTCCTACAGTTAGATATGGTGGAAGTTCCATAATGTTGTGGGGCTGTTTTGCTGTCTCAGGAACTGGAGGCCTGGAATGTATTAAAGGACTCATGAAGTTAGAGGACTACCAAGGTATTTTGGAGTGAAATGTGCTACCTAGTGTCAGAAAGCTAGGTCTGGGTCAAAGGTCATGGGTCCTCCAAGAGGACAATGACCCAAAATCTACATCCGAAAATACAAAAGAATGGTTAAAAAGGAAAAAATGGACTGTTTTAAACTGGCCAGCAATGAGACTTGATCTCAATCAACTCGAGAATCTTTGGAAAGAGCTGAAATCTGACATTGGTAAAAGGAATTCTGGAAACATTCATGTGCTGGAACGAATAGCAATTTAAGAGTAAAGAACTGAAATATGAGATTGTAGACCTACTATTAGTAATCTGTGAACTATCATTATAATCATTTGTAATACCTGAAGATTGGAGGATGGCCAGTGTAATGACAATTTTTAAAAAGGGTTCTAGGGGTGATCCGGGAAACTACAGACTGATGAGCCTGATGTCAGTACCAAGAAAATTGTAGAAACCATTATAAAGAACAAAATTACTGAACGTGTAGATAGTCGTGGCTTAATGGGAGACAGCCAACATGGCTTTGGCGAAGGAAGGTCTTGTCTTACTAATCTGTTATGTTATTTTGAAGGTGTGAAAAAACAGGTAGACAAAGGTGAGTCGATTGATATAGTGTATCTGGATTTTCAGAAAGCATTTGACAAGGTCCCTCATGAAATTAAAAAGTCATGGGATAGGAGGCAGCGTACTATTGTGGATCAGGAACTGGTTAAAAGATAGAAAGCAGAAGGTAGGGCGAAAATGGGCAATTTTCCTAATGGAGAAAGGTGAATAGTGGAGTACCCCATGGATCTCTGCTGCGTCCACTGCTTTTTAACATATTCAAAACTGACCTGGAAATGGGAATAATGAGCGAGGTAATCAAATTTGCAGATGACACAAAATTATTCAAAGTTGTTAAAACCCATGAGGATTGTGAAAAATTGCAAGAGGACCTTGATAAATTGGAAGACTGGGCATCCAAATGACAGATGAAATTTAATGTGGACAAGTGCAAAGTTATGCACCTAGGAAAGAACAACCCAAACTATGGTTACACTATGCAAGGCTCCACATTAGGAACCACTACCCAGAAAAAAGATTTAGGCGTCATTGTGGATAACATGTTGAAACCCTCCGATATTATAATGCCTCTGTATCGTTCCATGGTGCGACCACACCTTAAATATTGTGTGCGATTCTGGTCGCCATATCTTAAAAAGGATATAGGGTTATTAAAAAAGAGAAGAGCCACCAAAATGATAAAGGGGATGGAAGGATACCCCTATGTTGTTGTTGTTAAGTGCCGTCGAGTCGGAGTCAACTCATGGCGACCCTCTGGATAGCTATCCTAAATTGTGTTCGGTCTTCAGTCAGGCGGCTCATTGTTGACAGACTGGTACCCGTAGCTGCTGTTATTGTATCGATCCATCTCATTGCTGGCCTTCCTCTTTTGCGTTGACCTTCTATCTTGCCAAGCATGATGTCTTTCTCTAATGATCTCTCTCTCCGCATGATGTGTCCAAAGTATGAAAGTCGAAGTCTTGTCACCTGAGCTTCTAAAGAAAGCTTAGGTTTGATCTCCTCTAGTACAGACTGGTTTGTTCTTCGGGCAGTCCATGGTATACACAGTATTCGCCGCCAGCACCATAATTCAAAGGCATCAATTTTCTTCCTATCTATCTTTTTCACTGGCCAGCTTTCACATCCATATGATGTTATTGGAAATACCATGGCTTGAACAAGTCAAATCTTTGTATGGAGAGAGACATCTCTGCTCTTGAGAATCTTATCTAGGTCTTTCATAGCCATTCTGCCAAGAGCAATGCGTCGTCTGATTTCTTGACTGCTTGTTGCTTCTTTATTGATAGTTGATCCAAGTAGGTTAAAGTTATTCACGATTTCAATTTCTTCTCCTTCGACGATGAACCTGTTGATTATGCCAGTTGTCATGATCTTTGTCTTCTTTACATTAAGGTGCAAGCCCATTTTCAGGCTATGTTCTTTGATTGTGAGAAGCAAATGTTTCAGATCATCTTCACTTTCCGCCAGTAATGTGGTATCATCAGCATAGCGAAGGTTGTTGATGAGTCTTCCACCAATCTTCACACCTCTGTTGTCTTCATACAATCCTGCATCTCTGATGATTTGTTCTGCATATAAATTAAACAGGTAGGGGGAAAGTATGCAGCCTTGTCTTACACCTTTGCTTATTTTAAACCATTCTGTTTCTCCTTGTTCCGTTCGAACTGTTGCTTCTTGATCAATGTACAGATTGTGCAAGAGAACGATCAGGTGTTCTGGTATACCCATGCTTCTTAATGTGGCCCAGAGTTTCTCATGGTTTACACAGTCAAAAGCTTTGCTATAGTCGATAAAGCACAAATAGATATCCTTTTGGTATTCTTTAGTCTTTTCAAGGATCCATCTCACATACGCAATGATGTCTCTCGTTCCTCGCCCTTTTCTGAACCCTGCTTGCACTTCAGGTAGTTCTTGTTCCAGGTATGATTGTAGTCTCTTTTGAATAATCTTCAGTAGAATCTTGCTGGCATGTGGGATCAGAGCGATTGTGCGATAATTTCCACAGTCAGTTGGATCACCTTTCTTTAGTATTGGTATAAACACAGATCTTTTCCAGTCAGTTGGCCATGATGCGGTCTTCCATATTTCTTGGCAGAGCCTTGTAAGTATGGTAGCAGCTGCATCAGATTGCTGTAATACTTCTATGGGAATGCAATCAATGCCTGGTGCTTTGTTCTTTGATAAGGCTTTCAATGCTGCTTCAACTTCTTCTTTCATCACCAATGGTTCCAGATCATAAGGTACAGGTTGAAACGGCTGTTGGTCCACTTGATCTTTATCATATAAAAACTCTGTATATTCCTTCCATCTTTTCTTGATCTTCTCAGCATCATTCAACATAGAACCTTGAGCATCTTGTAACGTAACATTCCAATTCGAGGCTGGAACTTTTTCTTTAACTCTCGTAGCTTTAGGAAAGCTGATCTTGTTCTTCCTCTAATAGTTTCTGCTTCTATTTCCTTGCATGCGTCATTGTAGTACTTTTCCTTGTCCTGTCTTGCTGCACGTTGGAAATCTCTGTTGAGTTCTGTGATTGTCTTCCTTTCTCCTCTGACTTTAGCTTCTCTGCGTTTCTGGGCAATTTTCAGAGTTTCTTCCGTCATCCATTTTGGCCGTTTTTTTCTTTTTTACCTTTTGTAGAGACTTCTCGCTTTCTTCCAACACAACCTTCTTGATGTCATTCCATAACTCTTCTGGAACTCTATCATTTGTATCTAAAGCAGCAAATTGATTTTGCAGGCAGTCTTTAAATTCCAGTGGTATATTCTCAAGGTCATATTTTGCTGTATTCATGAGTCGTTTGCTCTTTTTCAACTTTAGCTTGAGTTTGCATACTAGTAGTTGATGATCTGTACCACAGTCAGCTCCAGGTTTTGTCTTTGTTGATGTTATAGAGCTTTTCCATCGTTGACTTCCGCAGATGTAGTCAATTTGATTTTTATACAATCCATTGGGTGAAGTCCATGTGTACAGTCGCCGCTTGTGTTGCTGGAAGAAGGTGTTCGAGATGAATAGATCGTTGGTCTTGCAGAATTCTATCAGTCTTTCTCCAGCTTCATTTCTGTTGCCAAGTCCATATTTTCCAACTACTTTGTCTTCTTCTTCGTTGCCAACCTTTGCGTTCCAGTCACCCATGACTATCAGGATATCCTGTTTGCATGTTCTGTCAATTTCAGCTTGTACTTTTTCATAGAACTCTTCAATTTCATTCTCTTCTGCAGCTGTTGTTGGGGCATATACTTGAATTATAGTTGTGTTGATAATCTCTATTCGTCTACGAGGAATGCCTAATCGTTTGCTGACTGCATTGTATTTCATTACAGTTCTTGCAAGTTTCTTCTTTATTATAAATGCAACACCATTTCTTCTTTGTCTTTCATTTCCAGCATAGTAGACCATGTGATCATCTGATGCAAAGTGCCCGATGCCAGTCCATTTCAGTTCGCTGACACCCAACAGATCAAGTTGTACACGTTCCATTTCATTCTTGACCACCTCCAACTTCCCTTGGTTCATGCTTCGTATGTTCCGTGTTCCAATGTGTAAGACATCTTTACAGCTTCTGACTCTCATTTCATGTGCAGCTACATCAGCAGTCAGACGTCCCGAGGGCTTTGATCCAACCACATCATAAATGCTGGCTTTACTCTGAAAAGTCTTCAGCTCTTCCCCAGTAGCTAGTTGAGTGCCTTCCAACCTGGGGGTTTCATCTTCCAGCACTACAGCACAATTTGTTTTGTTGTAACTATCCATTGGGTTTTCATGGCAAGATACAGAAGTAGATTGCTGGGCCTTTCTTCCGCGCAGTTTAAGTTTGGTGTTGTTGCCGTTGTCACAGAAATGTGATCCTCCGCCGTCAACATTATCACATTCTGCGGCTGCTCAAATGGGTGGTTTGTCTTGGTATGGCATCTCAGCTGAGACCTGTCCATCTTGGGAGACCCTGCCAGTAGTTAAACTACCGATAGTTTAGCTCTCAGCATCACTGATGCACACAAGCCCTCACAGCACGACAAGCTGCAAACCAAGTGAGGGACAAGCTGCAAACCAAGTGAGTCTATGAAGAGAGGTTAAAAAGATTAGGGCTCTTCAATCTGGAAAAGAGATGGCTGTGGAGAGATATGATAGAGGTCTATAAATTAATGAATGGAGTGGAATGGGTAAACATAGATCGGTTGTTTACGCCATCAAAATATAGAAAGACTAGGGGACATGCAATGAAGCTACAGGGTAACCTATATAAAACTAATAAGATAAACTATTTTTTCACTCACCATGCAGTCAAACTCTGGAATTCATTACCGGAGCATGTAGTAAAAGCTGTTAGTGTAGCCAGGTTTAAAAAAGATTTGGACAAGTTCCTGGATGAAAGGTCCATAAACCATTATCAACAGTCTGGACAGCAGAATTGCTATTCCATTTGATTTCTATAAAACAAATCAGGCAACATCCAGAAGGGCTCCGTCATTATATGCGCCCGAACTATGGAATACTTTACGTGATTGCTTACGGGCAACGAGAGACTTAAAAGACTTCAGACAAATGCTTAAGACTTTTCTATTTATACAATTTTATGGTCCTACTTAGGATTTAGCATAAGCATATACTTATACAATTTGTATTCCTGTTTTGTGTATTCTTCCTATACCCCCCAATACCTTTCCTTGCTTTTACCTATATTTGTATACCTTGTCTTGTAACCACTTTGATTGAAGGATAAGGTGGTATATAAAACTGGTTAAAGAAAGAAAGAAAGGGGACCCGGGATATCCACTGCTTGCCCCAATACAAGCATCGTGGAACCTGTATCTTTTAGGGAAACTGCTAGGTACATATGACCTAGATTGGCCACTGTTGGAAACAGGATACTAAGCTTGATTGACCTTGGCCTGACCCAGTATGGCATATCTTATCTTTTTATGTTTTTAAGAGTACGAGAAACTACGAACAGACAGATGTACAAAACGTATAGATGGGTAGGCTGTCATCACTGCCAAGGCTGTCATCACCGCCAAATATTAGTGAAGGGTGCCATTAAACCTTTCCAGGTCATATTTTGTCATATTGGGCTTGATGGAGCTTGGTCTGACCCACTATGGCATATCTTATGTTCTTATATTTGTTTTTTTTTCTCAGAAATTGCAATTGATGTGTCGAAGTTGCACAGAGATCTTCTTTTTTTGTTGTATACTTTTGAACATGCTATTAAAATATTATGATGGCATACAGTTGGAATATTTCCAATTTTTTTCTCAAGATATTGTGCAAAACATACCTAAAATGCAAAGGTGCCAATAACACTGACCACAACTCTGTGCATTTGAATTGCTTATGAGTGAAGATATAAATAAGAATGCAACATAATGTAAAAGCATCTCTGGACACCAAAGGGGTAATTTTAAACCTGCTGACATGAATGAAATGTAAACATGCAATTGCCACTCTACAGACTGCACCAGATTTTGAACGTGAAATTGTACACATACTTTCAAAATTATCCCAGGAAATGTACTTGCTTATATTTAAACCTACTAAACTGTGCTCCCGATTGCCTCTTGCATCAGATTCAAAACGGCTCTTAACATATTCAATATCCAGCACAACTTATCCCCTGATGTACTCAAGAGCCTAATCGATACTAATATGAGCACTACATAGACCTAGAAGATGTAACAGAATGGACACTATCCTAACTCCTAGCTCCTACACCAAACCACCCAGTCCACACCCACAAGGGCCCTGTCCCTTGCAGCACCTGCCCTCTGGAGCTCCCTCCCGGATGACGTGAGAGCCACCACTGATGCCAAGAATTTCAGGCAGCAGCTGAAAACCTTCCTCTTCAGAGAAATCTTTGGAGCCATCATCTAATGCATAACACCCCCCCCCCCTCTCTCTACTAATTCCACAATCAATCCCACTCCTCTACAACACTCACACACCCCTATCTCACTACACCCCCTTGTACATACTGTATATATTCTTCTCTGTAAATAAGTTACTACTAAGCACCTCCCGCATGTCTCCCTCTCCCGTCTTTCTATGTAATGAATTTGAATTGCCATGTAATGCAGTTGAGTTGCCATGTAAAAGAAGGCAGTATAGAAAACTTGTTAAATAAATAAATAAACTGTGCAGAAGCGGTTGCAAAGGAAAATTATACACGCACCTTTGAAACTCCAAAAACATATACATAATTGCAACCCCTCTAGGAAAACCTTTTTATAATGTTTAAACATGCAGGCATATATAGACCATTGGGGTAATTTTATAATAGAACTTTTAGGTTAAGTGATCAGGAAGGTGCCTATTTTGGTGCTATTTTATAAAGACACAAAGGTACCTATGTGACTTTATCAAATACTTACTCAAATCCAGCATCAGTAGCACCTGCATTCAAGGCATGGATATTATACCTGCTCAAGAGCAGGCGTAAATGTTAGCATGTACTTTGCATGTGTACTTCATAAGAAATATGGGTAAATCGTGATTCTGTCCATGTTCCACCCAAACTCCGCCCATCTGTATACCTACTGTGTAAGTACTCATCAGCTTGTACGGCATGTACATTTAGGTATGACCTAATTTTATCAAATCACCCTCTCTGGTACATAATTTAACCTGCTTGTGGGGGGCAATTATATATCTTCATAGATAAAGCACTGTTTTAGCCAAAGATATGGCTTTGAAAATTGCCCTCCTTGTGACTGCAGCATCCAGGGTTTGTTTCTACCTGCTTTGACATTTCTTAGGATCAGAAATTCATACCATCAGATTTATTTATTTATTTAACACCTTTTCTATACTGCTTTATCATCAAGACAAAGCAGTTTACAATTAATATATATATTTGTGGATTTTACAACAAACAGGAGTTGGGGATACATTTAACATAATCAGAGAATTGGGTTAATAACTTGTGCTTATGAAACTTAAGCCATATCAGCTGAACATATTAGGATACGATCTATGGAGCAGATAGTGCCATGTAGGACTGTAATTTATAAAGATGAACCGATTAAGAAAATACAGATATAGAAACTTGATCAGTGAAAATATTTTTGAATCTTTTAAGATGGTTTCCCTGTTCTTTTATGTTTTTCATCCAAATGACTGTTCCAATTACTCTCATTTAGGGGCCATTACTAAAGCTAAAGAAAAAGAACTGCATAAACACATAGGGGCCCTTTTACTAAAGTTTTGATGCATGTTCATGAAGTTACGACACGTTAAGTGCCCACAGCCCTTTTATTTCTATGGGCGCAGTGGCACTTTACGTGTATTAACTTTATTATCTGTCATTAACCTTTAGTAAAAGGGCCGCATAAAGTTGGACTTTGATTCAGATAGAGAGATGCCAGAGCTCCTAACAGCCTAGATGAAGACTTCCTGCTCATACTAGAGCAAATTTGCAAATATTCAGAGAGCAAAAGGCCACTTGTACTCCTTGGAGACCTCAATATCCCATCTATACCAAGTAAAGATACAAAGGCATTTCAGAAAGTAATTGAAGACCTATAATACACTCAAATAATCCAAGGCCCAATACATAGCAAAGGAGCAATACTGGACCTCATCTATATTCCTGACCATAACCCGCACCCACCCATTCCAACCTCAACGCCAATACCATGGTTAGACCACTACATGATCAACGTTACGCTTGTGACTCCATCACTGCCTGATACAATCAAAATAGCACCAAAGGGACAGAGGAGATTTTCTCTTTTCAATAACGACACATTCACTAAGATTGTAATTCCACATCTAATGGATACCTCAACGAACTCTGACAATCAAATAGCTAACTGCAACACCACACTGAAGGAAGCCGCAACAGCACTGATCAAGAAACCGAGTCAACCAAGAAACCATTCCGCATTGTCGTACTCAAAAGAATTTAACAAAATGAAAAAGTCTCTCTGAAGAAGGGAAATGAATGGAGACGAACCAAAACACAGGAAGACCTTTGTAAATACACTAGAAGAATCCAACACCAAATCAACATCAATAAAAAAGAATACCATACGAACCTTATTCTGAATCCCTAAATAAACCTCAAGAAATGTTTGAATCGCACACTCTCTAACCAATGATAACCCACAACGTGATCAGGCCACATCATTTCACCCTCAAACCATGGCTGACTTCCTACAAGCAAAACTACAACCCAGCACATCACATCCGCCACCCCAAATCAAAGAAAACAACTCCACCCAAGACCCCCCCTTAACAATGGAGCTCATTCTATACACCCTCCCCTCACCAACTACAAAACATAATATCCAAAATTAACACTATTAGCGCCCCTCTAGATCCTTGCCCCATCTCCTGGATTAAGCTATCGGCAACACAATTAACCCCTACTCTACACCACATCACACATCTCTCTCTTAAACAAGGAACCATGCCTGCTTGCCTTAAACAAACGATTGTGAGACCAATATTAAAAAGCCAGTTACTGAACTTGTCAGACCCCATTTCCTACAGGCCCATCTCAAGCCTTCCATTTCTAACTAAAATGATAGAAACAGTGGTTCTGGCCCAACTACAAGATCTTATAGACCAGAGGTACTCAAATCCAGTCCTGGAGGGCCGCAAACCAGTCAGGCTTTCGGGATATCCCTAATGAATATGCATGAGATATATTTGCATGCACTACCTCCATTGTATTTGAATGTATCTCATGCATATTCATTAGGGATATCCCAAAAGCCTGACTGGTTTGTGGCCCTCCAGGACTGGATTTGAGTACCCCTGATATAGATCTTCACGCCCCATTCCAAACTCTCAAGTAAGATCAGGTATCAACCTCTCTCGATGATAATTGATCAGCCACAAGGGTTACCTCTGCTGCATTATTCAAAATATACCTACAACTCCTGTGCGACATAATAAAGGACCTCAATACTGAATATTAAATTTATGTGGATGGTATAATGGTCTTCACCCCATTCCACACTGCTCAACTTGTGTGTCTCTCTGGGAACCTGCCTGGTACTTGTCACCTGGATTGGCCACTGTTGGAAACAGGATGCTGGGCTAGATGGACTTTGATCTGATCCAGTAAGGCATTTCTTATATTCTTATGTCTTAGGTTTCCATACAAATGTATCATAGAATGCTAAAGAATGCATTTTTATCTCTGCGATCCATATCATATACCAGCCTCTCTTTCTAATAAGAGCCTCCTTCCTGCTTCTGTTGTCCCAATTATGGAAGGCTCTGTTATTGATACCACATGATTTGCACATACATTAGAAGTCACAGTCAGATATCGCTTGGGTTTCTCTATTTCTTGCATATTTTTCTTTTACCCTATCCTTTTCTTTATGTAAAGACTCCTTCTTACCTGAGAACTATATTATCACATGGATATTAATTGTAAATTTCTTTTTCTAATAATTTTCTGTTTTCTGTAATGACCCTGAATATTTTTCATAATTGTTTTTTTTTTGCTTGCATGATTATGTAAAAATTATAAAGAGACTGAGCACTTTTCTTTACCATTTGGATCTTTGCGCATCTAACTGTTCTCCCTGCCTCATTTTTGTTTCATCTAGATTGTTCTGACTTTACCTTTTCTGCCTGTAGTTTTTGTTGGATTTTATGACTGCTAAGCTCTTTGCTTTTATTGCTCTTTAGAGAACCATATTGGTCACTTTCTCCTTTCTTTTTGTTGATCTGTTTTACACAGAGATTTGTTACCTTTTCAGTGCTCCCTTTTATTGCTGATCCATGTTCCTCCATAGCCTCTACACTATCACTCATTTTGAAGTCATCACTCTTTAAATTTAGGGCTCTAGTCTTACTATAGTTCAGGTGATAGGCTAATATAGTTTCATTTGGTACAATAAGAACATAAGAACTGCCATAATTGGTCAGACCAAATGTCCATCAAGCCCAGTGTCTCTAGGACTACCTTAATAACGGTTTATGGATTTTTACTCCGGGAATTTATTTATTTAATTTTTTTTTATTTGAACTGTGTTTTTATACTGCCCCTTCCAGAGATCAGGGACAGTTTACATTGAATGTTCTTAAAAATAACATAACATAATAGGAACTAGGTATCTAGCTGAAACACAAACTATATGCACACCAGTAAAACACGAGTTGCAGAATCATAGTGATAGCTGGTTCTCTTATCTATTTACTAAGATACAAAGAATTTGTCCAAACCTTTTTAAAACTCAGCTTCGTAGCTTCATGGTGTGTCCCCTAGTCCACTCAGGATTTTCTAGACCTCGATCATATTTCCCCTCAGCCGTCTCTTCTCACTAACCTCTTTGGCCTTTCCTCATAGCAGAGCTGTTCATCCCCTTTATCATTTTGGCTGTACCTTTGCTAAAGCTGCTCTGTTTTGAAATACAGAGGCCAGAATTGCACACAGTACTCAAGATGCGGTCGCATCATGGAGCGATACAGAGACATTATGATATCCTTTGTTGTATTTTCTATTCCTTTCCTAATGATTCCTACCATTCTGATTGCTTTTTTGGCCACTGCCATACACTGAACAGAGGATTTCAATGTATTGTCTACGAGCACACCCAGATAGAACCTAGCATTGTGTATCTATAGTTTGGGTAATTCTTTCCAACAAGGATCACTTTGCACCTGTCCACATTAGATTTAATCTGTGATTTGGATGCTCAATCTCCCAGTCTCACAAGGTCTGGTCCTCCTGCAGTTTCTCATAATCCACATGCGATTCCACAACTCCGTATCAACCTCAAATGTAATCACCTTGCTTGTTCCCGATTCCAGATCATTTATAATTATATTAAAAGAACTGGTCCCAATACAGATTTATTCACCTTCCAAACCACAATAGGACATTGTCTCCTATGCCATGACTTTTTAATTTCCTTAGGAGTCTCTAATATGGGACTTTGTCAAACGCTTTCTGAAAATGTAAATACACTATATCGACTGTCTCGCCCTTATCTACATGGTTATTCACACCTTCAAAGGAATGGAGCAGATTGGTGAGGCAAGACTTCCTCTGGCTATATGCATGTTGACTTTGTTATATTAAAGCATGTCTGTTTATGTATCCAGTAATTTTGTTCTTATTAATAGTTTCTACCATTTTGCCTGGGACCATTTTTATGCTCGCCAGTTTGTAGTTTCCCAGATCACCCCGGGAGCACATTTTTAAATAAGCGTAATGTTGGCCACCCTCCAGTCTTATGGTACCATAGACAATTTTAATGATAGGTTAAAAATCGCTAATAGTAGCACTGAAATTTCATCTTTGAGTTCTCGCAGCACTCTTGGATATTTATACCATCCGATCCAGGTGATTTGCTGCTCTTTAGTTTATTAATTTGTTTTACTATATCTTCCAGGTTCACTGAGATTTCATTCAGCTATTCTGGCTATAGGATCACTTCCTGCCACACAAAGTTTATTCTCTCCTTCCAGTAACTTCTCTCCTCCAAGGCAGTACAGAGGCTGCCAGGCTAGAGGTGGGACTTTTCTACTATATCCCTGAAGGTCTCCTCTGTGTACATATTTGTCTGCCATAGCTTCTCCAATTTGCTCCTTTAGCCTCCAATGATCAGACTCATTCTCTGAGAGCTAGAAGACCTCTCACATTTGACCTTTTATCAACTGAGAGATACTCATACATGCGACATTTGATGTAAAAGACTGAATAGCTCCCATCTAACTGCTGGCCTGCTGTCTGCAGCTTTGTATTGATAAGTTGTTCAGTAGTTTAGAGTTGCTAAGGGAGTAGGAATACCTAGACTAAAGGAAGGATTTAAAGATTTTTTGGCATATTATCTGCTAATATTATGTGTTTTCTTTTCACTGAAAGTTAATAATCTAGCAAGGATTAATCACCTACTGTTTAAAATATTTTTGTGAAAACAAATTTCATTCTTAATTGGGAAAACTGACTGTGAATTAAGGGATGTACCTGTGGTGGGTGGTGTGGGGGGAAGGCTGCATGGGAAAAGATGAACTACCTATTTGTTTGGTTTTAACTAACAGGTTGAACTACCTGTTTGTTTGGATTTAAAAGGCCTAACTACAGACTAGGGAAAATTAAATTCAAACTTTTACTTTCAGCAAATACTTGTCTTGTTTTAAAATTCTAAGAGTCTTATCTACAAACTAGGGCAAATCAAAACTTTTAAGCTAAGCCAATAACTACTTTATGCTTTTAAAGAATTTAAATTAAGAATTATCCAAAGATGTCCACAATCTCTTTTGTCCAAAGCTTTAAGTCACTAAAATTTACAAGCAAATTTACAAGCAAATTCTGCTATCAGATTCCATAAAGTTTCCCTTACCATGAGGTCAATGATGTACTCGCCATTTGTTTTTATTAGCAGATCCAGGAAGACAGCAATGAAGCAGTAACCCTTCTTATTTCTTGGCAGAACATCAATTTGTCTGAATCTCTCTCAGCCCCAGTTTCCTATACAGAATATAGGATTTTCAGTATTTAAAATGCAAATGTTATAGAGATGTGAGTAAAGGACCTATAGGTGTAAAATAAACGAATCTTCTAGGACTTTTTTCTTGATATTATGGAAGATAAAATATACTAATACCCCATAAACAGAGCTAGAATTAAAAACTCTTTCACTTTTGAAGGCAGTCTCTTCATTTGTTGAAAATCCCCTCTGGCAAGTCATTGTCTTACTGCAAAATATTTCATAACCCTAGTGCATTTCAGTGAGAACAAAAAGGGGCGGGATAAGACCTCTCTCCTTCACTAATGTTTCTTGTCCAGAACTTTCAAACAGTGGGTTGCATGCACAGGACCCCTACTAGAAAGAGGTATCTGGTATACAACAGTGAACATACTGGTGGGGAGGGAAGGGCACTGCCTAGCATTCTGAACAACAGGGCTGCATTCTGAATACAGTAAGCAGAGTAAGCATGTCAGGGGGTTCTGACTTTTGGGGGGCACCAAAATGCTGAAAAATTAAAAAAACAGAAAAATAAAACAGAAAAACGTGAAAGAAACATTAAAAGCTAAGGTGTTATCAAAAAGGGCATTGTGGGTAAAGCCATGGGTCATTGATTAATGAGAAAAAAGGGCACCGATTTATAGGATGCAAGGAGGGTGCCAGAAATCCTAGCAGCAGTCCGGCTGAGCAGCTCTGCTTGTGATCACGAAGAGGCATTTGAATCTTTGAGACATGCAGTGCATGCAGCCTGTGAAAACATGCCACATTGTGAAAAAGAACAAGGCAGAAGAAAGCAAGAATGAAAAAAAGAAAAAAAAGAGAAAATGCCCTGTGCACACTACTGGCACCCCAAAGAGATTAACTGATATAGTAAAGCTTCAAAGCACAGATTTGTAAATCAGATTCATAGTTCTTGCATCTGATGAGCCTGATTTTAATGGCAGAAGGTACAGGACTAGTGACGTTAGCAAACGAAGAACAGCCAATCTGTTAAGAACTGTGAAGTCCAGAGCTGGTTTCCCCAGGTCACTGGCTCTGCTGCAAGTTCAGGATTTGGTGTGGGTGGGAGACTCCAGCTGGAGAGTGCGCCGCTGCTACGATGGGTGGACAGTTCCGAGGGGGATGAACTGATGACAGCCTGAGAGTAAAACGTGACAGGCAAAAACTGGTGTCTGCATAGGGATAAATATTGTTTTTGCAGTAGAAGCTGTTTTATTCAGGTTGCTACTGGAAACAAGAGCTTATGCTTAGAAACGACTCTCAGAAATGGTTTCTGTTACAGTCCTGCTTTTCTCACAGCAGTATATTACAGTAGTGACTGCTGCCCATTGGCTTCAATTGTAGGTCATCTTAATATTCAAACTCTGTAAATATACAGAAAATGCATTTAGTACCGGTTTTGCAGATTCTCTTGCATATTGCACCAGAGCTTCTAAAGGATCAGATTTCAAAGGGTTTGACATCTGGAGTTAGGTGGCTGGATTGGCCCCGTTGAAAACTGATCAAGACTAGCAGCTACGTTTAGGCACCTAGAAAGCGATTTTAGAAGGTTTCCATTTGTAAAAGAAAGCCATTCCATAGATACATGTAAGAATAGGCACTACTTACATGTGTCTGCCACAGCACATGCGCATTTACAGGGATAACTTCTGGGCATGGCTTGGGCAGACCTTGAAGAATACGTGGTTGGTATTTTGTGCCAGAACACATACATTTTTAAAAATTTCCATGTCAGAATTTACACCTACATCCAGTCGTGCATAACTGTGGGCTAATTTCTCATTTGGGCCTGGGTGTGGAAGGAGGGCTTGGGGGGGTGGAAGGAGGGCTCAATTGTGCTTACCCCTCAGTTGTTGAAAATCACCTCAAATGACAAAAATTTGAGCTTTGGAGCACAACGCTGTAAATGGTTCCCCTTGCTTGTGCAGTTTTAGAGAATCTGCCAATTATGCATACAAAGCTGTAAGCGATGCTGCTCTTTTTTTTAACTGTGCTGTTTTTTTGGGGGGGAGGGGGAATGGATTGGCTGTTTCTGCTGTACTTGTTGATAAACAGACTTTTTCTGCATCCTTATATGTATTTACAAAAGGCTCTGCATTCGGTGAGCCTTTTATAAAATGCTGTTGTATTTACGAAGTCTCAACTTGGATGTCTCTTTCCAGACTTAGGCAACTTGTACAAATGTGAGGACTTCAATAAAATAGAGGCTCCAGCCCTAGTGTATAATTAAAATTGCGTGATAAACTTGTACCTCTACTCAGAGGTTTCTGCCTTTAAGCACACAAATCCTGGCATGGGTGCTTGTTGCCAGCTTTGGGAATTACAAACTTGACCATACAGACTGCAAACAGCAAACCTCAGTGGATTACAATGAGCAAACCTTTGAAATTGCCAGGAAGTTCTGGACTGGCTTTTAGTCAGCAACAGGGGGGTTGGCTCTTGCTCTAGACTTCAACACTGAATGACTGGTTGAAACCTCCTGATCTTTTTTGAATTGAGGCAGTCAGTTACTGGCCAGCTTCTGGCTAAGAAGCATCAAGAGACTACTCCTAGCTTTGGGAGAGAGAAAAACTTTGCAGTTGGGATTCAACTCTCTTCCAGAGTTCCAAGCCTTGGACTCAGAGTTAAAAAAACAATGATTTATTCTGCCCTAGCTCTGGGTCAGGGTTCAGAAGGAAAGGATTCTGTATTTCCTGACCATCCTTAAACTTCAAGGTTTACTTGGGAGAAGGTTGAGTTTTGCAACTGCCAGAGACCAAATTGACATGCCATCCAAATGGTATGATCTAACCATAAGTAAACTAAAGAAAGCCTGATTTTTTTTTCAAGCATGAAAAGGCACCAAGGAGTTGGATGGGATTAGGCTTGTATCCGGATCCAAACAGAATTTATAGAACTTGTGCAAAATTGTAAAAAATCATTTCATTTCAGTTACCAAATTGATTATTTTAGCTAGGTTAAAAAAACTGCCTTAGTTTTGGTTGTTAGCCAGCAGTACAAACTTTAAATTTACATATTCTACTAGTTTACCTTAACTGCTGATTTATTTTGGAGGATATTGTTATTTAATGATTCTAGTTTTGTCTTTGGTTTGATTTGGTAATTATCTGTATTGTTTTTTTCTTTGTGAGCTGTTTCTTGTTCATGAGAATAAAAGAAAAAGGTTTGGCTAAAGTATTATTTTGTCTGCTTTTATTCTGAACACAGTATATTACACCACAGGGCTCAATACCCACTCTTTCATTTAGCATTAACAAATCTCACTACATCTGATACAAATCCTCTAAATTCTGGAAACCTTTCCAGGGACTGGAGCATATATCTGAGCACCAAAAATCTCTAGTCTCCTGAAGGTATCTCAGGGCTTGTCTTCTGTAGGTTTTAAGCAACTACAGGGCAGAAAAGGCAGCTCGAGGTTACCCAAAATTGGACTTCTACTGTCACTGTAGTCTGGCTGCCTATTTACTATAGATAGAGAGCCAGTTTGGCTCCTTTGGAAACTGACTAGTCCTGAGGAGGAAATAGGTGACTAGAATTAGCTGCTCAAAAGTGAGCTGGCCTGGCTTATTAGGGAGATGCAAATTAAGTATCTATCACTGATTTTCAGTGCCAAGTGCCAGCAGGTTCCCAACCTAGGAGCACCAGAGACGAGCCTAAATCTAGGTGGCATTGTCTGAGCCCTGAAATCAGGTGATCACATTTTCTCCTCACTCCAAAGTGCCTAGGCTGAAACAACCACAACCAGTGATCTCCTTCCCTCCCAGCTTGGCACACCCAATGGTCCAATCTGTTCCCCTGCCAGATTCAGCATTTCCCTTTTCCTAACCAGTACCTGATCAATGAAAAAGCCTGCTTCTAGACCCCGATTTCCCCTCCGTCCACTGAACACACATTGTCACAAAATCCTTGCTCCTACCTTTTGCCGAGATATATATTTCCCTCCCACTCTGAAGCCCAGTTAGTGAAATACCATCCCTTAGAACAATTCCCCCTCCTCTCACCACAAAACAAAATCAACAAAAAATGCCTCCTTCCAAATTGCAATCCCCCTCATAAACTACCTTGAACTGCAATTAGTGAAGAATCGAGTTTCTTGCCGCCACCTCTAACTGACACCTATCCCTTTGTGAAAATCTGTCTTGACAAGAGGAAGAGTATCTCCCTCCAGTCCCAGTGACAGTAAAATCAAAATTGCACTGGCTAACACGACACCAAGGGGGATAGTTATTAAAGGGTGTTAGTTATCATTGCAGTGCTAAAGTGGGAGAAATTGAGCTGTGGTGACAGCTAACACAGCTAACTGCAGCTGCCGCAGGCAATTTTCCATGGTAACTGCATTTCGCACGGTAAATAAGGGGAAGGCGGGATCTGGGCAGGGAAAAGGCATGGCAATAGGAGGCAGTTAGCTTGCTGGCTGCCCAAATCGCCAATAGTGTGACTGCAGATAATGCCACCTCAAGAGATGGCGCTATCTGCAGCTGAGCCAACAATGCCACTGCATGGCCGCTGCCAATCAGCAGCGGTGGCAGTAGCAACATGCCAGCACCTACCCCTTGACCTCCCTCAGGCCACCTTCATTGCGTAAGGGTGCAGGTACCATGGATCTTCCGATCTATAGAACTGACACCAGGTAAGGCAAACCCTGACTGGCTAGTTGGGATCTTTGTTTCCATGGAGGGGTCTGAATACTTCCTCCATACAGCATCCTGAGTACTGTCTGGAGGAGGTTGGTGCTGATGGCGAGGGGGGTTTGCCTTACCTGGTGTCAGTGCCACGGATCAAAAGATCCATAGCACCAGCGCCCTTATGCCATGGAAGTGGGGGACATGGAGAGCTATGGGTGGGATCAGCTTCCACTGCCCATCCCTTGCTCGCATCCTTTAACCCACATTCCCTGCTTTGGCAGGTAGCAGGGGCCTGTGCGGAAACAGGGGCCAGTGCGGTAATTGCATGCCCTGTGCAGTATCCTGCACGGGTTTTGCACCTACACATGGCATTTTTAGATATACCATGCTGTAGGTTCAAAAATAATTACCACACTTTAGTAAACATGCCCCTAAATTATGCCTTTCACTTCTTTGATGAGATTGGGAAAGAAGGAGAAGGATTCAGGAGATGGCTGGATACTGTAAGGACAGATTTGAAATAAATTTTGGTGTCTAATTGATATATTTCTTGTGATACTTGTTTTTACTTCATGTGTCCCATCTGTTCTGTAGTGCTGTGTATGATAGAACGATACAAATGCTGAGATCTTATTTGTACTGGTGTTTGTGTGATAGGTGAAATATGTAAGAATTGTATGTTGAAGCTTTTTCTACCAAGTGCTGTGAACTATCTCCAGGAACAAGCAGGAATGAGTCTTCACATATGGGTACGTCGGCACCGACGGAGCCTGCACGGGAACGCTGCCCAGCTTCCAATCAGAAAGCTTTTGGCAGCATCCCTCGCGCCTGCGCGCTGACTTCCCGCCTTCTCCAGAGCCTCTCTTCAGTTTTCGTTTTTCCGCGGAGCCGGCAGGACGTCCTCCTGTCACCGCAGAAACTTTTCTTTTTAATTACTTTAATTACTTTAGTTTTTTGTTTTCTTGTGGTCGCGGCTGTATTTCCCGCTGACACCGGTATCGCCGGTGGATTTTTGACTAAATTCTGAGAAACTTTTTCTTCAGTTTTTTGCCTTAACTTGTTGGGCCTACCAGGCCTCTTCATTATGGAGCCTTCTTTTCCTAAGAAGTGCATTCGATGTAGAAACACCTGTTTCTTTTTAGACACCAATAGTTGGTGTCTCAACTGTGTGGGTCCTGACCCTTTTTCCCCTGACTTATCAGGGGATAATTTTGTGAGAAAACCTTCAGTTTTTAGAGTTTCCCTCGATACAGTTTTTTCCTCGGCAGTGACGGTACCCGGTTTCTCTACTTCACGGGATCAGGTAACCCAAAAACAGTCTGTTAAGACTAGTCAATGCTTGAGTGGTATGTCCCATGCCCAGCATGGTGACGGCTCCGGTCTTACTCTCAAGAATCCATTGGCATTACCCCTGCAGGAGTCTTCGGGCTCCAAAGCGTTAAAGGGGTTTCAGGTTGTTCCTGGGGCTCACCCCTCACAGAACATACCTGAGCCATGCGCGGGGGTGGTATCCGCTTCGAGTGGTACCGAGCCTCCGGCATCGGCACCGGTGTCGAGTGTTCCACTCTTCACCAGGGATCGTCATCGGGCATCCTCGGTACCTTCGGGACCGATCGATACGCACCGCATTGATTTCTCTCAATCTCAGCCATGCTCCGGGACGGTACCGGCGTCGATCGGTTCCGATACCCTGGCATCGGCATCGAGATGGACCGCCTTACCCTTTGCAAGGGGTGGTCATCGGGTATCCTCGGTACCGTCGGTACCGATCGATGTAACCCAGGCTGCCTTAGTGGTATCGGCATCGCCGATACTGCCACCGGCGTCGGAACCCTCGCGACATGCATCGATAGTCTCGCTTTCTTCGATGCCGAGTCTTGAACCGATATCTAGTCTCGAGGACTGGGTACCGACGTGTCCTGGAACCGACTCCTGTCGTTTCCAGATAGGCAGTTCCAAAGATCCTAGCCATAACTCTCTCATGATCTCGGTACCACTGCAGCAGTCCCCGATGGCAACTTCAACTGCTAATCCTGTATCAGTATCGATGTCGATGCCTGTTCTTGCACCGATGCCTAGTTTGGAACCGATACCTGGCATTGATGCAGTACCCACTGCCTCTAAGTTAACATGCCAGTATCCCTATCCATCTACTAGGTTTCTCTCTTCACACCACTGTACGTCCTCTGGTGCTCAGCCTCTTTCTTTAGCCTTACCAGGGATGGTTCCCATAGGAGATCAGTCTTTTCAGGCTTTTCTCCTGGATATGGCAACCTTTCTTAATATCTCTATCCCTGGTTGTGATGCTACTCATGGCTCACCGGCACAAATGGAAAATATGATGCTTCCTTTACATCCTGCTCTGCAGGATCTCCTTCTGAGGGTCTGGAAATCGCCCTTACGACTTCCTCTAGTTTCTACAGCCATTGAGGTTCGGTACCGGGTGCCACCCTCTCCAGGGTTTCAAAAGCCTCAACTTTCTCATCGTTCCCTTGCAGTGGAATCAGCACTGAGGAAAGTTAAGAGCAAGAAGAAGCATTCTTTTTATCCGTCAGGTCGTTCTTCAAGAACACTCGATGCTTTTGGTCGTCAGGCCTTCCAAACCTCTATGCTGGCCTCCAGAATTCTTTCATATATTTTTCACATGAGTCTAACACTCCAGGAAGTCACAGAGAAATTGTCTCTTTTGACCCCTTTTTTACAAGAGCCCAAGGCTACTGATTATTCCTTGCTCATCAATCACAGCCGGAATATATCCTGGTTCCTGTCTCGTGCTTCTATAGACTCTTTTGAGTCCGTTAGCAGATCCTCTGCTATTGCCATTGCAGCACGTTGCAGAGCCTGGCTTGAAGCTTCAGACTTGAGCAGATGGGCACAAACTATACTGGCTCATTCTCCTTGTACAGGAGAAAGTCTCTTCAATAAGGAGGCTTTACGTCAGGTTGCTCAATGCTCCACTGACTCTCCTTCCACTAAAGACCATTCTAAGCCACCTCCTTCTTCAAGGGGTAGGAAATGTCCTACCAAACCTTCTTTCCCTAAGAAAAGAAAGTTTCATTCATCTCCTGCCCATCTTTCGGCTGTACCTAAACAAGGGACGCCTCAGCCTAGTCTGAAGTCCTCCAGCTCTGGCCAGTCTCAGCATTCCCAGCAACCATAGGGGCCGGGAATTGTAACCTACAGTTCACTTCTACCCATTAGAAGTTTATTCACTGTGCTTTTCTTTTTCAGTGTACTAACCTGTCGGAAATGTTTTGTTCAGGGACTACAGACTTCTCCTCTTCTTACTCTCTAGAAGAGCAGTTGCAACTATCCCCTGATAGTTCTATCCCAACTGAACATTTTTTCCTTCAGTTGACTTACCCTATGGTTACGTCACCCTCCAATTACTTGCTCACCCTCTCAACCGGGTTTTTTCCTTGACTGAGGGGTACCATACTGAAAAGCTTCTCTAGCAAGCTCGTACCTCAGACAGGGAGAAGGGATATCTCCTCTCTTTTCTTGTCTGTTTTTCTTTATTCAGCACAGGACAATCTCTCTGCTGTTTCCGTCAGCAGCTGTGCCTGCAGGAGTTACAGTAATTGTATTACTGGTACTTTTTCCAAGTTCCAGTCCCTTGTTCAAAATTTTGTCTAGCCTCAGTAGTGATTCCAAGCTATTCGTCAACTATCTTGGATCCTCCTACTCGTTTAGGCTTTCTCACATTATTCTAACCATCTCCTCTCCTAGGATATGGCAACACACCTGACTTCAGTCAGTTTATCTCATAGCTCTCCTGCACAATGCTCTCTACAGTCTTCAGAGAAGCTTTCTACTATGAGGGCCTTGCTATAGAGCATTGACCTTGTATCTGAAGCTTCTCTATTAGTATGGAAAAGCTTATGAACCCCTCCCATGCCTGTGAGGGTTCTCCACACCCTCTAGCCTGGGGTGTTAACACGAGATATCAGTTCTTCTGCGTGAAAATCCAAGGCTGATGTTTATGCATGCTACCTCTGGGTCCCTCCAGTAGGTCCCTCTGGTATCTTCTCTGCGTTTCTGCACATCTGCCATGTCAGTGTTCTGTGGAACTCCCACCTTGTTCCTTACAGATTCATATGATCATCTGTTCTCACGCGAACATCACGGTTATCTGGTTGGATTGCCTTCCTGCATCCCTCAATCCACGGAAATAGATTCTCTATACATATCCCAAATGGGTTCACCCTCTTGTAGAGCGCAGAATCTTTTTCTTTTATATTCCCCATGTACAATTATGGGGCTGGGTGGTAGACATGTATCTTCAACCTGTTGTCTTGTATGTAGCATCTCCATATATGTCTACATACCTATATCATTACTCTGGTGGTGCAAAACCATGCCCCACAAATGTATCTATATTTACGTATATATTATATATATATATATATATATATATATATTTTGATACATTTCTCCACCCATATCCTAATATACACATCTGGACATATGTATATATATATTTATATATATATATATATTTATATATATATCTATATATATTCCAACAACATATATATATCTGTATATATATGTGTCTGTTGGGGGGCTTCTTAAGGGTTGATATGTCTTGCACACTATCACCCTTACTGTCTATACTAAATGTTTTACCTCCTAGAGGTTTTAGACAGTCTATCGCCCTACTTCGCATACCATCTTACGATGCAGAAACTGTTAGGCACCAATAACCACTATGGTGCTAACATCTTCCATTTTTTCTTTAAGTCCTTGAAGCATCAAGCTTCAATATTTTTCCTATCTCTCGCCAGCTAGGAAAAACAGTGTACATCTTTATCTTTGAGTACACAGCTGTTCTCCTTGGGAATAGGGGTTTTCCAGTCCCCCTCTTCCCGCCAGGACTGGGCTAGTTCTCCAACTCCGTCAGTCTTCTTCCTTTAGTCCTCAATGTTAATGACCTTATGCCTAAAGGAGTTTTCAGCTTTTTCCCATAAAGCTTTCCATTGAAGACCTGACATCTAATCCTACCCAGTTGACACCTAGATCGTCTACTACCTCCAGGTCTGGACCTTCATCCTCACTACTGGGAGGTCACCTTGAAGATTCCGCCACTGCTTATCCAGTAGACTCCATCATGCTTTCTACTTCCTACAATACAGTAGGTAAGCTGCATATTTTAAGTGTACATTAAATGTGTTTTAATGCTACTCATCATATATACCAAGGACTCCTGTAGTCTGTAGGACCCTCTAGTCCTTGGCTATGCTGTTTCTTTCCTCACAGCTCCTTTATTGTCAACTCCTACCCTCCATCCCACATTGGATGCCGGGGATTCCTGGAGACAAAATGCACCCCTGGTCCAGGCTCTTGCATTTTTATGGGATCTCCCCCTGGCATCTCCAGCTAGGGAGTCCCCATATGTGAAGACTCATTCCTGCTTGTTCCTGGAGATAGCACAGTTACTTACCTGTAACAGGTGATCTCTGGGAACAGCAGGAATTCGTCTTCACAACCCTCCCACCTCCCCTAGGAGTTGCATCTCTTTATCTTCTTCTTCCTTTTCTCTCTCGCCTTTGTCTCAGTTTTGAAACTCAACTGAAGAGAGGCTCTGGAGAAGGCGGGAAGTCAGCGCGCAGGCGCGAGGGATGCTGTCAAAAGCTTTCTGATTGGAAGCTGGGCAGCGTTCCCGTGCAGGCTCCGTCGGTGCCGACGTACCCATATGTGAAGACTAATTCCTGCTGTTCCCAGAGATCACCTGTTACAGGTAAGTAACTGTGCTTTCAGTCAGGGTGCGCTAATATGTGCTCTTTGAGAGTGCTGTATCTTTTAATACTATTATATTGTTGCTGATATATTACACTATGCTTAAGCAATGTATTTTGCACTGATATTCTGATATGTCAATAAAGGATATACAGAGTGCAAGTGTGGGAGAGGGAGTAAATATGTAAAAAAGTATAAGAAGACATAGGGGTGCTTTTACTAACGGGTGCTAGGGTATTGCAACTAAGCATCAAAAGTGCCGAAACTATGGCGCATTAGGTACAACACCATTGTGTTAACTGTCGGGGGTGTGGAAAGCATTTCCTCGGAGTTAACATGGAGCACTGTCCCTTAGCGCATGCCACATTAGCACAGGTGCACTTAACTCCACCTATTGAGGTGGCTTTAGGTGATCCCATGCTAACGCAGTTAACGTGTGGTATGAACCTGGCACTAGCTGTACGGAGCACACCATGTCCACTCTCCACCCACTTATGACCCTAATGTGGGTTACACAGCAAGGGAATTGTCCTAAATTAACTGTCATGCCGTGCTCTAGCTGGCAATGTGTGTCCCACCTTGCATTCAGCACATGCCAGAACATACATTGTCAACGAACGCCCTTTGGTAAAAGACCCCCTTAGAGTAAAAGTAATAGTGAGCATATTGTAGATACGTTTAGATGTTTAGGTGTAGCAAGACATGTTTCAAAATTTTTGGAGGCGGGAGTTCCCCATGCATCAGTGGGCAAAAGGGTCACATAAATATTTAGGATTGCTATTACCCCGGAATCTAGAGCTTTTGTATGCGCTTAATTTAGGGCCGGTTTTGCAGGCAGCAAGTTCAACTGTTGAATATTACGATATTGCCCTGTTGACTAAACGTATTTCAGTTCTTGCCACTGGTGCTTGGGAAGCCTGATTGTGATAAATGGGAGAGAGTGGTTCGCCAATTGTTGTGGAAGGGCAGGAAGCTACGTATGCAGCTAAAATTATTGCAATGAACAGTGGTGGATGGTGGCCCAGGGATGCCTGACCTGCTCTTGTATAATGTAAGCTGTTTACTGAGATATGTGAGGGGTTGGTTGGGTGGGAGGACAGAGATAGTGGACTCTTTCCTGGAGGATCATTTGGTGTCACCATACGTCTGGCACTCAGGAACTCCCTGCTGTTATATGGCTGGCCTGCAAAGTTTCTCAGTACAGTTGGTGAGTTGGGCCTGGCGATGGGTCAGGAAAAACTGAGCCTGCAGGGTGGGTTTTGGGCTATCTTCCCCTGTGTGAGAATGCTGATTTTGCACCAGGTATGGGGCAGTCCATTTTTACTTTGTGGGAGCAGCGAGGGTTATGATAGGTTGGGCAACTCTTGGAAGGGTTCTGAGTTTTGAGTCCTTGAGCCAGGAATATCATTTGGAGGCTAGAGAATTTTATGGCTCTTTGCAAGTGGGGCATTACATCTTGCAGCAGCTTGGCGATATCCCTAGGCCTTCCAAGATACGGCTGCTGATCTTGTCCTCCTCAGACAGTGGCATTGAATATCGGGGGATCACCGCAGTCACAGGAAGCCACTGAAGCTAACCAGACAGCAGTGATATTGCTTGCTGCCTGGTTAGCTCCTGCACCTTAAAGATAGGCAAGGTTTTTTTTCCTCGTCTATTTTTAAGGCGCAGATCGCTAACTGGGCAGCATGCATTATCGTTGCTGCCCAGTTAGCACTTGTCGGTGCCTCTGCTCCACCCCAGAACAACCCAATGCTAACTGGATAGCATCATGGCATGTAGGGGAGTTAGCAGGGGATATTCAATGCAGTAACCATATAAAGTGCTATTGAATATCCGGACTTAAGGCATTTACACAGTTTACGGGGCTGTAAACCATGTAAAAATGCCTTTAGAAAATTAGTCCCTACATTACCAATGGAGGTAATTGATGGAATTCCAGTAAAGCAGTAAAACAACTGCTTAGAAAATGAGCCTAGAAAATAAAAGAACAGATTTTTTAAAACCAATAAATTGTACAAAAAAAACAGGACTAATCATATTACCTAGATGGCATGCTTAACATTATATATGTGTAAGCGCTGAAACAGGGTAATATGGTACACATAAGAAATATATTGATCAGTGCCAAAATTACATCATAAGAGAAGGAAGGACTGAAAAACAAGGTGATAAGAGCCCAAATAAATAAAAAGTGTATAAAAAAACAATTTAAAAAACTTGATAAGGAGACAGTATTGAAAAAGCAATAAATTAAAGCCCAAATAGGAAAATAGTAAAGCAAAGAATGAAAACTTGATAAAGAAATAATACCATCAGCCATCTAAATATATATCATACATAAGGAATGGCATGCCATCCAAAAAATGCATATTTTATGAACCTGTGTGCGGAGATAAAAGGCAACTGTTGACCACCTACAAAGCCGTTATAAAAAAAGAGGACATAACAAGACCAATCTTGTTGTCATCTTTAAAAAAGAAAAAAGTGTATATTAAAAAACTCAATAAAAAGCTTAGCAATGTGCACAAGGATAAATGAGCTTGTAATTGCACAACATGGGAATAAAAGATACAAGGCATTTAACGAGAGAAAGTTACTGTAAAATAAATGGAGTATTTTGTATGTATTTATACAAGACATGGAACAAATATAGTGAGAACACCTGTAAGATCACTGAAAAAGGGAGCATGATAGAACAAATCCCAAGAAGAGAGCACAAAAAGCTTTTTCAGTCAAAAAATATATATAACCCATTTATAATAAAACGCCAGAGATCAAGATGAAAAAAACTGAACAATATTCCAGGGTCAACAAGCTTGTGCTAATACAAAGTGCATGACTTTAAAAGATAAAAGCTACTTCAAAACTGGAAAGTAAAAGAAAAATACCAAGCGATCCCAATGAATAAAATGAAACTGTCCAAAGCCTATTTTAAAAAAAACTGCATCAAATAAACATAAGTACGAAACATGATGCGAGAGTCGAGTAAGAGGGAACATACCTTGTAAACAGTCTGTTTGTTCATCAAATATACCAAAGAAAACGACCAATATCTTACAATCGGCACAAAATGTGGCGGCGAGGATCATCATGCGATCAAACGTTACTGAGCACATTACACCCGTATTGATCGAGCTACACTGGCTACCCATTGCTGCCAGGATACAATATAAAACATTGGTAACAACGTTCAAGCTCATACATAACCTAGCCCCATCATTCCTCTCCACCCTTATCTGCACGCAACCTACCACCAGAGACAGGAGAACTATCAACTCAGACACGCTACAAGTTCCAAACATCATCAGACATGTAAAAGCCAGTACTAGCCGCAGAGCATTCTCATTCTCTGCCCCAACCTTATGGAACCACCTACCACATGAGCTGCGAGCAATTAAAGACATAGTTGATTTCAGGAAGAAATTAAAAACGCATCTGTTCCAATGTCACTACAACCAGATGTGAATCCCAGAGGGATTAAAGATGAAGTGAATAGTTATATGTAAAAATGTAAATATGTAAAGTTCAATCTCTTTTGTAAAATTATGTAAATATGTTAAGGCCAATCTTTAGACCCTATTCTGTGTGCTGTGTTTTACCTCTGAACTATGTATATATGCCCCAACTTTTCTGTCTTGATTTTTGACAAATCCCAAAGATGTAATCAAACCGCTTCTGATCGCTGGAAGTAGCGGTATTTAAGTGTTTACTAAATAAATAAATATATAAATAAAGGCGCCGCACATGTGGCTGACACATTTCTAATACCCTGGAAACAAACCACGCCCCCTAGTCGCTTAGAGAGGTACGGTTTAAGTAGAACAATAACAAATCTATAGTTGCTGTTATTGTATCAATGCATTACATTTCCAGTCTTCCTCTTTTACATCAACTTTCAGCCTTGCCGTACATGATGCCTTTCACTAATGAGCTTTCTCGTTACATGCTATATCCAAAGTATAGCAGCTGAATATCGCCAATATCCGAGTAGTTTGGCAGCTGTGGCATCTTGGATTGACCATAATGGTTTCCAACTAAATCCAGGGCCATGTGGATTACTGGACTTTCCATTGTTCCTCAAACGATCTTGTAATTGCACATGGGGATAAAAGATACAAGGCATTTAACAACAGAAAGTTACTGCAAACTAAACAGAGTGGTTTGTATGTATTTATACAAGCCATGGAACAAATATAGGGAGGATACCTGTAACATCACTGAAAAAGGGAGCATGATAGAATGTATCACAAGAAGTGAGCAAATCCAGGTTATGTGCTTCCATGGGTGCTATCACTAGAAGTCTTGGGCTTCCACATTGATTCTTATCTCACTTTTGATACCCAGATCTCATCATTCATCAAATCCAGCTTCATAGCCCTCAGTAACATCTGAGTCTTTAGGCCTTCTTTGGATATACTCTGAGTTTTGCACTAGTTATATCATGCCTTGATTACTGTAAAATGCAATGTGTGCCTTTGAGTCAGTCCTGACTCCTGGTGACCCAGAAGCTCCTGGGTTTTCTTGGCAGTGTCACCAGAAGTAGACTGCCAGGCCTTTCTTCCGAGGCAATGGAGGGTTAAGTGACTTGCCCAAGGCCACAAGGAGTGCTAGTGGGAATTGAACTCTGGTTGCTTGGTTACCAAGCCAGTGTTCTAACCACTAGGCTACTCCTCCACTCCTTTGATTATTGTAACTCTTTATAAAATGGTCTTGGTTTACACTCACTCAAACAACGCCAAACAGTTCAAAATATGAGCATTAAATTAATCACACTTTCCTTAAAAGATGATCACATCACTCTGTTTCTCAAAGAATTACACCGGCTCCCTATTGCCTTTCATATCAAATTTAAAATACTATTTTTGGCCCACAAAGCCTTTAACACAGATTTTTCCCGCTATCTATCTGACCTTTTCATTCCTAGTGTTACTGCCAGAGAATTTCATTCCCAAGTATACAATCGTCTTGTCATTCCCTCTCCAAATGCTGCATTGTGAAATGCCCTTCCTTTCTATATCAGAACAGAAACTGCATTTCAAAAATTAACCCCCCCCCCCCCAAAAAAAACACACCAGCTCACAGTCTTTTTTTTTTTTTTTAAATGTCTCTTGCTCTTCAATTTCTCTGATTTCTGGTATCTAGGAAGTCACCTACAAAAGGCAGATAACTTTGTCTTTTATGTTTCTTTTCTTTTTCCAATTTTTGACTCCCTTTTCTCTCTGATCTTACTAATCTTATTTTCCCAGTTTTGTAAACTGCCTTGATGCTATTGTTAAGGGCAGTATGGCAAATTTTAATAAAACAGTAAACCATAAACAAGAATCACTGGTACCTCACCTCAACCATGAACCGCCTCTGCACGAGGTGGATAGTGCTGCAGCAGTCTGTGGAGATATTATTACTACTCTGATCATTTATATAGTGCTATAAGGTATACGCAGTGCTGTACAGATAATGTAAAGATGGTCCCTGCTCGTGAGAGCTTACAATCTAGTCAAGACAGACAATACAACACCTGAGGACAAGGATACAACTAGGGAAAGGTAAGAAGGATCATAGGAGATTAAACGGATCAGGATTCAAAAGCAGCCTCAAAGAGGTGAGCTTTTAGCATGGATTTGAAAAGGGCCAAGGATGAAGCCTGACATACAGACCCAGGTAATTTGTTCCAGGTATAAGGAGCAACAAGGTGAAAGGATCTAAGTCAGTGGCACTCTGAATAGTGCTACTGAATATCTCTCTCAGAATCCTTCAACTGTGGTTAACCAGATCAGGGCTTTTGAATGTTGGCCCCCAGTGTTTTCATGGTAAAATATTTCTCCCTATACCCCTCCTTGGGAACTCCGCTCTTCCTGTAGATCCCTTCTATCTGAGCCCTTCTGTTTCACTGCCAGTTCTGATCTTTCCACCTTGCTGCTCCTTATGCCTTGAACAAACTACCGGAATCAGTACATCAGGCTGCATATCTGTCCCTGTTCAAATCCAGGCTAAAAACTCACCATTTTGAGACTGCTTTCGGATGCTGATCCCTTCAGCATGCTGCTCACCACCTACACTTGTAGTCAACATTGAGAACATAAGAAAAGCCAAGGTCCATCAAGCCCAGTATCCTGTTTCCAATAGTGGCCAATCCAAGTTGCAAGTAACGGGCAGGTTTCCAAAAAGGCGCATAGGTTCCACAGTGCCCGTCCTGGGGTAAGCAGTGGATTTCTCAGGTCCTTTTTAATAATGGTTTATGGACCTTTCCTCCAGGAACTTGTCCAAACCTTTTTTTAAACCCAGCTACACTAACAGCTTTTACTACATCTTTCAATAACGAATTGCAGAGTTATGCATTGAGTAAAAAATTATTTTTGCTTATTAGTCTTAAATGGGTTACATTATAGTTTCCTTGCATGTCCTCTAGTCTTTCTACTTTTTGATGCCATACATGCCAATCTACATTTACCCTTTCTACTCCATTCATTAATTTATAGACCTCTATCATTTCCCCCTCAGCCATCTCTTTTCAAAGTTGAAGAGCCCTAACCTTTTAAGCTTCTCCTCATAGGGATATCCTTCCATCCACTTTACCATTTTGGTGGCTCTTCTCTGTACCTTTTCTAATCCCACTATATCCTTTTTAAGATACGGCGATCAGAATTGCACACAATATTCAAGGTGTGGTCGCACCATGGAACGATACAGAGGCATTATAATATCCTTTGTTTATTCTCCATTCCTTTCCTTATGATTCCTAGCAGTCTATTTGCTTTCTTGGCTGCCGCTGAACACTGGGCGGAGGGTTTCAACATATTATCCACGATGATGCCTAAATCTTTTTTTCCTGGTTGGTGGTTCTAACATTATTGGCACCCTTGCAGTTCAACCTCTTAATGTCCAATATCTCCTAAAAAAAAGTGGCCAGTGAAATGGCTTTGGACTATATATGCACACATATTTGATACATAAAAGAATCAAATAAAACAAGACCAATTGAAAAAGGAAATAGCAGGAAATAGTATAAAAACTGGGACATTGCCAGGACATGATTATTGGAACCCTTATAAACAATTCAAATCAGTTTGAACAGAAGAATCACATTCCCAATGCAGTAAAATTAGATGCATCTGTGATCAATTGTCAGTTTTCATATGACTAGAATCGACCAATGAACGATGGCTCTAATGTATAAAATGGCCATATTCACTCCCTGCTTCATTATCACAATAGCAAAGACAAGAGAACTGAGACCATTATCACCAAACATAAAACTTCAAAGGGTACAAGGTCATCTCCAAAGACCTTGGGATTCTTGTGTATATAGTTTGCAATGTTATTAAGAAGTTGTGGGCATGGTTTCCTGCGACAACACTTCAGCAATGTCGGCTGTGTTATCGGTGTCGGCAGCAAGTGGGGTGTTTCTTAGCTTCGAAGAGAGGACCGTGCCTCTATGACCGGGTTGTATTGCCAGTGGCACTTTTGCTCTGCTGACAGCGTCCCCGAAGGGAGGGGGCCGGATGAGAGCGTGGAGGGACCCTCTGCGGCAGTGTCATTGCAGCTAGAGGAGCAGGGATTACTATCTAGTCCTGCCACGGTTAAGGAGTTGGGCGCTGCAGTGAAGAAAGAGCTAACTCTACTTGGTTCAGTGGCATTAAAAAAAAAACTGTGGTTGTTATGATGGAGTAATTATGGGAGGTAGTGGCCACAGTGAATTCCTCGCTACAGGCAATGGCAAGTACTTTATTTCCTGAAATGACAAGTTTAAAAGAGTTTGGACAGCTCCTTTCTCATGAGCAGGTTAAGTGTTCTGCTAGGATGGATCTTCTGGAAGCCCGGTATGGTGAGCTCCATGAGCATGCAGGCGTGCAGATGAAAGATTCTATCATTACTGCACGTAAACTGGAATATCTGAAGAATATGGTGAGGTGGAATAACCTTTGATTTATCAGCTGTCCCAAATCTCCCTTTATTGCATCAGTAGAGATGATTAAAAAATATCTACAGGAGGTTTTGGGAATGTTTGGAGTTAACTTACCACTAAACTCAGTATTTGTTCATGAGATCATTAGCTGGGACTGTTGATGAAGATCAGGAACAGCACCAGCAAGGACCTTTGAATTTAACTGAGTTCTTAGAGAGCTCCCTAGATGTCGTGATGGGTAGAATCACCCTGGTAGGTAGCTTTGTTCTAGAGATGGACCAGAACACTGTGTTATGTTTATATTTTCGTAATAAGCATACATTGTTTTTGGGGGCTAAAATACAAAATTTTCCTGACTTTATGAGGACAATCCAAAAGAGACACAAGGATTTTCTGGAGCTGAAACCCAGGGTCCTTGCTTTGGGTGGGTCTTTTTTATTAAAATTTTCCTGTAGATGTATCATTTTCCTTAATGGCAAACAATTTATTTTTTTTGACCCTATACAACTGGTTACCTTTTTGTTTGGACGGGAGGGGGGCTGTCGGGGGCATTGCCTCCTTAATAAATAGCTGGCTGAGTGTCTCAGAAACTGTTATTTCCATCCATTTGGTTAGTAATTTTTTTCTATTTATTGTTCCTATGCTAACTTTGTGGTCTAATAATGATGCTGAGATATATGTGAATTTTCCTGTTGTTTTCTATGATTATTTTGTAATATTTCCATGTGGATTGCCTTATCTCTATATTGAGATATTATAGTTTGTAAATTTATAAAGAATAAATTAAAAAAAAAAAGTTGTCTGCTCATGGAACTGTCAAGAACCTCCCAGGACATGGTGGGAAGAAGAAACTTAATTCAAGAAGTCTTCGAAGGTTAGTGAGAACTGTTGTAAAAATACTATGTACAACATTCAAAGAGCTTAAGGCTGACATGGAGCAATCTGGAGTGGTGGTTTCAACCCGCAACATACTCCGCACATTAAACAAAGAAGGACTTTGTGAGCAAAGGCCAAGGAGAACCCCACTGATCAAAGACAGACATATAAAGGCATGCCTGATCTTTGCCCAAACCCACCTTGAGAAACCACAAGCCTTCTGGGAAAATGTTCTGTGGACAGGTGAAACCAAACGAGCTCTTTGGCAATGCAGAGCAGCAATACATTTACAGGCAAAGAAATTAAGTTTATAAGGGAAAAAACACCCTTTCTACAGTTAAATATGGTAAGGGTTCCATAATATTTTGGGGCTGTTTTGCTGCCTCAGAAACTGGAGGCCTGGAACCTATTAAAGGACTCATGAAGTAAGAGGACTACCAAGGTATTTTGGAGTGAAATCTGCTACCTAGTGTCAGAAAGCTAGGTCTGGGTTGAAGATCATGGGTCCTCCAGTAGGACAATGACTCAAAAGTACAGAAGAATGGTTAAAAGGGAACAAATGGACTATTTTAAACTGGCCAGCAATGAGTCCTGATCTCAATCAAATCAAGAACCTTTGGAAAGAGCTAAAATCTGCCATTGGTGGAAGGAATCCTGGAACCATCCATGAGCTGGAACAAATCACAGTTGAAGATTGGAAGAAACTACCAGCAGACAGTTGTACAAAACTTATATAATCATCACCAAATTCTAAAACTCGTCGACTGTTCAGTTAAGCGACTTTTGATGTTCTAAAATGCAGCTAAGTTGCCTGTTTTCACTTTTACTGCAAATGTGATTAAAATGGACTCAGTCTTTTGTAGAGGTTAACCCCTCACATTGACATTGTCCGACAAAAAAAATGTTTTTTTTCCTGCGGGAGATTATTCTGTTTTGGGGTTTGGCTAATTATGGTTTAGTTATTTGTGAGGTGAGCCTTTCCCAGTATGCCTTTTGGGGTATCTGCAATTTTGGAGCATCATAAGTGTAGCACAGCTGCTGGTTGTTGAAGATTGGCTGATGTTGAGTGGGGGGGGGGGGGGGGCTAGTGACTGAAGATAGGCTGATGATGAGTCGAGGGACTGGTGAAGGAGATAGGCTGATGGTGAGTTGGAGGGCTGGTGGCTGAGATGGTCTGATTGTGAGTTGGGGGTGACAGGGGGCTGGAGAGGACTGATTGTGAGTCTAGAGAGCTGGAGATGGGTGTATGCCTGGAGGGCGGGGAGAAAACAAGATAGAGGTATGTGCCTGGGAAGAAAGAAGGAGAGGTAAGGGAGAGATAAGGCTAGGTGCATGGAGAGGAGAGAAAGGAGGTAAGGTTGTGGTATGTATATGAGGGGGGTAGACCTTAGGGATTGACAGCAGTAGGGATTTTCCTAGAAGTTAGAGGGAGAGAGAAGTGAAGAGGGGGCAGGGCAGGCTTAGGTGTTGGGGAGAGAGCTGTGATTGGAGTGAGAGAGCTGAGGAGGGAAAAGGCAGTTGGAATTTCCGGTCTAGAGGAAGAGTTACGTCCAACAAACAAAAGCACTGATCCACGTGCAAATACTGACCCAGAAAAAAACGTGGAGAGCAACGGAAAAATGTATAAAAAAACTTTTATTAAATTACACCACATCAGCTACTGGGCCAGTGGCTGATGTGGTATAATTTAATAAAAGTTTTTTATACATTCTTCTGTTGCTCTCCACGTTTTTTCTGGGTCTAGAGGAAGAGTTAGACTTTATGATGGGGGACATCTGCACAACTTACCAATAAAAGATGCAGGATTTTGCAGAATTTTTAAATATTGTGTGCAGAATTTTCTAGTTTTGCACAGAATGTAAAGGTTTTTTGCGCAGAATTTCTGCAGGTGTACAGTTGTCATGGCTACTGTTTTGCGATGACTATAGCTGTTTTGAGCTCCCTCCACACCAGAAGCTTCTGCCCCAGGCGACTGCCTAGTCTTCCTAATAGTTACGCTGGAACTGCCTGGACTCTACAAAAAGACAAAATCACTTTCAAAAATGGTCTCTTTAGGTAAGGTACAAAATAAGAAAAAATATACCTCACCAACAAACCAAACATCCAGATTACTCCAAAATGCTCATTATGGGACTATAGCTGGGGCTTCCCAGTAGATAAAATATGATGCACCTATTTGCTCCCACTTAATTCCTGAGGTATTCACAAATCAGCCCTGAACTCTGAAGAGCTGGCAATCCACTTCAGACCATCCCAAGATTTTTACCCCCTTCAAGTCTCTTTCTCTTTGTTAAACTAAGCTTCCGTAGGGAATCTTCTCTCCTTCTTTCACGGCCTAGTTGGCCATGTACAAGAGACAACATTCCCAGAGCTCTGTTGAGACTCACAGCAGTCCTTGCACTTCCCTTAGCCCCGAAGATGCAGGGCCTTTTATAGTTCCCTCCGGAATGCAGGCTGAGAAACACCCACATAGGCTTGTCTGTCATTACATCACATTATTACCACAGATGCCAAGTTACCCAGTTCCAAGAGTGAGATTTTAAGCCAGTCCTAGATGTTTGACAATCTCTGATGCATTATGGGACTTGCAGCACTGATTCCAATGAGTAAAATCAGGGACTATAAATACCGTACGGCACTGCAATGCAAATTTAAAACCAAAACAACAAAACCATCTCACTCCTAGAATTCAGTAACTTGGCAACACTGTATTACACAACCCACAAGCTAGAAGCAGGCTCCAGAAATGTCTTCATTTTACAGGCAGAAGAGCATTTGGAAGCCATGCTACATGTTTTACTTGTGGTCACCTTTAAGTTTGCAGTGAAAATGAGGAAACTATTATGCTGTTGCACAGGTCATTAGTGAGACTTCACCTGGAGTATTGTGTCCAGCTCTGGAAGGAGATAGAAAGCGTCTAGCTATCTACATGCTACTTAGAAGTTTGGTTGAGTTGTGTTATAAGGTTCAGTAGGGAACATGGCAAGAAAATTACTGAGTACTATAAAACTACTTGCTTTCAGAAGAGAAATAATTTCAGTTTTTGCTGATGTTTATTTTTCAATGAAGATTTGCTCCTAGAAAATAATTAAAGATGCTCTGCATGATCGTAAAATTGAATCGGAGAATAACAATTAAGTAACTTACTGGCACGCTTGACCTAGGCAAAAAGCAAGTCTAATTTTTATGTTCTCAATATACAGTGTATATTCCTAGCAAATCCATGTAGCTTTTTCTGGGATACTGGAAATTTTGTTTGCAAAGCAACCTAACATTTTTCCTTTACTTTTATTAGGGATCAGCAGATTCATACACAAGCAGACCATCAGATTCTGATGTATCTCTGGAAGAGGATAGAGAGGCAATCCGTCAGGAGAGGGAACAGCAAGCAGCTGTACAACTTGAGAGAGCCAAGGTGAGGGATATTTCTTGTTATTCGTAACAGGCAATTCATCACGTATGGATCAATATTTAAACTCCATGGTTGGCTTTTTTTTTAGAGCACCCACTGTGGCATTTTGTGATAATCTGAATATTCAGTGCTGCCATCCAGATAGAGAGCCAATCACTGGAGCTATCCAGGTAACGGCAATATTCAATCCACCATCCAGATAGTTATCCAGATAACTTTAAGACAGCAAAACAGGAGTCATAACTTTAGTTATGTGACTAGAGGACTGAATATTGCGCTATCTGGATAATTTGCCATTCCACCCTTGCCCTGCCCAGGTATTGCCCCAGGTCTCTCGAGATGGTGCAAGTTGGTCTGTAAGGATATTCAGTGCCACTATCCCTACAATGCCACTGACTAGCCATAGGAAGCGGTAGCCAGCACTATCATCCATATAGATGTTCTGTCGATATTGGACTTTGCATATCTGGGCAACAGTAAGGAGATGCTGGTGCCTGTCTACTTTGAAGGTAATTCTATAAGGTTATTTTCCATGTGTAAAGTGTGTGTGTTTCGCATTATGAAAAACATCTCTTAGACAGTTGCATAAGGGTATCTATGCATACAAGTCAGCTGCACCAAAAGACTCTGCTTACGCAATCTATGCATAGGCTTTCCTCGGGGGGGGGGGGGTGTAGTTTGGGCAGAATTGGGGCAGAGTTTGTATATACATGCATATGATATTACTACTAATAATGCTACAAGACATCCGCAGCGCTGCACAGACACATGTAAAAGATGGTCCCTGCTCATCAGAGCTTACAGTCTAGTGAAGACAGCCAACACAGTAGCTATAGACACGTGCCACATCTAGGGGGAATGGTAAGATCCGAAAGTGAAAGCGAAGTGGTTAGTTTTCAGCCTGGATTTGAAAAGGGCCAGAGAAGGTGCCTGACGTACAGACTCAAGTAGTATGTTCCAGGCATAAGGAGCAGCAAGGTGAAAGGAGAAAAGTCTGGAGTTAGCAATAGAAGAGAAAGGCACAGATAGAAGCAATTTCCCAGAAGAGAGGAGTTCCCGAGGAGGGGTGTAGAGAGAGCAAGAGAGGAAAGGTAATGAGGAGCTGCAGAGTGGATGCACTTATAGGTCAGCCGGAGAAGTTTGAACTGGATGCAGAAATGGACAGGGAGCCAGTGAAGTGACTTGAGAAAAGTGGTAATATTTACACCTTCTTCGAAGCAGGTCTAAATATGGACAGGAGAATTTGTGCCGTACTGAGGGTTACAGTAGAAGCCTATGGACCGATATTCAAAGCATTTTAGCCAATTAACAGAGCCACTAACTGACTAAAATGCACTAAACCCAATATTCAGTGCTGCTAAATATCCCCATAGACCTTAGGAAAAAAACCCGGCTCAGATCAGGGGCTTTCTGCTTAGCGGTGAAATTCAGCCACTAACTGGATAGCTTAACAGGTTAAAGTTAGGTCATCTCAGTAACTATCCTAAATTTAATCCGTTTTTGCTATCCAGACAGTGGCTGAATATCACTACTACTGGTGAACCCAGATATTCAGTGTTGGACACCGGATAATTTCTCTCGCTGCAGATTTAATTAAAGCGGCAGCCAGTAGGCACTTTAAATAATGAGTCTCCACTGCTGAATTTCTACCCCCTAGTTTATAAAGGAACCACTCTGATGCTACCCTGCCTAGCATGATACAGAAAGTTTTAATAGACATAAACATAAATACCTAAGTTGCCTTTATAAAATAGGTGCACTCAAAGCACACCAGGCAACACACCATATTTATGTTCGCAAATTAAACCTAAGGAAATTTTTTTTGCCAAGCAGAGCCATAAATTTAAATTCCACCATAACATTTGCATTGGTTCACAACATAAATTTCATCATTTTCCCCTAGTATAATTTTTTCTTCAAAAAAATACCATTGTGTATACAAAAACATTTTTTTGCTTTTCTTAAAATACCTTCTGATGATCAACATACCCCTCTCTTAATGACCCCTACAAACAACACAGTCATGTAAGTAAAAAAATTTTTTATTTGTTTTCAACTTATGTTCTATAGCCGAACAAACCCCACTCTTGCTGACCTGACATTCATGCTTTGACTAGTGTCTGCCTTAGGGGTCCATGTTGTTCATACACAACTGCTGGAACAGAGAAGTGATGGCTAGCAAATGAATGTTTCACTGTAACCTGTATTTTATTTTTTGTTTTTTGCCTTTATAAAATAGGCATTTTTAAGAAATTCTACATAGGTACAGTGTTATGAAATTACTTTCATTCTCCATGGACAAGCAGGAATGAAGTTCTCGCATATAGGTGACATCATCCAAAGGAGCCTATACGGGAATATTCCCCAGCTACTAGTGAAAGCTTTTGGGAGGTTCCATCGCACATGTGTTCCATCTTCTCGCCTGCTGCCACGGTGCCATTTTTGGCCAGTCTTTGTTTTCTGTGGAGCCCAATGGATATATTTCACGTCATCTCTGCCACTCTGGTAAAATTGTTCCCCTCTCCAGGGACCCTGCTGCTTTACTGGTTTTCCATCTCTTTATCTGATTGCCATCGCAGTCTCTCTTCTTTTTATCTTTTAGTTAGTACCATTTTTTATCGTTTTAAGTTTCCTTTCTTTTCCGCAGCACCTCTGCCCCCTTAGGCACTGGTGCTGTGGCTGAGGTTATCTTTTTCAAGATCGAGCCATTTGATTTCAGCACAGCTATTTTTTGGACAAGATGTCCCAAAAACTGACCAGTGGGTTTAAAAAGTGTTCCCGGTGCCCAAGGACCATATCCACCATGAATACCCACAATTGGTGTCTTCAGTCCCTGGGACCTGATCACCAGCCCTCTTCTTCTAATTTGTATCTGCAGATGACAAAAAGAAGACTCAAGGGTTGAGAGAAACAGCGCAAATCACTTTTTGGCGCTCAAGTCTGATCCATCAACATTGGCATCGATGGCACCAATCTCAATGGCTTCCAAGGCTGCATCAGATACTGGCGGAACATTGACATTCGAGTCCACTCAGCCAAGCACTTGTAGTGCCCTGGAGCATTGGCCATCGATCAATCTCCACCCAAAGATGAGAAAGGATTCAGCTTCAGCTTCATCGGTGCCATAGGGTGACTGTGCTGAGTACTGAGTGAAGGCTTTGGTGCGCTGACATCAAAGCCTCTCAAGGCGGGACACCGAGAGTGATGAGAATTCACAAGAGAACCCCTCCATGCTACCCTGAAGGGAAGAGAGTTCATCCTTCAGGACATCGGAGGGGCAGCAGTAGCCTACCGAGAGCCGTGGCCAAGCCACTGATAACCCTACTTGGATTCCAGGTACATCGGTCAAAGTTGCTGAGGCCTTGAAACCTTCAGAGTTGGCAGCCATGGAGAAGTGCCTTCTGCGGGCTCTCTAGAACGGATCGCGGCACTCTTGGCCATTCAGCAGGCTGGGGCTTCGACAATGGCTTCATCAGCATTGGTAACTATACAACCAATCCTCGAGACACACACTTTGCCTGTGGGAGAGGCATCAACATTGGGGCATTGAAGGACCTTGACACCATCGCCTGCCCAGCCGATATCATTCTCTAGTGTTTTGGGATTTAATGCACTCTCAAAGTCTAGATGAGCATCAGTGCATCATTGCTCCTGAAGGAGCTCCCAATCCCCGCGGGTCAAAAGGGAGATCCATGTAGAGACTCAGAAATACTTTTATTTCCTCTCTGAGTCTGACTCAGTAAGCTGGGTCACCAATGTCGAGTCCGAAGAAATGTCAGAGGAGAGGTCTTCTGAGTTCCCATCGGACCCTTCTGTTCCTCATGAGTGGCGCAGGGCCCCTCCTGAGGACATGACTCTTCATCACAAAAAATCTGAATTTTACCCCACCATCTCATATAAAAGTGAGAGAAGCTGAACTGCAAACGAAATCTACAATTCGATACTTAGGAGTCACACTAGATCAACACTTGGACATGAAGCTACACATATCCCACATTGGCAGAGCCGTATACTTCAAGATTCGGACACTCAAACACATCCGATCCTTATTGGACCCAAGTGATTTCCAGACTGTATACCAAGCTCTTATCCTACCCCACTTTGATTTCGCCAATGCCATTCTCCAAGGTCTCCCACAGTCTACCTTGAATCCTCTACAACTTGCCATGAACGCCGCTGCTAGAGTTCTATCTGGAGCATCGAGATATAACCACATCACGCCCATCTTAATTCAGCTCCACTGGCTCCCAATACACGGAAGAATACTATTCAAGACTCTGATACTTACCTTTAAAGCAATCAACGGCATAACCGCTTCATCACTAGTTAATCTAGTTCAGCCCACTCCGCCTAACAGATCCAGAAGATCCACATCAACAAACACTCTAATTATCCCAAGTGCATCAACAAAATGCACACTAACAACGTCAAACAGGGCGTTCAGTTGTTATGCTCCCAAGTGTTGGAACGCATTACCACCAGGAATCCGAGCCATTACCGATCTCACACAATTCAGGAAGGCACTAAAACACTACTTATTTATTCAACATTACCAGATCAACCATACTCCACCATAGCCACACCTCTTCCTCTAGAAACCTTTGTATATTAGTCCATTTTCTTAATATCTTCCCGTAGGTTCATAATCCATTATTCAAAGCTTACTGTTACATATGTAAATAGTTGATATGCATGTTTCCCCTAAGTTATCCAAGTTGTATTACCCTGTTCTCTGTAAAACCTAACGTTTGTTCATTATGGTTCGTTGTTCCATGTAAACCGCACTGATACTAAATAGTGCTGTATATAAGAAACTAAAATAAAAAATAAATAAATGACCTTCCAAGCTTTTGCAAGAGATATGGCTAAGGCATTACCATTTTCTTTGGAGGCTAAGGATGAAACCAGGACAGAAGAATTGGAAATCCTTTAGTACTCCTCAGTCCCTAAGGAGATGGTGACAGCGCATGTGCACCACATCCTGCAGAGAGTACAAATGAGAATGTGGGAGAACCACCTCATTGTACCTCCGGTCAGTAGAAGGCTTGATTCTCCAGGACCAAGCAGGAAGTCAGTCCTCACATATGGGTGACGTCGGCGCTGACGAAGCCCTCATGCAGAGCATTATCCCAACTTTCAAAGAAAGCCTTTGGGAATGCAGTGCGCATGCGCGGTCCCCTTCCCACCCAAGGGTGCCATCTTGCTCAGTCTTTCTTTAACCGCGGAGCCCAACAGACGTAGTTCGCGTCACCCAGGAAAAGTTAATATTTTCTGTGATTTTTCACGTTGCTTTATCCGGTTTGACACCGGTTCCCCATCCCTCCTCGGCTCGGTACACCGGTATTGAGTCCGGAATTTCTTTTTTGGTTTTTGTCCTTTGTGACTAGCGTTCACGCGTTTTCTGTTATTTTCACTGGAAGCCCTGTCTTTTGACCTTGCAGGGGCCCTTTTTCCCCCGATGGTTGCCAGCGGGTTCAAAAAATGTGATCGGTGTAAGAAACTTATGTCTCTCACCGACACACACGACTGCTGCCTCCGATGCCTCGGGCCCGACCATGACCTGCTGGTCTGTGGCCCGTGTGGCAAGATGTCGTTGAAGGCGCTTCGGAGCTGTCAGCATCAACGTGAAAGAATTTTTTTGGAGTCCGCATCCGGCCGGGCCCGGACTTCGTCAGGGGCCTCGACATCTCGGGAGTCTGACCCCCGAGCACCGTCGTGGGTCTTCTGAGAGGGGGTCTCCCAACCGGGAGCACAAAAGGAAGAAGAAGCTCATGAGGGCGGCGTCAGTGGAGGCACCTGGATCCTCGAGGGCCAGGTCGCGCAGCCCTGACCGCCATCCCAGGCTCTTGGAGTCGGAGCGGCTGACCAAACTACCTCGCCTGGAGCCGGAGTCCCCAAGTCAGATAACATCTGTTGTCCTCGTTGACTCTCCTCCGGGAGAAGCGACGTCGGGCCCGACGCTGTTGGGGCCGGAGTCGGGGGCTGCAGAGTTTCCTGAGCTCGGTCTCAGGTTGACGGCCCTGGAGAGCAGCCTGGCTGCCTTCATGGAGCAGCAGCGGGTACTGATTGCCAGTCTGATCATTGCATCTGCCCCAACCACCGGGACCTCGACGTCTAAGTCGACCCCGGAGGCCGAGCCGATCCTCGAGTCCATCAAGTCTCGAGTTGATCCTCGGCCAAGGTCTCCCTCGACCTCCCGTACGGGGCCGAGGTCATCAATGCTGGTGCCCTCGGCATCGGGGCGAGTGCCATCGAGGCCCACACAGCCGGAGCCGCTCGACTCCTCCTTGGAGGAGTCGGCATGGGAGACGGAGGACGAGGAGTCTCCTGACACCTTCCGGACCCGGTGTGTCCCGTCGGACTCCCCGGAGTCCGAGCCTCAGAGAAGGTCCCCCCGGAGGATACCCAGTTCTCGGATTTCATCAGGAACATGGCCAAGGCTTTGGCATTCCCGACGGATGCCGAGGAGGAGCCGACGAGCTCGATGCCCTCCAGTATGATTTTCCTCCAAAGGAAACCTTTACTGTTTCAGTTCCTCCGTTGCTGGAACAGCTGCTCTTCCATATGTGGGAAGCACCGGCCTCGGCGACGGTTCTGAGCAAGCGGGTCAATTCCATTTATCAAGTCCATAAGAGCCCTGGGTTCCAAAAGGTGCAGCTCCATGGTTGTGGAATCGGCCATGCACAGGCTGAAAAGTCAAAAGATGCACTCCTCGGTGCCTCCTGGCCGTGAGGCCCGGAACCTGGATGCCCTCGGTAGAAAGTGCTTCCAGGGCTCTGTGTTGTCTTGCCATGTCCAGACGTACCAGCTATACATGGGCATGTACTTACAGGACCTGGCAAAGAAGATTGCCGGGTTCTCGGCTGGTCTCTCTGAAGAACCTTTGCAGAGATTCAAAGCCTTGTCTTCAGGGATCCGGGAGTGCTCGAAGTTTATATCTTGAGCAGCCTATGACGGCTTCGAGGCTTCGGCCCGTGTAGCCGCGGCCGGCATCGGTGCACGCCGTCAGGCCTGGCTACAGTTGTCAGACCTGGAGTCATGGGTACAGGACAAGTTGGTTGATGTCCCGTGCCGAGGTGACAACCTGTTTGGCAAGCCCATGGCTGCAGAAATCGAGACCGAGACTTTCACCAGGACAAGACTGTCCAGAAAGACTTCTGCTCCCTTCTCACAAAAAGAAGGGCTTGGGAAAGAAGTCCTTTTTCCCGAGGAAGGGTGCTGCCTACAAAACCTACCCTCAGTACCAGGCCTCTCCAACTCCCCAACAGGGCCAGCAGGCCAAGGGGCAGAGGCAGGGGCATGGGCCCCATAGGTAGAAAACCCCCAAGCCACCAGCTCTGGCTCCTGCACAGCAGGGAGGGGGTTTTTGATTCCCACAGCATAGCCTCTCCTCCGCCGGTAGCTCCACTCAGCACAGGAGGTCGGCTGACCCTGTATGCCTACAGGTGGCCAGCCATCACAGGGGATACCTGGGTACTGAGCATAGTCCAGAAGGGCTATATGCTCCATTTCCACCAGCTACCCCCTCCTACTATACAGGGGAGCCTCCAAGACTCACTCTACACAGGGACCTCCTCCTTCAGGAGTTGGCAAGTCTTTTAAAGGAACAGGTGGTGGAACCAGTGCCACACCACCTGGAAGGGCAAGGCTTCTACTTCAGGTACTTCCTAATACCAAAGAGAACAGGAGGCCTCAGACCTATCCTAGGCTTGCAAAATCTGAACAAGTTTCTGGAGAGGAAAAAGTTCAAGATGCTTACCCTTGGGATACTGCTGCCCTACCTCCAGCAGGGAGACTTGCTATGCTCCTTAAACTTAAAGGATGCTTATACTCACATCCTCATCCATCCAGACCACAGACAATATCTCAGATTTGTGGTGGGAGGAAACCACTTTCAGTACAGAGTGCTTCCTTTTGGCCTGACCTCTGCCCCCAGGGCTTTTACTAAATGCCTGGCAGTGGTGATGGTTTTTCTCAGAAATCAGGGGATTTTTGTCTTCCCGTACCTGGACGACTGGCTAATCTGGGGCCAGTCACTCCTGAAGGCCCGACAGGCCACTCTTCGCACTGTCTCTCTTCTTCAGCAGCTGGGCTTTGTCATAAACTATACAAAGTCCACTTTGCTCCCCTCTCAGAACCTAGAGTTTATAGGGGCCAGGTTGGACACTCTTCAGGCAAGAGCTTACTTGCCCGAGGACAGGGCCCACAGACTTATGGACTTGGCCAACCAGTTCCAAGGCAATTCTCGTGTTTCCGCCAGGCACTACCTGCGGCTCCTGGGCCACATGGCATCCACGGTACATGTGATCCCGAATGCCTGTCTGCACATGCGGACTGCACAATGGTGCCTCAGAGATCAGTGGACACAAGCCACTGGCAACCTCTGAGACAGAGTAAAGGTGTCCAGATGACTTCTGAACTCCTTACAGTGGTGGCTACACCTGCCAAACCTTCTCAGGGGTGTACCTTTTCAGGCTCCAGCACACACAAGGGTGCTGACGACAGATGTGTCCTTAAAGGGCTGGGATGCACATTGCCAGGGAACATGCACTCAAGGCCTGTGGTCCCCTCTGGAGGCCACACAGCAGATCAACCTTTTAGAGCTGCGAGCAATCCGCTTAGCTCTGCAAACCTTCTGCCATGCTCTTTCTCAACAGTCTGTCCTAGTTCAGACGGACAATCAGGTAGCAATGTTCTACATGAACAAACAAGGAGGCACAGGGTCCAGGCTCCTATGTCAGGAGGCATGGGACCTTTGCTCCTTTGCGGTCAAACAAGGCATGTTTCTCAAAGCAGTTTATCTACCTGGTCAGGAAAACTTCCTAGCAAACAAGCTAAGCAGGATTCTCCAGCCCCACGAATGGCAGTTGAATCCATTGGTGGTCCAGCAGATCTTCCTCCGCTGGGGACTTCCATCCATTGATCTCTTTGCAAGTCCATTAAACCGTCAGCTGCCCAGGTTTTTCTCCAGACAGCCGCATCCCCTGAGGATGGCAGCAGATGCTTTTCTAATCTCTTGGTCTACGGGCCTCCTGTATGCGTTTCCTCCCACGCCCCTGGTGGCCCGAACTCTGGTCAAGATCCTCCAGGACAAGACCTCGGTGATTCTGGTAGCCCCCAGATGGCCGAGGCAGCCGTGGTTTCCACTTCTTCTGCAGTTGGCGGTGGAAGCTCCGTTCCCTCTGGGGCTGCAACACGATCTCCTGTCTCAAGAGCAGGGTTCCCTTCTGCACCCCAATCTGACCTAGATTGGCCACTGTTGGAAACAGGATACTGGGCTTGATGGACCTTGGTCTGATGCAATATGGCATATCTTATGTTCTTATGTTCTTATCTCAGGTCCCTCAATCTGATGGCCTGGCTGCTGAAAGGATAGTGCTAGCTCCCTTACTTCTACCTAAGGAGGTTGAGGAGGTGGTCTTGGCCTCTAGGAGGCAGTCTACCAGAAAGTCCTATGCCCTCAAGTGGAGTTGGTTTACGGTATGGTGTGCTCGGCGCAATGAAGATCCTTTCTCTTGCCTTGTGCCAGTAGTACTGCAGTATCTACTTCACCTTTCAGACCTAGGCCTTAAGTCTAACTCTGTTCAGGTCCACCTCAGTGCTTTGTCAGCGCACCACTCACCGGTGGACGGACAGTCTCTGTCCGTTCACTTCTTGGTGTCCAGATTTCTCAGAGGTCTGCTTCTACTCAAGCCTCCGGTTCGTCCACTGGCGAATGAGTGGGATTTGAATGTAGTCTTGCAGCAACTTACTCGCCCACCGTTTGAGCCGATGGCTACTTGCCATTTGCGCTTCCTCTCTTGGAAAGTGCTCTTCCTGGTGGCTCTTACCTCGGACAGATGTGTGAGTGAACTACAAGCTCTGGTTTCTGATAGACCATACAAGCGGTTCTATAGGAACAGGGTGGTCCTACGGACCCATCCCAAGTTCCTCCCAAAAGTGGTCTCCTCTTTCCACCTCAATCAGGAGGTTGTTCTTCCAACCTTTTTTCCCAGGCTGCGTGCCAGCCAGGCTGAAACAGTCTTGCATACCCTGGACTGTAAAAGGATGTTGTCCTTTTACATAGAACGTACGCAGGAGCATTGAAGGGCTACTCAGCTCTTCTTCTCATTTGACCCTAATAGGATGGGGTTACCTGTCTCCAAGCGTACGTTGTCCACTTGAGTAGCAGACTGCATCGCCTAGGCGTACAGGGCAGCCGACCTCCCCTTGCAGGGTCGGGTCATGGCCCACCATGTCAGGGCTCAGGCCGTGTCAGTAGCTCATCTCCGCCCTGTTCCATTGGCAGACATCTGCCGGGCCGCAACGTGGTCTTCAAGCCAGACTTTTGCAGCCCATTACTGCCTGGAGAGAGAGTCCCAGCGGGACAGTTACTCCGTAATCTCTTTGAGGTTTAGGCAACTCCTACCCTCAGGCCCTTTGTGTTGGGCTACCGTACGGGGTGCATTCTCAGAGAAAATTCTTATCATGGATGCTGAGGCTCTTGAGAAGGAGCCATTTTTTCATCTCTGGGTTCATGGTAGCCTAGAGCTGGGGAGTCCCATATGTGAGGACTGACTTCCTGCTTGGTCTTGGAGAAAGCGTAGTTACTCACCTGTAACAGGTGTTCTCCAGGAGCAGCAGGAATCAGTCCTCATGACCCTCCCTCCTCCCCTGGAGTTGCAGTCCTATCCTTCATTTTGATTTTTGCTGTCTTTTAGCTATGTCATCAGACCGAGCAAGATGGCACCCTTGGGCAGGAAGGGGACCGCGCATGTGCTCTGCATTCCCAAAGGCTTTCTTTGAAAGCTGGGGAAATGCTCCGCACGAGGGCTCCATCGGCGCTGACATCACCCATATGTGAGGACTGATTCCTGCTGCTCCTGAAGAACACCTGTTATAGGTGAGTAACTATGCTTTCCATGTATAGAGTTCAGAAGATTCCCAAATTTGAGAAGCCCCAGCTTCCACACCATTCCTTGATGATCGAATCCACTCAAGAGATGCAAGAATTCCAAGACTCATTCCTCGATGCCGCCAGGGAGGGAGGCTTGGACATTGGACTCTTTGGGGAGAAGGTATTTTCAGAGTTCCCTGTTCATAGCCTGCATGACCTCTTACCAGCTCTACATGAACATGTTTTTGAAGAACATGATGTGTGACCTTGCTGATCTGTCCCAGTATCTCCCTGCAGAGAAATTGGAACAATATCATTCCCTAGTGGCTCACAATAAGGACTACTCAAAGTTCATAGTCCGTGTGACCTATGATACCATTGAAACAGCATCAAAAGCTTCTGCCTTGGGTATTGGCACCCAGAAACTCACCTAGCTCTGGTCCTCAGACCTGGAACAATTAGTGCAGGACAAGCTTGCTGACGTGCCATGCATTGGAGAGAATCTCTTCGGAGAACAGGTCAAAGAGATTGCTGACTTCATTGAAAAGCAGCATGTCACTCGTTGTAATCTCTCAAGGTGCACATCTGAGCCAGCCTCCTATCACAGGAGGTACCAATGAGGGGGCCAGAAAAAGACCTATTACTCTCAGAAGCATAGGCACTTTCCTGGGTCCCAAACCTCCCAGTCCAATCAGACTCCTTGACCACAACCACAGCAAGAGAAGCCTCAGAAAGCCCAACCTGCTCCTTAGCCAAAACCTGGGGCAGGGTTTTGACTAGTTCCTTCAGAGCATAGCCACTCTACCAGTAACCACAATGGAAGACCCTTTGGTCAGGGGGAAGGCTCACTCTTTTTGCCCAAAAATGACGCTCATAACTTCAGACTCGTGGGTTTTGCAGATCATTCAAAACGGTTACAGATTACATCTATTCGACCTACCTTCAAATTGCCCACTAAGGATGCATCATATTGACCCTCTGCATCAGGAATGCTTCAGAGAGAAGTTTCTGCCCTCTCGGCAGATTTTGCGATTGAGCTTTTGCCACCAGAGCAAAGGGGATAGGGATTTTATTCCAGGTTTTTCCTGATCCCCAAGACAAGGGGATTCCGTCCCATCCTAGACCTCAGAGATCTGAACAGATACATTGTCAAGGAAGAGTTCAGAATGATTTCTCTAGGTATCCTGCTTCCTTATCTTCAAACAGGAGATTGGCTATGCTCCCTGGATCTGAAGGATGCATACACTCACATTCAGATCCATCCCACTCACAGGAAGTATCTCAGATTCATCCTGAGGATAGAACACTTCTAGTCCCCGGTGTTGCCCTTTGTTCTAGCCTCAGCACCCTACATTTTCACAAAATGCTTAACAGTCATAGTAACTTACCTCCAGATACTCAGAGTGTTTGTTTTCCCCTATCTGGATGATTGGCTGATCAAGAATACCACTCCAAAAGGAGTTCGTGAATGAACACGGTTGACCATTCAGGTGCTAGAACTACTAGAATTCATCATAACTTACCTGAAATCCCACATACAGCTCTCCCAACAATTGGAATTTGTTGAAGCCCTAATCAACATGATTCAGGTGAGAGCCTTCCTCCCACATGACAGACACCTCAGATTGACAGCGCTGGTGCTTGAGGCTCAATTGAGTCGGCAGGTCATGGCTCACAAGATGTTAACTGTACTAGGTCATATGGCTTCAACTCTTGGCATGTCTCTATATGAGACAGGCTCAGTGGACTCTGAGGATTCGGTGGACCCAAACCACAGGTCGACTCAGGGATCATCTGTATGTTACCAATCCACTCGTTCAGGCTTTACCATGGTGGACAATCCATCTGAATTTGCTCAAAGGTCGTCCCTTCTACATTGTTCCATCACAAAAAGTTCTGATGACAGATGCATCCAAAGTGAGTTGTAAGCTGATCTTGATGGGTTTCTCATTCAGGGTGATTGGTTCTTCCAAGAAAGTCTCCAGCAGATCAACTCCTTGGAGTTAAGAGCTGTAGCAAATGATCTAAAGGCTTTCAGGGATTGACTGGCTAATCAAATTGTTCTGATTCAGACTGACAATCAAGTAACAATGTTCTATATCAACAAGCAGGGAGGAATGGGCTCGTACCTCCTGTGCTGGGAAGCAGTCAGGTGGTGGAAGTTTGCCATCGCACATGGGGTGGACAAGAGCCATATACCTATCAGGCGAACAAAACACTCTGGCAGACAGACTGAGTCGAGTACTCCAACCACACAAATGGACACTGGACAGGGAAGTTGTGGCCTGCATATTTTGGGAATGGGGCACCCCCTCGATAGATCTGTTCACCACTCTGCAGAATGCCCAGGTGGATCAGTTCTGTTCCAGGGTACGATCATTCAGCAGAGTAGCCTCAAATGCTTTCCTCCTACAATGGGGGAGAGGGGTGTCTTCTCTATGCATATCCTCCAATGCCTCTCATTGCAAAGACCCTCCTGAAGCATAAAACAGACAGAGGCACAAAGATTCTCATCGCCTCTTACTGAGCCAGACAGCCTTGGTTTCCTCTCCTGCTACAGCTCTCCAGTAAAGAGCCTCTTCAGCTGGTCAAGGCACCAGATCTAATTTCACAGGAGAATGGGATGATTTTGCACCACAACATCCAGTCCTTGGGCCCTCACAGTGTGGATGCTGAGAGGCCAATTTTGTCCAAGCTCAACCTGCCCGCTGGTGTGACCAATGTCCTTTTGGCCTCCAGGAGGGCTTCAACAAGAAAATCTTATTAATGCAGGTTGGGTTGGTTTGCTGTCTGGTGTGAAGGCCATGCCCTTGATCCTTTCACCAGTCCCGCACAAAAACTGCTTGAGTATCATCTACACCTCTCTGAGTCTGGACTTAAGTCCAACTCTGTTGAGGTCCACCTCAGTACAATTGAATCTTATCATCAAGGTGTAGAAGGGAAGTCCATCTCTGTACCATCTTTAGTTGTTTGCTTTATGCAGGGGTTGCTTCTCTTGAAGCCCCCCTACAATCCTCCTGCAGTGACTTGGGACCTCATTGTGGTTCTTGCACAGCTCATGAAACCTCCTCTGAAGCTTTTGATCTGGAAGGTCACTTCAGCACTCAGAGTGAGCGAGCTTCAGGCTCTCATAGTTCATCCACCTTACACAAAATTCCATCATAATAGAGTGGTCCTCCATACTCATTGTAAATTCCTTCCAAAGATGGTATTGGATTTCCATCTTAATCATTCAGTTGTTCTATCAACATTTTTCCCAAAACCTCATGCCCACAAAGGGGAAGCTGTATTGCACATGTTGGACTGCAAATGAGCCTTAGCCTTCTACTTGAGTGGACAAAAGCCCATAAAAAGTCCATCCAGCTTTTTGTTTCTTTTGACCCTAGCAAGCTAGGGGCTGCCATCTCCAAATGTTTTCTTTAAATTTGGCTAGCAGACTGCATCTCTTTCATTTATGCCTAGGCAGGCCTGAGCCTTGATGGTCATATCACAGCTCACATTGTCAGAACCATGGCTGCATCGGTGGCCAGTTTGTGCTCAGTCTCCATAGAAGAGATCTGCAGGGTTGCAACATGGTCTTCTGTCCAGACATTCACATCTCACTACTGTCTAGATGGGGATTCCTGACGCAACAGAAACTTTGGCCATTCCATACTTTGCAATCTGTTTTGGGGTTAGAATCCAACTCCATCCCCCCTAGGCCCATTATTTTCTGATCAGGCTACCTTAAAAAAAAAAAGGAAAAGTGAATGATGTTTATTAGACATAGTCATGTATCTCAAATTCCTTAGGCATGTTGGGCATATCTCCATTCTCATGGGCTTTTGATAGCCTGTAGCTAGGGAGTCCCATTCGTGAGGACTTCATTCCTGCTTGTCCATGGAGAATAGATAGTTGCTCACCTGTAATAGGTGTTTTCCGTGGACAGCAGGAATAAGTCCTCACAACTCTCCCACCTCCCCTGGGAGTTGTATTCTACTATAGCTATAGTATCCTAAAATGGCACCACAGTGACAGATGGGAAATGGTGCACATGCACCATGGAACCTCCAAAAAGCTTCCACTAGTAGCTGGGGAACATTCCCGTGTGACCTCCGTCGGATGATATCACCATGTGAGGACTTTCTCCTGCTGTCCATGGAGAACATCTGCTACTGGTAACTACTTTTTATGAGGTTACATCTGTCATGTGCTAGTTTAATAATGCAACAACTTGTCAGTTGTTGATCTTCCTCCATGTGAATTATGGTTGGAGAGGGTGATTTTTGCTTCAGAAAATGTTCCCCTTATATCAGGGGTTCTCAACCCAGTCCTTGGAACACACCTAGACAGTCAGATTTTCAGTATAACCACATTGAATATGCTTGAGAGAGATTTGCATGCACTCCCTCTATTGTACGCAGATCTCTCTCGTGCATCTTCATTGTGGTTATCCTAAAACCCTGACTGGTTAGATGTGTCCCTAGGACTTGGTTGAGAACTCCTGTCTTATACATTTCTTTTAATTTTGTTAATGGAAGACCCATCTCATGCATATTCATTAGGGATATCCTGAAAACCTAACTGGCCTGGGGGGTCTGGGGGTCCCAGAGAACCACTGGGTTGAGAATCACTGCTTTAGGCCTTCCTCCAAAACGTGTTCCTTGTTTCTGGAGCCATATGCTTATCCCTGTCTCTCACATGAATATAGTTACTACCCTTCCCCATCCTAAAACATAAGCTGTGAAAATATGTTGAAGCAGCAATAAGACCAGTATTAGACACCCTGGAACCCAAGGTAGAAACTAAAGAATGGGCCTCATCGATGCCAGGTACTATGAAGCTGGGGCTAAACTTTACCAAAGGGGCTCTTCATGGCCCTGAGGCTTCTGGTAATTAATTGCCCTAATTCCCCATGGATAAATTTAGTAAGAACCCGCCTTTGCCAGCTTTTTCTGCAATTCTCCTATTCACAGCATTTGGGAGAGGCAAGCTGAGTAGGGTTTTGTTTTGTTTGGAAAATATGAGAACACTGCTATATTCTGACGATGTGTATTTTTGTGCCCAGTCTAAACCTGTAGCCTTTGCTGTGAAGACAAATGTGAGTTACTGTGGAGCTCTAGATGAAGATGTTCCTGTACCAAGCACTGCCATCTCTTTTGATGCCAAGGACTTCTTGCACATTAAAGAGGTAAACACAAGAACGAGTAAATGTAGATCGATTGTTTACGCCATCAAAAAGTAGAAAGACTGGGGGACATGCAATGAAGCTATAGTGTAACCCATTTAAGACTAATAAGAGAAAATATTTTTTCAATTAACATGTAAAAGCTGTTAGTGTAGCCTGGTTTAAAAAAGATTTGGACAAGTTCCTGGAGGAAAGGTCCGTAAACCATTATTAAAGAGGACCTGGGAAATCCACTGTTTGTCCCAATACAAGCATTGTGGAGCCTGTGTCTTCTGGGGAAACTGCTGGTACTTGTGACATGAATTGGCCACTGTTGGAAACAGGATACTGGACATGATGGACCTTGGTCTGACCCAGTATGATGCATCTTATGTTCTTATGAGATAGTACATGAAATACATGCTAATTACTAAAGCTTCAGCAATCCAATCCTGCGTCAGTTGAAGCTAAAAAGGAAAGTGACTGGCAAGCAACCTTTGGAAGCACTTATTTAATTAGTTTTGAGGTCCAGAATTTTGCATTCTTATTAAGGTTTTACTACTATGAGGATGTGTGTATGCTAACTCTCTGTTACTGACTTGCTATTATTCCTGCTGAGGGAATTATCTAAAGCCATTTACCCATGTACGTGGCGAAGTACAAACATAAAAAGGCTCTTTGTATATTTTCCATTCTGTATGTGGGTAAAAGCATGTGGGTTATTCCACCTCATGCATATGTTTACTTGCATTTGTGGGGGTGTTCCCAAAGAGAGGTTGGGCCAGGAGATTAAGGTTACCAGATGTCCCTGATTTTTGGGGATTGTCCCTGATTTTAGAGCTGTGTCCTGGACTCCCACCCATTTGGCAGCCTCCTGAAGAAACCACACTCCTCCTTTCCTCTTCCAAATCCACTACCTGTTCATCAGGCCCTATCCCCGCCCATCTCCTACGTTCCATCTCACACACCATTGTCTCCCCCATCACTCATATCCTCAACCTCTCACTCTCCACGGCAACTGTCCCCATCGACTTCAAACATGCTGTTGTCACACCCCTCCTCAAGAAACCCTCACTTGATCCCACATGCCCTTCTAACTATCGACCCATCTCCCTCCTTCCCTTCATATCCAAACTATTGGAACGAGCAGTTCACCGTCGCTGCCTCGATTTCCCTGAAAGGCACAGTTGTGCGTATGTTTGGGCCCCTATCCTGGGGGCTTGCACATGTGCCTACTCACCCAGCAGTCATGCGTCTCCAAGCTGGCCCCCAGCTGCTGCCTGCCCCAGGCTAGACTAGGTGAGGACAAAGGCATTGTGGCAGGACCCCGAGTAGTGGGCACACACATCCATGAAGGTCCTGTTCACATCCACAACGACCTGCATGTTCATGGACATCCATGTGTAAATTTATCTCTTTCTAAAATCGCCATTTCCACGTGGAAATTGAGAATGAAGCTTCTTAAATAACCCTCTTTGGCTTACTAAATTACACTGTCAGAATATCTTTAATGTAGTTTTTATTTGGCGGATTTTCCTTTTGTGACTGAATTGTAAAACCTAATTTAGATTACACTGCTAGGCATGTGTATCATAGTAACAGCTACTATGGGGCAAACATGCTGCCCAATGTCAGACTGTGCTGGATAACAGTACTTACTTCTAGTTTGTGCCATTTTATTGTAGACATTTATATGCAAAGAATATGCATGAAAAATGTACATTGACCATGAGTGCATTAAGAAAATACTGGTATTCAATCAGAGGGCATTTGAATATAAAGTGTGCCATACATACTGGGTCAGAGCAAAGATCCATCGAGCCCAGTGTCCTGTCTTCAACAGTGGCAAGTCTGGGTAACTAGGAATTACCTGGTAGATCATAAAGACCCAGCAGATCACAGAAAGTAGGTCTATTCCTCGTTGCTTACTCCCAAAGATAAGGTTTTCGTGAATCTACTTACAATTAGGACTTATGATTTTAAGGTTTTAATCAATGAACACTGATAAATCAGACCCGATGCAAAACATTCTCATATCTATATAACAAAGTTTAATATTTAAAAGTATGATGTCAATTATGTGGTTTGAACAGGATCATTTTAGGAGGCGTGGTGTTGGGGTGATCATGATTATTGAGTTAAGTGTCAAATTCTCAAGGAAGGGGAAAGAGTCAGAAGACCTGAAAACTAACTGAAGTGGGATGCAAAGCTGAAGATTGACCAAGGCCATCTAATATTTCCCTTCTTCTACCCCCGAGCTGCAGAGTGCTGACCTGCTCATCCTTTCCTTATAGGGGAGATATTCCATCCACTTTATCCGTTTTGTTGCCTTTCCCGGTACCTTTTCTAGTTCCACTATATCATTTTTGATATTGGGCGATCAGAACTGCAGGCTTCAGACTGTTCCCACTGAGACAAAATCCTCAAGTACTTTTTACCTAAGGACTTTGCATCATTTTTCAAAGAGAAACCATGAACCTATTTTCACTTTAAAACTTGCCTGGAGATTTTTATGCCTGCTTTTTGTGCAGCTTGATTTTCTTTGTAATAAGTATGGACTTGAAAAAACAATCTATGAGGCCCTTTTGTTAAAGAATGCTAAGCAGTTACTGCACGCTGTTTGCGCATGCCCATGGTAACTGGTACCGTGTGTACCTGGCAGTTAGTTTGTCCTATTTCATGCATTAACTGCATGTGTGGAATGCCGTGGGATCAGGTGGAGAGTAGGTGTGGTTGTTGGTGACAGCTAGTGTGTGGGATGCTGTCATGAATGATCATAGTGCAGCTGCATTTAACATCACCTCAAGAGACGGCATAACGTGCAGCCGCTGCCCATATAAAATAAAGCAAATGAACTGACATGCTGCATTGGTGCCCACCTTCTCCCCAAGTTCCAATTCCACCCTCCATGGACGAAACCACCATCCCTGAACTGAGTGGAGGAGGGCTGTTCCTGCCCTATATACCACTAAGAGTACCAGGGGATAGGGCCTTGTTGGGAGGGAGCCAGATTAGGAATGGAGGGTCTTGGGGAGTGTTGCTATAGTTAGGTTGCTTCCCAGGGGTGGTGGTGCTGATCAGGAGGGCTGGGATTGGTGTGGGGGGGTCCTTTTTTCAGGCAGGTTTTGTAGTTAAAGTGCTGTAGATGCAAGCACTTACTGTTATTTGTAAAAGAGCCCTCATGTATGTCACTTGCCAACAGAACTGGTCCAAGGGTTTCTGCCGCCCCAGGCAGAAGCCCCTGCCATGCCATGCTGCCCCCCCCCCCTCGCCCAGCTGACAGCATGACTGTTTTGAAAGTGGCGGCTTTGTGCCACCGCTTGTGCGCCTGTGGTACGCCATGTGCCTCGGCACACATGGCCTGCCGCTCCTGCCACTCTCCGACAGGAAGTTGCATCAGCAGGAGGCAGGAGCGGCAGGCCATAGTTTTCGTGCTGAAAGTCATGGCCTGCTGTGGGCACCAAAGCGGCGGCACAAAGTCGCAACTTTAAAAAAATCCTGGTCTGACGCTCACCAGGGTCTGACGCCCTAGGTGGCTGCGTAGTCTGTCTAGTGGACTGACCAACCCTGCTTGCCACTCATGCCCTCAGGAGCAATCAATGATGACAATCACTGTACACAGTTTGCATGTGTATATACTTATGACCTCAAGAGTTATCAATTGCATGTTGTATATAGTTTAATTCTTACATTATTTTTAGTTTATTCACTGTTATAATGTGCATTCAGATATTGTTCTCTGTAAACTGCCTTGACCCAGTGAATGGCAGTATATAAATATAGCTAAATAAATAAATTAAAACATGCATTTTTTAGCACTGTTAAGGGAAGGCAGTTATCAGGCAGTCACTTTATACATTTAAATCACCATTTAAATGGTATAGCTAATTCTGACAGAGAAACGTAAGTGCACACTTTGTATGTAATATTTCTCTAAGTAGCAGAACAGGAGTGAAAAATACATGTACATTTGCAAATCAAATCATATGTTTTTTGCCTTCCCTGAGCTAACCACTCGCTCAGGAACATCCTTTTTTACTCCCATTAACTGGATGTGCATCCTAAAAGCCTCTATGTACATTTTTACACGTCCTCATCAAGGAGCAGTTTCATCTGGGTATCTGCATAATTAATTGGTTAATTCCCTTTGAAAATTGGTAACTTTAGCAATTATGTACCTAATTCATTGAGATCATAGGAGCCAACTTTTCAAAATGACTGGGGAACTCAATTCAGCACACATTACCATAGCCATAAAAATGAAAAAATAAAGTATGGTGGGTCATAAGCACAAATGGCCAGGTTGGATTTAAATGAGCAGGTGGTGCACATATGGGGAGGACTCATATGACCAAAAAAGGGGGCAAGGGAAGCCCCATTCTGTCTTCCCTCCCCATTCCCAAGTCATCCCCACTCAGTTTACCTGCACCTGTCTTAAGAACCATAACGGATGGGCAAACACACTCCTAGGTATAATCTTTGAGCTATATACATACTCTTTTGCTGTATTTTTTTATTATTTTATTTAACAGGATGTTTATACCACTTTTTCATTCCAGTCAAAGTGGTTTACATTGAAACTTAAACTGGATAATGCACATTAACAGGACATGGAGAACTTGGATTTTTCTGAGGCAATGGAGGGTTAAGTGACCTGCACAAGACCACAAGAAGTGCTAGTGGGAACTGAACTCTAATTTCTTGAGTCCCAAGTCAGTGCTCTAACCATTAGCCTGCTCCTCCACTCTAGAGACCCTGGTTGGGAAGGGTCCTTTTCCAGATTTTGAATTATTACAATATTGTCCTGTTTCATTTCCCTGGGAAATGTATCCTGCTGTTGTGCTTTTTCATAAACATCAAATAATGGCATTATGAATAAGACCTGTAAAATTTTATAATACTCTGATGGAAGGCCATCAGGGCTTGGGGTCGTTGAAAAAGCCACCTGATGTATAATTGCCTGAATCTCCTATGCCATCATAGAGACATCTAAAACCAGCTGCTGGGCCTGAGAGAGTCTAGCAAAAGCGAGATCATCCACAAAATGTCACATTGCAATTCCACTGCCCTCTTCCTCTGCATTCAACGAGGTTGGAATTTCATAAAGACCTGGGCAATATCTTCCAACTTATTTACTAAAGCCCATTCAGTGTTCATAATCATGCAAACTGACTTAGGGCACAACTGAAATCTCGTCAGATTAGCTAACATTGATCCCGGCTTATTAGCGTATCTGAATACTTTTTAGTGATAATAAAGACGTTCTTTCTTAGTTTTCTCATGGATGGGAGCCTGAAGAGCTAATTCCCTGGCTATGAAATTGGCTCTAATAGTGGCTGTTAGTTATAAAGGGTGTTCCCCCTTCTTTCCTCACTTGTGCTTCTAATTTTAATGTTATAAGCCAATTCTTTATCCATCCTATCCACATATGAGATAAATTTTCCACCGCCTTAGAAATTTCCCAAAACAAAATAAGGTCGGACTAATGCTGAACATTACTGTGAAGAAAGGACCAGATATTCAAAGGCATTTATATGGTTTGCAGATTTGCAAACTATGTAAATGTGGGATATTCATGTTAGTGCTGCTGAATATCTGTGGGTGCCACTGCCGCATGCTCTGATGTTATCCGGTTAGTGTCAGGACATGCTGGGGGTGTTCCGGGGTAGCACCCATTGCATAAATGGATAGCAGCAATATTAAGCCACTACGTAGTTGGCAATACATGGGGAACGCCAGGTGCAGGAAACCCTGGCCTAACTTTCACCACAGAAGGTAACCAGGCAGGGGCTGAATATCGCCGCTGCCTAGTTAGCTTCACGACAGCCTGGATATTGAGTATCGGAGCCTGGATATGACCCTGGCATTGAATATCCAGGTTTTAAGTACAGTGCCAGTGTCAAACCACTTTAGCAGTGCTAGCTGCCAGCATGGAATATTGGGACTAAAGGTTTTCTATTTCTTTTGAAGGTGGTGTTGAAAATGAAGATCATGATATAGTGGAAATCTTCATTGAGAAGAACTGGTAGAAACCCCTCTAGATCCAACCATATCATCGCGTGATCTGTATCTCCATAGGACCATTTGAGGTGTCACTCACCTTGTGAAAAATGTTAAGTGACAAAAATGTCATCTAGACAAGACATACTATCATGGCCCTCAAATGATGTTTGTAATTACATTCTAAAGAGTATAGCACTCTCCAAGGGTTCACGGGGTACTCTCCAAGGATTCACTAGGTGTAATAGATTATTCTAGAAGTGTCGGCCACTAGTAGCATGGGATAGTGAAGGACTCACCCCTTCAGTCCTATCCAGACCTTCATTAGACACCATATTAAAGTCACCAGCAATAAGTTTAGACAAATAGCTAAAGGCCTCACAGCATTTTACTAAGTCTATAAAACATTTATGGTCATATATACTAGGAGCATAAATTGTGCCCAACAGCAGTTCCCTTCCTTGAAATTTAGCATGAATCAATAAATATCAACCTACTGGGTCTGATATAACCTGGATAAGCTCAAAGAGGATGGATTTAGACAAGATTGCCACCCCTGCTTTGCGCATCGTGGAAAAGGCTGTGTATACTGCTCCCACCCATTCCTACTTCAATTTTTGGTGCTCCAAATTATCTAAACATGTCTCTTGCAGGAAGCACAAAGAGACCCTGTGTCACCTGAGTGCCTAGAGGATCTTATAGTGCTTAATAGTTAAAAGGTTTTGTAGATTTTTGCCTACACAGCAAGCATCTTTACAATTATTTTTTTTGTTTCCTTATCAATGCTTTCCACCTAACATGTTAGTGCTTATGCTATATTCTTGCTTTCTTCATTCTGATCCTTTTAAATTTTTTGAAAGATATTCTTTGGCTATAATAGCCTTTTTCACTTTATCTTGTAACCGTTCAACCTGTTGTTTGGCCTTCTTCCTCCTCTTTTTAATATGTGCAATACATCTGGTCTGGGCTTCCAAGATTATATTTTTTTGAACAATATCCACACCTGCAGTAAAACTTGGCAGTTGCTTCTTTTAGGTTTGTTTGGGGGGGGGTTTTACCATTTTCTCATTTTATTATAGTCTCCCTTTTGAAAATTAAATATCAGTGCAATAGAATTCCTTAGTGTTCTCACTCCAATTAGGTCACAAGCGCTTGTGCCAGTGGTTCCCAAACCTGTCCTGAGAGCTCTCCAGCCAGTCGGGTTCTCTGGATAACCACAATAAATGTTCATAAGTGAGACTTGCATACACTGCCTTTGTGGGATGCAGATCTCCCTCATGCATATTCATTGTGGATATCCTGAAAACCCAACTGGCTGGGGAACCTCCAGAATAGGTTTGGGAACCACTGGCTTATGCTATGATGACTATTGCCAAGTAGTCCCAACACCATCTTGCACCAAATCCTGCAGCAGAATGAGGTGGGCCACTGAGGCCATGGCCTGACCAATATTTTGCCCAACACATCAGCAACTAGAGAGCTTGGGGGTGGGGGTGAGGATTGGCGTCTTTGGCCCCTCCAAGCAAAAAAGTGTTCTGCTGCTCCTGCATTCCACTAGAGACTGGGTCTAATGTAGATCTCTTTCTTGTCAGTTCCTGAACCAGCTCTTTCATGAAGCAATCATTGATTTCATCTAGGAAGTTTACCTCCCTAGAATGTTTGATGTGACAGTTATCTAGTCAGGAACTGGTGTAATTGAAATCACCCATTGTTAATGTGTTGCTGTATTTGTTGGTTTCCCTAATTTTTGTTAACATTTTATCATCTGTCAATTCTGGCTAGGTGGACAATAGTATAATCACAAAATAATTCTTTTTCCCTTACAAATGGATTTTCTGTCCATAAAGATTCCACGGTACATCCAGTTTCCTGCAGAAATTTTAATATGTAGCACCTTTCTCTACCAATTTGATCTATCTTATCTTAGCAATATAATTTGTACCCTGGTATCAGTTTCCTTCCATCAGGTCTCCAAGATGCCTATGATTATAATATCCTCTTCTTCATTCAGTGCTATATATTCTAGCACTCTCACCTTATTTTTTAGTCTTCTAGCATTTATATATAGACACATCATAGTATGTTTTATATTTATATTCACAACCTAATTACCAGTTGACAGGGGTAATTTGAAATCTTTTAACTCTGTCTGCTCTTTACTTAAAGGCACCTAAACTATTTTTGCCTTTATTACAGTATCTCTTTTGGGACCCTAGCTTCTGTTTTGATCGTACCCTTCAAAGATGTCTCGCTCCAAGCCAATTGCTCCTGAGCGACTTAAAACTTTTCTCCAGGTTCTAGCTTATGAGCTGCCCTATGTCCTTTTCAAACGTTAGCACTGGCAGCCTGGTTGCACCTTCGTTAAGATGGAGTCTTTTTCGAATAGGCCCCCTCTTTCCCGGAATGTTGCCCCATTCCTAACAAATTCGAAATCCCTCTTCTCTGCACCATTGCTTTCATCCACACATGAATCTGCCTGCCTCTTGGATCCTGCGTGTGGAATGGAAAGCATTTCTGAGAATGCTACCTTGGAAGTTCTGGATTCCAACTTTACATCTTATAGCCTAAATTTAGTTTCTAGAACCTCCCTTCTGAATTTTCCTATGGCATGGTACTCATATGTACCAAGACAGCTGACTTCTTCTCAGCATTGTCTAAAATCTTATCTGGGTGATTCCTGATGTCCACCACTTTCACGCCAGGCAGGCAAGTTACCAGGTAATCTTCATGTCCACCAGCCATCCAGCTGTCTACATTGAGTTGCTAACTACAATGGCTGTCCTAACCCTTTCCTCCTGGGCATATGCCCCTAGAAACACATCCTCTGTATGCAAAGATATTGCATCACCCGAATGGCAAGTCCTGGCTACAGGATCATTTCCTGTCACACCAAAATGATCCTCTCCTTTCAGGTGTCCTTTTTGGCAGGCAGAGGCTGCCAGACTGGAGGTAGGGCTTCTCTACTATATCCTTGAAGGGCTCCTCTATATACCTCTCTTTCTGCCTCAGATTTTCTAAGACTACTACTCTTGCCTCCAGAGATCACATTTATTCCGAGAGCTAGGAGTTCTTTGTAGCAAATGCACACGTATGATCTCTCACCAACTGGCTTATAATCATACATGTGGCACCTAGTGAGAAAAGACTGGATAGCCCCCATCATGCTGTTGGACTGCTGCCTGCATCTTAGTATTGGTGAGTTGATTACTTATTTAAAGTTGCTAAGGAAGTAGGATGCTTTGAACTAATATAAAATCCCTTAAACTTATTAGTTTATTAGCAGAGAGATAATTATTTAATGGCATGATAAAAGCCACTCATCCTATGATCTTGGATTATGGTGGCTAAAGGTGCTAGAGATATGTTAAACAGAATGGGAGCAAGGACTGAGTCTTGAGGTGCACCATATAATAATGGAATTGATTTAGAAGTGGAGGTTCACCAATTTATTTATTTAACATTTCTTATATACCACCTTTCATGATACCAATGCAATATAAATGTGTGTTTATTGAGATAAGAGATAAACCAATTCAAAACCAAGCCATCAATCCCTTTGCTTGACAGTCAGGCTAAGAGCAGCTGATGATTGATCAAGTCAAATGCGGGACTAAGATCAAAGGATACAAGTAAAGCATTTTTTCCTATAACTAGGGTATATCTGGCTTCATCTGTTAAACAAAGCAAGAGGGTTTGCATACTATGGCCCAAACAAAAACCTACTGGTCTTGGGTGGAGTACATTAGTATTAAAGAGATCTGCACAGTTGAATTTGTATAATCTTGTTAATTTAGAAAAAAATGATAGGTTAGATATAGAGCAAAGGTTGGATTGATCAGCCTTACCATCTTGAGATTTCTTCAGTATGGGTTGAACAATAGTGTTTCCAGGTAGTTGGAAAAGTACCTGAAGCAAGTAGTCATAAATGGTAGGAGTCCAAGAAGAGGTTTCCACACTAAATTAGAGCTATTAACAAAAGTCCACCAAAAAATATAAAACCTGTACTGTGTTTTTATCGTTCTTTTTGTCGAAACGAGCCGGAGGAGGGTCAGTATTGAAACTCAACCCACACCAGATGGCCAGCTGCTTTTTAATCAGTTAAGGTTCTCCACCCAAAAACAAAAATTACTACACTTATCTTTCCATTGAGAGTTATATTCAGAAAGTCCCCGTCATATACGTTGCTCACAAGAAGTCAGTATATGACGGGGACTTTCTGAGTATAACTCTCAATGGAAAGATAAGTGTAGTAATTTTTGTTTTTGGGTGGAGAACCTTAACTGATTAAAAAACAGCTGGCCGTCTGGTGTGGGTCGAGTTTCAATACTGACCCTCCTCCGGCTCGCTTCGACAAAAAGAACGATAAAAACACAGTAAAGGTTTTATATTTTTTGGTGGACGTTTGTTAATAGCTGGGCTTTTCAGTTCACTGGACTAGGTTTGTTTGTTCACACTAAATTAGAGAGCAGTGGGTCAAGTGGGGAAGTAATAGCTGTAACTGTTGGAAGAACTTTAGATAATGTGGATATGATATTAAATTGAAAGTAGACCATTGTGTTTCACTGTCCCTTTGAGAAGAGGAACCACTGTTCTCCAATTGAGTTTTAATATCATTCAAGGAGTTGGAAACAACAGAGCTAATTGAGTTGGTGCTGGAAGGCACTACAGTATGTGGTCCAATGGATTGGGAGGACACTAGGTCATGCCTAAGTTTAACTATTTCTGTGGAAAAATATTGTGCAATTTAAGGAAAGTACTAGGTGTTAAGCGTGGAGAGGAATCAGTTCAGAGAAAAGCAGACATAAATGATGAAGGGGATAGAACATCTACATTATGAAGAAAGGCTAAACAGGTTGGAACTCTTCAGCTTGGGAAAAAATGGGATTTGGTAGAAATTTGTAAAATCGTGATTGGGATGGAATGGTTAAATAGGGAATGGTTGTTCAATGTTTCAAACAACACTTAAACAACACAGACTAAGAAACTAATGACCAACAAATTGAAAACAAATTGTATAATTGTTTTTCATGGCGTGTAATAAACAGTGGAATATGTTGCATGAGGATATGGTCAGGTGAGTAACAGTTGGATTCAAAAGATGTTTGGACAGTTCCTGGGGGAAAGGTCCATTAAAATTATTAGTCTGGTAGACTTGGGAGTGCCATTTCGTACCTCTGGATCTACTTTTGGGGTTTGCTGGAAACTTGTGACCTGGACTGGCCCCTGTCGGAGCCATGATGCTGGGCTTGATGTACGTTTGTTTGACTCTACATGACTTTCGTTATATTCTTAGGTGTATAGTAATTACCCAACCTAAAGATCCATTTTCATAAACATAATAGTCGAAACATGCATCACTGGGGACTCTCTCTGTTAAGAGAGTTGCATCTGAAATCACAATAATCCTACCATCCTAGACACATCCCTACATTGATGACATGTTTAGTATAGTCCAAATAATTGTTAATCACAAGTAATGATTTATCAAAAAAGGATTTAATGTGAGTAAGAAATTTGATTTATTTTTAAGATCATAGGACCCGATATTCAATACAGCGGGAGTACAGCGCCTAGCTGTTGGCACTGAACCTTAAACCCAGATATTCAATGCCAGGATCATATGCGGCCCTGGCACTGAATATCCGGTGTGCCACACAACCTCCGCAACTGCAGAAGCTAACCAGGTAGCGGCAATATTGAGCCACTGCCCGGTTAGCTCCTACAGGTAAAGCTAGGCCAACGTTTGCTGCGCCTAGCTTTACCCTTGTGTCGCCAAATGGGTAGTGGTGGAATATCGCTGCTACCCGGTTAGTGACTGTCACTGTCCATGACACGTCCTGGAATGCCCACGACACGCCTCGATGCTAAGCGGTTAGCATTGGGGCGTGTAGTGACATTAGTAGGGGATATTCCGTTCAGCAGCATTTACACAGTTTACAGGTCTGTAAACTGTGTAAATGCTTTTGAATATCGGGCCCATAGATTTTTTCAACTTACAGCTTTTTAAAGAATCTTTTTAAAGCACAGAACCACAGAAATTCTATACTGCAGCATGTAAAAGCATTTGTAATAGGAGCCCTGTATCTGCTTGTATTCCAGAAATACAACAATGACTGGTGGATAGGAAGGCTGGTTAAAGAAGGCTGCGAGATTGGTTTCATTCCAAGCCCACTCAGGCTGGAGAACATCCGAATTCAGCAGGAGCAGAAGAGGGGACGCTTTCATGGAGGGTAAGAAGCTCATACTAAGAAATGGATTTTTAAGAGAATTCATGTACTAGCCTTACATAGGATTTTCCCCTCTAGAGATAAAGAGGTCACTATCCAAAAGACTTCTCTGGCTAACGTTACTAGTTAGTCAGAGAGATCTTCGCAATTAAAATTCTCCCTTATTGCCTGGCTTAATATTGAGTAGGAAAATTGTTTAACAAAAATGTAACTAGATAACAAAGAGGCACTAGGGACATTTTTGGGTTCATCAGCCAGTCAGCACAAATATTCAGTGCTGGTCAGCTAAGTTAAAAAGCCCAAAATTAAACAAACTTTGGGGACAACTGGCTGAATATCAGCTTCAAAATGAAAAAAAAAGATCTCTTGCTTAAACGAAGCAGCACTTATTTTACGGGTTTGATTTGTTAATAGATTTTCTTAATGGCATAGAATAGGGAAAGTATTTTAAAAAAATCTGAAATATCTTTTGTAATATGACTCATAACTGTAATCAAGTTTAAAATTACAACCTTTAGCTACAGAAGCAGTCTCTCTCTCTTAATATAGCTTATAATATACACAAAGATATTTATAATGTTCAGTTATATCAGCAGTGCTTTCTCCAATCAAAAATTTTGTCTCATATTCAAGCTTATAATACTCGTATTTTACACTTTCTCTACTGCCTCCCTTGAATCTTGATCCTTTATATCCTTAGTGATATTGGCTATTATGGGTGTTCTGTACTTATTGAAAAATCAATACAGATTTAAATAAATAAGTAGATAAAGCATCAGCAGCACTGCAACTTTACTTATCTGCTTCCGCCATCATGTTTGCATTTCCTATCCGTAAGAAAGGACACAGAATACACACATTTGAAAGTATTTCTGGTGAGCTCCTATGGATGGTGTGATTGCAGATACATGCACTGGTTGGTTGTTTTTACAACAGTTCACCTCCAGATTGCTCAAGAGTAGAGGGAAGGCAAGGATTTTTCCATCTGACTCAGATTTTGTTTCCCTGGTGGGTTCAATTGATCAATTTGTCACCCCGTGAAGCTGAAACATTTGAATGGATCGGGATGCTGATGTTCTCTCAGGGGAAGGAGGCCCAGTGTTGTCCCAGGCTTTTGAGGCCACCCTAAGTACTGAAGACTGGAAGCACCAGATGGCCACAACTTCAGGTGTAGTGCTTGGAGAGCCGCATATGCAAGTCCAATGGATGATGATAGTTTTGGCACTGGTTATAGTAGGGACGTTGAGTGCAACAGTTGAGAGCAGTAGGTCATCAACACTGGGTCATTTGACCTTAGGTGCCGTGGCAGCTGATGTGCATGATCAGAGGATGTTGTGAGGTTTATTTCTAGGTGCAGGAAATTGGACAGTTTAGAAATATGACTAAGAAGAAGAATTTTCAGTTTATTAATTTCCCTAAATTGGATGGAATATCTGCAAAAACTAAGTTTTTGAAATAGTTTCAGGAGATTTTTTTAAATACCTGCTAGTTCTTTTCCTTCTGTTTAATGAGCCTTTAATTACCATCAGTGAGGAGTGAACTTCCATTTAAAGAGTAAGTTGAATTTTCTTCAAGCAGGATAGCAAGTCCTCACAGATGGGTGATGTCATCAGATGGCGTGCGCAACGGCAAGCTTCCCCAGCTTAGATAAATCTGCATTCATGCAAATCCCTGCTTGTCGTCATTCTGTGGGACCTCCCATGTTGTCTTCTTCCATAGAGGCATGAAAATGCATACACACTACATTCATGAAGAAAATTGTGTCTTAAATATTTTTTCATTCTCTCTTTATCATTGTCATGTAGGTCCTCTTGATTTTCATTCCAGTGGCTCTTCTACTTATGCCTTTTGAGCATTTTCAAGTTTACTTTACTTTACTTTATGCGTATTTGCCCACTCAGGCTCTCACAAGCCTTAAATCTATCCGACGTTTTTAAAAATCAAGTTGATTTCCTCTGCAGTTTCCTTTTTGTCAACATATCCCTGAAAAAATCCCCCCATGGCTCTAAGAAAAGCAGGAGATGCGAGAAGACAATATCTAGAATGAATATTCACAAGTGGTGCTTGCAGTGCCTTGGACACTATAAGAATCCTTTTGAATTCCAGACGACAGAGAGAGGGCTTTGTGGCCATTAAGAACAACATGAGAGGATCATTAGTACTTTTAAGTCCAGTCCATCAACAATGGCATCAGAGGTATCTTTCTTGAGGGGTCCAGGAGCTGCACCAGATGCATTGGCATCAGGAGTACACCAATCACCAGCTGAGCTTCGATAGAGCTTATCAGGATCAGGCATTGACTGATTCCTGTCTGGAAAAAAGAAAGGATTCATCCTTTTCTTCATCATGCTGTAGCCTCATGATATTGGGTTGAGCCAGGAAGCATTAGCTTTGCACTCTCAAAGTGACCCCACACGGGAGACTACTCATCCTCTTCATTGCCAGCAGAGTTATGACAGCCTCCAAGGACTCCAGACTAGGCTACTGACATTCCAAAACTGAGTCAGGAGGACTTGGCCACCCCTAATGTGCCTTTGGCATGGGCAATTTTTGAGGAGGAGCTCAATTAGATGGTCAATGAGCACCTGGAATGTCTTTTTGCTTGAGGTGATGCCTTGGCTTTGACATTGTCAATGTCATACTAAGAATATTCCAGCTGATACTTGTGACTTATGAACTTCCTGTTGGAGATTCATTGATGCTGAGACCTCAGAGAGCCTTGGACTCAATGTCTGCCATGCCAATATCAATCTCCAGTGCATAAGGGGAGGAAGCTTCACTGAGGCACAGGAGGACATCAGTCTCTAAGACACCCTCACTTGAGATTGACTTCCTTTGAGATTGAAATGTACCCAGACATAGACCCAGACCTCTCCTTTGAAGTTCTTCCCTGGGACATGTTCTGTGTATCCCCCTCAAGACATTACGGTGCTTGTTCTCAGGGATGTTCAGATGAAAATATGGGGGATGGCCCCCTCCTTTTCTGTACATGCTATCAACAAGAAGGTTGACAGGAGGCTACCAGATTCAAAAAGCAGCAGTTCCCTCACTATTCTATGGTGGTGAATTGATTCTTAAAAGGGTCTAGATTTCCAAACCTCATTCCTTAGTGCCATGGGGAAAGAGGTTCAGACACTAGATGCTTTTGGGAGAATGTTTTTCAGAATTCTATGCTCACTTTCCAGATAGTATTTTCATGTTATCATGAGCCAGTAAGCCAATATATGCAAAACATTGTGTGCAAGGAGGAGTTTTGTGGACTCACTCTGTCACAATAATGTTATTCAACTCTGTTAATTACTGGGCAAAAGGAAGGAGTATGGAAAACACATGGTCCGAGTGATCTATGATGTTTTTGAACAGCATCGAGGGTTTCTGCATTGAGTATTGCAGCCCGGAGTACTCATGGCTCCAGGCCTCTAACCTCAGGTAATATGTATATGAAAAGCTTGCAGATGTGCCTTGCCAGGGAGAAAATCTCTTCATTGATAAGTGCAAAACTTTGAACTTCCTCTCCTGGCCCCCTATCAACCAGAACCCCTTTACATTGTTTTGGTACCCTGGTTTACCATTTTCTATTTTCTCCCTAATTAAAGTACCAGTTAATCCCATATCTTCACTTTCAGCCAGTAATGTGGTATCATCAGCATAGCGAACGTTGTTGATGAGTCTTCCACCAATCTTCACACCTCTGTTGTCTTCATACAATCCTGCTTCTCTGATGATTTGTTCTGCATATAAATTAAACAGGTAGGGGGAAAGTATGCAGCCTTGTCTTACACCTTTGCTTTTTTTAAACCATTCTGTTTCTCCTTGTTCCGTTCGAACTTTTGCTTCTTGATCAATGTACAGATTGTGCACAAGAATGATCAGGTGTTCTGGTATACCTATGTTTCTTAATGTGGCCCAGAGTTTCTCATGGTTTACACAGTCAAAAGCCTTGCTATAGTTGATAAAGCACAAATAGATATCCTTTTGGTATTCTTTAGTTTTTTCAAGGATCCATCTCACATCCGCGATGATGTCTCTCGTTCCTCGCCCTTTCCTGAACCCTGCTTGCACTTCAGGTAGTTCTTGTTCCAGGTATGGTTGTAGTCTCTGTTGACTAATCTTCAGTAGAATCTTGCTATCAATAAAGAAGCAACAAGCAGTCAAGAAATCTGACGACGCATTGCTCTTGGCAGAATGACTAGGAAAGACCTAGACAAGATTCTCAAGAGCAGAGATGTCTCTCTACATACAAAGATTTGACTTGTTCAAGCCATGGTATTTTCAATAACATCATATGGATGTGAAAGCTGGACAGTGAAAAAGATATGACAGGAAGAAAATTGATACCTGTGAATTATGGTGCTGGTGGCGAATACTGCGTATACCATGAATTGCCCGAAGAACAAACCAGTCAGTACTAGAGGAGATCAAACCTAAGCTTTCTTTAGAAGCTCAGGACAAGACTTCGACTTTCACACTTTGGACACATCATGCGAAGAGAGAGATCATTAGAGAAAGACATCATGCTTGGCAAGATAGGTCAACGCAAAAGAGGAAGGCCAGCAATGAGATGGATCGATACAATAACAGCAGCTACGGGTACCAGTCTGTCAACAATGAGCTGCCTAACTAAAGACCGAACACAATTTAGGACAACTATCCAGAGGGTTGCCATGAGTCGACACAGACTCGACAGCACTTAACAACAACAGTAGCTCCATATCTTCTTTTTCATTGGACTTATGAGATCACCCTCACCCCTTTGTGAGAGGCCAGTTAGAAATGCATTACAATGAATATGCATGCAAAACAACTCATTAATATGGAAATGTAATAATGTGGCTTATGCTGATATTGATAACTTTCTGGCAGTAATGTAACTTAACTGTATGTCCAAACATCCGATTAACTTTCATCTGGGTGCATTGGCTTACTAATGTGTGAGCCAGTGCCCCTGGGGGCAAAAGTAAAGGGGATAGTTTTCTGTTAGAAAGAGGAACATCCATACATAGGGAGGAGTAGCCTAGTGGTTGGGGCAAGGTACTTCAGGCCGGAAGGTCAGGGGTTCAAATCCCACTAGAGGACAGCAACCTTGGGCTGGAAGGACTGGGGTTTCTAGTCCCACAGATGCTCCTTGTGGTCTTGGGCAAGCCACTTAACCCTCCATTGCCCATGTTCCGTGTAAGTATTAGTGTATGTGTCTCATATCCCTGCGTGTTACATGTATCCCCCAATTGTGTTGTGACCGCTTTGATTGAAGGATAAGGCGGTATACAAAAACTGTCTAAATAAAAAATAAAATACTCATGTGTACGGCCAAATCCCTGATGACTTAGGGGTATGTTTACTAATCGGCAGTAGCAGCTTCCATGCAATATTGGAGCCGCGCCCCATTGAAGTCTTCCGTGCGATATCGGAGCCACAGCCCCATTGAAGTCAATGGGGCCACAGCTCCGATATCGCACGGAAGCCGCTACCACTGATTAGTAAACATACCTCCTAGTGTCACACAAAATCATGCCCTTGCAGCTCTCCCCCCCCAAGCAAACATTTCTTTTTTTAAAAAGTATGTTTTGTCTCCTCTTCTCCCTTTCCCCAAAGCACCCTAGAGTGTGGTCTGCCCACACTCCATTCATTCCCATTTCATAAGAGCTTAAAATAAGTACCTTAAGGCCCACCCACATGCCAGTGGCCTTGTCCCCAATGCAAAATGTGAAATAAAGTCATTATTAGGTACTTATGGAATCAGGGCCTATGCCCATAGAGCCCACACCCAAGATTTTGATTACCCCCCACCTCCACCAAGAATGATTGTATAAAATGCATAACTGGACATCATACTCTTTAGTATTAAACTTTACATGGATTTTAATGTTGGTGTCACCTCGATAACAGCAATAGAATGTCCCTTTAATGCCAACTGCTAAGTATATTATGAAGTAATACAAAACACTTCAAAAAGCACATTGAGAACCTATAGTAAACTTGCCATACCATAACAGCACTGCCAGGACTTAAACAGCACCAACCCTACCTATGGGAAAGACAGCATTACAAATATTACATTGTGCTCTAGAACACCAGTACACCTCCTACTGAGAAAATAGACAAGCAGAACTGCTACAGATCTCTGCACAGAAAGTACATACAAATAGAATCCCGAATCTCAGTCACACATGCAAAATATAGACAGACTCGCACCAAATACAGAACAAGTGAAAGTATGTTATGTTAATATAGGACCTGAAGGTCTCTCAATATGTAATTATCATCCACTGAGTGAAATCATTGCTTAAAATAAAGAAACATCAGAAAAGTTTATCAACTTGTGGTTAACTTGAAAGTATATAGCTGATAGACTCCTTTGATGAAAAAACATATCTTAGTGTCTCACATATGTAGTTCTGAAAAAAATACTGGCCTTCTCCTTTCTTTCTTTTCTTTTCTTTTCTTTCTCTCTTGCACACAGTCCACATTGGTCACTCAGGAAAAATAGCAGGTCTTCTATTACATCCTTTCATCGCCTCCCTACCTTTCAATTTCTACCCATCCTTGTCTCACTAATCTCCTTGCTAACCCTTTTCTCCTCTCAGTGGCCTTTCCCACATAATTCCAGCATGCCAAGCATCTTCCCTCCCTTTTCCCCTTTCCCTCATCCAACATCACCTGTTTGTCTCTCCCTGACCCTCTATCCAGTATCAACTCTCCTCCCTCCCCATGTCCAGCATTCTCCCATTTTCCCCCTCCCATGTCTAGCATCTCCCTTATTTCCCTCTTGCCGCTCCCCTGTGACCAGCATCTCTCCTCTCTCTATGGTCATTACTGCTGCTACATCTCCCAGTCTCAGACCTGTAGACTTCCCTGAAAGCCTACATAAGCATGGGGCCTTTGAGCCCATGTGTGCAGTTCAGGCCCTGCCACTTTCCACCCCCCTCTAACACAGGCTTCCAATTTCTGAGGGGTGGCATATAGCACAGACTTGCACATGTGCATGCACTCACAGGCCCCCATGCTTATTTTTGCATTCTAAAGTTCCAGCTGCTCCTCCAGCACCACCATCCTAGGCCTTTGCCTAGGGGCCATGCCCCTGCCATCCTCCCCTTCAGTATGCGACTTGGCCAGAGTAATCTTTAAGATCATTGATAGATTATACGTCAACTGCCTAGGTGGTTTTTACCATGTTGCCAAGCATTGACATTAGGCTCATTGGTCTATAGATTCCCAGATCTCCCCTCAAATCCTTTTTAAAAATTGTTATTGCATTGGTCACCCTCCAATCTTCAGGTGACATAGATGATTTTATAATAGGATGCAAATTACTAATAGTAGCTCTACAATTTCATCTTTTGAGTTTTTTCAGCACTCTTGGGTATATAACATCCAGTCCAGGTGCTACTCTTTAATTTGTCAATTTCTTTTACTACTTCTTTAAGGTTCACTGAAATTTGTTTCATCTCTTCTGACTTGTCACCATTTAATACCTTTTCTGGCATAGGTAGATCCCTTATGTCTTCCTCATTAAAGGCTAAAGCAAACAATTCATTTAGAGGCCGTCCGGACCTGAATCTCATTCTGCACCCATGGGAGCTAGACATTCCCAAGGGTGCAGAAGCAGCGTATTTGGACAGGCTGGATGGGCCCCGATTATGAGGCCAGATATGTCCAGCAACCGCCCCGTCTAGCACTCCCTATGCTCCTGCTAGAGCCCTGGTGATGTGGCATCCCATCACCATTGCAACGAGATGTCAAGCAAGAGCAATACAATCCCCGACAGCAAATACAATCGCTTTCCCCACTACCTGACCCATGGCAAGGATTCCTTGCTGTGGCACACCTCTTCAGGGAGTGAGGGGGGGATCTTCCGTCGCTATCAGCCATCATCAGGGGGACTTATTCCTCCTCCAAGGTGGAATAAGTTCCCCGTCCAGCTTGCCTTCGCCAGACGTACAGGGCCATGACCTGTATTGGCCCTGCACACCCAGGTTGTGCGGCCTGCCCCTGTTCCGCCCTGACTCCTCCTCCAGCCCCCCCCCCTCCTATCCCTGTCCAGAACTCCCTGCACAAAGCCACTGTATGTGTGGTGAGTTCTGTCTTCAGAATATGCCCCCAGTGAATAGCGAGGGTTGTATGTCCAAACCCAACATACATCCCCGCTATTTGCAGTTTGGAATGATCCCCATAGTTATTTTGCTATAGCTTTGTCCTGCCTGTCTGCACCTCTTACCCCTCAATCATCTGTTATTCAACTGACCCTGTCTCAGGTTTCTTGCTTTGAATATACTTGACAAGTATTTATTAGGAGCTTTTGTCTCTATGGGAAGCTTCTTTTCAAATTTTCTTTTTGCCTTCCTAATCACTGCTTTGCATCTAACTGCTAGTGTTTCTGCTGTTTCCTATTTTCTTCATTTGATTAATTTTACTTGTTTTGAAAGATGTTCTTTTGGCTCTAATAGCTTATTTTAACTGTGCCAGCTGTCATTTGGCCTTTCTTCTGCCTTTTTAATATGTGGAATACATCTGGGCTGGGCTTCTAAGATAATATTTTTAAACAAAGTCCATGCCTTATATAAACTGTTAACCTTTACAGCTGCTCCTTTTAGTTTTTTTCCTAACCATTTTATCATGGAGGCATATTCCAATTAGTACGTCCAGGGCCACTGTGCATCCGGTCGGAACCGGACGCGCAATGGTAGACATGATTCTGATCACGCGGGGCACGTTTAGCCCCTGTGGGATCAGAATTGCATCTTAGACTGTACGTGCAGGCCCAGACCCGATTCCAGTCGGCCTGCATGTACAGGCTCCTGCCCGGCTAACTCAGTCTGGCTCCTGAATGGAGCCGCGGTGCCATGACATCCGGTTGACATGGCACTGTGACTCCATTCAGGAGCCATGATCCCTGGCTGCCACCAACTATTTTCATTCCCTGCAGCCTGAGCCCTGATCTGGCCTCCCAAGGCCAGGGTCAGGCTACGAGGAATCTCCTGCACCTCCTCCTACCTTCGCCACTGCCCGATCCTGCCATCCCCTTCTGTCTAAGGCAACGTATTCCACTTCAGAGGTGGAATAAGTTCCTCGTTCAGTTTTCCAGCCCCGGACATACAGGGCCGACATCAGAATCAGCCCTTATGTCCAGGGCCATGGACCGCCCACCGTCTGCCCTAACTCTGCCTCCGCACTGCCCCTTTCCTGCTCCTCATCTTGCCTCCCCATACGAACTCCTTGTTCATATGGGGAGGCTTGGTGGGGATGGGAAAAGTGGATGAATAGCGGGGATTGCCCTCCCAACTGGACATCCATCCCCGCTATTCGTATTATAGAATAGACCCCATAGTCTCCTTTTCGAAACCTAGAGGATAAGACAGTAGATTGCTTTTGTATCCTCATTTCAGCTATTGACAGATTTGATCATGTTATGCTTATTATTGCCCTGTCCCAGCACATCTGTCACATGGAATCCTATGTTCAATTAAGAACTAGGTCTAAAACGTCTCCTCTGGTTCGTTCTTGAACCAGATGCTCAATGATTTATTTAATCTGGAAACTTTACCTCCATAGCATACCTTATATGACGTTTATCCACTTAGTATTGGGGTAATTGAAATCACCTATTATTAGTGTGTTGCCAAATTTGTTGGCTTCCCTTATTTCTTGTAATCATTTCATCATCTGCCTGCTCATTCTGATATACTACAACTAATTTGTTTCCCTTCACACATGGAATTTCCATAAAGATTCAATGGGCCTCAATAGTTGGAAAAACTTAGAGAAGCTAGGAAAGTAGTCAGGAAAGCAAAGATACAAAAAGAAGAAGAAATAGTTAATGCAATAAAATGGGGAGACAGGACATTTTTCAGATATGTTAGCGTGAGGAGGAAGTACAAAAGTGGTATTGTCAGACTCAAGGGGGAAGGGGAGGAATATGTAGAAGTTGATGAGGATAAAGTGGAATTGCTTAACAAATATTTTTGTTCTGTGTTCACAGATGAAGGGCCAGGAACAAGACCTCAGAAAGCACCCACAAATAGGAACAAAAGTGATGGGGATCTTGAACAATTTTCAGAAGATTGTGTTTGTGAGGAACTATCTAAACTAAAAGCAGACAAAGCGATAGGGCCAGATGGGATACATCTGAGAATGCTAAAGGAACTTGGGGACGATCTATCAGCTCCACTGACTGACCTTTTCAATGCTTCCTTAGAGGAAGTAAGGATGAGGTTGAGAACTACAGACCGGTTAATGTGACCTCTGGGGTGAGTAAATTAATGGAAACACTACTAAAACAGAGGATAGTGAGGTTTCTGGAGTCCAATGGATTGCAGGATCTGAGGCAGCATGGGTGTACCTGAGGCAGGTCTTCTCAGACAAATCTGATTGATTTCTTTGAGTGAGTGAACAAAGAATTAGGACCAAGGCAGAGCCCTAGATGTGGTGTACTTAGATTTCAGTAAAGCCTTTGACACCATTCCACATAGGCGACATAAATAAACTGAGCACCCTAGGGATGGACCCTAAAGTGACTGACTGGGTAAGAAATTGGTGGAGTCAGAGGCGACAAAGGGTACAGGTAAATGGAGCTCACTCTGAGGAGAAGGATGTTACCAGTGGTGTGCTGCAGTGATCTGTCATTGGTCCAATTCTTTTTAACATCTTTGTTAGTGATATTGTGGAAGGGCTGTCGGGTAAAGTTTGCCTCTTTGTAGATGATACCAAAATCAGCAATAGAGTAGACACCCAGGAAAGAGTAGATAACATGAGGAGGGATCTAGCTAAGCTTGAAGAATGGTCAAGAATTTGACAGCTGAGATTTAATGCTAAAAAATGAAGGGTCATGCATTAGGCTGCAGAAATCCAAGGGAGCAGTACAGTGTAGGGGGGGGGGGGGAGTACTTCTGTCCATAAAAGAAAAGCAGGACCTGGGCATGATTTGTTTCTGATGATCTTAAAGTGACTAAACAGGTAGAAAAGGCAACTGCGAAAGCCAGAAGGATGCTTGGGTGCACAGGGAGAGGAATGGCCAGCAGGAAGAAAGAGGTGATAGTGCCTCTGTATAAGCACCTGGTGCGACCTCATTTGGAGTATTGTATGCAATTCTGGAGACCGCACCTTCAAAAGGATATAAACAGGATGGATTCAGTGCAGAGGGTGGCTATTAAAATGGTCATTGGTATTCGTTATAAACCAGAGGGGAACTGACTTAAAGATCTTAATATGTATACATTAGAGGAAAGACGAGATAGAGGAGATATGATAGAGACATTTAAATACCTCCATGTCATACGTACATAGGCGGCTCTATAATGAGGCCAAGTGAAGCGGTGGCCTCAGGCGGCAGCTTTTTGGGCTTGGCAAACTTGCCCCCAAAAAGACTGCCTCACTCGGCCTTCAAAATAAAAAAAAGAAACAAAACTCCAGCGTAAGGAGCAGCTGCCGCTGCTGCTCCAGCGGCGGCAGCGGCAGAATGAGGAGCCCCGCAGCCACCCACCCGCCCCCCTGGAGAGCCTGCTGGTTTCGCCCGCTCCCTTTTGCAGAGCCGCGGCAAAGGGACAGTGTTTCCCTTTCATGCGGCTCTATTAAAGCTGAGCCCACGGCACTGATGGGAAACAGGAAATCCTGATAGGGGGGGTTAGGACTGGTAATAGGCTATGGGGGGGCTAGGACTGGTAATGGCCTATGAGGGGGGTAAGATTGAAAATGGGGTGATGGGGGTAACACTGAAAATGGGTTGATTGGGGGGTTAGGACTGGTAATGGACTATGAGGGGTAAGACTGAAAATGGGGTGATGGGGGGGTAAGACTGCAAGTGGGCTGATATGGGGTTAGGACTGGTAATAGGCTATGGGGGGAGCTAGGACTGGTAGTGGCCGATGAGGGAGTAAGACTGAAAATGGGGTGATGGGGGTAACACTGAAAATGGGGTGATGGGGGGGTTAGGACTGGTAATGGACTATGAGGGGTAAGACTGAAAATGGAGTGATGGGTAATACTGGAAGTGGGCTATGGGGGGTTAGGACTGGTAATGGGCTATGGGGGGCTAGGACTGGTAATGGGCTGGGGGGGTTGCTAGGACTGGAAATGGGCTGAGTGGAAGGGGGGGCTTGAACTGCAAATGGCTGATGGGGAGGGGGGCTTGGAATGGTAATGGGCTGTGAGGGGAGGGAGCTAGCACTGGAAATGGGCTGATGGGGGGGAGCTAGGATTGGAAATGGGCTGATGGGGGGCTAGGACTGAAAATGGGCTGATGCAGGGAGTAGAAGGGAGCAGGTACTGTGTGGGGCTGGAACTAGAAGGGAGCTGATGTTGGGGGAGGATTAGAATGGGATGGAGCTGGGAGAGTGAAATGGAGAGGGGAAAAATATTTTGTGTGGGAAGGAAGACAAATCTACAATTGGCCAGGTATTGGGAGAGTAAGTGGGGATTGAGGATGGAGGGGTAAAATTTGAGTGGATGAAATAGGAATGAGGAAAGAGCAAAAGGAGAAAGATTAGTATGTTAAAGCAGATGTAGAGGGAGAATGGAAAAAAACTAGAAGAGAGAAGAAAGGACAAATGGACAGCAGACGATGGAGAGTTAGCAGAAGGCACGAAGAAACCAGAAGAAAGTGGCTGGAACAATTGCAACTAAAAAAAAAATGCACAAAAGGTAGAAAAATATCTCTTTATTTTGAATTTATTAACTGGAATATGTCAGCTCTGGGAAATGTGCAACAATAACGTCTGTACTTTGTTTAGTACAAGAGGAAATTAATTTATAGCTTTATTTCTACAGTGTTGTTGTACATTCCAAGTTTGGCTTTTGGGGTTCCCAGTTTAATTATTGTCTTCTTGTTTCTAAATTTTGATTCCTTGTTTGGTGATGGTGTATGTTCTGCATGTGTAACTGAGCTGAGGTATTCTGTTTATGTAATTCCTATTTGACATTGCTACTTGTTCTCTTTCCCCAGTAGGTCATGTATTGATCTCCAGGAACAAGCGGAATGAGTCTTCACATATGGGTATCGTCGGTACCGACGGAGCCTGCGCGGGAACGCTCCCCAGTGTCCAAAAGGAAAGCTTTTGGGAGCATCCCACAGCGCCTGCGCGCTGCCTTCCCGCCTTTCCTAACCGCCTCTCTCCGGTTCTTCTTTTCCGCGGAGCCAGCAGGTCGTGTTCCTGTCACCACTGAAGAATTTCTTTATTTTATTTTATTTCTTTGGTCGCGCGTCTGCCTTCTCGACGCTGGACCGGTACCGCCGGTTTTTTCTTTCTTTATTCTAAAAAAAAACAAAACAAAAAAAAACTACTGTTTTTCTCACTTCGGTGCATTTTTTTTTTGGCCTTAGGCCTAGGAAATTTTTCCTCATGGAAAAGCCCGCCTTTGGGTTTAAAAAAGGCACGAAGTGCAGCGGCACTATTTCTGTCACTGACACCCATGAATGGTGTCTAAAATGTTTAGGTCCTGACCACTCCATTGCGGATTGTGAGTCCTGCTCCATGATGGCTAAAAGAGGCCTACAGAATTGAGCAGCTAAGCTCAGTACCCTGTTTCCCTCGGATGCAGCTTCGGTTGCATCGACGTCTTCCAGGGCTTCTTCTTCCTCACATGGATCTCAGGTAACCAAACTTAAATCCAGCCGGTCCTCGAAGGGTAGATCTCCCTCTAAGTATCGAGATGCCTCCGGGCTTGCCCTCAAGGAATCCGCACCGGCAAAATTACCCCGGCGGGAGGCTCCGGCTTCCAAAGCTTTATTCATGGGGTCACAGGTTGACATCGATGGCTCGGCCTCGACCGATCACCTGTTACCATGTTCTGGGGTACCGGTGGTTCCCACTGGTACCGACATCCAGACATTGGTTGCGTCAATGGATCAGAATATCCTGACCATGCAGCGTGCCATCACGGCATTCATACAAGCTGCGACGCCTTCGGTACCGCAACAAACTCCGTTGCAGGTACCGACATCGGTTCCGGTGCCAGTACCGATTGCATCGACATCCGCTTCGGGGTCGGACACTGTTCTGTGATGCCAATCGGTACCGATCACTCCCGATGTCGATACCACCCGGTACGCGTATCGGGCTCTGCAGGAGCATCCAGACAGACGATACTTCAATTCCTCTGAAGACTCTGATGAATCAGAGGTCTCTGTCGAAGCATCTGTGATTCATCCTCAGGAGCCCTCTTCTCCAAAAAGGAGAATGTCTCCTCCAGAAGACTTGTCTTTTCAAGACTTCATTAGGGAAGTGGCCAGGGGCCTCTCCATCTCAGTGGCCCCTGAGACAGAGCCTAGAGCCAAAAAATTAGATATTTTACAATATCCTAAGGCTCCTAAAGAGGCAGCCATTTTACCAATACATGAGATTCTTTATGATCACATGTTGGGCATATGGGAGACTCCTCTCACCACTTCCCCTCATTCTCGCAGGTTGGACACCATGTATCGTGTTCCTCCTTGACCTGGCTTCCATAAGACTCAGCTTCCTCACCACTCCATTGTGGTGGAGTCTGCTATGAAGAAGATAAAGAGTAAAAAGAGGCACTCTTCTGCTCCTCCAGGATGCCTTTGGCAGGAGAATTTTCCAGGCTAGTATGCTTGTTGCCAGAATCAACTCCTATAGTCTCTATATGGGGATGTTTCTAAAAGAAGTTACAGATCACCTGCAAACTTTATCTCCTTTTATTCAAGAAGATAAAAGGGAAGAATTCCTCACCTGGCTCAAACATGCCCAGGATATTTCCAAGTTCTCCAACCATGCAGACTTTGACTCTTTTGAAGGTGCCAGCAGAGCCTCGGCCATTGCCATAGGTGCACGCAGAGTTGCTTGGTTACAAGCTTCTGATTTGGAACCTTGGGTTCAAGATGGACTAGGAAATCTTCCTTGTACAGGTGAAAATCTTTTTGGCAAGGATTGGCAAGCAAAAGCCACCCAAATGGATGCTGAAAATTCCGCTTTAGATAGACTTTCAAAGTCTACTTCTGCTCCTTTTAAGAAAAGGTTGTTCAAAAAGGGCTTTTTTCCCAAAAAAGGGAAATATTATTCTGCTTATGGTCAGCAGTCCTCTTCTGCAGGTCGTTTTGCTACAAAGAGACAGCAACAACCGAAACAGGCCAAGCCTAAGGCTGCTAGGACTGCTACGGCCCAACAGCCTCAGCCTCCTCAGGGCCTTTGACTTACAACTAGAGAGCTTAGCCTTTCTGGCTCTAAAACAGCCAGAACCTCTCACCATTCCAGGAAGGTTGGCTTACTTTGCTCCCAGATGGGAACAAATCACAGCAGAGCAATGGACCCTCTCCATCATAAGGGAGGGGTACAAGCTTCATTTCTTAAACCTTCCTCCTCACACCATGGTGAGACAGTTCAATTCCCAGACATCTCTCCTCGACCTTCTGGGTCAGGAGATCACTACCCTTCTTGCCCAAGGGGCAATAGAAGAAGTACCCCTTCTTCAACAGGGCTCAGGGTTCTACTCCCCTTACTTTCTTATCCCAAAGAAAACAGGGGGCTACAGACCCATATTAGATCTCAGAGAATTGAGCAAGTTTCTATGCAAGGAGAAATTCAAGATGATTTCTCTCGGTACTCTCCTTCCATACCTTCAGAGTCAGGATTGGCTTTGCTCTCTAGACCTCAAGGATGCGTACACCCATGTTCTCATCCATCCAACACACAGAAGGTTCCTTCGGTTCCTTTATCAAGAGAAGCACTACCAATACAGAGTGCTTCCTTTCGGTCTGGCCTCTGCTCCAAGGGTGTTCACGAAATGCATGGCAGTAGTAGCTGCATTTCTACGCACTCTAGGGATATTTGTATTCCCATATCTGGACGACTGACTCATCCGAGCTCCATCCCAGTCAGAGGCCCAGATTTCTCTAACCTGCACAAGCCATATCCTTCAGTATCTGGGGCTTGTAATAAACTTTCCAAAATCCCATCTCACCCCTACTCAGTCTCTAGAGTTCATAGGGGCCTTGCTGGATACCACAACTGCAAGGGCCTATCTTCCCCAGGCCCGTTGCCTACGCTTGGTGCAGTTAGCCTCACAAATTCAGTTAAAATCCCATTTAACTGCTTGAGAGATGTTACAACTGTTAGGCCACATGGCCTCCACTGTGCATGTGGTTCCTTACGCTCGCCTTCACATGAGGGCAGCTCAGTGGACTCTATCCACCCAATGGACCCCGGCATGAGGTTGCCTGTCAGACAAAATAGCAACCTCCAGTCGCCTCTTTTGGTCCCTCCACTGGTGGAAGTCCACTCAAAATCTGTTGTTGGGGTCCCCCTTTCAACAGGTGTTACCCCAAGTAACCCTTACAACAGATGCCTCTCCAAGAGGTTGGGGAGCTCATCTTCAAGATCTCTCCACTCAAGGCATCTGGTCTCTAGAAGAGACATCTCTACATATCAACCTCTTAGAGCTCAGAGCAATTTTTCTAGCTCTCAGAGTCTTCCACACCCTGCTCAGCTACAAGACAGTCCTCATCCACACGGACAACCAAGTAGCCATGTTCTACGTGAACAAGCAGGGCGGGACTGGCTCTCTGTCGCTTTGCAACGAAGCTCTGAGATTGTGGGCCTTCGCCAGAGAGCATCAAATTCATCTCATGGCAGTGTATCTTCCAGGGGTTCAAAACTCTTGGGCAGACAGACTCAGTCGAGTTCTGCTCCCACACGAATGGTCCCTCCATGGGGACCAGATAGCCAGGATCTTCCGAATTTGGGGAACCCCGGACATAGACCTCTTTGCAAGTCCGTGGAATGCCAGACTTCCCCGGTTCTGTTCCAGAATTCCGTGTCAGGGAGTTCAGGCCAGGGATGCCTTCCTCCTTCATTGGGGGCAGGACTTCCTCTATGCCTTTCCACCCATTCCCCTAATTCCCAAGACACTCTTCAAACTTCATAGAGACAAGGGGTCTATGATCCTCATAGCACCACATTGGCCACGCCAAGTCTGGTACCCTCTACTTCTGCATCTCTCCCAAGCTCCCTCCCTGGACTTGGGATCTGCTCCAGACCTTCTGTCCCAGGAGGGGGGAACGTTGTGTCACCCAAATCCCCAGTCTCTTCACCTCAGAGCCTGGTTGCTGAAGGCCTAGACCTTCAAGATTTGCATCTTTCTCAGCAAGTGAAGGATATCCTTCATGCTTCCAGAAAGCCTTCCACTAGACGTTCCTATGCTTTTAAATGGAAAAGGTTTACCATTTGGTGTGCAGAGAAGTTTCTTAACCCTCTTGCAATACCTCTGAATTCTTTACTAGAGTATTTGCTGCATTTATCCTATGCAGGCCTTAAAACGAATTCAGTGAGAGTCCATTTGAGTGCTATTGCAGCATCCCTTAAACCTCTCAATGGACAACCTATTTCCTCTCATCCTCTTATAGCAAGATTCATGAGAGGACTTCTTTTGACTAAACCTCCCATCAGACCACCTCCAGTGGCATGGGACTTGAATCTGGTTCTTGGCCAGCTTAAGCAGCCACCTTTTGAACCCTTAGCCACTACCTCCTTGAAATTTCTTTCCTGGAAGGTTATTTTTCTCATTGCAGTCACCTCAGCTCACCGCATAAGTGAGCTGCAAGCCTTGGTGGCTAATCCTCATTATACAAGGTTCCATCATGACAAGGTAGTCCTTAGGACTAATCCACACTTTATGCCTAAAGTGGTCTCACCTTTTCATCTGAACCAGGAGGTTTATTTACCTGTCTTTTTTCCAGGACCTCATGCTTCTAGTGCAGAGAGGAATCTTCATACCCTGGATTACAAAAGAGCTCTTGCTTTTTACTTACAAAGGACACAGCAACATAGAAAGTCTTCTCAACTCTTTGTTGCTTTTGATCCCTCTCATTTAGGACTTCCAGTCTCTAAGAGAACTCTGTCCAATTGGATTGCTCAGTGTATTTCTTTCGCCTACCAGAGTAAGAACCTTTCTCTGGAGGGCCATGTCACAGCTCACAATGTGAGAGCCATGGCAGCCTCTATGGCTCATCTAAGTTCTGTGTCCATCGACCAGATCTGTCGAGCGGCCACATGGGCCTCGGTTCATACCTTTACAGCCCATTACTGCTTGGACAAGGACTCCCGCCGGGATGCCTTGTTTGGTCAGGCTGTTCTCAAACACCTGTTCCATACCTAACCAACTCCTACCCTCCATCCCTGGCTGGATGCCTGAGATTCATGGGTGGAGGTAGAGCCCTTCCCAGGGACTCACAACCTGGGTGATCTCCCAGGCATCTCTAGCTGGGGAGTCCCCATATGTGAAGACTCATTCCTGCTTGTTCCTGGAGATAGCACAGTTACTTACCTGTAACAGGTGATCTCTGGGAACAGCAGGAATAAGTCTTCACAACCCACCCACCTCCCCTAGGAGTTGTATCTCTCTATCTTTCTTTCCTTTCCTCACTCTCTCTTTGTCTCAGCTTTAAAACTCGAACTGGAGAGAGGCGGTTAGGAAAGGCGGGAAGGCAGCGCGCAGGCGCTGTGGGATGCTCCCCAAAGCTTTCCTTTTGGACGCTGGGGAGCGTTCCCGCGCAGGCTCCGTCGGTACCGACGATACCCATATGTGAAGACTTATTCCTGCTGTTCCCAGAGATCACCTGTTACAGGTAAGTAACTGTGCTTTATTCTCTGAAATGTATTGATTTAATATTTTCAGTATTGCCTTTTGATAGGTAGGGTATTGTGCTTTGTGAGTCCTGATAGTGCTGTTAGGATATGGCGGGTTTGCTATGGGTTATAAATGAATACTAAAAACTTGAAAAACACTCAACTATAACAAAAATCATCAAAATATGGTCATGGTCTTCAATACTATTTGGTTTATACCAGTTTATTTCAAAAGCACAATGGGGTCTCAGTCAATGTTCCGTCTAATTTTCTGTAGGCTGTGTGCGCATAAAATATCAGCTGTGCAGCTTTTGAAGGAAGGTTAAATTTTTGTGCGCCACATAACGACACTCGGAATTATATACTTTAAAATTTGACTACACGTCAGAATACAGTATGTACACCACATTGATTGCACTAGAAAATATTGTAGAACTTGTGAAACCCGTAAATACACAACAACTTTCAAATTGTAAGACGTCTGTGTTGTTTTCTATCAGAATCAGAAACGTAACTTTTGTGCGTTCTGTTGTAAAGTATGTGCGCTCGCTTGGCAAGGCGTGTGTGCGCGCACACGCGCACAGCTTAGAGGGAACAGTGGTCTCAGTACTCATGGGCAGGTGTATTCTGTTCTAATTGGGCAGTGTTTGTTTGTAGTAGTTCCTAATGTGCCTGGCAGTTGGCACTGGATTATAGTAATGTAGAAATCTTTTAGTCTTTCTTTATCCATATACTCATTAAGAGGCATGTTTACTAAAAGTTAGCGTATGGTAACATTATGCAAATATTTATGCAAATGAGGCCCCTTATGCAAATGAGGCCCCGCATCTTATGCGGCCCCCGGGTTATTTTACAAGTCCTCATTTGGCCCTCAAAACAATTTGAGTTTGAGACCCCTGGGCTAGGGCTACAAATGGGCTGATGCGGGAGGATAGTAGAATGGGACTGGAAGGGAGCGGATACCGAGAGGGTCTGACAGGGGAAGGATGGGGCAGGAAGGGAAGGAGGGGGCTGGAAAGGAGCTGACACCTGGAATGTACTGAAGGGGGACTGGAAGGGAGTTGACACTTGGGGATGGGAGTGGTAGGTAGTTGGGTAATAGGGAGGAGGCTGGAAGGGAGCTGACATGTGAATGGCACTGGAATGGAGATGGACAGAGGGTAGGGCGGCTGGAAGGGAGATGGACAGAGGGTAGGGCAGCTGGAAGGGAGCTGACTGGGGGTTGGCACTGAGAGTGAACCTGAGCTGATGCCTGGGATGGTATTTGGACTAGAAGGGGCTGGACAGTGGGAAAGGAGGGGGACTTGAAGGGAATGGACACAAATGGCAGTCATGGGAATGCAAGGTGATTGACATTGGAAGGTACTGGGAGGGCAGGACTGGAAAGGGGACTGATACTGGGGAGGGTTACTGGAACTGGAAATGGGCGGATGGAAGGAAATGAAGAAAACAAAAGAAGAGATAAGAAATGGCAGATGGACCATGGACCATAGACCACAGAAAGAGAGCTAAGAGACGACAGGAAAGCAGAAGCCTCAGATCGGGACCAGCATGATCAGAGAATAAAATGGTCAGACAAAAAAGGTAGAAAAAATAATTTTATTTAATTTTGGTGATTGGACTTTGTGCTATTTTCATATTTTACACAGTATTGGGGAACTGCATCTCTTATTTATCTCATGTTGCACTGCATGTGGACTCTGGCTTCTTGGGGTTTCAGTTTAAATTTTGTCTACATATTTTTATTTTTACTTTAGATTGTGGTTACTTATTCTGTACTTGGTGAGGGTCGATGTGCATGTGTGACTGAGGTCAGGTGTTCTGTTAACATGCAGTTTGTATATAAAGATCTATACTATACTGTAGTAATTTGACTTGTTCAGCTTTTCAAATAGGTGTATGGATGTTCCAGGGCCCACTGTAGTATTTACAGTGACGCTTTTTTTGGATGGGCTCCTTATGTGACTTTTGGAAGTTTGTGCTGATTTGGTATGGTATGGTAGGTTTGCTTTTTGTTGTAGGGTTTTTTATTAGTTCACAATATGCCTGGTACTGGAGAATAGTGGTTGTTGTTGTTAGTGAGATGATCAGAATCAGATTTTTTTTTTAAATATTGAGTTCTGTGGGTGAATGTCCTGGTTCTGCTCTGCACCTACTGTGGATGCAAAATATATGTTGAAAAAGAAAAAGGGAGAACCATAATGCAGTTTATAACAAAATAAAAATGGGTTATAATTTAGTTTTATAAACTGTGCTATTGATTCTTGCTGTCTTTTAATTCCTTGGTGTGCAAACAGGACCGTACCGAGCCCTGTGAAAGCGGTGCAGTCACACAGGGCGCAAAGGCTTGGGGGTGCATTTCGGCTCTCTGCTGTTGCCCTGCTGCCGCTGGCAGCACAATAGCAAGCAGTTAAAATGTGCCCCAAAGCCTTTTCACAGCAATTTAAGCAGGTCTGGTCCCTCCCTCCTCCGACACGATGTCAGAGCAGGGAGGGACAGATCTATTTAGAGTGCCGGCGCCTTTCAGATTGGGTGCATGGCCCCCCTCCTCCTCCCCATACCTCCGACCAGCGCTGCCTGCTCTTTCCCTGCTGCCGGCACCGCCGTGAAGAAAACAGAGGGCGGCAGCAGCAGGGAAAGAGCAGGCAGCGCTGGATGGAGATATGGGGGGAGAAGGGAGGCGTGCATCCAAATTGCAAGTCGCACAAGGCGCGATTGCAGTTCGATACGGCCCTGTGTGCAAACATCTTGCATTTCCTCCATATAATCTAATCGGCTTTTTGATTTGGTTCAGTCTCTGATTGGATTTCTGAAAAAGCCCTGCCCCCCTGTAAGGTGGTAGGGGGGGCAGGCGCCATCTCATTCTTCGCCTCAGGCAACAGACTGCCTTGAGCAGCCCCTGCATACATACGTGCACAAGAGCCCCTTTCGATTGAAAGTAAGCTCTGCAACAAGGGAACATAGGATGAGGGTGAAAGGGGATAGATTCAGGAGTGATATGTGGAAATATTCTTTAGGGAAAGAGAGGCAGATGCGTGGAATAGTCCCCCAGTGGAGGTAGTAGAAATGAGGACAGTTTCTGAATTCAAGAAAGCATGGAACAAATACAGACGATCTCTAAAGGAAAAAAGGGGCTATAGTAGTTAATATGGAAGAGCAAACTAGATAGACCATATAGTCTCTTTCTGCTGTCATGTTTCAATGTTTGTTTCCTGCAGAACCTTTATTCTATTTGACTCAATGACCTTCTTTAATATATATAACGCCATCCCTCCACCAATTTGATCTACCCTATCATTACAGTAGAATTTGAACTCTGATAGCACAGTGTCTCATCGTTATCCTCCTTTCACCAAGGCACTGAGATGCCTATTACATATATCTCTTCATTCAGTGCCGTAGATTCTAACTCTCCCATTTTCTTTTTTAGACTTCCAGCATGCGTACAGAGACATTTCAATGCACTATTTTTTTGTTTGAATCTACGACCTTCTTAGCAGTATACAGGGATAATCTGCAGTCTTTCAGCTCTTTCGGCTCCTTAATTAAAGTCAGCTGGGCTATTTTAGTCATTGCCAACTCTCTTTTGGGATGCCCTAACTTCCCAGTTTTGATAGTATCTATAGATGCTATTCTTTGAACCACCCAGTGTTCAAAATGGGGGATATAAAAATATAAAGGACCAAGGTACGACATGTGTCATTTGTAAAAAAGACTAAAATGGATATTAAAAATATCCATCTTAAATAGCAACATGCACTAGCAGTTTAATATGTGTCTGTACACATTATTCTGCTCACAATGCATCTTCAGAACACGCACATTGTATTAATCACATAGCTACAACTTCTTTTAATTATCTATATGTCATAACAGTTGTCCATATTTATTATATTTGTTACTATTATATTCTTTATTTTTTTAATTTCAGTTCATGTTGTTATTTAAGACTTTTTAATATCTGTTTTAGTCTTTTTTACACATGACATATGTCATACCTTGGTCCTTTATATTTTTATACAGTGTATATGTTTTTAATTTTACATATGTTTTAAATTTGCATATGTCTTTATGTTTTGGAGGAGTAGCCTAGTGGTTAGAACACTGGCTTGGTAACCAAGCAACCAGGGTGCAATTCCCACTAGCACTCCTTGTGGCCTTGGGCAAGTCACTTAACCCTCCATTGCCTCGGAAGAAAGACCTGGCAATCTACTTCTGGTGACACTGCCAAGAAAACCCAGGAGCTTCTGGGTCGCCAGGAGTCAGGACTGACTCGAAGGCACACATTGCATTTTTTTTTTAATGTTTTGTTAGAGGTCTGGATATGAACACCCCTTGATGAAGGCCCTTTGTGCCAAAACAGTGTAGGGGTTTTAATAAAGATTTATTCCACAGACATCAAGGGTTGGTCTTTAGTTTACCCTGCTCTTTAGTGTTTTTTGCAGATTTAACCTTAGACATGATGCCCTGGGGTCTGGGCAGTACTGAAGGACCTGGGGCAAACAGCATAGTGCTGCATTTGGAAGTTTAAAGGAATCTCTCGGGAGATTGAAAGGGGCCAGTGCCACCCTTTCAGCAGTCATACTGTTAGCATTAGGGATCTCAGGTTGGGGTGCAGGAGTGAGCCCCCCTCCTGAGACAGGAGGTCCGGGGCTCAGCCCAGCGGGACTGGGAGTGCCACCGATAGGGAGAGCAGCAGTGTAAACCAGGGCTGCCTTGGCCACCTGTGGGTAATTAGTGTGACTGATGCCCTCTCACTTTGAACCTTGAAGAGGGTCCTGGCGACTAGGGGCTTGGCAGGAATGCATAGAGTAGGCCCTTGGCAGGAATGCATAGAGTAGGCCCTCAGACCACAAGATCAGGAAAGCATCTGCCGCCATTCTCTCAGAGTCCGGTTGGCATGAGCAGAAGCGAGGCAGCTGTGTGTTGTCTGGATAGGCAAATAGATCCATCACAGGCCTACCCCAGAGGTGGAAGAGCATCCTGGCCACCCTGGGGTTCAAGCCCCACTTGTGTGCCGAAGGACTCTGCTCAGCCTGTCCGCTAGGCAGTTGTTCTGACCCGGAGATAGACTGCTCACAAGAGCATGTTGTTGCGAGCTGCAAAGGAGAGGAGGACCATTGCCTCCTGGCAGAGTGAGTACGAGCCCATGCCCCCTACTTGTTGATATAGAACAAAGCAACTTGATTGTCCATCTGGATCAGTATGGATCGATTCGCAGGTGGTGGCGGAACACTCATAGAGCTAGGACGATCACCATGAGCTCCAGGAGATTGATCTGTAGGAGTGACTCCTCCTGTGACCAGCTACCTTATGTGCGGTGGTCCCCACATTGCGCCCCCAACCTAGGAGGGAGGCATCCATGGTCAGGGTTCTCTGAGGTGCAGGTGCTTGGAGGGGCATTCCCACCCGGTGGTGGCAGACATTTTTCCACCAGTTGAGGGATTCCACCAGTTGGCGGGTAACCCTAACCCTAACCCTGTCCTGTAGCCTTCCTGTGGCTTGGTCCACTGGGCTGTCCGCATGTACAAGCGGGCTGAAGGTGTTATGTGGACTGTGGAGGCGATATGACCCAGTAGGCAGAGAAGGAGACAAGCTGGCAATGACCGGTGATGTTGTACCTCTCCTGCCAGTTGTCTGAGGCATTCTGCCCACTCTCTGGATAGGACCACCTTGACTTGCAGCATGTCGAGCTGAGCACCTATGGACTCCAGATTTTGGGCTGGAGAAAGATGAGATTTGGGGTAGTTGATGATGAACCTCAGGTGCTGCAGGAGGAGGGATGTACGTTCTGCTGCCTGACTGGCCTCTGCGGCTGTGCTGCCTATAATCAGCCAGCTGTCTAGGTAGGGGAAGACGAAGGCCCCTTGTAGGCACAGGTGGGCAGTCACCACCACCAGGCATTTGGTAAACACCCTTGGCGAGAAGGCCAGACCGAAGGATAGTACCCTGTACTAGTACTGCCCTCCTCCTACCACGAACCTTAGGTACTGTCTTTGAAAGGGGTGAATTAGGTTGTGTGCGTGGGCATCCTTTAGATCCGAGGAGCACAGACAGTCTCCCTGGCGGAAGTAAGGTAGCAGTATTCCAAGGGATAGCATCTTGAATTTCTCCTTCACCAGAAACTTGTTTAGGTTTCGCAGGTCTAGTATGGGCCTGAGGCCCCCAATTCTCTTTAAGACAAGGAAGTACCTGGAGTAGAAGCCCTTTCCCCACAGGTGTTTGGGTACAGGCTCTACTGCATTGTCTCTGATCAGGCCTGTGAGCTCTGTGAGCAGAAGAGTTTGGTGAAGGAGTGGTCATGCTGTCTCTCCTGGGAAGAACGTGGGTGCTATCTGCTATAAGCGGATGAGGTATCCTTCCCTTACCTCTTGCAGTACCCATTGGTCTGAGGTGATGTTGGCCCATCTGTGGGCAAAGAGCACCAGGCGCCCCCCTAAGGGCTGGTGAAGGTCTCCTGGGGGAGGGGAGGCCCTGCCCTGGGAGTCAAAAGCTCCCCCCAGTTTAGGTGGGAGCTGGGGCATGAGGTTTCAGAGTTTTCACCTTCGGAGCTCTGTGGCCTTTCCTCTTAGGGTAAGAGCCTTGTTGCTGGCCTGATAAGGGCTGGTAGTGGTGACTCTGTGGAAAAGGACCCTTTCCTTAGGAAAATGGGTCTTTTTCACTGCTGATTTCCTGCGGGGAAGGGATGAGGTCTTTTTAGAGAGCATCTGGCGTGTCACCGCATTGGCCTCAATCTTAGCCACCTTGTTGGCCATGGGTTTGCTGAATAAATTCTCCCCGGTGCAGGGGATGTCGAGCAGCTTGTCTTGGACCCATTGCTCGAGGTCGGAAGACTGTAGCCAGGCCTGGTTCCAGGTGCTGATGCCAGCTGCTGCGACCCAAGCCGCTGATTCGAACTGTCATAGGCTGCTTGGGAGAGTAACTTGGTTAGAGCCTTCAGGTACATGCCTGTGTATACTGCTGGATCTGGCACCCCAGCATCGAGCCCTGGTAACACTTGCACCTGAGGGCATCGAGGGCTCTGGCCTCCCTTCCAGAGGGAACAGATGGATCCGAGTTGCGGAAACTAGCCAAGGAGGACCGGATGCCCGAGGATTGGGACCGGGACCTCAACTGGCACAGGGGCTTACCCGAGGCCAGTGTTGCTTGGAGCTCGGTTTGATGACCGGGGACTCCCCCGCAGATAGGTGCCCAGTTGTCGGGGCAGATGATGCGAATGAACCAGCCATCATTGCCTGCTGCAGGGCGAGGACAGCAGTGATATTCTGCTCTAGGGCGGTCATTCTGGTTTCCAGGCTAGAAGGCTCTGCAGCTTTCGGCGTGGGCACCGAGAATCTTGGGCCTGGCATTGGCACTCCAGTGAGTGCATCCTCGACGAGGACTACAGCCTCGAGGAACCTCGCACATTCTCTGCCGGCCAAGGAATCTTTCTTGAGGACCTTTTAGGGCGCTTCTTGGAGCCGCCCAAGTCCCTCCTAGTGGTTTTACTGGGTTTCTCCGGTGCAACCTCGGTGGACTTCGAGGACCTTTTCTTCTTCTTCTCGGGGTCTGAGGTCTTCTTGAAGGAGCCGCTGCTGCGGGACTCTGAAGAACTTTGAGGACGCTCGAGCCTCACTGGAAGTGCTGGGCTTAGAGCTCGGCATTGGGGAGGCCGGGGCAAAGTCAGACCTGGGGAACAGTTTTTCCTGCAACTTGGACCTCTTCTTATTGGTCTTAGACATCATGGTCTGGCACAGGTAGCAGGAGGTGTTGACTGCAGCGGTCACATTTTTTGAACCCACCTGCGGACATGGTGGGAAGCACCCAGCCGGGGTCGACAACTTCCAGGTGAAAAAAGGCATGAACGCTGGTCGAGGCAAGCCTTGATCAAAAAAAAAAAGGGGGGGAAGAGCCGAGAACAGTGCTGGATTTGGCACCAGCTCGAGATGAGAAGAGGAACCAGTACGCAAACTGGGAACAGCTAACTTTAAGGATATTTAGCAAGGATTTTTTTCTGGGGAAACAGGACAGACATCCGTTGAGCTCCACAGAAAAAAGGAGACTGAGCAAGATAGCACCCTTGGGCGGGAAGGGGACCACGCATGCATGGTAGCATGTCCCAGAGACTTTCTTTGAAAGCTGAGGACCAACTTCCTGCTTGTTGCTGGAGAAGCTAAAGTATAAGACTGTATTGGTCAATCCATAGTAATGACACAGTAACACCCAAGAACTGATGCTATCTCTTTAGCAGCAGACTCGTTTATAGTGGGAAACCACCAGGAGACTTCAAAGACAGCAGATCTATGTTTGTGAGGCTGAGCTCTTGGGCCCAGAAAACTGAGTAAAATTTAATAAAGCTAATTTTCCCTGTTTTAAAGGGAGAGAATTTATGTAGTAAAGTTAATTTCAGCAGGCCACAATACATTTTTACTTTAAGTATGTTTGAGGTGATTGTTTCATGACAATGTAAAGGACTTCCTTGGTAATTAATAAATAAAGTAGCCTTTCCTTGTTGATAGCCAGTAACTGAAAGAAGACACAACTTGGTGCAGAAGCAGGCCTAAGCTCAGTTGAAGGCTAAGAGGCCATTACATACCTGCTGCTGACAGGGCCAGCCCTACGCATGTGCGAGCATGTAGTTGGCAGAGGGCTCTGCTCAACAGGAAGGCCCTGTGTCAACCTCATGCCGAAACTACATAGGGTCTGTGCCTCACTTTGCCCATGCTGCTGGTTTAAAAGGCAGCCAGTGAGAGACTGGCTAAGAGCCATACAAACTTTAAGGGTGCCTGAAGCCTTCTTCACTGACTCACCCTTTGCAGTCACTGCATACAACCACAGGAGCATTTTCCATTGCTCCTATGGGCTGTGCTGCCTTAAAAGCTTCTGGACTACAATGATTCTGAAGATAAGCACAAGAAAACAGTAAAAAATGCTACAGCATGCAATATCACTAGCTCCATAGACAAAAGATGAAAAGAGAAGTCAGTTTCCCAATCATAGGAAAAAGAATGGAAGCAACAAAACAAGCCAGGAAAAAGAAAACTCTCTTTCTTAAGTTTGAGATTCACAAGGTAGAAGTACAGAACGAGCCATAATTATACATTTTTATCTGAAAGAAAAGATAACAGAGGAATCAAAAAGACATAATCAACATTGTTGTACTTTACAAGAAATTTATAGGAGAATTGGAGGGAAAAAGCAGCACTGGTTTTTAAATCTTTCTTCCACATGGCCAGAAAAGCCCTCTTCTTTTTCTGAGACATCAGGAAACACCCAAATAGACAAATCGTGAATTTTAAGGGCCCTTTTTAGTAAGGCTTGCTATGCATTTCGTGCGGGTTTGGGAATGCTCTAACCGGGTGCTGTGGCTAACTGGAACTGTTAATGTGCAGCCATGACAGTGCATGCCGATTTCTCTGCTAACTGCGTTAGAATGTGAAATGAGAAGGTTAGGGGTGGAGAGTGTGCATGGCTAAACCCTGCGCGCTGACTGCAACTCTGGCCATTAGCGTGAGTGCAATTACCTCCACCTCATTAAGTGAAGTTAAGTGCATACGTGGTAATGATGCCTCGCGTTACCATACTGTGTGCACATCAACTGCAGGGAAAATGCTGTACACACTCTCGACAGTTAACATGGTGGCTATTGACCTGTTAGGTGCAAAACCACAGCACACTTTATGGCGACAAAAAAAGATGTAGGGCCCGATATTGATTTGGGCAGGCTATGCACCCCTGTGGCGCATAGCATATTCAATGCCAGGGTCATATGGGGCCCCATCATCGAATATCTGGGGATCTCTGCAAAGGCCGGAAGCTGCAGTAGCTAACTGAGCAGCAGCGATATTGCAACCTGCCCAGTTAGCTCCTGTGCTTTAAAGATAGGCAAGGGTTTTCCTTGCTTATCTTTAAGGCACAGATTGCTAACCAGGCAGCATACAATATCGCTGATGCCCGGTTATCACTAGTCGCAGCCTCTGCTCCACCCCAGAATGCTCCCGACACACCCCAATGCTAACCAGATAGCATTGGGGTGTGTAGGGGAGTATGTAAATGCCATTGAATATCCCCACCTAAGATATTTACACGGTTTATTGGCCTTTCGAATATCGGGTCCGCAATGTCCAATCTTGATCAGAGTCTAAGGCATAAACAACAATCAAAATTGCAGGTTTAAGAAATTCTTGAGAAGATTGTCACAGTTCCAGCAATTTCAAATTGTCTTGAGACACTTGTGATTGCTGTAACTGCTCTATATGACCACCCAGATCTTTCCTCTTATTCGGAGTAAGATAATATATTCTAGCCACCCAGTGGAAAAAATTGTTATGCAATTTTCAGTGTCTCAGCAAGGTACTTTCTAAAAATATCTAAAGGAGAGACTTAGGGCACTTGAGGAAAATTAATAAAATGTAAATTACTTCGGATTGGTCACGTGATGCGGCTAGAGTAGTGGTCGCATCTTGAGTGCGCTCCGACACCCCCAACCCGGACCGGCAAAATTGTACCGTGCAATACCGCAACATTTGAACGGGAGTGTGCCCGCTGGGTGCAGAATTGCGTGTAGTGTCCCGCAGCGTGGTTCTTTCAGCGACGGAGATGGCGGCAGCGGCTAAAACGCTGAGACGAGATCGGGAGCGGGTGGCCGGCACAAGTAAAATGGCGGAGTCGGCTCCATCGCCCAGCTCGCCTAGATCTACAACCTCTCTCGAGGAACTGTCGGCCGCAGTGGTAGCGGCTCTGTCCCCCCAATTTGAAGCCCTACAAGAAAAATGGATGGGCTGCGCTCATCGATGGACATCTTAGGGGGCCGGATGTGTGAGGCCGAAGAGCGCTTGGGACAGGCGGAGGACAAAGTTGAGGGGCTGGTCTCCGAGGTGGCAGGCCTAAAAACTTTACTGGGTCTGCAGGAGGCTAAGTTAGACGACCTGGAGAACAGGTCAAGACGCAACAACCTCCGCTTTATGGGAATCCCCGAAGCTGTTTCGGACAAAGAGCTGCGGAGCTATTTGGAAGAGCTCATCAAGTGCATGTTGGGGGATGCTGCGCTTGGAGACAAACTGCACATAGAAAGAGTGCACCGTGTCGGAGCCAGACAGACTCGAGATACCCGCCCCAGAATCGTGATCGCGAAGTTTTTGTCCTATCCGCAGAAAGACCTGATTGTAAGAACCGCTCGACAAAAGGGGGAAGTTGTGTATAATAACTGCAGAATCCGCGTGGCGCAGGACTATTCGATAGCGCTGAGTCGCAAGCGACGGGAGTATGCCCCCCTCTGTGAGAAGCTCATCGGTGCAGGAGTCCGCTTCTCCGTCCAGTACCCCTCTAAACTGCATGTGATGCATGAGGGGACCCATCGGGCCTTCACAACAGCTGCGGAGGCTGAAGGCTATGTCAATCAGCTCGTTGCCCGGGAGACGACGGCGGTAACTCCATAGCACTGCCATATAGAAGAATGGCCAGCGTGTGATCCTGTGGTCCCTTTTTGGAAGTGTGCACTGCTCTACTGGACTGCTGGGGACATTGTAGCCCAGCTACTTTGTGTCCCTGGTGCTGACTTGACTTGTTACATACTCTTTATGCTGGAACCGGTAACAGTGTTGCAAGTGAGATGCCCTGTTAATGTTATCTGTTACTGTTGCCACCCGCTGGCCGCTGGCCAGATGTTTCCCTTCTCCCCCCTTCCCTCCCATTCCCTTTGTTTTTTGATATAGGATTGCCTTCTTTATCATGTTGGTTAAGTCTGGGCGTGGGGAGATAGCGGCTGTACCGAGCCGGAGAGCTACGGCTTCCTCCTCATTCCTCCGTTCTACCATGTGGGCGTGGAGAGTGATGGCGGGAGTATTTACTAATTGCCTGGACTCTACAAGGGCGATCCCCCTTCGGGGTTTTTTGGTTGTTTTGTTGGGCTGTTTATGGCTGTTTATTGCTGTTTCTCTGCCACTTGAACGGTAACCGTACCCAAGATACTGGTCGGTATTTCCTTTCTCCCCCCTCTCCTTTTATTAGTGCTGCGTCTAGGAGAATGAGGGCAGAGACTGCAACTAGGGGGAGAACTGAGATAGAGCGACCGGTGGGGGGGGGGGATGGGGAGGGGGCCCTGACGAAGGGGGGACTTTACCGGCTGTCCCGGTGTGCGGAGGAGGGGGTTCATTCGGTGAGTGCATTGCTACAGTGTATGGCGTTGTCTTAGTGTGTATGGGTGTGGCGCTCCGGGGCTCTGGGAAATAGATGGCTCTGGGCTCCTCCCCTCCTTCCCCTCCGGCTAGGCTCTGGGGGATGGTGGGGTGGATGAGGGGGAGGTGTGGGGGGGGGATGGGAGCGGCACACATTAACCTCCGGGGCTGCGGCCCGCTCCCCTCTAGCTATATCCAGTGGTTGAGGTTAATTCGGGACTGACTGTGGAGGGGCGTGGCTGAGCCCACGTGACTGGGTCGTGGGTTTTACAATTTTAGACACTGCTTAGTAGCGTGCACATCCTGGTCGGGATGGGCTTGGTCATGGCCTCGCAACCGGGGACCCTGACTGCTAGGGTGCCTTACGAGGGGGGAGGGGGGGCTCGATCACCCGCAGTAACATGGCCTAACGTATTGGGCCTTAGCAAGACCCGGGGTTGTCTGGACTGGGGTTCGTTAGGTATTCTGGGTGCGACACGCTGTGCAGTGGGTGAGTGGGACTATCTGCGGGTTTGCCTTACTACAGATGGGGAAGGGGGGTCGGTCGCACTTGGAGTGGCCTTGAGGGGCTCTCTCAGCCGTGGGTGGGAGGAGAGGGCCATGAGGGTTCAAGGATGGGAGTGGGGAAGAGATAGGGGGGGATATACGGTAGGGGATGGGACAGGGTTAGGTTTGGGGGGGGAGGGGGTTTCAGGGGGGATTAGAGGGAGGGGACAGGTCTGGGTGGGGGGAGACTTTGGGGCCACTAGTATAGAGGGGCTCGAGACCCTTAAAACAAGTAGGGGTGGACCCCAGGCTGGGGGGGTTCACCTAAGCATTCTTAGGAATATCGGCTTAGTTGTAGTAATGCATTCTGATTTGAGCTGAAGCTTGTCTCTTGGAACGTGTGTGGGATGGGAAGCCCAATTAAACGTCATAAGGTGTTGCGGGCTTTGGCCCGCCTGCAGTGCGATATTGCCTTTTTACAGGAAACCCACCAGACTGCTGAGGAACATGCGAAGCTGCTGAGAGCTTGGGTGGGGCAGAGTTGGGGCGCCCCGGCAATCGGGAAAAAAGGCGGAGTGGTCCTACTGATTCATAAAAGGCTGCGTTTTGAACTCATACAACAATACGTGGATCCGACAGGCAGGTACCTCTTGGTTTACGGTAATTTGGAAGGGAGATCCGTGATACTAGGCAATGTATATGCCCCGAATATCCTGGACAAACTTTTATATGCCCGCCTAGCCTCTAAGATTGAACAGATGCCGGATGCCCCTTTGATACTGGCGGGGGACTACAATGGGGTGTTGGATATCGATTTGGACACTTCCGGGGGTGGGCGGGACGGCTGGCGGGTCCCGGCTACGAAGGCTCTCCAGGGGCTACGGAGCCGGCTGGGACTTGTAGACCCGTGGCGCCTGCTCCATCCTTTGGAGCGGGATTTCACTCACCAGTCACGCGCTCATGATTCCAGCGCACGAATAGATTATGTGTTACTCTCCGAGCGGTTGTTTGTACAAGTGGGGGAAGCGGAGATTGGCCCGGCGGCGATATCAGATCATGCCCCGGTTTGGGTGGACCTACAATGGGGGGATCTTTCTGCCTCGCAGAGAGTTTGGCGGTTTCCCCTGGGGCTGTACACGGACCCCGAATTTCATGCATATTTGTCACAGAGGTGGGGGGAGTTTATGGATATCCATGAACGGCATAGAGAGGAGCCTGAATTATTGTGGGAGACAGCGAAGGTGGTCCTTCGCGGTGACATTATTGCCTATGGAGCACGGAAACGCAAGTTAGTTGCGTCCCGCATAGTCCAACTAGAAAAACAGCTCGTAAAAGCCCGGCGCCGATGTGTGGGGGCTCCCACAATGGCTAACAAACGCTCATATTGGGAGTTGCAGGCGTCCCTTACTGAGCTACTCCACCAAAGAGCAAAGAAGTCCCTGTCTTATTATAAATACCAGCTTTATCGTTTCGGGAATAAGCCGGGCAAGCTTCTAGCGCGATGTCTTCGAGGCTGTAGAGGGTCTCGCTCCATTGTGGCTTTGCGTGACGAGCAGGGCCGTTTGCATAAACACAGCCCGGCTATAGCTCAAGTGTTTCGCTCCTTTTTTCAGCGGCTTTACAGGAGATCGGCTGCCTCCACAACGTTAATGGGAGACTATCTCCAGAGGCTGCGGCTGCCTAGGCTGACGCTGGAGCAGCGGGTAGCTCTGGATGCGCCGGTAACAGAAGAGGAGGTCCACAAAGTGATCTCGGGGGCTAGCTGTTATAAATCGCCGGGTCCGGATGGGTATGGGGCGGAGTTCTACAAGCTTCTAGTCGAACGAGTTACCCCTGTGTTGACTGCAGTATACCGCTGGCGGGTGGAGCAGGGGAGCTTTGGGTGGGGGGCTAATCACGCCCTTATAACCCTGATACCTAAAACCGGCAAAGACCCCACACAGGCGACCTCCTACCGACCTATTTCGCTGCTGAACTTCGACATGAAGGTACTGGCGAAGGTGCTGGCGGATCGCCTAGCCTCCGTGTTAGGGGACCTAATGCATGAGTCGCAGGTGGGTTTTATCCAGGGGCGCTATGCAGTGCGGAACCTGCGGAAGATTTTAGCTTCCACAGAATGGGTACGCGCGCGGGACGAACAATCTTTGCTGATCAGCTTTGACGCGGAGAAGGCATTCGACCAGGTCAATTGGGACTATATGAAATTTCTTTTGCCCCAGTATGGCCTGGGTGACTCCTTTATCCGAATGGTGGAGCTGTTGTATACCAACCCAACGGCTAGTATTTTCTGTAATGGGGTACTGTCGGATACTTTTGACCTTGAGAGGGGGACGCGTCAGGGCTGTCCGCTCTCTCTGCTGCTGTTTGTGTTAACGCTGGACCCGTTGTTGCGGAGCATAGTAGAGTCTGATGACATTCGTGGGGTTCGTATCGGGCCCTGTGGTTTCAAAGTTGCAGCCTTTGCGGATGACATCCTTGTCCATTTACGAGACCCTCAACAGTCGTTGCCGTGTCTGCTGGCTGAATTTTCCCGTTATGGGGAATTCGCGGGACTGCGAATCAACCGAGATAAATCAGAAGCCTTGGATATTGGGGCGGCCTCCAGGGGAATTGGGGAGGGCACTTCCCCCTGCGATGGGCTAGTGATTCTTTTGTTTACTTGGGGATCGAGTTAACCAGAGACATGTCAGTACTGTACAAGCGGAACTTCGAACGCATCCTGGTCGGGGTTCGCTCTCAGCTCCAGGCGTGGTCCCCCCTCCCGCTATCCTTGCCGGGCAGGGTGGCAGCCCTGGGGATGGTGATTCTGCCGAGGATCCTGTACTGGCTACAGACTTTGCCGGTCTGGTTGTTACGCCGTGACCTACGACGTATAGAGCGTGAGTTTCACAGATTTCTGTGGCGAGGGGCCAGAGCACGTATACCGATGCACCGCCTGAAAGGGGGATGGAGATGTGGAGGCATGGGTGTACCGGATCTCTGGACTTATGCCCTGGCTTGCCAGGCCCGGCACTTGGGGGACTGGCTGGGTAGTACCGAGGTATATACTCCAAGGGCATTGGAAGAGGCCCTGGTGGAGCCGCATTCTTTGCTGGCAGTATTACACCTACAGAGTGCGGTCCTGCCGACTCACGTAACGCATAGCGTGCTGATTAACGCCGCGTGGCGCACTTGGCAATGGTTGAATAAGGTGTGGGGCTGCTCATCAGAGGCCTCGAGCTGGCTGCCGCTGCAGGGTAATGCACAATTTCTCCCGGGATCCGATTCGGTTCCCTTCCGTCGGTGGGCGCAGGCGGGGATACGGTTGTTGGGCCACGTAATTGACTTGGAGGGGCGGTGTAAACCTTTAGATGTGTTGTGTCGGGAGTATGGCCTGTGCCCTGGAGCCTCTCTGTTCCCATACCTGCAGCTCTCCCATTATGTGGGTTCAGTAGCGGGGCGAGAATTGGGGGGCGACCACTCCGCGCGGATATTAGAATTTTTTGCCCTCGGGACGGAGGCCCCACCCACTATAGCCATATTTAAAAAAGCATTGGTACTCTTGGCGATGCCGCCGGATTACTCAGCAGAAGAGGCTTCTTGGGCGCGGGAGTTGGGGTGCGAAGTGGTTCCGGGCTCGGTCCGTGCCGCGCTGGGCCGCGTTGCCCGATTAGCAGAGGGTGCCTACTGGCGGGAAATCCAATTTAAATGCATCTTGAGAGCCCACTTCTCCCCGCAGCGTGCATTACGTAGTCGTCTCACCGAATACGGTGGCTGTCCGAAATGTCCTTGTTTGTTAGCAGATCTGGGCCATATGTGGTGGGGTTGTCCCCGTATACATCGCTATTGGACCCGGATTGCACACTATTTGGGGGTTGTCTTGCAGCAGCAGGTTTGCTGGACGGGGTCACTGGTGGCATTGGATCAGATGGGACCACTCTGTCCGAAGGGCCGATGGCAGCAACTATTGATACGGAAGGCATGTCTGGTGGGGAAGAATCCTGTACTGCGGCGATGGTTGGAACCGACGGCCCCCTCGTTCTGGGAGTGGCGCAACGGGTTCCATCAGTTTATGCTCTTAGAGCGGAGGAGTGCGCAGCGTCACCCCCGGAGCTGGGCTTCCTTTCTTTTGGTGTGGATGCCCTATATTCAGGCGCTGCGGCCTAAATCTCGTAGTGCTGTCTTGAGCTTGGACTAGGGTCTCTGCTATATAAGGAACTCTGTGGTCCCTGTGGTCCTGGGTGGGGGGGGGGTGAAGGGAGGGGTGTAACTAAGACGGGGGGGAAAAAATACTTTGTCTGTACCTTGTTAACCCCCGGGCAGTGGAGAAGACACAGCCCTGCCCGAGGTATGTCTGCTTGTTATGTTGGTTAATGAAAAACCGCGACTGTTTGCATTGTTTTGTATTTTGCCGTATGTTTTACTAAATAAATCTTTGAAAAAAAAAATGTAAATTACTTCTTCTTGGTGCATTCTCAACACTCTCCAATTTAGGATGAGTGAGCACAACTAGTGACCCTTTCCTGGTTCTTCCATAGTTCCCTTGCAAAAGGAGCTATTTGCTCATAAAGAGCCTTGCCCATGTCCATAATTGCAGCCCTATCAATTCAAGGGTAAATTCTTCTGGTTTAGGACATTGAAAAGAAACAGTACCTTCTGGCAAATCCACTGCTGCTGTGCCCTCCAATGGTTCCTGGGCCGTTGGCTCCAGTTGACATTGCATCTGCAACGAATCATTATCCCTGGTCTCCAAACTGTCAGCTTCTTGTAGTGCAGCCACTACCAGTCCACCCCCCACTGATACACAGGAGATGATGACCTCATTGCCCCATGCCAATTCAGGTGGAATGGAGGATTTGTGTCACTCTGCCAAGTCTGAGGATAGTCATCTCAACTCTGGCAAAAATGAAAGAACAAAGCTAGGAGAGTACTGTGACATAGCTTGTCTTGAGAGCTGCTCAGGCAGCTATTTGCTGGTACTGTCATTTCCATGCTGAACATGGGAGTCCATCGGACCAAGGGGACCTTCCATGGACTTGGTGGGGTAAGTCCATTATTTCGCCTTCCTTTTGCCCATCCAGACATTGATATCGATGGAAACAGAAACAAGAAAACCTTGGCTCGAGAAAGACTAGTGTAATAGGCAACCACCTTTGAAGGAGAACAAGAAGACCACTGCTTGTTACACAACCCAGGACTGTGCAAGCATCTGGAAGCAAGCTAAGTGTGCACTCAATTCTGCATTACATCCTGTCCAATTTTTTTTTTTTAAAGATACTACAACATTTTGCAATTGCAGAACTTGACACTTTAATGAAGGTGTGCACTTACTGCTTGGTTAGTAGTAAAACTAAAGTGCAGTAATTGCAACCACTGTGCATTGTAGAGACATGCCCAACAATTTCCCAACAGCACATGACTGTGTACCAGAATGTGCGACGCAATTTATGCGAGTGCACCTAACAACACTCATACAAGTATCATTAAGTGCACTTGTGCTATATGCCACATTGCCGTTGAGCATGTGACAGTTACCCTTGTGCTAGTGGCAATGTGCTCTCCATGCTCATACTCTGCCTGTAATGCACCCACTCTCTTCCCTGACATGCGATGGCCGCTTATTGTGAGTTTTAATGACCAGTAGCTGGTATGCGCACATAAGCCTTCTCAGCAGCCAGTTACTGCATGCTAAAACGCTCTTTAACTGGTCAACGACCTTTAATAAAAGGGCCCCTTAAATTCCTTTTAATGCTTCCCTCAGAAAAACAGTAGCTTAAGATACTTATCTGAAGTCCAGAAAACTAAAGAAACCTGAAAAAGGATCACAAATATTTTAGAGGGAAGAATCAGATCTAAGTTAATACATTCTAATAAAGATTGTTACAAAGTAATCTAAGAACTCTTTTATCTAATTCTGAAGCTTGTATACACACAGAAGCTAGGGTTAACTCGTTTAAGCTGGAAAAGAAGCGTACACATTGTTTATTATAACTGAAAGCAGCAAATTGTTGTAATTATTTGGTGCTATTATACAGTCTGAACCAAATTTCTGATTGAGGGGCTAACTGCGCTAACCTTTATGGTGAGGTTTAGCGCACAGTAAATGCAGGGCTCTGCGCCAAAAATCACATGCTAACTGGGAAGCATGCAATTGGGCTAGAGATGGAAAGTGGGCATCATGATTCGTGTGGGACTTTTGGGAAAACGCTACCTGCAAATGTTGCCATTAGTGCAGGTGCACAACACCACCTCTGTGGGTGGCATTAGGTGCTCCCACATGCCAGTTTTCATGGTGCCACATGTTAGCAATGCACCAACAGGGGGACGGATGCACATATTCCCTAAAGTTGGCGTGGACCTCTGCGCTAGTTTCGTGGCCCAGGTGCACTCTACTAGCATGTTTTTGTTTTTTTTTAGCAAACATGCCCCTAAGTGTTACCTAGTTAAAAAAAATATTGTGCTGATATTTAATTTGTGAACAATACATACATAATTAAGTGCACTATCTTTTCTTCATTTTCCTGATTCTGAAGTGACAGGTATAGTTTTGGAACAATCCCAACAAACTTTGCTTTAATGTGATTGCCCACTCGCCTAAGAAGTGCTCTGAGGATTTTTCTCCTGTTATGATTAAAGAGCATTTTTAGTAGCCTGAGGTAACAGTGGGGATTGGCGCCCACGAAGTGCCATGCCTTGTGCTAAAAATATCATGTTAACTGGTTAAGACGTGATTTGGTGGGAACTGGGTGGGTTAGGGACGTAATGTGGATGTTGACGGCGCATTGCGTTTAGCACGGGTGTTATGGGCACACACTAAGCGTGAGCATTGCTGTTAGCATGGGTACACTTAAAACAACCGCAAGGAGATGGCGATAAGTACACCTGCATGCCAGTTAGCATTTTCCCAATGCACTGAAGGCAAGGTAATAGGCACATATTCCCCCATAAAGTAAGCGCAGGCCTCCATGCTAGATTAGTAGCTCAAATGCATGCCAATGGCATGTCTTTTAGTAAGTATGCCCCTAAATCTTTCAGGGAAGCTTTTGTAAGTTTTAAATTGTTCATGGTTAGAGGAAGAGTGTCTTGTAAAAATACTGTTCAAAAGATGTCAAAATAGAGGTTTGTTTCACCAATCTGCTTAGCAGACTGCACACCTTCTTTAAAGGAGTAGTGTAAAGCTACACACCACTTACATGTATAAGTCACTATTTTCAAGGATTTATGCATGCCGATGGGCACTTCTTACCTGCGTACTCTAGTCTGTTGCTGTTCTTTAAGCACGTGCCTAAAATCAATTGCATGTATTTTCAGCATGCACATACACAGGGAGGGGGGAAGGGGGAAAGCATAAATTTACATTCATATGTTACAAAATACTATAACTCACATGTATTCTTGAAAAATCTAGGAAAAGGGATTTACTCCTGCCCTGTTGTTGTTGTTAAGTGCTGTCGAGTCGGAGTCGACTCATGGCGACCCTCTGGATAGCTATCCTAAATTGTGTTTGGTCTTGAGTCAGGCGGCTCATTGTTGACAGACTGGTACCCGTAGCTGCTGTTATTGTATCGATCCATCTCATTGCTGGCCTTCCTCTTTTGCGTTGACCTTCTATCTTGCCAAGCATGATGTCTTTCTCTAATGATCTCTCTCTTCGCATGATGTGTCCAAAGTATGAAAGTTGAAGTCTTGTCATCTGAGCTTCTAAAGAAAGCTTAGGTTTGATCTCCTCTAGTACTGACTGGTTTGTTCTTTGGGCAGTCCATGGTATACACAGTATTCGCCGCCAGCACCATAATTCAAAGGCATCAATTTTCTTCCTGTCTATCTTTTTCACTGTCCAGCTTTCACATCCATATGATGTTATTGAAAATACCATGGCTTGAACAAGTTGACTCTTTGTATGGAGAGAGACATCTCTGCTCTTGAGAATCTTATCTAGGTCTCTCATAGCCATTCTGCCAAGAGCAATGCGCCGTCTGATTTCTTGACTGCTTGTTGCTTCTTTATTGATAGTTGATCCAAGTATGTTAAAGTTGTTCACAATTTCAATTTCTTCTCCTTCAACGATGAACCTGTTGATTATGCCAGTTGTCATGATCTTTGTCTTCTTTACATTAAGGTGCAGGCACATTTTGATTCTATGTTCTTTGATTGTGAGAAGCAAATGTTTCAGATCATCTTCACTTTCAGCCAGTAATGTGGTATCATCAGCATAGCGAAGGTTGTTGATGAGTCTTCCACCTGTCTTCACACCTCTGTTGTCTTCATACAATCCTGCTTCTCTGATGATTTGTTCTGCATATAAATTAAACAGGTAGGGGGAAAGTATGCAGCCTTGTCTTACACCTTTGCTTATTTTAAACCATTCTGTTTCTCCTTGTTCCGTTCGAACTGTTGCTTCTTGATCAATGTACAGATTGTGCAAGAGTACAGGCTTAAGGGCAGGCTTAAGCACTTGCAACTACTATGATGTGTATTTACTTCCCTTATGCCCCTATGTTATAAAGTATACATCTGCTTCACTTTATAAAATAGGTCCCAGATATGTACGTACTGATGTGCATTAACTCCATGGGAGTTTACAAACTTACCCTCTCGGTGTAAAAGAACAATTTTAGAAGCATTCAAAAAATAATTAAGAATAAGAAATCAAACTATTGTAAGCTCTGCCCAGGGCAAGATAGCATAGGCTTTCCCCTGTATAGGAACTGCTCTCGGTAGTTGGGTAGCTGTTGTTACCATCCAACCCACTTTGGGTGAACTCGGGGTTACAATAACACTACGTCCTAACTGGAATACTCTCAAGGAGCACACAGTGAAGAATTCAAATAAAACTAAAGGATAAGAACTCATGGAAATTTCTGATGGTATAAGGGTATCTGGATTACAAGATAAGTATTGTTGGTAAGTTAATTGAAATAACACATAAATGCTTTCTGATACAATTTCTGTGTGGTCAAAAAGATTACAATGTTTAATGATTAGATAAAGTATGAACAAATAAACAATGTTTCTAAACAATTGTGTCAGTTTTCTGACTTTTTCTTCCAATTATGTTTTCTAGGTAAGTATTGTAAGTGGGTAACTCAGTCTTTCAGAATATTTGAGCTCAAATAAATAAATATATAGATATATATACATACATATATGAGTGCACCAAATTTTATAGTACTTAACTGTCTAGCCGGGGTATTGTCGGGCCCAATCCTGGGGTTGTCCTTCACAGTCTCCCACGAAGTACTCGCCGAAGTGCTGACTTGCAGCTCAATTTTCAGGAGTTCACTGTTCTTCAGAAAATCTTCGGCTCTTTGGACAAAGAAATATACTACAGCTCTCTCTCTATAGCTAACTTTAGTATACTTCCTGGTCCCTAAAAAAATACAACTAAAAAAACTGTACCAAGTGCACTACTTGATATTGCAGCAAGCTTGCTTTTTCTTCTGCACTTTCTTATCACATGCACACCCACTGTATTTCTCACATTTTAAATTTTTTTTATGCACTTCCTTCTCATATCACTAAGAAAGTCACTTGCTCTCTACTTTCACTTGGTTGCTCCACTTCTGTAAGGTGTCATACACTTACAATCCACTTACTCTTCCCTCCCTTTGCAGTTTATAAGATTCTACTACACCCACTTTTATTCACCTCTTGAAATGGGACTCTCACCTGGTTTCTCACCTTTGTAACTCTTGTTCCACCCTTCCTACTTTTACTCTACCCACCTCTAGGCTCCCTACACCTCTCTCGTAGTTCTCAACCCCCTTTCTTACCTAAACCCTCTAATCTGGACCCCCCCCCCAAAACCCCTTCCAAACCTTTCCTATTTCTTACACCACCTTCCTTTCTTCTCTTCCCTTTACCTATCCTTTCCTTCAGTCAAGCTTCACAAACACCCTTTCCCAACCTCACCAAATGCCTCACAAACAGCCTCTCTCATTTACACTCTCATTCTCTCTTACTCAGACACTCAAAACATTCAGATCCACATTCAATTTCAGGCAAACTCACTCAAAAACAGGGCCCTGTCACCAGCTACCTGTCACACATCCAACTCTCTTCAGCAATCATTCTCCGACTGCCAGTCTCAGCCCACCTCACCTCCATTCTAAATCACATTTCATAAGCATCTTCACCTGTCCTGATGGCATCAAATAATCCTAGAGGTACTCTCCTGAAACCCTAAAACGTTCCCTTTTTTCCAGAAATCCTGTCATATTCCATAGAAAAGCTATAATAGAAAATTCACAGCTATCCGTTTCCTCTTCTCAGGCACAGTAAGGATTATCTCCAGGAACAAGCAGGAATGAGTCTTCACATATGGGTATCGTCGGTACCGACGAAGCCTGCGCGGGAACGCTCCCCAGCGTCCAAAAAGAAAGTTTTTGGGAGCATCCCACAGCGCCTGCGTGCTGCCTTCCCGCCTTTCCCAACCACCTCTCTCGTTCTTCTTTTCCGCGGAGCCAGCAGGTCGTGTTCCTGTCACCGCAGAAGAAGTCCTTTATTTTTCCTTCTTCAACGTCGGACCGGTACCGCCTGTCTTTCTTTTCTTTCTTTCAAAAAAAACAAAAAAAACCCGCTTTATCTCTACTGTGCATTTTCAGTTTTTGGGCCCTAGGCCTAAAAAATTTTTCCTCATGGAGAAGCCCGCTTCTCGGTTTAAAAAATGCACAAAATGTGGCGGTACTATTTCTGTCACCGACACCCATGACTGGTGTCTAAAGTGTTTGGGACCTGACCATTCCATCATGGATTGTATGTCCTGTACCATGATGTCTAAGAGAGGTCGGCAGAACCGAGCAGCCAAGCTCAGTACCCTGTTTTCCTCTGATGCAGCTTCGGTAGCATCGACGTCTTCCAGGGCCTCCTCTTCCTCCCATGGATCTCAGGTAACCAAGCATAAATCTGGCCGGTCCTCGAAGGGCAGATCTCCCTCCAAGCATCGAGATGCCTCCGGGCTTGCCCTCGAGGATTCCGCACCGGCAAAATTACCCCAGCAGGAAGCTCCGGCTTCCAAAGCATTATCTATGGGGTCACAGGTTGACATCGATGGCTTGGCCTCGACAGATCACCTGTTGCCGTGTTCTGGGGTACCGGTGGCTCCCACTGGTACCGACATCCAGACTCTAGTGGCGTCGATGGATCAGAAGATTCTGACCATGCAGCGCACCTTAACGGCTTTCATACAGGCTGCAACGCCTCCGGTACCGCAACAATCCCCGTTGCTGATACCGGCTCCGGTACCGGCATCGCTCCCGGTACCGATTGCATCGACATCGGCTTCGGTGTCGACTGCAATGGTACCCTGTCCTATGATGCCCATCGGTACCGAACCGGTACCGATTACTCCCGATGTCGATCCCACTCGATACAGTTATCGGGCTTTACAGGAGCATCCAGACAGGCGATTCTTCGATTCCTCTGAGGACTCTGTTGAGTCTGAGGGTTCTGTAGAAGCATTGATACTTCTTCCTCAGGAGTCTTCTTCACCTAAACGAAGAATGTCTCCTCCAGAAGACTTGTCTTTTCAAGACTTTGTTAGGGAAGTGGCTAGGGGCCTCTCTATCACAGTGGCCCCTGAGTCAGAACCCAGAGCCAAGGAGTTGGATATTTTACAATATCCTAAAGCTCCTAAGGAGGCAGCTATTTTACCTGTTCATGAGATTCTGTATGATCTCATGTTGAGGATGTGGGAGACACCTCTCACCACCTCTCCTCATTCTCGCAGGTTAGACACCATGTATCGTGTCCCTCCTTGTCCTGGCTTCCACAAGACTCAGCTTCCTCACCACTCTATTGTGGTAGAGTCTGCCATGAAGAAGATAAAGAGTGCAAAAAGACACTCTTCTAATCCTCCAGGGTGTGAATGCAGGACCCTAGATGCTTTTGGCCGAAGGGTTTTCCAAGCTGCTATGCTAGCTGCTAGGATCAATTCCTATAGTCTCTATATAGGAATGTTTCTAAAAGAAGTCACAAATTATCTGCAGACTTTAACCCCTTTCATTTCAGAGGATAAAAGACTGGAGTTTCTCACTTGGCTCAAACATGCCCAAGACGTCTCCAAATTTTCCAACCGTGCAGCCTTTGACTCTTTTGAGTGTGTAAGCAGAGCTTCGGCTATTGCCATAGGGGCACGCAGAATTGCTTGGCTACAAGCTTCTGATTTGGAGCTCTGGGTCCAAGATCAATTGGGAAATCTCCCTTGTACAGGTGAAAACCTTTTTGGTAAGGATTGGCAAGCAAAGGCCACTCAGATGGATGCTGAAAACTCTGCTTTGGATCGACTTTCAAAGTCTACCTCTGCTCCTGTTAAGAAAAGATTGTTTAAAAAGACATCTTTTTCCAAAAAGGGAAGATACTATCCTGCTTATGGTCAGCAGGCATCTTCTGCAGGTCGTTTTGCTGCAAAGTGTCAGCAACCACCTAAACAGGCCAAGTCAAAGGCAGCTAGACCTTCCACGGCCCAGCAGCCTCAGCCTCCTCAGGGCCTTTGACTTGCAACTAGAGAACTTAGCTTTTCTAGCTCTGGAAGGACCAGAGCCCCTTACCATCCCAGGAAGGTTGACTTACTTTGCTCCCAGATGGGAGCAAATCACAGCAAAGCAATGGACACTCTCCATCATAAGGGAAGGGTACAAGCTTCATTTCTTAAGCCTTCCCCCTCAGACCATGGTGAAACAGTTCAATTCTCCAACATCTCTCCTCAACCTTCTAGGTCAGGAGATTGCCATCCTTCTTGCCCAAGGGGCAATAGAAGAAGTACTTCTTCTTCAACAAGGCACAGGGTTCTACTCCCCTTATTTTCTTATTCCCAAGAAAACAGGGGGCTACAGACCCATCTTAGATCTCAGAGAATTGAACAAATTTCTATTCAAGGAGAAATTCAAGATGATTTCTCTCGGTGCTCTGCTTCCATACCTTCAGAGTCAGGACTGGCTTTGTTCTCTAGATCTCAAGGATGCGTACACTCATGTCCTCATCCATCCAACTCACAGAAGGTTCCTTCGGTTCCTTTTTCAAGGAAAGCACTACCAGTACAGGGTGCTTCCTTTTGGTCTGGCCTCTGCACCAAGGGTGTTAACGAAATGCATGGCAGTAGTAGCTGCATTTCTACGCACTCTAGGAATATTCGTCTTCCCATATCTGGACGACTGGCTCAATCGAGCTCCATCTCAAGCAGAGGCCAAGACTTGTCTAACCTGCACAATGCGTGTCCTTCAGTATTTGGGACTAGTAATAAACATCCCAAAATCCAGTCTCACCCCTACTCAGTCCCTCGGGTTTATAGGGGCTTTGTTGGATACCACAACTGCAAGGGCCTATCTTCCTCAGGCCCGTTGCCTACGCTTGGTGCAGTTAGCCTCCCAAATACAGTTAAAGCCCCTTTTAACTGCTCGAGAAATGTTACAACTCTTAGGCCACATGGCATCCACTGTGCATGTGGTTCCATATGCTCGCCTTCACATGAGGGCAGCTCAATGGAATTTGTCCACCCAATGGACTCAGGCATCAGGTTGCCTGTCAGACAAAATAGCAAACTCCAGTTGCCTTTTTTGGTCTCTCCAGTGGTGGAAGTCCTCTCAAAACCTGTTGCTGGGGTCCCCTTTTCAACAGTCACTTCCCCAAGCAACCCTTACAACAGATGCCTCTCCAATGGGTTGGGGAGCTCATCTGAAAGATCTCTTCACCCAGGGCATCTGGTCTCCACAGGAGACTTCACTACACATAAATCTCTTGGAACTCAGAGCAATTTTCTTAGCTCTCAAAGTGTTCCACTCCCTGCTCAGTTACAGGACAGTCCTCATCCACACGGACAATCAAGTAGCCATGTTCTATGTAAACAAGCAGGGAGGGGACTGGCTCTCTGTCGCTTTGCAACAAAGCTTTGCGACTGTGGGCCTTCGCCAGAGAGCATCAGATTCATCTTATGGCAGTATATCTTCCAGGTGTTCAACTCTTGGGCAGACAGACTCAGTCGAGTTCTGCTTCCACACGAATGGTCCCTCCACAGGGACCAGGTAACCAGGATTTTTGAATTTGGGGAACCCCGGACATAGACCTATTTGCAAGTCTGTGGAGTGCCAAACTTCCCCGGTTCTGTTCCAGGATTCCGTGTCAGGGAGTTCAGGCCAAGGATGCCTTCCTCCTTCACTGGGGTCAAGACTTCCTTTATGCCTTTCCACCCATTCCCCTAATTCCCAAAACACTGCTCAAGCTTCAGAGAGACCGAGGTTCTATGATCCTCATAGCACCACATTGGCCACGCCAAGTGTGGTACCCTCTACTTCTGCATCTCTCTCAAGCTCCATCCCTGGAGTTGGGCTCTGCTCCAGATCTTCTCTCCCAGGAAGACAGAACATTGTGGCACCCAAACCCACAGTCTCTCCATCTCAGGGCCTGGTTGCTGAAGGCCTAGACCTTCAAGTTTTCCATCTCTCTCAGCAAGTCAGAGATATTATTCATGCTTCTAGAAAGCCTTCCACTAGACGTTCCTATGCTTTCAAATGGAAAAGATTTACCATTTGGTGTTCAGAGAAGGGTCTTAACCCTCTTGCAATACCTTTGAATTTTTTACTAGATTATCTTCTGCATCTTTCCCATGCAGGCCTCAAAACGAATTCGGTAAGAGTCCATTTGAGTGCTATTGCAGCATCCCTCAAGCCTTTCAATGGACAGCCTGTTTCCTCTCATCCTCTTATAGCAAGATTCATGAGAGGCCTTCTTTTAACTAAACCTCCCATTAGACCACCTCCAGTGGCATGGGACTTAAATCTGGTTCTTGGACAGCTTATGAAGCCACCCTTTGAACCTTTAGCCACCACCTCCTTGAAATTTCTTTCTTGGAAGGGTATCTTTCTCATTGCAGTCACCTCAGCACGTTGCATCAGTGAGTTGCAAGCCTTGGTGGCTAATCCTCCTTATACAAGGTTCCATCATGATAAGGTAGTCCTCAGGACCAATCCACACTTTATGCCCAAAGTGGTCTCGCCTTTTCATCTGAACCAGGAGGTATACTTACCTGTCTTTTTTCCAGGACCTCATGCATCAAGTGCAGAGAGGAATCTTCATACTTTGGATTGTAAAAGAGCTCTCGCCTTTTACTTACAAAGAACACAGCAACATAGAAAGTCTTCTCAACTCTTTGTTGCTTTTGATCCTTTCCATTTAGGACTTCCAGTTTCTAAGAGAACACTGTCCAACTGGATTGCTCAGTGTATTTCTTTCGCCTACCAGAGTAGGAACCTTTCTCTGGAAGGCCATGTCACAGCTCACAATGTGAGGGCCATGGCAGCCTCAATGGCTCACCTAAACTCTGTGCCCATCGACCAAATCTGTCTAGCGGCCACCTGGGCCACGGTTCATACCTTCACAGCCCATTACTGTTTGGACAAGGACTCCCGCCGGGATGCCTCGTTTGGTCAGGCTGTTCTCAAACACCTGTTCCATTCCTAATCAACTCCTACCCACCTACCCTGGTTGGATGCCAGAGATCCATGGGGGAAGGTGGAGCCCTTTTCAAGGACACACAACTCTGGGGTCTCTCCCTGGCATCTGCAGCTAGGGAGTCCCCATATGTGAAGACTCATTCCTGCTTGTTCCTGGAGATAGCACAGTTACTTACCTGTAACAGGTGATCTCTGGGAACAGCAGGAATAATTCTTCACAACCCACCCACCTCCCCTAGGAGTTGTATCTCTCTATCTATCTTTCCTTCCCTCTCTCTCTCTTTGTCTCAGCTTTAAAACTCGAACTGGAGAGAGGCGGTTGGGAAAGGCGGGAAGGCAGCATGCAGGCGCTGTGGGATGCTCCCAAAAGCTTTCTTATTGGACGCTGGGGAGCGTTCCCGCGCAGGCTCCGTCGGTACCGACGATACCCATATGTGAAGACTTATTCCTGCTGTTCCCAGAGATCACCTGTTACAGGTAAGTAACTGTGCTTTCACCAAACTGCATCAATGCTGGCTTTGAATCAGCTGAGGCAAATCGCAACAGTGTTACCATGAGAATTCCTGCTCCAACCCTCACCATCCGGGACTTTATTCAACTTTTAAAACTACCTTTTTAAGCTTATATAATAAATTTTTTTAATCAAAGTCTTTATATGAAAACAGATCACCAGAACCTTGCCATTCATTTGGCACCTTTTTAAGCTTTTACAGTGTTTATTTAGAGCACCAGGCTGATTTTGGCGATAGCCATGCCCCCTTTTACTATTTTGCTGTAAAACATAGCGATCTTACACATCAAAATTAAAATAATAGCTTTTCCAAACTCCCCAGACACTATGCCATATTTTAGAAATTTTAGTTTTAATTTTTAATTTTGGTTGTTTTATCAGCACAAGGCCACACCCTTCACATTACTTTCATTTCAAATGCTGCGATTTGCAGTGATTTCCACTTTAAACAACAAAATAAGTCTTTGGCAAAACTTCTCCCATCTTTATCTAACTTTTAATTTTGTACTTTTTAATTGTTCTTTCTCTCGGGCCGGTTTTAAGGGGTTCTGTCCCCTTTAAGGCTGGGTCCACTCCCTGTGACATCACATGGTGGCCATCTTAGCTCCTTTCAGCCCTCCATGCAGCATTACCTAGGGCGCCTCACCTTGCCCGTTTACTTTACTTTTTTTCTTTTAATATTTATTTATTTATGTATGTGGCCACTTCTCTGGGCCAGCCCCACCGATCTATCCCCATGCTCTGCAGTACCCCTCTTCCTGCAACAATGAGGCTGGGTACACTTTAATTTTGCTTTAAAAAAGAAACTCCCTCTGTTGCTGACTGCCCCCCGACATCTAAAATTTTTCCTTTACAAAAAAAAACAAAAAAAACAGCACTTCTTTTTATCCTTCCCTGCTGCCACAGGGAAGAGAGAAAACAAACTGACCGCACCGCTATCTGCAGCCTCAGGATTATTTACATTTTTAAAAAAACATATTGGCCCGATGCCTCTCATCTCACTATTATGGCCGCCTGCTCTTCAGTGCCGCAAGCAGCCCGAAGCCCATCTCTTTTTTTTTTCTTCCTTTTTAAAAAAAAATAACACACATGACTGCTCTCTGCTCCTCCCGCAGCCACGGGAAACAAAAAAAAATATCACTTGGCTGCTGATCGCAGCCCTCAGGACACCCGCAGAATCTACCCACCCTCCTGGGATGCCAAAAAGTTCCTTAAAACTATTAATTTATTTAAAATAACACTCTGGTACACCATCTTGATGTTTTGTAAAGAGGAGCAAAGCATCAAATGCTTTAAATTAAAAAATGTCTTGGTTGCATAAGTCTTTACACCCCTTGACTCAGTTGTGATTGGAAGCACCTTTGCAGCAATCATAGACATGAGTCCTTTACGATAAGTGCCTACCAACTCTGCACAGTGGGATAGTGGAGATTTTGTCCGTTCTTGGGCATCCTCAAGCTTATTTTGGATCATCTGCAGACTGCAGTCTTCAAGTCTTGCCACACATTGTGTATGTAATTCAGGTCTGGACCACTCCAGGGCATTCACTTTCTGTACTGAGCTGTTGCGTTGCACTTAGGATCATTGTCCTGCTGAAAGGTGAATCTTGTCTCCAGTCACAGATCTATGGCAGACTGCAATATGTTTTCCTCCATCTGCCTGTACTAAGCACTATCAGTTTTTACCACAATGTTCACAAGCCTCCCTATCCCCACTGCTCAAAACTATACTACTGTTTACTGGTGGCTTGTAGACATTCACTGTTTGGAGTTGGTGGTCATTCACATACTGAAGAAGAACTCTGTGTCCTGGGTTCACATAGTAGCTTGAAAGATCCTGATTTAAAGCAGCACTGAAAAGAGTGGGTGAATCCTTGAGTTCTTGGGGTAATCAAGTCCAGGTGCGTTGACCCCGCCTTCCTGTTGTGGGGTCTTGCCATTCAAAAGCAAACACAAGTTGACTGGTAGGGGCTAGGTGTATACAGAAGAAGGCCTTTTTCAGGTTCAGGACAGTGAAATGAGTAACTTCTGGTACTGGGCGGTAATCCCCTGTCCCAGGTTTCTTGACTGGGAGAAGGGGGGTGTTCCAAGGTGACTGGCACTCCTTGAGAAGTCCATACTTCAGCAGTTTCATTAAATGGCAGTGGATACCCTCAATGGCTGGTCGGGGAAGAGGATACTGCTTCACATGCACTGGTTCCGCTCCTGGCTTGAGGGTGATGATAACAGGGGCTATGTTCTTCGCTAGGCCAGGTGGATATCTTCTGCCCATACTGCAGGTGGAGCTGAGAGGTTGGTGGGTATTCAGGAGCTAATTGTCTTGGCTGGAGACGTACTATAGAACCGCTACTCTTCTTCTCGGGGAACAGTCAACACCATCAATCCATTTCTCCCCCTTCAGCAAAGGGTATCTGTGCCTGGAGCTTAGCAAGCATATCTCGGCCCAAAAGTGGAATAGGGCATTCAGGCATATACAGGAACTGGTGCGCTATTTTCTGTCTTCCTAGTTCACACATGCGGTTCTGCGGGAAAGGTTTAGTGGCCCAGTAGCTCTGACAATGGTGATGCATTGAGAAAACAAAGGGGCTACTGTCTTTAGTATTTTGCTCCTGTATCCCCCATAAAGTCCATATATTGGTCCCCTATTTTCAGACTGACCATAGGCTCCTGGGGTGAACTTGGAGTCCGGTCTGGCCTAGTCTTCATCCATGTCAGAGCCTGTTGCAACTGCCACTCCCTCAATAGCTTCTTCCCTCTCTTGCTGGAACACTGTGCTCGGTTTATTCTTCCATGACTCTGAAATCAAGTACTCCCTCCTCCCCTCCTGGGGGTGGAGTCAAGATACGGGCATGCACTTCTCCAGTGTCCTCCTTCTCTGCACTGATTTGCACCCAGAGGGGACTAATCATTTTCATGACCCCTTCCACTTTCCTCTACTCTTTCAATTAGGAAAACCTCCTCCACATCGTTCAACCAAAGCGGCTGCAAGAAGAACTGCTTTCATTGCTATTTTGCATTCACTTTCTCTGTCACATCCATTTTCGCAATTCACATACTTCCTGAGCAACTTCCATTAACTGTCATGCCTGCAAATCCATCCAATTTCTGCAATGTCCGGTTTATAGCTCTCTGGGACTGACTGACAAAAACTGCATTTACCATAAGCAAATTCTCCTGGGCTGCTGGATCACATGGGGTATATAGTGAGGGCTGCCTGCAATATTTGGATTCCACCTGGGGCCATCAAGGCTGATGGGTCTGCATAATACTGTTCATTAGGTCCATCAAATCCTAAGGTTTCTCAGTGTAGGAGGCATAATGCAGTTTTCAGTTCAGTAAATCAGTGGTGGAAAAAGACACATAAACAAGGCTGGTCAGCTGGCTGGGTTCTCGGGCGCTGGCTGTGACCCTGAACTGGCAAATGAATGCCCGCTTGTAGTGTAAACGGACACTTTTTCTTTTTCCCTTCACAAACATTTAACATAGGGGAACTGATCAGGGAACGTTTTTGCACAATCTGATGAACACAGTAAAATTCCTAGTCATACACTTCAACAGAATCTGCCCCTTCCCCCACATGATGACGTACTTGTCTACAGACAGAGGGGGCGGGCTGCATTTCCCTGTGGACTGAGACTTTAAAAGACCCTTTCAAAACACAGTACACATCTTACAGTTCGGGAAAGACAGGCATTATCTTAACAAGATAAACAGTAGGTCTCTCTCCTGGCTCTCAAAGCAGCCGTAAATCACTAGACAAAGCGGCTGTAAACACTAAATAAATCATAGTCCTATCGGGGGTCTTAACCTCCACTTCGTAGGTCAAAGGGGAAACAAAAGCAGTCTCATTAAGTTCTCTATCATTTCTTTTTGACCAGTGTTTGCTAACAACTGGAACATAAAAAACACAAGACAATGCATTGAGGAACTCGAACGGGGTTAATAACATTCCTATCAAGTGATATATAATACATGACCATAGCAGAAGGAACATCACTATTAAAACATATTGAATAAAACAGGTACAATTTTCCTGAAATAAGCACAAATTAACCCAGCTGCAGAGCGTAGAATAATTGAAACCTTCAAAGCGTTAAGTAAAGGATACATTCCTGTCTTTGTCTCCGGGCTGTGTGAAAGACACGCCCCCTTTGCTCTCTACTTTCAAGAGAGAGACTCACGCTCAGTGAGACAGCTGCCTTTGTAAAAGACTCCTGAGTTGATTCTTTAATACTTTTCCTTAATCGGTAAAAACAACAGACACCAAACACTTTCTCCTTTCTCGTGACCTGCACTAGTCAGGAGGCAGCACCTCGCTTGGTCTGTATGCAAGGCCTCTCATGCACACACGCAGACATTCAAGACAGAATAAAATCCGGACGTTCCCAAAAAACCTGACTGACTAACTGACTGACTGACTGGGGGGTTGGGTGGGTTCAGTCTCTGCTTATACCTTTTAAGACTTTCTGAGACTTACTAGGACCGCCCCGAGAGAGGTGATCAGACTCTCAAGCGCTTATTCCAGACTGATTAGCAGAACAGTTCTACTCACCGGATCATGGGTTGAATCCTGGACTCCCCTCGAGGTTCGAGGTGTAGGCCGGCCGGAACAGGCAACCTGCGGAGGCAAGGAGGAGCCCTCCCCGATACAAGAGGATGGGTGGCGCCGAAGGCTCTCCTGCAATCAGCCAGGGGCGGCTCCAGGCCAGACAAAACCTTTTGAGGCGAGAAGTCATGGTATATTTACGTGAATACCATCACACTACTCACACTTCCCGGTCAGGGAACCAAGACATGTGGCAGCACTGATAGATGCAATAAATAATACCCGGAGTCAGTTCAAGGATCCAAGCCAAGTTTAATGTGCACATGGCCCAAGCATCAAAGGACTGAGCAATGGCGAACAGGAACAACTTCCTTATATACAAGCTTCACAGTTTGATACAGGCAGACTTTCTATTGGTCCCAACGCCCCCTGCACCTATCCAATTGGGGACCCTCACTGGGCTATTGCTCCCTGTTCACCCTTCTCAGACTAGTCTAACAAAGGCACAGTTCTATGTTATGACTACACTTCTACTGCAAGGTCATATCTAGCTCGAGGAATGCAACAGTATCCATTTAGTATGGAAGTATTGTGCAAGCTTTGTCATAAACTGATTTTTCTTACTTTTAATTCTTTACTCTAACAACTGGAAGGTGGGGGTTAGAATCCAGGCCTATCTTACAGGCCTTCCACATCTATATAGGCCATCGCCTACCACAGGATAGTGGAGATTTTGTCCGTTCTTGAGCATCCTCAAGCTTATTTTGGATCGTCTGCAGACTGCAGTCTTCAAGTCTTGCCACACATTTTGTATGTAATTCAGGTCTGGGCCACTCCAGGGCATTCGCTTTCTGTACTGAGCTGTTGCGTTGCACTTGGGATCATTGTCCTGCTGAAAGGTGAATCTTGTCTCCAGTCACAGATCTATGGCAGACTGCAATATGTTTTCCTCCATCTGCCTGTACTAAGCACTATCAGTTTTTACCACAATGTTCACAAACCTCCCTATCCCCACTGCTCAAAACTATACTACTGCCGCCACCACCACCACCAGACTTTACTGTAGGGATGGTGTTAGCAGAATGATGTGCTATGTTTGTTTTATGCTGCACATATTGCTTAACATTGAGATGAAAACTCGTCACTCTTAGCATCATCAGACCACAAACCATTTACCACGTGCATGTTCCTTATAAACACTATGCAGCACATATTATGGTTTCACAGTGGCGTCCTTTCTGCCACCTTCCCATGTTTGTGGAGTAATCTTGAAATTGTTGAACAGGTCAACCTTTTACCAGTTTCAATCAGAGGCCTCACGGTGACTTTTCTCAATAATTTCCTCAACTCAAAACTACTGACTTTGGAGGGAGAGTTTGACTCAGGCAGCGTCTTGGTACTGCCCAATTGTTTCCACTTTGCTGATGATGGTCTTGACAGGAGCCATGAGGGAAATTCAAACTCAGAAGTTTTCTTATAGCTTTTCACCACTCTGTATCTTTTGAATAACTTTATTCTGGTTTTTGTTTTTTTGACGGCTGTGTGTTTAGGATTGTGACCTTTACTACAAATTCACTTCATACCACAGAAGCAACTTATTATTTCATCCAGTTTAAGTACAGTGATTGAATGGGTCTATTTAACTTACCATATTAGAGCCCTTGTTAAAACAGTATTTGGAACCAGAGCTAATTTGGGTTTGCTATGAAAAAGGCCAAAGACTTATGCAATCAATACTTTTGGGCTACTTATTGTTAATTAATCGCTTTATGAATATTTCCGTATTTGTTCTTTCATGTTGTATAGATCAGTGAAATAAAACTCCTGCTTTAATGCATTTTGAATGATATTTTCTTAGACAGCAGAATATGCAGGCAAAAAAAGGACAAGGAAGGGTGTGAAGTCTTTTACAAGGTACTCCACATTGAACTTAGAACTTCCCTTTTTCAAAACCATTTCAGTTTATCTTCATGGAAATAAAACTAGCTGAAACGTGCCCTACACAAAGGCATGTTCCCCTGTCTAAATAGAAAAGTGGGTGGAATATGTGAGTGTGGCATTGTGTGGGCAATGGCTTTGGGTTTGAGGGGATTGTTGGGTTTGTGCCAGTGCAGGGCAGTAGTAGTTTTTGGAAATGTGTTTTGTATGTGAGTGAGGGGTGTCAGCCTGTAAAGGGAGCATTTCTGTAAGTGCACGGTGGTGTGAGGTATGAAAGATGACTGTGAGTGCAGGGAGGTGTAGAGATGTCCCTGTAAGTAGAGGGGGGAGGGTCATTTTTCTGTAGTTAGTAAAGTAAGGCAAAGATGGATGTGAGGGAGTCACCAGAAAATAGGCTGCTAGAGTGTCTGTGTTTTGGAGAGGGTTATGTTTAAAGAGTGGGAGAGTGTTTAGCGGGTGGTTTGAGCGTGTGAATGTTCTGTCCTCCCTCCCTCTTGCTAAGGCTGGATTTAAGATGTTGGTGTCCATTGGCAGCAGGGGGAACAGTGGGAAAAGAAGGTTTCCCCCCCCCCCAGAGATCATGAAGCACAATCCTAAAGCAAGTGGGATCAGCTTCCCATTTAGCCCAGATATTTGGTACCTTCAAAATTTAGCACCCTAAGTAGTTACCTACATTATGCTTCAATCCAGGCCTGCCCCTTACACTCACTTCCTTTCCCTCTCCTCTGCCCTCATCACCGCTGCCTCCTTCCCTCCCATCCCCTTTCCCCTGAGCTGTCTGTCACCTTCATCTGTTTGGTTCTTTTGCCGCAGCTGCTGGTGTCTTCTCTCGGTGGGGGCTGGTTCCCTGCTGGTGCACTGATTAGTATGTCACTTGCCCCTCTTTTGCCAGCAAGGGTTGGGTGCTTCCAACACATTGATTATTGTACATGTGCTGGAAGCCGCCCTCTCCAGCTGGCATGCTGAAACTGCACTGCCATTTGCTTTTGTTCTCATGCCATAAGGATTGGGATCCCCATGGCCCCATTTTCCTGCTGCTGACCTCCCTGCCACCTTGCTGTTTCCTGTTCCTCTCTTCCTTATCAGCTGGTTCGTCCATCCTCTAATAAACCTATAGATACGGATGGATGAATAAAACAGACTAACATCCTCCACAATAGGCACTATCACTCAAGTGAAACATGCATGAAAACAAAAAGATCTCAAGTAAAAGGCCTTTTCACTAATGCCGTGCAGATGTTCACTTCCGCAAAGACAACAAGGTAGAGGTTTGAGTGCAGTCATGATCCCTGCACTCCTTTACAGATATAACCTATAGGTGACCTATTGATGATGTATTAAGCGTGAGGAAAAAGACCATCAATGATGCATGTGAAAGACGTTCCACATTAAATGGGATGAGCGCCATACTAAGTGTGCTTCCTGAAGCTGATGCCACCTACAGTAGATTGAATTTTCCTCAAACATCAACTCCAATGGGTTGAACATTCGATGTGAATGCCTCTCACCCTCGTGCATCTTTGCTCTTCATCTTTCCCTGCTCTCAGTTTTCCACCTCTCTCCCTCCAATCCTCCATCTTGCATTCCATGTCTCGCCACCTGTCCTTACTCTATCTTTCCCCTCAGATCTCCTCTCCCCTTCTCTCTCATCTCCTTTCATGTTTCCTTCTTTCCTCCCTCCTCCTGAGCCAGAACAGAGGGTATGTTCATTTCCACAATGGCCTTTGCTGCTCTCTCATGCACTATGCACATTATTTTTGTAATCGAAAATGTTGGATAGAGAGTGAGGGAAGGAGTCCGCCATGTGCACTCTCTGCTCCTGCCCAAGGCTTGCACTGGTGCTACAGATATTTCACGGTTGTTAAGCGGCTGTTCTGCAGGTGATCTGGGGAATCCAGGAAGTAAAAAGAAGGACAGAGAACCCAAGAGTCTCCTGGAACATCCCAGAGAATTGACCTCTCTGTATTGATACTTTGGGCCATTTTTAAAGAGTGTAACATAGCTCTTAATGCTACTGGCCTGTAAAATTCTGACAGTAGTCCCAACTGTTTCAGAATAATGGTAGAATCTGGGAGAAGCACAGAGTATTATTTCTTTTCCATTGTGGCTTCTTGATACCGGCCATGGAAAAATTACTGGCCTCATGATTCAACTATTTACCCTTTCTAGGAATGACATCCACTCCCAGATGCTTGTAGGGCAGAGTTGGTTCTTGTTTTTGTGCTTTAGTTATCACTTGGTGAATCAGTTCTTTTTTCTCTCTCTGGGCTTTGCTTCCAGTTCTTTTGTAAGTTCCACTCCTATATGTCTAGCTAAGCCTCCCCCCCCCCCCCACCCCACTCCCATCTCTCCAACAGTTGCTTAAGTGTCTGTGTCTGCGCGTGTGAAGTTTAATAGAATGAGAGGCGTTGTTTGGAGTGTGATCCATGCTGCAGAATGCTGTTTTGAGTGATATATTTAGGTTTTACACCCTTTTGCTGCAGCATATAACTTAAGAGGAAACTGGAATTTTGATAGACATCAGCATGGCAAGCTATTAATGTAAAGGTCCTTTACTGGAGAGCTTTTCAAGGTTTTTTTTGTCTTCTAAGGTAGATTGATTATTGGATATTCAACTTCTAAATTTAGCATAGCTCCATAATTTTAACCATAAACACATCTACTCTAGATAATAATTAAGTTTTCCTGACCTCAGTCGTATCAATAAAAATATCTGCGCACAGATACCTTAATCATGAATAAATGCTGCAGGTTATTTATTACAGAAAGGCCTTTGTTATCAGGTGCAGGGTTATTTTCTTTCTACCAGTTTTTCCTAGGCATGACTTTTGTGATTTTATTTTTCTGACAATGTCGGCTGGTCATTAAAGTAACATTTTATCATAGTCTTCTAAATGGGGAACTTGTATGGAAGCTTGTCTTTAGAAAATAGTTCCTATGTAGGCATCTACTTTCACACTTAAAATAGGCACTTCTTTATAATATTACCCTAAAAAAATCCAATTATTCTATCTTGACGTTTCAGCCATCATTGCTGCTTCTAGGCTCCTGTAGCTCATTAGAAGACAGTTTTAAAAGGAAAGAAGAGAGAAGCCAAAGATTCAGCCTAAAGGATCCTGTGCTTGTGTGTTAGGGCATCAGACATTAGGAGTGAACGTGCCATCTGGCATCTAGAGGTTTCCATCATTTGTCTAAATCTTTCCAGGTGCGCCAGACAAGCATCATGGTACCTTTCCAGTATTTAACATTGCATTAGGTGAGACATCATGGTGCTAGTCAGAGAAAAGGAGCAGCAATAAAGCATGCGATTATCAGAATAGTGGCCACACAATCCAGATATTCAGTGGTAGCCACTAGCCAGATACTGCTACTGACTGCCGTGGTGTTTAAATATCTGTCCTTTTGAAAACTGACCTTAATGCGCCTCAGCTGTGCACATGACTCCATCGTCATTGTAGTGAAGTGACACTTGTGGGCATCTGGCTTAGGGATTGTAATGCAAAGCAGCAGAGATGAACTAGTAAGAAAGCACATGAAAATTCCTACTCCTGGCTAGTAGTGTCTTTAAGTCAGCATTTCACTCAGTAGAGGCACAAGGATTCTGCCGCCCTAGGCAGACCTTCCATGCTGTTGCCCCCCCCTCAAAGACTGCGCCTCCGTCCAGCCCGCCATGCCCCCCCACACACACCTTGTACTGAAATGGCGATGGCTGAACTGCCACTTCAGCACTGCGTCGGGCCTTAAAGTGCCTACACGCATGCGTGCTCATGGCGTAATGCTCCTGCCCTCCTTCCGAGGCATTTTTACAGGATTTTTCTGGGAAGGGTGTGGTGGCTGCTCACGATTGCTGAATTTAATTGTCAAAATTTCAGGGCGGGGACCTAGGACCTGAAAGATAATTGAGAGGGAGGTAAGGCTGAAAGTTGCCTAAGCCATTTTATCCCATTGCAGCAACCCTGGTCACTCCTTCCACATGGCAAAAATAAAACAAAAGTAAAATCTTATAGGAGACAGTGCTCCTAAATTCCAAAGATCCCCATAAGATATTTCCTAAATAAATCCAAAGGTTTCATGAAGGGGAAGTTCAAAACCTGAAGGCCTTGTTGAAATTTTCCATATTTCAATTTTTTTGTGGACCAAATTTTGTTCCTGGATAAAAACATCCATACCATGGAGGCGTCCTGGAGCCATTTCACAATTAGATGTTAAAGGTGTTTTCTGTGCAGGGACATCCAAGTAGGCATGGTTATGGAGGAGGTGTGTCTGTGTGGTGCACTGGACGTAGACATCCCCAACTTTTCTGAAATCAAGCAGGGATGTCTGCGACCCCATCCATGTTTAGACCTGCTCCAGACATAAATAGGCATTTGGGAAAGTGCTTGTTCTGGCTTTAAAACATCCAGAGGGTGTAGAGAAAATGGAAGCTTAAGTAACTTGCCCATGATCACAAGGAGCAGCAGTGGGGTTTAACTGTTAGGCTATTAGGCATCCCCGCTCTTAAATGCTATTCTGGGGATGTCTATGTAGATGGACCCATTGACATCCATATCGGGCACATCCATATTATTTAAACTTATTTTTATACTGTCTTTCTACAAATCAAAGCAGTTTACAGTGAAACAACTGATTAACAGGACCCTAAGTTACACTGCAAACACAATTTAGGAAACTATCCAGAGGGTTGCCATGAGTCAACACTAACTCGATGGCACTTAACAACAACAACAACAAGGTACACTGTTGTACAAGGAACTAGAACAGTATAACTATAGCATTATAACAAGGTTACAGTATATCCGTGTTTGTGAAATCATGCCTGAACATGGATGTGCCTACTTTTTTTCAGACATTTTGGTTTGAACATCCCGGTTTGTTCTTGAACATCATTTGCAAAATGTGCCTTCACATATTCAGAATTTTGTTCTTTATAATGGTTTCTACCATTTTTCCTGGCACTGACTTTAGGCTTACTCATCTGTAGTTTCCCAGATCACACCTGGAACTCTTTTTAAAAGTTGGTGTTATGTTGTTCACCCTGCAAGCTTCAGGAACAAGAGACAATTTTAATAGTAGTTTACAAATTACTACTAGTAAGTCTGCAGTTTCATTTTTGGGTACTTACAGCGCCCTGGGATGTATACCATCTGGTCCAGTTGACTTATAACTCTTTAGTTTGTCAAATTCCCCTATTATATCTTCCAGGTTCACCGAGAGTTGTTTCTGTTCCTCTGTTTCATCTCTTTTTAATATCATTTCTGGGTTAGCTATCTCCTCTATATCTTCTTCAGTAAAGACCAAAGCAAAGAATTCATTTAGTCTCTCTCTGCTATGGCCTTGTCCTCTCTTCATGTCCCCTTTACCACTCTAGCATCTAATGATCCAGTTGACTTCCTCACAGGCTTTTTGCTTTGAATGTACATAAAACATTTTTTATTATGAGTTTTTGCTTCCATAGCAAGCTTCTTTCAAATTCTTTCTATGCCTGTCTTAATGCTTTGCACCTAACATGCCAGTGCTTATACTCTTTCCTGTTTCTTCATTTTAATTCTTTTTCCATTTTTTGAAAGATGTTTTTGGCTATGTAAACCCCAATCTGTAAATAAAGACAACTTGCCTAGAATACTGTGGCTCAAACCATCTTCCAGGCCTCATGGCAAACCCACATCACTCCTATCCTCAAACACCTCCACTGGCTTCCCATCAGCTCAAGAATACAATACAAAATCCTAACCATCATCCACAAAACCCTAGAAAAACGAACATCAGAACACCTCCAAACACTAACTCACACCTCAAACTCCAAAAGACCAAGAAGAAAGAACACCCAAAACCTCCTCAGCCATCCACCACAGATCCGCAAGCAACAAGAATGAGAGCATTATTGAGCCACTGCCCTGTTAGCAACACCCAGGTAAAGTAAGGCACAGCAAAGGCTGGCATAACTTTACCCATGGAAGCTAACCAGACAGCGGCTCAATATTGCTGCTGCCTGGTTAGCTTCTGGGTTCTGCGGCAACCTGGATATTCAATTCCGGTGGTCAGATATGGCCAGAATACTGTGACTCGGACCATCTTCCAGGCCTCAAGGCAAATCCACATCACTCCTATCCTCAAACACCTTCACTGGCTTCCCATCAGCTCAAGAATACAATACCAAATCCTAACCATCATCCACAAAACCCTAGACAATCAATCCTCAGAGCACCTCCAAACATTAATTCACACCTCAAACACTGAAAGACCAAGAAGACAAAGAGAAATTGCTTAGCATGACTGAAACTGGGTGCACATACAATTGCCAAATCCTAATTAAGCAGAAATTTACAATATTTGCACTTATCTAGAAACAAAGATTTTTTTTATCCTCTGAGAAAAGAACTTCAACACATTATCTTGTGGCAGCACTGATAGCATGCAATAAATAATACCCGGAGTCAGTTCAAGGATCCAAACCAATTTATTGTGCACAAGGCCCAAGCATCAAAGGACTGAGCAATGGCGAACAGGAACAACTTCCTTATATACAAGCTTCACAGTTTGATACAGGCAGACTTTCTATTGGTCCCAACGCCCCCTGCACCTATCCAATCGGGGACCCCCTCACTGGGCTCTGTTCCCCCTTCTCTGGCTATGCTAACACAGGCTCAGTTTCTAGACATAATACATTCCTGCTACAAGTTCATTGCATCAGCATAAAAGCATGGAATAAAGGATTAATACAAATTTATCAAAAGCAGTTTAGAGAGGTTTAAGGCAGATCCTCAGCCTTCACTGACTTTGGTCTTTCTCAGCATTACTATTTCTAGCAGTGGGGGTGGGGACTCCGGCCTAGCTTGCAGGCTCATACATGTACAAGCTATTATATAGGCCATAGCCTACCACAATCTCACCTGCAACTGCATCTCCTGTCTTCTTTTGACTTCCAAAAACATCTTATTCTTTCTTCTGCCTTTGGAAACTCAGAGATTTTTGTACAGATTTATTAACTCTTGGTATACTTTTTTAAACTGATTATATATCTCTAATATATATCCACAGCTATAACCGCCTCTCGCACCTCAACTTTCAGCCTTACTGGCACTCATTAGGCCTTCTTTCCACCTTTTCTAAAGCATGGAATACATCTAGTATGAGCTCCCATGATGGAATTTTAAACAATGTCCAGAGCTGATGAAAACTCTTAACCTTTGCAGCTACTGCTTTGAGTTTTTTCCTAACCATTGCCCTCATTTTATCAGTCTCCCTTTTGAAAGATAAATAACTTTGAAAGCCCCCACCCTCCCTCTCTGCCCAAACCCTAGCCAATGTCCAACCAAGAGCAAGAAGCCACGTCAAGCCAAGCACACAGTCAGAGAACGTGGTACAAAACCAAGGATAAGGATATGTATCAAAGCTTTATTAACATTGCCAACACATATTGCCAACCCGACACAGGCCGTGTTTCGTTAAAACTTCTTCAGGGGTGAAGGCAAACTAAAAACAAAAAAATCCCAATAAATAAATAATAACATAAACATTATACATTTAAATAATCAAACCTAGCGCAGATACACAAGTAAAATGAACAAAAGGTAAAACCAAATAAATAACATCTAAAACCAAAATGTTGGAATGCTACTTAAGAACATTATGAACTAAAAGTGTAAAATGTACACAGAGATGGTAAGAAAAATAATAACGTAAAATGTATACAACGCATCATAAATAAATAAAATCATATACAAAACAAATAGAAACAAGACTATATTCATAAAAAACAAAGGAATATATAAATGCCTTACCGGTAAAGCAATGAGCAACTCTCACTAGGATCTATAAATGAAATATATTTTAAAAAATATATATAAAAAGAGAGAGAGGGGGAAGGAAGAGAAGGGGTGAGTCTGATGTAAACCAAATTCTTTGACCAATCATATTGATAACATGTTTCATAAAAAACAGCAATAAGGCATGCTTCATAACCTTTACATGGAAAAAGAAAATAAAAACTATTCTTTTCTTTAAAAAAGGGGGGAGGAAAGGAATCCATGATTGATTGAATAAGATCATCACCGTGTGAAGGCACAAAATCATTATAAGTGTATTCACCACAGCATTATACTATCTAATGAAAGGTGTATTATTCGCACTCACCACCGTGTTGAATAACCATAAATATAATAAAACTATCTAATAACACGTTTATACTTTCAAAGTTGTCAAGTGCGCAAGAGAAACCGGGACCGTAGTGAAAAGTATTACTTACTGCCGGCAGTAAACCCTAGCCAATTACTTCCATGACAAAATCCTCAAAATTACGCTGCAATTCCCTACCCCCTCATCTACCTCCCCTCCCCCCATTTCTCCTCCCCATCCATACTCCCCCTGCCACCCTCTCCTCCTTCTCCCCGATCTCTGAAGAAACCACACTTCTTCTGTCCTCCTCCAAACCCACCACCTGTTCATCAGATCCTATCCCCACCCATCTCCTACGTTCCATCTCCCTCACCATTGCCCCCTCCATCACTCATATCCTCAACCTTTCACTCCCCACTGCAACTGTCCCCGTTGACTTCAAACATGCTGTTGTCACACCCCTCCTCAAAAAACCCTCACTTGATCCCACATGCCCTTCTAACTATCGACCCATCTCTCTCCTTCCCTTCATATCAAAACTGCTAGAACGAGCAGTCCACCGTCGCTGCCTCGACTTCCTCACCTCCCAGGCCCTCCTGGATCCACTACAATCAGGCTTCTGCCCCCTACACTCCACCAAAACGGCACTCACAAAAGTCACCAACGACCTGTTCCTGGCTAAATCTAAGGGCCTCTTTTCTATCCTCATCCTTCTTGACATTTCTGCTGCCTTCGACACCATTGACCATGACCTTCTCCTCACCACCCTCTCCTCACTTGGCTTCAAGGACTCCGTACTATCCTGGTTCTCCTCCTACCTCTCCCACCGCTCATTCAGTGTATGCTCTGGAGGCTTCTCCTCCTCCCCTACCCCGCTCCAGGTAGGTGTACCCCAGGGATTGGTCTTGGGCCCCCTCCTTTTCTCTCTCTATACCCAAGGCCTTGGCGCGTTTATCTCTTCCCATGGCTTTCAGTACCATCTCTATGCCAATGACTCCCAAATCTACCTCTCTACACCTAATATCTCTCTGGCAACCCAGTCCAAGATCTCTGCTTATCTTTCGGACATCGCTGCCTGGATGTCTCATTGCCGATTGAAACTGAACATGTCCAAGACTGAACTCCTTGTCTTTCCACCAAATTCCTCCCCCCCACTTCCCCCTCTCTCAGTCCATGTGGATGGATCTACTATCCTTCCTGTTCCCTCGGCCCGCAATCTAGGGGTTATCTTTGACACCTCTCTCTCCTTCTCCGCCCATATCCAGCTTGTAGCCAAGACCTTCAGATTTTTCCTCTACAACATCAGCAAGATCTGCCCCTTCATCTAGGAACACACTACCAAAATGCTTATCCACTCCTTAATCTCCTCTCGCCTCGATTACTGCAACCTACTCCTCGCTGGTCTCCCCGTGAGCCACCTCCTTCCCCTTCAATCTATACAAAATCACGCTGCTCGACTAATCTTCTGCCAGCCTCGCCATGCCCACATTACTCCCCTCCTCAAGTCACTTCACTGGCTCCCTGTCCAATTCCGCATCCAATTGAAGCTTCTCCTGCTGACCTATAAATGCATTCACTCTGTGGCCCCTCAATACCTCAAATCCTTTGTCTCTCCTTACGTCCCCTTTTGAAATTTGCGCTCCACTAACAAATCGCTTCTTTCAATGCCTTTCACCCTCACTGCAAACTCCCGACTGCGCTCCTTTCACCTTGCTGTGCCACACGCCTGGAATGGCCTACCTGCGTCTGTGCATCAGGCGCCCTCCCTGGCCCTCTTCATATCCAGGTTGAAGACCCACCTCTTCACCGTTGCATTCAGATCCTGACTTCCATCCTCATCCTCATCCTACCCTAACCCCCATCAACGTTTTGACCAAACTATAGACCAAGCTGTACCAAACTGTACCACACTGTATCTTCCGCAGAACTGACTAATGCTCTGTACTGTTCTAACTAGATTGTAAGCTCTGATGAGCATGACTCTGATGGGCAAGGACTGTCTTTTGTTTGTTAGCCACCTCTTGTAGGTTAACTGTGCAGCGCTGCGTGCGTGGCACTCTATAAGTGTTTAGTAGTAGTAGTAGTAATAAATGCTAGTGTAATATATGTCCTTGCTATCCTCCCTCTATTTATTGAATCAAATTTGGTCATTATGATTGCTATTGCCAAATGGCCTCAACACTGTTACCTCGTGCATGAGAGCTCGTGCATTTAGAACTAAGGGCTAGTTCTAAAATAAGTCTCCTTCTTGCCTGTTTCTGAACCAGCTGCTCCATGAAGCAGACATTTATTTCATCTAGAAATTTATTTCCCAAGCATTGACCCAGTAGATACTGGGATAATTGAAATCACCCATTATTACCTTGTTGCCAGTTTTGTTAACATTTCATCATCTCTCTATTCATGCTGCCTAGGCGGATGGTAGCTTACCCCCACTGCCATTGCCTTCCCCTTCTCATATGGAATTTTTATCCATAAAGATTCTAAAGTGCATTTTGTTTCCTGCAATACTTTTATCCTATTTGACTCAATGCCCTCTTTAACATATAGCACCATCCCTCCACCAGTTTGATCAACACTCTTATTATGATATAATTTGTACCCTGGTATTGCCCATTGGTTATCTTCCTTCTACTAGGTCTCCGAGATGCTAATTTTATCTACCTGTTCATTCAGTACTATATATTCTAGCTCGCCCATCTTATTCTTAGACTTTTAGACTTTATATACAGTTATTTCAAAGTATGTTTTTTGTTTATACTGGCGACCTGCTTATCAGATGACAAGGGTAATTGGAATCTTTCAACTCTGCTTTATACTTAAAGGAACGTGGACTACTTTTACTGTATTGCAGCCTCTTAATTGGATGCCTTATCCTCCCTGTTTTGGTAGTATCCTTCAAAGATATATTATTTTGAACCATGTGTTTCTGGGTGACTATTGGCTTTCCTCTATTATCTAGTTTAAAAGCTGCTCTATCTCCTTTTTAAAAGTTAGTGCTAGCTGCCTGCTTCCACCCTTGTTAAGGTGGAGCCCATCCTTCTGGACAAGGCTCTCTCTTCCCCAAATTTTTGCCCAGTTTTTAACAAATCTAAAGCCCTCTTCCCTGCACTATCATCTCACCTGCACATTGAGACTCTCAGCTCTACTTGCATTTTGGGTCCTATGCATGGAAGAGGAGCATTTCTGAGAATGCCACCCCAGAGGTCCTGGATTTCAATTTTCTGCCTAAAAGACTCGATTTGGCTTCCAGAACCTCCTTCCAACACTTTCCTATGTTGTTGGTACTGACTCCTCCCAGCACTGTCGTCTGCTACCTTCATACCAGGCAGGTACGTGGCCAAGTAATCCTATGCTCACCAGCCACCCAGCTATCTACATGCCTAATGATCAAATCATCAAGTAGAAGAACCATCTAAGCTCATCTCTCCTGAGTAGAAGCCGGTGAAGACATTCTCAGTGCGAGAGGATATTTCATCCCCTGGGAGACAGATACTGGCTATAGGATCATTTGCTGCCACACTAAAGTGATGCTCTCCTTCCAGGTGACCTCTCTCCTTCAAAGCAGCACTAAGGCTGCCAGACTGGAGGTGGGACTTTTCTACTACTGTATGTCTCTGTAGGTCTCCTCTATATACCTCTCTGCCTGCTTCAGCTTCTCCAAATCTGCTTCTCTAGCCTCCAGAGATTGGACTCATTCATTGAGAGCAAAGAGCTCTTTGTACTGAGTGCACACATATGACCTCTCACCGACTAGGAGATAATCATACATGTGGCACTAGGTGCAAAAGACTGGATAGTCCCCATCTTCCTGCTTGACTGTTCTCTGCATCTTTGCATTAGTAAGTTCATTTGTATAGAGTTGCTAAAGGAGTCGGGATACCTAAGCTAATATAAGAATCTTTAGGATTATGTGGTATATTTTATATTATTATTTTGTTTGCTTCCCAGGGAACTGCTAATAGTCTGTTGAGGGTTAATCACTTGCTAATAAAAATAAAATGTGGTGTAAAATTTCACTCTCTTTTAATTAGGATAATTAACTTATAACTTAAGGAATGCTTGTTTGATGTACACCGCGCTGATTTTAATAGCGCGGTATAGAAGCAAATGTTAAATAAATAAATAAATAAATGTACCTGGGGTGGCAAAAAAAATATATATATAACAACTTGTGTGCTTTCTTTTAAGACTATAAGGCCTCTCTAAATGTAATGGAAATTTATTTTAAACCTCTAAATCAAGCTGAGAAAGTAGTTTTGCTTCTTTAAAAGTCTTTTCCAAATAAATCTACAGTTTCTCTTCTGTCCCAAGCTTTAAGTCACCAAGTTTGCCAGAACAGATGCTTCATCCACTCTCAGCTTTTTCTATAACTAAAAAGGGAATCTATTCCACCTGATGTCACACTTACTCTCTCTACAATGAAGTTAGTTCCTGGTAGTGGCAGAGCTGTCCCTGGGACTTAAAGATGCAGTGGTGACTTAGATGGGTTACTCCTTCCCATCGACCAAGACAACAGTTTCTTCCAGTACATTCATTGGGGATTGTTTTTTCAAATGCTGCATAATAACAGTCCACCATAGCAGTGCAGCTTGGGAAGTGGAGGAGGTTAACTCCCTCACTCTATCCCTCCTCTTCCCCATCCAAGAAAAGGAAGGTTGGACAGACTGGAGCAAATGCAGCAAGCTCCTCAGCCACCATTTTGTCTCTCTAGGATGGTTTATTACCAAGTGGATGGTGTATGGCACCACTAAAACTCTGCCTAGATTAGGCTCTCCCTAATACTCTGCCTAGATTAGGCTGTCATCCTCATACATCCTCAGGTAGATGGCTGAGGAAGGAGATTGATCAGAAAGGCATCCAAAAGGCTAATGGCAACTTTGAAAGAGCTACAGGTGTCCATAGCCAAGGCTGAACAAAGTATGCATGTAACAACATCCCAAGCAGTTTACAAATCTGACCCCATGGTAAGATGGTAGGAAGGAAGCTATAGCTCAACAAAGCCCACCTTGAATTCCATTTCCAGTATTCAAAGAAACTCTCAGGAGATACTATAGCCATGTGATAAAGGTTTTTTGATATGATGAAACTAAAGTAGAACTTTTAGGCCTGAATGCAAAATGTTACATTTTACTCAAACCCAGCATTTGGTAACAAAGCCAACAACACCCAGAGAACACCATTCCTGCTATGAAGCTTGGATGTGGCAGAACCATATTCACATAGGGTGTCATTTCCAGAACACGAATAAGGGGTTTGCATGTGTGGGGGAATGTTTATGTGCCAAAAAAATCCACAGCCATATTCTAAAACACTGCTGACATCAGAAGGGGCAGAACAGGGGCATGGTCAGCTACGGCAAAATATAAAATGTATTCAGGAAAGGCCCGTGTATGTATGAAGTGTTTTCCAAAAACATCCATGTTATTCCTGCTGAAACATGGAATAAGGCCAGGACTTAGGAATAATTCTGCTCTTCTCTGCAGTTCGTCCCATAGAAAAGAATGGATGTAACAAGTATGTTCTGAACTGGTGTGACTGCTGTCTGGAAAAACACAAGATGCAGTTTTAAGGAACAGAAAGCAGAGGTGAGGGAATGGTATATGGGAGAGAAACATTTATAAACACTCTGTCAGAAATATTAAGAAGGGCATTAGTGTGTATAATGGCAATGCTGAAATGTGCTGCTTGTGCTAAAGGAGCCAATCTAGGGGGCACTAGCAATTCCCATCTTCAGAAAAATGGGACAGCTGATGTAAGCATAGTATGGACATGAGTAGGGAAAGGATTCCTATGTGGGTCAGAAATGGAGGTCATATTTGTAGTCCTGGTACCCCATGCTATTATGTTAAGTTAGAGCTGTAATGTATAGATTCAGGGCAGCTTTTGGCACAATTATGTTTTCGTGACTGAAAGTAAGAGCATGTGTATGTGTGGTTTGAGGGGTACATGGTATGATCTAGTGTGCTAATCTGCAATTTAGGAGGGACATGAAAGCCTGGCCAATACCTGGACCATATGGATGATGGCAGCATCACCAGGTGCCAGTGTGATCAGGCAGATAAAATCAGGGAAGGTTCTCTATAGTGAATTATCACAACTTATCCATGTGAAATACATTTTCAGAGACCAATGATGTTGCTATTGAGCATGTGGTAATGCTGCCTACAGTGCTGAATGCTTGTATTCTGAGAGTCCCTTATTATTGATAGGGATATGTTATGACATTTCACTATAGGGAACCTATTCAGATTCCTTCTGAAATATATTTCATAGGGTACTCTAATAAAATCATATATTGGTGGCAGTGTGATAAGGCAGCCATACATTCACTGTGTTTGGCACTGGGAGACATGACTGTGCCATGAGGCCTACATCCTTCCCCAGTCCAGGATCTATGCAAGCTGTGAGAGTGGTGATATATCTGGAAGCTGGCTACCTGGGTATAATGGCACAGGGATCCCCTCTCCCATGCCCACACAGGGCTGACCAGGGGAGCAGTTCCATAAAGCAGAATGTGGGAAGGCAGACAAGGTTGCCCCACAGATAGCGGATGTATACAGATTGACATACGCCATGGGGGATAGGTATAGGTACTGGGAGAAATCCCAGTACCCAGATATGTGGGAATCAGATGCCATAGCCAGAAGGCCGTAATACTACTACTACTAGTACAAATTATTTGTATAATGCTTCAAGGCATACGCAGCACTTCACAGACACACTTAAGAGATGGTCCCAGCTCAGCAGAGCTTACAATCTAGTCAAGACAGACAGCACAGTAGCTGTGGACAGAATACATAGAAACATAGAAATATGATGACAGAAAAAGACCACATGGCCTATTTAGTCTGTCCTTCCATATCAACAACTACAACAGTCCCCTTTTTACATGCAGGGGGAATGGTAAGGAAATACAAGGGAGCTTAGGCGGATCAGATCCAAAAGCGGCAACAAAGAGGTGAGCATTCAGCCTGGATTTGGGAAGGGTCAGAGAAGCAGTCTGACATACAGACTCAGGTAGTTTGTTCCAGCCATCAGGAGCAGCAAGGTGAAAGAAGTGACGCCTGGATTTTGCAGTAGAAGAGAAGGGCAAAGATAGAAACGATCTGACGGAAGAGTGGATTCCCAGGGAGCGATGTGAGGAGAGATAAGAGGGGAACGGTAGTGCAGAGCAGCAGAATGAATGCACTTATAGACCACGAACAGGGCATACATTTGTTGCTCAGTGATATTATGCATCCTTTGGGGAAATGCAATAATAGTTTGGGGTTTGGTGCTTTGGGAAGGGTCCACTCCTAGCAGTTGGAAGTGTGTTTGTAGAGATGACCAAGGCAGGAATCCCTGGGGACATTTCCAAATGCCAAGTACCATGTCATGCAAGGTGTGTCCTGACATAAATGTTCATATTTACATTCTCTTATATCATATTGGGGTGCACTGGGCTTACCCAGCACTTTTCAGGCAAGAGGAGGATGGTATATGGTCTGGATTGCAGCAGCTGTCATTTGTCATTGGTATTTATATCTAGTTTGCATCAGCAAACTACTGTGTGTGATGAGCAGCTTAGATGCACATTTTTCCTGGGGGGCTTGGCATCTGTGGGTAGCCCATGGGGATGGGCAGAATATAAAACATGTAAAATTTGAGAATATGGTGGACTCAGGGACATACAAAACACTTTCGTGTCCGACAGCATTGATTGGAATGTTTTTCTCCATTATGATGCATGGCTCGTGCCTGTGCCCAGGCACAGGCCACGCCCAGATGTGTGCATGGGCTGGCTGAATAGTACTTTGCCTATGCCACGCCAAACACATCTGTCTCCCTGATTTCAGACCCACGGACACATCCCAGACCCATGGATGTGGAATTAGGTTCATATGGTGGCCATCTTAGATTTAGAAATGTCTGCGGGCCGGATGTGCATGTTATGGAATTGTGCTCATAGTGAAAGGTTCTGAGCATGAATGGCCCTTCCGGTATGCACAGTCTCCTCAACTCTTCAGTTAGTTTCAAAGCTCAATGGGAGCAACATTTGGGGATGTTGGGAGCATTTTGTGCCTTATCAATCCTGCTGTCTATGGAAAACACCTGTTAGAAGTGAGCAACATTGTTTTTTCCATCAACAAGAAGACTGAGTCAGGCACACAAGTGGGTGACTCTCAAATTTAGAGCTAATCTAATCTTATCTGATCTAATACATGCTTATATACCGCTACACTCCCAGACCCAGTGGTTCAGTGCGGTTAATAAAAAAAAAGAATAGTTTAATGAGAAACACAAATTACAACCTGCAGTACTTCCAATTTTTCTTAGCAAAACTTTATAGATGAAGCAAGCCAGTTAGCTAAAGTCCTTTTTGAAACAGGTGCACCAGGTTTATTAGGATCAAAAGAGACAAAAAAAAACCTGAATAGATTTCCTAAAGGATTCAGTTCTTTTCAAATAATAGGATGAAGCCCATTTTACGGTCTAGTGTATGGAGGCCTTTTATACGAGGGTTTAAATGCAGCTTTGAACAGTAGGTGGGGAAAACTATTTCTTCATTTAGATGGAAAGGCCAAGAGCACCTAGGTAAGAACTTAGGGTAGTTCCTTGTAATATGTAAAAGTTTTAACTGCTTTTACCCAGTGAAAAGTGATAGAAAAAAAGTTAAATAAATGTCTGAAGAATAACCTTGTGATGATGGAATAAGGCTTGTATGCAACCAATGCTTGAAGTTTACACTCTCTACTAGCAGAAGTTATCATTCCTAGGAATAGAACTTTCAAAGTAAGAAACTTAAGTGACACAAACTCCAAAGGTTCAAATGAAGACTTCATAAAAGAGGTGTGTACCTTGTTCACATGGAATAGGAGGTTTTTGCAAAGGAGTTTTTACATGAAGAAGACCTTTCACAATGTTGGAAATAAGGTGAAATTGCACTGCTGGAAGGTAATCCACCAGATTGTGATAAATGAACAGTGCACTGAGGCGTTCTCTAATTGAGGAGGTTTGAAGGCCAAGATGATATTTATTTAACATTTCTTATATACTGCCTTTCATGATATTAAGGTGGTTTACATTGAACAAATTGAAATTACATTGAACAGGGCATTATAACTGAGAGATAACCCTCCATTGCCCATCTTCCCTGTAAAATAGTTAAGTGGCTTGCCCAAGACCACAAGGAGCACCTGTGGGACTAGAAACCCCAGTCCTTCTGGCCCAAGGTTGCTGTCCTCTAGTGAGATTTGGACCCCTGACCTTCTGGCCTGAGGTAACTTGCCTGGCCACCCTACCACTGCTGTACAGTGGTAGGGTGGCATGTGGCAGGATCGTGGCCATTAGTAAACACTAGATTGAAAATCTCTTCCACTTGAAGGCACATGTTCATCTAGTTAAAGGTTTCTTAGCAGCTATTAGAATGTCCTGGATAGGCTGCAGTACATCAAGAGCAGAGACTAGATAATACTGTATTTCCAGGTTTCAAGGACTTGAGACTTCGTCAAGATGAAGGTGCCCGCTTTCTTGTTGAATTATGAGTGCTGGGAATTGGAGTAACTTGCGAGGTGGAAGGACATCTAATTTTTGAAGAAGAGGAAACCAGTTCTGACAAGAACAAAAAGGCACTAGGAGAATTGTGGTGTTTCAGCTTTGTTGAAACTTATGAAGAACTCGGTATGAGAGGAATTGAAGGGTAAGTATAGAGGAACAACCTAAGTCCATGGAATTGCCAGGGTATGTGGAGCCAAATGCAATGCAATGAAGAAGGAAGAATGGAACAGGAAAGAGGAAGCTTTGTGTTCTCTTTGCTGGCAAAAAGGTCATTTGTGGCATTACCTATTCTTGAAAAAGGGAATATAGAAGAGTCTGATTTAGGGACCACTCGTGAAGACAAAGTACTCTGCTTTGATCGATTAACTGATTCTGTGGGTTGGGGATGTAGGCAGCCATAATCTGAATTCAACTGGCCTCAATCAAAGTCCCTGTTCTTGGCTGCTTGGCAGAGGAGTAGAGAGTCTATGCCCCTGTTTGCTCATGTAAAACACTGCAACTTGATCTGTCTGTATGAATACATCGAAACTGTGAAGCCAGTAAAGGAAGACTCCCAGGGCATAGAAGATTGTTCTTGGCTAGAGGATTGATATGAAGAGTTGTCTAGTATCTTGACGACACACACTGGGAATGTTGATTGCCTCAATTCAAGGCATCTAGTGAGGATGAACTGATGTTGCTGTGGTGCAAAGGGATAGGTTGGGTTTGTGCATCCACCATTGTAACATGAGTTGTAGCCAAGGGGTAGGTAGAATGTTGAGGAAAATGGCTGAGAGCACTGATTCCACTAGAATTTCAGATTCCACTGTGGATGTTGCTTTTTAAATGGGACAAAGGGATGATATGAACTGTTACTTCAATGGGTCCCAGTATCTACAAGTATGCTTTAACAGTGACTGCGTGCTGACTGTATGGGACACACATGAGACATCATAGTCTAAATCCTGTCTTTTGGAAGAAAGGCTTTAGATTGAATAGTGTCCAAGATTACCACTGTAAAGGAAGTTATATTGGATGGATGCAGGGTGAACATCTGAAAGTTAATAAGAAAACCCAGAAATTGAAGAAAAGCGATTGTTTTTCTTAGGAACATTATGATATGAGATTATGACTGAGTAACCAGTAGCAGATTATCCAGATAGAGGAATACCAGATGTCTCAGTTTGTGGAGGTAGACAGCCGCCACCATGAGGCATTTTGAAAAAGCCCTGAGTGCTGACTTCAGGCTGAAGGGGAGGACTTTGTGCTGGAAATGATTGGATTGAAGAGTGAAACCGAGAAACCTCTTGCATGTTGGGTATGTCAAGATATGGGTATAAAAACTCGAACAAAATTAAACAGAAAAAAGTTTCTTTTTGTCGGAGCAGTCGTGACAAAGGTAGATAAAAGGAACCATCTTCCCGCTGCAACTGCTCCTTTTTAATACTTTTTAGAGTGAACAAAACTTAACACTTAGCTTTTTTCAAACCAATGAAATGAAGTGAAAGGAAGTTCTGTAAAACAGCGTGCATGTTTCGGGTCCTCGCCTTAATGACCCTGCTTCAGGTTAAAGAACTCCTGTTGTCATCCATCTTCAATTAAACAGAGAGAAACCCTCCAACATTGTGGAGCATTGTCTTCAGCACACTCATTGTTTTGACTGTCTTCGGTGGCGCATTTTGGATCATGTTCCACTGGATCCAAGGGGAGGTAATCGGACATTTCGGCTGCAAAAGCTAGAACAACGCTGGATACATAAATTGGATACAGTCTCTCCATCGGGTCTTAATATGTTGCTGGAATGGCATAGTATTTTATGATCAAGCTTACCCTATTATTCTCATTTGGGACTTGATTGGGATCAGTTCCAATCAGGTCAGGGGGTTCCCTTTTCTGTAGGGTTTCCCCTCTCTGATTGGTGGATGAGTGACTGTTAACATATGATAGGTTAGCTGGAATCTCAGTCGTCAGCAATGATGTCAGACGCCATCTTTTTAAACAACGTTGAAGGGTTTCTCTCTGTTTAATTGAAGATGGATGACAACTGGAGTTCTTTACTTTCACCTGCAGGAAGAGTGGACAATATGCAGATAATCAATTTACCCTTGTAAGTGGCTTTTTGAAATCTCCCTCATTCTGTATATATTTACAAAACAAAATTTTATATTTAAAAGTGTGATATCCAAATATGCAATTTTATAGGATTGCTCTGGGAGGGATGGTGTTGAGATGATTACAAGTGAGTTTAATAAACAAAATCTTTGGGGAGGGGGGCACTAGGGGTCTAAAAGCTAACTGCGAAGGAGCGCAAGGTTGAAGTTTTGCTTAGGGCACCTAATACCCCTGCACCAGCCCTGAATGAACTACTTCTGTTAGCATTGTCTCTTGTGCTCTGCTCCTTGTGCTTGGAGGAATGAATAAGGTAAAGATGATCTGTTGGCAACTCTCCACCTCCCTCTCTCTGAAGTCAGTAATACAGATGGGCTGTCGGGGAAGCAGAGGCGGCTCTACTGCTGTATCACTGGCCCACAGCAGAGAGAGCCAAAGCCGCCAGAGACTTGCATCATTAGCCTGCAGAGAGTAATTGGATGGTAGAGGGAGAGGAGCAGACTCACAAAAAGAGGCCCCTTGTGCCATCATTGGGCTTAGACCTGATTTTCAGAATAACCAAAATAAGCCAAATACGAGGGTTATTTTTAAAGTAAAGTCCGATTGGCTGTAGCTTTGTAAATTTTTTCCCCCTGTAGAAACAAGCATGCGTGCCGGCTCCCGGCATGCCTTCTGCAAAAGCAGATGCCATTTGCAGTTATAACGTCACTTTGTATGGTTTATACTGAGACATTAAAATGTTTAAGACAATTGAGCGGCCCTCCGACTGTGAAATACGGTCTGTGATTCGGTTTTTGAAAGCAAGGACCGTGTCATTAGCGGACATTCATCGCCAGATGTGTGAGGTGTATGGCCCCAATGCGATGAGTGATAGCAAAGTGCGTAAATGGATGAGATTGTTCAAGGATGGGCGAGACAATGTCCATGATGAACCGCGATTGGGTCGACCTTCAGTAATTACAGAAGATTTGGTGCGCACAGTTGACGCAAAAATTCATGAAGAATGGCGATTCACGATTTCCACTTTGCCACTGAAATTTCCACAAGTTTCAAGGTCAGTGCTTTACAAAATCGTTTCTGAAAAATTGCAGTTCAGAAAACTGTGCTCGCGATGGGTTCCAAGGCTGTTTTCCGAGGAACACAGTTGCCATAATCTTGCGTGTTGAGATTGTCTGTTTGGCTTTCACTTTGACTGGAGATGACGTGTGTCTCCATTCCATCGACTGCCACTTTGATTCTGGAGTCATGTGAGAAACCTATGTCTCGTCCCCTGTGACAATGTGGTCCAAAAGTTCATCTCCTTCCTCATTGTATCGGATCAAAAATGTGAAAGCATTAGCCATTCTTCTTTTTTGGTGTTCCTCGGAAAGCAGCCTGGGAACCCATCGTGAGCACAGTTTGTCCTGCCCATCCTTGAACAATCTCACCCATTTACGCACTTTTCTGTCACTCATCGCATTGGGGCCGTACACCTCACATATCTGGCGATGAATGTCTACTGATGACACGGTCCTTGCTGTCAAAAATAGAATCACAGACCTTATTTCACAGTCAGAGGTCCGCTCAATTGTCTTAAACATTTTAACATCTCAGTATAAACCATACAAAGTGACGCTACGACTTCAAATGGCATCTGCTTTTGCACAAGGCATGCCAGGAACCGGCACGCATGCTTGTTTCTGCAGGGGGAAAACATTTACAAAGCTACAGCCATTCGGACCTTACTTTAAAAATAACCCTCGTACTTTGGCTCTCGGACCTAATGTATGCAAATATGCTTCACAGGTTTCATTCTGGTTACCATGAAAACATAACCATTTTGTGAGTCATGAGAATCAAAGTTGAGAAGCACTGATAATTGAGAGATATTTTGCAAAGCAGCATACTTTATTTTCACTTCTGCAGATGAAGACTAACGCGTGGTAATTAAAATAAGCAATAACTGCTTGAATGAATAATACAATGGAATAGAAAAACGAGACAGCAATATTTTGTTTTAGTGAAAAAACCTTGCATTCTTTAACAACGTCTACCAATTTTCTAGTGGTTAAAATAGAAATAAAATTATGGAGGGCATTTTCAAAGCCATTTAGTACTACAACTACTACTGAAAATTTGTATAGTGCTACAAGGTGTACGCAGCGCTGGTTTACAGACCTGCAATCCGCCTGTGCTCTGTAGGATATTCTGCCATACTAATGCAGCCATACTAATACTAGTGTGGCTGAATATCTCCAGGTGCCATCACTGAACACCCCGACACTAGCCGGCTAGCACTGGGGCATTCCGGGGGGCAGATTGGAGGTGGCACCCAGGAATAACCAGCTAGTGGCGATATTCAACTGCTAGCCGGTTATCCCAAAACAGCAGAAGTTAGGCACCTGAAAGGCTCACCTAACTGTTGCCACTGAAGCTAACTGGGAAGCGACTGATTATTGTCGCTGCCCAGTTATCTTCAGTGCTATCTGGCCAATCTGGATATTCTTTGTTAATGGTTGGATATGACCCCAGCACTGAATATCCAGGTGCAAAGTTCACCGGCGAGGACTAGCCCCTATGTATTTAGGTACAATAAAATGCCTCCACTAGTTGATTTTATTGAAAATAGCATTTGTAATAGAATTGATGACTTGTGTATACAGCCTAAAGTCCGAAGTAGGTCAGACTTACCCCTCACTTCAAAATTCAGGCTGTTATTGTTAGTATATTGTGGCAATGTCCCAGTGAACAGTCAGAAATTGAACTATACAGCCCATTTTATCCTTGTGGGGATTTCGACAGTGGAGAAATCTGATTGGCTAGTTCACTTTTTCTGATGTGTAAATGTCTGTATATGACCTATGCTCCAGCCCAGGAACTGTAAACTGGCCCAGCAAAGCAATTGTTCAGTTGATGTTCGCTGCTAGCCTGGTTAATCTAGGAATATTGAGTGTCAATATTTATCTTAAACTCCTTAGAAAATCAAGTGGAAATTCTTCTTCGAGTCTTGGAGAAATGGTATCTGGAACTTTTCGAGCAACCCCACCTTCAGCTGGTGAGCTCTACATTTCTTTATTTTGTTTTATTTTATTGGAACCATCCACATTGTTATGTGAGTCAGTATAATAAAAACATGCAGACAAGAAAGAATTTTACAGAGATGGTGCTTCCCATTAACTGAACTGAAATGCTAATTGGGCCAAAATTGTTTAGTAGCTTAGTCAGCAGACTTTCAAGTCTACTAAATTCTCTTCACTAAAATTTCCAGAGCCCAGAGGGGAGAATAGTGCAACATTAACTTTGAAATGCACGTGAAACAAATATAAGTTGGGTTTGAGTGGTACTAATAGCAAGACTTTGTGCAGGGATTTGATTCCCACTGGCACGCCGTGTGACCTTATGCGAGTCACCTTACCCTCCATTGCCTCAAAAGAAAAGGCCTGACAATCTACTTCTTGTGATACATTGCCAAGAAAACCCAGAGAAAGCTGGTTTAGATTGCAACGGAATATTAAACAGGGAAGTTAACTTGGAGGTAACATTTGCTTAGGTTTTGAAAGTCTATTGTGTCATTAAAGACTTAGGTCAAGGAAAGGAAGAGTAAGGGGGTATAAACTTGGGAGGTGGGGATGGGGAGGGAGGTTGTGTAGTTGAATTAGTTGCTGATTATGTAAGGTTGTCGGAAAAGCAGTCTTTGAATATGTGAGTCTTTAGGGCTTTTCTGAAGGTCGCTATGTCCATTGTGGTCCATCGTTTCTCAAGAATAGAATTCCATAATTGTGGAACATGGAGTGAGAAGAGCTGTTTTTCGTGATTAGTGAAGGTAAACTTAGCATGTTCTGTGAGCCAGTTTGTCTTTTTCTGTTATCAGATATAACTTGAAGTAGGGACTGCAAATGTAGCACAGAAGAGTTGTTGAGTATCTTGAAGGTTGTGAGAATAGATTTGTATTTTATACGTTCTGTTATTGGTTGCCAGTGAAGTTGTCTGAGTAGGGGTGTTATGTGTTCCATTTTCCATGAGCTGAAGAGGGTTCATGCTGCAGTGTTGAGTACGAGTTGGAGTGGGTGGATAGCTGCTTTTGGAAGGCCTTGAAAGATGATATTGCAGTAGTCGAAATGCAGGAAAATGATTGCTTGGAGGACTGAGCGAAAGTCGTGGTTGGTTTGAAGAGGTTTAAGGCGCTTGATTGTTTTGAGCTTGAAGTAGATGCTGCTTGTAATGTTCCATATGTATCCTGTGAAGGTAAGGTGTTGATCCAGTGTAACTCCAAGGTATCATACATCTTGTTTTACTTGGATTTGGGTCCCATCAGTGGTTATGGAGCTCAGTGGTCTAAAGCTCTTGTCTCTGGTGATGTACAGGGTGACTGTCTTCTTGAGGTTCATGGCCACATTATGTCTTCTGAGCCATTCGCTGACCGAGGAAAAGCATTTTGTTATGGGTGTGATATCTGGGTTTGATGTGTTGATGGGTATGTAGATCGTTATGTCATCTGCATAGATGTGGTTTAGGATGTTAAATGCTTTTATTTATTTAACAGGATTTTTATACCGCTTTATCCTAAAATCAAAGTGGTTTACAATGAAGTTCAAAACTTACAAAAAAGAAGGGAAGGAACAAACAGGGATTATATTAAATTAACTTATTTACAAAGCCTAAATATAAGAACATAAAAAGGAAAATAAAAAGGGAAAATAACAAAAAGGTAGAAATAAAAGTAAATAATCATGTGATGTCACCAAAGTGTTCAGAGTAGTGTTGTTTTCAGATTTTTTTTAAATCCTTAGCATCGTTGATGGCTCTGAGATGATGGGGGAGTAAATTCCAGAGGGAACGAACATTTTATGACAGTGCAAATTGGTTGGATGAAAATGTTGAATAGTAGTGATGAGAGAGTGTAGCCTTGTGGCACTCCTTAAGACTGGGTGTATGGAGGGGATTTTGCAGAGCCTGATCTTACTTGTAGTTGTCGGCCTGTTAGGTATGACTTAAACCAGGCGAGGGGTGTGTCTGATAGTCCAAGAGCCTGCACTCACTGGATGATAAAGCTGTGTGATGTGGAATCAAATGCTATCTTTATGTCTAGAAAGATGAGTATGAAGCCGGTTTTGTGTTTGTTGGTGCCTTTAAGTAGATTGTCGAGAAGGGCAGTCATTAGGGATTCGACTCCATGGTATGGTCTGAAACCGTATTGTTGGTAGTCAAGTGGATGATGTGTTTCTATGTGATATTGGAGCTGTTGGAGGATGATTTTTTCTAGTATTTTCACCATGAAGGGAAGGCTGGCTATGGGCCTGTAGGAGGTAGGTTGGTTGATGTCGTTTGAGGTCCCTTTTCTTACAGGGCGGATGGAGGCAATTTTGAATTCAGGAGGTACCTGTCCTTCTTGCAGTGATAGTTGGATGACATTCAGTATTGTGGGAATGAGTTCCTGTCTTTCTAGCTTGATCCAGATGACTGGGCAGGGGTCAAGTGGTGAGGTGTTTGTGTTGATGTTTGTGATGATTTTCTCCAGGTAGTCAGGTGTGATATTATTGAATGAGTTCCATGTGGTCGGGTATATGGTGACTAGCAGTTATATTGTGGTGGTGAGCGAGTTGGTGGTATTCACGTGAGCTGAAGTCAAAGTCTGGAAGTAGTCTACCATCATTTGTGGAGAGAAGTTGGTTTTTTTTTATTTGTTGTGTTGTATCTTTGCTTAGAGATTTCATTATGTGGAAGAGCTCTCGTGGACGATTGAGAGGACTTTGGATCAGTTTTGTATAGTAGTCTTTCTTTGCTTGGGATATAACCGCTTGGTATGCCTGTAGTTTGTGCTTGTAAGCGTTTAGGCTATCACCTGATCTGATGTTTCTCCATTTTCTTTCTGCGATGCATAGGCTTCTCTTCATGTTTTTCAGCTGAGGTGTATACCAGGTTGCTGTTCTTTGTTGTGTGGGGTGGCTGGATGTAGGTGATTTTGTTGCAATATCTGCAAAGGTTTTGTTCCAGTTTTGTATTATGGAGTTTGTCGTCATGGCATCCTTCAGTTTTGGTAAGATGTTTGCAAGAAAATCATCCTTTTCCCATTTGTAAAATCTGTGTGCGGTGTGTTTGGGGATATGTTGCTTGAGCTTGCGTGTGTTGAGTGTTATGTTAATTGAGATGAACTTGTAGTCTAACCAGGGGACATCAATAGTGGTAGGAGGAAGTATTGGGTGTTCATTAAGTAGGTTTGGTATTGGGTGTTCATTAAGTAGGTTCATTAAGTAGGTTTGGCAAAAATATCATGTTGAGGGTGTCCCCTTTGCTGTGGGTGGGTTGACTGATGATTTGTATGTAGTCCAGGAATTCCATGGCTTCTAGGAAGGTTCTTGCTTTGTTTGGTAATATGGAGGCAAGGTTCAGGTCGTCTATTAGCATGAGGTAGCTTTTGTTCAAATTGTTGTGGTAGATAGTTTCTAGGATTGTGTCGAGTTGATCAGGGTCAGCGTTTGAGGATTTGTAGGCAAGGAAGATGGTTAAGCTATCATTTGTTATCGTCAGCGTGTCCAGACCTTTATCAGATGTTTGAGAGTGTGCAGAAATTCAGGTGTTTTCTTGTTAGAATGCAGACGCCACCACCACGGGGAGCTAAAGAGATGGGTAGCCGTGTGGGGCAAGTTGGTTTAGTAGGACTGTATCAGTTTTAATGAACCTGGATTCCGTTATGTTGAGAATATCTATGCGATTATCAGGTAATATATCCATAAGGAGCTGTATCTTATTTCTTGCAGTTCTGGCATTTAAAAGAGTGCATTTTAGAGGGTGAGTTTCCCTCACTTGTGATAGTGGTGGAGGTATATTTGTGGGAGTTATTGGTTTGATTTGAATGATATGCTGCGTATTTCTGGGTTTGCTTCTATGATGGTAGGAGGAATTGTGCTGATAGCGGGTGTATGAATGATTGGAATGCATGTTGGTATGTAGGTCGGAGTTGGGAATGAAAGGAGAGGTGAGTGTGAGGGTGAGGAGTGAGGAGATGCATTTAGAATGGTGAGCAAGGTCACCATTGTCTGTGATTTTTCTAGGCTGCCTAGTTGCTACCTTGATTGTCCTTTCTTTTGATGAGATGCTTGGTTTTAACTGATTGCTGGGCACTTCCGTGGTGGTTTGAGCTGTTGTGCTGATGTGTCGGCTTGAGAGAATCTGCAGGTTGAACGGGTCTGGGTCCGAGTCATTGGTATGTTGATTCTCTGAAGTCACTTTGTTTGTGCAGGCTTCTGTTGTTGGTTCCTCATGGTGTGTGAATGTGGCTGTGCTGATGTGTTGGCTTGTAGTTAGATCGGAGCTGTTAGCTGTCGCTGTTCTGCCTTCTGTAGTTTCAGCCATCGGTGTGTTGCTTTTGTGGTGATGCTGTTTTTGCAGTCTCTCCTCCTTCGTTTCAGCAGATCCCCACCTAAGGGCCATGCCAAAGGGCCCTCGGGCATTTCTACTGAATTTGTGCATTGAGGACTGTTGTGTCCAGTACTTTCTCTATGGATATACAGGCAACCTCTCAATGAGAAACAGCTCATTATCCACAGTAATGTTCATTCAGGGATTCATGCACAATTTCTTGACTGAAAATGATTTCTCTCACACATGGAAAATTATTTGCTAGGGCTGGAATTTACTTTTTGCTGTTGTCATCAAGCTTGAAAAGCAGTTGCATTACAGAGCTCTTCACTGGGGTGCTATACAGTATTTACATACATCTAGGTGATGACGGTTTAATAATTCATTATTTTTCTCTGTAAATTTGGATCTTAGTGTGCATTAGGTTAGTGTCTTCTTCCCTGCTGCCACAACCTCTTACTCAGCATATCAGGGAGCTCATACTACTGAGTCATGTCCCTATTAGGACCAGTGGGGGAGAGGAGCATGGATATAGAAGCATAGCTGCATGCTGTCTGGAAAGATGTTCAGCAATCACAGAGCAAATAAGGCAGCTGATTGACCGAAGTGCATTAATAAGCATAAATATGATGTTTTATGTGTGCATTAAGACCAATATTAATGAGATACAAATTAGAGATAAGCCTTTCATTTTCTTTCATTTCATTTCTTTATAGCGTGCACTATTTTGTATAGTGTGCACTAAAATGAAATAGCAAGCACTACTATGAAATAGTTCTCACTATTATGAAGTTGCATGAATTATTTTAAAATATCATGCACTATTTTAAAACAAAATGACTATTTTCTGCCTGGACAACCCTAATACAAAGGAGCCATCTGTTATGCAGACACTAAAGTCCATATTTACGTATGTATGTATATGTGAACAATATCACAAAAACTTAACTATACCCCAGGAGGCAGGGTTAAAGTATTAGCCTTAATGCCTCTGCAGTGCATTTCGTGTTTTAACATATAGTTTTTTGATACTCTGATAGGTAGCTAGCTATTTTGGACAGTTTTGCATCTCATTACCCTCATTAGCATGTTTAGCATGAAAGCTATTGCAAGCTAGTTCACACACATTAACCACATGATCTAGCATCACACACTTTCCTGTATCAACCCCAGAGTCTTGCTGTTTTCCTTTTTCAAAGGTACATTGTGTTAAAAAAAAAAGTCATTACAACTCACCAGCCTTTTGGATCACCCGTTCAAAGTGCTGTTTTGATAAACATTTGCAGCAAAGCAATGTAAACCATTTTATTCCGAATCCTTTGCAAAATAATTTTAACTTTTTCCAAGAGTTTTACTGAGGGCTGGGTAATATATGATTTTTGAATTTAAAGTAAGGACTTTGTAAGCCTTCTAAGTAGAAAGGGAAGAGCTATTCAGTTGGTTAAAATGCTAACCAGAAATGTAAATTTCAATTCATTTTAATGATTGCATATTTATAGCAGAACTGAATAGCTGCTAAGGGATGCTGTGCCATTCTATGAAATGGAGACCTGACAAAAGCGTGGCATGAATTTATTTATTCCTCTGAGGATGCAAAAATATAAACATCACGTTAGCATAATATTCTTGCAAATTTTGTTACTATCAAACCTAAGAACTGCATTGGGATTTATATTTTTTTCTTTTATTTTAGCAAAACAGAAGCAAAAAGTGGTAAGTTTCATATGTTTGCTGGATTTCACTGGGGTTGGGGGGGGGGGAGAGATACACTTTAAGGCCTTATCCTTTCTGGACACTGTGTGTGACATTCTACAAGCACTCCTCACTCACCCAAATGAGATCAGGTCCAGTCCAAGGTTTGGCTGTATAATAAAATTAAGGGCCCAATATTCAGCAGCGACAGCTAGCTCAATTACAGCGCCTAGCCGTCGCTGCTGAACACTAAACCCAGATATTCAATGCCAGGGCCATATCCGACTATGGCACTGAATATCGAGTTCAGCCACAGATGGCGGAAGCTAACCGGGCAGCCGTGATATTTAGCCGCTTCACGGTTAACCTCGGCGGCAAAGTTAGGCCAGCTTTTGTTGTGCCTAACTTTCGCCGCCGAGAGATAACTGGAAAGCGGCTGAATATCTCTGCTGACCGGTTATCCCTGAGTACCGCCTCTGGAACACCCCAATGCTAACCACATAGCATCAGGATGTATAGCGGCGGTACCAATGGATATTCAGCAGCACTAACCGTGTTAGAGCCGCTGAATATCCCGCCTAGGGGCATTTACATGGTTTACAGGTCTGTAAACTGTGTAAATGCCTTTGAATATCGCACCCTAAGTCTTTACTGTGTAAATGAAAATCAGATCAACTGGTACCTTCACAGACAAAAAAAAGGAAAAATGTGAAAAATATGTAGAACACTTGGAACTCCTCTTTCTCTCTTCCTCATCTCGGGACTTCAGCTTGAGTGTCAGACTTCTCTCTGCTCTATATTTCAGAAAATTGTCCTCTCCACTACAGGCTCATATGCAGAAACTTGCAGGTTTTTCCTCTGTTACATCTGGAATACACACCTCTAGCCTACAAGACTTCTCATAGAACTCTCCATTTCCAACTCCTTCCTCTTCACTCCCAAGGGAAACTCTGAATAGGCGCTCCACCAACTTCTTCCAGTCATATTTCTTGGCTCTTTGAGTCGAAAGGGGCAATTGGATTACTACCCCACTGGGTCTGGATCATCTAACCTCTAACATCTTGCAGGACACTTGCTTGCCAAAAGACTGAACTGGGTAATCCAGCCACTCTGACCCTTGAGTGCTAACCCTACTCAGACAGGTTTTCAGAACTAGGAATTCTCACCTCCCACTCTTGGGACTTCTTCTATATGGACAGGTGCAGAAATTATTGTAATTATTAGACTGTTTGTACACCGCTCTGCTGAGACTCCTTGAAAGGTGGTTTATCAAATATTACTGTAAGTCATAACCATAACCATCTTTCACCTGGACACCAACCTGTCTGATAATCAGAGCTCAAATCTCTCAAGGCCTGAAGCTCAAGGCTGATTGAGCTTGCTACATGTCTTAGGATGGCAAAGATCCAAAGAACTGATGACTTCTCTTGTTCCTTGACTCCACTACTGGTGTACTCCACTACTGGGTACTTTCTAAACACTTTAGACTGCAGGCTGCTGCTCTTAGCTTGCCTCTAGATGGCAAAAAGCCAATTTTCCTTCTTCCAAGTAGGGCATACTATGTGGCCTGTAACAACCCCTTCAACTGGCTGGGCTGCAACAGCAAAAGTGTTGAGGCAGAAGAAGTATAAATAGAAACAAGCACCCTCCAAAGCCCTGCTGCATCCCGCCCCAGAGTAATAAGAAATAGCATCGGAGGAGTGGGACACAGCAAGGTTTTGGAGAGCATAGGAATGTGAAGACTTAGCGGCACTGATTTTAGAAGTTTAGTTTAGTTTATTCATATGCTTGATAAACTGCCTTTCGGCCTAAATGGATAGTCCAAAGCAGTTTACAATACAAATTTGTGACATACAGAAATAGAAAATTACAAAAACCATAAAATAAATAAAAGGAAGATTACAGTCATTAGAGAAAAGAGAAGGATTAAGTCTGACCCAGTACGGCATTTCTTATCTTCTTAAAAGGACGAAAACGGTGGAATCTATCTGGTTTCAGCCTGAGGCCAGTCAGGTGGTTTGCCACAGACTAGAATAAGAAAGTGAGTTTCAGGGCAGTCTTGAAATGTATATGATTTAATTCACATCATGAGTTGTGAGGTAGTAAATTCCAAATGAGGGGACCATAGCATGAGAAAGCAATGTCTGAAGTGATATCAAGATAATGATTATAGGCAGCTGGAAAAACTGATTGATTGACAAAGCTGGAACAGATTGGATGCTAAACTATATGGAATTAACAGGTCAGATAAATGGAGAGGGATAGCAGTGGAAGACTTTATGAATAATTAGACATATTTTAAATTGAATTTGGAAAATATAGAGGGAGCCATTGAAGACTTCTTAAAGCGGGAGTTGGGCTCTAATGTTGGTATTTATTAAGAGACTAGCTGCACAATTTTGGAGAAGCTGCAGACAGTTCAGAGTGGATCTATTTAGCCTGTTGTAAAAATTGCAATAAGCTTAGCACAAGGGCAAAAACAATTGTTTTGAGGTTGTTTATATCCAGAGACAGCTATATGGTGCACATTTTCCTGAGGAAAAAAACTCCAAAGATTTGAAGACTGCTGAAATCTGCATTTCAAAAGTTAAAGAAGAGTCAATTTTTTAACCCAGGATTGTGATACAGTCATATAGCAGATGGGTTGGTAATGAATGGAGAAATAATAGGGCATAGAGGGTGGTGCATTACCCACATGGCTTTCATTTAGTTGGGTTTAATATCATGTCATGGTCCTTGCGCCACAAAACCATTGTCTCTAGTCCTTTGTTTAAAGAAGAAAGATCAGTGAAATAAACTGTTTAGATATCATCAGCAAAGATGTAGACCAATACTTTGAATAGAACTAGAGGGGGCAAGAAACAGATTGAATAAGGTAGGTGTGAGTATGGTATCTTGTGGGATGCCTCAGGGGATGAACTGAGCATGAATGTGGGAATTCTGCCAGGAAACTGTGAAAGTGCAAAGAGAACGAGGAGAGGAACCGTACCTGTGATGCCCATGTCTGTCATTTGCTTAAGTAAGAGAATGATCACCTAAGTCGAAAGCACTGCTTAGGTCTAGTGAAATGATAATGGCTATTTGGTGGCGGTCAGTTCTGCATCTTAGTTTGTTAAGAAGTCAAAATAGAAGTGTTTCTGTGGAATTGCCTGCATGGAAACCAGGCTGATATGGATATAAGACATTTGTTTTTTTCAAGAAAGAAAGAGAGCTGAGCATGAACTATGTTTTCTGGGACTTTGGAGGAGAAAAGAAGATGTGAGATGGGATGGTTTATGGTGTATTTTTATTTGATATACCGCCTTTCAAAACAAAGTAATCAAATCAGTTTACAGTTAAAAAAAGTTAATTTGGTAGAAAGGAATTGCAATCCACAAGACAGAAAAGAAAAGTCTGCGAGTAAAAGAGAAAAAAACATACAACATGGACATTTATATAACCTTTTCCTCCCAGAGCTACATTCAAAGGGGACCAAGGACTTTCTCAAACAAATAGGTTTTGAGGGCTGAATGAAACCTGTGATGGCATTGTTCGAGGCGTAAGTCAGGTGGCAGAGAGTGCCAGAGCAGGAGTGCCTTAATCTAAAAAGCAGAATGACGGGTCACCTTGTGATGGGGTCAGAATATGTAGCAGATTTCCATGCAGTGTTTATATTTATGTTTATTAGATTTCTTGATATATCGCTTCTTCATAACCCCAGGGCGGTTTACAAATCCAAATCCAAAAAAAAGCACTGGCCAGTGCCAGGAAAAGGAGCTCCAAAAAATTGACAGGAAAGGGGGAGTACAGTCAAATAGAGAGCACAGAGGAGAGAAAGGAGAGGAATCCTTAGGAGCAAGAACTGTGAAGAAGATTGTGAGAGGTTAGGGACCGTGGGAGGCAAGTCAAATGCAATTTGAAAGAGGTGTGTCTTCAGGAGGTTCTTGAATTTGAGATATGAGTATTCTTGATGCAGTACAGAGGGGAGGGATTTCCAGAGGGAGGAGGCTAGGAAAAAGAAGGCAGAGTGTCAGGTAGTCTGAAGGTGTGTACGAGACGGTGATGGGAGAACCAATCAGTTTATGTGGATTGAACGGAGGCTACAAGTGAGAATGTGAAATTGAAGAAGATTGGCCAGATATTGGGGTGTATTTGTATGTATGACATGTTGGGTCAAGGTGAGGACTTTGTAGCGGATACGATAGGCGAGTGGGAGCCAATGTAGCTGGATGAGAATGGGGGTAGTGTGTTCTCGACGTGAGCTATGGCTAATGATCCAGGCGACAGGGTTCTGTATCAGTTGAAGCCAATGTAGTTGAGTTTGTGTGATGCCAATAATTTACAGAAATCCAATCAGGACATGACTAGGGATAGAAGAAGTGTGGTCAGAGCTTGAGAACCGTTCCTCAGAGCCCAGCCTCCCAGAAACGGAAGGCTGCCGATAAATCAAGAGAGACTGCCAGAGTGATGTCACCATGTTCATGTGCTCTGTGCAAGTCGTTGAGAAAGGAGAGCATGATTGCTTCCACACTATGGCCGGGACGAAATCCAGACTGACAGGGTGAAGTAGATGAGTGGAGTCAAGGTGCTGTGAAAGTTGTGAATTTTTCAGAATTTTTGAGAAAAACACTAGATTTGATACAGGTCAATAGTTACCAGGATCAATGCTCTAAGTATGTGTGCAGGAGCATGCAGGATGAGTAAAGAAGCCAAATATTCTGGCTGCCTTTTATGCAATGCTTTGTGGGCCAAAGATAAAATTTTGAATGTGATCCTGAAAGAGATAGGTAGCCAGTGGTGTTCAATGAAAAGAGGCGTTATGTGATCATACTTCCGAGTGGAGGTCATGATGCAGAGAACTGTGTTTTGGGTGGATTGCATATGCTTTAGTTCAAATGCCGGAAGGCTAGAGTATGCTGCTTTTGCATAGTCCAGATGCGATATTATGAGACCAAGAGTAAGGATTGTAAACGCCATAAGGTCCAAAAAGGGATGGAGAGTCCGGATGTGCTGTAGCATGAAGAAAGAGGACTTGGCTAAGGCTCCTATCTGTGCTGAGAAGGAGAGTTTGGTGTCAATGAGTGTCCCTAGATATTTGGAGGAGGAGGCGAGAGGGATTGGATGATCACCAAGATGTGGGGCAAGTGCTGGAGATAGAAAAAAGCCAGTAAGTCAAGTTGCTGTGGTTTTCTGGGGTTTAGCTTAAGACAGTTCTGAAAGAGCCAAGTGGTGAACTTTGGCAGACGGCAGTTCATAGGTGTGAGATCTGGAGCAGAAAGGTCAGTGTATGAGATAAGAAGAATGTCATCTGCATAAATATAGAAACCGATACTTGGTTTTTGTACGAGGAGAGCTAGCGGATTTAGGAAAATATTAAACAATAATGGGGCTAATATCAATCCTTGTGGGACAGCATAGGCTAAAGGGTAAACGGAGGATGAATCCTGACCAGTGCTGACAATGAATGGCCTGTTATGCAAAAAAGAGGTGAACAAGAACAATGCAGAATCCCAAAGACCTATATTGAATAGATGAGTGAGAAGGATATCATGGTCGACCAAATCAAATGCTGATGTTAAGTCAAGAATAACGACTATAGCAATTTTATCTTGATCTAGAGCAGCGTTTTTCAACCACTGTGCCGCGGCACACTAGTGTGCCGTGAGATATTGTCTGGTGTGCCGTGGGAAAAATTCCAATTTCATCCGTAACATGTGGCCTCGGCTCACAAATTAGGGTTGCCAACCGGCCGGTTTTCTGCCGGCCTGGCCGGTTTTTCCATGGCCAGGCCGGCTGCCGGCACAGTTGTAAAACCGAAAACCGGCTTTTGTGCCGAAGTCCGCAGCGCGAACGCGATCGCGATTCCCTATAGCAGTGCAGCCGCTGGTTCTGCTTTGTACAGAGCAGCGGCTGCAGTACACTTACATTGAAAAGTAAAGAGAAACTGTGTCAGGAGCCCTCCGATCATGCAGAGCCTGAGGAAGTGATGTCATGGGGGCGGGCTCCTCACAGGCTGTCTTTCCTTTTCAAATTAACTTTAGCTGCAATAAAGTTAATTTGAAAAGGAAAGACAGCCTGTGAGGAGCCCGCCCCCATGACATCACTTCCTCGGGCTCTGCGATGACCGGAGGGCTCCTGACACAGTTTCTCTTTACTTTTCAATGTAAGTGTACTGCAGCCGCTGCTCTGTACAAAGCAGAAGCAGCGGCTTGGGCAGAGGGGGGTGTGTGTGTGTGTGAGTGAACCAGCGAGGGGGGGGGGAGTTTGATTGGAACAGCCATGGGGGGGGAGTTTGAGTTAAACAGCAGGGGAGGGGGGGGTGGTGTGAGTGAACCAGCAAGGGGGGGGGGGGGCGATGGTGTGAGTGAACCAGCAGAGGAGGGGGGGTAAGTGAGTGAGTGACCCAGCAGGAGGGGTGAGTAAGTGACAGGGGGGTGGGTGAGTGAACCAGCAGTGGAGGGGGGAGGTGGTGTGAGTGAACCAGCAGGGGAGGGGGGTTGGTGTGAGTGTTTGATTCCTATTCAAGAGAATTACTTTATATATAGTCAATATAGGCACAGAGGTAAATTTTTTAAACATTTTCTAATGGTGGTGTGCCTCGTGATTTTTTTCATGAAAAAAGTGTGCCTTTGCACAAAAAAGGTTGAAAAACACTGATCTAGAGAATGACGAACTTCATTGAGTAATGACATTATGATTGTTTACGTACTATGTCCTGAGCAAAAACTGAACTGCTTGGGATGGAGAACATGGGTATGCTCAACATGAGACATGAGCTGGATGAAGGCGTAACATTCTGCTAATTTAGAGAGAAAAGGAAGAGTGGACATGGGGCAATAGTTGGATCAGACAGATCTGCAGAGATTTTCACGAATAGGGTGAATTACTGCCCTTTTCCAGGAGCTCAGAACAGTCCCAGATACATCCTTTGACCTCCCAATAGTTTTCAACTACTGAGGGGTCGAAGGATACCTGCTTGAGGAGGGGATGTATTAAAGCATGTTTCCAAGTCAAAGGGTAATTCTTGAAGAGAGGCTGTTATTGATTATTTCCAATAGGAATGGGAGAAGGCCTGATTTCTGATTGTTAATCAAAGAAGGGGGAAAATAGTCTGCAGAAGTATAAGAGGATTTCATAGAACTGAAGTTTTTGGATAATAAAAAAATAGCGGCAAGGTTAAAAGAGCACCCATTGTGGCCAAGAAATGTTGGCTGTGTTGTAGGAGAAGGTAGAGGAGTTGGAAGGCTGGTCTAGTTAGAGTGCAAGGATACTCTCAAGTTTAAAAGATCATTAGAAAAGAAGGAAGCTTATCAATAGGGAAATAGGTTAGAGTCTTCAGAGGGAACCAAAAATAATGATTCTTTAGTAATTGAAGTTAATAGATTAAAAATATTTCTAGGCTGGGAGATGCTGGAAGAAATCAGAGCAGAGTAATAAGATTTCTTAACTTTAATGATGGCATTGCAATATTTTCTATGTTTGATTCTGCATAGGCAGTGGTGGTCAGGGCTTTTAGTTTTCCGCTGTAGTCTGTTTGTTTCTATTTGTGCTTCTTCTGCCTCACTGCTTTCACTGTCTCTGGCCCAGCCAGTTGAAGGGTTGTGGCAGAAGGAAGGAAGGGAGGTTGGAGAGAAAATGTTGGATCAGAGGAGGCAAAGAGAGGGAGGACATAGAGAGGCGGAGATGCTAGACTACATGGGAAGAGGCTGGATCATGGCGGGCAGAAGAAAGAGAGGAGAGATGCTGGAACACTGGGTGGGACGAAGAGGGCAGAGAACAGGGAAATGATGGGCTATGAAGTAGAAGGGGATGGGGTGGAGAGGGAAGCGAATGGGGAAATACTGCACTATGGGAGGAGGAGAGTAAAGAGAAAAGAGAGATGGAGGACTACAAGGTGTGGGGAGGGACAGGACAGGGAAATGCTGGACCACACAGTCGAGTGGGGTGGGGGTGGAGAGGGAAGAGAACAGGGAGATGAGGAAGGTGCAGTGTAAACATTGCCTCCTAGGTGATAGAGACCCATGGTACGCCACTGCATGGTACACCAGGCAGGGCTGGCTCAACACCCTGAGCCAACTTTTGCTTTGGTGGCCCCTCCCCCTTGGAGACGATCTTGCAGTATGAACTGCACAAATAGAGCTAAATTTTCAGCCAGTGCTATCACTGTGCTGCCATTTAACCTAACCCATATATTGAGTGCCACTATCTATATAGCAAGTGGTGCTGAATACGTATAGGTATAGGACAGTGAATGCGCCAGCATCATCTGTTTAGATGAGGCCTCCCATTCGACAGGGCATAACTTATCCGAATATTGCCGGCTGTCTGGATTTTTCTGGCCTGCCCTCGCTTCTCCCTTACCATGGCCCACAAATGTATGTATGGATAATAGCTGGCAGTTAGCAATTTTAAATGGCTTGATGTTATCTGTATATATTTTGAAAATGCACAAAGAGGCAAATGTATAATTACCTTTGAATATCAGTCCAATAGAGTAGAATTATTCATTCATGTGGATCATTCCCAGACTAACCAATAAAACCCTCCCAACAATGGGTGCAGAGAAGAAGTAGGACATTTCCACTTTCCAACTCAACATGCAAAAAAGAATTATATTCAAAATTTGGTGTCACATCAGCAACAACATAAACTCCATTTACTGTAAGACAATTGTGTGTAGTAACCCAAAACCCTGCAAATGAACACTCAAAAGCTGAGCACTCCACACCAGCACCAAGTCCAAAAATTCAAACTACACCAACGCTGCCTATGAAAAGTCAATGGTGCAAATATTCAAATACACCAGCACAACTCCAGTAGGGAAAGGAAAACAAGTTGAACTACTACAGATTTCTACATCGAACCAAAATGTTAGAACAGATTCCCTCACACCGGCTGCACATGGAAAAAGCAGGCCACTACCTAATAAAGAATAAGAAACTACACATTAGAAACAAACAAGCACACAAAAAATTAAATGAAAACCCCAAAAGAACACAGATTCTGAGTAGTGGAACGTTGAAGAAAGAGAAACAGAAATGTATTTCCTCTTATTCTGAACTGTAAAAAATGCACATTTTCAAAGCTGACATATTTTATTATTTAAAGACTAACATTATTTTGAGCCTTTTTTTTCTGATCATTTTTCCAACTAGGTTGGTTCTGGTCTGTCTTTACTACTTCCTCATCTTAGTTGTCTCATATATCCTTTTCCAAGATCTCATTTCCATTTTCTGTTTATTCACTTCCCTATTTTCTTCCCTTCCTTTCCTACATCTCTTTCTGACATTGATCCTTCTTCTTTATTTTTTTCTGTCATCTGCCTTTTTACCTAACTATAGTTAATTTTGTTCCTCCTTGTCTCCACCCTCTGGTCTTCATTCTTCCTCTTTTCACCTTTTACCTACTTAGAAGCTCCTCATTTCCTACTCTTGCCTCAACAGTCTTCCCATTACCCACATCTGTCTCATTCCTATCCCAGCCTCCTGTTCCCTCATCTTTCATCCACTTTCTAGTCCTCCATTTCATAAGAACATAAGATATGCCATACTGGGTCAGACCAAAGTCCATCAAGCCCAACAGTGGCCAATCTAGGTCATAAGTACCTAGCAGTCTCCCCAAAAGACACAGGTTCCTCATTGCTTGTACTGGGTCAAGCAGTGATATCCTCGGTCCCTTTTAATAATGGTTTATGGACCTTTCCTCCAGGAACTTGGCCAAACCTTTTTTAAACCCAGCTACACTAACAGCTTTTACTACATCCTAAGGTAACAAATTCCAGAGTTTGATTGCACGTTGGGTGAAAAAATATTTTCTCTTATTAGTCTTAAATAGGTTACCCTGTAGCTTCATTGTATGTACCCTAGTCTTTTTATATTCTGACAACGTAAACAATCAATCTACGTTTACCCATTCCACTCCATTCATTTAATTTATAGACCTCTATCATATCTCCCCTCAGCCATCTCTTTTCCAGGTTGAAGAGCCAACCTTCTTAGCCTCTCTTCATAGGAGTATCCTTCCATCCCCTTTACCATTTTGGTGGCTCTTCTCTGCACCTTTTCTAATAACTCTATATCCTTTTTATGATACGGCGACCAGAATTGCACACAATATTCAAGGTGCGGTTGTACCATGGAACGATACTGAGGCATTATAATATCCTTTGTTTTATTTTTCATTCCTTTCCTTATGATACCTAGCATTTTATTTGCTCTCTTTGCCGCCGCTGCATACTGGGTGGAGGGTTTCAACATGTTATCCACGATGACGCCTAAATCTTTTTCCTGGGTAGTGGTTCCCAATGTGGAATCTTGCATCGTGTAACCATAGTTTGGGTTGTTCTTTCCTAGGTGCATAACGTTACACTTGTCTACATTAAATTTCATGTGCCATTTGGATGCCCAGTCTTCCAATTTATCAAGATCCTCTTGCAATTTTCCACAATCCTCTTGGTTTTAACAACTTTAAATAGTTTTGTGTCATCTGCAAATTTGATAACCTCATGTGTTATTCCCTTTTCCAGGTCATTTATGAATATGTCAAAAAGCAGCGGACCCAGCACAGATCCTTGGAGTATTCCACTATTCACCTTTCTCCATTGGGAAAATTGGTCATTTAGCCCTACCCTCTGCTTTCTATCTTTTAACCAGTTTCTGATCCACAATAGTACACTGCCTCCTATCCCATGACTTTTTAGTTTTGCCAAAGGTCTCTGATGAGGAACCTTGTCAAAGGCTTTCTGAAAGTCCAGATACACTATATCAACAACTCACCTTTGTCTACCTGTTTATTCACACTTTCAAAAAAACATAACAGATTAGTAAGAAAAGATCTTCCTTGTCTAAAGCCATGTTGGCTGTCTCCCATTAAGCCATGACTATCTACATGATGAGTAATTTTGTTCTTTATAATGGTTTCTACCATTTTTCCCGGTACTGACGTCAGGCTCACCAGTCTGTAGTTTCCCGGATCACCCCTGGAAACCTTTTTAAAAATTGGCGTTACATTGACAATCCTCCAATCTTCAAGTATTACAGATGATTTTTAATGATAGTTCACAGATTACTAATAGCAGGTCTGCAGTCTCATATTTCAGTTCTTTCAACACCCTTGGATGTATACCGTCCAGTCCAGGTGATTTGCTACTCTTCAGTTTATCAAATAGTTGTAATACATCTTCCCGGTGTATTGATATTTCTTTCAATTCCTCTGCAGTATCACCTTTAAATACCACTTCAGTCATGGGTATCATCCCTATGTCTTCCTCAGTAAAGACTGAAGCAAAGAATTCATCCAGTCTCTCCTCTATAGCCTTGTCCCCTCTTACTGCCCCTTTAACCCCTCTGTCATCTAATGGTCCAACTTACTCTCTCACAGGTTTTTTGCTGTGAATGTACTTGAAATAGTCTTTGAATGTACTCTTTTCCTCCCTACCTTCATCTACCTTTTTCTTCCTTTCATCGCCTAATCAGCCCCAGTTCCTTCCCTGCCGCTCATCCCCTCTACACTTCCAATCCTTTTCTTACATCTTACCCCCTATCCAGGCTTCCATTTCCCTTTCACCTACCCCATTTCTACCCTCTCTTATCTTCAAAGACCTGTCCCCCTGCCTTTGTCTCTGATTCACTCCATAGCCCTCTGTCTATTTTAGCTGCCTCTCAACACCTCCCTGAACCTTCCAGGTCTCTCAAATCCTCTCCCCTTCCCATAATTTCTGCACTTGGTCTCACAGTCTTACTCATACCCATCACCTAATCCCCATTTTCCTCCTAATCTCTGGTCAATTTCTTCTTCCTCACCCATCCTCACTCTCTGTCAGCTATCCCCAAGTCTCCACTCTTCCACCTTACCCAATACCTAGTCTCCAGTCCTCATTTATACTCCCAGTACCCACCCAATTTTAGAGTCTCCACCTAATCCAAGTCCCTGCCCTTCTGCATCCTCAAGTCTGCAGTATCTGCTTTTCTGCCTCCTATTCCCCTTCCTCAACACTCATTCATCTATTTCCTTCTCCAATGTACATTAACCCTGCCATTCCTCCTCCTTGCCACATTATTCATTCTTATACCCCTCTCTCTCAACCTTCCCCATATATGAACTTGTTTCTTCTACCCCCCAACAAACAAACAGTATCTGTCCCCTCTTTCTTTCCACTCCCCTAGCGTTTGCCTTTTTTTCTTACCCTGACCCCAGCATCTACCAACATCAGCCCCCCCCAGTCTCAGCATCAGTCCCCTTCCAGTCCCATTCTCTTATCCCTAGAATCAGTTCCCTTCCAGACCAGCCCCCACCCCTTTCCTCCATATCAACCCCTTTCCTGTTCCAGCCCCAGCATCAGCCTCCTTCCAGTACCAGCCCCCACTAGTGTCAGGTCCCTTCCAGTCCCAGTACTCCCCTAGTTATCAGCCCCTCTTAGTCCCAGTCCTAGTTCCCCCCCTAGTATCAGCTCCCTTTCAATCTCAGCAACCCAGCATCAGCTTGTGTACAGTCCCAGCCCCCTCCCCCACCAGCATCAGCCCCCCAGTCTCCTCCCACCACTACTTAAGCATGAGTCCCAGCCAGTCACCTTACCTTCTCTCCTGTCCTCCCTGCTGCAGCTGCATTGATTTACACAGCTGCAGAAACATTTTCTTTTGCTCCTGCATCTGTGCTGTGTAACAGTCATTGGCACTGTAGTGTTTTTAAAGGGAAACACAGCCACTTCCTGTCTCTTACCCTGTGAAAGGGTGAGCTGTGAGGCAGGCTTCCATTGCCCTTAAAGGTTGCATGCCCTGAACCAGTGCCTCATTGGCTCGCCCTGCTTCAGGGACTCTTATACTCCTCTATGACATCACCTAATCTCCTCCCATGGCCTTCCAAATAGGGAAGTTATCTGCATGCCAGCCACTGAGTTAATAACTGAGGCGTACTGTATAAATCACAATAGGACATTTAAGTGACCTGAGCCACATAATAATTTAGTTCATTTGTTTTTTTCTTTCAGACAGAACATGTCCCTCCTTATGATGTGGTGCCATCCATGAGGCCCGTGGTATTAGTGGGTCCTTCACTGAAAGGTTATGAGGTATAAAACCTAGTTTATTTATTTTTAACTGGATTGTTTACATGATTTCCCATTTACTCTAGAAAATAATTCAGTATTGACATTCAAAGATATTTGGATACTTTAATAAAAATTCTGATAGCATCAGATTCACTCACATTGTCAGTGCTAAAATAGTCCTACAGGAAGGCAGGATGTGTGGAATATTACATATGCCTGAAAGTGCCTTGCTGTACCTTGCGCAGAAACAGATGGATCAGCTTCAAAAATCACTCCAATTTTTCACTGGCATCTTCCCTACTAAAAGGAAAGAGATAAATTTGAAACCATTTCTGCGCCATTGTCTTCCCTCATATCTAAGATTCCTGCAAATCTTCTTATTGTTTTAATTTAGAAATTAGAACTTAAGTTTACAGTTGTTTTGCCCCTTGTGTGGTTTGTAGAGATGTGTTGTATAGCTAGTATAGATAAATAGCATGTGAAGAATCCAAAAGCTTACAGACTTGAACTAGTAAATTGTAGCATGGGCAAGTGATACTACTTGATCACTTGTCTACTGGTACAATAAAAGGAAATGTGCTGAAGCAGTGGTTCCACAGGACCATCACAGGGGGTCCTCCAGAAGGGAGACAACCAAAATGTGGCTGCTGAGAAAAAGAGCAGGCTGACCACACGTCTAAGAAGACCTGCTTTAAGGCTATTGCTGCTTAATCCCACACTGCCCGTGCCAAGAGAGGAAGATTACAACCTCAAGGAGCCCAAATCTGTGCACAAAGGAGAAGAGGAAGAGCACAGCTGATTGTTTCTACAGAGACCCTGAAGCCTCTGAGAGGAGGTGAGAAATTACAGCTGATAGCTGCCATGAGGAGCCTGAATCAGTATGGAGAGGCATAGGGATGATCACTACCACCATGAGCCTGAATAGGACAGAGTGAGGAAGAACATGGTTGATTAACATCACCAGGAGCCAGAAGACATGCCAAGAATAGGAGGAAAGCCTCTTCATTAGCTCCTGCTCCATATCACCAGAGGAAGAAAGTAAAGTTATAATCCTGTGAAGTATTGCTGGGCTCTTCTGCATGTACTCTGGTTCATCTGCTGACTTGACAGGGAGAAAAGCTGTGATAAGTTAGTAGTATGGCTGTGGTGGTGAAGGCAAGAGAGTCAACAGTGGGTAGAAGGCAGCAGGGATGAAGTAGCACAGAAAGGAAAACACTTGAAAAAGGACCTTCAGAGGGAAGGGCTATGAAATGACGATAGAAGAGATACATCTGGGGAAGGGTCCAAAGCCGGGAGAAGGCATGTGATCAGGAAGATGTCATGGGTTAGAGGAAGAAGAGCAGTGGGGGATGGCATTCAGGAAAGAGTCATGGGGGGAGTGCAGAAGGCTGAGGACGGCAGGCAAGAAGGCATCATGGGGCAAAACCTTAGAAGGAGCCAATGGGGAAGAGCAGGAGGCAAAGGATCAGAAAGGGGAGGCGAGAGGGGAGATGGCAGCTGAAAGAAAAGACCAAGAACTGAGGTAAGCAGGGCAGGAAGGATGGTCCTCAGAAAAAGGCCATGAGGGGAGACAAGAGGAAAGATATCTGGAAAAGGCCCAGGAGTAGGGGGAAGCATGACGGAAGGTATTTAACAATGGGCCATGGAGGTAGCGCTGTAGGGAGGGATGACTGCCAGGGATTGAGGGGAAGGTGGGAGACAGCTGTCAAGGATCAAGACAGAAGGTGGAAGAAACACAGACAACCACCAAGGATAATTTGAATATCTCCATATGTCAAGTCTGTAGGTACTAAAGTACCTTTGCCACCTCTGGTTCAGAATTTAATGTAAAACTCCTTCAGAAAGTCATGTGCAAGCCTGTGGATACAACTTACAATGGTGGATAGGAGGAAGAGTGCTGAAAGAAAGAGATTTCTGAAGAGCAACTGGGTAGAAACGAGAGCAGGACTGGACAGAGAAATTGCTAGAGGAGGCTGAAGAGAGAAAGAGAGAGAGACTAGTGGGTTGGCAACTTGGAGGAAGGAAACACTACTGAAGAGGGGATTGTGAAAGCAAGACTAGTGAGGGGTGCTTGGGGAGATAGAGAATAACAGTGGAGAGAGAGAATAAAAGGGGGAGAGAGGAAATGATATGTAAGGGTTGAGGCAGCACTGGCCCAAGGGTTTCTGCCTCCCCAGACAGAAGCCCAGGCCATGTCACACCACACTGCCACCCTGCCGTGCCGCCTCTGCCGATTCTGGTGGCAGGGTCGGGGGCAGCAACAGCACCAGCCCACAGCAGGCGATATGCTTCGGCACACATGGCTTGCTGCTCCCTCCCCCTCTCCCCTCAAACAGAAAGTTGTGTCAATGGGGAGGTCAGGTGCGGCAGGCCATGTGTGCTGAAGCACATGGCCTGCCATGGGCACTGTGCCACCCACAGAGGCATCCCACCGTAGGTGGATGCCTAGCCCGCCTATTGGATGGGCCAGCCATGGATTGTGGGGGAGAGGGATACTGGAGGGAAGTGGCTTTGCTGGAGAAGGAAGAGATACTGGTGGCGGAAGTATTGGACAGAGGGGAGAGAGATCAGAGAGGAGAGGCTGGAAGAGGGGCATGAGATTGGTGGGATCAGGTTGTGGAGGTTCCTAAATCTTTTGGATGTTGAAAAGAAGTCCCTGCATGCAAAAAGGTTGGGAACCTCTGTACTAAAGCACTGCTGAATGCTAGTGGACTAAGAAGTGAAATCAGGGGTAGGAGGGCATGAGAGAGAATCCTAGGAACACACCACATGACTGCAGCTGCTCATTGGTTTCAATAATGCAATGCAAAAATCTTCAACAATGATCAGGAAGCAGACATTAGGCGTCATTACACTACAAACTGCACTGCAGTGCATTTGGCTGATTAGTTTAAGTGCGATATTCTTGATTACTTTTTTTTTCTTTAGCCATTGGTCTATTGGCAAGCAGATTGTTTGAGTTTGTTCGCACACTGCAGCACTTGTCTAAATAAAGTATGTGTTTGGGCAGACCACTTGTTTTAAAATATTCTTTCTTTGCAATTTGTGGAGGTGCCTGTGTCTCAGCAAGAAGGCAGCCACTAAACTCAGTAAAATGTAAAGATATTTATAGGCTTCCCAAACTTGTCCAGGTAAGCTCCACAGCCCATCAGGCATTCAGAATATCCACAGTGAATATGCGCAAGATAAAGTTTCATGCACTGGAGACTCAGTGTTCACTGTGAATATCCTAAAAACCCAACTGGCTGAGGGATCAGCAGGACAAGCTTTGAAAACTCTGAGCTATTACCATTTTTATATGCTTCAAAGCTGATCAGTAAGCTAACAAATAAATATAGGAAATGAACAAGTAAACACAGACCTATAGTGATAACAAAGGGTCTTTAATTTCTCTTTCTATACTTTTCCTTTATTCTGTCTATCCCTGGAGCACATTTTCAATTTCAAGCAAATGAACTAAGAGTGCAACAGATTTTCATATGACCATTGCTCATGTAAACGATCCACTCCCCAAACCACAGAAAACTCCCCAAAATATTTGAAAATTATGTTGAAAATAGAAAAAGAAGAATTTGCTGAAACATACTTTAACACATATTTGCATTCTGTATTATTGTGTTATGTGCTATGGTACCTTAAGAAACAAAGGGGCTGATTTATTATAATTTCGTGTCAGCGTTTTTACCCCATTGAAAATACAAGAATGCCTCTCTTGATCAATCTATTGACATTTTTGACCCATAGCAAACTGGCTTAACATTTACCAGAAACACTGCAGTGTGATGTAATAAAAGGAAATAGCCTGGAGGTATTGCTGGAGAGTGCACTCTGGACATCTTGGTGTAGGAATTTGCATATCCCGCAAATCTCTTGTTAGATGGAAGTTTCCTTAATGGAATTTTGCTTTAACAGAAATTCAGTTTTGGGATTGGACCTGGGATTCAACATATGGAAACACATAGGGATATGTTTACTAAACCGGGCTAACAGTTCACCCAGGCTAGGTCCCATTGAATAACATGGAACATAGTTGCAGATATCCTGGGTGAACCAGCTTAGTAAACATACCCTGGAATTTTGACCGTTGCTCTTCCCGTATTGCTCAGCTTCATACGGGCAAGTTACTGCTCTGCACAGAAGTTAAATCTTGCTGCAATAGGGTTGCCAACTTGCTCCAGATTTGCCCGACAGGGTTGATCCAGTCCAGGGTTTACCCCATTGCCTACAGGGACTTGTAATCTTGCTTTTCTTGAAGAATCAATTAGAAAATGAGAACTACAAGTCTCTGCAGGCAATGGGGTAAACCCTGGATTGGATCAACTCTGTCAGACAAATCTGGAGCCAATTGCCAACCCAATGTTGCAATCATACAATTCCCTAAGAGGAAAAAAGAGCACTTTTGGGTACTATGGAAGCATACAAAGCTGCAGATTGGATTTGGGAGAGAAAAGCCTGAAATAAAAACTCCTGCTATATCTCATGACCTCTGCACATCCTGCCCCATCCTATGGCGTGGAGATGTCTGCAAAGTGCCAGTTGTCTGGAGATCAGACGGGAAGAACATAGGAATGCATTGCAAGTCTATGGGAAAATGGTTCATAATATGCAAAGCATTACTTCTGTTTATCATGGAATTGCTGTATGCATACATCTGTATCTATCTATATATATTTATTATAGAGAACAGCATGTAAACAATTCCAGTAAAACGACCTCTTTGATCAGATATCAAACATCAGTCCTGCATACTTCATAAGGGGTCCTTTACTAAAGTGTGCTAAGTACCTAACTTGGGAAGTAGTAAGTGCTGATTGTTAAAGCACAACCGCACTAGCAGTTAATGTGGAGGCTTGACACTTAGTAAACATTAATTCCGCATTAAGTGGATAGTGCGGCATGGGTTGGGAACTGGTTAGAGAATGGGCATCGATTGCCTTACAGTTAACACACGGTAACACTGCACATTAACTTTACTGCAGCAGATATCGCAGGCCGTTTAATGCCATCTCAGGCTGTGCTGTGCATTTGCGTTAACACACAGTAAGCATATTTTCTGTGACTATGGGAGGATGTCTAGCAGGCCTCCAACATTCACCACAGCGACTTTGCAGGTACTGTGTGTTACTTGGCTGCCGGTATCCTTCCGTGGACAATTCAAAATTCTGACCCTTGTCCACAAGACACTGCACTCTGGATTACTATCATACCTCTCCTCTTTACTTATCCCTTATGCTCCCCTCGTACCCTTTGCAACATCGCCTTTACCTCCCTCCTGCATCCCGGGCAAGATACTATTCAACTAGAACTTCAGCCTTTTACTTCTGTGCACCACATCAGTGGAATAACCTGCCTCATGAACTCCGCTTGGAAACTACCTAAGAGTGTTTTAAGTCAGCCTTAAAACTCCACCTTTTTCAGAAGGCATTTGACCTTTTCCCATGATCAGCACTTACGGATGGCCCTGCTCTCCCTATGTTATTCCCTCTTTCTTTCCTCCATCCCTGCCTTTCCCTGTTTGTATGATTGCAATTACCTTTCCTGTCATAACAATGGATATCTCATCTGCTTTTTATTATTTTATTGTATTTTTTATGTAAACCGCTTTGATTTGATTTGAAAGGCGGTATAGCAAATTTGAATAAACCATAAACCATAATTGTTGCAACTAATACACGGTAACTGCACATTCTTACTGCACTTTAGTAACAGGACCCCATAATGTTCTTCCTTTGCTATTTTGATTGGTGTTAATCTACTTTAAATGAAAATATTTCAGGAAGGGGTTGCAAATTCTCCTATTTTAAGTCTATTCTATAAAAATAAGTAAGTAGCTACTTGTCCTTACGGAATATTAGCCTAAGTGGCAGAAATCACACCTTAACGTAAATATTCTGCCACGTCCCTAGATTTTGCAAGAATATGTGTAATTTATAGGGCCCCCTTTACTAACACGTAGCTCAAGCTATTTGCCATCCAGCAGATAGTTCCAGCTAAGTGTTAGTAAAAGAGGCCCATGGTATTTTACGAAATTTGAGTGTACTTGTGCACTGTGCCCATGCTCTACCCGAAGCATGGGCCATCAAGCGACTCACAGTATTTTTTAAGAGGTCATTTACACACATATGCCCACATAAGCCCATAAATGATTAAAATAATCCTCAGACACATATTTGGCATCTAAAAGTACAGACCACCTTATAAAGTTGCCACCATAACGACTCAATAACCTTCTGGCCTAAATCAAGATTCTATTACAACAGAGATCATTTTTAATAAACGTAAATATTTTCGCAATCCAGTTTGTATTCCTTGTGGCGCCCTTTAACTGATTTGCACATTTTTGGTGAATAAAGTATTAATATAAAGGGCAGGAGAAGAAATAAATCATGATAGTTCTGACTTTGTCTCTTCCATTTGCAAAAGTTCTGCCTCAACCTCTTCAGACCTCGTTTTTATGCAGACTGGGCATGATAGGAGTTAACAGTGCACCATGGTAATTTTAGAAAGTGCTATCTGTCAGGTGCCTCAGAGAACTGACATTTTGCATGTTTCCTCACATTGCAACTAGGCTAAAAGCACCTTAAGAGTAAGACCTGGAAAACTTGCAAGAATGTGTTGCTGAGTGTTAATTGATTCTTTCCAAATGGGATTTAAATACCGTAGCCAAATGTGGTAGAATTAAAAAGAGCTGATGGGCGTACAGCCATTTAAAGAACACCAACCTTGTTAAGGGCTTTGATTGCTGGAAACATACTCTGTCTTTTGCCTTTATTTTTCCTTACTTTTGATTTTTCTCTCTCCTGTCGCTCCTCTTTGTTCAATCTCCCTCGCTTCTGGGAAGGTGACAGACATGATGCAGAAAGCTCTTTTTGACTTCCTGAAGCACAGGTTTGATGGGAGGTGAGAAATAAAAATTTTGGGGGTTTGATTCCAAGCAGTAGATTGGATGGGATGAGATGAAGTGGGGGTGGGAGGGAGGGTGTTAGGTCTAAATTAACATTGCATCTTCAGCTGCACAAAAACATTAATGGCTAAAGAATATTATTATAGTAACAAAGTAAAAGGAATCATTTAGATCCGTACTCATGGATCCTAGTACCTCTGCTATGTCATATAAAAAAGCACAGTGGCATAAGTTCTAATGAGGGGCCCACATTGTGAAGGCAGCATGGACCCCTGCGCAAGCAAACTTACTTTAAAATGTTTGCACATTGCCTCCGCTCGTATGTTAAGTCACCTCCCGGCCTCTGCAGTGTGACCATTGTGAGACTTCGACCCAGCAACTGGAGATGATGGCTGTCAGGCCTCAAAACTTAAAAGAAGAGAGGAGGAGAGTGGAGGCACATGGCAAACATTTTAAAGTAAGTTTGCCTCTCTGCTTTTACCGCTGCCGTGTGGGCCCTCTTCCTGCCTGGGCCGCCCCAAAGAGGTCTGCTTGGGCAGAAGTTACGCCACTGACTCAACAACATTACAATTGTAGATGCCTGTCATGGCTATATTAAAAGAATTTCAGCTTCTTAATGTACTGTGCAGATCTTCAGAAGTGCACATGACAAGTAGTAGTAATCATACCAACCATGAAGTCTGTATTATTCTTGAACATACTAAAACTCCCACAGTTCCCCAGTCCTTTTCCAAGCAGCTGCATTTGCAAAAGCATCCATCGCACATTGCCATGCATTCATTGGATTTGATGGGTAAAGGTGTACAAAACGTATGGGGTCAGTATTAGAAGCACTTACCGAGATAGCAGCATCTGCTGTCTGGATAAGAGCCTCTGGCTGGGGCTATCCGGAGAGTGCCATGACGGGCTGTGGCTGCAGTGAGGGCAGAGCTGGTAGTTATCCGGTTAGCAGCAATATTCAGATAACTATCCAGATAATGTTAGGACAGCGAAAAGGCTTTTGTACTTCATCTGGATAGTGGACTGCATATCGTAGCTACGTGACTAGCAGCAGCGTTCACCACTTAATCTGGATATTTCGTGCTGGCTGCTATTCGGATACCAGTACTGAATATCCACATTTTTTTTGACTGCCGTAGCTGATGTTTCATAAAATGCCAACTATGGTGATTGAATATTAGCGCATATTTATTTATTTGTCAATTTTTCTATGCCGCTTTATCTAGAAATCAAAGCGGTTTACAGATAACAATAGTTATATATATTGTGTTACATGGAGCTTTTAACCAAAGGTTCGTAAGGATTGGGTGCGTACATATGTCTATAACTAGATAGCCAATGTTGGGTAACGTAAAAAGAATTTGCATTTAGGAAAAATTGTTCAGTCTAGACTTTAGCGGGCAAGTATTTGCATATTAAGGAGAACTTTTACTAAAGTCCGTTAAGCAATTAACATGCAATAATGTGTGCGATAATGGCTCACGGTAAATATTACCATATGGGCATGACAGCTACAGCACACTGATTCCCATGGTAACTGCACATCACATGATGGTGAGAGGAATGGGTAGTTTGGGGGTGGAAAGCACACTGCAGTTAGTGAGGGGGGGGGGGTTGCCATGCATCGTCAATGTGGCATTTAGTGTTAGGTGCACCTGCGTTAATTTCACCATGCGTTAGGATACATGTCCATGTGATAATTGCCTCAGACCATGCCCCTAACAGTTACCACAGAGGCTTTGCACTTACTGCATGTTATTTTTCATGCTAATCACCTGTTAAGTGCAAAACCCTAATGAGCTTTAGTAAAAGGGTCCCATGGAGGGCGATTCCATACTGTGCATGTCTGGCCCGTCCAGGTGTCTAAAAAATGGACAGAGTATATATGCAACCTCAGCAAGTGAGACCAATAACAATATCCAATACTAAAGGTCACTCACTAAATGCCCATAGTAGACACCATGGCCATGTTTAGACAGTGAACAAATACCTAAGAGTGTTATTTTTTGTCGGATCGTCTGTCGCGAGGATGTAAAAACATACTCAGGTAACAGACCCTCCTTTTATTCAACATATTTTTAAAAAGGTCCGTACGACCAAGATTTATGCTTGAGGCTATAACCAGCCCATTGGACCAGCCCCTGCATACAAAGAATGCTTTATGCAAAAAACTGAAATCTTCACGTTCAGAAATAATCCGTAACACGGAATGTTCAAAATATAAAGGTGATAACACTTATCTGGGAGAATGTTGAAAGCTGCCACGTCCCATTGATACTGTGGAAATCCCACAGTGCAAAAACTCTGTCGAACTCTTCTAGGCCAGAGAGTCAAGGAACCGGGCAGAACACTCTTAGGTATTTGTTCACTGTCTAAACATGGCCATGGTGTCTACTATGGGCATTTAGTGAGTGACCATTAGTATTGGATAAAAAATGGACAGGGCACAGTTGGACCTGATTCTGCAACCGCGGGAGCTATATGTTCCTGCGGCTACAGAATCAGGTCGCCTGGAAGGGCTGGAGTGCACAATATGCTGAGAAGGGACACATATATCATGCTGCCTGTCTCCATCACTCAGTGCTTCTACTGGTGTGCCGGTGCCGTGGCAGTCATCACCATGACACCAGGACATCCAGGAGGAGCAAGCAAGGCCCGAAAGCGCTGCAAAGTTCTTTTTCCTGCCACCTGACCCTCGGCGAGGTCTGCCAGGGTTGGGATCGGGTGGCGGGGACTCACCTGCACCTGCTCCACATGGTTGTGGGGACTGCCTGGCCTGATCGCTGCCACTTTTGGGATTTATTCCACCTCTGAGATGGAATAAGTCGCACACATATCCTGCCCTCTGTGGATGTACAGGGCCCTGACCAGAATAGGCCCTGTATGTCCAGGTGCTATGGCTTGCTCATGCTCCGTCCACTGTCTGCCTCCAGCCCTCCTCATCCCACCCCCATCCAGCGCCCCCTGCACAACGGCTCTCTGCGTGCAGGGAGCACTGGCAGCTGAATACGGTCCCAGTGAATAGCGGGAGTTATATGTCCAATCCGGATATACAACCCCGCTATTCACTGGTCAGAATCTACCCCTTAGTGGACAAAGGCAACATTTTTGAGTCCTACAGTGTTTAACTGTTTTACTTGTATATAAGGAAAGACATTAAAACTGTGCTTATGCCATAGAGTAGGCACTGAGTCTGCCTTTCTCTCATCCTGAGCCCTGGAAAGTTTAGAATGATCAGGAATTTCATTCATTCGTTAATTAAATTTTTTTTTTTTCAGAAGACACACAGGGTCATTCTGACCCACGAATAGTGGGGATGGACGTCCCAACGGGACGTCCATCCCCGCTTTCCGTGTCCTTTCCCACTGGTGGCTAACTTCTCGCTGGTTGTACGGGGAAGTTAGTCAGGACGGGGAAGGGGTGGATCGGAGGTGGAGTTAGGGCGGGCGGTGGGAGGTCATCAGCCCTGGACTTACAGGGCTGCTTCTAATGTTGGCCCTGTACATCCAGGGCTGATGACCTGTACAGGGAAATTATTCCACCTCCGAGGTGGAATAACTTCCCTAGACATTGGGGATTGGCGGCCCAGGGTGTGGATGAGGCAGGGGGAGCTGCGGACATTCCCCAAAGTCCGACCCTGGCCTTAAGAGGCCAGATGAGAGGTCGGGCTGCGGGGAAATTGATGCCAGTGCCGGCGGCCGGGGATCACGGCTCTTCAATGAAGCCGCGGTGCCATGGCAACCAGACGCCATGGCACTGCTCCTCCATTGAACTGCCCTGACTGAGTTAGTTGGGCAGGGCCTGGATGTGCAGGCCAGGCTGAATCCAATGCCCCACAGGATCAGAATCCTGACGCCCTCTGTACGTCTGGTTCAGACTGGGCGTACAGAGGGCATGTACATCCGGGATGTAATCGGGCCTACTGTGTCCTCCAGACACAGGCGAAAAAATTGAATCATTGTTATAGTTCTTTCATCCCTGTTTGAAAAGTGATAGAAAAGAAAAGAAGAGACAGGAATTTTTCTGCCTTTCATTAGTTTTATTAAAAACTGTTCCCTTTAATTCTATGGTGGAAAATGAATTTAATTTGATACTGTTTTTGAAATATTTTCTGCATAAATGAAAACCCTTATTATAGCTGTCTCCATTGCAAATATTTTCACACATCTGTTTTGACTGGTCAATACTGGATATGGGATGTTCCCCTGGTTTACACACATGGGAATGATGGTTTCTAGACAGTAATATGGCTAAAGGTGACATTTCTGGCCACTTTTATTATAGCAGAAATCAACACAAATGACAAAGCAGTCCCATGTCAAAAAAGTCCCCATCTAACAGAGCAGACCACCTTGCTTCAGACGTAGTCTTGTTCCTTTTGGTGCCTCTGTTCTCGGTCTAGCACCTGATTCAGTCTATATAAAATTTTATTTACACAGATCTCACAAAAGATATAGCAAAATTAGAAAAGGTACAGAGAAGGGAGACCCACATGATGAATGGAGTGACTCTCCTATAAGGAAGGACTAAAGAGGTTAGGGATTTTCAGCTTGCAGAAGAGATCTATACAATTCTGAGAGGAGTCAAACAGGCAAATCAGTTGTTTACTCTTTCAAACATACAAAGACTAGGGGACATATGACAGCGTTACAAAGTAGTACATTTAAGACAAATAGGAGAAAAATTTTCACTCCGCACATTGTTAAGGTTTGAAGCTCATTGCCAGAGCTAAAGCAGTTAGACTAGTTGAGTTTAATAAAGATTTGGACAAGTTCCTGGAGAAGAAATAAGAGATTGTTATTAAGGGAAACCTTGGGGTAAATAGCATGGAATCTAGCCAGGTAATTGTGATCTGGATTGACCACTGTTGGAAACAGGACGCTAGGCTTGATGGACCTTTGTTCTGACCTAGTTTAACAATTTTTATGTTCTCATATTCTTAGGAAAGGGAACTTGGCAGCTCTTTCATTACTCACTGTCCTATGTCAGGTTAATTTAGTGTCTCCTGATTTTGCTCTCCCAGGTGATCTAATTTCAGCAGCAGTTTAGATCTTCATCTCCTCTGACTGGAGGCTGATCTTCTAACCTGTTTTATAGAGCCAGGTGGGGGAAAATGGAGCAGCAGCTCTGGGGGTGAAGCAACTAGTGGTATCAGGCTGTTTTTCTTCTCAGAACAGTGCCTGCTCTGGTCTGCCTGCCCCTGCATCCAGTTGGCAGCAGCAGAACTGTTTATTCCAATGTCCTCTCCTTTTGACTTCAGGGTCAATGTTGTGATAAGAACTACATGATTCTGTGGCTCTTATCATGAGAGTGTCTTGCAAGCAGCAGGAGAGGACATGTGAATAAGTGTCTCTCCTGCTGCTGACTTGCAGGGAGAAAAGGTTCAAGAATGTGCATGGTGGGGGGGGGGGAGAAGAGTAGGTAACCCCATGACGCTGCTCAGACTGGGAGGAGTGAAAGAGGAGGAGAGAGAAGATCCTGCAGGAAGAAGGGGGGATGGGGGAAGAAGGGGAAGGAGCCTGGGAGAGACAGGGCGAGAAAGGGAATAAATAGCATCTGGAGGGAGGAAGGGGTGAGAAGGAAAGACGATTATTAGGAGGAGTGAAGAAAGGAAAAGCATTTATATCTTCAGGAGGAAGGGGGTGCAAAGTAGAAAAGAGTGCCTGAAGTGAGAAAGAGTAGAGGAAAGGAGAAAATGAACGGATGCAAAGGAGTGAGTGGTGAGATGATATGAAGGATCAAGAAGGACTAATAAGGGGCTGAGAGGGAAAGTAAAGAAACAGGTGACAGTGGAAAGGGAGAGATTGTGGAAAAGGGACTTGGGAGAAGTTGAAGAGGGGAGTGGAAACTGGGTAGGTGGTAAGAAAAAGAAGAAAGGGGCTGGATGTTAGGAGGAGTTGAGTTGAAAGGGAAGGATCTGGGACTGGTGAGGGAATGAGAGAGGACGGTAGATAAGGGACTGGGAGGGATGGATACAGAAGATGGAGATGGGGCACTAGGGAATGCAGGAAACATAAAGGGGGAATAGTAAATTTGATAGGAGAGAGAAATAGTGGAGTGTGGGAAGGCTGGGGAAGGGATGAGAGTATACCTAGGAGGGGGTTGCATTAATAAAAGTTGTTTTCTATTGTCTCTCTCCTTTCTTATATCATTAGATCTATCATTATATATTTAGCTCCTTTAGAACCTGTGAAAGGAAAGTCTTTTGGGATAAGAAGGGAATAGGATCTCTAGTATAGGGGATCTCATAGGGGACACATAGAAATGTCTCCAGACATAATCTGGAATACCAAAGTCATAGCTTGACCTATTCAGTACCCTATCTATTACAACACAAAAGAAAGGCTTCTTATTTGCAGCCAGAAGTGTAGTGTGATAAATCAAAGACTGAGATCTAAAGATGTAGGAGTATTTTTTATCTTTATATTTCACACACAGACACACACACGCACACACACACACACATATATATATATATAAATAATGATATATAGAAAGATAGATATAGATATATCATGTATCTTGAAAGATTTGTAACAGAGGATATCTCCATGGGAAGTATTAACTGAGGAAACCATGTATTGGGACAGTAAGAAATAAAGAGATCCCTGAAGAGCAAAGAGCAGCACTGGACTCAAGTCTCCTTGAATGGGTTAATAGGCTAGATCGCTAAAGATTCTACCAGAGTTGGCATAACTGCCTAATGTTCTTTTGCTGTTGTGATGGATGTTAGCTGAGATAAATGCACCATTTTCCAGATTAATTTTATTGAAGACATTTATTTTAAGTAAGAATTTCCTTGGAACAGCAGCCAGACATGAAGTAAGGTAATTAGAGACTGGTTATTCCAAATGCACGCACCAGTAGGTTTCTGAAGTCTATCTTCCCGATAAGAGGAAAGACCTACAACTGCCACCGTTTTTCAGAGGAAGGGGGGCTCCATGTGTTTCTTTTTTCTTATTTTCATTGGGCCTATGATTCTACATTTGATTCCTTTAGAATATGGGTGATATGAGAAACTAATTATCTGATTTTTTTTCCCTTGGTTTTCTGTTGGCTTGTGTATCTTCTGTGTTTTTTTCCTGGTTATTCTCTATTTAGGGGCATGTTTACTAAGCCCTCTGCTGGTAACCTGTATGTGGGTTGCCTTACCAGTATGGGGCTGCGGGCTAACTGCAGGCGGGCAAATACATCTGGCCCCTTGCAGTTACCATGGTTCAGTGTGGCAAAATGACTATGGATGCAACTAATGCCACCCACTGAGGTGGTGTTAGTTGCTCTATTTGCACCAAATGCAATAGCATAGGCTACAAATGCCAAAGCCGGCTATGCTGTAGTGGGAATGCCCCATCCTGCTCAGTCATCACCCAATACACATCAGAAGGGTAGTGTGGAGGAGGCTGCGCACTACTTTTCAGTGGCATGCCTAAACCCTAGTCCTAACCCTATACTACCCTTTAGTAAACATGCCCCTTAGTGTTGCTTTTGTGACTGGTCATCTCTCTTTCTGTTTTGTCCAACTAATGATTCCACCATTCAAGAACAACACAAAGAGTCACATGATCTGTTTTCACATCTGTGGTGATCCAAATATGACTGCAGGTTAGGGGAATTGAAAGAGCCTTAAATATAGCATCGAGTCCTTATATTTGAGTTGTGACCAAAGCTGTGACTTTTTATCCTCTGATCTTACAATATGATTTCACTACCTTTGATCCTTGAGGACATTTTGGGAAGCCCTGCTCACCTCTTAGAGCAGGGCTTCCCAAAATTTATCCTGGGGCTCATACAATTGGTCAGATTTTCAGGATACCCACAGTGAATATACATGCGATTAATATGCATATGCTCGATTTCCATTGTATGCAGATTTATCTCATTAATAGTCATTGTGGATAGCCTGAAAACCCATTTGGATATGGGGTGCCAAAACAGATTTGAAAAGCCCAGGTACAGTACTAAGTGAACTTTTAGTTCAGAATTATAGGTTGACCTGTTCTGCCTTATTGTTGCAGTTTCTTTGTAGTCAAATTAATCTGCAATACATGTCTGATTGCTTCTACTTCTTCCATGTTCCTGTTCATAGGATATCCATAACCAGAGTGACAGCTGATATTTCCCTTGCTAAAAGGTCGGTCTTAAATAATCCAAGCAAGAGGGCAATAATTGAGCGGTCAAATACCAGATCCAGTTTGGGTAAGAAACGAAAATTATACCTCTTCAGAAAAAACTGCACATACATTTGTAGATCAACTAAAGAAGATGGATATTTATTTATTTGATTGATTATAATGTTAGAACCTCACTAACTCTTTTATAATTAAATACTACTTAAACTTTTCCACTTAGATGTTGGAGCTAATTTGTCTTATGCTGTCTGTTTACATGGGTGATTAGGAATTCTCTAGTATTGTAGATCATGATAAATGCTGCAGCCAATCAGATTTCTTCATATGAAACCCTTGTGATTTCCATCCGAATATCTTATGCAAAAGGTGCAGATGTATAATAGCTTACAGTGGATGAAAAATGGCAGCTATCTGTAATGGTTTTATTTAATCAATAACCTATTAGTGTAGCTCTATGAGACCTCCTTAGCCTGATACCGTGGCCTCACTCGCCCATTTTATACAATTCCTGCACAAAAATCAGGCACTCTTAGAAGCATAAGAGGGTCTCTCAAGAAAGCATTATGGAGATAATTGTATAACAGGGCTCCTAGGTTAATAAGGTAGGAAGCCACCTATTTTTAGCCTATTTTATGAAGATACGTAGGTGCCTATTGTCTTTAAAACTATTAGTATAAATCCTGCAGAAATCAGGCCTAGATTGAAGGCACAGACATTATTGCTGTTCAGAGCAGGCATAAATGTTAGTGCATACTTTATAAAATACACACAAAATTTATGACTGTGCCTATGCTTTGCTCAAACTCCTCCCCTGAGTATGCTTACTCTACAAGTATGCACCAGCTAGCACCATGTATAATTTTAGGTGTGACCTAATTTTACTGGAGACTTTTTATGTGTATAAAACAGCATTTTATGTCTGGAAAAGGTTTATAAAATTATCCTCCACATGCACTGAAATGTTTCCAGAGTGCTTTACTGAATGTAAACAGTTATTCTGCTAATCTGAGCATTCCTCCAGACAAGTAGATACTCTAATTGCTAAAGAGCTTTGATGGACATTAGTACACACAGCAACATAGAAAATGGAATATGGTAGCGAATAAGGCCCATAAGCTCCGGCCTCACTTCTTTACATCTAGGGATGCTCTGTGCTTATCCCAGGCTTTCATGGGTTTCATTACTGCTTTTGTCTCTATGTCCACTGCCATACAACCACCACCCTTTTTGTAAATAAATACTGTATTCCTTTTTGTCCCTCCAGTCCAGTACTGCACCTCTGGGTAGTGCACCTTTTCCGGCAGGTGGAGACTGAGCATGTCATCTTTTGATGACACCAGTACTAATAGACCGAGGACCGCCCCTCCTCTCCAGCATACTCAGTCTCCAAGCAGTTGGAGGAGACAGTGAGCCAGAGTGCTAGACTCAGTGAAGGCATAACTAAGGAGCAATTTAGTTTAGGTTTACTTTAATCTTGCTTTGTTTTTTTCCAAGCCTCTTTTCTGGAGAGCACTTTCTTTGTCTTTCATCTGATAGCTAAAAAAAAAAAAAAAGAGAAGAGAAGAGGAACGGAGAAGAACCCTTGTCCCCTTTGGTGACCAAGGTGGTGTGGAGGTGGTGGAGTGAACTGGGGATCTTGCGGCTCCCGAACTCAGTTTCGGATGAGGAGTCGCCTGATTATTACAGCCCTAAAGTGGCAGTGCCTTGATCCGCGGGGGCCCCTCAGCGCCAAAGCCGTCATCTCCTGGCTGAGCGCGAGAAAGGCAGTAGAGACGTGCAGCACTCAAGCGGCAACTCAGATCCTCCTCGGGACCTAAGAAACATGGTATTTTGGGTTGGCATGCTCAGTTTAGACAAGCGGAGTCCAGGGTGCGTTGAAAGGCTGCATAAAAGAAGAATGTGTGTGGGGGACGCATAGAGGCCTGTTTTCCCTCCTGAGGCCTGCAGACACGTTTCTTCCCGTGTGCAGCTTGCAACTGCGTGGTGCTTGCTTTGGGCTGTGCGGGGAGGACAGGGCCTGTTGTTTTGGCTCTCTCTCTCGGCATTTTGTCCCCAGTTGCTCAACATGGGTTCCCTGAGTTGTTTGGGAGGTACCCTTTGCAGTTGTGAGTTTAGTCTAGCACTCCTTCATTAGTTAAAAAAAAAAAATAAAGAAAGTAGGGCAGTGTTTGGTGGAGAGGAGCTGCTGGTTTTGCTCTGCAAGCTAAGAGGCATGGGGACCCCGTATTGGCCACAGAGCAAGTCAGAGGCAGACCAGGAGCCCAGACAGGGTTTTGGTACTGTTATGCCAACCAGTCCACAGTGCCTGGTCTGTGGAACCAGAAGAGGTGCGGTCTCGGAGGTGAGCATTTGTAGGGGGTGCACGCAAGGGGCCGCCTTAATGGAGCAGACCTTACAAGAGAGAGCGGGACAGGAGAGGTCTCTATCTCTGTCTTGGGAGGGGCAGGATGCGAGGGGTGCTGCACCTGCTCCGCAGAAGACATCTTCCTGTCCCCCGGCCACTCCCGGACCCTCCACTTCTCAGGGCCTGGGCGAAGTGGAGGTCCCCAGGATTTTCTCTCCTGAGTTTGTGCTTCTTCTCCACAAGGCATTCTGCTTGTGCCAGGAGGGAACAGTGGGTATTCCTGCGGTGCCGGAGTATGGCACCAAAAGGTCAGGAGTTCCGAATGAAGGGCCAGGAGCAGTACCGGTGAAATGACCCAAGCCAGCAGAGGACGGGTAGGGGCAGTCTCCATTGTCTGAGGGTCTGGAGGGAGTGGACCTGGACATGGAGCTGGATTTAGAGGAAGAGCTGGAGGAAGGAGACATCTCGGAGTAGGACGACCAGGCATGGATAGTGAGGGTCTTTCTCAGGGAAGCGTTGACAGCGCTCATCATGGAGTCCCTGAAGGCACTTAATATGCCCATAAGTCCTCTGGCAGAGGACGAGTCACTGGAGGACCTGCTTCTGCAGGCAGTATGGAAAACACAGATTGTCTTTCCGATACATAGGGTAGTCCGGCAAATGATTCAGGATGAGTGGGATCTGCTGGAGACTGGCCTTTGGGGGTCAAAGACTATGGTGTGCCTCTATCCATTGTCGGATCAGGATTGAGAGCTTTTTCGGTTTCTGAAGGTGGACACGGCAGTTTTGGCTGTTACCAAGAAGACGACGATCCCAGTGGAAGATGCTGTGGCATTGAAGGACATCCAGGATAGAAAGTTGGATGCCTTGTTGAAACAGGCCTTTGATGTTAATGCCCTCTCACTACAAGCCTCCATTTGTGGGGCCTAGGTGGCTAGGGCCTGCCTCTGCTGGTCCCAATGAGTTCAACAACAGGGGGAGCCAGACCAGTTGGGGAGGCAGCCAGATTGAAGTCGGGAGCGGCTTATCTGGCGGATATCCGCTATGATCTCATTAGAGGACTCTCTAAGGGCATGGCCTCAGTAGTGGCAGCCCACCACTATCTGTGGCTCCAGAATTGAGTGGCGGACAGTTCTTCCAAGCCCTGGCTCAGCAAGCTGCTCTTTAGGGGCAGACTGCTGTTTGGTTCAGGGAGGACCTGGACAAGTTTGTCAAGGATTTGGGAGAGTCTAAAGGGGGGCATCTGCCAGAAGATAAGCAGAAACAGAGCTGCGCTTCTCCCACATCCTGGGGGCAGCAGCAGGAGTTCAGGTGTTTTTGTTCCACACGCTTTACCCCTTATCAGAGGTGATGATTCCCCTCCAGGGCACAGGGGTTTCGGGTTTTTCGGGGAGCAGGATGAGGGTTTGCTACCGCCTTGTCCTCAGGACCCAAGAAATCCCAATGAAGCAAGGGGGCCCAGGTGGAGGTGCAGCCCATAGGAGGTCAGCTGTGGGACTTCTACCCTGCCTAGGCCCAGATCACATCCGACCAGTGGGTGTTAGAGGTCATTCAGGAGGGGTATGCCCTCGAGTGGGCTCGTCCGGTTGGCAACTCCTTCATGCAGTCTCCCTGCAAAGCGCGGGCCAAGGCAGCAGCGGTAAGAGACACCCTGATGTGGCTGGTGCAGCTCAAGGCTGTGGTGCCTGTTCCCCAAGACCAGTACGGCTGTGGTTGGTACTCCAGTTACTTCATGGTGCCAAAGAAAGATGGGGCCTTACGCCCGATCCTCAAGCGAGTAAACCGCTGCTTACGGGTACCGCATTTTCACATGGAAACCTTGCAGTCCGTCATAGTTGCGGTCCAAAGTGGAGAATTCTTGACATCTCTTGACCTAATGGAGGCATATCGGCATATTCCCATACGGAACATCAGCAGTTCCTCCAGTTTGCGGTGCCCATGGGACATTTTCATTTTCAGGCACTTCCTATCGGTCTCGCAAATGCGCCACGCACCTTCACCAAGGTCATGGTGGTGGTAGCGGTGGCGCTATGCAAGGAAGACATGCTGGTGCATTCATACTTCAATGACTGGCTCATTCGGGCAAAGTCCAGGGGATGAAAGCAGATGGGCAACAGCCCGGATGGTGCAGTTCCTTCAAAGTCTCGGTTGGGTGGTCAATGTGGCCAAGAGCCAGTCACACCCATCTCAAGTACTAGAGTACTTAGGAGCACGATACATGCCTGGGGAGAGTCTTCCTACCAGAACAGCGTATACAGGGACTTCAGCGCTTAGTGTGGGAGTTCCTGAAAATGTCAGCGCCGATGGCTTAACATTACCTACATGTCCTAGGAACCATGACAGCCACTCTCGAGCTTGTCCCATGGGCAATGGTACACATGCGGCCCCTTCAGAGGGCTTTGCTCTGGCATTGGTCATACCAGTCCCATCCTTTATCCCAGAAACTTTCCTGCCCGAGACGGGGTTTCAGGGGAAGATTGTACAAGTTCTGTCAGACAAGGCAACCATGGTAGCCTACATAAACCGTCAGGGCGGCATGCGCAGCACAGCCTTGGAGGCGGACCTGGGCGGAAAGTCACCTCCAAGCATTGTTGGCGGCGCATGTGGCAGTAGTTGACAATGTCATGGTGGACTACTTGAGTCGAGTACGGGTGGGGAGTGGGTCCTCAACTAGGAGGTGTTCGCCCAGGTAGTGCGCCGGTGGGGCACCCCGGTTATGGATCTGATGGCAATGTTCAAGACCGTCAAAGCAAACCATTTTTTCAGCAGGAAAAGAGAAAGTATGTCAGAGGGGTTAGACACCCTGGTGTAGCAGTGGCCTGCAGAGGGGCCTCTTATGTGTTCCCACCCTGGTCTCTCATAGGCAGGATCGTACAGAAGATCGAAGCCCATCGGGGGGTGGTTGTTCTTATTGCACCAGATTAACCAAGATGCTCCTGGTATGCGGACCTTGTCAGGATTCTGGGGAATCAGCCATGATGTCTCCCATTGCGGGCAGATCTCTTGTCGCAGTGGCTGGTGCTTATGCCTCAGGTGGATCAATTCTTGCTTACGGCCTGGCTCTTGAGAGAGCGTGACTGAGACAGAAAGGCTATTCGGGCCTGGTAATTTCAAAGTTGCTGAAGGCAAGGAGGTGGTCTCCCTCTCTAGCCTATATTCGAGTCTGGCTTCTCTTTGAGGCGTGGTGTACAGACAGGCAGGTTTGGCTCTCCATGGCTTCCATGCCTGGCATCTTAACATTCTTGCAGGCTGAGTTCGACAAGGGCCTGGTTGCAAATTTCTTGAGAGTACAACTAGCGGCGATTGCATGCTATCATGGAAAGGTCCAAGGGGTAGCGTTGAGGATGCACCCAGATGTGGTGCGATTCCTGAGGGCGGTGCTCACCTGGACCCACTGCGGCAGATGGTGGTCCCCTCATGGGATCTCAGTTTGCCCATGCCCTGCCAATTCCTCTCCCCTTCACACGATGGACAATAGCAGCCAGTAGCTGTCATGCCCGCAACGTTAACTGTCACTGAGAGCCGTTATTGCCTGCTAAAAGGTGAATTAACCACTTAGAAAGCTTTAGTTGAAGACTTCCTAATTTTTTTTTTTACTTTTTAGAAGGCAAGATTTTAAAGTGGGGGATTCTTTGAGAGCATCAATCTCCTTTGTCTCCTGTGTTAAACCCTGGCTGAAATGAGCACTCTTATAAAAGTTGCATTTGCTTTAGAGGAAGTGCAAAAGCTGATGGGGAAATCATTTTGATTATACAGGTATTCCCACTATAAAATGAGAAGAATAAACATAATTTTATGGCCTACTCAAATCGTGCCCCCTTTTAATCTCTGCATTTTGGGCATCTGTACATGTAACTTTCACCTTCCCGAAATCGCCGTGCACTCATGTAACCAATCTACACATGCAACTGCCTTTATTTAAACATGTAGATGCTTCTAAAATGGATCACGTTGCCCTCTCTCCTCTAGGGTACACATACTTAGGCTCTTCAGTCTCACCTCATATGACTTTCTGAGTAAAGTTTGCATCATTTCCGTAGCTTTTATCTGGAGCACCTCTACTTGTCTGTATCTGTTTGGAGGTGCAGCTTCCAGAACTGACACAATGAGTCTATATTTTTTTTAAATTGCAAAAGGCTGCCACCCCTATTTCAAAAGTTCTGTTTTGCATGTAAGGTAAAAGCCATATTATTGTACTTTGCAAGACTCGGATATGCTTTTTATAAATATTCAAAATAACAATTAAATAATTAATTAATTAATAGAGATGTGCATTTGTTTGTACATTGGGTTTGTTAGCATGCTTTAAAAATGTTTGTGTGCAAACCAATTTAATGGATGTCAACCTACAAGTTAACAGCAAATCAATTTGCATGTTAAAAAGTCCTGATGAATGCTAAAAAATTATTAAAACTAATGTGTGAAATCAACTGAAAAAAGTCCAAAAATTGGGGGAAAAGGCCAAAATCTGAAACAGGGTGAAAATTTTTCCCTGTGCTCATCCCTATTAGCTATTCAAAGCCTTCATTGCTGACACCTTCTGGATCCTTAAAGGGGCAGCTCGTAGTCCTGAGTGATTTACTCTTCTTGTGAACCTCACAAGCAAATCTATTCCCCCAAATGGTGATTCCTTCCTCTCATTCCATGTCACATCACTGTCTTCCCTCTCCAGCCCTTGGCTCTAAAACCTGTCCCTACCCATCCAGTAGATCTGATAATGGTGCTGACTGATCCAAGGTTTATCTTTTCACTTTATTCATGGAGGAGGGAGCACTAAGGATTATTAACATATGTTGTAATGTCCCTTAATAAACAAGCCCCTTACATTTGTAAAATGGAACATTACTGATGTTTATCATATGTTGATGCTTAATGAGAATATTGATGTCGTCTCCAGTGCCTAAACTAGAATTGCCATATTGGGTCATACAAATCACTAACTAGCGCAGTAAGGGCAAGGTGCTTAGAGGACATGTACAGGAAGAGGAAATGAGGGCTGCAGTGATCAATGCTGAGTCTGACTTTCCAGATGTGCTTGGGATAGCTTACCTTTCTTTACCTCTCTTCATTCCATGATAATAGTGGCATCATTTTGCTTTCCCTTCACCCCTCCAAAATTTGTTGTGCAGGGTAATACTGCCTGTGGTGGTTGCTTGCACATTTATGAAGTTATCTGATTGTACAGCATGTAGGGATCAAGCCTGAATGAAAGGTTTTGGATAAATTCAAATCAGTACAATGCTGAAATAACAAACTCCAGAAGCAAAACGGTATAACTGTGGTCTCCCTTTCATTTTTGTATTTCTTTTTTTTTTTAGCTGAAGTACAAAGTGAAATTGAAAGGATTTTTGAACTGGCAAGATCCTTGCAACTAGTTGTTCTGGATGCAGATACTATAAATCATCCAGCACAACTTATCAAGACGTCATTAGCACCAATTATTGTACACGTCAAAGTGTCATCTCCAAAGGTAATATATGTGTAGTGTATATGTTTATGAAAATGGCTTACTTCTATCGATAGAAGTAGATGGTTTACTTTGAAAATGTTGAATTATCCTACATTTGAAACTTGTGTTAATTCAGTCTCTTTTTGTCTTTGTGACCACTGGGGTAATAAAGAGATACCTGATGGTAAAATACACACCCAAAAGTGACCTCTTATAATATAGTACCCAGGTGTGTTGATTTAATGGCATATACTTTGCTAGTGGGCGCGCATATCAGTAGAGTTTTGGCAGAACATACAACTAGATTATAAAATACTATGATTTATATACATACGAAAAAACATTTATTTCATTTCATTTATTGAATTTATACCTGCCTATTGAATGAGCCGCCTGACTGAAGACCGAACACAATTTAGGATAGCTATCCAGAGGGCGCCATGAGTCGACTCCGACTCAACGGCACTTAACAACAAAAATCAAAACTTACTAGGTGGTTTAACAGCAATAACACTCATAATAAAAAGGACAATCATAATACAATACCTTAATTACGTAGACAGTTTACCAAATGACTTTCTTCCAAAAAGATAAATAATAACATTCAAGATAGAATTCCAGGCAACAAAGCCAGAGACAGAAAAAATCCTATTCTGAGTTGACATCTTCCTTACTTGTTGAACTATAGGAATTGATAAGAGCTGCTGCTGTAAGTGCCTAAATTCCCTGGAAGGTAGATACAGAAATACTAAACTGCCAACATCAGGAGCGATATCATTAGTAATGTATGTAAATACTAGGCATATAGTCTTAAACAATATCCTAAACCTGACCGAATGTCAATGCAGCTCTTTTTCAAATGGAGTTATATGCTCAAATTTTCACACTCTGAAAATCAAATAGACAGCAGCGTTCTGTGCAAGCTGAAGAGATTTCTTCCAGGAAACAGGCAATCTCATATTTATTATACAGACACTATTGCCTTAATCAAAGTATGACATCACTTCAAGCCTGCTCCTATCTTTTGCCCTTTTCTTCTGCTAACTCCAGACTTCAGTCCTTTCACCTTGCAGCTCCTTATGCTTGGAACTCTCTTCCTGAAGCTGTTTGTCTGGCTTCACCACTCCCCCTCTTCAAATTTCTGCTAAAGGCTCACCTCTTTAAGGCTGCCTTTGGTTCCTAATCCTTTGTTCCTTGTGTCTCCCTTGTTGTTTGTCTCCCTCCCTTACTCCTTTGTCTTGTTTGTCTTGATTAGATTGTAAACTCTAATGAGCAGGGTCTGTCTATATCTGTGTTTGTACAGCGCTGTGTGCATAGCGCTTTATAAATGTTTCATAATAATAATAATAATAATAATAATGATAGCTAAACCACCATCCTAAAATCATTGAACTCTAGATATTCACAGAGGTTTCGAACCGTATGCAATTTGTAGAAAACAGATTTTACAATTTTGTTAATCTGAGATTGAAAAGATAGTTTGGAATCTAAAATAAACCTAAAATACTGCACCTTATCCAAAACTGGTATTGGGCATTTAGTAGGAAGTGACAATATAAATGAAGGAGGGCAGCAATCACAATCATTTTGTCCTGTCATTGATACCGTCTGTTTGATATTCGTTGTTAGGCTATTCTATAAGAATCATTGTTCTATGGCAGGAAAGTGGGCAGCAGCCTTTGTAGACTTGGGGGGCAGGGGTACTAATAGTGGATAATGGTTCAAACAGCATGTTATTGTTGTTAAGTGCCGTCAAGTCAGTGTCGACTCATGGCGACCCTCTGGGTAGTTGTCTTAAACTGTGTTCGGTCTTCAGTCGGACGGCTCATTGTTGATAGAGTGACACCCATCTCATTGCTGGTATTCCTCTTTTATGTTGACCTTCTACCTTGCCAAGCATGATGTCTTTCTCTAATGACTCTCTCTTCACATGATCGATTTATTTATTTAGCTGGATTTAGGTATATACAACCTTTCACCGGGTCAAAGCGGTTCACATAAGACAAAGATCTTTATCTTTATCTTTATTACAACATTTGATAGACCGCTTTGGCTGGAGCATTAAAGCAGTGTACAATAAAAATAAAAGGTCAAACACTGCAAATTATAGAAAAGAAAAAGAACGCCATAAAATAACAGGAAAGCAAAGAAAGGACAGAGCACGCAGGTTATGATCACACGACTAGACCAAGGACACCAAGAGACCAAACAGGGAAATCAAAGGGGGAGACAAGACACACATGATGAACATTGAACAAAACAGTCAGCAAACAACTTCAGGGAGGAGCACCAGGAGGGAGGTCAAAGGCTTGTTGGAACAGATGGGTTTTGAGTAGTGTTTTGAACTGGGAATAAGAGTGTTCCAGCCAGAGAGAAGGTGGTAATGCATTCCAAAGGAAAGGACCAAGGAAGAAGAAAGCTGAATGTCGAGTTTGTTCTAGGCGGGCTTGTGATGGGGAGGGACGATTAGCATGGAGGGACTGAAGTTGACGATAGGGGGTATGGAGAGAAATAAGACCAGCAAGGTACAGAGGATTGTCAGTATGAATAGTGCGATGTGTTAAAATGAGGAACTTATAATGGAAACGGAACCGGAGAGGCAACCAATGCAAATCAAGGAGAATGGGAGTAACATGATCAAAACGATGAGCAAAAGTGATAAGACGAGCTGCGGTGTTTTGGATAGACTGTAAGCGCTGAAGTTGGTAAGATATTTACAGTTACAGTGGAACGGTTAACTATTTATAGTATGCACTTGTTAAACATATATTTGAACAACTATATACAACATTTAGGATTTCAAGGGGGGGTTGGGTACAAGGGGGGAATTATATACAGAGATAGGCATCAGGCAGCAGGGATCCATGAGGGTTATATGGTGGGGCTGAAATGTTCTGTAAAGAGTTGGGTCTTTAGGTGCTTCCAGAAGATGCTGAGGTTGGTGATGCTTCTTAGTGGATCTGACAGTGCATTCCATATTGAAGGTGCGTAGAGTTGGAAGGCTCGGGCACATATTTGCTGATTGAATTTTGTCCTGGCAAAGGAGATGATGAGGGTGTCCTTTTGTAGAGGTTCTTCTCAGTCTGGGGTGGGGGGGGGTTGAAGAATTGTGCGGATGTGGGGGGGGTTGAAGAAGTGTGCAGATGTGGGTGGGGGGGGGTCAGTGTGGTTGGCTTTGTGTGTCAGGAGGAGGGTTTTGTATTTATCTGACTGGGGAGCGGTAGCCAGCGAAGTAGTTTGAGGACAGGTATGATGTGATCATGTCATGTTGCTCCCTGGAAGATGCGTGCTGTTGTGTGTAGTGTGATTCATAATGGGTGTAATGTAGCTTGTGGGAGGCCCTGATAGATAGAGTTGCAGTAGTCCAATTGTGGTAGTACCATTGCTTAGAGAGCAGAATGGAAATATGATGGTTCTAGGAGTGGGCGGAGATTTTGCAGTGTTTTTACCTTGTAGTATATTGATTTGATGCTTTTGCTTATGTGTGTCCTGAAGGAGAGATGTTGGTCCAGGGTGATGACAAGGTACTTCAGCTCTGTCTTGACTTCCACCTTGGTGTTGTTCAGAGTTATGGTGGAGGGGGGGGAGAAAGTTTTGTCCTTCGTTATGAAGATGGCTTCTGTTTTTTTGTAGCTGATTTTCAGGTTGTTGGATTTCAGCCAGTTGGTGACATCTGTGAAGCATTCTTGATGGGTAGAGTAGGAGGGTTGCTTTGTGTTGAATGTTCCATATATCATGATGTTGTCCATATAGATGTGGAAGGTGAGGCCATGGGACTTGATGATTGAGCAGAGGGGTCATAGGTAGATTTTGAATAGGAGTGCTGATAGTGCGGATCCACTGCGGTACTCCCTGGATTTGGTGGTTTGGGGCAGATGTGTTTGTACCAATTTTTATCTGTTTGTACCTGTTGGTTTAATATGATGTGAACCATTGTAGAACTGTGTTCTGGGTTCTGGTGGATCTAAGTCGTTGCAGTAGGATATTGTAGCTAACCGTGTCGAAGGTTGCGGAGATATCTAGGAAGATCAATAGGAATCCCAGGTTGGTGTGTTATATCCCTTGTGTTAGGTTGTTTATCACAGTGACTAGTAGTGTTTCCAATCCGTGAAGATGGCAGAAACCATGTTGCTGTGAGTCAAGAAGGTCGTTTTTGTCAATATGATCCTGGAGTTGGCATTGGATGGTTTTTTCGATGAGTTTAGCAGTGAAGGGGATGCTGGCAATAGGTCTGTATGAGGCTGAGTCAGAGGGGTTAAGGTATGGTTTCTTCATTGTGGGACATATGGATGAGATTGTCAGGCATAAGGCATTTTTCCTTGTTGGAGCACTGTCTGGGTTATTTTGGTGAGTGTTGGACTAAGTTCCTTCCTGGCTGCCTTGATCCAGGTAACTGGACAAGAGTCGAAGAGTGACGTTATTGTGTTGAGAGATGATATGATGCCTTCAATGTGTTCTTTGTTGATGTCGCCAAAAGTGTATCATGTGTTCAGATCAGAGGTTTAATCGGGGGGGGGGGGGAGTGCGGGTTATGGTTGGGGGTGCAGCTGTCCATTGTGTCTTGCCAGTTGTTGGTAGGTGATCATGATTTCTTGTTTGTTGGTGGATGGGGTGCTATGTCAGTTGGTGTCCAAAATATGAAAATCAAAGTCTTGTCATCTGAGCTTCTAAAGAAAGCTTAGGTTTGATCTCCTCTAGTACTGATTGGTTTGCTGTTCGGGTAATTCATGGTATACACAGTATACGTCTCCAGCACCACAATTCAAAGGCATTGATTTTCTTCCTGTCTATCTTTTTCACTGTCCAACTTTCACATCCATATGATGTTTTTGAAAATACCATGGCTTGAACAAGTTGAATCTGCTTAAAGGCTAAAATGGATCTCAGAGTTCCTCAAAAATGTACAAAACAGAGGCAGATGCATATCAAACAATGAGGTCAACAAAGCAGAGTCCTGCAGCACCTTTCTTGATAAACCATACTAACAAGATATCTCCTGTGATCCATGCTTGTTGTCTGTGGACAGTCAAATATAAACAAAGCCAATTTAGGACTGATCTAGAAATAAAGATGCAGATCTTTATACCAGATCTAGGGCTGATATAAACAGGGCCAGTGCTACATTAGGCAAATTAGTCAGTTGTCTAGAGCGCTGATCCTCTGGGGCACCCATTTACGCCCCTGCCACCCCTCTTGGGACCTACTGCAAAGGCAATGGCTGCAAACATCCCCACGGTTCTGACAGAAAGTTGACATCAAGCGTTGGAGGAAGCGGAAGCAAACAGTCCTGCAGTACTGATATTTTAGGGTAAGCGCCACGGGGCTGCGTGCAGCCATTGCTGCTGCTGCAAGTCTGGGAGAGGGGTGACAGTGGCTGCAATGGGTGCCATGGAGGAGGGGGAGGATGCAAGATATGAGGTTTGCCTAGGGCGCCTCATCTCCTTGCACTGGCCCTGGGTATAAATGTCCATGCCTTAACTTAAGGCATAATCTTTCCTACTTAGATTAGTATTTTATAAATAAAACAGTGCCTATTTTACTTTATAAAATATCTTCAAAGTAGGCACATCCTTAAGAATATAAGAAATGCCATACTGGGTCAGACCAAGGTCCATCAAGCCCAGTATCCTTCTTTCCAACAGTGTCCAATCCAGGTCACAAGTACCTGGCAGGTACCCAAAGTCCACAGCATCCACAATGCTTATCCTGGGGTAAGCAGTGGATTTCCTGGGTCCTCTTTATAATGGTTTATGGACCTCTCCTGCGGGAACTTGTCCAAACCTTTTTTAAACCCAGCTACACTAACAGCTTTTACTACATCCTCCGGTAACGAATTCCAGAGTTTGATTATTCATTGAGTGAAAAAATATTTTCTCTTATTAGTCTTAAATGGGTTACATTGTAGCTTCATTGCATGTCTTCTAGTCTTCCTACTTTTTGATGGTATAAACAACCTATCTACATTAACCCATTCCACTCCATTCATTAATTTATAGACTTCTATCATATCCCCTCAGCCTTCTCTTTTCCAATTTGAAGAGCCCTACCCATTTAAACCTTTCCTCATAGGAGTATCCTTCCAGCCCCTTTACCATTTTGGTGGCTCTTCTCTGTACCTTTTCTAATTCCGCTGTATCCTTTTTAAGATATGGCGACCAGAATTGTACACAATATTCAAGGTGCAGTAGAACCATGGAATGATACAGAGGCATTATAATATCCTTTGTTTTATTCTCCATTCCTTTCCTTATGACAAAGTAGTATGTCAATTAATCACAAAAAAACCGAAGTAATCTATATATCTCCAAATAACCGAATTTTGACCCACCCACATCAATAACACTATGTAACAACACTTACCAAACAAAAAAAGAAACAAAGTATCTAGGAGTCACATTTGACTGTGACCTAAAGATGGAAAAACACCTCTGAAAGACCAACAGAGCAGTTTTCCACAAGCTTAGAGTGCTCCAACCCATTCGGAATATTATTGATCCCCAAGACTTCAGAACAGTGGCCCAAGCACTCATCATGCCACATTTTGACTACTGCAACGCCATCCTACAAGGTTTACCTAAAAAAACCCTAAACATATTACAAATGGCACAAAATGTAGCTGCCAGGGTCATAATGAAGAAAAATCTAAGTGACCACATCACACCAGTGCTAATTCAATTACACTGGCTACCCATAACAGCTCGAACAAAATACAAAATACTAACAACCACCTTCAAACTCATCCACAACTTAGCACCTTCCTTCCTCAACAACCTAGTAAGATCGCAACCTCCTACCCGAAACAGAAGAACCCACAATTCCAACATCCTTCACACCCCAACAGATATAAGATCTGCCAAAGCTAACACCAGCCACAGGGCTTTCTCATATGTGGCACCAACACTGTGGAACCAACTCCCACCAGAACTACGAGCTAGCAATGACCTTCTAGACTTCAGAAAGAAACTCAAAACGCACATTTTCCAATCTCATTTCAACCTGAACTAAATCCACAGATGGAGCAGCCCCTGACCACTGTGGCCAAAAAGCTTATCCTGTATATATGTATTTATGTATATATGTAAATGAACTCCCCCATAGCTAAGAAGTGTTAACTCTGTATGATGTGCTTTTCTGACAATCTGTATGTAAACAAAATTTGTACCTGCCTTGATTCGGCAGTTTCACAATAGTAATCCTACCCGCTTCTGATCGCTGGAAGGAGCGGGCTACAAATGCTTGCTAAATAAATAAATAAATAAATAAAAATGATTCCTAGCATTCTACTGGCTTTCTTGGCCGCCGCTGCACACTGGGCGGAGGGTTTTTACGTATTATCCATGATGACGCCTAAATCTTTTTCCTGGGTGGTGATTTCTAAGGCGGTACCTTTTATCATGTAATCAAAGCTTGGGTTGTTCTTTCCTAGGTGCATAACTTTGCACTTGTCCATATTAAATTTCATCTGCCATTTGGATGTCCAGTCTCCCAGTTTATCAAGGTCCTCTTGCAATTTTTCACAAGCCTCTTGGGTTTTAACAACTTTGAATAATTTTGTGTCATCTGCAAATTTGATCACCTCACTCGTTATTCCCATTTCCAGGTCATTTATGAATATCTTAAAAAGCAGTGGGCCCAGCACAGATCCCTGGGATACTCCACTGTTTACGTTTCTCCATTGAGAAAATTGGCCATTTAGCCCTACTCTCTTCCTTCTATCTTTTAACCAGTTTCTGATCCACAATTCTACCTCCAATGCCATGAATTTTTAATTTTACACCTTGGTCTGATCCAATATAGCATTCCCTTATGTTCTTATGTTTGTATTATAATGCAATTCAGCAAAACAGCTGCAGCAAGCCAAGTTGTGCACATGTAGTATAGAGTAAGATGTAAGGTAGGCCAGCACAATTTTGAATTTGCCATCCTGAGGAGGTGGGGACTAAGTGCATCCCTGAAGAGGTGGGGGAGGGTAGTAATCCCATTAACATCAATGCTAGTGAATGTTTTTACGGTCTTGCTTGAGGAAATAGTCTTTTTGTCAGAGGTGGGTGGGCCTTTGATGAAATTGGGGGAGGAGAGGAGGTAGAATGAGGCCTTGCATTAGTGGCCAATCTTCCACACCTGAATCCTCTGTACCCCATGGTCAGCAGTCTTGCTTCTCTGGACCATTTAATACAGGCAGCAGGAGAGAATGCAGAACATGATGGCATTGCAGTGGTTGCATTCAATTTAACATAGCCTTTGTAGTGCAACCAAATTATGCATATCTTGTTTGTCCATGTTGCTGGTAGACTCTCTGCCAGTTCATAAGTAATATGGCCCTTATAGGGTTAAGACCCCCTCATGTTCTGGAAACCATATCATCAGTTTGAAAGTGGAGACTATCCAATCCAGAAAACTATTGAGGGCTTGCACCTCTTCACCAGGCACCTCACATCCAATCCCATATTTCACATCTGTCACAGGATCTGCTCCAGAATAAATCCCAAACTGTCTCATAATGTAGCTTTATTAGAAGAGTGATTGTTCCTCTACTAGGTCTGGCCCGAAAAGCTGAGGGCTGTCTTTGCTGATTCTTCATCATGTGAAAAGCGTGTCAGAGGGGCCCCTTCAACCAATTCCAAACTGAAAATGATGGAGAGACCCTACTCATCACTCCCCTTTTATGTGTGTGTGGTGGTGGGGGGGGGGGGGAGGGAAATCCAGAGGGTAAGAATGGTAAGGAGTGTAGGGCAGTAGGTTCACTGAAAAAAGAGATCTAGCTGAGCTATGCATTGTGTATATCCTGAAAGGCCTCTACCAGTAAATTGTATACATTAATTAAGAAGGAAGCCAACACAGTAATGTCACACTCTAGGGATCTTGTGATTGCCTTTTCCTGTTTTACAAATCTCTGTGTATCTCCTGTCGCAACTAGAGGGTGCTTGGGGTCACTTACAGGCTGATTGGGTACCTGTCCGTCTCATGTGAATCTTTATCGCAGCGGTGCATGGCCAATCTCAATACCAAAAGCAAGCCCAAGTTCCACATACCATTCACATTGTGCACATAAACTTTATTTTTCATCTTTTCCAGGCCAAAAAGACAAATGGAAAATAATCACAAATTGTAACAAAGGATTCTGTAAAAGAACACTGCCTCTTTAAGACTCCGATTGTTATTCCCGGTTTATAAGAAGCTCCTGAGATTCTAAACCTGGTGTCAAATGCCCTAATCTTTCCTTTAACAGAGAAGCCAAAATACCCATACTAGCTCTACTTCATACTAGCTCTATGTGTTTTAGAAGGCAGTGCTATTATGTATTGTTCCTGGTTTGCCCAGCAAGGGTTACATCTTGCTGGCTGGGCTGCCTCTTCTGCTTCCTTTTAAGGTGACACCTAATAAATGAGGGCTTTAGGGAGATTGGCTTCCCTTTGCCATTCCCCTGTAACTACTTGTGGCTAGGACTCTGAGCCACCTGCTGCAGCTCCCCCTAGTGCCTGGAGAGTAAAAATACCCTGGTGTGGGCTAAGTGGGAGATCTCTATGGGCGGCAGGCCATGTGCTTTGGCACTCATGGCCTGCCACCCGCTGAGTCGCTCCCACCATGCTGATCCACGCAGCACTGCTGTCCCCCACTGCAGCTGATTCTGGCAGCAAGGGTGATGACTTGGTGGCAGGTCATGTGCTTCGGCACACATGCGAAGCACAAGTCCCGCTGCCGAGCTCAGCTGTGCCTCCCTCAACCTCGCCACCAGAATCAGCAGCAGCGAGGGGGCGGTAGCACAGCTCACACGTGGGGAGGGGGCTTCGGCCTCTGCGTTAGGGTGGCAGAAACTCTTGGACTGGCCCTGGTGTGCATCCTTGCATATCACACTTCCTTTTTGTTTACTTTTTTATGTCCCTAGTTATTGTAAATAATTATGTTAAAATACAGTTTTCAATTTTGATCAATCTTTTGTGTCATTTTTATTAACATGAGAGCAATATGCACATCTAAAAGTACATAAGATAGTAAACCTGCCCACCATAGTATCAATGCATTCTAAAACACATAGAGCTAGTATGGAGCAGATGATGGGTAGCTATCTGGAGAACATGGGGAGGGGTGACCTGCACGGAGCGGCAAGTGCACAGAGCTATCATCAGGTGCAGTTGTCCCCAGAAGAAGGTTGTCAGGCAAGAAATGGCTGAAGGATGAGAACCTAGGGACAATAGAGCTCTCCAGATGGTGCCATTGTATCCCTCAGCAAATTGCCTTTAAGCAGAATAGGCTAGATATACTAGACTGTTTCTTAGTAGGCATTGAAGGAAAGCCAGCAGTACCTGAGGGTGATGTGGAGATTCAAGCCTGAAATTCAAGACTGCCTTAAAAAAAACAACATTATTTTATGCTAGTTTTTACACGAGTAATGTTCTCTGTGACCTTATGACAATAGCGCCTAGCAGCCAGTTGAACTCACCAGGGCTTTGTTTCCTTTTAGCCTCTTTTGCCCTAAATACAATGTTACTCTTATGTTGTCTCTTTCTGGTCATTGTTGCCCCATTATCCCTTAATCGTAAATTGTAAACTGCTTAGATATTTCTTTTGCTTTGTACTATATCAAATTAATAAACATGAAATGTGTGGAAGGGGCCAAAAAAGGGTCTATCCGCCTGTTCGTTCAAGTGCAAAATAACTCTTCAAAAATGTAATGGAACATAATCAAATTTGGGCATGGAGGAAACACCATTGAAAATGTACATCAAGTTTGAAAATGGGGAAAATTGGACCGGGCGGTCTGCAGAAGTAAAGCCTTACCCCACCGCCACTCACAGACATATAGGACCTGATATTTAAAGGGATTAATGCAGATAGTAGACCTGCTAACCATGTTCATTGCTTTGGCCGAGATATTCATAGTTAGTGCCGCTGAATATCCATAGTGCCAACACCACATACCCTGATGCTAGCCGGTTGGCACTGGGGCATTCCGGAGGCAGAGTGAAGGCAGCACCTGACGATCAGGTCACTGCGCAGCAGCGATATTGAGCTACTGCCCGATGATCACAATGTGGCAAAAGTTAGGAATTTTAAAGGCTGGCCTAACTTTTGCCACAGAAGCTAACCGGGCAGCAACTGAATATTGCCACTGCCCAGTTGGCTTCGTCTCTATCTGGTCAATCTAGATATTCAGTGCCAGTGGCTGGATATGGCCCCAACATTGAATATTAGACCCATAGAGTCAACACAGCTACAGATACACATGTAGAGGCACACACAAACAGATACACAAAAACACATGCACACGCACATGAACATACAGAAGGATTGAAAATAATTCCATGAGCATGCTCCATATCCCATCCTCACTATCCCCCTCCCTCTGCTGCCAAATCCCTATTCCTGCTGGGATGACTCTTAGTGATTAGGATGTGTATTTCATTTTCTTTCTTGTAAATTTTACACATACATATCCCTTACATACCTCCCTTCTCACAGATGCATGCAAAGGCGCACATGCAACGAGAGAGACACACACACGCATGCAGAACAGTTGTAAATAATTCCATGAAAGAGACACCACATGCATTGCCTCCCCACCCCTGCTGCCACACCCCAGTGATTCAGATGTTATATCATTTTCTTTGTTATAAATTTTACTGTGGAACCTATTGATTGAACCATTTAGCTTTCTTAATACCTTTGATTGTACTGTATATCTTTCTTAATAGTTACAATGTACAGTGGTACCTAGTGACTGAACTGCATAGCTTGCTATTGGTTGCTGTGTGTATGAAGGAGCAAGCCAATACTTGTTGCCTTGGGTCAGTGGCAGTCTATGGTTAAAATGTAACGTTCATTCTGAAATCTGTTGACTGTGGCATTCAAGGATTTGATATATTATCACACTTGGTTTCATTTTATTATTCTTTCCAAATAATGGTATGCTGATGAATAAGGTAAAGGATTATTTTAGACCCTGATGTTAATATGGAAGATCAGATTTCCCAGGTGGACAGGATGTTTGTTTTTAAATTGAAGTTAGTGAAAAAATTGTGTCCTCTGCTAGAGGAGTTGTTTCAAATGGTTGTTGAGTCATATATACTTGCCCACCTGGATCACTGTAATGGTTTGCTTTTGGGCCTGCCTGATAGGTCATTGGCTAGACTCCAGTCTTCTCAGAATGCTGTTGCAAGATTGATTTTAGGTGTCCCTAGATGGAATTCGGCCACCCCTCTATTGAAACAGTTACATTAGTTTCTGGTAAGAAGCTGTATTCAATTCAAGGTATTAACTATGGTCTTTCAAGTGTTGCAAGGGATTGGCCCTGTTTGCAGAATAGATTGGATTGGTATAATCCTTGCAGATCTTTACATCCAAGGCAAAGAGGACAGGCTGTAATTCCAACAGTGAAATAGGCAAAATAGTGCAGACTAAGAAAAGAGCTTTTTCTGTGGCAGTTCCTTTTATTTGGAATACGAGGTCTGTCAAAAAAGAAACCAAACTTGCTAAAGAGGGCTCCAGTGAGCCAACACAGCAGACCCATGATAATGGTGATGTGATGACCTTGAGCTTTAGCCTCCCACTTGCTCGATCACGCCACATGAATTAGTTATGGACTACATGCAGTACAGTGAACTCGTCTCATGTGCCTTTTGCTACTTCTGAAACATGTCATAGCAGGCGACCTTTCAGAGTGGATTTCAACTTCAGGAACAAAAAGAAGTCCGCAGGGGCCAAATCTGGAGAGTAGGAAGACTGCAGGACTTGTGCTTTGCCAAAAATTCATGGATAAGGAGCGATGAGTGATTGTGACTCGGTTCACTTTTTGCTTATCTGTCCAGAGACATGGGACAAATTTTGCAGCCACACGATGCATCTGACGTTTTTCAGTCACAATTGTGTGACATAAACATTTACTGATGCCTATTTCTTCAGCAACTTCATGGACAGTTAGGTGATGATTTTCATGAATCAAAGCACGCAGTTTCTTAAAGTGATCATGGTCCATTGACCTGGAAGGCCGTCCAGTTTTGCGATCGTCTTCGGTGGACGTTGGTGCCTATTTAAAACGTTGGTGCCATTTGTAACATTGTTTGTGGCTTAAACAATCCTCTCTATAAGCTTGCTGTAATATCTGAAAAGTCTAGGTAAAAGTCAATTTCAACAGAATTTCATGCAAACGCGTTGCTCTTCAAGATCCTTCATATTTCAACGTGCAAAAAATAGCAAAAGGCGCATGAGATAAGTTCACTGTACTGCATGTAGTCCATAACTAATTCAAGTGGTGTGATCGAGCAAGTGAGAGGCTAACGCTCCCATTATCGCGTCTACTCTGTTGGCTTGCTGGCGCCATCTTTAACAAGTTTGGTTTCTTTTTGGTTAGACCTCATACATTGCCAGTGGGGTTACAGTTAGAACAGGATTATGCTGCTTTTAGGAAAAGCCTGAAGGTGTGATTGTTTTTTTGATTACAAGGAGGTCCTGCTGGTGGGTAGCTCTTACTTGGATATGGAAGGTCTGTGTTACAATATGGAATTATTACTAGGGCTCTTGGGTTGGGAGTGTTTACTGTTGGTCTCTATTGTATTATATTGTACTTATGTTTTATTTTATGTAAGCCATCTTGAACGACATGCCAGAAGGTGGTATAGAAGCCTTTTAAATAAATAAATATATTTGAGTACTATGCCATTCAAACCACCCACCCCTCTCCCCTGTAGGTCAGAGAATAGTCACAATACACATCCAAAGGAAACAGATATAATCACATGCATACAAACTTTTTTCTATTTGTCTGTTTCATTTTAAGGAAAAGAAATGAAATGAAAAAAAAAAAGGAAAACTGAAGCAAAAAACAAAATGAGAAAGTGTTCAATGCACCCCTGGGGAATTTGACCATTATATCTATCACCTGGTATGAAAGAGGGGTATGAGTTAAATATGAATCATCTTATGTAGTTGAGAAATTTGCTAGCCGATATAGCAATACAATATACCCACGCTGTATATCTGTACAGTTCTAGAGATCATAGCACCATGGATGCTTTCTATGTGTTTGAGTAAATGAAATGTGTATATATGGAAAATGATTTCAGTGCATTAAGAAAGTATGTGGAGTACCAATAGGAAAATATGAAATGCAAAGAATAGACTAATAGTGTGAAACTAGGTTCAGTATACAATAAGAGAGATTGTGTATTGGTTGCATAAGCTGATGTAAGTTTTATGGTAGGCTATTGTGCAAGCAATACTACTTATTTATCTCTTGAGAACTGCTGGAAAATAATGTGTATGTTAATGGCATGGGCCATAGTAAGCATGCCCCTTACACCATTAACATACATGTGGGCCATATTACCAACATGGGAAGCCCCTTCTAATTTTAGGGGAAGTGTGCATCCCCTCCCTCTGTAGTTGCACAGGCCCAGGACAACACAATCTGCAAGCCAGAGGCATTAAGTGCACCCATGTAAAGGATGGCACACATGGTTAGCTCAAGCTATTAATGCATTTTTTTTTTTTACATTCCCTTATATACCGTGCTATTCTGCATCAGTGCGGTTTACATTGAACAAACTGAAATTACATTGAACAGGGCATTATAACTTGGAGATAACTATTTTACAGGGAACATGGGCTATGGAGGGTTAAGTGGCTTGCCCAAGACCACAAGGAGCACCTGTGGGACTAGAAACCCCAGTCCTTCCAGCCCAAGGTTGCTGTCCTCTAGTGGGATTTGAACCCCCGACCTTCTGGCCTGAAGTACCTTGCCCCAACCACTAGGCCACTCCTCCACTCCATATGCTAGTATTGCCTTGCCTATGCCACCTCCGTTCCACCCATGGCCGACCAGTCCCCATCCCACTGCACGCAACGCAGGTAGCATGGGATTTTCGGTGCTGGGACCCACATTACTTTTTAGTACAACGTCCATGCCATACACTAAGCCTCATGCTACTAGGTATCACACTTTAGTAAATATGCCTCTAGATGTGTATGTGCAGAGTGGAAGGTGTTAATAGGGCATTTATAGTGATCTCTTCTCTTCCGTACTCTGAAGATGTTTTTCCAAGATGTGCCAAATCTTTCCCTTCCTACTTTTGCCCTGTATCTACTGAATAGCTGCTCTTAGGACAATTGCTATTCAGCTTGTTTTTCCAAATATTTGCTCTCTAGAGGTCGAAAGGTTTTGGGATGAATGGAAGTTCATTATGTCCAGTTGTACATTTTAAAATCTTGCGACCTTTGTTTAAAACATAATGCCAATATTCTACTGCTAAAACACATATGCTTGCTGGAGAACTGATTAAAAGATAGTAAACAGAGAGTAGTGCTAAATGACCGATTTTCTCAATGGAGAAAGGTGAATAGTGGAGTACCCCAGGGATCAGTGGTGGGTCAGCTGCTCTTTCGTATATTTATAAATGACCTGGAAATAGGAATCATGAGTGGGGTGATCAAATTTACAGATCACACAAAATTATGCAAAGTTGTTAAAACACAAGAGGATTGTAAAATATTCCAAGAGGACCTTGATAAATTGGGAGACTGGGCATCGAAATGGCAGATGAAATTTAATGTGGACAAGTGCAAAATTATGCCCTTAGGGAAGAACAACCCAAATTACGGTTACATGATGCAAGGTTCCACATTAGGAACCACCATCCAGGAAAAGGATTTAGGTGTCTTCATGGATAATACTTTGAAACCCTCTGCCCAGTGTGCAGCGGCAGCCAAGAAAGAAAATAGAATGCTAGGAATCATAAGAAAAGGAATGGAGAACAAAACCAAGGATGTTATAATGCCTCTGTATCACTCCATGGTATGACATCTTGTGTGCATTTCTGGTCGCCATATCTTAAAAGGTATATAGCAGAATTAGAAAAGGTACAGAGAAGAGTGACAAAAATGCTAAAGAGGATGGAAGGCTATCCTTACAAGGAAAGGCTTAAAAGGTTAGGGCTCTTCAACTTGGAAAAGAGACGGCTGAGTGGAGATATGATAAAGGACTATAAAATAATGAATGGAGTAGAACGAATAAACATAGATAGGTTGTTTATTTCTTCAAAAAATAGGAAGACTAGGGGACACACAATGAAGCTACAATGTTTACCTGGATTTAAACGAGGTTTGGACAAGTTCCTGGAAGAGAAGTCCATAAACCATTATTAAAGAGGACCAGGGAAATCCATTGCTTACCCCAGGATAAGCAATGTGGAATCTGTATACCTTTTGGGAACCTGACAGGTATTGTGACTTGGATTGGCCATTGTTAGAAACAGGATACTGGGCTTGATGGACCCTTGATCAGACCCGGTATGGCCTATTTTATGTTCTTATGTGATATTCTCTGGGTAAAGCAAGCATATTTTTTCCTTGGATTATCATCAATAAAGATTTTACTTGTTTCTCACAATTTATATATTGAGCATCTGATGTAATATTTTTTATTGTGAATCAAGTGGTGTAAATAAAGGACTTAAGAAATTGTGGAATAATCATCTCTACAGGAGAGCACGCCGCTAGCTTTGCTTTCTTTCAAGAACATCTGTGGTGTTTTTTTCTCCCCTTCTTTTTACAAGATTTTTTTAAACATGCAATGTTGCTTCCTGGGATGGTTTTCATGATGTTGTGAAAATACTTGTGTGATGATGTGAGAGTGTGTTACTTCCCAATTTCAGAACAGCTAATTGAATTGTTAATCCAAAAACAGGCTGATTTCATTTTCGGTCTGATGTAAAATGGATTAGTGCTGCCAGATACTTTAAGTATAAGTGAACTTGTAGACTGTAAACTCTATTGAGCATGGACTGTTTCTTACATATTCCTAGTCTCTGGAATGATCTTCCCCAAGATCTCTGCCAGGGAATCTTGTACCAGAAATTCAAAGCTAGTTTAAAAAACATTTTTTCAAAAAGCATTCAGCAGTGCTTTATAGTAACCTGAGAGTTTTATGGGATCGCCTGCTCCCCCTACCTCTCCTTTTATGTTGTATGAATGACTCTATCATTTTTTTAAATAATGTTTTAATGGAGTTCATTTCTGCTTTTATTAATTTTACTCTTCTTCAAACCAGTCTGATGCCCTTTTAATAAACCATGTGTTCAGCGCTGCATATGTCTAGTAATACTAGATAAACTCTTTAACACATCATTCTCTTCAGGATTATTCCCCCTAAGTCTCAAACACACATCCATTAGACCTCTGCTAAAAACTCCAAGCTCGACCCCCAGAAAGTTGAATCATACAGGCCGATTGCCAGTATTCCACTGCTGGCAGATAATCGAAAAGTAGGTCCAAGGTCAGCTCCAGCATCACATTGACAATACCGCTCCTCTTGACCACTGCCAACATGACTTTAGAGAGGCTCATGGTGTGGAGACTCTACTCACCACCCTCTTCAATAACATACGCACCACAATTGATAACATCCAGCGTGGCGTGGCCCTTATATTCCTAGACATAGCCGCAGCATTTGACTCAGTATGTCACCACACTCTCCTGAAACGGCTCGAAGAGAAGGGCATCGGTGGTTTAGCACTAACTTGGTGCAAGTCATACCTAACCGACAGATGGCAACATGTGCGAACCGATACCTCTACATCCAAACCATTCCATCAGAAACAAGGTGTTCCACAAGGATCCTCCCTTTCAGCACTAATGTTCAATATCTACATGCAGCCAGTCTGCGACATCATTCATTCATTCGGCGTTGAATGCATGACATATGCAGACAACGTCCTGCTCTACACGCCGTTCAAGGCTGACCAAACTGACCTCTCACCCCTTACGGAATGTTTCAGCGCAGTAGAAAGATGGCTCCAGAATCAGAATCTTCGCATACAACACAAAAAGACTGAAGTGCTATTCATCACCAGAAACTCTAACTTCTCCCCACCAACCCACCTAAAAGTCGGCGATATAGAGCTTCAAACCAAGCCCACAATCCGTTACCTGGGTGTTACTCTAGACCAGAGCCTTAACATGAAGACACACATTGGCAACATGGTCAAATCAACTTATCACAAAATTAGGACGCTCAAACATCTACGTCCTCTTTTACAACCAGACGACTTCAGAACTATATTCCAGGCTCTAACCATTCCACACCTTGACTATGCCAATGCGATCCTCCAAAGGCTCCCTAAATCCACCCTGAGCCCGCTCCAGCTTGCCATGAACACCGCAGCCAGAGTTCTGAATGGGGCCTCGAGGCGAGACCATATAACACCCATCCTCAAAAGTCTCCACTGGCTCCCTATCCACTGTAGGATCGTATTCAAACATTACTGCTAACATTCAAGAACATAAATGGGCTCTCCCCCCCGTCACTCGCTTGTCTCACTCACATTACCCCCCCCCCCCCAATAGAGCCAGAAAAACTACAGCAATAAACACCCTGGCAATCCCCAAAACAATGACCCAGTGTACACAGGCTACAGCAAGCAGGGCCTTCAGTATCAGTACTCCCAGATACTGGAATGCCCTGCCTCCCAACATACGAGCAATCCTGGAGCTGACTAAATTCAGAAGGGCATTGAAACACCACCTTTTCCTCGAATGTTACCCAAATGAAAGTGCACCATCTCGACCTTCCTACAAATAAACCCCATGTTCACTGTAACATCCCTCAAAATGTTGTATAATATGTAAATACTACTATGTATCAAGTATGTGTAAATAGTTAATTTTGACTATCCAAGTTGAGTTACCTGTTATCTGTATTTTTACGGTTAACCCCACCGTAAAACCTAAATGTTCCATGTAAACCGCACTGATGTTGAAGAGCGCGGTATATAAGAGAAATAAATAAATGGGAAGTAATAGCAGTAGTACAATCCAGCTCTTTTTTTTTCCTGAATATGATGGATTGGACTTTTTATATAGACCATATGATGTTTTTCTGAAAATTTGCTATGCTACATACAGAGCAAATTGGAAGTATGATGCTGAACCTGTAGCCTGGAAACCACATGTTCTTATGGGCCCTCAGTGTGGTTGTTTCAGAACTGAGAATTTTTCTAAACTCTTTATAAAGCTTGTCATTAGAACTTACAAAAGATGTAAGAATGCCACCATAAGGAAAATCATTGATAATAAATATTCTGTGGTAAATTTTCAGCTGAACATCAAAAAAATAGAAACAGCTAATCTAGGTGTTTTAAATGATTTGTATATTCAACTGTGCATTTTGTTTAGTAAAGCGCTGCTGAATATACTAGGATTTCTCTGGGAACAAGCAGGAAGTCAGTCCTCACATATGGGTGACGTCGGCGCCGACAGAGCCCGTGCGGAAGCATCTCCCCAGCTTTCAAAGAAAGCTTTGGGAGATGCAACACACATGCATGGTCCCTTTCCTGCCCAAGGGTGTCATCTTGCCTCAGTCTCCTTTTTTCCTGCAGAGCCCTTTGGACATTGTCCAGTTTCCCCTGGAAAAAGCATGATTTTTGTTAAGCTTGTTTGGTTTGCGTACTGGTTCCTTCCCACCCCCAAGCCAGCTCGCCTCAGGTTCATTCACTCATTTTCTCAGTTTTCATTGGTGTCCCTCGAACTGGTGTTCATGCCATTTTTTAGCCGACGACCTTGGACCCCTGCCAAGAGGCAGGGACCCCCTTTTTCTGATGGCCTCCAGTGGCTTCAAGAAGTACGACCAGTGTGGCAAAATGATGTCTCTCATTGGTCCGCACGACTGCTGCGCCCAGTGCCTCGGCCCAGAGCACAATGACTTCGACTACGAACTCTGCAGAACCATGACTTCAAAGACCCTAAACAGCCGTCATCAGCAGCAGGAAAAATTTTTCCAGATGTCTTACTCTGTGCCGGAGTCTCCAGTGACACCATGCTCCAGGGCCCCCTCCATTACCTCGGTGCCCCACGAAGCCTCAGCCTCTTTGGAGTCTCGCTGACACAGTTCCTCCAATTGTAAATCCCCAGTGGTGAAGCGCAAGAAGAAGAAACCCTCGAAGATCGCCTTGGAGGACGGGTCCGGGAAGAAGGGGAAATCCCACCCCAGGCCCTGCAGTCCCAGGCATGAGTCCAAGGAGTCGGACTGGGAGCAGCCTTCCAAGCTGCCCCGCAAGAAGTCATCAGTGCCTGCCGACTGGCCTCGGGACTCCAAGGCCATCCTCATCAAGGACTCTCCCTTGACAGTACCAATGCCGGGCACAAAGCCCTCGGTGCCTGTGTCGAAGGCTGCGGAGCCAAATTGTATGGAGACCAAGATGGTGGCCTTGGAGAGCAGTATATTTGCCCTCGTGACTATGCAGCGGGTGTTTAAGTTCAGCTTGTCTGGTTCATCCACCCTAGTGATGGGACCCTTGACATCAAGTGCTTCCCTGGACGTCGAGCCAGTCCTCAAGTGCCACCGGCCTCGAGAGAGCCCCCGGCACTGGACAAGGTCCCAGTGCCATTCTTCAGGGCACTGGTCCTCCCCAGTGAGTGCCTGTGGCTCAGACCGCAGATCCTTTGGAGGTCACAGACCGCCCAGAGCAGACCTCGACTGAGGTGATTGTGCAGCATTGGACTCATATTTGGACTTCGAGTCTGAATGGGAGACCGAGGACGAAGACTCTCCAGACACGAGGTGACACCGAGATGTGCCTTCGGATCCATTTCCCCCGATGCCCCTGAACATTGCCTTCCTCGATTTTGCACAGGATGTGGCCAAGGCTCTCACTATCAAGACTGAGGCCGAGGAGGATCTTTGTACCGAGGAAATGGAGATACTTCAATATGAGACACCCCCTAAGGAGACCCTTATGGTACCGGTGACCCTGATCCTCGACCGTTTATTCCTCTGGATGTGAGAAACACCAGCATTGGTACCATTTGTCAGTAAGCACCTTGGTGCTATGTGCCGGGTATGCCAAAGACCTGGGTTCCAAAAGACCCAGCTTCCCCACAACTCGATGATTGTGGAGTCAGCCATGCACCGGCTCAAAAGCCAAAAAGCTCATGCGTCGGTGCCACCCGGCAGGGAGGCCCGAACCCTTGATGCCCTCGGCCAGAAGGCCTTTCAGGGCTCAATGCTAACTTGCTGGATCCAGTCCTACCAGCTCTATATTGGCATGTACCTGAAGGAACTGTCAAAAGAGTTTAGGGGATTTCCAGCAGCCTCGATGAGGAATCCCTACAGAGGTTTAAGACCCTGATCTCAGAGTTCAGAGCAGCCTATGATGACTTTGAGTCTTCGGCCAGGGTGGCTGCCGCAGGCATCGGGATATGACGCCAAGCATGACTGCAATTGTCTGACCTTCAGCAATGGGTGCAGGTCAAACTACAGTCTCCCAAGCTTATCAAGCAGGTTGGATTACACACAAAGAACAACAATTTCTGTTAGTTTCTCATCCCAAGATCCCTACGATTTATACAGTACCAAATATTCATAAATCGCTGACATCTCCCCCTGGCAGACCCATAGTCTCATGCAGAGGCTCTATTTTGGAACCTTTATCACAATTTTGTGATGTTTTTTTGAAAAAGGAAGCAACTCAGGTTAAATCTTTTATTAAGGATTCCACACATTTTTAAGCCAATTGTCAGCCCTGCAATTTTCTGCCGCAGATTTTTTCTTAGTGACTTTGGATGTGACTGCGTTATATACTAACATTGATCAGGCTGAAGCTCTGTCTTTGTTAAATTCCTTATTTCTTAGTGCTCTCCAACGTATTCCTAAACCTTTTTTATCGGATTTAATTCAAATAGTGCTAATACGTAACTATTTTTTGTTTAATGGGACATATTTTTTGCTAACGTATGGTATTGCTATGGGGGCCACTGTAGCCCCTTCAATCGCCACCTTATATATGGCTGACTTGGAAGAAAGATTCATTTACCTTTCCCCTTTGTTTGGTCACACACAATTTTGGCAGCGTTTTCTTGATGATATCTTCTTTATATGGACATCCACTTATGATAAACTACAATCTTTTATCTTGTGGTTAAACTCTATTAAACTGAATATACAATTTACTGCACATATACATCAACAAACCATTGGTTTTTTGGACATTACCATATTTAAAGATTCTGGAATTTTAAGGACAACATTGTTCAGAAAGCCTGTCCAAAGAAATAGTTTATTGTGTTATCATTGTTTTCATTCTGGACCGCTTCCTAGAGTTCTACCTTTTGGTCAGTGTTTACAACTCCGCCGGATTTGCTGTACTATTGCTGATTTCCAGCATCACGCTACTGATCTCAAAATCTGCTTACAAGCTCACGGATATCCTAAGACAGTTATAGATAGAGCATATTGCAGAGCATGCTTTGTTCATTGTGAGTGGTTGCTTGGTGACCACTCCTCTGTGGGTTCTAATGCTGATGATTCTATAGTTAACGTGTTACCTTACATGTGTAATTCAGCTTTGGCAGCAAAATTAATACGACAGCATTGGCTGGTGTTGAGTTTATGTTCCTGTTTTGTGACGCCCCTATTGATCACTTTTTCACGGGGTTCTAATTTAAGGGACATCCTTGTAAAATTGGCGATCCCGATTGATCGCCCCATATGTCCACCTTTGGAGATTTCTGCTCATTCCTATTGTGGCAACTGTCAATTTTGTTCTATGGCTTTATTGGGCCCCTTTTGGAAGGATCCTGTTTCTGGACGATCATTCCTTTGTAACTGGTCTACTTCCTGCATATCCACTGATGTGGTTTATTTTATACAGTGCCCGTGTGCTTTACTATACGTTGGTCGCACCACTCGTTCCATTAAGACCAGATTAGGAGAACATGCTTCTCGATTATGATTGCAAGTTTGTTCAGCACCTATAGTGGATCATTCTCTGACTTACCAACATCAATTCGGTGACTTGAAATGGAGAGTTATAGATCATGTCCCTCACGATCCCCATGGGTGTGATAGAACATTTCGCCTGCAATTTTTGGAACAACGTTGGATTTATACACTTAATGATATGCACCCTCATGGTTTAAACCATGAGATTGATTGGTTTAGTTTGATACTGTTCCTCATAGAAGGCTTATCAATAAACTCACCAGTTTGGGGATGGGTCCCAAAATGGTGAACTGGATCAGAAATTGGTTGACTGACACATGACAGAAGGTAATGGTAAACAGAACTCACTCGGATGAAAGGAACGTGACTAGTGGTGTGCTCCAATTCGGTCCTGGGACCGGTACTGTTCAATATATTCATGAGTGATATTGCCGAAGGGCTGAATGGAAAAGTCTATCTTTCTACAAATGACACCAAAATTTGCAACAAAGTGGACTCCCCTGAGGGAGTGGATAAATGAGGAAAGATCTGCAAAAGCTGGAAGAATGGTCTAATGCTTGGTAGTTAAGTTTTAATGTGAAGGTGCAGTGTCTTGCACGTGGGAAGCAGAAATCCAAGGCAATTGTATGCGATAGGGGGCGAGAGATTGGTGTGCACGGACCAGGAGAAGGACCTTGGAGTGATTGTTTCTGACGATCTCAAGGTGGCGAAACAGTGTGAGAAGGCGGTGGCAAAAGCCAGAAGGATGCTGGGTTGCATACAGAGAGGAATTACCAGCAGAAAGGAAGAGGTACTAATGCCACTGTACAAGTCGCTGATGAGGCCTCAATTGGAATATTGTGTTCAGTTTTGGAGACCGTATCTTGCAAAGGATATAAAAAGGCTGGACACGGTTCAGGGGAAGGCACTCAAAATGATTTGGAGCCTACGTCAGAAGGCTTATGAGAAGAGTCTTGAAGACCTAAATATGTACACTCTGGAAGAGAGGAGGGACAGGGGAGATATGATTCAGACCTTTAAATACTTAAAGAGTATTAATGGGCAAACAAACCTCTTCCAAAGATGGGGAAGCTGTAAAACTAGAGGGCATAACATGAAGCTGCAAGGGGGTAAACTGAAAGGCAATGCCAGGGAATACTTTTTCACTGAAAGGGTGGTGGGTGCTTGGAATGCAATTAGCACTAGTGCACTTACCATCACCTGCATATGTGGATGGAAGCGGTGGGGGGCAAATAGAGTGACAGAATTCAAAATGGCATGGGACAGACACAGTGGATCCCTTTATAGCAACAGGATAAAATCAAAATAATCATAACTATCTTATATCTGAACAAATAGAGGTGACCAACAATAGAGCACAGATCCACGTGCAGCAAACTAACCCAGTACAAAATGTGGATTGCAAAGGAAGAATATATTTTATTTCATTGATCAACTCCAGCCATTGGCTCGACACAGGCCGTGTTTCATTAAGCCTTCCTCAGGGGCTAAAAAATGGCTAAAAAAAATACAATCATAAAAATATACAATAAGAATTAAATAATTAAACTCTCAAATATGACATATAGGACCAAGATGCGAACATCAATGACATATTCTAAATCATAAATGAATTCATGTGCAAACTTACAAATACAGCAAAAATACTTGAATTGGAGAAGACAATAAATATAATATAATAATGAAATATGTACATTGAACAGATAACTAATAAAATCATTAAGACACATAAAATACATAAAACCATGAAATCATAATTAAATGTAGTCATATTATTATAAATTGTTTAAAACTCACTGACTAAGGGTGTGACAAAAAACTATGGATAGAACATACCTGTATATATTATTTTATGTCCGGATAAATCTATACCACTATAAAATAAAAAATAATAATACAAATCATAAGGGAACTGGAGTAAAATCAACAGTGGAATGAGTGGACATGAATGCCTAACAAGGACCTGGACCCTAGAATGTTATTATCAAAAAAGCCAAAATATATACTAAACGTATTGTAAGAGCATTCAAAACTTTCCTTCAAACACCTCGGCCCTCAGAGATCCTCAACATTATAACTGTAAGACTTAGATATAGTGTGCGTGTATAATTTAAAAAAAAAACTAAGTGCCGTATTGTTTGATTATCAAAAGTTTAAAATTGAACCTCATCAATCCCATTATAGAAAAAGGAACATATAATATACTAAAAGTTTAAATAAATAATGGTGCAGATGCGTCCATGCATTCCACTGAATCTCCAGGAACAAGCAGGAATGAGTCTTCACATATGGGAGACGTCGCCGACGGAGCCCGCACGGGAATGCTCCCCAGCATCCAATCAACAAGCCTTTGGGAGCATCCCCCGCGCCTGCATGGTGGCTTCCCGCCCTTCCTACTGCCTCTCCCCAGTTTTTCGTTTTCCGCGGAGCAGGCAGGACGTCCCTCCTGCCACCGCAGAACTTTTCACCTTTTTTTTTTCTTGTTTCTGTAGTCGCGGCTTTTCCCGCCGACAGCGGCACCTCTGTGCCCCTTTTGTTTTTCTTTTCTCACTTATTTTTCGTCGCCTAGCGGGACCTTTTTTCCCTCTGGGCGCCGAGGCCTACCGGGCTTACAGCATGGAGCCCCAGAAGTGCCCTCACTGCGGGGACTTAGTTTTCCACATGGACTCCAATGCCTGGTGCCTCTCTTGTTTGGGGACTGACCCTTTCCCCCCAGGTCCTCCAGGGTATAGTGTTGGGAGAAGACCTTCCCTTTTTCGGGTATCCCTCGATGACGTTTTCACGCCCAAGGCGCGGTCATCGGGTTTTTCTTCTCTCCAGGATCAGGTAACCACGCAACAGTCTGTTAAGACTAGCCAAGTCTTGAGGGGCGAGTCTCATGCGCGGCATGGCGACGGCTCCGGCCAACCCCTCAAGTCCCCCTTGGCTACTATACCCCGGCGGGAGTCCTCGGGCTCCAAAGCATCTACGGGGTTTCGGGATGTTCCTGGGGTTTGCTTCTCACAGAACATTCCCGAGCCGTGCTCGAGGGAGGTACCCGCTTCGAGCGGTGCCGATTCCCCGGCATCGGTGCCGGTGTCGAGTGTCCCACTCTTTGCCAGGGATCGTCAGCTGGTGTCCTCGGCGCCTCCGGGGCCGATCGACTCGACCGAGTCTGACCTCCCTATATCCAAGCCGTGCTCGAGGGAGGTACCCGCTTCGAGCGGTGCAGACCCCCCGGCATCGGTGTCGGTGTCGGTGTCGAGCGTTCCGCTCCTCACCGAGGATCGTCCGGGGCTGATCGAATCGGTCCAGTCTGGCGTTCCTTCATCCCCGCCATGCGCGGGGGTGGTATCCGCTACGGGCGGTGCCGACCCCTCGACGTCGGCGTCGGTGTCGAGCGTTCCGCTCCTCACCGGGGGCTGTCAGACACGGTCCTCGGCGCCTCCGGGGCCGACCGACTCTTGCCGGTATGGCGTTCCTACGGGGGTGGTATCCGCTTCCGGCGGTGCTGACCCATCGGCGTCAGCGTCGAGTGACACGCTTCCCACCGGGGATCACCTGCCGCTGCCCTCGGCAGCTCTAGGGCCGACCGACTTGACACAGTCTGGCGGCCCTACGTTCAGGCCATGCGCGGAGGTGGTACGCGCTTCGGGCGCGTCGGCGTCGATGGTTCCACTCTTCGCCGGGGATGGTCATCTGGCCTCGCTCCCTTCGGGGCCGGTCGCTTTGACCCATGCTGGGTTGCCGGTATCCCATCCCTGTGCGAGGGTGGTACCGGGTTTGCGCGGCACCGCTCCGCCGGAGACGGCAGGGGCGTCGAGCGCCAGGGACCGCCGTCGGTCTTCCCCAGGAGCCTCGGGGTATGTCGATCAGCCCCAGACGGGCGACCCCCCGGCATCGTCGCGGCCGTCGAGGGCCCCGCCCTTTCCGAGAAAGGGGGCCCCGGGGTCTTCGATCGCTTCGATCCAGCCTGGATCCGCGCCGTCCCGCAACGGTACCCCGGCGTCGGCGCAGGAGTTTTGCACTTCCCTCCCTGCAGGGGCTCGTCGTCGGGCGACCTGGGTACCCTCGGGGATGGGTCGTATGCCCCGGAAGGATTTCCCTCCGGGTCAGGTGGGCTCGAGAGGGGGCCCGGCATCTGGCAGTGCCCGCCGCCCGACATCAGCACTGGCGTCGGATGACCCCCTCTCCACCGAGCTTCGTCCTCGGGGGCCCTTGATGCTCGCGATGCCGATCGACGCGGTTCCGATCCGTTCCCTGGGATCAGCACCGCCGGCGCGGCCGCCCCCGCCGGGGCCCTCTAGAAGGGAGTCGATCTCATCGCTCGGTTAGATGCCCAGCCTGGAATCGGTATCCAGCCTCGAAGACTTGGCCACGACACATCTCGGGATCGGCCCCTGTCCCCTCCCGCGATGCAGAGCGTAGATCGTTGGCCACTGCCCTCTGGCTGCCACGGAACCACTTCAGTTGCTGGGGGCAGCGCCGCCCCTGGGTTCGGGGCCGAGGCCGATTCCGGAGGCTCCGTCGGTGCCATCGACCCCTTCGATGCCTAGCTTGGAATCAATTCCAGGAGCCGACGATGCCATGTTGACTACCCCGGTCCGGGGCTGTTGGTCCCCTCCTCTGCCCAGCGGGCATCAGCCCGAGAGGCTTCTCGGTGCCCTGGCGGCCTCTCCCGCCACCGCCTCCCACGGCATAGCCCCTCCGGGAGAGCCGTCTTTTCAGAATTTCCTCCTTGACATGGCGGACTTGCTGGCCATCCCTATCCCGGACCTAACTCCAGGCCCTGCGGAACGGGCCGCCGTGATGGTTCCTCTGCATGCTTCCCTGCAGGATCTCCTGCTGGGGGCTTGGCGGTCGCCTTTGAGGGTTCCGGCACTGTCGACTGCGATGCATGCTCTGTATCGGGTGCCCCCCTCCCCGGGTTTTCGGCAGCACCAGCTTCCACATCATTCTATTGTGGTGGAATCGGCGCTGAGGAAGGCCGGAAGCAAAGAAAAGCATTCTTCTCACCCTCCAGGCCGCGCCTCGAAGACGCTAGATACCCTAGGACGTCAAACCTTCCAAACGTCTATGCTGGCGTCCAGGATTATTTCATATATTTTTTATATGAGTCTGTCGCTCCGGGAGGTCACCGAGAGATTATCTCTGTTGTCTCCCTTCTTGTCTGCAACCAAGGCCTTTGAATATTCCTTGCTTCTTTATTACTGCAGGAATATCTCTGGGTTCCTTTCTCGTGCTTCTCTAGACTCCTTCCTGTCGGTCAGCAGATGCTCTGCTGTTGCCATTAGAGCACGCCGTACAGCATGGTTGCAGGCGTCCGAGTTGTGTAGATGGGCACAGCATAACCTGGGTAATTCTCCCTGTGACGGAGATCACCTCTTCAATAGCGAAGCCTTACATCAGGTCGCGCAGTGCTTCGCTAACCTTCCCAGTGTTAGAAGCCATCCTAGGGCCCGGCTTCCCCCCCGGCGGTGGTGCGCGCCTCACCAGGCCCTCCTTCCCTAGGAAGAGGAAATGTCACCCCTCCGCCCACCCGCCAGGTGCGCCCAAGCAAGGGACCCCTCACCCTGGGTTGAAGTTCCCGGGCCCGCGCCAGAACTCTCATACCAAGCAGTTTTAGGCTCCAGTGGGCAGCTGCCTGCAATTTACCTTCTTACCAGAAGTTTACAGTTGAGCTCTACTCTGGGGCTCGTTCAGTAGGGCAAATGGTTCGGGGGCTTATCCAGGGGTTCAGGTATTCTCCTTCCATTGGTAGAGGGAGACCACCTCTACTCCATGATAGCTCTGGCCCATGGTCAACTGGCTTACCCTTAGGTACGTCCCCGAACCCTTCTCGGCCAGTATTCCCCTGCTGATTGCTTCCATACCGGAATTTTCCTTCCAGCCGCTATAGTCCCCCAGTGCTTACCAAGGACTATGCCCTCATGTCCCCCGATTAGTGCGGGGGGCGAGTTTCTGCGTGCAGGTCCTGGGGACACCTATAGGGCCTCAAGCCCCCTGGTGTGTTCTTCCGGACTGATGCTATCCTCTGTCCTTCACGCTACCGTGCTGTTCGTTTGCCGATCTGCCCTTGTTCCACCGGAATAGATCCCTCTCCCAGACGGATCTTGATGCCACCTCCCCAGGTGGACGTTCTGTGGATCACTGGCAGGTCCGCCTTACCAGTGTTATGCTCATGGAGGTAGGTTCCTCGGCGTACCTGCGTTAGTGCCGGGGTGGGGCATTCTCCATGCCCAACGGCCTAGATATGCCAGATATCACCTGCTCGATAGGCGCATTTTGGGGGATGCCCACAGTGCCTGTGTTCTGCCGCCTATTTTTTTCCCAATGGCCGGTACTCACGCCCCCCCCCCCCCCCTCCGGGGTCCGGCCAGTCCACCTGCCTATTCCTTAGATCGGCCCTCGGACTGGTTGTACTCTACTGCTGTGAAATCAACAGCTTCTATTTTCTGTTATGCCCTCCTCCCGGAGGCTCAGACCCTTGTCTCCCTATCTCTTCGCTAGGGCAGGCTGTGTACTCCTTCTGCTCCGGGGTACACCCCTACTCTTCTCCGGAATAGGCTATCCAGATCGGCCAGTCTTCTACTGTTAGTCCTCTGAGTTATGGACTCTGCTCCTAAGGGAGTGCTCAGCTTTGCATAAAGCTTCCTTGAAGACCTGCCGTCCTTCTCCTGACCCAGTTGACTCCTGGATCTCCTGGCCTTCCGGATTTGGAACTTCCTCCTCGCTGCGGTGAAGTTCCCTTGAAGACCTCGCTACTGCGTCTACAGTACCTCCATCACAGTCCTACTTCCTACAACTCAGTAGGTAAGCTCTACATGGTACTAAGTCATTAATTCATTAAAAACTTAATGATGCTTCCATGCATTCTAATGACTACTCTCCCTATAGTCTTTGGGTTTTGCTGTTCCTCTCTTCTCAACTCCTACCCTCCATCCCTCGGGGGATGCCGGGGATTCAGGTTGGGCAAATGCCATCCCGTCCTGGGCCGGGCTTACGGGATCTCCCCTGGGCATCCTCAGCCAGGGAGTCCCCATATGTGAAGACTCATTCCTGCTTGTTCCTGGAGATAGCACAGTTACTTACCTGTAACAGGTGATCTCCAGAACAGCAGGAATTAGTCTTCACAACCTGCCCACCTCCCCTAGGAGTTGTATCTCTTTCTCTCATAAGAACATAAGAACATAAGATATGCCATACTGGGTCAGACCAAGGTCCATCAAGCCCAGTATTCTGTTTCCAACAGTGGCCAATCTAGGTCATACGTACCTAGCAGTTTCCCCAAGGGACACAGGTTCCACAATGCTTGTATTGGTTCAAGCATTGATATCCTGGGTCCCTTCTTAATAATGGTTTATGGACCTTTCCTCCAGGAACTTGTCCAAACCTTTTTTAAACCCAGCTACACTAACAGCCTTTACTACATCCTCCGGTAACAAATTCCAGAGTTTGATTACACGTTGAGTGAAAAAATATTTTCTTTTATTAGTCTTAAATAGTTTACCCTGTAGCTTCATTGCATGTCCCCTAGTCTTTCTATATTCTGATAAGGTAAACAATCGATCTACGTTTACCCGTTCCACTCCGTTCATTAATTTATAGACTTCTATCATATCTCCCCTCAGCCGTCTCTTTTCCAGGTTAAAGAGCCCCAACCTTTTTAGCCTTTCTTCATAGGAGTAGCCTTCCATCACCTTTACCATTTTGGTGGCTCTTCTCTGAACCTTTTTTAAAATCGCTATATCCTTTTTAAGATACGGCGACCAGAATTGCACACAATATTCAAGGTGCGGTCTCACCATGGAACGATATAGAGGCACTATAATATCTTTTGTTTTATTTTCCATTCCTTTCCTTATCATACCTAGCATTCTATTTGCTCTCTTGGCCGCCGCTGCACACTGGGCCGAGGGTTTTAACATGGTATCCACAATGACGCCTAAATCTTTTTCCTGGGTGGTGGTTCCTAATGTGGAACCTTGCATCGTGTAACCATAGTTTGGGTTGTTCTTCCCTAGGTGCATAACCTTGCACTTCTCCACATTAAATTTCATCTGCCATTTTGATGCCCAGTCTTCCAATTTATCAAGATCCTCTTGCAATTTTCCACAATCCTCCTGGGTTTTAACAACTTTAAATAGTTTTGTGTCATCTGCAAATTTGATAACCTCACTCGTTATTCCACTTTCCGGGTCATTTATGAATATGTCAAAAAGCAGCAGACCCAGCACAGATCCCTGGGGTACACCACTATTCACCTTTCTCCATTGGGAAAATTGGCCATTTAGCCCTACCCTCTGCTTTCTATCTTTTAACCAGGTCCTGATCCACAATAGTACACTGCCTCCTATCCCATGACTCTTTAGTTTTGCCAAAAGTCTCTCATGAGGGACCTTGTCAAAGGTTTTCTGAAAGTCCAGATACACAATATCAACCGACTCACCTTTGTCCACCTGTTTATTCACTCCTTCAAAAACATAACAGATTAGTAAGACAAGATCTTCCTTGTCTAAAGCCATGTTGGCTGTCTCCCATTAGGTCGTGACTATCTACATGCTGAGTAATTTTATTCTTTATGATGGTTTCTACCATTTTTCCCGGTACTGATGTCAGGCTCACCGGTCTGTAGTTTCCCGGATCACCGCTCGAACCCTTTTTAAAAATTGGTGTTACATTGGCGATCCTCCAATCCTCAGGTATTAGAGATGATTTTAATGATAGTTCACAGATTACTGATAGCAGGTCTGCAATCTCAAATTTCAGTTCTTTCAACACCCTTGGATGTATACCATCCGGCCCAGGTGATTTGCTACTCTTCAGTTTATCTAATAGTTGTAAGACATCTTCCCGATGTATCGATATTTCCTTCAATTCTTCCACACCTTTAAATACCACTTCAGTCATGGGTAACATCCCTACATCTTCCTCAGTAAAGACCGAAGCAAAGAATTCATTCAGTCTCTCCGCTATCGCCTTGTCGCCTCTTAGTGCTCCTTTAACCCCTTTATCATCTAATGGACCAACTGACTCTCTCACAGGTTTTTTGCTACGAATGTACTTGAAAAGGTATTTATTTCACGTTTTTGCTTCCGCAGCAAGCTTCTTCTCAAATTCTCTCTTTGCCTGCCTTATCAATGCCTTGCATTTGACTTGCCAGTGCTTGTGCTGTTTCCAGGTTTCATCGTTTGGCTCTTTTTTCCATTTCCTGAAAGATGCTTTTTTGGCAACAACAGCCTCTCTGACCTCACCTTTAAACCATGCTGGCAGTTTTTTGGACTTCCTTCCACTTTTCTTAAAGCGTGGAATACAGCTGGTCTGGGCTTCCAAGATAGTATTTTTCAACAACACCCAAGCTTGATGTACGTCTTTAACCTTTGCAACTGCTCCTTTTAGTTTTTTCTTAACTGTTTTCCTCATTTTATCATAGTCTCCCTTTCGAAAGTTAAAGGGTAGTACTGTGGATTTCCTTACTATCCCTCCTCCACTAATTAAATCAAAGGTGATCATGCTATGATCACTATTGCCAAGTGGCCCCAACACCCTTATCTCTTGCACTACATCTGGTGTTCCACTAAGGACTAGGTCTAATATTGCTTCCCCTCTGGTCGGTTCATGAACCAGCTGCTCCAAGAAGCAGTCATTTATTTCATCTAGGAACTTTATCTCCCTAGCATGTCCTGTTGTGACACTGACCCAGTCGATGCCGGGGTAATTCAAATCACCCATTATTATTACTGCACTGTAACTTTTGCTAGCTTCCTTGATTTCTTTGAGCATTTCATCATCCATTTGTTCATTCTGGCCAGGCGGACGATAGTACACCCCCACTGCCATCGCCTTCCCCTTTTTACATGGAATTTCAATCCATAGAGATTCTACAGCAAATTTTTTTTCTTGCAAAACTTTAATCCTTTCTGACTCAATGCCCTCTCTAACATAGAGCGCAACCCCTCCACCAATTTGATCAGCTCTATCATTACGATATAGTTTGTACCCAGGTATCACAGTGTCCCACTGGTTGTCCTCCTTCCACCATGTCTCTGATATTCCAATCATATCTAACCTCTCGTTTAGTGCTATATATTCTAACTCTCCCATCTTGTTTTGTAGACTTCTAGCATTTGCATACAAGCATTTTAGAGACTGTATTTTATTCATATTAATTTGGCTATTGGTAGACATGGGTAATTTGTGATCTTTAAGCTCTGTCTGCTCCATACTCGAGGGCATTTGGGCTACTTTACTCTTTTTTGGAACCTCTCTGCTTTTTGTAGTATCCTTCAAGGATACATTCTTCCGAACCATGCGCTCTTGGGCGACTGTCGGCTTTCCCCTATTATCTAGTTTAAAAGCTGCTCTATCTCCTTTTTAAAGGTTAATGCCAGCAGCCTGGTTCCATCCCGGTTAAGGTGAAGCCCATCCCTTCAGAAGAGCCCCTCCTTTCCCCAGAATGTTCCCCAGTTCCTAACAAATCCGAACCCCTCATCTCTGCACCATTGTCTCATCCACGCATTGAGACTCCGGAGCTCTGCCTGCCTTTTGGGTCCTGCATGTGGAACGGGAAGCATTTCAGAGAACGCTACCCTGGAAGTTCTGGATTTCAACTTCCTACCTAAAAGCCTAAATTTAGCTTCCAGAACCTCCCTACCACATTTTCCTATGTCATTGGTACCGACATGTACCAAGACAGCAGACTCCTCCCCAGCACTATCTAAGACCTTATCTAGGTGGCGTGTGAGGTCCGCTACCTTCGCACCAGGCAGGCATGTTACCAGGCGATCCTCACGTCCACCAGCCACCCAGCTATCTACATGCCTAATGATCGAATCACCAACTATAACTGCTGTCCTAACCCTTCCCTCATGGGCACTTGGCCCTGGAGAAACCTCCTCGGTGCGAGAGGGGTTTACATCACCTGGAGGACAGGTCCTAGTTACAGGATCACTTCCTGCCACACCAGGGTGATGCTCTCCTGTCACGTGACCTCTCTCCTCCATGGCAACAGGGATGCTGCCAGACTGGAGGTGGGACTTCAGGACTATATCCCTGTAGGTCTCGTCTATGTACCTCTCTGTCTGTCTTATGTTTTCCAAGTCTGCTACTCTAGCCTCTAGAGAACGGACTCGTTCCCTGAGAGCAGAGAGCTCCTTGCACCTAGTGCACACGTACGACCTCTCACCAGCTGGGAGAAAATCATACATGTGACACTCAATGCAAAAGACTGGAAAGCCCACATCCCGCTGCTGGACTGCTGTCTGCATCTTAGTTTTAAGTTTGTGTTTAGATCTTTAAGTTCTTTATGTACTAAAGGGTGCTATGGATATTTATACCACTAAAACTGTACCTAAGAAGTTTAATATACCTTGTTCACCTGAAGCTTAATCTCAGGTCCTTAGTGTATGACTGATTTGGGTAATGAGCTTCACCTGAGAGCACCTCCTGTCTTTTAAGTTGTGCAAGTACCTATAAAGCTGTGATTATCCCAGGGGAGGGTGGGTGTGGGGAGGGAGGGAGGGATATAACACTTATTAAAAAAGGGCTGCTACACAGTACCCTGTCCTGTGCTGCTGAGGTAAGCTATATTCTGATTTGATTTAAATTATAGCTCTTTGCTGCTGCTAGGCTCTAACCTATTATGAAATTTAAACTACAAGCTCTCTGCTGGGTTCTAAATTTAACCAGAAAGCTCTCTTCTGTGTTTTAATTTGAAACTAAAAGTACTTTGCTGATGCTAGGCCCTGAGTGACTATGAAATTTAAACTACAGCTCCCTACTGGGTATGAAAGGTAACCAGAAAGTTCTCTTCTGTGTTTTAAATTGAATCTTAAACTGTTGCTACTAGGCCCTGACTGATTTAACAAAAAATAGTGGGTTCACAGATTAATTAGCTTTAAAAGAAAAAAAATTCCTTTCAGAAAAATTCCCAGAAGTATATACTCACAATTTCAGATTTCTCTCCAGAAGTAACAGCTCCCCTTTCTAGTCCTTCAAGACTCTATTCCTTCCTCTCCTCCTGGCTCAGCTATGAAACTCAACTGGGGAGAGGCAGTAGGAAGGGCGGGAAGCCACCGCGCAGGCGCGGGGGATGCTCCCAAAGGCTTTCTGATTGGATGCTGGGGAGCATTCCCGTGCGGGCTCCGTCGGCGACGTCTCCCATATGTGAAGACTAATTCCTGTTGTTCCGGAGATCACCTGTTACAGGTAAGTAACTGTGCTTTCCCTTCTACTCCGCTTTTTCATTTGTTCATGAGGTAAGTCTACATCAATTTCTTCCCTATTGTTATCTTTGTAATCAAATATAGTGGTTCTTTTTTTTTTAAATAATCTATCACCTTCTACTTTTTTGCACCAAGGGTATACATATCCGAACATATAATCTTCTTCATCCCTCTTGAATGTTTCTCTTTTCTTATTCTTAATATCCTTCTTAAAAGACTGAATGTTTCGTTCATAATCCTTATGATCCATAGTAAAATTATTGTCACACCCTTTTAGAGCAATGAGTTTTGCTTTATTGTGAAATTTATGCATCGTTTAAAATGGGTGATTCTTTGTTTAAGAAGTTTGGGGTTTGGTGCAGATGGTTTTGACTAGGGCTTTTTTAAAATTGTAATAGGGTCAGATTGAGCATTTTATTATAGATACAGAATTGGAATCCATTTAGAATTATGTTAGGTTTTAAGTTTAGATAATAATAAAAAATAAATTTCTTCTATTTGGAAATAAATTTAGATGGGTGATTGCCCGTTGGCCTTTTTGTTTTTCTGCCCTTAATATGACTTTAAGAATCCTCGGATGCTTTGTAAATTAGAAGTCCGTTTGACAATTTGCATAATGTTTAAAATAATATATATGCAATAGGTCGTTCTTCTTCAGGTTATGTATGAAGATATTATATATGGTTTCTTGATATTTTATTAATTTGGTAGTCCCCCTTTTCTCTCTTTTTTTATCATTCATAATGAATTTTCGAATATGGATCTGTACCGTAAGGGCATTCTTATTCCTCAAACATTTTATGAATAATGTATTGGTTTTTTTCTTGCGTTTTTGTTTCAATCGCAGTTTAAAAGGCTTTGAAGACCAGAGTGTTGAGCGCTTTTAAATCAATAATTTGTATTATTTATGCATAAGTTTGGAATTGGATTGAATTACACGCTGTGAGAGCTGATTGTGCCATCTTGCACAGGCATGTATATTTATTTATTTATTTATTTAAACTTTTAGTATATTATATGTTCCTTTTTCTATAATGGGATTGATGAGGTTCAATTTTAAACTTTTGATAATCAAACAATACGGCACTTAGTTTTTTTAAAATTATACACGCACACTATATCTAAGTCTTACAGTTATAATGTTGAGGATCTCTTAGGGCTGAGGTGTTTGAAGGGAAGTTTTGAATGCTCTTACAATACGTTTAGTATATATTTTGGCTTTTTTGATAATAACAATCTCCAGGAACAAGCAGGAATGAGTCTTCACATATGGGTACGTCGGTACCGACGGAGCCTGCACGGGAATACTCCCCAGCATCCAATCAGAACGCTTTTGGGAGCATCCCTCGTGCCTGCGCGCTGACTTCCCGCCTTTTCCACTTCTTCTCCTTAGTTTTCGTTTTTCCACAGAGCCGGCAGGACATCCTCCTGTCACCGCAGAAACCTTTTTCTTTAAATTCTTCATTTCTTGTTTTCTTGTGGTCGCGGCTGTTTTTCCCGCCGACACCGGTACCGCCGGTGGTTTTTTCTTTTCTTTTTCTTAAACTCAGAGAGATTTTTCCCTCTGCTTCTGTCTTAACTTTTTGGGCCTACAAGGCCTCTTCATCATGGAGCCTTCTTCTCCTAAGAAGTGCCTTCACTGTGGAAACACAGTTTTCTTTTTAGACTCCAATAACTGGTGTCTAACCTGTTTGGGTCCTGACCCTTTTTCCCCTGAACCATCAGGCTACAATACTGTGAGAAGACCTTCCCTCTTTCGAGTTTCCCTCGATACCGTTTTCACTCCGGCAGTGAAGGCACCAGTTTTTTCTTCTCTACAGGATCAGGTAACCCACAAACAGTCTGTTAAGACTTGCCAATCCTTGAGTGGTAGGTCTCATGCCAAGCATGATGACGGCTCAGGCCTTGCCCTCAAGACCCCATTGGTATTAAAACCCCGGCGGGTGTCTTCGGGCTCCAAAGCAATTCAGGGGTTTCAGGTTGTTCCTGGGGCTCACCCCTCACAGAACATACCTGAGCCATGCTCGGTGGTGGTATCCGCTTCGAGCGGTACCGATACCCTGGCATCGGCACCGGTGTCGAGTGTTCCACTTTTCACCAGGGATCGTCATCTGGCGTCCTCGGTACCTTCGGGACCGATCGATACGTTCCTGATTGACTTTCCTGTATCTAAGCCATGCTCGGGGATGGTACCCGCTTCGAGCGGTACCGATACCCCGGCATCGGCACCGGTGTCGAGTGTTCCACTCTTCACCAGGGATCGTCATCTGGCGTCCTCTGTACCTTCGGGACCGATCGATACGTTCCTGATTGACTTTCCTGTATCTAAGCCATGCTCGGGGATGGTACCCGCTTCGAGCGGTACCGATACCCCGGCATCGGCACCAGTGTCGAGTGTTCCACTCTTCACCAGGGATCGTCATCTGGCGTCCTCGGTACCTTCGGGACCGATCGATACGACCCAGACTGACTTTCCTGTATCAGCATCGCCGATACCACCACCGATGTCGGTGCTCTCTAGACATGCATCGATAGACTCTCTCCCTTCAATGCCGAGTCTGGAATCGATATCTAGTCTAGATGACTGGGTACCGACGTGTCTTGGAACCGACCCTTATCGTTTCCGGATACGTAGTACCGAGGATATTCACCAAGACTCTCTGGTTACCTCGGTACTGCTTAAGCAGCCTCCGATGACTGCCTCGATGACATTACCGTCTCCGATTCCGCCTCAGCTGCCGGTATCGGTATCGATGTTGATTCCTGCAGTTACATCAGTACCATCGATCCTTTCTATGCCTAGTTTGGAATCGATACCTGGCATGGACGATGCAGTACTAACTGCCTCAAATCGTGACTGCCAGTATCACTATCCATCTAGTGGGGTTCTTTTTCTGCACCAGACCAGTACATCTTCTGGTGCTCAGGCTGCTTCTTCAACCTTAGCCTACCCAGGGATGGTTCCCATTGGATATCCTTCTTTTCAGAAATTTCTCCTTGATATGGCAACCTTTCTTGCTATTCCTATCCCTGGCTGTGATCTTAACCAAGGCTCTCCTGCAGAAAAGGAAAATATAATGCTTCCTTTACATCATTCTTTGCAGGATCTTCTTCTAAGAATATGGGAATCACCTTTAAGGGTTCCCTCACCTTCTGCAACAACTAATGTTCTGTATCAGGTGCCCCCCTCTCCAGGGTTTCAAAAGACTCAACTTCCCCATCATTCCATTGTAGTGGAATCAGCAATGAGGAAAGTAAAAAGCAATAAGAAGCATTCTTCTTATCCGCCAGGTCGTGCATCTAGAGCACTTGATGCCTTTGGACGTCAAACCTTCCAAACATCTATGCTGGCATCAATAATTATTTCTTATATATTTTATATGAGTCTAACACTCCAGGAGATCACAAAGAAATTATCTCTTTTGACTCCTTTTTTGTCAGAGCCTAAGGCTGCTGACTATTCCTTGCTTCTTAGTCATAGCCGGAATATCTCTTGGTTTCTTTCTCGTGCTTCTCTAGACTCTTTTGAGTCTGTTAGCAGATCCTCTGCTATTGCCATTGGAGCACATCGTAGAGCCTGGCTCCAAGCTTCAGACTTGAGCAGATGGGCACAACACACACTGGGTAATTCTCCTTGTACTGGAGAAAATCTCTTCAATAAGGAGGCTTTACGTCAGGTTGCTCATTGCTCCACTGACTTCCCTGGTTCTGGAGACCATTCTAAGCCTTCTTCTTCCCCAGGGGGTAGGAAATGTCCTACCAAACCTTCTTTCCCTAAGAAAAGAAGGTTTCATTCTTCTCCTGCCCATCATCCAGATGTACCCAAGCAAGGGACACCTCGTCCTAGTCTGAAGTTTCCAAACTCTAGCCAGTCTGAGCATACCCAGCAACCATAGGTTCTGAAGGTTGCAATCTTCAGTTAACTTCTTCCTAGCAGAAGTTTGTTCACTGTTTTTTCTTAAAGCTCTACACTGGGGTTTTCCTTTTTCAGTATGCTAAGCTGTCAGGATATTCTTGTCCATGGGTTACAGAATTCTCCTCTTCTTACTACCAAGAAGGGAAGTTACAACTATCCAGGATAGTTTCTGTCCCAACATGAACATTTTTCCTTCAGCTGACTTGCCATATGGGTAAGTCACCCTCCAATTACCTGTTTTCTCTACCCTCTCATCCAGGGTTTCCCCTGACTGAGTGGTACCATACTGAAAAGTTTCTCTAGCCTTTCATTCCAGTGTAGACTTTTTGTTTCCTTGAATACATTCTCAAGATAACTCATCAGACAGGGACAGGAATTTCTCCTCTCCCTTTGTCTGTTTCTCTTTGTTTTGCACAGGAAGATTCTCTCTGCTGTCTTTTTCAGCTGCTGTGCATGCAGGAGTTCCAGTGATTGAACTACTGGTACTTTTCCACAGGTTCCAGTCTATCTTCCACAATTTTTGTCTAGCCTCAGTAGTGATTCCAAGCTAGTCCTCATCTATCTTGGATAATCCTACTCATTTTAGGCTTCTCACATTATCTTCTTTCTAGCCATCTCCTTTTCCTAGGATGTGGCAACACACCTGACTTCAGTCAGTTTTATCTCATAATTCTCCTGCACAATGCTCTCTGCATTCTTCAGAGAAGCTTTCTACTATGGGCCCTTGCTACAGAGCATTGAACTTTATCTCTGAGGGCTATTCTATATAGTAGAAAAAAGCTTATAAATCATTCCCATGACTGTGAGGGTTCTCCACACCCTCTTGTCTCCTGTTATAATTCAGAATATAAGCTTTTTCTGCGTGAATCTCCAAGGCTACTAGTAACGCATGATACCCCTATGTCCCTCCAGTGGGTCCTCCTGGTATCTTCTCTATGCGTTTCTACCCATCTACCATGTCAGAGTTCTAAAGGACTCCCGACTTGCTCTTTACAGCCTGATATTATCCTCTGTTTTTCACGCAACCATCCTGGTTATTTTACTGGATTGCATTCCTGCATCCTCTTAGCCCACGGAAATAGATTCTCTATATATCTGTCAAGTGGGTTTCACCCTCTTGTTATTGGATGAATCTTTCCCCTTCACATTCCCCATGTGAATGTTCTTATGGGGCTTAGTGGTAGACATGTATCTTCAGACTCATATTCATGTATGTATATATCTCTATATATGCATCTACATACATATGTATTAATGTATTTAGCAAAATTGTACCTAGTTAATTAATGTTTCATGTATTTAGCAAAATTGTACCTAGTTAATTAATGTTTCATGTAAAACAGACCTGTTAATCTGTTCATTCCTTGTTCACTGTAAACCGCACCTGATCTGTGGAAGGTAGCGGTATATAAGCAACTGTTAAATAAATAAATAAATAAAATAAATATGTCTGTAAGCTGTGTGTGCATACTTATGCCCCCACATATATATATATATATATATATATATATATATATATATATATATATATATATATATTTACACATATCTATATCTATACATATATATAGGTATATATATCCCCCTATATATATATGCATCTGTTGGGAGGCTTTTTATAGGTCGATATGTATTACATACTATCTCCCTAACTGTCTATGCTATAAAACTTTTTACCTTCTTAGAAGTTCCAGACAGTGGGCTTCCATATTTTCATACTTTTCCTCAGTATGTGGGGGCTCTTATGCACACAACCATTGCTGTGGTGCTAACAGCTTCTACTTTGCCCTAAGTCTCCCTATCCTTGAAGTGTCAGGCTTCAATATCTTTCCTATCTCTCACCAGATAGGAAAGACAATGTACATCTTCATTAGTTCTGAGTACACATCTATTCTCCTTGGGAATACGGGCTTCTTTCCATACCCCTCCTTCCCTCTAGGACTGGACTAGTTGTCCAAATCGGTCAGTCTTCTTCTTTTAGTCCTCAATGTTAATGACTCTGTACCTAAAAGAATTTTCAGCTTTTCCCATAAAGCTTTCCGTTGAAGACCTGCTGTTCTTATCCTGCCCCAGTTGACACCTGGGTCTCCTGCTAATTCCAGGTTTTGGACCTTCATCCTCACTGCTGTGAGGTCACCTTGAGGATTCCGCTACTGCATATCCAGTAGACTCCATCCCGCTCTCTACTTCCTACAATCCAGTAGGTAAGCTCCATATTATAATTGTTCATTAAATAATTTTAATGATACTTATCATACATACCAAGGACTCCTCTTCTGTAGTCCTTAGGTTCGCTGTTTTTCCTTACAGCTCCTCTCTTCTCAACTCCTACCCTCCATTCCTCATGGGATGCCGGAGATTCCTGGGTGGAAAATGCACTCCTGATCCAGGGACACACATTTTATGGGATCTCCCCCTGGCATCTATAGCTAGGGAGTCCCCATATGTGAAGACTCATTCCTGCTTGTTCCTGGAGATAGCACAGTTACTTACCTGTAACAGGTGATCTCTGGGAACAGCAGGAATAAGTCTTCACAACCCACCCACCTCCCCTAGGAGTTGTATCTATCTATCTATCTATCTTCCTTTCCTCTTTTTCTCCCTTGTCTCAGCTATGAAACTCAACTGAGGAGAAGAAGTGGAAAAGGCGGGAAGTCAGCGCGCAGGCACGAGGGATGCTCCCAAAAGCTTTCTGATTGGATGCTGGGGAGCATTCCAGTGCAGGCTCCGTCGGTACCACTTCCCTCTTTTATTTATTTCTCCCTTAGTCCCTTACCCATCCTCCCCCCTCAACACGAACCATCCCAAATAAAGCCTTCCCAAGGCAGAGCTGTGTTTATGCCCTCAACGAAATTCTTCCACAGCCCTGGGTAAAGTGCATTCCTTGATGTGTTTAGCCCTCTTCACAACTATAATAGAGGAACCTTAATGATTTTCTTAGATATTTCAGCGGCCTTTGATTCAGTGGACCATTCAATACTATTAGCCAGACTAAAGAGCATCGGTCTAACTGGCACCGTCCTAAACTGGTTTGAGTCCTACCTAATTGGTAGACAGTTCCAAGTTAAAGTCGGTCTAAACACTTCTCATCATACAGTTATCAAACAAGGCGTACCGCAGGGATCTGCACTCTCATCACTTCTTTTTAACCTCTTTATCCAACCAATATGTCACATAATATCAACTCATCATATAGACTACACAATTTACGCAGATGATATTATGATCTACACTCCGATTGATATCAACTGCCCAAACTACAACAAGATTTCAAACTGCATTACCAGCATTTCCATTTGGCTGTCAAATAACAACCTTGCAATAAACTTGAAGAAGACTGAAGCACTTATTGTCACTAGAAACACCAACTTTAATCCCCCACCGTACATCACATGCAACAGTACTGAGATTCCAATTAAGGATGAAGTAAGATACCTCGGGGTAACCCTCGATAAGAAGCTAGACCTGCGATCTCACATAAAGAAAACTGTTAAAAGCGCTTATTACCGAATGAAAATAATTAGACGCCTCAAGCCTCTTATCTCTAATGAACACTTTCGTACAGTCTGCCAGGCACTTATTACCCCCATTCTGGATTTTTGCAACCCTATCTACAATGGGCTGTCAAAACATGCTCTCAAACCTCTTCAAATGGCACAGAATACAGCAGCCAGAATAATTAACGGTTCCACTAATCATGACCACATTACCCCCATCCTTAAAGATCTCCACTGGCTCCCTATAACCCTTCGCATAAAGTATAAGTTAATCATAAACATCTTCAAAATGAAGCACAACAGTTCTGCAACCAGCCTCCATGCCCTCTTATCCCGTGATACCAGCAACAGACCTAGAAGATTATCCACCTCAAACACCCTCAATACCCCAAGAAACTTCGCTAAATCATGCAAATGTACATCACAACGAGCAATTTCTTTGGCTGCCCCTTTGATTTGGAACTCTCTCCCCCCTGATTTACGTGCAATTGATGTTTTAAGTGACTTTCGTAAGCAATTAAAAACTTTACTTTTTATTGAGCACTATGGATCAACAAATGACTAAGATATCATCTATTGTATATTTTATAAATAATCCACTATTTTGTTAACCCTTGTTATTTTTCCTACATTACCATATGTTGTCATGTCTATACTGTTTGTTTCCCTTGTTTATACCTTGTATTTCTTGTGACCGCTTTGATTGAAGGAAAAGGCGGTATAAAAAACTTGTTAAATAAATAAATAAATAAATAAATAAATTTGTACCCAATTCGCCCCATCAGTCATCCTCTGCATCCATTGCAGCACCTCTGGTGGTCTACACTGTCTAGTGAGACAGCATGACCTTCCTAGCAAGCAGAGTGCCACTTGAGCAGATTTCTGTGCCATCTTTTCCACTCCACTCTGGCTTAAAGTAGGGCATCGCCAGCAAAATTGTGGTATATGTCCATTCCACTGGTATGCCTAACACTCTCCTCAAGTGACCCTGCACTGCCCCCGAAACAACTGCAGGCTCTCACACTCCACGAAAGTGTGTACAAACATCCCTGGGTGCTTGTGGCAATGTTCACATTCTGGGCTGTCCCACAGTTTCAAATTTGCCCCCCCCCCCCCCTTTCCTGTGTAATGTAAGCCCTGTGCAGAATCTTGTACTGGGTTTCTTGTAGGGAAGCATTAGTTGTAATTCTGCAAGAGTGGTGGAAGACTTGTTGCATTGTCGGCCCCTTCACCATCTCCCCAAGCTCTGTCGTCCAGGTGTTCACCAGTGTGGCTTCCCATTCCGCTGGATACTGCTTCCTACCCACCCTGTACTAGTAAGACAGTTTATTTAGCTTCCGGGGAGAAACATAGAAATATGATGACAGAAAAAGACCACATGGCCTATCTAGTCTGTCCTTCCATATCAACAACTACAACAGTCCCCTATTTTACCGCGAGAGCCCCTCGGGGCTCACCCCCCCCCCCCCCCGCCTCACTGGGTAAGTGAAAAAACGAGTATAAAGAAAACATCTATCCAGGGCTATAAATCCCTCTATCACGGTCTCCTGTTTTGTCTTGCAGTTCACATAGTGTCGCCTTTGTAGATAGATCATCCTATGTGTGTTTGGTAGGCTCCTTTGACCTGATTGAAGGAGGTGAACCCCCTCCCCCTAGAGCCAGCAACTACCCTACATATTTATAGCCATTGGCTTCCCAAGTTTCAAAACTAACCGGCCTTGGTCTGGAGGAAACTTGGGGTTGCCCACTAGTCTCATAAAGGGAGAGTGCCCTTTCCCTCTCCCCAAACTTCTCCTTCACCAGTTCCATGCCTTTCTCAGGGGGCGGACTCACTACCTACTACCCGGAGTTTTCTGCCACCATGCTCGTTTAAGTTGCACCAAATTGAAGAAACGAGAAGGGTGGCACCCACTGTTAAAAAAGTCCCCCGGTGCATATTTGTCACCCCCAGTGTGAAGCTCATGGATCCACCTCAGCAGGGCGGCCACGTTATATAGACAAAGGTCCGCCACTCCAAACCCTACCCTGCCCCTTTCCAGAATAAGTTTGTTGTAACTGATCAGTGCTCCCCTTCCCCACCATAAAAATGTTTTCATAATTTTTCTAAAGAGGCGCTCCTCCTTCCCCTGTACCCAGAAGGGGACCATCTACAGCGGAAACAGCAGGCGGAGTAGTGCTATCATCTTAACCAGGGCCAGGCGCCCCATCGGAGAGAGGGGTAGGTCTTGCCATTGCTCATAGGCCATTTTAAATGCCCCACTTTTCCCTAACATTCTTGTCATAGACTTTTTGCTGATCTGTACATAAGTACCTCGCGTAGCCTCTGATTTTCCTCAATTAATTTTAAGACCAGAGAAAGTACCAAAGTCCTGTATAGTGGTCATGACATGCTCTATAATGTCATTCGCTTAGTCTACAAATAACAGTATGTCATCCGCAAAGAGATTTATCTTTAGGTGGTCTGGCCCACCCGTATACCCTCCCAATTCTGAGTTTGATGGATTTTTGCAGCTAGGGGCTGAATAGTGAGAAGGAAAAGCAATGGGAATAGCGGGCAGCCTTGCCTTGTTCCCTTGCATTGCTGGAAGGGCTCAGACAGTCCCCCGTTGACCATAATCCATGTGTTTGGAGTGATGTATAAAGTTTGGACCCATCGCAGGAAGGCTGCCCAAATCCCAAAGGTTTCCAGCACCCAAAATAGATATTCCCAGAAGACATTATCGAAGGCCTTTTCAGCTTCGAGGCTCACCAGGAGTCCATCCCCCTCTCGAGTCCATTCCTGGTAGAGCACCAACAATGCCCGGAGCAGATTGGCAGAGGCAAAGCGTTCTGGTAGGAACCCTACTTGATCAGGGTGGATTCGTTGTGCAATCACCTGCCCTAATCGCCAGGCCAACAGAGCGGCTATTAATTTGAAGTCTTGGTTTTGAAGGGAAATGGGCCAGCATGATCCCACCTGTGTAGCATCCCTCCCCGGCATAGGCAGGACTACCACTTTAGCGTGATTTTTATGGGGCCCCAACTCCCCCTCCCCATAGGCTGTGGTCTCATACGCCAAAAAGGGCACAGATAGTAAATTTCCCAGAATCTTATAAAATTCAAGTCCTAACCCATTGGGGCCCAATGTCTTTGCCAATTTTAACGTTTTCACCCCCTCCAGCACTTCAGCCAATGTAAATGGGGCATTAAAGAATTGCTGTTCCTCCTCTAACCGAGGAAGTTCCATATTGCAAAAAAAGGCTATCCTCCATTCATCATCCCTGGGCCCCATGTCATACAGTTGACTATAATACTGATGGAACAAGTCTCTTATGCCCTTATTTATTTATTTAACATTTTCTTCTATACCGCGCTATTAAAATCAGCGCGGTGTACATCGAACAAGAATACTGCAATGTATACAAATAACATTGAGTTTACAATCATTGGCCAGTACTTGCACGCTTGGGCCCTTCATCTGAGTAATGTGGCTCTTTCTTTTTGTTTGGCTAACCAAGTGCACCAATAGCCGCCCACATTTCTTTCCCCACCTATAGAGTCTATATTTGTAAATTTTAATGTCTTTCTCCGCTCTCTGTTGGAGCAGAGCATTCATCTCCTGCCTGGACACCCAGACCTGTTTTTGTTCCTACGCATGCATGGTGCTGATGTGTCATTGTCATAAATCATGTAGCCATTTCAACAGTCGCAAGATTTGTGCAGCCTCCATTTTCCATTTCCGCACCATATTTTCTATGATCACCCACCACATAGTTGCCTTAGCTGCAGCCCAGAGGACCCTAGGATCCATCCCCTCACTCTGATTTTCCACCCAGTACAGGCACCAAGCATTTTGCAAGTAGGTGTGAAAGGCTTGATCTTGATACAAGGTCAGGTTCATACACCAGCTGCCCTTCCCCGGGCCCTCGCCACCCTGTCACAGTCATGAATCTATCTATATGGGTGCGTGATCCGAGATGGTTATATTACCTATTTCTGCTCTGCACAACCCCGGGAACATGTGCTCTGAGAGCAAGATGTAATCCAGGTAGGAGTAGCTATTTTGCGGATTAGAGTAGAATGTTAAGTCCACATCCGTAGGGTATAATATTCTCCATGTGTCGATCAACCTACACTCCTCAACCAAGAAGTTCACCCTTTTCTGTGCTGGCCATGCCTGATCCGGGCGAGAGGGCCAGCAATCCACAGAGGGGTCCCTAGGCAAGTTAAGATCCCCGCCCATCACCCAAGAGTAGTCCCCTAAGCCCACTATGTGTGCCAATAGGAAAATAAAGAACTCATAGCTTTAAACATTAGGGGCATATATGTTACAAAATAATATTTTTTTGCCTTGTAGTTCTCCAGCCAATAGGTGGAATCTGCCCCCCCCCAGGTCTGCGATAGATCAGTGTGTTACAAACAGGACCTTTTTGTGTATATGGGTAGCTCCCCCCCCCCCCCCATTTAAAGTTGCAAAGCCCAACTCGCCTACCTAACCTTTATGGAGTTTATGGTGTTCCTGTGCTGATAAATGGGTCTCCTGGATTAACACCACATCTGCCCCTTCTCTCCTGAAAAAGGACAGCAATTTAGTTTGTTTTATTGGGGAATGTATATAATCCACATTTAGTGTTAAGATTCTTAGCTTATCCAATGCCCATTTGGTGGCTGTGTCTCCCATAGAAGTGTTTAGAACCTAATACAGAGGAGTCTACCTCTCCCAGCCAAAAGCAGAACCCCCTGCCCCTGCACTCTGTGACTACTAATGTCCTGGCAGTTCGTGTTTCCTCCCCCCTACCCCTCTCCCTGCCATCTACCCCTAGAGATCTCAGTCTCCCCAACAATCCCATGATCTAAGTCTTCCTCCCCTCCCCCTTCATCCCTTCCATCCCCACCTCCCTCACTATTCAAGTCCATGCTAAGCACACATCACTCTTCTGCCCCATTCAGCCACATACTTCAAGGAGACCAGAGTAGGTTAGCCACCACCGGCTGCCAAGCAACTTCCCCCTGTGTCTGGAAGTCCACGCCGTGTGTCATAGCTTGCAAGTCCACGTTCTGCAGTCCATTGTGACACGTTGCAGTGGCTCTGGCTGCCATGGGGAGCTCGTGTTTCTGGAAAGTCACGTGAAGGTGTGCACCCACAGTCCCCGTGCCACCAGAAGTCCACTGGGGGAGTATCAAATTTTCAAAAAAAGGGTCAGTGCTCTAGTCCAACTTCTGCAGAAGGCAATAATCATCTTAGTTTCCAGACAAGGGCATTGTACTCCCCTTGATATTTGCCTGCCTCCATGGTGTTGTGATTCACTTTCAGTGGTGCTCAACTGCGGCTTCTCAGTCCTGAACCAAGTTTAACAATAAACTGCCAACCGGGCGTAATTAATTCAGCTCCCAACTTCTCTCTCCAACTACGATGCAGAACCTGCTTCCCCCTGCAGAGGCAGTCTGTCCATGAATGCCTTCACCACCTCCACTGATTCCAGCTGTTGGGTCACATTATTGTAAGTTATTCGTACCTTATCTGGGAACTGGAGAGCAAAAACAATGCCCTTCTTGGCCATCTCGGAGCAATAAGGCGCCATGGCACGTCTGCTCTCCGCCACTTTAATTGAATAATCGTTGAATAATAAAACCTTACTGCCTTTATAGTCCAGGGCTCGGTTGTTCCTGTAGAGGTCCATTGTGTTTTTTGGTGAAATTGAGGATCCTGGCTATGACTGGCTATGGTCTGCCCCCTCCTCTCTCCTGGACCCAGCTGATGGAGCCACTCTGCCACCATGTGCTCCGACACCGTGGAGAGGCCTAAGGTCTGTGGGAGCCACTGTTCAATGATAGTCCAGAGTTCTTGCTTCCTAATGGACTCCAGAATCTCCACTAGCCAGATATTATTGCATTGGCCCTTGTTCTTTTGGTCTTCGAGCTTCTTAAGGAGGTGCTGCTTACTCCCTTCCAGTGTTGCGACTCATACCGCCATATTATCTGCACGGTTCTCCTGCTGTTCCACTCTTTTTGTTCAATGTTATTTGGCCACAGCAAGTTTTCTTCTAAGGAGCTTTTAATATTGTCAGTGGCGGACTGCAGTCTTGTGAGCCAGTCATTGAAAACTGCCATGTTTCTTTTAGTTATTTCCCAGACAGTCTTATTGGGTAGCGCCTGGGCCCGCACATGATGTTCTGCTACCATCTTTGTCTCTCCATTTCTCTCCTTGGGCATGCGAGCCACCTTCAACAGCATTCCCTGTTCGGCGGTTAGCTGCAGTCGCAAGGGGCAGCTTCAGGAGAGTAGGTGAGGCCCTGAGGGGTGTCAGGAACTCTGGCAAGTGATTGATAGCCAATATAGAGCAGGTTTTAAGAGGGATGTTTTATGTTTTATGTTTTATTGTATTTGATAAAAACCGCCTTACCGAGAACCAAGGCGGTGTACAAGTAAAAACAAAGCAATAAAAGGAGGCCAAGGCCCATGGAAAAGGAAAGGAAATGTACAATCTTTTAAAAGGACAGTGAGAGAGAAGGAGGAAGACAGGACAGAACATAAACAGGGGGACATCACAAAAGGAGGGGCAGGGAGAGGGGGAAATCACACAAAGGGAGAGGGAACATTGAATGCTTGGGAGAATAGGTGGGTCTTTAGATTGCGTTTGAATACTGCGTGTTGTGGTTCTAAACGGAGGGAGGGGGGAAGGGCATTCCAGGCGGCAGGACCAGCAAAAAAGAAAGCAGAAGAACGGGTGGACTGCAGGTGAGCGCGGGAAGGGGAGGGTAAGGTGAGAAGGTTAAGGTGAAAGGAGCGAGGGGTGTGTCGGGGAGAGTGAAAGTAGAGGAGATCTGTTAGGTACTGAGGGGTGCTATTATGAAAGGCTTTGTGAACTAGGACTAGAAGTTTGAAGGTAGCACGGAAAGGAACAGGCAGCCAGTGAAGGTGAAACAGTTGAGGGGTTATATGGTCTCGAAGGGAGGTGTGTGAGATGAGGCGTGCTGCAGTGTTTTGGATCCGTTGAAGGCGAGTTAAATGGTATTTAGGGAGACCGATGAATAGTGAGTTGGAAAAGTCTACACGGGACATAACTAGGGATAACACTAGGGTAATGAGAGCCGAGGGGGAAAGGAAGGGGCGAACAGAGCGGATTTGGCGAAGAAAAAAAAAGGATGTTTTGGTGATGTGTGAGATGTGGGTGTGAAAGGAAAGGTCAGAGTCAAAGTGTACACCAAGATAACGGAAAGTAGAGTGGAGCTCAGTCTATAAGCGTCTGCTCAGGCTGCAGTCATCATATGACCCCCCATTTGTTTTCATTTCATTGTGAACCACTTTGTATGGTTTTTTTTAACTAAATGGCGGTATATCAAATGCCAAATAAGCTAAACTACTAAAATGGTCAGTGGCCTTCGTCATAAAGGGCCCGATATTCCAAGGCATTTACATGGTTTACAGAGCTGAATGGAATGCTGCTGAACTCTGAATATCCCCAACTAACACTGCTATATGCCCTGATGATAACCTCTTAGCACTGGGGCATGTTGTGAGCTTTCTGGGGCGTGTCATGTGCGACGACAGTAGATAACCAAGTAGCAGCAATATTGCAGCGCTACCTGATTAGCTACCGCAGATAAAAGAAAGGCGCAGCAAAAGCTGGCCTATCTTTTATCCTAATCAGGCAGCGATGCAGTATCGCCGCTGCCCGGGTAACATCTGTGGCTCCTGAGCATGTGCAGCGACCCCTGATATTCAATGCCAGGGCCGTATATGACCCCCCGCCCTGAATATGCAGGGTTAAAGTTCAGCACTGATGGCTAGGTGCTGTACTTGCATCTAGCCGCCAGCCTTGAGTATTGGACCCAAAGATCTCAATATATATAGTCTCGAGGAAAGGCGAGAGGGGGGAGATATAATAGAAACATTTAAATACCTCTGTGATATAAATGCACAATAGTTGGTCCTCTTCCAGTTGAAAGGAAGCTCTGGAATGAGGGTTTATAAAATGAAGGTGAAAGGGGATAGGCACAGGAGTGATCTGAGGAAAAAAGAGCCAAACGACGAAACCTGGAAACAGCACAAGCACTGGCAAGTCAAATGCAAGGCATTGATAAGGCAGGCAAAGAGAGAATTTGAGAAGAAGCTTGCTGCGGAAGCAAAAACGCGAAATAAAGACCTTTTCAAGTACATTCGTAGCAAAAAACCTGTGAGAGAGTCAGTTGGTCCATTAGATGATAAAGGGGTTAAAGGAGCACTAAGAGGCGACAAGGCGATAGCGGAGAGACTGAATGAATTCTTTGCTTCGGTCTTTACTGAGGAAGATGTAGGGATGTTACCCATGACTGAAGTTGTATTTAAAGGTGCGGAAGAATTAAAGGAAATATCGATACATCGGGAAGATGTCTTACAACTATTAGATAAACTGAAGAGTAGCAAATCATCTGGGCCGGATGGTATACATCCAAGGGTGTTGAAAGAACTGAAATATGAGATTGCAGACCTGCTATCAGTAATCTGTGAACTATCATTAAAATCATCTCTAATACCTGAAGATTGGAGGATCGCCAATGTAACACCAATTTTTAAAAAGGGTTCCAGGGGTGATCCGGGAAACTACAGACTGGTGAGCCTGACGTCAGTACCAGGAAAAATGGTAGAAACCATCATAAAGAATAAAATTACTCAGCATGTAGATAGTGTCACAAGGTGGACCTATCGGAGCCTGAGAAAATGGAGATCAGCAGGGATGATCAGGGAAGAGATGACAGTGTAAACAGAAAACTGTCAGATGGTTGCTATAGACAACCAGGGCACATGTGGATAAGGGCTGGGAAGACACACCCAGATAGCAAGCAAAGGGAGTTTGCATTGCCTGATAGGAATCAGCTGGGTGGAGGTGGAGCCCAAAGACACAGATATAAAACACGCTCACAAATAGTTAGAGAGGGAGAGGAGGTGAGCCAACGAGGGTCACAGCAAGAGAAACAGCAGCAAGGGCATCTGAAGCTGTGGAAAGAATGGAACTGGAATGAAAGAGAGAGAGAAAGAGAGAATGAACTATTGGGTCAGCAGAAGAACCAACGCGAAGGTCTGAGTGAGTCCCTAGACCCGTATGAGAAGTGTGGAAATCAGCAGCCAGATACTGTGTGTATGCGTGGAGGGCACGAGAGACGTAGGAGATCTTCCATAGAAGGTAACAAAGCAGGAAATGCTAATAGAGGCTGTTTCCTACCTGAGTGGGTAAAACCCCGAAGTAACAGGAAAAGACAACATAAAACAAGCTTAAGAGAAACAGAGAATAACTTCTTCCCTTGTGCTAGAAGCTTTAAAAGAAGAGAAGTTTTCTTACCTGAAGAAGCTTGTGATTTTGCTAGCAAGTTTAAACTCCCAACCTGTGATAAGGTTCCGTCTCGAGCAGTGCAATCCAGGGCAGCTGTGTTGCAAGGGCTGGACCCGAGCAAGCTCAGAACATACCACAAATGCTCTAGTAGCAGAGCTAGTGAAGGTTTGAAATATCCTTTTGGTTACCAACAGGGGCAGAGCTCCTATGAGCCCCATTCAAAACCTTATGGTATTTCCCAGCAAGGCATTTGTGCAGAGGGACAGAGCAACTTCCTGTTTGACAGAGCAAACCAGCCTTATCCCTGTGAAACAGCTGATCCTAGAATTAAGGGTTCAGATGAATATGAATTAATGGAATGTGAGAATTCAGATATACCAGTTGTTCCTGAACCAATGGACTGTTCATTATCTGTGATTGACCCAGAGTTCTCTCTAAGGTAAACGGTTGAAGATAAACCAGAGTTTAAAGCAGTAGAAGTGAGCTGTGCTGTAGTAACAAAAGAAAAGGCTGTATTAGGAACAGTGAGGCTGTTTAATTCTTTTCTTTTGTTTGTATTTAAAAGCTGAAGTAAGCTATTTTTGTTACACATTTAATTTATGTTATATGCCCGAAGTGGTCTGTTATTTGTTTTGCCAAGAAAGAGAAAAAACCTCGTGGACGGGGAATAAAGCCCTAATTTGGAATTGAAGTGTGTTATGTGGTTCATATAATAGAAAGGTACAACTACCACTCTCAGAGGGCCAGGCAAGGCTGCCTGCAGTACTGACAGAGCCAAGAGGAGGAACCATCAGGCAATACCTGACCCCACCGATAGGGCCCCTGGGGGTGTGACAAAATGGCGTAGTATTGAGGATTTTTTTTCCTGTGGCATAAGCTGATTTTTCCTGAAGAGGAGGGAAAAAGGACATTGCTGAGAAGCAAGGAGAATATCCGGATACAGAGCACTGTCGGAGGAAGATTCGACTGGCAGGTCGGCCAGGGGACGAATAAAAAGACCTTTTTCTCACATGCTGAAGTCTACCAGGAGACTAAGGTACTAGTAGCCTGGGTGGACGGGTACGGGATACCAGTGAGAAAAAGAGGGCGCTATAACTGGGATAAAATTCCTGTAGAAAGTACCGCACTTGGTGGGTCTTTTCTTTTCCTTACAGGTGCAGATCCAAAGAAGACGATGGATCCACAGGACATGCTAGCCTGGATGAATGGACAATGGGAAAAACAAGCGAGGATGGTGCAACATCTGCAGGAGCAGTATATGACCGCCATGAGAGAACAGCAACGACCATTGCTGGAGGCAGTCAGTGCACTAGTAAACAAGTCCCATGGAGAAGAAGCAGCATCTACTACCACAATGCCGCAAGTAGAACTGAACACTGGTTTTGCTTTATCGTTAAGACATTTGAAACAGGAGGACAATACTGACGATTTCATTGAGGCATTTGAGCGCATAGCTGGAAACCTTAAATGGCCTGCAGAGCAGTGGGCAATGAGATTTGCCATGACCTTAAGTGGTGAAGCTCTGTCTGCTTTTAAGGCCATGCCCGCTAGCCTTGCTAATAATTATCAGGAAATTAAGAGAGCTGTAAAGGATCGGCTTGGTCTTACACCAAGACACTATAAGCGGTTATTCAGGGGGGCACAAATGTATGATTTATTATATTTATTTTTATTTTTTATATACCGCGCTATTGAAATCAGTGCGGTTTACATTAAAACTGAACAGTGCAACAATGCATTAATATCACAATTAATATCACAATGATAATGAAACCCCGAGAGCATTATGCCAAAGACTTAAAAGTCTGGCGTACAAATGGTTAGACCCAGAGGGGAGAACACTAGAGTCCATTCTAGATGAGATTATTCTAGAGCAATTCCTGCTAGCGATACCCCCAGAGATGAAAACGTTTTTAACTCTACAAAATTGCTCTAACACTGAGGAGGCAGCTAAACTGGCCGAAGTGTTTAGAGAAGCCAAACAAGCAGATACCTCCAAAATAAGCCTCTTAAAAATGGCAGGTATGAAAGAGTCGGATGAATGTAAAAAGTATGAAAGAGTCAAAGCATATAATTATGACTCTGGTAAAGATGTGATGGCTAGAAACACAAAGAAGTGTTATAAATGTGGTAAGCTTGGACATATTATGAAAGAATGTAGAGTTAGGACAGCCCTCATAACAGGGACAGAAGAAATAATACCAGAGGGATTCGTACAAATGATCCGGGTAGATGGGATACAGGTCCTAGCGCTACTGGATTCGGGGGCCGATCAGAGTATGGTTTCTCGTGACTTCTGGAAAACCATAGAAAAACATTGGTCGTCTCCCTCGAATCCAGTAGAAGGCCAAGTTCGCATAAGATGCGTACATGGGGAAGCTTCCCATTATCCGCTATATGAAGTGGGCATACAAGGTTTAGGGTCCATGCGTAGAATACTAGTTGCGGTGGTACCTAAATTGCCTTATGCAGTTGTCCTTGGACGAGACTGGATTCCTTTCTGCCGAGAGATGGAGAAAGGTCTCCAAGAGATATTAGTCCCTGCCCCCACACAATCCCCAGCAGTAGCTGAGGAGGAAAAGGTAGAAGCCATAGCAACCACTATCCCCAGTCCATTATTTGGGAAACCACCTAAAAAGGGACCCCAGGCTCAGGAGCCACCACCAGCTGGGAAACAAAAATTTATCCTACAGTTTTGTAAGGATACTGACCAGGCTAAAGGTCCAAAAAGAGCCTCGGCAATGGCCGCGGGATACAACCTTTTTAGTGGGGAGAATGCTGTCGTGGAAAAAGGGGGGAAAGCGCTAATAGATACAGGCATCCAGATTAAAGTCCCAGATGGATGCTATGGACGTATAGCGCCGAGGTCAGGTTTGGCAGTAAAATATTCAATAGATGTTGGTGCCGGGGTTATCGACCCCGATTATTGAGGACCAGTAAAAGTCCTATTATTTAATTTCGGGGACAAAGACTTTAAAGTACGGACGGGTGATCGGATTGCACAGTTAATCTGTGAACGAGTAGGGTTCCCGACTGTTGAGGAAGTACCCTCATTACCATCCACTGAGAGGGGAAAGAGCGGGTTTGGATCTACAGGGGCAAGAGAAGTAAAAAGTTTAACGGCCCTTGGTGAGGAAAGGACCGAAGCGGATCTGGGGCCCCAGGTAGAGGATTGGGCAAAGCAAACTTCCTCTAGGATAAGTTCTGAGCTAACCCCTCAACAACAAAAGGAGTTAATGCGCCTATTGATAAAATTTTCAGACGTGTTAACCACTTTACCAGGCGAAACTCATCTCGTGGCCACTGTTCCCTCTAAGCTGTGCGCGTGTGCGCGCGCACACACCTCACCGAGCGAGCGCACATACTTTACAACAAAGCGCACAAAAATTACGGTTCTGATTCTGATAGGAAAACAACACAGACGTCTTAAAATTGAAAAGTTGTTGTGTATTTCCAGTTTTCACAAGTTCTACAATATATTCTAGTGCAATCAATGTGGTGTACATACTGTATTTTGACGTGTAGTCAAATTTTAAAGTATATAACTCCGAGTGTTGTTATGTGGCGCACAAAAATTTAACCTTCCTTCAAAAGCTGCACAGCTGATATTTTATGCGCACACAGCCTACAGAAAATTAGAGGGAACATTGCTCGTGGCACACGAAATAATCACTGTACCAGGACGAGTCATACGACAACGTCCATATAGGATGCCCGAGTCTAGGAAACAGGAAGTTATTGCCCAGGTAAAAGAAATGCTGGCCACAGGCATCATAGAGGAATCTCGGAGCCCGTGGTCCAGTCCCATAGTGCTAGTGCCGAAACCCAACGGAACCTTAAGGTTTTGTATAGATTTTCGCCAGGTCAACGATATTTCGCAATTTGACGCGTATCCTATGCCTCGCATAGATGACCTTCTGGACCGTTTGGGACAAGCGAAATATCTAACTACGTTAGATCTAAGTAAAGGATACTGGCAGATTCCTTTAACCAAGGATTCAAAGCCCAAAACGGCCTTTTCCACGCCAATTGGGCTATACCAATTCAGGCGGATGCCGTTTGGTTTGCATGGGGCAGCGGCTACGTGCCAGCGTCTTGTAGACCAGGTTTTGAGGCCCCACCATGAGTACGCCCTCGCGTACATGGACGACATAGTGATATACAGCACAACCTGGTCACAACACCTTACAAGGGTGGAAGCAGTGCTTAGGGCACTACGGAGGGCAGGCCTCACACTTAACCCTGAAAAGTGTTTGTTTGCTACAGAGGAGGCCAAATACCTAGGCCATATGGTAGGAAGGGGCCTGGTAAAACCATTGGCTAGCAAAGTGGAAAGCGTTAGAGAATTCCCCAGGCCCATAACAAAGAAGCAAGTGCGGAGCTTCTTAGGACTACTGGGCTACTATCGACGCTTCATACCCCGCTTTGCGGAGGAAAGCATTCTCTTTACGGAGATGTTGAAAAAGAATGCACCAAACCATGTCCGATGGACTCCTGAAGCAGAGACAGCCTTTACGACCCTTAAGGAGAAATTATGCAGTGCCCCAGTATTACGAGGCATAGATTTTAATTCACCATTTATTGTACAAACCGATGCGTCGGATACGGGGTTGGGGGCGGTAATGTCCCAAGTATTCGAGGGTAAGGAGCATCCGGTAGCCTACCTAAGTAGGAAACTCTCTCCGGCAGAAAGAAATTATGCCACTATAGAGAGAGAGTGTTTAGCCATAAAGTGGGCCATTGAGGCTCTGCGTTTTTATCTCACAGGGAGAAAGTTTTTATTAATAACTGATCATGCTCCACTGAAGTGGCTTCACTTGATGAAAAATAACAACGCCCGATTAACCAGGTGGCACCTAGCGCTCCAAGCTTTTAATTTTGTGGTTCAGCACCAAGCAGGGAGAATGCATGGGAACGCGGATGCGCTCTCCCGGATTACATGCTGTCCGCCAGAAATTGCGGCAGCACGTAATATTTTAAGGGGGGGAATGTGTCACAAGGTGGACCTATCGGAGCCTGAGAAAATGGAGATCAGCAGGGATGATCAGGGAAGAGATGACAGTGTAAACAGAAAACTGTCAGATGGTTGCTATAGACAACCAGGGCACACGTGGATAAGGGCTGGGAAGACACACCCAGATAGCAAGCAAAGGGAGTTTGCATTGCCTGATAGGAATCAGCTGGGTGGAGGTGGAGCCCAAAGACACAGATATAAAACACGCTCACAAATAGTTAGAGAGGGAGAGGAGGTGAGCCAACGAGGGTCACAGCAAGAGAAACAGCAGCAAGGGCATCTGAAGCTGTGGAAAGAATGGAACTGGAATGAAAGAGAGAGAGAAAGAGAGAATGAACTATTGGGTCAGCAGAAGAACCAACGCGAAGGTCTGAGTGAGTCCCTAGACCCGTATGAGAAGTGTGGAAATCAGCAGCCAGATACTGTGTGTATGCGTGGAGGGCACGAGAGACGTAGGAGATCTTCCATAGAAGGTAACAAAGCAGGAAATGCTAATAGAGGCTGTTTCCTACCTGAGTGGGTAAAACCCCGAAGTAACAGGAAAAGACAACATAAAACAAGCTTAAGAGAAACAGAGAATAACTTCTTCCCTTGTGCTAGAAGCTTTAAAAGAAGAGAAGTTTTCTTACCTGAAGAAGCTTGTGATTTTGCTAGCAAGTTTAAACTCCCAACCTGTGATAAGGTTCCGTCTCGAGCAGTGCAATCCAGGGCAGCTGTGTTGCAAGGGCTGGACCCGAGCAAGCTCAGAACATACCACAAATGCTCTAGTAGCAGAGCTAGTGAAGGTTTGAAATATCCTTTTGGTTACCAACAGGGGCAGAGCTCCTATGAGCCCCATTCAAAACCTTATGGTATTTCCCAGCAAGGCATTTGTGCAGAGGGACAGAGCAACTTCCTGTTTGACGGAGCAAACCAGCCTTATCCCTGTGAAACAGCTGATCCTAGAATTAAGGGTTCAGATGAATATGAATTAATGGAATGTGAGAATTCAGATATACCAGTTGTTCCTGAACCAATGGACTGTTCATTATCTGTGATTGACCCAGAGTTCTCTCTAAGGTAAAAGGTTGAAGATAAACCAGCGTTTAAAGCAGTAGAAGTGAGCTGTGCTGTAGTAACAAAAGAAAAGGCTGTATTAGGAACAGTGAGGCTGTTTAATTCTTTTCTTTTGTTTGTATTTAAAAGCTGAAGTAAGCTATTTTTGTTACACATTTAATTTATGTTATATGCCCGAAGTGGTCTGTTATTTGTTTTGCCAAGAAAGAGAAAAAACCTCGTGGACGGGAAATAAAGCCCTAATTTGGAATTGAAGTGTGTTATGTGGTTCATATAATAGAAAGGTACAACTACCACTCTCAGAGGGCCAGGCAAGGCTGCCTGCAGTACTGACAGAGCCAAGAGGAGGAACCATCAGGCAATACCTGACCCCACCGATAGGGCCCCTGGGGGTGTGACAATAGTCACAACCTAATGGGAGACAGCCAACATGGCTTTAGACAAGGAAGATCTTGTCTTACTAATCTGTTATGTTTTTTTGAAGGAGTGAATAAACAGGTGGACAAAGGTGAGTCGGTTGATATTGTGTATCTGGACTTTCAGAAAGCCTTTGACAAGGTCCCTCATCAGAGACTTTGGCAAAACTAAAGAGTCATGGGATAGGAGGCAGTGTACTATTGTGGATCAGGAACTGGTTAAAAGATAGAAAGCAGAGGGTAGGGCTAAATGGCCAATTTTCCCAATGGAGAAAGGTGAATAGTGGTGTACCCCAGGGATCTGTGCTGGGTCCGCTGCTTTTTGACATATTAATAAATGACCTGGAAAGTGGAATAACGAGTGAGGTTATCAAATTTGCAGATGACACAAAACTATTTAAAGTTGTTAAAACCCAAGAGGATTGTGAAAAATTGCAAGAGGATCTTGATAAATTGGAAGACTGGGCTTCAAAATGGCAGATGAAATTTAATGTGGACAAGTGCAAGGTTATGCACCTAGGGAAGAACAACCCAAACTATGGTTACACGATGCAAGGTTCCACATTAGGAACCACCACCCAGGAAAAAGATTTAGGCGTCATTGTGGATACCATGTTAAAACCCTCGGCCCAGTGTGCAGCGGCGGCCAAGAGAGCAAATAGAATGCTAGGTATGATAAGGAAAGGAATGGAAAATAAAACAAAAGATATTATAATGCCTCTATATCGTTCCATGGTGAGACCGCACCTTGAATATTGTGTGCAATTCTGGTCGCCGTATCTTAAAAAGGATATAGCGATTTTAGAAAAGGTTCAGAGAAGAGCCACCAAAATGGTAAAGGGGATGGAAGGATACTCCTATGAAGAAAGGCTAAAAAGGTTAGGGCTCTTTAACCTGGAAAAGAGACGGCTGAGGGGAGATATGATAGAAGTCTATAAATTAATGAACGGAGTAGAACGGGTAAACGTAGATCGATTGTTTACGTTATCAGAATATAGAAAGACTAGGGGACATGCAATGAAGCTACAGGGTAAACTATTTAAGACTAATAAAAGAAAATATTTTTTCACTCAACGTGTAATCAAACTCTGGAATTTGTTACCGGAGGATGTAGTAAAGGCTGTTAGTGTAGCTGGGTTTAAAAAAGGTTTGGACAAGTTCCTGGAGGAAAGGTCCATAAACCATTATTAAGAAGTGACCAAAGATATCAATGCTTGACCCAGTACAAGCATTGTGGAACTTGTGTCTCTTGGGGAAACTGCTAGGTACATATGACCTAGATTGGCCACTGTTGGAAACAGAATTCTGGGCTTGATGGACCTTGGTCTGACCCAGTATGGCATATCTTATGTTCTTATTTCTTTACGGAAAGGGTGGTGGATGTGTGGAACAACTTCCCAGTGGAGGTGCTGGAACTGAGAACTATATCTGAATTCAAGAATGTATGGGACAAGAACAGAGGATCTCTAAGAGAGAGGAAGAGGTTGTAGAGCTTAGTAGTTCTCATGGATGGGCAGACTAGATCAGCCATATTGCTTTTATCTACTGCCATTTTCTACGTTTCTGTGTTTCAGCTCTAATATTCCTATACCTGATCTAACTTGTTTTCTCTTTACAATTCTAGACTGTAGTGTGTCTGTAACGAATGAAACAGTATCAGTAGAGTCTGTTCTTCCTTAGCTAATGATTGTAGGGCCCGATTTTCATCTGGACAGTGCTATGCACCGCGTCGGCGCATAGCCTGCCCCCCTTCTGCCTAACTCGGATTTTCAGGCCAGGGTCATATGTGGCCCTGGCACTGAAAATCCGGGTCTTACCACACAACCCGGAAGCCGCAGGAGCTAGCCGGGTAGCAGCGATTTTCTATGCTACCCGCTTAGCCCATGTGCCTGAAAGATAGGCGAGGAAAAACCTCACTTGTCTTTAAGGCGCAGAGGGCTAAGCAGGTAGCATTGAAAACCGCTGCTACCCGGTTAGCCCTTTCCTCCGCCCCAGAACACCCCATACATGCCCTAATGCTAACCGCATAGCATCTGGGCTCGTTAGGGACATATCCGGGATTTTCGAAGGGCACTACCTATGTAGGTGTCTTTCAAAAATCCCAGATAAGGCATTTACATGGGTAACTAGGGCAGTTACCCGTGTAAATGCCTTCGAAAATCGGGCCCATAGTTTGTAAGTTACCTTTAAGCAGTCTTGCTTGTTCTTCTTTTTTAACTCTATGATTCTAGCTATTAGCCCCTTATGTTCTTTGTGGGATCTTTGGAAGTGAGCAGAACAGGCTATAATTCCCCTCAGGGCTGCCTTAAAAGTGGCTCATCTAAGAGTATCCGTGTATTGATCTAGTGGGTGGTAGCATTGCAGCATTTGAAGGACTAGGTCCAAAAAAATGCTGCCAACTTGAAATTATTTTGTTAAGTCTCCATGGGCTCCTTCCCTCCCTTTAACCAATCAAATCTAATGTAATACTGATCACCTGATGATCAGAGAGCGAGCAGTCATGAATATTCTGTGATCTGAAGTAGAGAATTGCCTGGATCAATATTTAAACACCACAGTCAGTGTTTTTATAAATGCTGCCTACGGTGTTTAGAGGAGAGAAATATGCAGATTCTGCACTACTATCTAGATAGGGAGCAGGACTGAATATTTATGTAGAGTGGTGATCACCACCACTATCTGAATAGCAATAATATTCATTCCATTATCCACATAAATTCAGAACAGCGTTTTTGCTGTAGTGCTTTTATATTTGTGAAGCCTAAAGATCGTTTAGATTTTAGCAACTGTAGGGCCTACAGACATATAAATGAAATCAGAAATATTTCAGCTTGCTGTACTGTTTGAGTAAAACAGCAGACTGAATGGTTTGCTTTCTTCTTCCAGGTATTGCAGCGACTGATCAAATCCAGAGGAAAGTCGCAGAGCAAACACTTAAATGTTCAGTTGGTGGCAGCTGATAAACTAGCACAGTGCCCACCAGTAAGTACAAATCCTTTTATGCCTTTCGGCTATGCTGGCTTCCATGATTTGTTTTGTTGTCCATGGACACTCAGTAGAATGAATAATGAGTCATTAGTAAGTAAGTAGCTTGTGAGCAGTGTAGAATGGGAACTGAAAAAGTTTCAAGATCTTGCCTCTAGAAGCAAGTGCGCTGTTGTAAAAATCTATTCCATATGGTCCTGCTAGACCAGTCCAGACAAGTGGGTTGTATTCCCCTTCCAGCAGATTGGTGGAGACAGAGAGCCAATGAAATGCCCAGGGTTCAATGACATCATCCCATGCCTCTCTATCAGCCTGAGCTACTAGAGAGCACCTCAGTATTATTCTGTCTCAAGCAGATGGTGGTTGGATTTTCTCAACTCTGAACAAAATCTGAACAACTGAGAGGAAAAGAGAGATTTTGTTCGTGAATGACTACCTTGAGAGTGACTCTCTCACTTGAGTGTGACATGGGAGGCTCCGCTAGACAAAGGTCTTTTTGATAGCCAAAGGAGAGAAAATTGGTTCAGCTCCATGCTGTTATCATAACGGCCTTTAGAGCATCCAGAAAATTGGAAACATTTGGAAGAGATGAGCAGCCTCACACAACCACAATGCCCCCTCTCTCCTCCTTTGTCCCCCCTGTTCGCCTCGAAGACTGAAGACACCTCAGAGAAATGTGGCTGCAGGCCTGTTAAGAAAGAAACAGCATCTGTGGAGTAGCACTGAGCCTTGCACAATTTGCTGTTCCTGAGACTCCCAGGGGGTGAGTACCAAGGCTTGGTTTCATCATTGTCCTTGTCGGGGGGTTCTGCACTCATACTTTTTGGGGAATAAGTCAGGGTGGACCGCAGGCAAATGTCGGCTCAGCATGAGCAGTTTCTGACATTTTCCAGCACATTTTCTGCCTTTGCATGCCTTGCATCCATGCGATTCGAGCACGTGTTCTACCTGTGCAGCTTCAATGCAAGTTCCTGCCCAAGTGCCCTTAACGAGCACTAATGTGCGCACTCCATGAACATGCACTATTGTGCCTATGTGACCTTAGTATGCACAAATCTTTGACTTGCCTTAATTCTTTCTGTCTTCTTTTAGGAAGCATTGTTTGACCGTGTGCCAAGCAAAGAGCCTCCTCACTGGATTCATTCTGCATGGCAACCTCTACCGTTTCACTGGTGGGCCCATCTCCCTTCTTCCAACAAAGGGATTTGATTGGCTTGGCATTTTCTGCCTCAAGATAGGAAGTGATTGATGGCACTGTGGGTCAGACTAATAGTCCGGCTTTGAGTTCCAGTGTCTGCACTGCTGGCTGTTCCCCTTCACCGGAGGGCTTGACTCGAGCTGCCCCTGTTTTGGGGATTATTCTCAGGGAGGGGAGCTCCTGCAATCCGGGATGTCCTTCTTCCCTTCTTCAGCAAGCATGGTCCTTTGGGCATAGAAACTCGGACCCTGTGATTTTCCTCCAGTTCAGTCACATAAGGAATGGACATAATGTAAAAGCCTGGCTTGAGTGCCACCTTCTAAGTGATCCAGACAGAAGTTTCATCCTGGAGATGTGGGTCGGCTGGGATCTGTCCAAGGCTTGGACTTGAATGCTGGTTTTGTCGCTTCGATTGAGGAGTCTGATGCAAAAAAAAAAAAAGGTGTTTTCTCCATGAGAGTTTCATATGGAGGACGGCATTTCCTACCTGTTCCAGAAGGGATTTCTGGCAGCATTGATTTCTTGAGTTTCGTCCACCTGGTATATGGCTGACACTCCAGAGCTGGCGCAGGGACCATGGGTTTCCCACTTCTACAGGTGGTGCAGATATGCACATCAGGCTTCCCATTTCCAGAGATATTTAAGAACATGTTCCAGTCAGAATTGGTCCTCCCCAAATTCCGGCCTAGGGGGATAAAGGCATGTAAGGAGCACTAAGAGGCGACAAGGCGATAGCGGAGAGACTGAATGAATTATTTGCTTCGGTCTTTACTGAGGAAGACGTTGGGATGTTACCCATGACTGAAGTGGTATTTAAAGGTGCGGAAGAATTGAAGGAAATATCGATACATCGGGAAGATGTATTACAACTATTAGATAAACTGAAGAGTAGCAAATCACCTGGGCCGGATGGTATACATCCAAGGGTGTTGAAAGAACTGAAATATGAGATTGCAGACCTGCTATTAGTAATCTGTGAACTATCATTAAAATCATCTCTAATACCTGAAGATTGGAGGATCACCAATGTAACACCAATTTTTAAAAAGGGTTCCAGGGGTGATCCGGGAAACTACAGACCGGTGAGTCTGACGTCAGTACCGGGAAAAATGGTAGAAACCATCATAAAGAATAAAATTACTCAGCATGTAGATAGTCATGATCTAATGGGAGACAGCCAACATGGCTTTAGACAAGGAAGATCTTGTCTTACTAATCTGTTATGTTTTTTATGAAGGAGTGAATAATCAGGTGGACAAAGGTGAGTCGGTTGATATTGTGTATCTGAACTTTCAGAAAGCCTTTGACAAGGTCCCTCATCAGAGACTTTTGGCAAAACTAAAGAGTCATGGGATAGGAGGCAGTGTACTATTGTGGATCAGGAACTGGTTAAAAGATAGAAAGCAGAGGGTAGGGTTAAATGGCCAATTTTCCCAATGGAGAAAGGTGAATAGTGGTGTACCCCAGGGATCTGTGCTGGGTCCGCTGCTTTTTGACATATTAATAAATGACCTGGAAAGTGGAATAACGAGTGAGGTTATCAAATTTGCAGATGACACAAAACTATTTAAAGTTGTTAAAACCCAAGAGGATTGTGGAAAATTGCAAGAGGATCTTGATAAATTGGAAGACTGGGCATCAAAATGGCAGATGAAATTTAATGTGGACAAGTGCAAGGTTATGCACCTAGGGAAGAACAACCCAAACTATGGTTACACGATGCAAGGTTCCACATTAGGAACTACCACCCAGGAAAAAGATTTAGGCGTCATTGTGGATACCATGTTAAAACCCTCGGCCCAGTGTGCAGCAGCGGCCAAGAGAGCAAATAGAATGCTAGGTAAAATAAGGAAAGGAATGGAAAATAAAACAAAAGATATTATAATGCCTCTATATCATTCCATGGTGAGACCGCACCTTGAATATTGTGAGCAATTCTGGTCGCCTTATCTTAAAAAGGATATAGCGATTTTAGAAAAGGTTCAGAGAAGAGCCACCAAAATGGTAAAGGGGATGGAAGGATACTCCTATGAAGAAAGGCTAAAAAGGTTAGGGCTCTTTAACCTGGAAAAGAGACAGCTGAGGGGAGATATGATAGAAGTCTATAAATTAATGAACGGAGTGGAATGGGTAAACATAGATCGATTGTTTACGTTATCAGAATATAGAAAGACTAGGGGACATGCAATGAAACTACAGGGTAAACTATTTAAGACTAATAAAAGAAAATATTTTTTCACTCAACGTGTAATCAAACTCTGGAATTTGTTACCGGAGGATGTAGTAAAGGCTGTTAGTGTAGCTGGGTTTAAAAAAGGTTTGGACAAGTTCCTGAAGGAAAGGTCCATAAACCATTATTAAGAAGGGACCCAGGATATCAATGCTTGAACCAATACAAGCATTGTGGAACCTGTGTCCCTTGGGGAAACTGCTAGGTACTGTCACGAGGTAACGCCAGCAGAGCCCATAAATGTAAGGGAGAGTGAGCAAAACAGCAGGGAAAATGACAGCTCAGCTTCACAGATGGGAAAGGGTTGCCAAGAGCAACCCTGGAAAACACACTCACAAGGTGTTAGGGAACGCCCGAGCAGAGACGGAGCTCAGAGCTCATTAGAGAATAGAGAGCACCTGCAGGGAGGCGGAGCCCAGTCTAACACCAAGTACAATATATTGAGGACTCACTCACCAACAGATAGAACACGGCAGGGAGAAAGAACACGAGAGAGAACACGAGAGGGACTGAGAACACGAGAGAGAGCTCAGGAAGGAACTCGTGAGAGAGCTGTGAGGACAGTGCCAAGGAGAAGCCCCGAGGAGTCAGAGGTTGGTGACTTGCAAAGAAGCTGTGGGGAACAGCAATGCATATCCTCCCAGTATCCTCCGGAGTATTTCAGTGAGGCAATAAGGAAGGGCAGTCCTACAGCTAGGCTTACAAGCTACAAACAATTCAACTCCAGGCAAGCAGAAGGGAAAAGTTCTTACCCTGAAGCACATTGGCTGGAGTTAGAAAAACGCCGTGAGAGAAGGGGAACAGAACAGAGCTATACACGTCATAGAAAGCAGGAAGCATTAGGATCTAGAGAGAGACGTATTCTCCCTAGTAGAAGGGATTTAGAACACCCCGACTTCCTCTGCACATACGAAGAGCTATGTAGAGCTCAGGACTCTAAATACAAACATTACGGTGATTTCCCACAAGCCACTAGGATAGTGGAAGAAGAGAATCTGTTCACTCCTCGGCAGAGACAGTTTAACTTAAAGGGCATTTTGGAGCCAGAAGTTCTGTCTGACGAGGGAGAAATGCAAGTGGAATTTTCTGAAGATATTTCAGAGGATATAGAAATGGACTGTACTTACACTTTGTCAGATTGTACAAAAATTCTCTATGCTAAAGCAGCAAGAAGTGCTGATTGAAGAAACAGCTGCAAGTTTACACGTGAGTGGAAAGAACTGTTTCTGTTATTTTTGTGCTGTTTAATTTATGCTGAAGAAAGCTTATTTTTGTTCCAGTATTTTCCTTTGGTTGTTACCAGACGTATGGTCTATATTTCTTTTGTTCCATGGTTTTGAATCCGCCCCGGACGGGGAATAAAACCCAAGTTAAACCTTACCCTCTGCCTCAACTACAATTATTGGTACAAGGTACAAACTACGGGAACCAGAAGGCTTTGCTACTGCCTTCCCGGGGACATAACTGCCAGGAAAACATTGCCCCATCAAGCTGTCCAAGCACTCCTTAGCCTCTGGGCCAGCTAGTGGGTCACAGTACATATGACTTAGATTGGCCACTGTTGGAAACAGAATACTGGGCTTGATGGACCTTGGTCTGACCCAGTATGGCATATCTTATTTTCTTATGTGAGCTCTCTCGGAAAAGGAATGCATCGCATAGTCCAGCCTGCCCAAGGTGGTGGCGCAGGTAGTGGTGGTCTCCAAGTGGACTTCCACTCCCATAGAAGTTGGATTGGCCTTGAAGGACACTATGGAAAAATGGACCCTCTGCTGAACAGCCAGTTCACAGTGGCAGCTGCTAATCTCCAGTTGACGGTGTGTGCAGGCCTGACGCCTCAAGCCCTGCTCCTGTGGATTCAATCTCTCCTGCTGGATGATGCTACACCTTTGGAGTCACTTACTACTTTCTTTCTGATGTCATGTATGTTCCAGCCTGCTTAGCAGCTAGAGATATTGTCCTGTTGGAGGTAACACAGCATTGGATACGGCCTCACCACTGGACAGCAGATACGCTCTCCAAAGCCCAGATAATTCTACTGTCCTTAAGGGGAAATTCCCTTGTGGGGCTGGTTGGAAAGGTTGGTGAAGAACGTGACCAAGGCCAAGTCTTCTTGCCTTCCAAAGGATAGGTCAAAAGGGCTGATAGAAGCAAGCAGGGCAGTTTCTGTCTTTGGCCTCTGCCCTTCTCTCATGAGCATGCCGAACTGACTTTCGGAGGTCTCAGAACTCCTGGTGTTTCATCCTGATATGCCTTTTCTTCTGTGCTTCTGGATTTTGGACCCATAATTGGTCCTTCAAGGGCTTGTGGGCCCAGAGACTTGGTCATCTTCTGAAGAGGTTCCTCCCATTCATCATAATAAAGTTTTTTTGGGTCTATTCCTGAATGTCACCAAGAATACTAGATACCATTCAAGCGGCTATATCCTTGACTGTAAGCATCCCATCTCAGAGGCACTTATTGCCTCTCTATGTGGTTCAGCAGACATAATAGCCACCACATGGGTCGCAGTGGACATGTTACTGTGCCTGAAGATGGTGGTTCCAGTGCCCCAGCCGAGCGGGCAAGGGCAGATATTCCTTTTCTTTCAGGATGCCAAAGAAGGCTAGCTGCTTTTGATCATTGGCCTCAAGGGGGGCACTGCTTATTTGCAAGTGTTGTGCTTTCAAATGGAAACTCTGAGATCTGTGATTTTGGTGATGCCCTGAAGGGAGTTCCTACCATTTCTGGCCTGAGCCAAAGCTTGCTTTCATATCCCACCTAGGATGATGTGGAGATGTCTGTGTTTTGTTGTGTTTGGCTCACTGCTTCACCACCCTCCCTTCAGTCTTTAGCTGTTCTCTTGGGTTCTGGCAGTGGTGGCTGTTGTGCTATGGTGCTAAGGGCTCTGTGTACATCCATTTCTGAGTCCGTTCTCTGTCGTAGACCTCTCAGGTTTTGGTCTGTGTGGTGTTCTTCTGGGAAACCTTGGCTGGGTGGCCAATTGAGGAATGTGTCTGTTGAAGCCTTCCCAATCCCTAGCATTCCTGGGAGCATGGTTCGATACTCGAGTGGATGTAGCTTTCCTGCCAGAGGAGAGAATTCAGAGATTGTTGGAATGACTTGAGGTGTTCTGTTTGCAACAGGCTCCGAGGCTTTGGGATTATCTACAGTTTCTTGGCTTGATGGCAGTGGCAGTCAAGGTGGTGCCATGGGCGTGCTCCTATTAGGCCACTCTGGAAGCCCTTCCTGGCCAGAGTTTGAGCTCAAGCTTCTGCTCCAGCTGGGAGTGAGAGCCGTCTATAGGTGGTGGCTGCACCCACATTATCTGCAGAGGGGCATGCTGTTGGATGATAACTTGTAGATGCTTCTGGCTGTGGACACCTGGCTTACGGGTTGAGGAGTACTTATCAAGACCAAACAGCCCAGGTCTGTTGGAATCACAGGCAGATGGTGTGGTCTTTCAACCATCTCAAAGCAAGGGCTATCTGACTGGCCCTCATGTTTTTTTCCTGCCCTTGATCAAAGGCAGGGTGGTGCGAGTGTTCTCTGGCAGTGGCACGGCAGTGGCTTATGTCAATCATCAAAGTGGCACAAGGTATTCAGGAGTGGCCCTGGGGATGGCTCTCTGGTTTGCCTGGGTAAAAAATAGCCTCCTAGCTCTGTTGACTCGGCACATTGGGGTGGTCATTGTGGAAGTGGTCTTCTGCCATCGGCACTCTCTCGATCCCAGCGAGTGCAAGTTGAGTCAAGGGGCATTGCTGATGCTTCGCCACCTTAGGGGTCGCCCAATGATGGAATTGATGGCATCCTGCTCCCACGACAAGCTGTGCCATTTCTTTAGTCACTGCCGGAAACTAGGTCCAAGGGAAGTGGCACCCTGGTTCAGTCCTGGCCATGGCAATGTCTGCAGTATTTGTGTTCTCCATGACTGCTTTTGGGTCATGTGCGTTGGCACTCAGAGTGCCTTCCAGGCTGGATTGTTCTGATGGTGCTGGTTTGGACAAGAAGAGTGTGATTCAGGAACCTGATGCAGTTCCTACATGTTCTTCCTCTTTGTCTGCCCCATTTTAGGGCTGATTGTGCAGGGGCCATTTTTCCTGGATGGCCCAGCTCCCTCCTCATTTATGGCTTGGCTCTTGAAGGGCATTGGCTGATGTGCGAGTGCTATTCTCCTGCAGTAGTTTCCACTTTGCTCGAAGCCCAGAAGGGTGATATCAACCTAGCATACATGTGAGTCTGGTGCCTCTTGAGTGTGGGCCTAGCACACGACAGCTTATTCTAAGTCTGCCAAGGTTCGGCTCTGTTGGTCTTCTGAAGGATGGTCTGGAAAAGGATTTTCCTTATTCCTCTGAAGGTCCAAGTGGCAGGCTTGTCCTGTTTTAGAGGTCCTATGGTTACAAAGTCTTCAGTTTAATGCCCAGATGTTTGTGTTTTCTTCAAGGGGTTCGGCATATGTGTCCTCCCCTCTGGTCATTTGTCCCTTCATGGGATATCTGTCTAGTGCTCTGGGCTCTATTGTCAGAGCCCTTGAGCCTCTGAAGTATACTACTCTGAAGGGCTTGACTCTCAGGACCATTTTCTTGGTTGTAATTTGTTTGGCAAGGCGGATTTCCGAGCTACAGGTATGTCTTGCCAGGATCCGTTTGTGCCTGTGCCTTCCTTTTCCCCAAGATGATATCTCCCTTTCATGTGAACCAGGTGGTTTGCTTTCCCTCCTTTTCTAAGGAGCAGTGAAGAGGGAAAGATAAGGATCTTTACCTTATGGTTGTCCGGGGGAGTGTTTCTCTGGTACTTGGAGATTTTATCTTCCCTTTGTAAGTCAAATCATCATTTTGTGCTGTTTGCTGGCCCATGCAAGGGTGTTGCAGCAGCCAAGCCTACCTTGGGGCACTGGGTCATGAAGGCCATTGCCGCAGCATATCTGTTATGGGACTGGTGGGTTCTGCACCCATTCAACTTGAGCACAAGTATCATCATGAACAGAGCATAGCTCATTAGCCATTTCAGACATTTGTCAAGTGGCAACATGGCCATCACCTTCCACTTTTTGTCAGGCATTACTGCTTGGATATCCAAGCTTGGGCGGACATGGCCTTTGGCTGAAGGTATTTTATGAGCTGCTATGTCATCTTCCTGCCCAGTGGATGTGTAGCTTTGGTACGTCCCACTTGTCTGGACTGGTATAGCTGGATAATATGGAAGATGACATTTTACTTACCAGATAATGTCCTTTCCTTGAGTCCTGCTAGACTTGTCCAGGACCCACCCCTGTGTTTGGTCTGTTATGTTGCAGTGGTACCTTGGTCTGCTATGATTTATATGCTTGGCTCTACAGGTCCATATCCTACTGACAGCCTTCTGTTCCATCTCTTCTATACAGTTTCTCTTCTGCTTGATTCATCATTATTGCCCACGTTGAGGTTGTGTGAGGTTTGCCATGCATTCCCATATGCTTTGGGACGAATACTGAGGTGTCCTCTACTGGCTCAGGCTGATAGAGGCATTGGGAATGATGCCATTGAAACCTGGGCATTTCATTGGCTCTCTGTCTCCACCAGTCTGCTGGTAGGGGAACACAACCCACTTGTCTGGACTGGTCTATCAGGGCTCAAGGAAAGGACAGTATCTAGTAAGTAAAATGTCACCTTAGGCTTTCCTTTCTGTCACTCTCTTGCATGTATACTGCTTAAATGTTCCTGTAATTTGGGTGATCTGTCAATGCTTAAATAAATAAATGCATAGAAGAATGGAATGTTGGACCAGAAATACATCATAAAACATTGTGCACATTTTGTTTCAACCTAGCCAGTGCTATTTTTTTTACAAGAAACTGCAAGGAGAGAGAATCCTCTACTGTAGAAAAAAAAGTGCTCTGTTGATGGTCCTGTGCTGTGTGCATTATCAAGCACAGAGTGTACAGACAGTTAAAGTGGTCTCTTACTTCCAAAACCATGGAAATATTTACAGTAAAATATGAGCAATGCAGAAGGTACATAGGACACTCCATTTTGAATGCTGGTTGCTTGGCTTCTCTGGTTCTTAGGCTGCTGCTCTAACCATTAGGCTACTCGTCCATGAGACTCATTAGCCTGGATAGCAAATTACTTGATCTTTTCTTTCTACAGTTGTGGTCAACATTATTTACAACCTTGCAGTTCAACCCCTTAATGTCCAATATCTCCTAAACAAAATGGCCAGTGAAATGGCTTTGGATTATATATGCACACATATTTGACACATAAAAGAATCAAATAAAACAAGACCAATTAAAAAAGGAAATAGTAGGAAATAGTACAAAAACTGGGACATTGCCAGGACATGATTATTGGCACCTTTATAAACAATTCAAATCAGTTTAAACAAAAAACCACATTCCCATTGCAGTAAAACTAGGTGCACCTGTGATTGATTGTCCATACTCACATGACTTGACTCGACCAATGAATGAATGATGGCTCTAATGTTTAAAATGGCCACATTCACTCCCTATTCCATTTTGACAATGGTGAAGACCAGAGGCGGCCCGAGGGGGGGTGCGGGGCCATGTGCGGAGACTCGGTGTGGGGCCTTATTTGCATAAGGGGCCTAATTTGCATAAATAGTTGCATAATGTTAACATGCCTCTTAATGAGTGTATGGATAAAGAAAGACTACCGGATTTCTACATTACTATACTCCAGTGACAACTGCCAGGCACATTAGGAAGTATTACAAACACTGCCCATTTAGAACCCATAGCAAACCCGCCATATCATAACAGTACTACCAGGACTCAACAAGTACCATACCCTACCTATCAAAAGGCAACATTGCAAATATTAAATCAATACATCTCAGAGAATACCAATACATCTCCTACTGGGGAAAGAGAACAAGTGACACTGTCAAATAGAAACTACATAAACAGAATACCTCAGCTCAGTTACACATGCAGGACATAGACCATCACCAAACAAGGAACAAGGGATCACAGTTTAGAAATAGGAAGAAAATAATTAAACTGGGAACCCCAAAAGCCAAACTTGGAATGTACAACTGCAGAAATAAAACTATAAATTAATTTCCTCTTGTACTAAACAAAAATGCAGACATTAAAGACACACATTTCCCAGAGCTGACATATTCCAGTTAATAAGTTCAAAATAAAAAAGTATTTTCTACCTTTTGTTATTTGTGCATTTTATTTTTTCAGTTGCAATTGCTCCAGTCACTTTCCTCTGATTTTTTCTTATCTTCTGCTAACTCTCCATTGTCTGCTGTCCATTTGTCCATTTGTCCTTTCTTCTCTCTTCTAGTTTTTTTCCATTCTCTCTCTATATCTGCTTTAACATACTAATCTTTCTCCTTTTGCTCTTTCCTCAATCTCTTTCTTTATTCCTTTTTCATCCACTCAAATTTTATTCTTCCATCCTCAATCCCCACTTACTCTCCCAATACCCTGCCAATCATAGATTTTTCTTCCCCCCCCCCAAAAAAAATATTTTTTCCCTCTCCATTTCACTCTCCCAGCCCCATCCCATTCTAGTCTTCCCCCAACATCAGCTCCCTTCTAGTTCCAGCCCACCCAGCATCCACTCCCTTCTAGTCCCCACATCAGCCCATTTCCAGTCCTAACCCCCATCAGCCCATTTCCAGTCCTTGCTCCCCCATAAGCTCTTTCCATTTCCAATCCAAGCCCCTCCCATCAGCCCATTTCGAATCCAAGATCCCCCATCAGCCCATTTCCAATCCTATCCTAGCCCCTCCATCAGTCCATTTCCAATCCAAGCCCCCATCAGCTCATTTCCAATCAAAGCCCCCCATCAGCCCCTTTCCAATCCTAACCCTCCATTAGCCCATTTCCAGTCCTTTCCTAGCCCCACCATCAGCCCATTTTCAGTACTAGCTCCCCTCCAATTTCTAGTCCAAGCCCCCCCACGCAGCCCATTTCCAGTTCAAGCCCCCCTCCCCATCAGTTATTTCCAGTCCTAGCTCCCCCACTCAACCCATTTCCAGTTGTTGTCCCTCGACTCAGCCCATTTCCAATCCAAGCCCCCCCCCCAACAGCCCATTTCCAATCCTAGCCCTCCCAACAGCCCATTTCCAGTCCTATCCTAGCCCCTCCATCAGCCCATTTCCAGTCCTAGCTCCCCCCACTCAGCCCATTTCCAGTCCAAGCCCCCCTCCCCATCAGCTATTTCCAGTCCAAGCCCCCCCCCACTCAGCCCATTTCCAGTCCAGGCTCTCCCCCCACTCAGCCCATTTCCAGTCCTATCGTAGCCCCTCCATCAGCCCATTTCCAGTCCAAGCCCCCCCAGCCCATTTCCAGTCCAAGCCCCCTCCCCTCCCAAAAAGCCCCGCGGCTATCTAAAAAGCTTTAGAGGGCGCCAGAGAGGCCCCGGCTCACTTCTAACAGCTGCTGAAGTGAAAAATGCCTTTTTTTTTCTTCACTTCAGCTGCTGTACTGTAGTTTATGACGCTGCCGCACTGAGGTCAAAGGGGACTTCCTGTTTCCTGTCACTCAGCACGGCAGCTTCCTAAACTACAGAACAGCTGCCGAAGTGAAGAAAAAAGACACTCTTCACTTCAGTGGCTCTTAGAGGTGAGCCGGAGCCTCTCCAGCTTCCTCTAAAGCCATCCTGCCTGCCGGTTTTTGGCACGAGACCCTGTGCGAACAACATTTTTGCACAATGGACGGCCGGCCCTGGTGAAGAGAAGAGAGCTGCCTGAGACCATCATAAAGGCCATTATCACCAAACATCAAACTTCAAAGGGGTACAAGGACATCTCCAAAGATCCCAGGGGCCATCCAAAGACCTTGGCATTCCTGTGTCTACAGTTTGCAATTTTGTTAAGAGGTTTTCTGCTCATGGAATTGTCAAGAACCTCCTAGGACGTGTGGGAAGAGGAAAATTTAGCCAAGAAGTCTTTGAAGGTTAGTGCAAACTACTGGAAAAAGACCATGTACAAAATCCAAAGAACTTAAGGCTGACTTGGAACAATCTGGCATGGTGGTTTCAACCTACACCATACACTGTGCACTAAACAAAGAAGGATTTCATGGGCAAAGGCCAAGGAGGTCCCCACTGCTCAAAGACAGACATAAAAAGGCATGCCTGATCTTTGTCCAAATCCACCTTGAGAAACCATAATTCTTCTGGGAAAATGTTCTGTAGACAGATGAAACCAAACTTGAGCTCTTTGGCAATGCAGACCAGCAATACATTTACAGGTGAAGAAATGAAGCATATAAGGGAAAAAAAACACCCTTCCTACAGTTAAATATGCAGGAGGTTCCATAATATTATGGGGCAGTTTTGCTGCCTCAGGAAATGGAGGCCTGAAACATATTAAAGGAGTCATGATACCAGGAGAACCATCAAGGTATTTTGAAGTGAAATGTACTACCTAGTGTCAGAAAGTTAAGTCTGGGTTGAAGTACAAAAGAATGGTTAAAAAGGAACAAATGGACTGTTTGAAACTGGCCAGCAATGAGTCCTGATCTCAATTCAATCGAGAACCTTTGGAAAGAGGTGAAATCTGCCATTGCTGAAAGGAATCCTGGAAACATTCATTAGCTGGAACAAATCTCAGTTGAAGAGTGGGAGAAACTACCAACAGACAGATGTACAAAACTTATAGATGGCTACAAGAAACGATAGGAGGTTGTCATCCCTGCCAAGGGTTGTGCAACCAAATATTAGTGAAGGGTGCCATTAATCCTGTCCAGGCCATATTTTGGGTTTTTTTCCCAGAAATTACTATGTCTAATTTGCACAGAGACCTTTTTTGTTGTTGTATCCTTTGAACAGATTATTAAAATATTATGATGACATACAGTTGGAATATTTCCAATTATTTCTCAAGATATTTAACACAATGTACCTAAAATGCAAGGGTGCTAATAATGTTGACCACAACTGTAGGTTGGTAGTGACTGGAAGCCTTTACCATCTAATGACAGTTTGGTGGCCAGTTCTCAACAGGTGGCACTTCAGCTGGTAGCTGCAACAGAGAGACAAAGAAGTTAAAAAGTTTAGACAGAAAACCATTATCTCATTCCTACAGTTAGGCCCAAACACACGAACACCCATATCAGAGCTAAAGCACAGTGAGCAGCTGAGACACAATAGATGACTACTCATTAGGGATGTGCATTAGTGCACATTCTGTTCCTTCATAAACCTTAAAGAATTCAGTGTATGCTTAGCTGACTTAACACGCATTAACCTTTGAATTAACATGCACAAGTCAATTAGCGTGTGTTGAAATTTCTAATGTGTGTTGAAAAACATTTATTAAAATGAATGTGTGAAACAAAGAAAACACCTGAAGACTGGAAAAAAAAGACCAAATGAACTGAAAATGTTTGCTCTGTGCCCATCCCTACTAATCATGTTGCATTGCTCGTCATAAATGATGGCCATGTATAACTCATAAATATAAACAGGCATTTTACTTCTGGAAGTGATCTATATTGTATGTACCATTCAAACAGCATATCTTATGAACTGTTTCAGTAAGTACATATATTTCTCTACAAGATTTTCGTTGCAGTTCATGGAACCAAAATGGGCAGTTATTTATTTATTTATCTAGCTGTTTTGATATACCACCTTAGCAATCTGTCAAGGCAGTTTACAGTAACAATGTGAGCAACATTTAGGGGTATGTTTACTAAACTGCGGTAACGTTACATAACGCGCGTTATGTAACGTTAACGATTGTTAACGCATCATAACGCGCGTTATGATGCGTTAACGATCGTTAATGTTACATAACGCACGTTAACCTAAATTAACGATCGTAAAGTTCCGCGGCGCGGTAAAACACCGCAGAAGGTGGAGAGAGCGCGGAGAGAAGGGGTCAGTGGGCGGAGAGTGGGTGGGGAGAGGCTCCCCTCACACTAACGCGCTGATCTGAAGAGCTGAATCCTAACGCGATTGAAAACCTGCCGTTAGATGCACATTTGCAGGGGAGAGAAACCATTTCAGTGTCAGCAATGTACAGCATAGGCAGGGAAACCTACAAAAAGTGATAAGTGTGATACATGTGCCCAGAACAAAAGGGCACAGAAACATTGAAAATGGCCCCAACAAACTGGAAAAAAACCATAACCAAGCTGGCCAATAGTGATATTAATGGGAAATATCAACCCCCCCCCCCCGAGAAAGCTCCACAAAAAAGATATTACTCGTGGAAGGGTCTATGCTCCGTCTCCATACAAGGTGAATGAGCCCACAGTGAAATAGTGCTGTTCAGGGTTTTCCCCTCCATCGGACAGGGTTCCTATGGCGTGCACATGTCCCGCAACATCAGGGCGGGCATGTCGGAACGGCAACTGGACAGATGCCGGAAAAGGGGATACAGAGGGCCACAGGCGGCACATGCTGTGGTGCAGCTGGGCCACAGTGCAGACTAGGGTGATGCCTAGGTGGCCCATATGAATGCTGAAATAGCAGAGCAGCCAGACAGCAACTGCTGAAGGCCCAACATGGGCACGAGTGTGTTTCCCACAGTGTCACAGGGGATAGTACCCAACAGCTACCCCCAAGGGCACGGAACATTGGCAGGTGGGGCTGGGGGGGAGCGTGGACGTCTATGCAGGCACCCCTACCCCAGAACCCGCACCATAGGCAGCCGCCTACCTGCACACTGGATGGCCTGAGACTGCACACCACCAGCAGAAGGGCATGTCAGCATGGTGGCAGAGGGATACTGGTGGTGGAGGGGGCAGTGGCAGCTGCCCAGAGCAGACGGTGGCCTAGCCCTGTGTAAGTGGGTGCCATGTACTGCAACAGACAGGCCCTGTCTGACGAACAGTCATGGTATCACCAGGGAATGTACTGACTCGGTGACAACAAGGTGGTGCATTGCACAAAACCAGTGTATTCAGAAGCAGAAGGTCACAGGTTCGAGTCCCAGCTGTGGTTCCTGCCAACCCAGTCCCCATATTTTACTCACTACTACAACGTGCTAATACAGACAGCACCTTTATTGCAGATGACGTAAACATGCCCAAGACACCTACATTTTACCCTACAGAGCACAGACACCATAAACATGTGCATTACCTAGAGCAGAGTCTCCCAAATGCAGTCCTGGAGGGCCAAACACCATTCCGGTTCCATGCTGCCTCTAATAAAGATGCCTGTGCTGCATTTCTATGTGCCACCCCCATGGTATGCAGATGTATCTCATGCATATTCATGAGGGACAGCATGAAAACCCGAACAGTGTTTGGCACCGCAGGACTGGAGTTGGGAACCTCTGCCGTAAAGCAGCAGCCAACAGGGGCAGACACACCCGCACCCACAGGCTCCATTATCCAATGCCTCCTGGAGAGGCAGGATGTTGGGCCCTGCGTGCATCTCCCAATACTAGCACTTGCATACCTTAGCAATGCCACCCTAAACCTGGGAATACGGTACACAGCTATCAAAAGGTTGCTATGATCACTGGCAGATAGCAATTCCTAAAGTAAAGCTCAATTCGCTGATTGAGCTGCATCATAGCAACCTTTCTGATGTCTGTGGAGTGTGCCTCAGGTCTTGAGTCTGACAGAGTGACCCCAACAGTATTACGTGCCATAGCCATGCCTGCACTGTGCCCAGGACTGGTGTGGTGGCCTGGGCTGCCAAACACCTCTATAGTTGCACACTGCTGGCATAGGTGTGGGAAGTGTGTGTCTGTCTATCCAGTGTGAGGTGGCTGCCAACGCCCTCCACAGCCCACACTGCTAGCACTGTTGCCAGTATTGGCCTGCCAATGTGCATAATGAGGAGCATGGTACCGTGAGAATAGCCTGGATAGGGTGGCCTGGCCTGGATGCATCTGCACAGGGCATAGGGCAATGGCTCGGACATTGTAGTGCCCAGCCACCACCTGCACGGACAGGGTGGCCACAGCATGTCCTGCTGGGAGGTCACTCTCACCCTGACTGAGCAGTGACCATGGCATGGCTAGGTTCCCCCATAGTGCTATATAGTATTTCTCTCATGTGATATTTATGGGTTTTCTTTTGGGGCCCAATCACTGACTTATCTGCTTGGTGTGTATGCTGACATCCCCGTTCTGGGTACATGCATCTCCTCCCTTTTGTTCCTTTTTAACCATTCTTTTGTACTTCAACCCAGACTTAACTTTCTGACACTAGGTAGTACATTTCACTTCAAAATACCTTGATGGTTCTCCTGATATCATGACTCCTTTAATATGGACTAGTTGGCAGACTGCAGCTAGTATGTGTTTTGCTGGAACACCTTGCAGGGTGCAGCGGCTGGAGGCTTGCTGCTGGAGAATGTCAGATAATGGTGGGGGGCAGCTGAGCATTTCCAGGCCTACTGTCTGTCTGCTATTGCGTTATGGATGTGTACCGCTCTGTCTGTTCCCCAGCAGGACTGGGGTTGATGGTCCCCTCTACTGCTACCATTGCAGGGAGGTAGACTGTGGATCTATTGGTGGGTGATCCTGTTTCCCACCTTGAGCCCCAGAGGGTGGGTTGTGTGGTGGTACATAATCTGCCTATGGGTCCAAACACCCCCCCCCTTCACCTACAGCAGGTAACCATGGCACCAACACAGGATATGCACTATTCTGGGTGCATCATCGCCCATAAGGGCTAGACATGACTGAGAAATACAGAAGGACACAGATGTATCCTAGGTGTGTCTAAAGGAACTACCTATCACACACTGATGGGGACCTGCAGCATGGCGTATTTCAGCCATGAAAGGTGCTGTGGACTTGGTGCTGGGCGCCCCACCTCAACCTCATGGTGAGCACAGTACCCGCACAATGTGACTGTCTGTGGCTACTCTGTGCCAGTACCACACACGGTCTGTTCCCCCTACCAGGCCGAGGTGCTGTGGGGGTGCATACCCCATCTGGTGCCCATCTGTCGACTGCTGATTTGCATGTGCAGTGCATCATGGGTACGGGTGGGTTAACCCTATCCTGGTAACCACAGCAGACAGTTTGTGTGGTGACGTGCAGTTCTTCTGCAGCCAGCCAGGGCTTTGTTCACAGCCTTATAAGGTGTCCTATAGGGGACATTATAGGGTGCCTTGGCGGACAGTACACTTTATAATGTGCCCTATGGAGTGCGTTATGGGGTGCCTTATGCGGCACCTTAGGTTATGCCACCGTGAGGGTGTGTTTGCTGGCAGCACTACTTAAAATACAGGTCAAATGCCTCAACAATCACTACTTACATGTAAAGGGTGATGCCTCAGCCAGCCTTATACATTAGGCCCACTGGGGAATCAAACCCATGACCCCTGTACCATCAGTCAGTGTAGTAACCATTGTGCTACAGCTCTGTTGCTGTGCTTGCATGCCTGCGTGCCTTCTTAAGATTAACGCGCGGTAACGTGCCATGTAGCGCTCGTTAATTTATGGCGCCTTGTAACGCGCGTTATCGGTAACGATGTACCGCCCATGTCCTTATATGGGATTTCTGCTTCTACCGCGGATCCTAACGCGAAGCACATTACCGCAGTTTAGTAAACATCCCCCTTAGTAAATGGAACATTAGGAATAAACTGTACATATGTAAATAACCCCTTCCTCCTTACGAAAAGAAACCCAATTACCTAATTACTGTGTGTTGTGCTCACCCTACAAATCACCTTGTATATACCACAAATGTGTCTGTCCTGATTAGACAGTTTCCAATATGTAGTCTAATCCGCTACTGATCGCTGGAAGTAGCGGTATACAAATGTACGCTAAATAAATAATAATGTAAACAGTGAGCGAACAAAGACTTTAAGTGAATGAATGAACATATATACATAAGGTATGCTTAGTTTATATGAAAAGTTACTAGAGGAGGGAGGGAGGTATAAAGGGAAGAGGTGAGAGTAGGTTGAGAGTACTATAGATGCAGGGGAAGTATGGTCATTGGAGCTAAGTGACAGTGACATGTCCACTGAAGTGTTCAATGAAGAAGTGTGTTTTTAAGCTATAGTGGATGTGTCCACAGACTATCTTTAACAATTTAATTTTATAAGACCTCTTTGTGCTAGTAAGCTAATGAAAACCTCTTTGAATGGTTAAAAAGGAACACAAACTGTTAATTGCTTTTCAGACACTAAAATAGTCATCATGAATATTTTAAGTCTTTTCCATGTCTACACTGAAGCCTGAATAACTCATTTAAAAAGGACCAAAAAGTGCTTATGGCTTTGAAAAATACACTTGTCAAGTGTGAAACATAATAAACTTAGAACACAATGGGTGAGGGAATGCTTTGTTCCTTTTATGGGGGAAAGAGGAGGAAAGGTCTAGCAAAAAGGGTAGACTGTATATGTGAAAAGGTTAGTGATTCTAAAGGTGGTTATATATTGGACTAACTTAATACATTTGTAGGCAAGCTTTCAAACGTTAAAACTTTCCTCCCCAGGTTAGGACAGTATGAGCAACAGATATTAATACCATAATATATAGGGGAATCAATAAAGCATTCCATTGAATGGTTAGGGGAGGGGGGAAGGGATGGCTGGCCATCATGCACAGCCAAGCAACATGATATCACCACATATGCTGTGATCCAAAAGACAGGGATAAACACCTCCAAATTCTGGCTGAATCCTGTAGACAAGAAGGCTGCAGTCCCGAATCATTTTGAAGAAGATTGCCACTTCACTCAAACCACCCAGAGACAACTTACAACAAAACAGAGAAAACACAAACTCAAAGAGAGTCTCCCTTGTTTTGACATACAATTCAGAACTGGAAAAACTGAGGAAAATCAAAAGAACTTGCAACCACTACTCCAGGAAGACTTTTTATGTGTTTATTTATTTAACTATGCTTATATACCGCTTTTCACAGGTCAAAGCGGTTTACATTAAAACAAAAAGAGTTTTTACATGGACCAGATAAATAACTTAACTTAGATACATAGAACAGGATAACACTGTAGCAAACAATCAAGAATTAATTTAAATATATGTTAGCAAACTATTTTCAACCATCGAACTATGTACAATTACAATAGCTATACCTAGAGGTATGTTCTTTAACTATTTACAGATGTGAATTCTATTATGCGTGTGTTTGTCACATTTTCATGTTAGTGGGTAGATTAAGTGGTGAGTCCAAAGTGGTCAGTGAATAAGTGGGTTTTCAAGTGTTTGTGGAAAGAGCAAAGGTCAGTGATTATCCTTAGTGTGTCAGGTAGAAAGTTCCAAAGGGATGGTGTGGAGAGTTCAAATGCCCTTTGGCAGGTGTGTTGATTGAATTTTGGTTTAGACTGTGGTATTCTCAGCTTGTTGGATGTGGTAGATCTCCGTGGTCTGTTTGTGGTGAACCGAGTATAGTGCTTTGTGGGTTAGCATCAAGGACTTACATCTAATTCTGCTTGTGAGCCAGTGGAGCTGCTTTAGAAGGGGATAATGTGGTCAAATTTGGCAACATTCTGTATTGTGCGTGCAGCTGTGTGGAGTGCATATTGGCGGAGGAAGAGAGTGGCCTGTGGTAGGCCCTGGTGTATATTGTTGCAGTAGTCAGCATGAGAGAGAGTAAGGGCTTGGAGTGCTAAGTGAAAGTATTCTGGTTCAAGGAGCAGATGGAATTGCTGTAGGGTCTTAGTTTTGAGGTATATTGTGTTGGATGTTTTTGTTATATAAGTTTTGAAGGAGAGTTGTTGGTCAAGGGTTATCCCTAGGTATTTTAGCTCTGATTTAACATTTATCTGGATGTTGTTTAGTGTGATTGTGGTTACTGGGGTCAATGAGGGGTCACTTGTAATAAACATAGCTTCTGGTTTTTTTGTAGTTTATTGATGGGTTGTTCATTGTGAGCCAGTTGGATACTTCCTTGAAGCAGTTCTGGATTTGTGTGTAAAATGATTGTTTGGCGAGTAATGGGCAATATAGTATAGCATGATGTCATCGGCATATAGGTAGAAGTGGATCTTGTGGTTTTTATGATTGAGCAGATGGGTTGGAGATATAGGTTGAAGAGGAGTGCGGAGAGTGTGGAACCTTGAGGTACACCTTGTGTTTGTGTTTGTTGGAGGTGGTCGTGCCTATTTTTATCTGTTGGTGTCTGTTAGTGAGGTAGGATTGAAACCATTTGAAGACAGTTTCTTGGATGCCATATGCAGTATTGTACCCAGTCCTGTGCAAGTGGTGCAGCCGCACAGGGTGCAAAGGCTTAGGGGGTGCATTTCGGCTGCCTGCTGTTGCCCTGCTGCCACCACTTTTTGTTTTTTCAGCGGTGGTGGGACAGCAGCAGACAGCCGAAATGGGCCCCCTAAACCTTTGCGCAGGACTTTCTGCAGGCCTAGTCCTTCCATCCTCTGACGCGACGTCAGAGCAGGCAGGGATCAGATCTGCTTAACGTTAGATCTGCTCTGCTGCTGCCAGTGGCTTGCACATCAGGCGTGTACCCCCTCTCCTCCCCATACTTCCATCCAGCCATTGCCTGCTCTTGCCCTGCTGCCAGCGCCACCATGGAGAAAACAGAGGGCAGCAGCAGCAGGGCAAGAGCAGGCAGCAGATGGATGGAAGTATGGGGAGGAGGGGGCCGCGCGCCCAATGTGCAAGTCGTACAGGGCGCGATTCTGGCTTGGTATGGCCCTGGCCATATGACTGCAGTCACTGGAGGAGTATGCCATGGTTGACTGTATCGAATGCTGCGGAGATGTCTAAGAATATCATTAGGTATGTTTTTGCGAGGTCTTATATTCCTAGGGTTAGAGCATTGATAAGCGATGTCATTAGTGTTTCCACTCCATGCAGTGGATAGAAGCCGTCTTGTTGTGGGTCAAGTAAACAGTTCTCATTTATGTGGTCTTGAAGCTGGAGTTGTATGGTTTTCTCGATTAATTTTTCTAGGAATGAGAGACTAGTGATGGGTCTATAGGATGTGGGGTCTGATGAATTACTGAGAGATTGTCCCTGCTGCACCAGTATTAGCTTTTAGACAACCACCAAATCTGATACAAAAATTAGTGAGAAGCAGATTCCCAGTAGAGGCCCAAAAAGATGAGAATGGCACAAGTACCTGCAATATACCAAACTGCAAATTATGCAAACACATAGGAGCCAATAGTGTTGTAGACATTCTGCCCCTCTTTAGCCTGTCAAAATTGGAGCGTGCAGCGTTACCACCCGATTCTGATCCCACAGGGGCTAGATGTGCCCATGGGATCAGAATCGGGTCTACGGCCTGGAAATGCAGGCTGGACCCCAATTCTGATCAGCTGTATGCCCAGCCACATACCAGGTTAACTCAGCCAGGCTCCTGAATGGAGCTGCAGTGTGATGGTGGCCCATCACTGTGGCACCGCAGCTCCATTCAGGAGCCACAATCACTGGCCGCTGCCACAAACCTCCTTTCCCCACAGCAGGACCCACAATCCAGCCTCCCATGGCCAGGGTCAGGCTACGGGGATGCTCTTGCACCCCTCACCTGTCCATCGCTGCCAGCTGCTGCTGTCACCCCTGTGTCCAGGGGGATTTATTCCACCTCTGAGATGGAATAAGTCCCCTTTCTAACAGGCTGAGCCCCGACGTAGAGTGCCGACCATAGAATTGGCCCTGTATATCCAGGGTCACAGCCCGCCCATGCCCAATCCACGTTCCGCCTCCAGACCATCCCCTCCCGCCCACGTCTAAGGCTCTCTGTATAACAGCACTGTTCATATGGGGTGTCTTTAAACTGGGAGCGGCAGGGGGACGAATAGTGGGGATGACCCCCATACTGCATCACAGAACACCACAGTTACCCACATGGGAAAAACATTCAACAGAAGGGGATCTTACTCATGCTGCTCCTCTAATGTGGTTTACAGAAAATATACAAAGGGCAGAGCCAAATGTTAAAGACAGGAATGAATTCTCACAGACATACTCTATATTAATGCAGAATAGAACAGACCAAGGTGTGATTTCTGCCGGCACCACCTCTGCTGTTGGATAGAATTTCACAGGGCTAGAGCACAGCATCAATGATTTTATTTTTTTATTTATTTATTTAGCAAGCATTTGTATACTGCTCCTTCCAGCGATCAGAAGCGGGTAAGATTACATGGAAAAAGCTGTCAAATCAAGACAGAATAATTTTGATTTGTATATAAAGATTCGAAAGGTTAGCACGTCACGCAGAAAATTAACTACTTCTAATCTAAGGAGATAATTATTTACATATGTACATTTATACATTACAGGTTTTCTGGGGTGCTGTGGGGGAGTTTTATGGTGAGGGCCCTGAAAAACAAATTTAAATCTATTTAGGACTCTCAAACCTTTGAACTGAAGATGATAAGACACTTCTGATCGGATCAGATAGGACTCAATAAAGACATTGGCTTCCTGTCACATTATAAGAACTTAAATTATAAATATTTACAAACTGGTCAGCAACAGGACTTAACAGAGACATGTACTTTCTGTCACATTATAAACTATAAATATTTACAGCCATCCATCCCTCCCCCCCCCACTCTATCAATAAAATGCTTTATTAATTCCCCTATATATTATGGTATTAACATCTGTTTCCCATGCTGCTCAGAGCCGAGGAGTAAGGTTGTAACCTATGAAAGCTAGTCTACAAATGTATTTTGTTAGCCAAATAAAAAGGTATTACTGTAGTTTCTTGTTTGTTTCTTTTTTGATTTTACTACCTTATTGATGAAAGGAAGCCTCGGAGTAGAGTTAATTTGAAAAAAAGTATTTGGCTTATATAGTGAGTCTAAATCCTTTCTTCAAGACCTGTTTCATATGGGTTCTGCCATGGTGAGAGGAAGCATTCTGCATGGGGGGAGGGAAGGATTATCATCTTATTCTGCATCACAGGATGTAAAAGATTTAATCTTAGAAGACTAAGGGCCTGATATTCAGCGCTGGCGGCTAGTGCGATAACAGCAGCTAACTGCCAATGTTGAACATTCAACATAGATTTTCAATGCCAGGGTTCTGTGCAGCCGCAGCATTGAATATCCAAGGTTGCCGCAGATGCCGCAAAAGCTAACCGAGCAGCGGCGATATTGGGTAAAGATAGGACAGCTTTACCGTGCAGCATCAGGGTGTGTCATGAGCGTTCCAGGGCAGAATGGAGGCGGCACCGGTCGCTAAGCAGGCAACGGTGATATTGCACCACTGCCTGGTTAGCGACCCACGGGTAAAGATAGGCACAGCAAAAGCTGACCGTCTTTACCCAAGGGTCGCTAACTGCTCCGGTGCAATATCACTGCTGCCCTCTTAGCGACAAATGCTGCCTCCACTCTGCTGCGGAACGTCCACGACGCACCCCCTACACGGTTAGCATCAGGGCGTGTAGCAGCGTTACTCAGGGATATTCAATGGCACTAACCGTGTCCGTGCTGCTGAATATCCCTCTAAGCAGCATTTACAGGTCTGAAAACCATGGAAATGCCTTTGAATGTCAGGCCCTCAGTACTTTGTAAGTCAATGAAAGGGATTATTCATTATTCTCCTTCCCTGCAACTTAAGAGGATAGATGTTTGGTGACTACATAGCTCAGAGTTGTGGAGAGTGGAGAAATGTGAAATTGGAATTGTAAATATTGCTGATCATGTGCCTTTTTTCTCACTTTATTTATTCTTATATACCGCATTTCCGAAGATCAATACAGTTTACAGAGAACCAAACTTCAACATTACATGGAACAGTTTTACAAGAACTGAATTACATTAAATCATGAGTGGAACTAGGGATAACACAGAACAGTGGAACTCTATACAAAATAGATATTGTGCTCTAAGTAGTAGAAGGGCCAGTGTATATCTTAAGTTAGGGGGAAGGGAAGGGTAGATGGAAGGGGCTGGAAGGAAAGGGTTGATAGATGGAGCGAATCAAATGATCCCATTGAAATGTTCTATGAACAGGTGGGTCTTCATCAGCTTCCTGAAGGTTACTAGGTCATGGGTGTCTCTGATGTGGTGTGGTAGGGCATTCCATAGTCGAGGTGCATATATGGAGAATGCCCTAGCGCAAGCTGTCTGATTGCTCTTGCTCATTGTTGGAGGCAGGATTAGAAAGTTTGATGTAGTATTTCTTCTTTGGTGATTTTCTGGGGTCTTTGTTATGATGGATTGCAGTTATTGAGAGAATAACTGGTGGATTATTTTGAACATTGTTATTAGGGTCTCCCCATCAGCCACCTCCTTCCCCTTCAATCTATACAAAACCACGCTGCTCGACTAATCTTCTGCCAGTCTCGCCATGCCCACATTACTCCTCTACTCAAGTTGCTTCACTGGCTCCCTGTCCAATTCTGCATCCAATTCAAACTTCTCCTACTGACCTATAAATGCATTCACTCTACGGCCCCTCAATACCTCTCATCTCTTATCTCTCCCTACATCCCCTCTCGGAACCTGCGCTCCACTAGCAAATCACTTCTATCTATGCCGTTCACCCGCACCGCTAACTCCCGACTTCGCTCCTTTCACCTTGCTGCACCTCACGCCTGGAACAGCCTACCTGTGTCTATATACCAGGCACCCTCCCTGGCCCTCTTCAAATCCAGGTTGAAGACCCACCTCTTCACTGTCGCTTTCAGATCCTGACTTCTATCCTTATCTTATCTTAACCCCCGTCAACTCTCATGAACAAATTGTATTGACCATACCGTGCCTTGCACTAAACGGACCAATGCTCTGTAATGTTCTGACTAGATTGTAAGCTCCGATGAGCAAGACTCTGACGGGCAGGGACTGTCTCTTCTTGTTGACTAGCTGTACAGCACTGCGTGCGTGGCGCTATATAAGTGGTAAATAGTAGTAGTGGTAGGGTTTTGTACTTGATACAACTGAGGAGAGGTACTTTAGACTGGGACAGAGACTTTGATGGTATGCTGAGCTGGAAACTAAACATGTCCCTACTTAGATTCACAGGTCTGCCAATAGCTAAATAAAAATGCGATATAATTCAGGGTTTCCCAAACCTGTCCTGGAAACCCACAGCCAGTTTGTTTTTCAGGATATCCACAATGAACATCAGTGAGATACTTCTGCATTGCTAGATTCCAGTGCATAGAGATTTATCTCATACATATAACCTGCTAGTTATCAACTTTGTACTCATTATGAGTTCTACTAGTTTCAAAGATAATGATTTGTGAAACTTTGGTCAATACCTTCTTTTGTGCTTCAGTAAAGATGTCACACTCTGGAATGAGGTCCAAACCCCTCTTAATGAAAGATTTGTAAAACTCAAGCCATAAACCTGAACCAAATTAATAAAAAGTCTTCCAGCCCCAGTATGCTTCTTCCACCTTGACACTTGTCCTCCCTTTGCAAAAGCTCCTTCTGAATATTATCCTATGTGTCATGCTCATTTGAAGCATCATTTCTTTATATGTTTCTTTTTATTGATTTTGTAGCTTTCATACTGTACCTTCTTAGAAACTTTTTCACTCTGCCTTTTATCTTGCAATGAATGAGCATTTGCCTTTTCTTGTGAACAGGAAATGTTTGATGTAATTTTGGATGAAAATCAGTTAGAGGATGCTTGTGAACATTTGGCGGAGTACCTTGAAGCTTACTGGCGTGCCACACATACTACCAGCACCACCCCTATGACTCCTCTTCTTGGAAGAAATTTGGGCTCAACTGCACTTTCCCCTTATCCTACTGCAATCTCTGGAATACAGGTACAAAGAGATATCATCATTCCATCTAACTTTGCAAGGTATTTCTGAAATGCAGGTATGAACATACCTTACATAATATTATAAGCTAGAAACCAGTCTGAATCCAGAACAACACTGTAGATTTCACATTTCGGGGGCAGTTTTGAAAGTCTGAAAATATAGGGTCTAATCAAACTGCAATATATTAAGCCCCGTGGATTTTGCATCTGTTTTTCAATAGGGACAAATTCCATGGCTTAAACCATGCTTGAGGATTTCAAAATAAAATCTCCGTGTGTTGTCAGCCAGCTCTGTCGTCTTGCCCCCCAGACCTGCCCTTCAATGTGGGTACAAGTGCTGGCACTGTGAACAGCAGGATTCCTTTTACCCACCAAAGAGGAAGGCAGTTTTCAGCACCCACCATTGTTTGAACACTGTGCTCCTTTTTCATATGTAGCCCCTTGTCTTGTGTCCTCGCAGCAGAGATTGGAACTAAGCTGGAGGCTGAGACGTGACAAAACTCGCTTCAGGCTTGAGATTTGTTCTCAACAAAGAGGAAGGGGAAACTTCAGGACCCTTAGGAATAAGAAAGTCAATCACACATAGATTCCAATGAAATACACTCTAATGCTGAAACGCCTGCAGTATATTTTTACTTAAACTTCTTTAGCAGAAATAATTTGCATAAGGTAAGTTCTTAGGAAATGAATCTGCTATGTTGCATATACCAGCCACACACTCTGAGAATCCCTTGTATATGCAGGCAAAATCCCTTGGAATTCCTGTTGTCAGAATGGTCTCGGGATTGCTTTTCCATTTTGGACACCTCTCAGTATCTGACATCCTTTAATCAAGACTGGCTGTGCTTCAGCCCATCACTTCTTTCTCTCCTGTGAGTTTAGTACTAACTGAGCACATGCTTTTTTCCTCCTTGTAGATCCAGGTTCACCAACTGAAACCATTGAAACTTCTTTTAACCATTAAATGCAATATGGTGCTACAAGATCTCAGATACCTTTCTAGAGAAGTAAAATTCAGGGGATAGAGAATTATTTATTTAGCTCATACCTCTCCAGTAGTAGTTCAAGACAGGTTTCATTCAGATATGCATGAGCAGGATGCAACATGAGGGGGTCACTCTGCCATATAAGCATTTTTATGCCTAATATGGTAGTATGACCCCACTTGGTGCATCCCATGGATTCATTGCGCGGGGCCAGGTACCACCATTTTACAAGAACGGGGGCAGCAGCGTGTGGGCAATGCTCCCACCCCATTATTTAAGGTACTGGGGGGTATGGAGGGGTTTGGGGACCCTAGGCCATCAGAGATTTTTTATTTGGGTGTGGGGGGGGTGTTTGGGCCACTGTTCCACCAGGAATTTTGTTTCTGTGGGGAGGCTCAGTGTCCAGGGGGAAAAACTGGCCCCCCTGCAGTGTGCTAGTGGCATCGGGGGCTTTCCCCAATGTCTGGATCATTTGAGGTGAAGTGTGAAACTTCACCTCGGATGATATTTTTACTCCTGGTTGGATCTTTACATCTGCCCGAAGATGGTGTGAAGATCCAGTGTAATAAATTGTGCTAAGTTTCAGCACAGTGTTTTATATTAGGCATAATTAATTATGGCGTGATTTGCATGCCAAGCGCGCTGCAGTTTAGCACAGCTGGTTTTTTTGGCATTTTTCCAGTGCTAGATTGTTTTCTGCATCAGAGAGAAAGACTAGCACAGCAAAAGTGCCCTGCTAAGTTTTTATGCATCAGCCCCTAAGTTTGTACCTGGGGCTGTGGAGGGTTAAGCAACTTGCCCAAGACCACAAGGAGTACCAATTGGATTTGAATCCTGATCTTTCTTGTCCCAGACTGTTGCCTTAACGACTAGGCTACTTTTCCATTCCTTATCAAGACAGGCAAAAACACTCAGCCCTTTCCCTGGTCCCTGACCTCCACACTAAATAAATCAGTGGAAGAGCTCAAAAGCTATTTGTTTCTTACAGAAGATGTCTGTTTCAGGATATTATTATTATTATTGTAGTGCATTCTTTATTGGAAGATACAGTCTAGAACTGGTTATAATCCTGTGATTTGGGTTCCAACCAAGAACCTAGGAATTGTGCAGTGGCACAAGATGTAAGCTGTTCCAAATAGGGTAGTCTTTTTTAAGATTTGTAGAGTCAAGTCCACTAGATCCAAAATTTGTAAATACTTAGGGAATCCGGTAGGTATAGCCCCGAGAACTCCAATCCCAAGTGGTATTGCAGTAGATTTTTTCTTCTAAATCTTTTCAACTTCAGTCTGTAGGTCTCTATATTTTGACAATTTTTCTCATTCTTTGTCCCCAATTCAGGAATCCCCTGGGATTACCATACTTTTTTCTTTTTTATTATTATAGTGGATTCTTCATTGGAAGACATAGTCTAGGACTGGTTTTAATCCTGTGATTCAGGTTCTAGCCAAGAACGAAGGAATCAATTATTATTAACTACTTACATACTACATATAATCCAAAGACATCAAAGTGGTTTACATAGTTCAAGCTATAAATGAACCAGCACAAAATACAAATACAAATAAAAAGTATAAAATCAACATAAAATCACACAACCACACAAAAGGAAAGGGGCAGTTACAATTTTAAAAGAGGAAAGAAAACAAAAGGGAGGGACAATATATTCCTATCTTAGTGCCCTTCCTGCCAATCTGTGTGCAGAGATGAGAGGATAAAAACAGATTTCTTTCTGGCTCATTAACATCATAGGATTAAAATCTCTAGAACTCACTAGGTTTTACTATATTCTTTTATGGAATGATCCATTGTGGCACCTCCTACAGAGGTGTTTTGATAAATGCATCGTACTATTCTTCTTACCTCACTATCTAAATGTCCCTTCTTCAGCAGACCCATAATTTTGCTTTGGATGTCTTATTAAACAGAAAATAAGTCTGAGGCAGGTTTGCCCTCCTACAGATTACTGCAGGCTGCACATTTACATTATCTTTATCTTTATTAGGCTTGATATACCACACCTTCACATGAGTAGCAGGACGGTGAACAAATATAAAACAAATTGAGTAGCACAAGAAAGGGAAGTGGAACACCATTATCAGGATAGGGAAGGTATCACAGTGATACAGGTAGGGGGATAGAGAAGTAAGAGAGAGACAGGGTGAGAAGGGCAGTTATTACATGCATGGTGTTGGAAGGTCGTAGGCTAGCTGAAATAGGTGAGTTTCTAGCTTGGACTTGGGTGAAGGATAGTTCCAGATGGAGGTTGGAGGGGAAGACATTCCAGAGGGCAGGGCTGAGGAAGAAGATGGCAGAGTTATGGGTAGATTCCAGATGAGCTTGAGATGCTGAGGGAAGGTAGAGACTGTCGGCGTGTATAGAGCGGAGAACATGGTGTGGGGAGTGGAGCTTAAGAATGTCTGAAAGATAAACAGGGGGCCTAGTGTGCAGAGCCTTATGGACTAAAGTGATATGTTTAAATTGTATTCAGTACTTGAGGGGAGCCAGTGAAGTTGCATGACATGGTCGATGCAAGAGGCATGTGCGAGAATCCGGGCAGCAGTGTTCTGTATGAGTTGGAGGCGATGAAGCTGGTACTGGGGGAGACCTGCGAGAACCACATTACAATATAATCAATCCAAGACATAGCAAGAGAGAGGAAGAGGGTAGTCACAGCTAAAGCAGGAAGGAAAGGGCGAACAGCGTGAATTTGTCTAAGACAATAAAATGAACAGCGGATGAGGGAAGAGAGGTGGTCCTGGAAGGATAGGGAAGAGTAGAGAATAATGCCTAGCAAAGAGAAGGGACTAGTGGGACAAGGAAACCCATGAATGTAGGGACCAGTGATGGGCATGGGCTCCCAGCTGTAAACCAGATGGTGGCAGTCTTAGCAGGGTTGAGGTGTAGGAGATTCGTGGACATCCAGGAAGTGATCTGAGAGTGACAAGAGTTGGGTGATGATAAATCTGGGATGGCGGGATTGGTATGGTGGAAGAGAATAATGTCATCGGCATAGTAGTATGCCATATACTGTGCTTTTGTATCAGGAGCATCAGAAGGACAAGAAAAATAAAAAGAGTAACGGGGCCAACAAGCATATATAATTAACAGTTGGCTTTATATTTGATGATCTTCGTGCTGCTATATTGAGGGTAATTACAACTGTGGTTACATGGGGAGACACCCATGCCAGAAATGGTATTTAAAGGTAATGAATCAAAGGGATTGAAGCAATATAGGGCAATTTGACAAATTAAACAGTAGCGAATCATCTGGACTAGATGGTATACATCCCAGGAACTCAAAAATGCAATTGCAGACCTATTATTAGTAATCTGTAAAGTATCATTAAAATTGTCTACAGTACCTGATGATTGGAGAGGGGCCAACGTAACACCAGAGAGTTGGACCTGGAGAGAACCTTAGATGTGATGCACTTAGATTTCAGTAAAAGCTTTGACACTGTTCTGCACAGGCGACTTATAAATAAATTGAGCCCCCTAGGGATGGATTCTAAAATGACTGACAGGATTAGAAATTAGTTGAGTGGGAGGCAACAAAGGATACAGGTAAATGGAGCTCACTCTTAGGAGAAGGATGTTACAAGTGGTGTGCCGCAGGGATCTGTCCTTGGTCCGATTCTTTTTAACATTTTTGTTAGTGATATTGCGGAAGGGCTGTTGGGTAAGGTTTGCCTCTTTGTGGATGATGCTAAAATCTACAATACATTAGACACCCAAGAAGGAGTAGATAAAATGAGGAGAGATCTAGCAAAGCTTGAAGAATGGTCACGATTTTGGCAGCTGAGATTTCACCCTAAAAAACTCAAGGTCCTGCATTTGGGCTGCAAAATCTAAAAGAGTGGTACATTATAGGGAGTGAAGTACTTCTGTCCACGAAAGAAAAGCAGGACTTGGGGGTGGTTATTTCTGATGCCATCTAAACAGCTAGAAAAGGTGATGACAGAAACCAGAAGGATGCTTGGGTGCATAGGGAGAAAAGTGGCCAGCAGAAGAAGGAGGTTATATTGCCTTTGTATAAGTCTTTGGTGAGACCTCCTTTGGAATATTGTGTGAAATTCTGGAGACCACACTTTCAAAGGGATATAAACAGAATAGAGTTGGTAAGAGGGTGGCTACCAAAATGGTCAGTGAACCTTGTCATAAGGCATATGGGGACAGACTTAAAGATCTCAATATGTATACTTCAGAAGAAAGGCAGGAGAGGGGAGATATGATACAGCTGTTTAAATACCTCCGAGACATAAATGCACAGGAGGAGAACCTCTTTCGATTGAAAGAAAGCTCTAAACAAGGGGGCATAGGATAAAGGTGAAAGGGGATAGACCCAGGAGTAATTTGCAGAAATATTTCTTTACGGAAAGCGTCGTAGATGCATGGAATATTCTCTCAATGGAGGTAGTAGAGATGAGGACTTTAACTGAATTCTAGAGATCATGGAAGAAATACAGAAGATCTCTAAAGGAAAAAAGAAGGGACTGTAGTAGTTGGTATGAAAGTGCAGACTGGATAAGCTGTATAGTCTTTATCTGATGACATGTTTCTGTATTTCTGTCTTTTAAAAAGGGTTCCAAGGGTGAGCCTGGAAACTACAGACTGGTGAGCCTGACATCAGTGCCAGGAAAAATGGTAGAAGCCATTATAAAGAACAAAATGAATGGGTCAAAGCCAATATGGCTTAAGCCAGGAGAAGTCTTTTGTCACCAATCTGCTACATTTTTTGAAGATGTGAATAAATAGGTAATGGTGACCCAGTGGATATACTGTACAGGATTTTCAGAAAGGCTTTGACAAAGTTCCTCATGCGAGACTCTTAAGAAATTTTAAAACATGGGATAGTGTCCTTTGTGGACTGGGAACTGGTTAAAAGATAGAAAACAGAAAGTAGGGATAACAGATCGAAGAAGACCTAAGGAACCAGCGACTGACCATCGATGAGGCCAGAAATATCACCACCGATCACCAAGATTGGAAGCATATTATGACCAACACACGGAATCCAATGACATATTGGTTGAGAGGACAACCTGTCCCCATCACACAGCTAAGAATTAAAGAAGAAGGGATAATGGTCAGTTTTCTCGATGGAGAAATGATCTGGAAATTTGCAAATGCCACAAAATAATTAAAATATGTTAAATCATAAGAGGATTGTGAAAATTTGCAAGAGGAACTCAAGAAACTGGGAGACTGGGCTTTCAGATAACAGATGAAATGTAACAAGTGCAAAGTGGACAAGAATGAAGATTCCACATTAGGAGTCACCACACAGGAAGAGGATCTAGGTGTCATTGTGGATAATGCATTGTAATCCTCTGCTCTGTGTGCAGCAGTAGCTAATAGAATGCTAGTAATTATAAGGAAAGGAATGGAGAATGAAACAAAGGATGTCATGGTACCTCTGTATCACTGCATGGTGCAACTACTGCTTCAGTACTGCTGCACTCCTGGTTAATCAACCAAAAAATTAAAAGTGCTATAAAATATCAGTATGTTGATTAATGCAACAGTGCATATACTTAAGCTATTCTGTATAAATTATAAATGGTTGACCTCAGTGTTTCTTTTATTAGGGTTACACAGAAAAGGCTTGTCATATGACCTAATCTCCAGGAACAAGCAGGAATGTGGTCTTCACATATGGGTACCGTCGGCACTGATGGAGCCTGCGTGGGAACGCTCCCCAGCATCCCAAAAGGAAAGCTTTTGGGAGTATTCACCACGCATGTGTGCTGCCTTCCTGCCCAACTACCTCTCTCACTTCAGTTCTTTAATTTCCGCGGAGCACCACAGAAAATCTTTTAAATTTGTATTTTTTGTGGTCGTGTCTGCCTTCCGGCAACGCCTACTGGTACCACCAGTGCTTTCTTTCTTTTCTTTTAAAAAATAACTTAATTTTAGTTACTTTTTCTCAGGGGTTCTTCCCTGCTCTGGTGCTTGGCACCATTTTGGGCATTAGACCCTCTTTTTCCTTACCATGGAAAAACCAGCCACCGGTTTTAAAAAATGTTCAAAATGTGGCGGTACAATTTCCATCATCGACACCCATGACTGGTGTCTTAAATGTTTAGGTCCTGACCATTGCCCTAAGGAGTGTCTCTCCTGCAGGAAGTTGACTAAAAGAAGTCTTCAAAATTGAGCAAATCAACTAGGTGCCCTATTTGCTTCAGACACAATGTCTGTTGCATTGATGTCTTCCAGGGCTTCTACTTCTTCCCAGGGATCTCAGGTAACTAAACACAAGTCTTCTAAGACTAGCTGGTCCTCGAAGGGTAGATCTCCCTCTAAGCATCGAGATGCTACAGGCGTTGCCCTCGAGGACACCTCACCGGCTAAACAGCCCCGGCGGGAGTCTTCGGGCTCCAAAGCTTTATCGGGGCTCCAGGATGTTCCTGAGGCCTCGACCTCGATGGAACTACTGGTGCCATGCTCAGGGGTCATGGCCACTTCCTCCGGTACTGACGCCCCGGCATCGGCAGTAGTGATGGACAAAAGACTCCTCGCTATCGAACGCAGTCTAGCATCTCTCTTAGCTACTTCGGTACCGCTAAAGTCGCTGCAGATGGTTCCGCAGGCACTGGTACCGATACCGGTACCGGTGCCACTGCCCTCAGTACCTGTTTCAACAGGCATGCTTCCCCGATGCCGAGCCTGAAATCTCTCTCCAGTATGGGGGATCAGGTACCGACTCGTTTCGGTACCGACATCGAGCAGTACCGACGCCATCTGCTTAAGGAGAACCCGGTACTCCCTCCTTTTGAGTCTTCCGATTCCGATGACTCAGATGATTCTACCGGTACCAGAGCTGAACTTTTGCAAGATTCATCTCTTTCTCCTCAACGCAGAATGTCCCCTCCTGAGGATATGTCTTTTCATGATTTTGTACGTGATATGGCAAAGGGTCTTGCCATTTCAGTAGTACCTGAAAAGGAGCCTAGAGAAGAGGAATGGAGAATTCTTCAATATCCTTTGGCTCCAAAGGAGGCAGCTATGCTTCCTATACACCAGATCTTACTTGATCTAATGTTAAGAATGTGGGAAGCTCCTTTAACAGTATCTCCACATTCTAGATGTTTTGACACTATGTATCGAGTACCACCTTGCCCAGGGTTTCAGAAGACTCAGTTACCACATCATTTTATGGTGGTAGAGTCCGCCATGAGGCGGATTAAGAGTGCTAAACGACACTCTACCAATCCACCAGGTCGTGAGTCTAGAACACTGGATGCCTTTGGTCGTCGATGCTTTCAGTCCTCCATGTTATCAGCAAGAATCATTTCCTATATATTATACATGGGAATGTTTCTTGAGCAGGTTACAAAAGATTTGGAACTTTTGAACCCTTTTCTTCAAGAGGATAAATGGACAGACTATTTGGCCTTGGTCAAACATGCTCAAAATGTCTCTAAGTTTATGAATCGTGCTACCTTTGACTGTTTGAATGTATTAGCAGGACTACTGCTATATCCATAGGAACACGTTGTATTGCCTGGCTCCAAGCTTCAGACTTGGAGGAATGGGTGTAGGATAAGCTGGGTAACATTCCTTGCACAGGAGAAAATCTCTTTGGCAAGGATTGGCAACTTAAAGCTAATGAAATTGACACTGATAATACAACTTTAGACAGGTTGTCAAAATCTACAGCTAACCCAGCTAAGAAAAAGTTTTTCAAAAAACCTTTTTTCTCTAAGAAGAAATTCTATTCATTTTCCACCCAGCAAACACATGTTACCCAGAAGGGGCAACAACAAACTAGACAAAGAAAGACACAAGCTCAGAAGGCTCAGCAGGCTCTGCAGACCCAGCCTCCTCAGGGTCTTTGACTGTTGTCTAGAGAACTTAGCCATTCTTCCCGTTTTAAGCCCAGAGCCTTTAAATATTCCAGGCTGTATTTACCATTTTGCCAAAAGATGGCAACAAATCACTTCAGAAAAATGGACTCTATCTATAGTGAGTCTGGGATACAAGCTTTATTTCCTCAGCTTGCCCTCATCCAAGCTAATAAAACAGTTCAAATCTCAGACCTGTCGTGGCAAGAGGTCACCACTCTTCTGGCTCAAGGGGCTAAAGAAGAGGTTCCAAAGTCCCAGCAGGGCACAGGATTCTATTTCCCCTATTTTCTTATTCCAAAGATGTCAGGGGGACTAAGACCTATCCTGGACCTCAGAGAACTGAACAAATTTTTAGTCTGAGAAAAGTTCAAGATGATCTTCCTTAATTACTGTTGCCAGTAAAATTCATTTACCAGTGTTGCAGTTAATGTTACTGTCGCCAGTACCATTCAATTACAATTGTTGCACTCATTTCTATTGTTTCCAATATCATTCAATTATCACTGTTGCTTTCAATTATTACTGTTGTCAGTAGCCTCATAGAAAGTACCCAAATCACAGAACCACCAAAATCATATAATCCCTCACAGAAAGTACCTCACCCCCTCAACAACAAAAACCCCAATGGCTCTACCACTTAATACCCTGGCTATCTGCCTCTTCCTTCTTATAAGTTTGCTCAACGAAACCCTTGCCTTATATCACACGGCTCATCAAATTCCAATACTTCTGAGTCACGGAAGAAGAAGGGCAGAATCTCCCTATCCCAACTCAAGAATAGAGACCCCCACACGCCACTCCCACCTAATACATATAGCCCTTCAACAACCAAAGAAAAATAAACAAGAGGAACCCCCTCAACCCTTCTACTTAAACTGTGCTCTCATAAATGCACGGTCTATCCGCAAGAAATGGCCAGTCATCAATGACATAATTTCTTTTCATAATCTAGATGTCCTCATGATAACCGAAACCTGGCTATCTGACACGGATAATGTAATCCTTAACCAACTCATACCCCCCAACTTCTCTGCCCATTCTCAACACAGAGAGAGCAAGAGAGGAGGAGGCATTCTCATACTTACCAAGAATGACCTAAATTTCCACACCGTGGACTCCACAAGCTCAAACAGCATGGACGTCTTAACCATCACAAATGAACAATGCCTCATCAATTTAATTTACAGAGCACCCTCATCCTCCACGGACGACCTGCCTTACATTCTAGACCTAGCAGCTAACACACGCAAGCCCAACATTCCCAACTGGATTTTAGGAGACCTCAATCTCCCAACACTACATCCCAGCCACTCCTCAGCCCTTCTTGAAGCAATCAGCGAGTTGGGATACAAGCAAATTGTCGACACCCCCACGCACAAGAGAGGAAACATCCTTGACATGATCTTTGCCCCTCTTACAGCTCTTGACTCCAACAACAGTCTTGACAACTCTGTAACCCCAGTACCTTGGTCAGACCATAATTTAATCACCTTCCCCATTCTCATCAATGGCAAACAGTCACCATATAGAAACAAAAACTCCATTGACTCAACAAGAGTAGCATCTCGAAAATTCAAAACCCTCAACAAAGAACATATACTCACTGAAACCCTCCCTCTCCTACATGACACCTCTCTCAATCTAGAAAACATGATCACATCCTGGAACAACACTATCAGTACCATTGCTCTGCAACCAGTCCAGGGTAACAACCCAAAGAAAAGAAAATCTTCCCCTTGGTTCTCCCCTGACCTACGAGCTTCCCTCTCACACCTAAGAAGACTGGAGAAACAATGGCGTCGCTCACACTCTTCAGAAGACCAGGCAGCCTACAAAGCACATCTAGCTGTGCACAGAGAATCAGTAATGGCCAAGATGAAACAATTCCATACTGATACGCTGAAAAGATCACTGAATAAACCACGCGAACTTTTCAACTTAGTCAAAACCTTATCTAAAGAACCTTCACCAAAACATCCTGAACCCATTCATCCCCAAGCTTTCGCCGATTTCCTGCAATCCAAGCTGCTTCAAACCAGCAACATTGTGACAATCTCTTCTCAATGCACCACATGCATATCAAACCTATCCATGTTCTCCACACCATCTAGAAAACATGTTGAGAACACCATCGCTGCTCTTAACACGACTACTGCACAAACTGACCCTTGTCCAGCCCACTGGATAAAGGAACTACGACAAGATCTCAGCCCCATCATCACTAAAATGATGAATCTATCCTTTCAAACTGGCTCCTTCCCACTATCACTCAAGAGAACATCCATAAGACCCCTCTTGAAAAACCATAAACTCGACCCACAAAAGGTTGAATCTTATAGACCCATAGCTAGCATACCCCTACTAGCGAAAATAATTGAAAAGGAAGCTCAAAGACAGTTACAGGACCACATTGACACCGTCTCCCCTCTGGACCACTGCCAACATGGCTTCAGAGAGTTCCACGGTGTTGAAACCCTCCTTACCACTCTCTGCAACAACATCATCACAGGCATTGATAACATCCGCCAAGGCTTTGCTCTTATCTTCTTAGACATTGCTGCAGCCTTTGACTCTGTACATCATGATCTGTTAATGGGGCGACTAAAAGAAAAAGGCATCAATAACACTGCCCTGGAGTGGTGCAAATCATACCTTGATCAGAGATGGCAGTACGTTACCTCAGGGACCGCAACTTCCACACCTTACCACCAAAAGCAAGGCGTACCGCAAGGATCATCCCTATCCTCACTCTTTTTCAATATATACATACAGCCGGTTTGCAACATCATCAAGTCTTTCAAGGTTGAATGCTTGATATACGCAGATGACATCCTCCTATACATGCCTTTCTCCACAGTTCATATGGACCTTTCCCCGCTAACTAAATGTTTTGATGCAGTATCCGAATGGCTTCAATCCCAGAACCTCCGAATTCAACACAAAAAGACCGAAGTTCTCTTCATTTCCAGGGACCCACTCTTCACCCCTCCATCCCATATAAAGGTGAAAGAAGCCGAGCTCCAATCAAAACCTTCCATTCGTTACCTTGGAGTCACTTTTGATCAACGCATGGATCTGAAACTACACATATCCAACGTAGTCAGAGCAATCTACCTCAAGATCCGGACTCTTCGACATATTCGCCCCCTGCTTGATCCCGATGACTTCAGAACTATATTTCAAGCCTTAACCTTACCACACCTTGACTATGCCAATGCCATTCTCCAAGGCCTCCCACACTCCACATTAAACCCTTTGCAACTCGCCATGAATACCGCTGCTAGAGTCCTCTACGGAATATCAAGAAGAGACCATGTAACACCCATCCTACAGCAACTCCACTGGCTCCCGATACATGGCAGAATATTGTTCAAAACCCTATTACTAACTTTTAAGGCCACTAAATGCATCACCTCCTCCTCTCTAATAGACCTCATTCAGACCGTTCCACCCAACAGATCCAGGAGAATGACATCAACAAATAATCTAATCATCCCTAAAGCAGCGACAAAATGCCTATCAGTGACATCTAACAGGGCTTTCAGATTCTATGCCCCTAAGTGCTGGAATGCTCTACCCCCAGAGATTCGGGCTATCACTGATTTATCCCTTTTTAGAAAGGCTCTCAAATCCCACCTCTTCCCCCAATATTACTTGACCAGCTAATCATTCCTAATCACTATCCAAAATAAGAACAAATCATGTTATGTATACATGTATATATCCTTGTAAATAGTTGCATTAATGATGTCCCATGTTTTATCCAAGTTCTCTGACCTTGTTCTATGTAAAAACCAAACAATGTGTTGTTATGGTATGTTGTTTATATTGTGAACCGCGCTGATGCTGAATAGAGCGGTATATAAGAGCCTGTAATAAATAAAATAAATAAATAAAAAATAAATCTCCCTCGGCACTCTTCTTCCATGCCTTCACGAACAAGATTGGCTATGTTCTCTGGATTTAAGGGATGCTTACATGCATATCCTTATTCATGCAGATCACAGAAGATTCCTTTGATTCCTAGTCAAGGGAAGACATTTTCAATACAGGGTCCTTCCTTTCGGGCTGGCCTCTGCTCCAAGGGTCTTCACAAAATGCATGGCAGTAGTAGGAGCATTCATGAGGGCTCTAGGAATCTTTGTCTTCCCTTACTTAGACAATTGGCTCATTCGAGCACCGTCAGCTCCAAAGGCAAGTCATGCTCTTTCTCGAGCATTGCAAATTCTGCAGTACTTAGGATGGATCATAAACCTTCCAAAGTCCCAGCTCACCCCATCTCAATTCCTTGAGTTTATAGGGGCTCGCTTGGACACACAGCAGTCAAAGGCTTTCCTTCCTCAGCCTCGCTGTCTGTGCATCATCGAACTAGCATCTCAAGTAGTGCTACAGACCTTCCTCACTGTTCGACAGATGCTTCGTCTTTTAGGACACATGGCATCTACAGTCCATGTGATTCCTTATGCATGCCTGCATATGCAAGCGGCCCAGTGGACCTTGGCTTCCCAATGGTCCCAGGCCTCAGGATGCCTGTCAGACAAGATCAGAGTTACCACACGCCTGATTGCATCTCTGCATTGGTGGCAATCTCTGGAAAACCTTACAGTAGTACCTTACAGTTCCTTTTCAGCAACCCCTACCTCAGGCTGTCCTGACGACAGATGCATCCAAGTTGGGTTGGGGAGCCCACTTGGGCAGTCTGTCCACTCAGGGTCTCTGGACCCCACAGGAGGCTTCTCTTCAAATAAACCTCCTAGAACTAAGGGCCATTTCCAATGCTATTCGAGTCTTTTGCTTTCATCTCGTAAGCAAAATAGTTCTAGTGCAAACCGACAATCAAGTGGCCATGTTTTACCTAAACAAACAAGGCGGAACAGGCTCTCTGCAATTATGCAATAAAGCTTTGCAACTCTGGGCCTTTGCCAGAGAGCAACACATTCATTTGTTGGCAGTATACCTTCCAGGCATTCAAAACGTTTGGGCGGACAGGCTCAGTCGAGTCCTGTTGCCAAAAGTGTGGTCTCTCCACTCATATCAACTTGCCCAAGTGTTTCAAGTCTGGGGAACTCCAGACATAGACCTCTTTGCAAGTCCACAGAATGCCAAACTTCCCTGGTACTGTTCCAGACTGCCAGCTCAGAATTGTCAGGCGAGGGATGCATTCCTGCTCCATTGGGGTCAGGAGTTTCTCTATGTTTTCCCACCAATTCCCCTAATTCCCAAAACCTTATTCAAACTCGAGAGACAGAGGTTGCATGATACTCATAGCTCCCTGCTGGCCAAGGCAAGCATGGTGTTCTCTTCTCTTAAGTCTCTCTCGAGCCATTCCTCTGGAGTTGGGGAGTGCTCCAGATCTTCTGTCCCAGAACAACGGATCCCTACTGCACCCCAGTCCCCAGTCCCTTCATCTCAAGGCCTGGCTACTCAAGGCATAGAACTTCAGGATCTAGGCCTTTCGCAACAAGTGAAGGATATTCTTCTGGCTTCCAGAAAACCTTCCACAAGGCATTCTTATGCTTTTAAGTGGAGGAGGTTCTCAATCTGGTGTTCCCAGAGGGGACTTGATCCTCTCTTGGTACCGGTAGAGTCCCTTCTGGACTATCTCCTTCACTTATCAGCTTCTGGTCTCAAGACCAATTCTGTTAGGGTCCATCTTAGCGCTATTGCGGCATCTCATGAACCCTTTGATGGACAACCAATTTCCACTCATCCTCTTGTTTCAAGATTTATGAGGGGTCTCCTTTTAACTAAACCTCCCATCAAACCACCTCCAGTGGCATGGGATCTTAATATTGTTCTGGGTCAACTCATGAAGCTACCCTTTGAACCTTTAGCGACTTCAGAGCTAAAGTTTCTTTCATGGAAAGTCATTTTCCTAATTGCTATCACTTCTGCAAGACGCATTAGTGAACTGCAGGCTTTAGTGGCTGACCCGCCTTTATACGAGGTTTCATCATGACAAAGTAGTCTTGAGGACTCATCCTCATTTTATGCCAAAGGTGGTATCACCTTTTCATTTAAACCAATCTGTTTATCTTCCGGTCCTCTTTCCTAGGCCTCATGCCTCCAGTGCGGAAAGAAATGTTCATACCTTAGATTGTAAACGAGCTCTGGCTTTTTATCTTCACAGAACTCAGCCATTTAGAAAGTCTTCTCAGCTTTTTCTGGCTTTTGACTCTAGTCATTTAGGACTTCCAGTTACTAAGAGAACTCTCTAAGTGGATTGCAGACTGTATTTCCTTTACATATCAGAGTAAAGGAATCCCTCTTGAAGGCCATGTCACGGCTCATAATGTTAGAGCCATGGCAGCCTCAACAGCTAATCTTCGTTCAGTTGCTATTGATGAGATCTGCAAAGCAGCAACTTGGGCTTCTGTTCATACTTTCACTGCCCACTATTGTTTGGACAAGGACTCCCGTCGGGATGCCTTGTTCGGTCAGGCTGTTCTACAGCATCTCTTCCATTCCTAGATCAACTCCTTCCCACCATCCACTCTTGGATGCCTGAGGTCCCTAGGAGGAAGCATGGCCCATCTTACTTAGATCCGCAACATGCTGGGGTCATCCCTAGGAATTTTAGCTGGGGAGTTCCCATATGTGAAGACTACATTCCTGCTTGTTCCTGGAGATAGCGTAGTTACTCACCTGTAACAGGTGATCTCCAGGAACAGCAGGAATAAGTCTTCACAACCCACCCACCTCCCCTAGGAGTTGTCTCTCTCTATTCTCTATTTTTCTTCTACTTCTCTCCTTTGGTCTCAGCTTTCAACTCAACTGAAGTGAGAGAGGTAGTTGGGCGGGAAGGCAGCACGCATGCGTGGTGAATGCTCCCAAAAGCTTTCCTTTTGGGATGCTGGGGAGCGTTCCCACGCAGGCTCCGTCGGTGCTGATGGTACCCATATGTGAAGACTTATTCCTGCTGTTCTCAGAGATCACCTGTTACAGGTGAGTAACTACACTTTCTAGATCAATGCCCCAAAGTTGCCAATCAGTGCCAGTCAAAACCATTACTCAGTATTCAACAAAACCATACAAAAAGCATTCCTTTGCTACATTCATTTAAAAATAAAAAAATTATGACATATCTTTTCATAGTCGCCAAAATCACATGATATATGTAATGCCCCAATGCTGGCAGCCTTTTGCTATACTGCTGCTTCAAGAGGCAAAAAGCGACACTATAAAAGAATAATCATATTCAAAATCAGCATACTGACTTTTGTTAGTGGCTATCCTATCTACTTAAAATATAAAACAAACAAAATAGCACACATTCTGATAGCGAACTGCTATGAAAAAGGATTGGAGAGATAACAGAAAACAAAAACTCAAGTTCTTATTAACACATCCTCATATCTTCACTTCTACAAGCATTAACATACAGCCATACTCGTTATTAATAATCTGTAAACTCCATACTCAAAAACAAACAACAACATGAGTAAGGTCAGATAATAGCTGCTTCCCATTCAAACGCCATGAGCACGCATGATATATAACCACATCTGGTTGCCACATCTAAAAAAAGATATTGCAGAACTAGAAAAGGTACAGAGAAGGGTGACCAAAATGATAGTGGATGGAAGAATACTCTTATGAGGAAAGGCTTAAAAGGTGAGGGCTCTTCAGCTGGTTAAAAAACAACTGAGGGGAGATATGATAGAGGTCTATAAAATAACAAATCAGTAAAAGTGACTGTTCTTTTCTCTTTCAAAATGTACAAAGCCTAGGGAACATGCAAGGAAGCTACTAATTAGTACATTTAAGATTAATCAGAGAAATATTTTTTCACTCAATGTGCAGTTAAACTCGAATACGTTGCCAGAGGATGCAATAAAAACTATTAGTGTAGATGGGTTTAAAAAAGTTTGGACATGTTCCTGGAAGAAAAGTCCATAAACCATTATTAAAGTGTACTGGGGGGGAAGTCCACTGCTTATCCTGGGATAAGCAGCTTGGGATCTGTCTACCTTCAGGGATCCTGCCAGGTACTTGTGAACTGGATCTGACCCAATATGGCAAATCTTATGTTCTTATCTATATTGATTAGATTCTGTGGATGTGCAGAGGGGAAAATGTTGTTTTCAATTTGTTTGCTTTTTTGTTCTGATTTTCAGTTTTTACACAAATTCACAATGCTAAACTTTTCAGTGCACATTAGAACTTTTTAGTATGCAGAACTTTTTAATGCATTGAAATCAACGTATTATAGGTTAATTCAAAGGTTAATACATATTTACATAGATTTTGTGCTCATCACATTTAAGGCACACTAATGCCTAAATACATGCTTACATAGTAACATAGTATATGACGGCAGATAAAGACTAGTATGGTCCATCTAGTCTGCCCAGTAAGGTGGCTAGAGTAGGTGCACCTGCCACTCCGTGCAGGTCACCCCTCCCCATGCCTTTGTTTAGGGGTGTACCCACTGCTCCGTGTAGGGCACCCCCTATTTGTTGAGATATAAGAGATAGTTAAGTTTATTTTGATTTTATCCTTTTTCTATAAAGGGATCCACTGTGTCTGTCCCATGCCATTTTGAATTCTGTCACTGTATTTGCCCCACCACTTCCATTGGGAGGACATTCCAAGCATCCACCACCCTTTCAGTGAAAAAGTATTTCCTGACATTGCCTTTCAATTTACCCCCTTGCAGCTTCATGTTATGTCCTCTAGTTTTACAGCTTCCCCGTCTTTGGAAGAGGTTGGTATGTTCATTAACACTCTTTTAAGTATTTAAAAGTCTGAATCATATCTCCCCTGTCACTCCTCTCCTCCAGAGTATACAGATTTAGGTCTTCAAGTCTCTTCTCATAAGTCGTCTGACGTAGGCTCCAAATCATTTTGGTCGCCTTCCTCTGAACCATTTCCAGTTTTTTTATATCCTTTGCGAGATATGGTCTCCAAAACTGAACACAGTATTCAAAATGAGGCCTCACCAGTGACTTGTACAGTGGCATTAGCACCTCTTCCTTTCTGCTGGTAATTCCTCTTTGTATGCAACCCAGCATCCTCCTAGCTTTTGCCGCCGCCTTGTCACACTGTTTCACCACTTTTAGATACTCAGAAATAATCACACCAAGGTCCTTCGCCTGGGTCATGCACACCAACCTCTCACCCCCTGTCGTATACATTTCCCTTGGATTTCTGCTTCCTAAGTGCATGACACTACACTTCTTCACATTAAATCTTAACTGCCAAGCATTAGACCATTCTTCCAGCTTTTGTAGATCTTTCCTCATGTTCTCCACTCCCTCAGGGGAGTCCTCTCTGTTGCAAATTTTCGTGTCATCTGCAAAAAGACAGCATTTTCTATTCAGTCATTCAGCAATATCACTCATAAATACGTTGAACAGTACCGGTCCCAGGACCAAACCCTGGGGCACACCGCTAAATCACCCTGCACATTGCTAGTAGATTCTATTATCCCAGCTATTTGTGCCATTTTCAATGAAAAATGCAGCCATGCAAAAAGCAGCTGCAAATATTTGTTGGTACTTTGTATCTGTGGTAAGTTTCAAAATGAAAATACGTACATAATTTTGCTTTGAAAACTGGCATAAAGTCTGTAGATAAAGGGGGTTATTTTAGAAGACTTATTTGTGTTTTGGACATCTGAAAATGGACACTTAGATGTACAAATCATAAGGATGTCCCCAGAGCCATTTTAGAAGCCAGTATATGGACATCCCTAGTGCAAGAACGTCCAAGTAGAACAGGGGTGTGCTGGAGGAGTGGCCCGGGATGGAGCACGTTACAGTACAATTTCAGAAGAGTACAAGCGTGTCTGGTCCTGGTTGTTGAGGCATTCATGCCTATATCTGCTCCTGACCATGAAGAAGAAGCAAAAAAAGTGCTCATTTCATGGCAGGAAGGCTACTGGAGGGAAGAGCACAATGTCCAGTCATTGCCACAGCCAATATTCCCTGACCAGTATGTAAGTACAAATTACTAACCTGCCACCGCACAACTGAGTGTCTGAAATGTCTCTGAACATGGACATCCCCCTTCTGGAAAATGCTAGCTGGGACATCCAAGAAGCCATTTCTGTGGCCATCAAATTTGGGGATGTCCACCTTTCTAAAATGGCCTATAGCCGGGCACGTTCCCCAGCCTCATAGACCTGCTTCCAGTAGGGACACCCATCTTTCATGACAGGAAGGCCACAATTTTAAATGGCACTTTTACATCCCTCCCTATATTGCAGCCACCCCCTCGTGTTTTTGGACTTTCTGCTCTGGACGTCCCAGATGCTCCCTAGACACCCCTTCTAAAATGCCACTTAAAATGCATAAGTGGACTTTGCCCTGGTGCACATAGTTTGGAAACCGCCACCTATATGCTCTTCCAATATCTATTTATTTCAGTCATTATAATTTATTATATCAATTCAGTGTAGAACAAGTAGAGCTTATTTGTCTGACCTACAAGGTTGGCTGCAGAACTACAATATCACTTTCATTTATTGATATTTTGTTCAGAGTGGTAAGCATCCACCTTTTTGGCTGGAAATTGTCATTGACCTTCTGTAATGAAAATGAGCATATGGCAGGTGGCCTGATGGTCCAGCGGCAGCGCTCCAAACTGCCATGCAGGGTAGTGATGTTGGATCTTTGGATCTAACTTCCACCTTGTAGAGGTTGTAGATGGAAGACTTCAGAGCTGGTGCTACAATTGTATTTCCTTCAGGGCACAGAACAGTTTAGAAGCTTGTCATTGCAACTTCGGCGTCATGAAGGAGAGTTTGCGCAAGAGAATAAAGACTTAAAAACGGCACACAAAGACAGATGTGGAGAGTAGTTTTATAGATGTCCAAGAAGGTGCCTATTTTATCCCTGTTTTTAAAAGGCAACATAGGTACCTATGTGTCTTTATAAGATAGGCATTCAGAACCAATCCCATCAGCATAAAAATTCAAGCACACAAGTACATACCTGCTTCGAGGATGGCGTGTTTGTGTGGTTGTACTTTATACAAGTGTTTTTGTATTTTACAAAATATGTGCATATATGGCAATGCCGCCAAAACTACAGCCCCAGGAACAGCTGTGGAAGAGTAGCCTAATGGTTAGAGCACCGGCTTGGGAGCCTATAGACCAGGGTTTGATTCCCCCTTGTGTCCTTGGGCAAGTCAGAAACATCCAAGTTATCACTGTTTAATATACATTACCAAGTTTAAGTTACAATATAAACAGCTTTGACTGTTAAAGAAATGATTTACCCAAAGTATATGTGATCTTTCAGCATGCATACTTTATATACACCTATATGGCTATGCAGTTTTATAACAGGGCTTTTATGTGGAAAACAAGCTCTATACAGCTATCTGGCTCCCTTTTTCTCCCCCTCCCCCACCCCTGAACTGCTGCCTCTTTACTGATTCTCTCAAATCTGACGTTTTAAAGCAATTCCATCACACTTCTCCAAACAATTCCCTTTTCCCCTCACCCCCTTCCAGACTTTCCCATCCACTCTACTCACCACCCCTCATGCTCACCTACATACCAGTCTTCCAAATCTTTTAGGACCCGATATTCTTCTGGGACAGCTATATGCTGCTATGACACATAGTCATCGCCGCAGACCTTTAATCCCATATTTTCAATGCTGGGGTCATATGCGGCTCCAGTATTGAATATCCAGGTTTGCCGCACAGCCCACTAACCCACAGAAACGAACTGGGCAGTGCTGATACTGAGCCACTCGCCGGTTAGCTCCCACAGATAAAGATAGATCAGCTTTTGCTGCGCCTGTCTTTTACCCGCAGGTGCTACCGGGCACGGAGCAATATCGCCGCTGCCTGGTTAGAGATGGGTGCCGCCTACACTCCCCCCCAGAACACCCATGACATGCTAAGTGGTTAGGATCAGGGCGTGTAGCAGAGATCATAGGGGATATTCAGCGGCACTAACCATGTCTAAGCGGCATTTACACAGTTTATAGGTCTGAAAACCATGTAAATGCCTTTGACTATTGAGCCATTATTGTTTTGCATTCTCCACAATCACGTTACTCTTCCACTCCTTGTTTCAGCAGTTTTGGCCTTCTCCGTCCTCAATCTCCATATTTTTACCATGTTACTCATGACCCAGATATTCAGCAGCAATAACGTGGTTGGTACCTCTGCATTCCAGAGGCAGACGGGAGCTGGCACCCGAGGATAACCAACTAGTGGTGATATTCAGCCACTAGCCAGTTGTCCCACAATGGCATCTGAAAGGCTCACCTAATGTTCGCCACCATAGCTAACTGGGCAGTGGCTGAATATTGCCGTTGCCTCGTTAGCTGCGGCACTATCTGACAACTCGGCTATTAAGTGCTGGTGGCCGAATATGGCTCCAGTATTTAATATACGGGTGTAAAGTTCCACAGCGATGGCTAGCAGTTTTACAAGGGCTAGCCATCACCACTGAATATACCCCCCTCTCCCAATTCTTTTGTTGACTAACATAATATACTTTTGAGCCCAATACAAAAGATTCAAGTTTGGCAGGTACATCCTTCCTTAAAGAGAACTAAATATGCAGCAGAAAAATAAATCCAATTAGTCAACACAATCTGCCCGTTTCCAAAAATAGATTCTATATGGGCGTACATCCAGTTTAGAGATAAGCAATGAGCTACTAGATCACTATTAAATATTCTAATCATTATAGGGGGGAGACATCTTCAGACACTCCACAAGACACTCTAAACTTCCCCCTCCCTCCATAGAGATGGGCAACTCCAGCTTGACCATACCAGCTCTCTGGGAAATGAAATCCCACATGACCTATGGCATGCCTCATCCCCTAGGGAAGGGACAACGAACACTGATAATGGAGGTGCTATCAAGCAAGCTTATGTTTAGTAATAGAAATGTTGGTGCCTGCTCTTGAGCTGGTAGGCTTCAGACACATCCCTCCTATGTTCAGGATGATGGGTCACCGCTCCCAGAACAGAACCCTTATAGCATAGCCCCAGATGCAAATGCACACTGCTACATGGTCCACCATGCAGGAGAGGCAATGGTCAGGGAAGGCAGTGATGTGCCAGTCCTGCCACTTGCCATTGTTTGCATCACCCCATTTGCATTTCCTGCCCCCCAGCTGTCTCCAGCCTTGGCTATGTGGCCCAGCTGAGCCAAGGCCTAACTTCTAATCTCTCACCAGTGCTGGCTATCCACCCATTTGTGGCTGTACTAACATGCTATCACTCCCCCAATGTCCATGTGGGGAGGTGGAGGAGGGTCTAGGTCCTCCATCAACTGATGCTGCTGCTCCACACTCCCCCTGCCATCTGTGTGCCAATCGGGCTTCTGCAGTCATCTCCATTTCAATAGTTGATGGCATAGGGACTGGCTCTTTAGGTGCAGCACAGACTCTGTTGTATACGGGCCAGTTCAGGGCTGTTGGGCATACTTGGGGCACTTTCAACCTTATACCCTCCTCCCCAGAGCAGCAGTACAGTAAGTGGCAATGCTGACAGTGTACATGGGATCAGACCTTAGCCATGTAGATATATTATCTCTCTCCTCCCCTTTGCTATCTCTCTCTCCTCTCCTTTGCTTCAAAACTACTTGAACGTGCGGTTCACCACTGCTGTCTTGACTTTCTTTCCTCTCAAAACCTTCTGGACCCATTGCACTCTGGCTTTTGTTCTCTACATTCCACAGAAACAGCTCTTGCCAAAGTCTCTGGTGATTTGTTCCTCACCAAATCCAAAGGCCTCAATTATCATCCTTCTTGAACTTTCTGCTGCCTTTGATACTGTTGATCACCACCTTCTCCTCAATACTTTGTCTTCACTTGGATTTAGGGGCTCTCTTCTGTGCTGGATTTCTTCTTAGCTCTCCCAGCACTTTTAGTGTATGTTCTGGTGGATCCTCCTCTACTGCCATCCCGCTTTCAGTTGGTGTACCTCAGGGCTCTGTCTTGGGACCTCTCCTTTTCTCTCTCTACACTCGGTCCTTTGGTGCATTTATTTCTTCTTATGGTTTTCAGTACCATCTTTATGCTGACAACTCTCAGATCTATTTTTCTGTGCCTGAAATCTCTCGAGGCATCCAGGCCCGGATCTCTGCCTGCTTATCCAACATTGCTGCCTGGATGTCTCACTGCCATCTGAAACTGAACATGGCCAAAACTGAACTCCTTATCTTTCCCCTAAACTCACCTTCCCCCCTCCTCCCTTCTCTATTTCTGTGGATAGCACTACACTCCTCCCTGTTTCCTCAGCTTGTAACCTTAGGGTCATCTTTGACTCTACTCTCTCTTTCTCTGCACACATCCAAGAAATAGCTAAAACCTGTCGCTTCTTTCTCTATAGCACTGGCAAAATTTGTCCCTTCCTTTCTACATACACTCCTAAGACACTTATCCACTCTTTAGTCACCTCCCATCTAGACTATTGCAACCTCCTCCTTGCTGGTCTTCCTCTGAATCATCTCTCTCCCCTTCAATCTGTTCAAAACTCAGCTGCGCAGCTAATTTTCCACCAACCTCGATATGCTCATATAACCCCTCTTCTCAAGTTACTTCACTGGCTCCCTATCCATTTCTGTATCCAGACTTCTCTTACTGACCTATAAGTGCACTCATCCTGTTGCTCCTCACTACCTTTCCTCTCCGTCGCCATGGCACTGACACATCCAGCCAGAGTCATAGAAGAGCAGCCCTGGCACACTGCCGTCCAACTTTCAGTAGGGGCCCCCAAGGCCTAGATAAAGCAGTGGGTGCCACACTGTGGCATCGCAATTGGGTTGGGGGTCTGCAGCCTGCCAACAGCACAGTGCCCACCACTTATTCCACCATCGGAGTGGAATAAGCCAGATGTGCATGTTAGTGCCGGGGTGCCAATGTATGTCCTGTAACTGCCCACTCCGTCACTCCACCCCTGCTCTGCCCCTCCCACCCACCTACAGTGCCTCCTGCACAAATGTTCTATAATTGCAGGGACTGCTAGTGGCAGAATAGGGCTCGGGAGCTGTGCACGAGTTGGACATCCAGCCTACATGTCCAAACTCACAGATCAGAATGCTCCCCTTAGTCTCCTATGTGTTTCCTTACCATTCCCCTAGATATATCCTTGTCCTCAGCTGTTGTGTTGTCTGTCTTGACTAGATTGTAAGCTACATGTGTCTGTACAGCGCGGTATATGCCTTGTAATACTTTACAAATAATAGTAGTAGTGGTAGAATATTTGTGCCCACTCTTCCTGCAGGGCTGTTTATGAGTTGCAGGGCTCTTTGGGTTTCTGTGGGGCAGTTTCTCCAAATGGGTTAATTTTGCAGATATCATGACAGTTGTGAACTCCACTTCTAAGCCACTTTCTGTGGCTGTCAGGATGGAGGGTGCTCCTTTGGAGGCAGACTCCCTAGATGACTGCCTAGTTGTCCCCAAAATAGCTTCTGGGAAGATGCCAGGGCATTGTTATGTGTGACCATGCACCCATACCACGTGTTCGCAATGCTTAGGCACAGCGGGAAGAAAACCACACCTGCAGGTACCAAATGAAACAAAAGAGCAGGGGGAAGGGAGGTGGTCAATAAACTTTATTGTGTACCCCAATGCGTTTCAGCCATTCCGGCCTTCTTCAGGGGCTGCATACCTCAAATAATAAGACATATATAGAACAATGAATAAATAATTAAAAACATCAACTAGAACATTAAAAACCTTACACATAAAATATAAATTAACAATTTGCCAAAGAAATAAAAGCATATCTAAAAAATGAATAAATAAATACAGCAGATGCGTAAAAGCAATATGAAGTAATAAACATGTAAAAAGCAAGCACATAAAGGATTACGTCCAAAAATGAATGATGACATAAAACCAATAAACATGTACCATAAAAAATATAATAACAAGTAAAACAGCACAACTTCAGTGAATATACATTTGTATCTTTAGGGGATGAGGAGGACAGGAGCAGGTTAAATATCAATTCTGGACTTAGCAAACTCATGACCAATACTGGCAGAAAGTGAAGTCTATTCAAAAGGTACCTGTGTGCCAAAACCGCTACCAGAAGCCTCCGGCAGGGAAAATCACAACAGGCTGAGTATAATAATTCTGAACATGAAACACAAGGAAGCATCATTATTAGCATTATATGTTGTGGAAAATGTCTTAAACTTAGGGAACAAAACACAAAAAAAACTCGCCTGCAAATCAAAGCGAAGTTGCAATGTAGCAAACCGCTAAAAAAGGGAACCGCAGGAACCGACAGTCTTTATAGAGTAATGCTGAGTTTTGCTCATGAGAGGAGGTCAGAGTTCAAGGCTAATCCCCGTTTAGCATAATTAAATTCAAATCAAGAACTCCTTGTATGTCACAACATTATAATCTAAAATAATTCTGGAGACTATTCTCTATCTTGGAAACAGGACCGTGCATTGATCCCTAACGTGGAATATCGGGGGAGCTCTAAAAACCAGCAGGATCAGTACAAGTACAATACTGAACCTAATGTCAATGTTGAGCATGCTAAAAATGAGGCAAACATAAAATGTGCTCAAAATCAAACTGGTTAGGTGAAATGTACAGTGGAACCTAGAGGAGGAAACCAAGGAGGGAGAAAAGCACTTCAAAATGCCAGAGAAGAAAGTAAACTATTAATACAAATAAATTGTATCCCAGACCAGGCAGAACATTTCACAAAAATAAAGCCATACCAAGAGGAAAGGGGGGCCAAAGTAAACATATGTATATAAAGTGTCTTGAAGGAACTAAGAACCATTGTGCCATCTGTCCACAAGAGGTTTAAAGGTTAGTGTAAAAATAAATCAAATAAACAAATGGCTAAGCAGACACATAAAGATGACTAAATCTTCATGTAAATCACCAGGCCACAGGGCATCCAGAGGACATCTGAAATTCATAAAATAAATAAATAAATCAATAAGTAAACAAATAAAACCATAAAATCTATGAAAAAAAAAACTAAACAAATGGAGACAACCATGAGACAGTGAAAAGTGTTGGGGAATTGTAACCCAAGGGGTTGCCAGGGCAACCAGCCCCTTTATGAATGAAACATATGACCAAAACTAAAGTAAACATGTATGCTTAAAAGATGTCTTAAAAGAACTTAAAAACATTGGGCCACGGTGCATCCACGAGAGGTCTGAAAGTTCCTCGTTGAAAAAGTAAAAATAAATTGAAAAAAATATATATATATATAATAGGGAACACATGAAATGAACTAAAACCCTTGCGTAGACCAATGGGCCACATGGCGTTCATAAAAGATCTAAAAATAGGTAACATTGAATGATTAAATAAAGTACATAAGAATAATAAAAACCGCATGTGCTACCATGGTAAAATCTAAGAGAATGACATACCCGGCATGGGAAACAATAAAAAGGGGGGAACCGAAGATCAAGGGGTTGCCAAGGGATCCAGCCCCTTAATGAGACACAGACGTATAGTTAAAGTGTGTTGCCTTAAAAATCCAAAACTATGTGAAAAAAAGATGAGAAACATATTTGGAGGGACATGAGGAAGAACCCCTTAAGGGCATAACAGCCCAAACCGGAGGACCATAAAATACCCATGGGCACAAATACTTAAAGGAAAAAATAAAACTGTGGGATACCGTGGCAGTGCCCAACTACAAAACAAAAAATGGGTGGACACTAGGAATTCAAAATTCATGTATATAAAAAACATATAAAAGTGAACAATAAATAATAAAAGTTTGAGAAAGCATGTAAAAACTACAACCACATAAGAAATAATAGTGAAAGATGAATGGAAGGACAGTGGGGGGAGGGAAAGGGGGGAGGGGGAAAGAGAGGGAGGAGAGGGGTATGTGGTGGGTGGGAAGGGAGGGGGTATGTATGTGAGGGGAGGGGAAGGAGAGAAGGGGGAGGGGAAGAAGGGGTTACGAGGAAAGGGAGAGGGAGGGGAGGGGAAGGAGGGGGAGAAAAAGGGGAGAGGGAGGAGGAGGGGGAGGGAGAAATGGGGAGATGACAGGGCATTGTTATGTGTGACCGTGCAACCATACCACATGTTAGCAATGCTTAGGCACAGTGAGTGCAACTACCACCTGAATGTAACTCGCCTTGACCTTCTCCTGGAAAGGCATGAGCTAAATAGTAATAATAAATAAATACCACATGGTGGGAAGCTAGAGGTAGTTCCACTTGTGCTAGCGGTGCTTTCTAGCCTAGAGACACCACTAGCATGGCTGCACTAGTCACGTGCAGCTATACCCACCCACTCTCCACCTAAACCCTGCTTATTTGCGTTCTGCTCAGGTAGCGCGGTGGTTTTAGTATGGGAGCCTTATGGTCATGTGCTCCCAGCTAACGCATGGCCAGAATTTGCGTTAATAAGGTGCTAAACCCAGCACTCCATGCTATTGTGCTTTAGTCTTGAAGGACTACCAAAAGGGACTGCTACAACTGGAAGTAGATCTACACTTGTGAATATAATCTTCTGGAATAAACTCTAGATCTTGGGATAAAAAGGACTGCTTGGGGTTAAAGCTGATAGATCGGTGTATTTTAGAATTCAGTGTTTTTGCTGAGTCAGTCAGGTTTTAATACCACCAGTGAGCTTTGTATTTAAGTCAAAGCTCTGTTCTCTGTAAGTCCAGTACGGACGTTACCTGTGTCTGAACAAAGCTGCTGTTATCTGTAAACCGAGCTGATTTTGAAGAGTGCGGTATAGAAAAGACTCCAAATAAAATAAATAAATAAATAAAGCAGAGTATAGCTTAGCATAGAACATAAAATAAGAGTAAATAGGCTTTGAAATACATTTGTTTCTAGAGAGCTTTTCATTTAAATCAAATCAGAATATAACTTACCATACAAGTAGAATAGTCTCTGACTAGAAAAATAAACTTGTTTCTAGTGACCTTTACAAAGAGCCCTTCCAATTAGGAGGCAAATGATCTGTGAAGTTGCCTTAAATAGGTGTTAAAGGCAAGTGATAGATCAAAGGGGCAATTTAAAAGGCCCCTTCTATCAAACCAATGGCTGTATGAATCACCCAGGAAATTGGTAAGACTTTACCTTAGAAGCAGAGGACTAGCACTGTGTAGCAGCCAACTTTTAATAAGTCTTCTTTCCCTCCCTCACTCCCCGACTTCCACCCACCCCTGGGATAATCATAGCTTTATAGGTGCTTAAACCTCTTAAAGGGAAGGAGGTGCCCATATTCACTCTCAGGTGCAGCTGTATATCCTCATAAGGCATACATTAAGGACCTGACATTAATTAATTTTGAGGTAAACAAAGTCAATTAAACTTTTTAGGTATAGTTTTCTTAGTATAATTATCCCATCAAACCCAAGTAAACAACTTAAATACCTAAACAGAACCTTAAAACTAAGATCCTGACAGCAGTCCAGCAGCGAGATGGGGGCTTTCCAGTCATTTGCATTCAGTGTCACATGTATGATTTTCTCCCAGTTGATGAGGGGTCTTACGTGTGCACTAGGTGCAAGGAGCTCTTTGCTCTCAGGGATCGAGTCCAATCTCTGGAGGTTAGAGTAGCAGACTTGGAGGACATAAGGAAGACAGAGAGGTACATAGGTGAGACCTACAGGGATGCAATACTGAAGTCCCACCTCCAGTCTGGCAGCATCCCTGTTGCTATGGAGAAGAGATGTCACATGACAGGAGAGCATCACCATGTTATGACAGGAAGTGATCCTGTAGCTAGGTCCTGTCCTTCAGGTGATGTAAAACCCTCTCGCACCAAGGAAGTTTTTCTAGGGCCATATGCCCATGAGGGAAGGGTTAGGACCGCCGTTATAGTTGCTGATTCGATCATTAGGCATGTAGATAGCTGGGTGGATGGTGGACTTGAGGATCGCCTGGTAACATGCCTGCCTGGTGCAAAGGTAGCGGACCTCACATGCCACCTAAACAAGGTCTTAGTGCTGGGGAGGAGTCTGCTGTCTTGGTACATGTTGGTACCAATGACATTATCTCTTGTATATAGTTTACCCCGGTTCTCCAAGTTTGTACTCCTGTTCGATGTAAACCAAACAGCTTGTTGTTATGGTCTTTATGTTATAATGTGAACCGCGCTGATGCCGAATAGTGCGGTATATAAGAACTTGTAATAAATAAATAAAATAAATAAATAAATAGGAAAGTGTGGTAGGGAGGTTCTGGAGGCCAAATTTAGGCTTTTAGGTAGGAAGTTGAAATCTAGAAATTCCAGGGTAGCATTCTCTGAAATGCTTTCCATTCAACGTGCAGGGCCCAAAAGGCAGACTTAACTCCAGAATCTGATTGAGTGGATGAGGCACTGGTGCAAGGAAGAGGTTTTGATATAGGAAATAGGCAATATTCTGGGGAAAAGAGGGGCTTTTCCGAAGAGATGGGCTCCACCTTAATCGGGATGGAACCAGGCCGGTGGCATTAACCTTTAAAAAGGAGATAGAGCAGCTTTTAAACTAGATAATAGGGGAAAGCCGACAGTCGCCCAAGAGCACATGGTTCAGAACAATGTATCCTTGAAGGATACTAGAAAAAACCTGAAGTTAGAGCATATCGACAGGGAGGTTCCAATAAAGACAAAAGTAACCCAAAAGCCTTAAGTACAGAGCAAACAGAGCTTAAAGATCCCAAATTACCCCTGACCACCCATCACCAGATTAATATGAATAAAATACAGTCTCTAAAATGCTTGTATGCAAATGCTAGAAGTCTAAAAAATAAGATGGGAGAGTTAGAATATACAGCACTCATTGAGAGATTAGATATGATTGGTATCTCTGAGACATGGTGGAAGTAGGACAACCAGTGGGACACTGATACCTGGGTACAAGCTGTATCATAATGATAGAGCAGATCAAATTGATGGAGAGGTTGCACTGTATGTTAAAAAGGGCATTGAGTCACAAAGGAATAAAGTTTTGCAGGAAACAAAATACACTGTAGAATCTCTATGGATTGAAATTCCATGTAAAAAGGGGAAGGGGAAGGTGATGGCAGTGCGGGTGTACTATCAACTGCCTGGTCAGAATGAATAAATGGATGATGAAATGCTTAAAGAAATCGGGGAAGGTAACAAAAGTTACAGCATAATAATAATAATAGGTGATTTCAATTACCCCAGTATTGACTGGGTCAGTATCACTGCAGGACATGCTAAGGAGATAAAGTTTTTGGATGAAATAAACAACTACTTCTTGGAGCAGCTGGCTCATGAACCGACAAGAGGGGAAGCCATGTTGGACCTAGTCCTTAGTGGAACACAAGATTTGGTGCAAAAGATAAGGGTGTTGGGGCCACTTGGCAATAGTGATCATAGCATGATCGCGTTTGATTTAATAAATGGAGGAAGAACAGCAAGGAAATCCACAGTACTACCTTTTAACTTTCGAAAGGGAGACTATGATAAAATGAGGAAAATAGTAAAGAAAAAACTAAAAGGAGCAATTGCAAAGGTTAAAGATTTACAACAAGCACAGGTGTTGTTTAAAAATATAATCTTGGAAGCCCAGACCAGCTGTATTCCATGTTTTAAGAAAAGTGGAAGGAAGTCCAAAAAACTGCCAGCATGGTTTAAAGGTGAGGTCGGAGAGGCTGTTGTTGCCAAAAAAGCATCTTTCAGGAAATGGAAAAAGGAGCCAAATGATGAAAACTGGCACTAAGAGGGGACAAGGCCATAGTGCAGAGACTGAATGAATTCTTTGCTTCAGTCTTTACTGAGGAAGATGTAGAAATGTTGCCCATGACTGAAATGGTATTTAAAAGTGATGCTGCAGAAGAACTGAAAGAAATATCAATACACTGGGAAGATGTATTACAACCAATTTGATAAACTGAAGTGTAGCAAATCACCTGGACTGGATGGTATACATCCAAGGGTATGGAAATATGAGATTGCAGAACTTCTATTAGTAATCTGTGAACTATCATTAAAATCATCTGTAATACCTGAAGATTAGAGGATGGTCAATATAACGCCAATTTTTAAAAAGGATTCCAGGGATGATCCGGGAAACTACAGACCAGTGAGCTTGACATCAGTATGGGAAAAATGGTAGAAACCATTATAAAGAACAAAATTACTGAACAGGTAGATAGTCATGGCTTAATGGGAGATAGCCAACACAGCTTGTCTTACTAATGTGTTATGTTTTTTTGAAGGTGTGAATAAACAGGTAGACAAAGGTGAGTCAGTTGATATAATGTATCTGCATTTTCAGAAAGTCTTTGGCAAGGTCCCTCATGATAGACACTTGGTGAAATTAAAAAGTCATGGGATAGGAGGCAGTGTACTATTGTGGATCAGGAAGTGGTTAAAAGATAGAAAGCAGACGGTGGGACTAAATGGCCAATTTTACAAGTGGAGAAAAGTGAATAGTGGAGTACCCCAGGAATCTGTGTTGGGTCCACTGTTTTTTAACATATTTGTAAATGACCTGGAAATGGAATAACAAGTGAGGTAATCAAATTTGCAGATGACACAAAATTACTCAAAGTTGTTAAATCCCAAGAGGATTGTGAAAAATTGCAAAAGGACCTTGATAAATTGGAAGACCGGATGTTCAAATGGCAGATGAAATTTAATGTGGACAAGTGCAAAGTTTTGCACCTAGGAAAAACAACCCAAACTATGATTACAAGATGTGAGGTTCTGCATTAGGAACTACTACCCAGGAAAAAGATTCAGGTATCATTGTGGATAACATGTTGAAACCCTCCGCCCAGTGTGCAGCGACAGCCAAGAAAGCAAATACAATGCTAGGAATCATTCCATGGTGCGACTGCACTTTGAATATTGTGTAAAGTTCTAGTCACCCTATCTTAAAGAGGATATGTCATTATTAGAAAAGGTACAGAGAGGAGACACCAAAATGGTAAAGGGGATGGAAGAATACCCCTATGAGGAGAGGCTAGAAAGGTTAGGACTCTTAACCTGGAAAAGAGACAGCTGAAGGGAGATATAAATTAATGAATGGAGTGGAAAGGATAAACGTAGATTTATGCCATCAAAATATAGAAAGACTAGGGAACATGCAATGAAGCTACAGTGTAACCTATTTAAGACTAATAAGAAAAAATATTTTTTCACTCACTGCATAATCAAACTTTGGAATTCGTTACTGGAGGATGTAGTAAAAGCTGTTAGTGTAGCTGGGTTTAAGAAAGGTTTGGATAAGTTCCTGGAGGAAAGATCTATAAATCGTTATTAAAGGGGACTTGGGAAATCCATTGCTTGCCCCAATACAAGAACTGTGGAATCTGTGTGTTTTTTGGGGAAACTGCTAGGTACTTGTGACCTAGATTGGCCACTGTTGGAAATGGGATACTGGGCTTGATGGACTTTGGTCTGACCCAGTATGGCATATCTTTTGTTCTTAGTAAGCATGTCCACACAATCCTCTCAGCTCTTAATTTTCTCTTAACTAGGTTGTTTTTCCATCAACCTCTGGCTCCATTCTTTCCTCAACAGACATCCCTAAGTGCTTCATTTTGACCCTAGGATGAAGAGAGAGGGGCTGGAGCATTTAGAGTCAGTGCTGTTCTTTGCTCTTCAGTGCCTTCTCCGGTCACACTCATCCCCTCTTTTCCATGAATGACAGGAGGGGAAGGGCATATTAGAGGGTTCTTCTTTGCTCTGTCTGCTTCAGGCTCGTCCCCTCTCCTCCTGCTCCTATATACTGCCTGGGATGGAAGGACTACAGTGGTAAGCAGGGGACTGCTTTCTGAGGCACTTATAATATAGATGGGGAAGCGTTTCATGAGACCATACAAAGTGATGCTCCTAATTGCCACTATCAAGGCACACCAAAGACTTCCCCAAGGCACACTAGTTGAGAAGCAGTGGTCTAGAAAACCACCTAGTTCACCTAATGTAGTGCTTCCCAAACCCTTCTCCAAAGTGAACCTGTTTTAGCACCTAAAGTAACCAAAGCAATTTGTTACTCAAACAACATAATAAGCAATATATTAATTGTGTTTCTTAAAGTTTCAGTGGCATACAAATATGTAAATCCATGGTATTTAAGTTATTACCATGCCTGAAACTCCCCTCTCATTGACCCGTAATCTCCTTTCCCCTTGCTCATCCTCCTTTTTCTGTCATGCCGTAGGCTCAACTACTTGTATGCTTCCCCCTGACTCTTCCCTTCTCTTCCGCCCTCCAGGTTTACTCCCTACCCCCAAACTCAGTCCCTTCTCTCTTCCTCCCTGGTTCACCCCAACTCCCTCTCCCTCTGCAGAGTCACCCCTATACTTCCTCCCTCTTTAACACAGACTCACCCCTTTCTCTCTGTCCCCATAGACTCAATCACCCTCCCACTTGTGGGGAGCTTGGGGACCCTAATAATACTGCCAGGACACTAGATGTGAGACTCCTAATGACCAATCCAAGTTAACTGAGAATAGTGTAACTCTAGTTCAGAAAGATTTATTCTGACAAGGCATAATATCAGTAGGTTAAATAATGTTCACAGCTGACTTTGTTAGAAGAGATCTGTTTCTTTAAGACAAGATAATAAGTGCCAGTACCTCACTCAGTTAGACTTACAGTTGGCATAGAATTGAATAAATCTCCATCAAACTCAAAAGCCAATGATTAAATTAATTACACCAGCTTTTTGAAGCGCAAGTCTCTCAGGGATAGAGAAGAGGCCTTTGGTCCACTACATGTGAACAGCACAGCTCTAAAATACCAGTCATGATTTGAGACTTCAGTTCTCAGAGTTTTAACCTGTCCTTTGGGAACTGCAAGCTGGCTAGAGTCTGGAAGCACATCCACCTGGATGACATTCAAAGGGAGTCAATGAGAACCCAGTGCTCTGCCAGTATGCCAGGGGTAACCTTTACTGTGGTGGCCAAAGTTGAAGTGAAGGGAAATGAGAAGTTTTCATTATTTTGGCAGGCTCCTTTTAAAACATACCTATAGCCTTATCAATCTTGTATATAAATATCAGGATTCTGGAAGCACTCACACTGATTGGTTATACCAGAGCTTACTGGTACTAAATGAGATAATCAGAAGTTGCCCTTTATCGTGCAGTCAAGTCCAAGCAGAGCCAGGTGAGGAACGATGGATGGTGGTGAGGAAACCTTTTTTACCAGTTCAGGTCTTGGTTGAAACACTGTTTCTTCTTCAAGGCAACCAAAGTAAGCACAAATGCTTACTTTTCCTGTGTGATCAGCATTATTATCAACAAAGAACAATGTAGTCCTCTTTCACAGTAATATTCTGTCTCACTTTAGCATAAGAAATCTTTGTTTCAAAGACTCCATGTTGTTTGGTTTATATAACAAAACTGCTCATTAAGAAATGTCATAGGCTGTAGTCCCTACTCACGCCCCCCCTTCTTTTGTTCTCACCCCCAGTGTTGACACCCTCTCATTCTTTGCCTTCCCTATCAACACCCGTCTCTTTCAGTCCTCTCCCCTCCTCTGCTGTCCCCTTTTGAGTACTTTCAGCTCTGTCTGACCAGAACCAGCAGGAAGAGGAGGAGAATGGAGGTGTCTCTCGCCCTCCCGTTTTGCTCATTGGAGGGGCAACAGTGATTGACAGCAAAGTAGGTCTGGGTTTTCAAACGATGTGTGCTGGAGGTGAAGGTGGAAGGCGTGGGTTTTCAGTGGAAATGTGTGCCAGAGACGAGGGGGGAAGACCAGCATCTGCAGTGGTAGTGTGTGTTGTAGATGAGTGAGGAAGACGCATGTTTGTGATGGAGGTGAGGAAGGAAGGCCTGAGTTTGGAATGGCAATCAACAGGGAGAGCAATGAGAGCAACAGTAACCGGCACTAAAGTTACCAGTCAGCTCTCAGAAGCTATCAGAGATTGGCTAGCAAAAAAAAAGTACTAATTCAAAAGGACAATCAAGTAATAATGCATTACAGTAACAAGCAGGGAGGAATGGGATCATATCTCCTGTGCTGGGAAACTGCTGGAATGTGGAAATGGGCCATTTCTCATGGGATGACTTTCAGAGCACATATCTGAATTGTATACTACAACCACGCAAATGGTCTCTTGACTTAGGGATGGCGCAGATGATATATCACAAGTGGGACACACCCATAAGAGATCTGGAATATATGCCTCAAATAGACTGCCTGAGTCAGTATATCAGGCTCCATCCCTGGTCCTATACAAATGCAGACTTAAAACTCACCTCTTCGAGGCTGCCTTTGGATCCTGACCCCCCCCCCTATTCTGCTGTTTACTAGCCTTGTGTGTTACAACCATTCCCCCTTAGTTTACCCTGGTCCCCTGTTTGTTGTGTTTGTCTTGAATAGGTTATGAGCTCTATTGCTGCGTATGTCGTGTAGCGCTATAGAAATAAAAACATAGAAACATGACAGCAGAAAAAGACCACATGGCTTATCTAGTCTGCTCTTCCATATCAACTACTACAATAGACCCCTTTTTTCCCTTAGAAATTCTCTGTGTTTGTCCCATGCTTTTTTGAATTCAGATACTGTCCTCATCTCTACCACCTACCATGTCTCTGTAACCATCACTAAATCCAAATCAGCCTGTTCCATTAAAGCCTCAACATCTGGGATCTTATTTCCCTTGCAACAGGCATTTATACACACCGCTTTCCAGATGTTACCCCTTTTACCCATTTCTATAGAGATATTTAACGTTTCACTTACCTGGGGGCTTTTACTTATTTAGGTGCTTTCTTTACCCATCCTCAACAAATCTAGTTTAAAGCTGTCTTCAATAGGTTAGCCATTCTGCTGCTGAAGACATGTCGACCCTACTTGGGCAGATGGATGCCATGTCTGCTCTGCAACCCTTGGAACATCATCCCATGGTGTAGGAAACCAAAACGCTCTTGATGACACCATCCACACAGCCATGCATTTATCTCCAGGATGCAAGCTTCTCTGCCTCCACCTTTACCCTCACCAGGGAGGATTGAAGAGAACACCACCTGTGCACCTATCTGCTTCACCCTCTGTCCCACAGCCATGAAGTCACTTTTGATATGCTCAGAGGGATACCTGGCAGTATCATTAGTGCCGACATTGATGAGCAATATCAGGTAATAATCAGTAGGCTTGATGGGTCTCGGCAAACTCTCCATAACATCTCAATTTTTGGCACCTGGCAGACAGCACACCTCTCTGGACATCAAGTCTGGTCAGCAGATGGATGCCTCAATACCCCTCAGAAGAGAGTCACCAACCATTACTACCCTTCGCTTCCTTGTGATCACTGATTCTGCAAATTTGGGGTGCTTGAGCTCTGGTTCTTCCCTTTCCTGGGATGCTTTCACCTCCTCCACTTCTAGGGCTGCATAATGGTTCTTCAGTTCAAGGGCTGGAGGAGCTAGATTGGTGATTCTGCAGGTCTGGTGGCTCGTGTCCAGCTTTCGTCATTTTGCAGGCTCCCATCTTCACCTCTGTTGGGGAGCTTGGATGTTTCAAGAAGCATCTCATCAATGTACTTCTCACTGTCGTGAATGCTCCTCAGCCTCATCACTTCTTCTCTCAGCTCCTTCACTTCTTTTCTGAGAGCTTCAGCATGCAGGCATCCTGCACATGGAACCAGTCCTTCAACTGGCATAGGGATCTCTGTCTGGACAGAGGCAGAGGCTGTAATGGGGGCAACAACTCTGGCAATATGATTCTTCCCTACCATGGGCCAGTTGGTGGAGCTTTGGTACCTGTTGAAATAAAAGAGAGAGACCTACCAAAGAACCTGCCTGTTCCTCAGCTGTCCTTTCAGAAAAAAAGCTGTTAACCTCTTTTAAGTGTGTTTTAACAGTGCTGGACGGAGTCCCTCTGTGTAGCTAATTGGAGAGTTACCCTATAAATGTGTAGCTAATTGGGGAGCTGCCCTATAAAGCAAGACTGCTCACATGCGGTGGGTGGGAACCGGGGTGGGTAGGGAGGAACTAACACCTGATGAGGTCAGCGGCTTCAAAGAGCTTGCTGTGAATGGAACAAAAAACAATGAACTCTAACTGAGAGGGCTTTTTGCCCAACAGCACAAAAAATTCCCCCTTTGCAGTACAGAAAAACAAACAAAAACAATTGGCTTTTACAGATGATAACCAAAACCCCTTTAAGTGCTTTCAGGCAGAGAGACTGTAGTTAAAAGCCATACAGAATTACCTTGCTTGCAACCGAGTTCCTGCTTGGAATGTCAGTGCTTGCAAGGCCCCTGTAGACTGTTATACAGCACTCAGCTAGCCAGCTCCTTTGCAAGCTATTAAGGACCACTAACACCTGACGAGGTCAGCAGTTTCAAAGAGCTTGTGTGACTGGATAAAAAACAATGAACTTTAACAGCAGGCACTGCGGGACTTTTCCCACGGTATCTACCAAGTCAGGTAATGCAGGGTCTCTGCAGGAAATTCAAACCTCCATAGTATCTGCAGGAGCTCCCCTGGGAACACTCCTTTCATATACCGTGGAAGTTTGCTGCTTACCGCGTGGTTTTGGCTGCTAATGCACCATGTTAACAATGAAAACTAATGCGGTTTAGTAGACATACCCCTTAGTAACAAGCTTTCAATTAGAAACCTCAGATTAAGAATCCCTCTCTGACTATGACATTGTTAAGAAAAAATTAGGGATCATCAGTTGTCAATTTAAAATTTAACAGGTCTGAATGTGCAATAATATGACCTTAACTTGAACTTAATATAACACATGAACATTTTATTTTATTTTATTTAACATTTCTTTTATACCGCACTCTTTATTATCAGTGCGGTTTACAGTTAACAGAACGACTCGAGGACCGCAGGGCACTCCCGAGTTTACATCAAACAGGGAAAACAACTTGAAGAAAAACAGGGAAATCTATGTACATGATTTTGAATTACCTGTAGGTGGCGGTCTGACAGAGCTGGAGGCTAATGGAGATGCTGGAAGGGTGGTCAGATAGGTAACCAAAGGACAGTGGGGAAGGTGGGGGGAAGGGGGGCGCAGGCTAAGTTGGGGGGGGCTCTGTTCTTCACTAATGGATGACTGAGGACCCTCCTAGGAGGCTCTGCATGCATCCTTGTGGTGGGAGTGGACACCTGCGACCAGGGACCTTTGTGTAGATGATTGTTTGATTTGGCCCCCCACAGGGCCTACCAGTCTGGTGAATGTAACAGAAACTAGATGGGGGGAGGTGGGGGATAACTGTAAAAAGAATTTTGAAAAACGTATTATGTTTCTTTGGTTTGTACATGGTTACTCTGGGAGTGTGTAAGTGAATCTATACCCCAGGGGAGTTTTGCAGTGCACTTGGCAAAAGTGCGAGTGAACATGCTCCTTATATTCTAAGCCCTCTGGGGACTGGAAAATGCCTACTGTACATGATTGCAATTTACCTTGAACTTCTGAGAAAAGGCATAAGTTAAATCCAATTCTCCTTTCCAAATGAATCATCTAAAGCAATTCAAGTAAATAATTTTTCCATTTTCAAAAGAGTCGGGAATTGATCTGCATAATTAATGAATTAAAAATGACATCATGTAGGCTAATTGAATGTAATTCCTGGACCTAGTTCCTGTAGTATGGGTCAACTTGGGCAGTGGAGCAGAGTTGAATGAGGAGGAGCTGAAGTCCTTACTGCAACATTTGAGGCCCTGTTTTGCATAGGTTAGTTAGGTAGGAACTGGGATATCTAAGATGGGACATTCACAATTTCCCCAGTATTTTATAAAAGGCTCCCTTGAATGTAGAACCTTTTGCAAAATACAGTTAAGGACACTGGCAATACATATTCAGAAAAGTGAAATCACTTGGCAACTTCTATATTTAAGCACCGATTTTTGCGACTTTCAAATATAGATACTAACAATTATATGTGTAAGGGTTGTATTTGCGAAAGGGAAATTTATAAATTTCAAAGGTGATAGAAATTACCAGAGGACTAAGTTCCCCTGACCCACTCCATTGTTCATGTCAAGCTCTGGCCGAAATGTGAGCACTTTACTAAAATTTATGCATTCCTTGGAGAAGATGCAATAGTTGACTGGCCATTTTTTGTTAATACGTGTATTCCCATTGTAAAATGGGAGAAATGCATATCATTTCTGGACCACACAAATCACACTCCCTTTAAATCTGGACATCCCGGGCATCAACATGTGTAAATAGAGGTATTCTGAAATTGCCATTTACAAGTGTATACAATCTACACATGTAAATGCCACATAGAACTTCTAAAATGGCCTTCTTGGCCTTGTAAAAGGGTGATTGCACTGCGTACTCGTCACAGGAAACCACAATTGAAGACTCCTGGTGATTCATCTCTGGCCTTTTTCATCGGCTAGGCAAGGGATGTTACCGAAGCTGTCTCTATTGACTGGAAAGTAAAGGTGGCTAGCCAGGGAGAAACATTTTTAAAAGAGCATGAAATCAAAACATGGTAGTTCAGGTTAACTAGTCTCAGTCCTTATGTTTACAAGTTATATTTTTAAATCATTTTCTAGAGCCAGCGCACGAGACACAGCAACCACTCTACAGAGAACTCTCCAATTGAGAGGAGAAGTCTGATGACCTCCGACGAAAATTACCATAACGAAAGGGCTCGGAAGAGCAGGAACCGCTTGTCTTCCAGTTCCCAGCACAGCCGAGACCATTACCCTCTCGTGGAAGAAGAATACTCTGACTCATATCAGGACACTTATAAACCCCACAGGAACCGTGGATCACCTGGGGGATATAGCCATGATTCTAGACATAGGCTTTGAGTTTACGAACCTGGGAAAAATAGCATTCATCAGTTTAACAACTTGCCATAACATAGCTAGGAGAAACAAATCATGTTTTTTGCTAAATGTAACACAGTTGTACTGTGCTTACATGCTGCTGTCAATTGTTGCTAAATAAAAGGGCAACAGTATATGGAATGCCCTTATATATTTAGGTGAAATTAATTTTGCTCAATCTCATCTTTTTTTGTGGAATTTACTTCACAGCAGTATCCTATTTCCTCATTAGATATTAAACACAATGATTTGTAATTTAGGGTACTTATCAAGGCATATATAAGGCTACAATTTCCTGTGCTGGAAATTCCAAATGAACAGTTCCAGTTGGAACCAATTTATACACCAATTCCTGTTGGAATTTGGGTTAATTGACTGGAAAGTCTGCTTGAGCACGTTGCAATCATATAGAAATAAAATAAAACAAAAGGAATTATGGCAAAGAAAATTACATGTAAGCCAGAAAAACATTCACAAAATTTATTTGCTATTTATGGTAAGCGAAATTTATATTTAGGTTTGAAATTCGTAAATGTTTCTGTACAATGACATTTCTGGAATGACTTTTTTTTTTCAGACTTGCCGAATGTAAAACTGACTAGTGCCAAATATCTAAAATGAACGCAGCAGTTACATGGTAATTCCTGATTGATGTTTCCTGGCATGGCTGAGCAAGTAAAGTTTATTTCTGTTTGGAAACTACCAGTATTTTCATAATAGTTACAAAGAGCTGTTTTTAGTCCAGTGAATAAAAACTCTGACACATGCTCATCATTACAGGAGTGCGAGGATGGATCCTCGTCCTCCCTTTGTTTTACTGGAACACGCTCAGATGTGACGTTATGTAAAGTATTAAGAATATGATCTCTTTCCTCCCATTCTTAGAGCTCCAGTAGGTGCCCTGTGGCTCAGGGTGAGATGAAGCCTCTGTTTCATTCACTAATGCTGTTTATACGACCAACATACCAGCACAATGCAGCGCCTTCGCACTCTCATTTTATTTCTGTTTCATCTTTCAGGGAGAAATTCATAATTGCCACAATGAAAAATGGCTAGTTTAGACCTTTTTAATTTATATTGAAATCTATCGAAATGACGAATAGTAAATGGTGAAAATGTGTATTAAAAGTTGTAATGCAAATGTTTACAGTAAAGTGAGTATAAGGCAAAAAAAAAAAAAAAACTTTCCCTCCAAAGCCAAAACTTAGGGCTCTATTCTGTGAAATTTAGAGGCATGTAAAAAAGCGTACAGAGGAGTAAGGAGAATTACCTCCTCACTTACTCCTCAAACCCCCAGGTCCAAAAGAGCAGTTTGCTCACACTTATGTGTGATTCAGAGGAAGAGTAAATGCCGGCAGAGCAATATTTTGAAATGCACATGTTGTCCCTTTCTAAAACTAGACGTACATGTATATTTTAAAAGTCCACCACACCACACCACACCCCCTTGAAATTGCTACTTACAGACATAAATTCCAACTAACACTTCTAAAATGACCTCCAAAAGTATTAAATGTTTCACAGTGGTGAAAAAATAAATATGATTCTCATAGACTCGTTTCTGCAAAATTGTTATATTGTGCCAATGGGTAACTCTGAAGATCCAGCTTGCCCTGAAGGCTTACGCCTGCCACACAGTAGCAAGAACCACTAGTGACACTCCACGTACACCCACAAACTCACCCACTTGCCAAGACAAAATGCTGTTCTGCAGATTCTGCAGCCAGCTCCATACATGCTTAGAGAAACGGGAACTATGAGAAACGGTAAAGCCATTTGACAAACGTCAGCAGCCGTTTGGCTGAATAATGGTCAGTTGACGATACTGTCGCAGACTACCAAGCCTTTCCCCCACTTTCCTATTCCACACTTAAATACACTCATCCTCTTTGACATGGACAAGCAGGATTCGTCAGCCACACCTGGTGATGTCCTCTGATGGCAGTATACGGAAGTGCTCTCCAGAGCTCAGAAAGGGAAGTTTTTCTGAGCATGTGTCAGTAGCCCTACCCTCCAGCCCACCCCTAGTCAACCCAGTCTTCCTTCTTTTGCCTTGCCAGCAAGATGGACTTCACAGCTCTCTAAGAAATGAACAAAAAAGAGAAAACAGAAAGATTCCAAGAAGAACAGAAGAAATCAAGAAGTTGAAACTACAATCAACATGCCTAAGCCAGGCTTTAAAAAATGTCAGAGATGCTGGAGTAAAATGAATAGCACGGACACACATGACCAGTGTGTGTGGTGCTTGGGAGCCAGCCATCAGTCGAGGACTGTCCACATTGTTCCAGGATGTCCCCCGAGCCCTCAAATTGAGGAGCCATGTGCTCCAGGACTACCTGGCTGCCACCCCGCTCACCTCTCTGGATGCTCCATATGGGACCTGGGCCACTAACCACGTGGAGAAGGGACTGCCCCCCATGGCACAGGGTGCGCCCCCGGGGCCTCCAACCTTGGCTGAACAACTGATGAGGCTATGTGGAGGGCGCTTCTGCTTTTCTGCCCAGAGCGGACTGTGATTGGGAGTAATTACTTTCTGTTTCTACCCTTTCCCTTAGAGATACTTTTAGAAGTGTGGTGAATTACTCTAAGTGCATCATAATTTGAACTACCTGAATTGGAAAATCTCCCTCAGATGACCATAAATTCATCCACTTATGCTTTAACGTCCCCAGCTTTGAATGACTGTATTAATTATCTTGAAAGCAGTCTGGAATTAAATCTAGATCTGCTGTTTCTCAGCACACTCAAGGATGTGGATGGCTGCCTAACAAGTTGGAGGAAATCTTTCTTCAGTTTGTGTATCAATAGCACCATCTCCCAAGGATGGCAGACTTCCTGTGATTTACTGCCATCTGTAATTGGGGCAGAACAGCATGTTCTCCTCTGATGGCATTTTGTGCCTGGGAATCCTGAGCCTCTGAAAGCTGGCTAAGGCCAGAACAGTGCCTGGGACACTAAGACAAATCTGAATTACCTCCAGAAGCTTGGCAGTTGTTCCCAGGAGATTCTTGGGTAATGAGCCTCTGCATCTGCAGACTGTTCAAACGATCCATGTTGTCCATGAAGGAATGGCAATCTCTTATACATATATGTTGTCAAGCTGCGTTAGGTGTTTTTTCTTTAAAAACATGACACCTAATATGGAAATTCCTATCAGGGAGCTTGGTATAGGCAGGGACTGCAAGTTGCAGTTAACACAGAGGTTGTTAGGCACATTACTTGCTAATGTGATGCAGCTAGCTTTCCTCCAGAGGCAAATGTGCATTAGTGATCAGTGCTGTGTTCGAATTGCATGGCTGCCTTCACGAACGTGCTGTGAATGCATCTAGTAGTTAATACAAAGGTTTTGCACATAACACACCTTAACGTTTGTTGTTAACATGTTAGGTGCAAAACCTAAGCATGGGTTATAAATAGGCCCTATAATTTCTATTCATATGAAAGTACAATGTACACAGCATCTTTTTGGCCCTATTTTTAAACTTAGGTGTTCTCAAGCCAGTCAGGATTTCAGAATAATCACAATGGAGGCAGTGCACGCAAATCTCTATTATGCATATCCATTGTGATTATCCTGAAAACCTGACTGGCTAGGTGTGTCCCATGGACTGAAGTTGAGAACTACTGGTTTATTCATAAGAGTGCACCCCTCAAAATCTTTGTGCAGAATGTTTTGCACCCCTCTGAATTTGAGGGCTTTACAAATAAAGCCCTTAAAATAACAGCACTGACATTTTCATGCAGAAAATATATTTGAAGATTTGATGCCTTACTTAGCAAACATCTGTTGGTTTAGCAAATGCTTTACTTTTTATAAAAGACCATCAGTATGTTAAAATATTCAAGGACATTAAGATCAGTTCTCATCTTATTCATAAAGGCCGTCTCTCAGCAAGTCTGGATTTCAGAATTAGGAATGCCCAAACTTAATTTAAAAAAATGTCTACAAATCAATTTGACAAACTGGAACATCCCCAGTTCATGCGATTAGCTTGGAGTTTCTCTTTTTAGGCAGGGAGACTAGATGTTGACCAAATCCCCAGGAAATCAGTAGAAATTTGACAGGGACTCAGGAAAAATGTGACATGGACTTGAGATAATTTATAATTAATTTCTTCAGGATCTCTGAGGAAAAATCTTATAGGTTTTCTGAGTAGATTTCAAGGAGATCCATGGATTTTGTATAACTCAAAGCAGGCTGAAATCTGCTTGGCTCATTTCTGCCATTGGAAAGTTTCAATATCCCAAATGAAAGTATCTTAACTGAATATGTACGAAATATATTTGGAGGTTAGTTTGGATTTTTTAGTTATCCCAAAAACCAAAGCAATGGAGATAGCTTCAGGACCTAGTTGAAAACCATCACCTTAGATTAGTGGGATGCAAGGAACTATTCTAATTGATCCTTTTATACATCCTGCCAAAACTCTATACAGCATGTAATTTGCAACTACACTTATGGGATACTTTTCTAAAGGTTTTTCAATTGATACAAAAAATCCTTACACGTGCAAGGCCTTTTATAAAATTACATGAAGATATACATGCATTAAAAGTATGTGCCCCAAAAAGTGTGCTTATCTTTATGTAGCATTCCGGGAACACCTTCAGCAGAGTAAAGTCAGAGCTGCAACGTCACACGCATATTTGGTAAAACATGTGCGGACATGCACAGCATAAACACACAAATTTGTGGAGCAGGTAGATGTTCATGTACTGGGGCTCGTTCTGGATGCCTGTTTCATAAAGGCGCATAGGCGCCTGTATTGCATTTGGCAAATAGGTGCACCTAGGTCGCTCCTATAAAATTACTCCCCACAAGTAGCTAAATATAAACTATGCACATAAAGCTATTTTATGCTGGTCCACATCATGTGAGGTGCTGTTTCAGTAATAAATATTTTCTCTTATGTATGTGCTTTTCCTTCCAAAAGCTTTCCGATAGGCTGGTTGTAAATGCGTGCAGCGCTCTACCAGGAGTCGGGAATTCCAGTCCTTCAGTCGCAATCTCTGCTATTTGCCATGGTAGCAATTTTCAAAGGGAATCTCCACAGGTACCTGCGTGTTAATCCTTAGAGAAAATCTCTTAAAAAATTGTCTCACGTGTGGGAAAAAGGGTTGGGGCCAAGGCCATCCTGGTAAAATATGGAGTTTTTATTTAAATCTTGCAAGCACCACAAGGAGACTGAAAAATTGACCATTTCTACATACTGTATATAGCTCCATATGCAAATTAATTGGGTTGCTAGATCAAATGTTTTGCTTTCCTTTGCCTTTTACTTTCCTTTTTTAAAATTTAGAGGTCTTACAACTAGGTTAGTTTATTTATGTTTTATCAAACATTTTTGTGGCTTTTGAAGACCAGAGTTCCTAATCTTCCTCAAGCCATTTCTCTCCCTCCCCCTCCCGCCAACATTATGCTGCCCCGATTTCCTTGGCACAACTCATTACCAAGTTCATGATGATTAATTTTCCATTTAGTCCACCTAACTGCTTTGTGACAATAACAGTTGGACGTGTAGTTTATCTGTAATGCCCTAAACTAATTGAAAGGTATATTTTCCATAGCAGTTGTTAGTGGTTTACACAGCACTGTATTTTGTAACCATTTTGATAGTGTCCTAGTCTCAACTAGATTGTAAGCTTCACAGAGAAGGGACCGTCTCTATTTTATGTATTTGCACAGTGCTGCATACACCTGGTAGCACTATACTGTAGAAATGTTCAGTAGTAGCAGTAAATTATCAATAGTTTTTCAATAGCTAAGAAATACAAAACCAGCCTGCCGATTATAATAGTTCATAAAAAAGGATTTTTTAGTGAGAAGTGGTATAAACTATCATTTCTAATATTTTATTTTATGCCATCATAGGGCAAGCAACAACAATGTTTTAAGCCTTTGGTACCTGAGCAGCATAGATTTGCATGAGAGAGCACTGGGCACTTTAAACACTTTGGGGCCCTTTGACTAAATTGCACTAAGCAGTCAGCGTGTGTTTTGGTGTGCGGTAACTGTTAGTGCAGGGGCATGCCAGTTACCACACACTAATTTGCGTGCTAACAGCCACGCGTGCGTTGGGGTGGAGAATTGGCGGGTTAGAGGTGAAGAGTAGGCATGGGGAGCATACTGCAATTAGCATGAGGGTACACTGTGTGCTGATAGTCAATGGGGCAATTAGTGGGCGTGCAGTTAAGTGCATTCGCGGTATAAGTGCCACATGTTACAGTACGGGGCACGAACTACCACAAACATGCTATTCATGCCCTGACAGTTAAGGTAGAAGCTTTGCAATTAAGGCACACTAATTTTCATGCTATTTGTGCGTTAAATGCAAAACAATAGCTCCCTTTAGTAAAGGCCCCCTTTCATTTTTGCATTAACGTATTAATTGCGAACAAAACATTGGGATAGCAAAGTATAGAACAGGAAGTTTTTGATTTTTTCTTAATTTGAAAGTATTAGTAATCATTATAACTGAAAATATCAACATTTTTGGCAAATGGCTGCTAAAGCATTATATATATATTTCCCCCCCCCCTAGAAATTATAATTATTGCTTTCATAATTTCTGAAGATCAGATTTAATTTACTCTGAAGCCTTGTTTTTAAGTCTTCCGTGCCATGATAGAAAAGGGAAAGATTATTGACCATGTCGCCAAAAGTCAAACATCTGCATATCAGACATTGTGTTCAGTGCCAAAGACACGTCTGTTTAGTCTTTTCCTTTGAAACATTTCTAAAGAAAGTCATACATTGACTTACCTGTGTGTCTTAGATAGTTTAATCTGCAGTTCTGCAGGTTTTCTGTCTAACCTGCTACCTGTTTGCTGTAGGATTTGATTCTGTTTGTGCCAATGAATAAATGTTCAATAGGTTGTTAGTTTTAGTGTTTTTGAAATACTATAGGTTCTAAACTTAATTTGTAAAATACTGATGCAAATAATTCCTAATTGCAATCAAAAGTGACCATATCTATTTTAACTAATTTAGACAAATGAATATAAGAAATTGTAAAATTACCTATGCTGAAGAGTACTATCTTATGCGATTTTGTAATAATTGGGAAAATATCTAAAGATGCAACATCAGTAAGTCATTTTGACTTGCAGATAAATCATATAGCTAGCTATGAAAATCTTCACAACCAGTCTTGTGATTTATTATTGTAATTTCCTGTGTGAAATTGCCCTTTTAATGTAACTATAATCAATAATTGGAATGCAGATCTTTTGTTTGATGCCATATTTCTTAGAGAGGCCCAGTAGGCAAAGTAGGTAGCTACCTAGAGGCACTAGGCTGGAAAGAGGTGCTTTCCCTTCTATCCAGAAAGACATTTCCTCTCTCCAGCAGCACCCTCGTCAGACCTACTCCTTAAAGGCACAGGGGCTTGCAGGCCAGCAGCATTCAGAGCACTGTAAATTAGACTCACCGCCAATGATGGGGGGGTCTGATAGGACGCTGTGCACAAGCTGAGCAGTGTTTGTGAGAAAGTACTGCCAGTCTGGGACAGAGAAGGAACCTTTGTCAGTGTGCCACATGTTCAGTATACGAGCCGCTCCCTCCCCTGCCCACAGCAGCAGCTCTTGAAGGGGGGCTCCTGCATACCTATGCCAAGGCCCTGCTCTTATGACATGTTATTTTGGCATTTCACGAATTCTCAGGGGGTGCTTTTAACTAAAGGTTCTGCGTTATCTTTGCATACTTTTAGCTCAGAACATCTTTTTGTTGATGATGATGATGTAGGCTTGCATGACAATCTAAATGACGTGAGCAGTTTAAGATAATATATTCCATTCATCTTGGGCTATTTATGCTACCTCTTCATTATAGAACAACTTCATAAAGAAATGTACCTGTCACTATAATATAGATTTTTTTTTTGCAGGGTTGGAAATGGAAAGAAGCATTTCATGTAGTCACTTTTCCCCAAGTCTGAAATTCTATAATTGTGTTTAGGTGTTGAGTATGCTTTTCTCCATCCCTTGACTTTCACTCTACGTTTTATTATAAAGTAGCTACAAATTATAGATGGGGATAAGGGAATAAGCAGTGCATGATAGAGCTACATGGCGAGTGTTGTTATCATTTTGTGTTATTTTTTAACTTTGGTTCTATAGGAGAGAGGCTTATTTATTTATTTAAACTTACAAAGCCCCTGGTCAAAGGTCAATCAAAGCAGTTAACAAAGCAGACCAACATGAACAATAACGTGATCTAGGTCATTAAGGAGGCAAGTCTATGAGGAGCATTTTGAAAGTTCCACACTATTTATGTGTGTAAGGATGTGCATGCTAGAATGGGCGGTTAGGCACATGCTTTAGAAGGTCATTTTTCTGTAAGGGCTTTGATTAGGGTATGCACAGTGATAAAGCCTGGACAGAAGTTAGGCAGGGCCTAAATTTATGCTCTAAGTTGTAGAGTGTTATATGTTATGTGCGGTTTCTCCAAATCTAGGAGCAGGCATCTGCAGCTGCTCTAGAGCAGGCTTTTAACTGTCACAGCCAGGTTAAGACACGTAGGTATGCCCCTATTTTACAAAGTAAAGTACACAAAGTAAGGTACACAAGCACTCAACATGTGTGCTGTGACTTCCCTCCAATCCCATGTAATCACTGTACCCTCCCAGTCCTGATTTGACACCCCAAATAGATGAATCAAACCGCTGCTGATCGCTGGAAGCGGCGGTATATAAGTGTGTATTAAATAAAAAATAAATAAATAAATAAACATTTCCTTCACTTTATAGGATAGACCCGCATACGTGAGTGGTTACATGTTTTAACTGCACATGAGATTCTAGAGTTGCCCTAGGGCAGGGGTGTCAAACTCAAATACACAGTGGGCCAAAATGTAAAACTTGAACAAAGTCGCGGGCCAGCATTGAACAAATGAACCTTTTAATATGGACCCAAACAAGATTTGCTTTAACATTGAATATGAAGCAACACTTATTACTATACAATTTATAACTTAATAGTTCAGATATGCAAAAACCAATTTCAAATAAAAAAAACATCAATGACATTCATTTATTAAATAAGATTTAAATAATAATAAATAATAATTTTTAAAATAAAATAACAATAATAAAATTAATCAACCATTCAAGCCCATGTCTTGGAGTAGCAAGAAAAAGTGCATAAAGAAAACGTTAATTATTGCTCAGTTTGCTGCACACTGATCTAATCTGATGTGCCCAAGCCAGATACCTGGCATCTCTTCTTGGATGATAGTTCATCAATGTCTGGGCTCAGGCTTTGAGCTGAGGAAATCCTCAGTATCGAGCGAAGGTGTTCATCAGTCAGACGTCTCCTGTGAGATGTTTTGGTCATCTTCATCGAGGAGAAAAGTTGCTCACATAGATAAGTGCTGCCGAACATGGAGAGCATCTGAACAGCTTGGGTGCGGAGCTGAGGCATTGTGTCAGGGTTGAACTGTGGAAACTGGGCGGCGCCCACAGCATCATACTTTGACTTCAGCGTGTCATTACACTGGAGTTCAATTAGCTCCATTTGGAGGTTGGTTGGTGCGTTTTCCACATTAACTGCAAAGGGATTACTGAGCAGTTCAAACCTACATTTCTGGACATCAAAGTCGGCAAATCGCCGGCTAAACTCAGCGCCGAGTACACTGAGTTTTTCAGCAAACTGTGCGCATGGGAACAAGTTGGTAAAGAACTGCGTTTTCATGGTTTGGCAGCAGGGAAAATGGCCAAGGTTTCCTTGCAGCATCTGATTCTCCCACAGGCACAGTTTAGTTTTAAAAGCCCTCACTGCAGCGTACATGTCTGTGATGATGCGCCCCCGCCCCTGAAGCTGCAGGTTCAGCGCATCGAGATGGCTCGAGATGTCACACAGAAAGGCCAGCTCACACAGAAACTTTTTCTCCCGAAGCTCTGCTGTGTCCTTCCCTTTGCTTTCCAGAAACTGACATATTTCCTCATGCAGCTCAAAACATCTATTCAGTACTTTTCCTCGGCTTAACCATCTCACCTCTGTGTGATACGGCACGTCTGCATATTCCAAACCACACTCCTCCAGAAAAGACTTAAACTGGCGGTGATTCAGACCTTTGGCTCTTATAAAGTTAACTACTTGTGTTACTGTGGTCATAACATGTTCCATCTTTAGGGCTTTGCCACACAATGATTCCTGATGTATGATGCAGTGATAAACAGTTAGTTCACCTGCACAGTTCTCTTCCTGCGTCTTCTCCCGGACCCTGCCCACCAGTCCACTTGTTTTAACCGCACATCGCTGGCGCACCATCTGTCGTTAATCCCACGAGTTTATCCCACGGCAGCTTTATTTCAGTTACGCATTTGGAAACCTCCTCAAAAATTTCCTTTCCTGTGGTTGTGCCATGCATTGATTTGAATCCCAATAGCTCCTCCGTAACACACATATTTGAGTCCACTCCACGGATGAAGACTGACAGCTGAGCAGTATCAGATGCGTCGCTGCTCTCATCCACAGCAAGGGAGAATGCAACGAAATCTTTTCCCTTTTCCAAAAGCTGGTCATACAGATTGGTGGCAAGATCACATGTGCGATCAGCTACTGTGTTTCTGCTCAGGCTCACGTTTGAAAAGGCTTGCTTTTTCTCTGGGCACACGATGTCACAAACTTTCAACATGCACTTTTTCACAAACTCTCCCTCATTAAAGGGCCAGGCTGATTTTGCGATCTCTGCTGCCACAATATAACTAGCCTTTACAGCAGCCTCACTTTGTGATGTGGCTTTTTTGAACATATTCTGTTGTGAAACCAAACTTCTTTTCATCTCCTCCACTTTCTGGCTCCTTTGAGTCATGTCCAGGTCCTTGTACTTGTCATGGTGTTTTGTTTCATAGTGTCGTCGAATGTTATACTCCTTAGTTATAGCCACGTTGACTCCACAAATCAGACAAACAGGTCTGTCTTTTACATATGTAAACAAATATTCTGTCTCCCACCTGTCCAGAAAGTTCCTGTTGTCTGCTTTTCTTTTTGCCATTTTTGGGAAGGGGTTCCACAGTGACAGTTGTAGCTTGAGATCGCTATGACTTCTGTCACACAGGAGAGGGCGTTTCTGGGACCTGTCCTGATTGATGCGCCAAAACAACAGCAAGGCATTATGGGATTTGTAGTATTAGCGATGAATGAATGCGCTGTATAATACCGGCGGGCTAGCTCTAGTAGTCATTTGGTATAGCCTCGCGGGCCAAATATAATTACACTACGGGCCAAATTTGGCCCGCGGGCCAGAGTTTGACACCTATGCCCTAGGGGATTAATGTATTGCTTCAGGTATTAACTCAATGTTTGGTGGCCTAATGTGTTTTTGATGCTGCAGAGATACAGTTTGCCATGATAGCTGTAATGCTTAAGGTGGGAGGAGTGCCATTGCCCTCTCTTTGTGGATTGCTTTGTCTTTAGACATCCGGTTCAAATCTTCCCACAAGTTCAGAACTGCTCCAAAGACTTATTATTTCACATTGGCTTTTCCCCAGTCCTGATGCCTCCTGTGTAGCTTTTGGTCATTGTTTTAGGGTTGTTGTGACCACCAAGGAATTCTTTGTTCCCTTGTCCTGATGTGTCTCAGTCAGAGACATTTACTTGTAATAGCTACCTAGTGTGCTTCCCTCACGGTCTGTCTTTGTGTTGTTCCCCTCTTCCCATTAAAATGTTAGTGAAAACTGCTTAGATATACTTTTTGTTGATCTGTGGTATATCAAATAAATGTGAAATGTTAAGTGGGAATATGTAGATAGTTTACCCATTTCAAAAGCAATGGGAGATGAGCAAGTGATATCACAGAGAATATAAGAATCTGAGTTTAGGAGGGAAAATTATCTTTTGTCTCTTTTTCTGCTACGTTCTTAAGAGGGAACACATGGCTCCTCAGAAGCTGGTTTCTGGCCTAGTTTCTGGACAAAGGAAAAATCAAGGAATTGCCTTGTTCCTACCATCCTGAGATAAGTAGTGAGTGCAAAGAAACCTGGGCTCCAGGCCTTGATGGACTGGATCTTGGAACTTGATTGGGGTAAAGGAAAAAATACATTCCTTCATCTGTGATGGTGAGGCCCAGAGGGAAGAGGTCCCAGTTTTGGGAGGTAAATATTAGTAGCTATGAAAACTTGCCTATGTAGGGTCAGTATTCAAAGGTTACAGTGACTGGACTAATGAGTTCAGGGTCTTGGCAGTCAAGTGTCCTGCAAGACTGTGGAAGCTAAAAGATGGGAGACCTTTAGAGGTAGGAAGCCTGTTGCAACAAGAGACTTGAAGAGCCACAGCCAAGACAGAGAAGAAGATGTGTTCAAGGAACATTGTGAGTGAGTTGCAGCAAGGAGATGCTTTGAGGTGTCTTTCAGGCAAGACAGTGCAATTCCTGGATGTAAGAGGAGAATTTAAGAGGTTATAATGTTTTGCAAACCAGAGGCACAAGTTCCTGAGTGCGAGCCTAGAGAAGAAGAAGATTCCCTACAACTGGAGCCAGGAAGATCTTAGAGTGGAAATGGACGAATCCCAAGATGGAAAGAAAAGAATTAGTTTCTGAGTATCTACCTATTTTCTCTTTTCCCGTTTTGTTTGTGAAGATGACAGCTCTTTTTTATTAGGCTTCTGATCACCTTTTAAAAACTGTCCACTCAATATTCAAGTAGGCTGATACTTAAACACCACGGCACTTAAATATAATCGAGAAACTCAGTGGTAGTATTTGGATAGTGGCTGCCGCTAAATATCCAGATTGTGTGTCTACTATCTGGACAAATGCTGACTTTATCTGGATAGTGGCAGTGTTCAGGTGCTATCTGGATAGCAAATTAGGCCTGCTTTCCAGGCGAGCTAAACTATCCAAGTAAGTCTGGCTGAAGAAGGCCACTATCCTGATATGGTGAGCACTTACTGGATAGTGGCTGCACCATCCTAGTTCCACCCATGGCCTGCCTCTGCAATAATCAGATAGTGCCGGGGCAGTCTGTGGAGATATTCAGCGGCACTATCTGGAGAGTGCTGCTGAATATTGCTCTCAGTGCCTTTATCCACAAAGACCCCCATGGGCTATTTGGATAAGGGTTTTGAAAGTTGGCTCCTCTATTTTTATATATATACAGCCAAAATCTGTAATGCGCCTGATTTCATGATGGGGAAGTGAGAAAAGAGGTTCTGTTCTCACTTGAAGCGTCTTCTGGGCGTAGGGCTAATAGAGGTTCTTCAGGACCCCTTCACACACACCACTGTAGCCTAAAGTGTGTGAGAAAACAAGACCAATAAATGTGTCGATGACTGTGTGTAACAGTTTCTGTCTCTGTCCTCCCCCCTTCCACTTAACACCGTTTACTTGAACATGCCTAGGGAGTGAGTTTCAAACTTTGGGAACTGCAAGCACTTGGAAGAAGATCTGACTTTGTTAGTTTCTGAGGTTGTACAGTAATGGGAGGGGGGGGGAAATGTGCCACCAACAGTTTTGCATAGCACATTAACTTCCACATAGCAGTGAACCTTGAGAAGAAATTCATCATTTCAAACAGAGGTAGGTCGAATCAAGAGTATACAGAATATTAGACCACCTACCTTTTTTTATTGCTTCCATTGCGTGTGCAAGTAAACGGCAAATTTTTATTGCAAAGGATAAGGAGCAGAATAAAGATAGCTATCTGTCATGGGGTCCTTTTACTAAAGTCCATTAGATGGTCAACACACATTTTAGCATGCACTTACTGTCCTTGGTGACACCTAATGTGGGCGTGATAGCGAGCAATTGCTAAGATGCGCGTTAATCAATTAACCGTGCGACAGAGCGGGGACTAAGAGGGTTAGAGGTGGAATGTGGGTGTTGACCACACATTACAAATAGCATGGGCATCATTAGCTTGTGCTCGCTGTCAATGTGGCAGTTAGCACAAGTACACATAACAATAGCTCCGTAGGTATTGTTAGATGCATCCACGTTAATTGCACTGCACGCTAGCAAACTCATTCGCACACTAACTGCCAGGAGCATGCTGGCCACACCTCTGTTACTGCGGAGGTTTTGCACTTACCGTGAGTTAGTAAGCGCACAACATTAACAGGATTTAATAAAAGGGCCCCTTAATCAGTAAATTGACTGTACAGGCATGAAGGAAGCAGTCTCTTGCTCCTATCAGATTGCTTTGTTCACATTTCCCAAGCCCTAGCCACATGCTGTGATATTTCCCTTCGAATGACAAATAACATACAGCCTGGAATATGAACAGAAGATAACAACTTTTGTAATGCTTACAACAGTCTCTTCATTTTTTAAGCAATTAATCAGGACTTTAATAATCATTCAAAAGGTTTATTTTTTCTCTGTTTCCTACACAGTTCCACAGAAACTCTTCCTAAGTTGATTTCTCAGTTTCTATCATTTCAGCTAGATACTCTATCAGTAATTAGACTTATTGTTCAGTTTCAAGTGCTAGTGACCTTTTCCCATGTCCAGTCTTTGAAAGGCTACATCTGAGTAGATCCAATGGGTGAAAAGTCATCTTTGAACTATGATGCTGGGAGACAGTCTGCTTAAAAAAAAACCCAAAAAAAAATCCCCCACAAAAATGATCTAAGGAGATGCCGTATAACCAAGTGCTTTGTAAAAACTAAAAGTTCACCGCCTCCCTTTCCCCCCACACAAAAATCTTTATACGGTGTCTTCTTTCACAGAGGTAATTGCCTCCTATAGCAACTGTCAAATTAGCATTATCTTATGACTGCAAAGCCCAATAAATGCCAGTATCTTTTGCAGAAAAACAAGGGTGTATTTTTAACAATGTGTAAGTAAGAAAATCGTTCTCTTTAATGGATTGAGAAATGTCAACTCTGATTGCAAAGATTATGTTGTAGACAAGAGAGTGGCTTTCCTGTTTTCTAACTTAACAGCATTTTCGGTGAAAGAAAATGGGTAGGGTTAAATGCTTGCCCACTTCTTTGGTCTCAGTAAAATGCTTTGGGAAGGAGAAATATAAATGTAGAGCTTTTTGGTTTTCAAGTCCCATAAAAATGATAGCACATATTTGGTACGCTTAGGACTTATCCTTTTCTGCCTATGGGAGAGAGCAAGAAAGCTTAGGGTCCCTAATGCTTAGTGCACACTAATGGGCGTTAGTATGTGCTGTTTGTCACCACACCCATAGGAATATGATACAATATAGTGCATAGGAATATAATATAGCACACGCAGTAAAAGGGACCCTTCATGAATTGTGCCTTTTAATGATTTGAATCTGTAATTGGGGTGAGATCAAAATAAATTCAAACAATTTTTTTGAACTTTTGCTACAGGTTTAGTGCTCTATTACTGCTCCCTTGGTGCTGTCACTAAAATTCTTTGTTAATCAGCTGCTAAATAGGCCATTTTGAAATTTTATTCCAATGTACTATTTGCCTTACAAGCATTTTCTGGGATAATATTAAGCAAGTATCCTGTTGCCAAAATGAACCTTCACATTTGCTTGTATTCTTGTCTTAGCACTTGAAAATTGAAATAATGTAGCAAGAACATATATTGTACAGTATTCAAATAATAGGAAATATATATTTTGCCTGTATTATAAAAAAATATACATAAAGAAAGGAAAAAGAAGCACATTTGTAATAGCACAAATTTACAACAAATTGCATTGTTTGATTTGGCAGTTGTAGTTTCAACAAAGTGCATAGATCGTTAGTTCCTGTTTTCCAGTTTTATTTCTTATTACTGCTTTTATAACCTCTGTCATTTTAAAGAACATTATTTGACGGCGATAGGTTCAAAGCCTTGCAACTTGTGGATGTTATTGATCTTTTCTCTTCCCCCCTACCCCACCCTTTAAAATTCTCACACCCTTTTCATGATTTATACAGAAAAAAAGCAACCTTTTAAAGGTTACATAAAGTATGCTGTTTAGGTCAGTTACTTTCCCCAGAACCTACACAATCATATGAATGCAGTTGAACTGTTTATTAGTGTTCATGTCTAATTTGGGGGGGGGGGGGGGGAGGGGTTAGGGGCAGGACCGGCAAACTGAAAAATCTAGATTTGTTTGTAGACAAGGGTTTGTCATATCAACTAAACTATCCAAAACAGCAATGCACCAGGGTTCTGAATGCCAAATGTTCCTTATTAGAAAAAATATTGTTTTAAAGCAATTTGACTGAACGTACATAAATAAGAAATTCACTTCATGTGCTAACATAATCTAGTAAATTCAGTCATCAACCCAACGCAGAATGTTTTGGGGGTAGGGCTGTTTAGTACACAATCTGTCATCATATTTAGGATTATATGGTGGAAGAAGAATTGTCTTTACTATACCAAAACAGTATCAATTTCTTAATTTTTTTTGCTGACTTCCCTCCCTCCTGTTTTTACTTCTATAGATAGGTGTAGCATTCTACAAGGCATGCTGGGTGAAACAAAATACTATGCAAATGTGTACAGTGTTGCATGTTTTGCTCTCCATCGGCTTTAGTGGCTTTCAAGGGACAAAAATGATGGTGTTATTTTTGTGAACAGAAATATTTAACAGAGAAATGCAGAATGCATGCATACAGTATCCTAATTTCTATGGATTTGTTTTATGGAATTTAGATGTGTGACGAAAACTGCATTAAAATATTTTTTTTCTAAAATAAATGACTGGAAGTTTGCATAATTGTTTTTTCATTTTCTCATAACCTCACATGCATAACCATATAAAGCTGTACATATCTACAGGACATAGCTAATTGGTTGGGGAAGTATTGAAAAGGGCTCTGTGTTTTTACTTACCTGTGTCAGCAATCTCTCACATTAACACTTGGACCCCATGAGGAAAGGGGCACGTCCGGTCCCATCCTGGCGTCCAAAATCTGGACTGGCCAGATTTGCACCTGATTCTGATCCCACGGGAGCTAGACAGCCCTGTGGGATCAGAATTGGGTGTAAAGGACTTGGACAGGCAGGACATTTTATTTATTTATTTATGTTCTCTTATATACCGCGCTATTCTGCATCAGTGTGGTTTACATTGAACAAACTGAAATTACATTGAACAGGGCATTATAACTTGGAGATAACTATTTTACAGGGAACATGGGCTATGGAGGGTTAAGTGGCTTGCCCAAGACCACAAGGAGCACCTGTGGGACTAGAAACCCCAGTCCTTCCAGCCCAAGGTTGCTGTTCTCTAGTGGGATTTGAACCCCCGACCTTCCGGCCTGAAGTACCTTGCCCCGACCACTAGACCACTCCTACACTCCAATTCAGGCCCTTTGGATGCCACATTCCCTCCCCATCCATCCTACCACGGCTCCTGCATGGAGCCTGGTGCCGTGGCATCCCGACCACCAAATGGGCCTTCTGAGGCAAAGGCAGACTGCGGGGAATCTCGTATGCCCTCCCTACCTTTCGGGATGTCTGCCGCTGCAGATCGCCACACTCAGGTGACTTATTCCAACCCCAAGGTAGAATAAGTCACCCATCCATTTCATCCAATATGGACGTACAGGGCCACGACAGGTATTGGCCCTGTAGGTCCGGGGTCTGGGTCCCACCTCTGGCCTGCCCTGTCTCCTCCCCCTCTCCGCCCCCATCCAGAGCCACACACAGCGACCCTGAATGTGCGGGGAGCTCTGGACCAAGAATCGGGTCCTGATGAATAGCGGAAGTTGGACGTCCACCCTGGACATCCCACCCCACTATTTGGGACTCTGCATGTTGCCATAGTGCTTTGTAAAAGTCTTCACACACTTGTACACATTCACATCCTGCTGTTTAAAAAATACAATTCAAAATGTATTCATTTATTTTCACTGATCTACACAATATATTCTACATTTTCAACATGAAAGATTTATAGAAATATTCAACAAGTAATTAAGGATAAACCAAACAATCTTGATTGTCTGAATCTTTACACCCTTTGTCACAGCAAACCTAAATTAGTTCTGGTCCCAGGAAAAAGCATAAACACTGACAAGTTATTTATTTATTTTATCATTTCTTATATACTGCCTTTCATGATATCAAGGTGGTTTACGTTGAACAAACTGAAATTACATTGAACAGGGCATTATAACTTGGAGATAACTATTTTACAGGGGACATAGGCAATGGAGGGTTACGTAGCTTGCCCAAGACCACAATGAGCACCTGTGGGACTAGAAACCCCAGTCCTTCTGGTCCAAGGTTGCTGTCCTTTAGTGGGATTTGAACCCCTGACCTTCTGGACTGAGGTAGCTTGCCCCAACCACTAGGCCATTCCTCCTCTAATAAGGCAGACAAAAAGAGAATTTGAAAAGAAGCTCGCCATAGAAGCAAAAACTCATAATTAAAAATTTTTCAGGTACATTCAAAGCCAAAAGCCTGTGAAGGGAGTAGGTTGGATTGTTAGATGATTGAAGGGTAAAAGAGACATTCAAGGAGGATCTGGAAGATGTAAAAGGGAAATCAACAAGCCAAAGACTAGCAAATCCTCTGGACTGAATGGTATATACTCTACAGTACTGAAAGAACTCAAAAAGGTTATTGCAGATGTACTATTAGTAATTTGTAACCCATCGTTAAAATCATCTATGGAACCTGAAGACTGGAGGGTGGCCAATTTAAGACCGATTTTTGAAAAGGGCTCCAGGTAACTATAGAGTAGTAAGCCTGTATAAATACCAGGCATAATGGTAAAAATTATCAAAAAGAATAACATTATTGAACATACAGTATAGATAGTTATGGTGTAATAGGATGGAGCCAATATGGATTTGACTAAGGGAAGGCTTGCCTCACTAATCTGCTATATTTTGAAGGTATGAATAAACTCCTCCCACTCCCCACTGCCAGGGCGAATCAGGGCCGGAACCGGATAGTTTAAAAGTTGCAGCACAACGAGACAGCTGCCAGCACAATCCCCCAGATCAGCATCAACAGCAGAAAGCAGGAAAAAGAAACTTCTCGCTCCCCACCACCAAGGCCAATCAGGGCCGGAACCAGACAGTTTAAAAGATGCAGCACAACAAGACTGCCGCCAGCAGAAGCCCCCCAATCGGCATCAGCAGGAGGAAGCAGGAAAAGGAAACTCCTCCTGCTCCCCACCACCAAGGTCAATCAGGACAGGAACCAGACATTTAAATTCAGATGCACAACCAGGTGTACCCACGCCTGTCAGGCCCGCTCCTGAGTGCCTCGCCACAGGGCCCTTTGGCATGGCTCTTAGACAGGGACCGTAGGCAGGGATCAATGCACAGAACAGGACCCTGACTCTTCAATGCCCGACACCAGAGAAACTGCCAAGCCGAGGAAACCCACAGAACCTCCCCTGCTATCAACACAACTACAGTGAGTATCTCCTCATGGACACTAATTCTAACCGAAGACAGAACCATACCTTCCCCACCATGCTTTCCCTATATGTAATAGTTTACTCTCTACTCACCCTTACCCCCATATTCAAAGATTACCACACATACCCACTCACCACTTACCAGTATCCTCACACAACCCTACCCTATACCCCCTCCCCCACATACCAAACAAAAATTACCTACTACTGCCAAGATAAACAACGGAAAACACAATGCCTTATACAAATCCCATGCAGAAACAATCAACCACAGACTCACAGGATTCCCACAACATCTACGGGTACACTTCAATGTGCATTCATCAATACCCATAAGAACTTAAGAACATAAGATATGCCATATTGGGTCAGACCAAGGTCCATCAAGCCCAATATCCTGTTTCCAACAGTGGCCAATCTAGGTCACAAGTACCTGGCAGGTTCCCCAAAAGACATAGGTTCCACAATGCTTGTATTGGGGCAAGCAATGGATTTCCCAGGTTCCCTTTAATAATGGTTTATGAACCTTTCCTCCAGGAACTTGTCCAAACCTTTTTTAAACTAGGCTACACTAATAGCTTTTACTACATCCTCTGGTAACAAATTCCAAAGTTTGATTGAGGGAAAAAATTATTTTCTCTTATTAGTCTTAAATAGCTTACACTGTAGCTTCATTGCATGCCCCCTAGTCTTTCTATATTTTGATGGCGTAAACAATCGATCTATGTTTACCCCTTCCACTCCATTAATTTATAGACCTCTATCATGTCTCCCCTCAGCCATCTCTTTTCCAGGTTGAAAAACCCTAATCTTTTTAGCCTCTCTTCATAGGGGTATTCTTCCATCCCTTTACCATTTTTGTGGCTCTTTTCTGTACCTTTTCTAATAACGCTATATCCTTTTTAAGATATGGTGACCAGAACTGCACATAATATTCAAGATGCAGTCACACCATGGAATGATACAGAGGCATTATAATATCCTTTCTTTTATTCTCCATTCCTTTCCTTATGATTCCTAGCATTCTATTTGCTTTCTTGGCCACCTGACCCTCATTAATATTCTACTACTTACCACAAACTGCTCAGAATTAAACTAACACTGTACATAGTTGTCTGTATGATAGTTCCATATGTTAACTGTATATAAATTATTCTGTTCAATGTAAACCGCCCCTGATCTCTTGTCCACCGAGCCATCCACACCAGCACCCCGCAATACCTGGCAGACCTCATCACCTTTCACACTCCTAGAGACACACCTCGTTCATTTCATCTTAACCGTCTCACTCTACCTTCCCCCTCTCTTGCTCATCTACAGTCCACTCGCTCCTCAGCCTTTTTCTTTGCAGGCCCCGCCCTGCCCTCCCCACCTCCCTCCAACTCGAGCCCCATCACCCCTCCTTTAAGCGTGATCTAAAAACCCACCCCTTCTCCCTGGCCTTTGACCTTCCCTCCCCTTTTGTGTGATTCTAATCTCTAAGTCTCGTGTCGTATCCCTTCTTTCTCCTGCTTTCCTCTCAAAGATTGTAACTTCCTCTTCCTTCCCTCTAACCTAGTACTTTCTTTAACTGTTTGTATTTTGTGAACCGCTCTGCTTCCCCTGAAGGGCGGTTTATCAAAAAACATAAACATAAACATAAAAATGTGTTAAATAAATCAATAAATAAGAGGGTTTCAAGATGTTTTCCATGATGACGCCTAAATCTTTTTCCTGGGTGGTGATTCCTAATGTGGAACCTTGCATCGTGTAACCAAGACCTCTTCACAACACATCTGCTTGACATGTTGTGTCACTGAAACATGGCTTTTGGACACTGACACCATCCTCATGAATCAACTTCTACCTGATGGATTCAGCCTCTACCACTGCCCTCGAGTCCATCGCAGGAGAGGAGGGGTAGTAATCACAGCCAAATCCCAACTCCACTTCTGCTATCTATCAACAGAAAGCACCAAAGAAGTCAATATCCTCACCATGACCAATAAACAGCTATCTATTCGCCTGACCTACAGAATCCCAACCACCTCTACGACAGATCTCTCCAACCTTATAGGAAAAATCATAGAAAACACCAACACAGTAAAAGACATTGTTATCCTAGGGGGTTTCAACCTCCCATCAGCACAACCTGAACATGCCACCCCTTCCTAGACACCATGACAGCAATTGACTTCAAACAGCTCATCCAATCCCCCACACACAAACTAAGGCAACACACTAGATTTCATCTTCACCAACACCCAAACAAAGAACATAAGCAACCCACACACACAATACAATATCACCCTATGCCCTGGTCAGACCACAATCTGATCACATTCTCCCTACCCATCAACATCCCAAGTGACCCTACTGTTCAACCACAAACAATCAGAAACATTTTCACAAAGAAACCTTCCCTAAGGAAATACTCCCTCCATTGGAAATCGAAACACAGGACCCGAACACACTAATAACCGACTGGAACACTACCATTGGAAGACCTGTGATAACAACAAGAAACTGCACAACAAACAAGCCACAGAAGATGTCCTGGTGCACCGCCGACCTCAGAAGAATCAAAACACAACTCAGAAAACTAGAACGGAAATGGCACAAATCCATCCTCAAAACCAACAGAGACTTGTATATAGACTTGATGGACACCTACCGAAGAGAAATACACAATGCAAAGCAAGCGTACCATACAAAGCTTATCACTAACTCCCTGAATAGACCAAGAGAACTATTTGATATTATCAACCAACTAACCAAACCCTCCTCCAATGCTTCCATGGACCATAACATAAGCCCCCAGCAACTAGCAAGCCAATACAAACAACTCCAGCCACAGCCTAACCCACCTCCACCCACACCTCTCAACCAATTCCTCCACACAATACCACGGCGCAGTTTTTACCCCATCAGCAAGGACAGCATTGACGACATCATTATTTCACTCAAGACCAATATCCCCCCTTGATCCATGCCCGGTCACCAGGATCAAATCTACAAAACAGGATCTAAAACCTATACTCACAAAACTGACCGAATCCATACTACAAAAAGGACAAATGCCCAACGACCTGAAACTGTCTTAATTCATCCCACCCTCAAAAGATCAGACCTTGACCCAACAGACCCAGCCTCCTATAGATCCATCGCTAGCCTTCCATTCTTTACGAAAATTGTCAAAAAGCTGTCCAACAGCTTCAAGAAACCATTGACACAAACTCCATCCTCGACCCCCAGCAACATGGGTTCTGTCCCCTCCATGGTGTAGAAACCCTCATGATCACACTCATCAATAAGATGGTACAAGGAATCCAAGACAAATCACAAAGATACATCATGATATTTCTAGATTTATCCACAGCTTTTGATAAAGTTGACCATGACATCATCTTGCAACGCCTACAATCCAGGCATTCAGAACACCATGCTATCATGTTCCAATCCTACCTGACCAACAGGAAACAACAAATAAAACTGGGAACCAAAACTTCCAACCCCTACCATCAAACCCAAGGAGTACCACAAGAGTTCACCCTGTCCCTGCTCCTCTTCAACATCTACATTCTGCAACATCTACATTCTGCAAAATCATCAGAGCTCACAACATCAACTTTCACATACGTATATGCAAATGACATCACGCTGTACAGACCATTCAACGCAACCACGGGCATTATATCAAAAACTACTAAACCATAAAGTACCCTACTTACACAAACCTCCACAGATGTTTCATAGAAGTCACACAATGGCTAACAAACAACAACCTGGCAATAAATTACAAGAACAACAAAAAGATAAACCAGTGCAAAAATATATAACAACAAACATCACACTAGGCACAGGAACTTTTTATTAAGGCTCACAAGTGGAGAAAACAGACCTACGTGAGTCAGGTCAACCAAGCCGATGCAATGGCTCTATGTCAGCGTAGCTGTGACAACAATGCACCATATGCTACTCAACCACACCGTTATAGGTAAAAAAAAAAACCCTCTACTCCTATATTCAGTGTGTGAGACCATTGCAGCCTGATCAATAACAACTTCACATATGCAGGCAGAAACTGAATTTAAACAAGCATGCTTAGCTCAGACAGAAGTTGCCACATTGTCCACCCCACACTTAGCTGGAGCACAAGCTGTCACGTTGTCCACTCTGACACCAGGTGTTTCGCAAAAACTGCCTCAGGGAGCAGGACACACTCCAAAGCAGAACAATACTATGTCATGGCAATGTAACACTGCCGACACCTACAATAACAAATGATTAAGCAATCCCAAAATTTCTCCCACACCTATCTGACCAAACACAACCAAGAACTATAGCCCAATGCCAACTGAATCTCCAAACCCTCCCCCCCCAAAAAAAAACCCCAATAAAACATTTAAACTACTCACACACACTCTAGCGATTCAACCTCAGATAGTACTTTCATCCACAGTGACTTCAGCGCATTGCACCCACCAATTTTCGTCCGGTGTCCAACCTTCCTTTTGCCTCTAAGCTCCTAGAAAAGGTATTTTTTTCACAACTTTCACATCACCTGGATTCTACACATTTTCTGCACCCTCGACAATCTGGATTCCGCCCCGGGTATAGTGTCGAAACTACCATCACAGCAGTCATGAATGAAATACGCACCTCTCAAGACCAGGGCAACATCACGGTAGCTGTATCCCTTGATCTTTCAGCTGCTTTCGACCTGGTAGATCACTCTCTTCTTCTCTCTCGACTGTGGGATGCAGGTATTCGTGGTGTTGTTTATCACTGGTTTCACTCCTTCTTATCCTCTCATTCATTTGCGGTTACTTCTGCCCTTTCTACCACAGACCGCTTTCCTCTCACTTGTGGTGTCCCACAAGGCTCGATCCTGGCTCCCTTATTGTTTAACATCTTTCTGGCCCCCTTGTCTTTACTTGTCCAACAACTGGGGATCTCGGGCTACTATTATGCCGATGACATTTTTCTTCTACATCATACTTCCTCGTCCCAGTCCGATATTACTCCTCTGGAGACCGGTCTATCCTTAGTTTCCTCTTGGCTCTCTTCCAACTGTCTGGTTCTTAATGTTTCTAAAACAGCAGCTATCTGGTTCACCCACGGTTCCCCCATTCTGTCTCTTACTCCTTCCTTTTCTGGTACCCCTATTTCCACGGTCTGTAAACTCCGTTATCTCGGTGTCATTCTCGACAGCGCTCTCACTTTTCATGACCACATCACCCATATTTCTCAGCGTTCCTTTTTTTGTCTTAGGCAGATTCGTGCTATTCGGCCATTCCTATCTTCTCAGGCTCTCACTACCCTCCTTCTCTCCTTGGTTATAACCAGGCTAGACTTCTGTAACTCCATTTATGCCAGTATCCCCCAGTCTCAGCAACATCGGCTACAGTTAATTCAGAACACAGCTGCCCGAATGAACTTGCATGCCTCCCCACGTGATCACATCACTCCTCTGTTGCAACATCTCCACTGGTTGCCACTGCAGTTCCGGATTCCCTTCAAAATCCTTACCCTAGTACATCGAGCTATCTATCTCCACAGACCCCAATACCTCTCTGATTTACTAACCTTTCACGTCCCCACTCGCAGCCTTCGGTCCATCCATGTCAACCGCCTACACCTTCCAGCTCCCTCCCGTGCACATCTCCAATCCACTCGTAAGTCAGCTTTTTTCTACCTTGGTCCCTCCCTTTGGAATTCACTACCCACGGCCCTCCGCTTGGAAGAATCCTACCCCAAATTCCGCTCTCTCCTCAAAACCCATCTTTTCTCCTCCGCTTTTCATGACTCTCTATGACACCTCATAACCCCACTCTCCTCTCCTCCTTTAAACTCTCTACTCGCTATCTCTCCTCTCCTCTAATTTGTTGTAATTTCTTTTTCTCTCTCTAATGTTTTATTTATATTGTAAAGTGCCCCGATGTAATGGGGGGCGGTATATCAAATGTTCTGTAAACAATAAACAATAAAAGATGCCTTTTTCTGTATCCACCTGGCACCTGCCAGCCAACTCCTGTTTGCATTTGAATGGGAGAACCCCACTACAGGAAGACGAGGCCAACTCACTTGGACTCGCTTGCCTCAAGGATTCAAGAATTCACCCACCATCTTCAGTGCAGCTCTCAATCAAGATCTTTCAAACTACTCTGTAACTCCGGGAAGAAGAATCTTACTTCAGTATGTAGATGATATGCTTATAGCCACCAACTCCAAGTCTGAATGTGTGCAAACCACCAGTGATCTCCTGCACCTCTTAAATGAAGCCGGATACAAAGTCTCAAGAGCCAAAGTGCAGTTGTGCCAAACTGAAGTGAAATACCTGGGATTCAATCCGAAAATTGGGACTCGAGCGGAAGGAAGCAGTGTGCTGCATCACAACCCCCACCACCAGAAAACAGGTGCGGGCTTTCTTGGGAGCTGCGGGCTACTGTCGAATATGGATACCCAATTTTGCACACTTGGCAAAACCCTTGTACCAAGCCACAAAGGGGGTGGAACAATCACCCATGGAATGGGGCCCAGAACAGGATAAAGCGTTCAAATCTCTAAAAACAGCATTGATGTCATCACCAGCTTTGGGCCTACCAGATATGCAGAAACCATTTCATCTCTATGTCCATGAGTCATGTGGAAATGCGTTGGGAGTTTTGACTCAGCCCCTTGGATCCTGGCAACGACCTGTAGCCTATCTGTCAAAACAATTGGATCCTGTTGCCAAAGGATGGCCACCTTGCCTAAGAGCCGTAGCAGCCAAAGCCCTCTTGGTGAGTGAAGCAGACAAGCTCACTTTGGAGCAGAATCTTCAAGTCACTGTACCACATTCTGTTTTAACCTTAATGGAACACAAAGGAAACTACTGGTTCACCAATGCGCGGAAGTTGAAATATCAAAGTATGCTGTGTGAAAATCCCCGGCTGCAATTGAGTGTCAGCCAAACCTTGAACCCTGCTACCCTACTGCCGACTGGTCCAGGCCCTCCTGACCATGATTGTCTAGAAGTAATGGACACTGTATATTCAAGTCGCCCAGATTTAACTGATATCCCTTTGAACAACCCAGAAAGGACTTTCTTCGTGGATGGAAGCAGTCTTGTAATTAATGGACAACGATGTGCCAGTTATGCAGTGGTGACCCTGGACATGGTAATAGAATCATCAGCTCTGGCCCCAGGAACTTCAGCACAGAAGGCCGAATTAATAGCCCTCACTCGAGCACTGAAAATAGGAACTGGGATCCGTCTGAATGTATACACAGATTCCAAGTATGCCTTTACAACATTACATGCCCATGGAGCATTGTACAAAGAACGCGGATTGATAACCTCGGGAGGCAAGTCCATCAAGTATGGCCCAGAAATATTGACTTTATTGGAAGCAGTATGGGCCCCCAAACAAGTTGCTGTAATGCACTGCCGAGGCCACCAGACTGGAGATGGAGAAGTGTCCCGAGGGAACAGATTAGCCGATGCCTCAGCCCGAGAAGCAGCAATCAAAGGAGAAATTTCTACCTCCAATATTGCAGTTCAAGCAGCCATATTTCCAGTACCTCTTAGTGCTTGGACACCACGATACACCTCAAATGAGCTGGACTACTACTGTCAGAATGAGGGGGGGCAGTTGTCCGAGACTGGATGGATAGTGCTACCACCGCCCGAAGGAGGCTCACCTCCTGGTATGACTGTAATCCCTGAAACCCTGGGTCCAGCCTTTGTTCACGCCTTTCATCAAGCCACACACTACGGAAAAACTGCAATGGAAAAAGCCCTGAAACCATATTTTTGTATCTCATTATTGGGACCCTTAACTGCCTCAATAGCCCGAAAATGTGTAACCTGTGCAAAGAATAATGCCTGACAGGGTCCTGTCCTACCTCCAAGAGTTCAATCGGTGGGAGTTACCCCCATGGTAATTATCCAAATAGACTTTGCAGAAATGCCACGAGCGAATGGATACCACTACCTACTGGTTCTAGTTTGTACTTTCTCTGGGTGGGTGGAAGCTTTCCCCACCAGGACTGAAAAGGCCAGAGAAGTCACTAAGGCTCTGCTTCATGAAATCATTCCCCGGTTTGGAATACCCTTGACCATAGGGTCAGACAATGGGCCCTCCTTTGTGTCACAAGTAACTCAGCAGCTAGCCCATGCTTTACAAATACAGTGGAAGTTACATACAGCTTATAGACCCCAAAGTTCAGGGAAATTGTAGAGAATGAACCGAACCCTGAAGTCTCAGTTGTCCAAGCTCTGTCAGGAAGCTCACCTGAAGTGGCCCCAAGCTCTCCCTATAGCCCTTCTCAGAGTACGATCCACCCCCACCAAGTCATTGGGAGTGTCCCCGTTTGAAGTGTTGTATGGAAGACCCCCGCCCATAGTACAGGGAATAAGGGGGGATATGAGTCAGATTGGATCAGAAATCACTAGACAAGAATTGTTGGCTCTAAGTTCTGTCTTACAGGACCTCCATACCTGGGTGCAAGACCAGTTGCCTATCAATCTGACAGAGCCATTGCATCCTTTCAAGCCTGGAGCCTCGGTGTGGGTCAAAGAGTGGAAGAAGACACCGTTGGCACCTCATTGGAAGGGCCAGTACTTTGTACTACTGTCAACACCCACAGCAGTTAAAGTAGCGGAGATCGATTCCTGGATTCATCACAGTCGAGTCAAACCAGCAGCAGTTCCTGAGAGTCGTCCTTGGACTTCGGTCACTAACCCTGCAGCACCATTACGACTCACACTACGAAGAGAATAACCAACCTTCAACATCTCAGTTATCTATTATCAAAGACTAAGAGACTATAATCATGATGATTGCTTATTACTGTTTCATCTTTGCGGTAGCCCTGGGTCTCCTGGAAACAACTCTTGCCCTGCCTCCTTGTGCAGCTTGTATAACCACTACCCGAACTGGGATGAAGATCACCCAAACTTTACTTTATCACTCTTACTACACTTGCACTGGTAAAGTCAGTCAGTGCATGTATAATGGTACAGAACTAAATGTCTGTACGAATGGAAGGACTCGTACCTGTTTTAGACCCCGACAGAATCCTTCTTACTATGTCTTGGAACTACGATGGAATGATGAAGATGGAACCCTCATAAATGCTACAACTCAACTCTCTGATCCCGCCAAACCTGCGTCCCTGTATTTTGATGCTTGTGACCTGATTAACAGAAATGACTATTACAGGTGTGGATCATGGGAACAAGCTTACTACTATGATGACAAGTACATGTGTCCCGAAGGTGCATACAGATGGGGAATATGCACAGGGGTACATTCCCCAACTACTTATGGAAAACCATCAAAAGATGACTATTTCTGCCCAAAATGGGGCTGTGTGTACTATGCTACCTGGTCTGGTAGCCCTACTGGACAAACTGGAGATAATCGCAAGGCTAAGCTAGAAAGGTTACCCCTACTGGAACCCAAGAAGTGCAAGAAAAGTGCTTGTAATGCTCTACGGCTTCTCATCCTCGACCCGAGCCAGTGGAAGCAAGGATTCTGGTTCGGTCTACGTATTGCAGGAAGCGGATCTGACCCTGGGACTATTGTATATATCCAGCTTAACACGAAAGCTCATGTCTCATCACCTTACCGAATACATCATACCTTCTATGAGGCCATGAAAGCAGAGTTTGTAATTCTCCATGCTTCCCGAAATCTGTTTATTGAACTAGCTGGAGCTGTAGCATCCAGCCTCCATGTTTCTGATTGTCTTTTCTGCGGAGGAACTCAGATGGGTGACCAGTGGCCTTGGGAGGCGCAAGAACTGAACTATTCTGTACCCTATAACCAAACTGATCCTTATGCTGCTACCAGTGAATGGGTCTTAGCTAGCCCCATTGTTGGAAACCTATGTTTTGCTCGAGCTGGACCACAATTGACTATGCTAGTGGGGCAGTTGGTCTGTTTGAACCAGAAGTACTATAATGCTACTACCAAAAATACATCCTGGTGGTCAGGAACCAATGCCCCGGAACCCTCCAATCCTCTGATCATCTTTCCTAACCTTGCCAGGTTATGGACAAATCTCGCCTCCCACAATAACTGGCAAGCTCCACCTGGACTATATTGGATCTGCGGAACTCGAGCATATACTAGACTCCCTGCCAACTGGGGAGGTGCGTGTGTTTTGGGGAGAATAAGACCTTCTTTCTTTCTTTTGCCCACTTCCCATGGAGAACGACTCGGTTTTCCTGTATACAAGAGTCGACAGAAACGAGAGGCTTTGAAGATAGGCCAATGGGACAAATGGGATGCAACATCTGAAGAATGGCCACCGGAAAGAATCGTTTCTTACTATGGACCTGCCACCTGGGCACAAGATGGCTCTTGGGGTTACCGCACCCCTGTGTATATATTAAATCATATTATACGTTTGCAAGCTGTTGTAGAAATAATAACTAATGAAACTAGTAGAGCACTAACCCTGTTAGCTAAACAAGCCACGCAGATGCGTACAGCCATTTATCAGAATCGCTTAGCATTAGATCATTTGCTTGCTGCTGAAGGAGGAGTATGTGGAAAGCTAAATTTAACTAACTGTTGTTTGCAAATCGATAATGAAGGACAAGTTGTAGAAGATATAGCCAATCATATGAGAAAGCAAACATATGTACCAGTTCAGACATGGCATGGTTTGCAACTCGATGGATGGTTTGGTTCTCTGTTTTCAGGAATGGGCGGCCTGAAAACACTTGTATTCATTGTCCTATTCATATTGGCTATTTGCATGTTTCTCCCATGTTTCCTACCCTTATGCTTACGCATGTTGAACTCAACCATTGATAGTGTTGTTGAACGTAAGGCAGCTACAAAGGTATTAGCTATGTGGCAATATTCCCTTGTACCCCAACATGACGATGCTGAGGACCAAGTGTAATGTATGATTTGATTCTCACCCTTACTCACTTGCGGGTAGGAATAATCAAAGGGGGGAATGTGGTAGGCTATGGCCTAGAATAGCCTATAAATGTATGTAAACGTACGAGAGGCCTGTAAGCTAGGCCTGACTCCCAGCCCCCACCTAAGAATAGGAATGCTGAGAAAAACCAAAGTCAGTATAAGTTAGAGAAACTGCTTTAAACCGCTTTTTGATAATTTTATTTATTTATTTAACAGTATTTCTAAACCGCCTTATCATAATAATCAAGGTGGTATCACAGCAAACAATCTGGTAGTGTGAGTGTGTTATACATGCAGTGGGGGTGAAAATTTAGTTGGGTGCGTGTTGTGTTGTGTGCTAGATTAGTTTGAGTTATGTACAATGTGGGCTATATACAGTGGTGCTAAAAACATCTTATATACATACAGTGTTAGGCGGTGACGTGTGCTGATATACAGCTATTTAGACTATGTGATGTGTCCATAGTGTTCTATGAACAGCATGGTTTTCAGCTGTTTCCTAAAGTCCTTGAGGTCTGTAGTTGCCCTCAAATCATCCGGTAGTTTGTTCCATATTGTTGGAGCAGCCATGGAGAGTGCTCGGTCTGCTGTGTCCTTGCGTGTGTGTTTGTATTCACTTGGGGTGCTGACTCGGTTGTGAGTTTGTTTTCTTCTTGGACGTGTACTGGTGTCTGGTTGTATGAGGGTGTGCAGGCTGTTGGCTGATGTGTGCTGTTTTATCTTGTATAGGTTTATGATAGTTTTGTATCTGATGCGTGCACTGATTGGAAGCCAGTGTAAGTCCTTTAAGGTGGGTGTTATGTGCTCCTGTCTTGCAGTTCCGGATATGATTCGTGCTGCGGTGTTTTGTGCCAGTTGGAGTGGTTTGATGGCTTGTTTCTGTAGACCAAGGTATATCGGATTGCAGAAGTCCAGTAGTGGGGTTATCAGAGCTTGACATACGGTACGGAAGTGTTCTGGGGCGAGGAGTGGTTTCAGTCTCCTGATGATTCGCATCTTGTAGTAGGCTTTTTGTATTGTTTTGCCTATGTGTGGCTTGAGACTGAGTTTATTGTCCAGCGTAACCCCGAGGTATCTCACTTCCGACCTTATTGGTATAGTGGTGTTTTGTATCTTTATATTCGGTGGGTGTATGAAGCTTTGGTTCCGAGTGATGATTAAAGCTTCAGTCTTGTTGTAGTTTATTGCGAGGTTGTTGTCCTGACACCAATTGGTCATTTGTGTAAGGCAGTCTGTTATCTTAGAGAAGTCCGGGTTGTCGATTGATATCGGGGTGTATATCATGATGTCGTCCGCATAGATTGTGTATTGAATGTTGTTCTCTTTCATGATGTTGCATATTGGTTGGATGTAGATGTTAAATAGGAGTGCTGAGAGCGCAGATCCTTGAGGTACTCCTTGATGGATTTTGATGGGTCGGGAGGTGATGTGTCCCACCTTGACCTGTAGCTGTCTTTCGGTTAGGTACCTTATAAGGTTGTATAACCTTATAAGGTTGTATAACCTTATAAGGTTGTATAACCTTATAAGGTTGTATAAGTCCTTTGTTGAATATTCTATGCTGATGACAGACATGTACCAGTGCTCTGTATTCACACATTTTCTAAGCTAAACAGTGACCTTGTAAGAGAAAAGTATCAAAGTTTAGAACTGTGCCTTTATTAGAGAGTTCTGAGCAGGGTGAACAGAGTACTGGGCCCACAGAAAGATCCCAATTGGATGGGTGCAAGGGTCAGTAGGACCAATAGAAAGTTTGCCTGTATTAAACTGAAGAAGAAAGGTATAAAAGGTGTTGTTTACTGGACTCCATTGCTTAGACCATTTTGATTGTGACATTTGCCTGAGACTGTGCACAATAAATTGGCTTGGATCTTCGAACTGACTCCTGGTTTTATTCATTGCGTGCACTTCGCTGCAACAATTGTACAGCTTCTCATATTTTGTAGATGATTCATATTCATACCTTTCAGTTATTCAAACGTTTATTGTATCTCCCCTGCCCTTTCTCTCCTCTAAGGTATGCATATTTTGGTATTCAAGTCTTTTCTCATATGTCTTCTGGTGCAAACCCCATACCATTTTGGTTGTTTTCCTCTGGACCGTTTTCAGTCTCTTTATATCCTTAATGAGATACAAACTCCAAAACTGAACACAGTACTCTGAGTCTTCACCAATAAGCTGTACAGGGGCATTATAATTTCCTCCTTTGTGCTAGTTACGCCACTTTCTATGCAGCCTAGCATCCTCTGGCTTTGGCCACTGCTTTGTGACATCATTTGGCAACCATGAGATCTTCAGACTCTAATTCCGAGGTCTCACTCCTGGTCAGAGCATATCAGCATCTTCCCTCGGATCACATAAAGCTCCTTCAGATTTCTGTATCCCAAATGTAAAACTCTGCACTTCTTAGCACTTAACTTTATCTGACAAGCATTAGACCATTCTTCTAATTTTTGTAGATCACTTCTGATGTTGTCTTCTCCCTCCAGGATGTCTTCCCTCTTGCAAATCTTTGTGTTACCTGTAAAAGGGAAATCTTTTCCTTTCAAATCTTCTGTAACATTGCTGCAGCAAAGTGCAATCAATGAATAAATCCAGGATTCAATTGACAGGGTCCAAGCCAGTTTATTGTGCACAGGCCTAGTCAGTCAAAGCTTCAAAAGGAACTGAGCAAAGTTTTTACAGAGACATAACCATTTATACCTCTTTTTCAGTTTGATACATGAGAACATTCTATTGGTTCTAGCTCGATACATGCAAACTTCTCATTGGTTCCAACGCTCCCTGCACCTGTCCAATCAGAAATCCCTCCGGGGCCTAGCAACCAGCCCCCTCCCTTAGGATTGTTCTAACAATGGTGCAGTTCTTGATTTTGATACTTCTCTACTGCAAGGTTATCCCTAGCTTCAGGAATGCATGTATTGAAACATTTCTTTCTTTTGCACACAAGAGAATAATGAAAGACTTATGAATTCATGTAAAACTTCTTATTAAGCAGTTTAAAACAGTTTTCTCATTTTCCACAGATTTTTGGTTCTTTTCTAGCTATAATGGGAGTTAGGATCCAGGCCTAACTTACAGGCCTTTCATATTTGCAGACTATTATAGGCCATAGCCTGCCACATTCCCCCCTTTGATTATTCTCACCCGCAAGTGAGAAAGGGTGAGAATTAAATCACTCATTAGTCATTTAACACATTATACTGGTGTAATAGCATCATCGTGGGGTATAGGGTAATATTGCCACATAGCTAATACCTTCGCAGCTGCCTTCCGCTCTATAGTGTTATCAATTACTGAAGTTACCATGCGTAAGCAAAGGGGTAGGAGACAAGGGAGCACTAAGCACATAGCTAATATGAATAATACAATAAACACAAGGGCTTTGAGACCACCAAACCATGAAAATAATGAACCAAACCACCCATCCAGCTTCAAACTGTGCCAGGTCTGGACAGGCACAAATATCTGCTCTCTCATCTGGGTGGCTAGATCTTCAACTACATGCCCATTATTATCAATCTGTAAACAACAATTACTTAAATTCAACTTTCCACATACCCCACCTTCAGCTGCTAACAAATAATCTAAAGCTAAACAATTTTGATAAATGGCTGTGCGCATTTGCGTACTTTGCTTAGCCAAAAGAGTTAGTGCTTTACTAGTTTCATTAGTTATTATTTCAACAACAGCTTGCAAACGTATTATTCTATTAATCATATAAACAGGGGTACGATATCCCCATGTCCCATCCTGCTCCCAAGTAGCAGGTCCATAGTATGAGATAATTCTCTCAGGTGGCCATTCTTCGGATGTTGCATCCCATTTGTCCCATTGGCCTATTTTCAAGGCCTCCTTTAGCTGTCAACTTCTGTACACAGGATATCTCAGTTGTTCTCCATGGGATGTAGACAAAAGGAAAAAGGAAGGTCGTATGGTTCCCAATACACATGCACCTCCCCAATGGTGAGGGAGCCTAGCATATGCTCTGGTTCCGCAAATTCAGTACAGTCCAGGTGGTGCTTGCCAGGAATTATATGCTGCTAAATTAGTCCAGATACTGGCAAGTTTGGGGAAACGGACTAGTGGATTGGAGGGTTCTGTAGCGTTGACTCCTGACCACCAAGACATCTTCTTAGTGGTACTGTTGTAGAACTTTTGATTGAGACAGACCAGCTGCCCCACTTCCATATTAAACAGCGGTCCATAGCGAGCAAAGCATAAGTTTAACTACCCACAATGGAGTGGGCCAATACCCATTCACTCGTTGTATTATGCATATCAGTCTGATTATATGAAACAGAATAGTTCAGTTCTTGTGCCTCCCAAGGCCATTGGTCTCCCATCTTAGTTCCTCCACAAAATAAACAGTCTGAAATGTGGAGACTAGATGCTACAGCTCCTGCTAGCTCAAGGAACAAGTTCTGGGAGGTAGGAGGAATTTCAAACTCGGCTTTCATGGCCTCATAGAAGGAGTGATGTATACGATAGGGTGAGGATACATGGGTCTTGGTGTTTAATTGTAGATACAGGATAGTTCCAGGATCTACACCTCCTCCTGCTATACGCAATCCGAATTTGTATCCTTGCTTCCATTGGCTAGGGTTAATTATGAGAAGTTGCAGAGGATTACAGGCATTCTTCTGGCATTTCTTGGGCTCAGGTAAGCTGATCTTTGTCAGACTGCCTTTTCAATTATCACCATCTCATCCCACAGGTGCATTCTTCCACGTAGCAAAATATACGCAGTCCCATTTTGGGCAGAAGTAATCATGTTTGCAGCTTGTCGTGCTGTGAGGGCTTGCGTGCATCAGTGATGCTGAGAGCTAAACTATCGGTAGTTTAACTACTGGCAGGGTCTCCCAAGATGGTCAGGTCTCAGCTGAGGTGCCAGACCAAGACAAACCACCCATCTGGGCAGCAGCAGAATGGGACAGTGTTGACAGCGGAGGATCACATTTTTGTGACAACGGCAACAACACCAAACTTAAACTGCGCGGAAGAAAGGCCCGGCAATCTACTTCTGTATCTTGCCATGAAAACCCAATGGATAGTTACAACAAAATAAATTGTGCTATGGTGCTGGAAGATGAGACCCCCAGGTCAGAAGGCACTCAACTAGCTACTGGGGAAGAGCTGAAGACTTTTCAGAGTAAAGCCAGCATTTATGATGTGGTTGGATCAAAGCCCTCGGGAAGTCTGACTGCTGATGTAGCTGTGCATGAAATGAGAGTCCGAAGCTGTAAAGATGTCTTACACATTGGAACATGGAACGTACGAAGCATGAACCCAGGGAAGTTGGAAGTGGTCAAGAATGAAATGGAACGTGTACAACTTGATCTGTTGGGTGTCAGCGAACTGAAATGGACTGGCATGGGGCACTTTGCATCAGATGATCACATGGTCTACTATTCTGGAAATGAAAGACAAAGAAGAAATGGTGTTGCATTTATAATAAAGAAGAAACTTACAAGAACTGTAATGAAATACAATGCAGTCAGTGAACGCTTAATCTCTATTCGTCTAAGAGGATTGCCTATCAACACAACTATAATTCAAGTATATGCCCCAACAACAGCTGCAGAAGAGAATGAAATTGAAGAGTTCTATGAACAAGTACAAGCTGAAATTGACAGAACATGCAAACAGGATATCCTGATAGTCATGGGTGACTGGAACGCAAAAGTTGGCAACAAAGAAGAAGGCAAAGTAGTTGGAAAATATGGACTTGGCAACAGAAATGAAGCTGGAGAAAGACTGATAGAATTCTGCAAGACCAATGATCTATTCATCTTAAACACCTTCTTCCAGCAACACAAGCGGCGACTGTGCACATGGACTTCACCGAATGGATTATATAAAAATCAAATTGACTACATATGTGGAAGTCAACGATGGAAAAGCTCTGTAACATCAACAAAGACTAAACCTGGAGCTGACTGTGGTACAGATCATCAACTACTAGTATGTAAACTCAAGCTAAAGTTGAAAAAGAGCAAACCACTCATGAATGCAGCAAAATATGACCTTGAGAATATACCACTGGAATTTAAAGACTGCCTGCAAAATAGATTTGCTGCTTTAGATACAAATGACAGAGCTCCGGAAGAGTTATGGAATGACATCAAGAAGGTTGTGTTGGAAGAAAGCGAGAAGTCTCTACAAAAGGTGAAAAAGCAAAAACGGCCAAAATGGATGACGGAAGAAACTCTGAAAATTGCCCAGAAACGCAGAGAAGCTAAAGCCAGAGGAGAAAGAAAGACAATCACAGAACTCAACAGAGGTTTCCAACGTGCAGCAAGACAGGACAAGGAAAAGTACTACAATGACACTTGCAAGGAAATAGAAGCAGAAACTATTAGAGGAAGAAAAAGATCGGCTTTCCTAAAGCTACGAGAGTTAAAGAAAAAGTTCCAGCCTCAAATTGGAATGTTACAAGATGCTCAAGGTTCTATGTTGAATGATGCTGAGAAGATCAAGAAAAGGTGGAAGGAATATACAGAGTTTTTATATGATAAAGATCAAGTGGACCAACAGCTGTTTCAACCTGTACCTTATGATCGGGAACCATTGGTGATGAAAGAAGAAGTTGAAGCAGCATTGAAAGCCTTATCAAAGAACAAAGCACCAGGCATTGATAGCATTCCCATAGAAGTATTGCAGCAATCTGATGCAGCTGTTACCGTACTCACAAGACTCTGCCAAGAAATATGGAAGACGACATCATGGCCAACTGACTGGAAAAGATCTGTGTTTATACCAATACCAAAGAAAGGTGATCCAACTGACTGTGGAAATTATCGCACAATCGCTCTGATCCCACATGCCAGCAAGATTCTACTGAAGATTATTCAAAAGAGATTACAACCATACCTGGAACAAGAACTACCTGAAGTGCAAGCAGGGTTCAGGAAAGGGCGAGGAACGAGAGACATCATTGCGGATGTGAGATGGATCCTTGAAAAGACTAAAGAATACCAAAAGGATATCTATTTGTGCTTTATCGACTATAGCAAGGCTTTTGACTGTGTAAACCATGAGAAACTCTGGGCCACATTAAGAAGCATGGGTATACCAGAGCACCTGATCGTTCTCTTGCGCAATCTGTACATTGATCAAGAAGCAACAGTTTGAACGGAACAAGGAGAAACAGAATGGTTTAAAATAAGCAAAGGTGTAAGACAAGGCTGCATACTTTCCCCTTACCTGTTTAATTTGAATGCAGAACAAATCATCAGAGAAGCAGGATTGTATGACGACAACAGAGGTGTGAAGATTGGTGGAAGAGTCATCAACAACCTTCGCTATGCTGATGATACCACATTACTGGCTGAAAGTGAAGATGATCTGAAACATTTGCTTCTCACAATCAAAGAACATAGTCTCAAAATGGGCCTGCACCTTAATGTAAAGAAGACAAAGATCATGACAACTGGCATAAATCAACAGGTTCATCGTTGAAGGAGAAGAAATTGAAATTGTGAACAACTTTAACCTACTTGGATCAACTATCAATAAAGAAGCAACAAGCAGTCAAGAAATCAGACGACGCATTGCTCTTGGCAGAATGGCTATGAAAGACCTAGATAAGATTCTCAAGAGCAGAGATGTCTCTCTCCATACAAAGATTCGACTTGTTCAAGCCATTGTATTTTCAATAACATCATATGGATGTGAAAGCTGGACAGTGAAAAAGACAGACAGGAAGAAAATTGATGCCTTTGAATTATGGTGCTGGCGGCGAATACTGTGTATACCATGGACTGCCCGAAGAACAAACCAGTCGATACTAGAGGAGATCAAACCTAAGCTTTCTTTAGAAGCTCAGGTGACAAGACTTCGACTTTCATACTTTGGAAAGACATTATGCTTGGCAAGATAGAAGGTCAACGCAAAAGAGGAAGGCCAGCAATGAGATGGATCGATACAATAACAGCAGCTACGGGTACCAGTCTGTCAACAATGAGCCGCCTGACTGGAGACCGAACACAATTTAGGATAGCTATCCAGAGGGTTGCCATGAGTCGACTCCGACTCGATGGCACTTAACAACAACAATCATGTTTAGATGCAGTGGTGTAAGTGGTGGTTGGAGAGTTCTTTCCTGTACACCATCCCCATCCGTAGGCTCCTTCTGGACACATATATTTATCATCATGGTAGTATGCTCGCTCCCATGACCCACATCTGAGGTAAGCATTTCTGTTAATTGCATCACAGGCATCAAAGTTCAAGATAATGGATTTTGTGGGGTCTGCAAGGGGATTTGTAGCATTTATGATGGCTCCATCTTCATTCCAGCGGATTTCAAATGTATAATATGAAGGGTTTTGTCGGGGGTTATAACAAGTCTTACTTTTCCCCTTTGTACAAATATTCAGTTCGGTGCCATTATAAATACACCGGCTGACTGTACCAGTGCAAGTATAGTAGGAATGATAGAGTAAAGTCTGAGTAATCTTTTGTCCCGTTCGGATGGTGGTTATGCAGGCTGCACAAGGGGGTAAGGCAAAAGTCTTTTCCAGGATTCCCAGGACCACCACTCCCACAAGGCAATAGTGGAAGAACATTGTGATTTCAGTCTTTGGAGGGCAAACTGGGAAGTTGGGTACGATGAACTTGTTGAGTGTTCTTCTTTTCTCCTGCTGCGATGGTCACCCTAGCGTGACGAAAATAGATTCTGAAGATTCTCTATAGTGCCGGTTGTCTCCGCAATGTAAGTCGCAATGGAGTCTCGGGATCATTCACTGACATCCATTGGTCAGGATCAGGAGCAGCTGCCGGCTTTACTCGACTGTGGTGGATCCAGGGTTCAAATTCCGCAACTTTCACTGCAGTGGGGGTTGACAGAATGACGACGTATGGTCCCTTCCAATGTGGCGCCAGCGGGGTCTTTCTCCACTCTTTCACCCAGACGGACGTTCCTGGCTTGAAGGGATGCAGAGGCTCAGTCAGGTTGATGGGTAGTCGATCTTGCACCCACGTTTGAAGATTCTGCAAAACAGAACCTAAAGCCAATAGTTCTTGTCTAGTTATTTCAGATCCTATCTGTCTCATATCTCCTTTTATTCCCTGCACTATGGGTGGAGGTCGCCCATACAAAATCTCAAAAGGAGAAACTCCTAGGGACTTGGTGGGAGCAGAACGTATCCTAAGAAGGGCTATAGGGAGAACTTGGAGCCACTTTAGGTGTGTTTCTTGACAAAGCTTGGACAATTGAGTTTTCAAGGTTCTATTCATACGTTCCACTTTTCCTGAACTCTGGGGTCTGTAAGCAGTGTGTAACTTCCATTGTATTTGCAAAGCTTGAGCTAACTGTTGGGTCACTTGGGATACAAATGATGGGCCATTATCTGACCCTATAGTCAATGGTATTCCGAATCGAGGAATGATCTCATGAAGCAATACCCTAGTGACTTCTCGGGCTTTCTCAGTTCGGGTGGGATAGGCTTCCACCCATCCCGAAAATGTACAGACTAACACTAATATATAGTGATACCCATTTGTATGGGGCATTTCAGCAAAGTCTACCTGGATATCACTCATCGGGGTCACCCCTAGTGACTGAACTCTTGGGGGTGGAATGGGACCTTGCTTAGCATTATTCTTGGCACATATCAGACATTGCTGGGCCACCGAGGCAGTCAGGGATCCTAGTAGTGAAATGCAGAAATGGGGTCTCAAAGCTTTTTCCATGGCTGTTTTCCCATAATGTGTGGCATGGTGAAAAGCTTGAACAAAGGCTGGCCCTAATGCTTCAGGGATGACTGTAGGACCTGGAGGTGGACTACCTTCTGTGGGTGGCAGCACTATCCAACCTTGTTCTGTCAAGACTCCTCCCTACTTTTCACAATAATAGTCTAACTCTCTTGTAGTGTATCGGGGTGCCCAGGAACTAAGGGGCACAGGGAATAGGGCTGCTTGCATTACAGTATCTTGGGTCCTAACTTGTCCTGTGGTGGCTGCCTTCCGGGCTGTGACATCAGCAAATCTATTTCCTCGGGTGACTTCTCCTGTTCCTGCCTGATGACCTCGGCAGTGCATGACTGCCACTTGTTTGGGGGCCCACACAGCATCTAATAACATCAATATCTCGGGCCCATACCTAATGGACTTACCCCCTGAGGTGATTAACCCTCGTTCTTTGTACAAGGCTCCATGTGCGTGCAAAGTGGTGAAAGCATATTTGGAATCTGTGTACACATTTAAGCGGAGTCCTTCTCCTAATGTCAAGGCTCTGGTGAGGGCTATCAATTCAGCTTTCTGTGCAGAGGTTCCTGGGGTCAGGGCTGAGGACTCAACTACCAGATCAAGGGTCACCACTGCATATCCAGCACAACGATGTCCATTGATGACCAAACTGCTCCCATCCACAAAGAAAGTCCGTTCAGGGTCCTCTAGAGGGACATCGGTCAAATCAGGGCGACTTGAGAATACAGTGTCCATGGTTTCTAAACAGTTATGATCAGAGGGCCCAGGACCAATTGGGAACAATGTAGCAGGGTTCAAAGCTTGACTGACTTTTAACTGTATCTGGGGGTTTTCGCACAGCATGCTCTGATATTTCAACATTCGCGTATTGGTTAACCAGAAGTTTCCTTTGTGTTCCATGAGAGTCAGAACAGAGTGTGGTACGGTGACTTGAAGAGTTTGCCCTAGTGTGAGATTTTCTGCTTCGCCCACTAGAAGGGCTGTCGCTGCAACAGCTCTCAAACAAGGGGGCCATCCTTTTGCAACTACATCCAATTGTTTTGACAGATAAGCTACTTGTCGTTGCCAAGATCCAAGAGATTGAGTCAATACTCCCAACGCATTTCCTTGTGACTCATGGACAAAAAGATGGAAAGGCTTCTGAACATCTGGAAGACCTAAAGCTGGGGATGACATCAGAGCACTTTTCAGAGACTGGAATGCTGCATCTTGTTCAGGTCCCCATTCTAGTGGAGACTTTTCCATTCCCTTGGTGACTTGGTACAATGGTTTTGCTATCAGCGCAAAATTGGGGATCCATATGCGACAGTACCCTGCGGCCCCCAGGAAGGCTCTTACTTGCCTCCTAGTGGTCGGAGTAGGGATACTACATACAGCTTCTTTGCATTCAGGTCCCAGACGTTGGATCCCACTGGACAACTGGAATCCTAGATACTTGACTTCAGTTCGGCATAGTTGTGCTTTGGCTCTTGAGACTTTGTATTCAGCCTCTTTGAGAAGGTACAAAAGTTCACTAGTGGCTTGTAGACATTCACTTTCTGAGTTGGTGGCTATGAGCAAGTCATCTACATACTGAAGAAGAACCCTCTTTCCTGGGTCCACTGGGTAACTTGAAAGATCTTGATTCAGGGCAGCACTGAAGAGAGTAGGTGAATTCTTGAATCCTTGGGGTAATCTGGTCCAGGTGAGCTGGCCCCGCCTTCCTGTTGTGGGGTCTTGCCATTCGAAAGCGAACAAAAGTTGACTAGTGGGGGCTAAGTGTACACAGAAAAAGGCATCTTTCAGGTCCAGGACGGTGAAATGAGTAGCCTCAGTGGGGATCAGTCCCAAGAGAGTATAAGGGTTTGGTACTACAGGGTGTATAGTTTCAACTGCATCATTCACTCGCCTTAGGTCTTGTACTGGGCAGTAGTCCCCTGTCCCAGGTTTCTTAACTGGGAGAAGGGGAGTGTTCCAAGGTGACTGACATTCCTTGAGAAGTCCATACTTCAGCAGTTTCATCAAATGGCTGTGGATTCCTTCGATGGCTGGTCGAGGGAGAGGATACTGCTTCACATGCACTGGTTCCACTCCTGGCTTGAGGGTGACAATGACAGAGGCTATGTTCTTCGCTAGGCCAGGTGGATTATCTTCTACCCATACTTCAGGTGGGGCTATGAGGTTGGTAGGTATACAGGGACTAGTTGACTTTATTGGGGGTACACTATAGAATCGCCATTCTTCTTCTCGGGGAACAGTGAGCACCATCAATCCAGCAGGCTTTGGGTTCACAGTCATTTTCATTTCTCCCCCTTCAGCAAAAGATATCTGTGCCTGGAGCTTAGCAAGCATGTCTCGGCCCAGTAGTGTAATAGGGCACTCAGGCATATACAAGAACTGGTGCGTTATTTTCTGTCCCCCTAGTTCACACATGCGGTTCTGTAAGAATGACTTTGTGGCTTTATTTCCAGTGGCTCCAACAATGGTAACAGATCGAGAGGAAAGAGGAGCTACTGGCTTGGCTACTACTGAATGTTCTGCTCCTGTATCTACCATAAACTCCATGTATTGGTCCCCTATCTTCAAACTGACCATAGGCTCCTGGGGACCCAGGGTGAACTTGGAGCCTGGTCTGGCCTAGTCTTCATCCACGTCATCCAGGTCATAGCCCGTTGCTACTGCCACTCCCTCAATGGCTTCCTCCCTCTCTTGCTGGAACTGTGCTCGGTTCATTCGTCCCCTCCTTTGAAATCGTCCTCCTAGTCTCCAGGGACTCCCTCCTCCCCTCGCGGGGGTGGAGTCCAGATGCGGGCATTCACTTCTCCAATGTCCTTCTTCCTTGCAGTAGGCGCACTGATTCGCACCCAACTGAGGCCTTTCGCTTCCACGGCCTCTTCCACGTCCTCTGGTCCTTTGATTAGGAAAACCTCCTCCATGTCGTTCGGTTATGGCGGCAGCAAGAAGATCTGCCTTTTTCTTCATCTTCCGTTCACTTTCTCTGTCACGTTCATTTTCACGATTCACAAACACTTTCTGAGCGACTTCCATTAACTGTTGCTGTATTCATGCCCGCAAATCCGTCCAATTTCTGCAATTTTCGTTTTATGTCTCTCTGGGACTGACTAACAAAGGCCGCATTTACCATGCGTAAATTCTCCTGAACGGCGGGATCATATGGGGTATATAATCTGTAAGCTTCAGACAACCGCTCATAAAAGGCCGCTGGGCTCTCATCTGGACCCTGGAGGACTTCCGATACCTTCCCGATATTCATGGCCCTCTGGCCTCCCTTCTTCAGGCCCTGCAATAAGGCCTGGCGAAATCTGGTTAAGGCCGCCGCCCCCCTTTCATCATTCAGGTCCCACCCGAGATCTTCATTTGGATAATCTGCAACAGCTGCTTGTGGGGGGTTTATTCCTCCCCCTTCTACAGGGTTCTCTTCTAACCAACGGAGGGCTGCTTGCCCAATTCGCCCTCGCGCCTCAGTAGTAAAGAGGGTGGACAGGAGCTGGCGACAATCGGCCCAAGTAGGCTGATGGGTTTGCATAATGCTAGACATTAATTCTGTTAATTCCTGAGGCTTGACTGTATAGGATGCATAATGCGTTTTCCAGTTTAATAAATCAGTAGTGGAAAAGGGCACATAAACTAGGCTGGTTGGTCCTGGCGCCATCTGGCCCTGATCATTTAAAACAGGTATTCCAGGCACTTGGCGTAATGGCATTAAGTGCCCTGCTTTCTCCTTCTTCTTCTTGGGAGTTATGCTTCTTAAATCATAAGGCTCCCAGGCACAAGTCTCCTTAGCGGGTGACCCTGAACTGGCAGGAGAGCCTCTGCTTTCTACCTCATCAGAGGACTCGGGTCCCCCCGACGTTCTTGGGCCTGACTCGGGACTATCACTCGGGGTAGGGAGCTTCTTGGGCTGCTGCAGCGGTGTTTTCTGGGGCTCCTCATCTGGCTCCACTTCAGGCCGTGGTGCTGGGGGAACTAACTTCTGTGGGTACTGGGGTAACCTAGCCAGGATATCTGGGGACTCTGGGGCAGAATACACAGGTGGCATCTCCTCCTTAACTTTCCTGGTTCCCCTAGTGGTAGCTACAAATATTCTACAGCGTTCCTCATAGCAGCGCTTCATCCATGAGGGCTGCTGTTCACAAGCGCTTAACCAGGAATCTATATAGGGGAACTGGTCAGGATACACTTTTTGTACAAGCTGATGAACTCGAAAAACTGTTTCTAAATCAAAGGTGCCCCCACGGGGCCATGAAACAGCTAACGCGGGCCACTCCCTTTCACATAACATTTTTAATCTAGACGGAGTCATTTTCATACCATAATCACCCAAAAATCCTTTATGGAAATTCTTGATCATGCATTCCAACGGAGTTTGCGTGGACTCTGCCCTTCCCATAATCTAAACGTAACTACGTACACGTAATGACATACAGGACAACGAACAATAAGGATAGGTAGTATGGCTGTAGGTAAGGGGTCCGTACAGCCCACAGAGCACTGGGGGGGGGGGGGGGACAAATACCACTCGCTTCCTCCTTTTCGCGACCTGGGCGCAGTCGCCCGGCCAGGAACTGCGCTACTCAGGAGTCCGCTCTCGCTCGGTCTATATTTCAAGACCTCTCAATCACACAAGCAATCATATTTCAACAAGAAATCATTTTTCAAGTGCCCAGGTTTTCTGACTAACTGACTATTTCAAACAAGAAGGGTCGATGGCTTCAGCTTCCGCTTTCCCTTACGCGGAGCTTACTAGGACTGCCCTTATGGGAAGTGATCAGGCTCCCTTGTCTCGCACACACTCATGCGAGATTTTTCCCAGTTAGTCTATACCAAATATACCAAATCAGTTCTGCGCATGCAAGACGTTGTCCCACGCTGTACTCTTTGACTATCGAATCACAGAAATGTCTACTCACCGGATCCAGTTCCTGATACCACACCAGCTCCTGGGATGGATCCTGGACTCCCTCCGGGTCGGAGGTGTTGGCCAGCTGGACCCGATGGCCCGCCGAGGTCTCCCCCGCGGTCGGACAGACACGGTTCCAACCGGGCCAAACCTCGAGGCGAATTTCGTAGATTATTCACTTGAATACCATTTACTACTTGCACTTCCCGGCCAACGCACCAAGAATATGCTGCAGCAAAGTGCAATCAATGAATAAATCCAGGAGTCAATTGACAGGGTCCAAGCCAGTTTATTGTGCACAGGCCCAGTCAGTCAAAGCTTCAAAAGGAACTGAGCAAAGTTTTTACAGAGACATAACCATTTATACCTCTTTTTCAGTTTGATACATGAGAACTTTCTATTGGTTCTAGCTCGATACATGCAAACTTCTCATTGGTTCCAACGCTCCCTGCACCTGTCCAATCAGAAATCCCTCCGGGGCCTAGCAACCAGCCCCCTCCCTTAGGATTGTTCTAACAATGGTGCAGTTCTTGATTTTGATACTTCTCTACTGCAAGGTTATCCCTAGCTTCAGGAATGCATGTATTGAAACATTTCTTTCTTTTGCACACAAGAGAATAATGAAAGACTTATGAATTCATGTAAAACTTCTTATTAAGCAGTTTAAAACAGTTTTCTCATTTTCCACAGATTTTTGGTTCTTTTCTAGCTATAATGGGAGTTAGGATCCAGGCCTAACTTACAGGCCTTTCATATTTGCAGACTATTATAGGCCATAGCCTGCCACAACATCATTCACAAAGATACTGAACTGAATGAAAATCAGTCACAGGGCCAATCCTGAGGCACTCCACTACTCACCTTTCTTCTATTTACTACCACCCGCTGCTGTCTGGCAGTCAACCAATTTCTAATCCAATTCACCACCTTCAGGCTGTTAATTTTATTCATGATTAAAGATCAAGCCCTCAACATATCTGCTGTGACTTATCCAGTTTAAAATTGTTGTTGGGCCAATTCTTGCCAAAAGGTTATAACAATGCATTTCAGCTCTGAATTACTCTTTTTTAATGAATTCCAATTATCCTTTAAAAAATATACAAACTTGCATAGGCATTGGAATGGGACTGGATCCCTGTGGACAGAACAAAAAGGGAAGGTCACGATTATGGCTGGCAAGCAGCAGGCCGCCTACAGGGATCCCATCCCTACACAGGCAGAAGGGTAGTAAAGCAGAAGACAGCTGTGATTGTCTGCCCGCTGGAGATTAGATCCCTGTGGGCAGAACAGGATGGGAAGGCTGCAATTGTGGCCTCGATGCTGGCTGCGGGACGAGGGTAGGGGGCAGCTAGGGGCAGAGTTAAGGCAGAGTTGTTATGGAGCTTGTATTCTGCTGCTCCTGCAAGTATTTATAGTAAGCAAGTGGAGGAGTAGCCTAGTGGTTAGAGCAGCTACCCAGTACCCAGAAGATCAAGGGTCCAATTCCCACTGACACACCTTGTGACCTTGGGCAAGTCACTTTACCCTCCATTGCCTCAGAAGAAAAGGCCTTGCAATCTTCCTTCAGTAAGAAAATCCATAGGCAGCTGGATCACCAGGAGACAGCACAAAAAAAAAAATCACAGTAAATCCAACACAACACTGTGTTTCAAACAGACAATCTCTGTGTCAGGGAAAATACTTCTCATTCCAAACTGTCATGTTGCTATTCTCCCATCCATGTCTTCTAAACCAGTGTCTTACAGGCTTTTCATATAGAGATCCACTTTCTCTCGTTCCCCAATCCATTATGCACACTGGGCCTAATATTCAATATTTTAGCAGCATCTGTTAATTTTCTGGAGCATTATCTGAAAATTCTGTCTAAATGCCTTGACCCTGTCTGCACAGTAAGGGCATTTCACCTTCAGTCACTGTCTGTATATCTAAGCAGTTTACTTTAGGATAGCAAAAGGCCAATCTACATTAAATTGCTCGACTACATTAACAGCAGCCAGCAGTCAGTGGTCTATATGTATATTCAGCGGCTTTTAATAAAACAGGCTGACCACTGACTGTTATCTCTATTTCTGAATACTAGATCCAGCCTTTGTATAAGCAAAGGCATCAATGATCTCTACTTCCTTTAAATGTTGTAGATGGGATACTCCAATCCACATTTTATAGATTATAGTCTCCCAGTAATACGCTCTCCCACAGGGCTGGCTCAAGGGGTTGTAGCACCATGAGCCAACTTTTGCTTTCCCCCTCCTCCGGGGTCCAATCTTGCAGTGAAAGCTGCACAAACAGGGGCAATTTTTCAGCCCACTGGCTTGTTAAATGCCACCCTCCCATTTAACTTAATCTGTACATTCTGTGTCACTTTCCATATAGACAGCATGCTGAATATACAAGAGAGAGTGATGGTGTGGTCAGTGTATTATCTGTTTAGGTTAGGCTTGATGTTCTGCAGACCTAAACTAAACATGTAACTTACCTGAATAGTAACTGAATATTGTCACTATCTTGATCATTTTCTGGCCTATCCTCGCTCCTCCCCTAACATGCCCCACAAGTAAATAGATAATATCTGACCATTCTGAAATTTAAAAGCCTGATTTATCGTTGTTTTTTTAAAAATACACACAAGCTAATTATACATTTGCCAGCAAATGCCTAATTGTCTTTGAATATCAGCCTGATAGGGCATAATTATTCATTCATATGGGACACTCCCAGACTCACCACTCAAACTCTCCCAACAACAGATGCAAATCAGAAATAGGGTGTTTCACTTTACATCTCAACATACAAAAAAATTCAATTCAAATTCTAGCCTCACGTTAGTGGCAACACCACTAACTCCCTCCACAGCTAGACGTGCATCGTAACACAAAACTCTGCAAATTGCACCAATCCTACCTATGGAAAATCAGCACTGCAAATATTCTAGAACCCCAGTAATCTCCGGTTGGAAAAAGAGAACAAACTGAGCTACTACAGATTCCTAGAGAGAATTACATGTTAACAGAATCCTTTTTCTCATCTGCCCATGGAAAACATAAACTATCACCAATTAAAGAATAAGAAATTACAAAAGACAAAAATTGAAATGGACAACCTTAAAATCAGACACCAAGTTTTGAAACATGGAAAAAGAGTAGTAGAAATGTGTTTCCTCCTGTAATGAATTATAAGAAATGCATATTTTCAAAGCTAACATCTTATTCTCTAAAAACTGACACTCTTTTCTACTTTTCTTGTCTGATCATCTTACATTTCCAGTTGGGTTGGTCCCAGTCTCTTTTCTTCTACCTCTTGTTGGTTTTCTTCTAAGTCCTTTTCCAAAATCCTATTTCCATTTTCTGTTTCTTCACGCTCCCTGTCTTCTTTGTCCTTTCCTTTACTACATCTCTCTCTGGCATTGATTCTTCTATTTCCCTCATTCTCCTTTTACCTAACTATAGTTTCATTCCATTCCTCTTTCTCTTTCCTACAATCTTCAGTCTTTCTCTTTTCACCGTTCAGCTATTTACCATAGCATAAGAACATAAGCAGGACCAACCCATCCACTAGGCAAGCTAGATGGCTGCATAGGGTAGCTAGCCTGGGTGGGCAGTGGCAACAGCACACATGGACAGCAGCACTGCTCCTCTCCCAGCTGCCAATGTTCCATTTGGGGGGGAGGTAGGCAGCAGACATATTGCCCGCCTCCCTCTCCCGAGATGGTATCCGCGGCAGCTGGTGGGGCGTCAGCGGTGTCATCTGGGGAGGCGGCATCAGCAAGGGGGGGCAGTGAGGCTGGGGGTTCTGAGTAGGGCAGCAGAAACCCTTGGACCAGCCCTGAACATAAGATATGCCATACTGGGTCAGACCAAGGTCCATTAACCCCAGTATCCTGTTTCCAACATTGGCCAATCCAGGTCACAAATATCTGGCAGGTTCCCAAGAAGGTACACAGGTTCTACAATGCTTGTCCCAGGGTAAGCAGTGGATTTCCTGGGTCCTCTTTAATAATGGTTTATGAACCTTTCCTTCAGGAACTTGTCCAAACCTTTTTTAAACCCAGTAATGCTATCAGTTTTTACTACATCCTCTAGTAATGAATTCCAGGGTTTGATAACACATTGAGCGAAAAAATATTTTCTCTTATTAGTCTTAAATGGGTTACATGGTAGCTTCATTGCATGTCCCTTAGACTTTCTACTTTTTGATGGTGTAATCAACCGATCTACATTTAGCCATTCCACTCCATTCATAAATTTATAGACCTCTATTGTATCTCTCATCAGTCATCTTTTTTACAAGTTGAAGAGCCCTAATCTTTTAAGCCTTTCTTCATAGGAGTATCCTTCCATCCCCTTTATCATTTTGGTGGTTCTTCTCTGTACCTTTTCTAATTCTGCAATATCCTTTTTAAGATATGGCAACCAGAATAGCACACAATATTCACGGTGTGGTCACACTGTGGAACAAAACGGAGGCATTATAATATCCTTGGTTTTGTTCTCCATTCCTTTCCTTATGATTCCTAGCATTCTATTTGCTTTCTTGGCTGCCACTGCACACTGGGCAGAAGGTTTCAATGTATTATCCATGATGACACCTAAATCTTTTTCCTGGGTGGTGGTTCCTAATGTGGAACCTTGCATCATGTCACCGTAGTTTGGCTTGTTCTTTCCTAGGTGCATGACTTTGTACTTGTCCACATTAAATTTCATCTGCCATTTGGACATCCAGTTTTCCAATTTATCAATGTCCTCTTACAATTTTTCACAATCCTCTTATGTTTTAACAACTTTGAATAATTTTGTATCATCTGCAAATTTGATCACCCCACTCATTATTCCCATTTCCATGTCATTTCTGAATATGTTAAAAAGCAGTAGGTCCAGCACAGATCCCTGGGGTACTCCACTATTCACCTTTCTCCATTGAGAAAATTCACCATTTAGCCCTACTCTCTGCTATATTTCAATCAGTTCCTGATCCAGAATAGCACACTGTCTCCTATCCCATGACATTTTAATTTCAAGAGTCTTTCCATTTCATAATATTTCCATTTCATAATCTTACTTACTTAGTCCTTCCATTACATATCTGTCTCTTTCCTTTGCCAGCATCCTACCCCCCCCCCCCCATCTTTCATCTACTTTCTAGTCTGCCATTTCCTCCCCCTGTACATATCTCCTCCCCATTCTCTTTTACCACTTTCTGCTTCTCATACCTTTACCAGCCCCCAGCTCATTAGATAACACTTATCATCTCTCCACCTCCAGGCCCTTTCTTATGTCTTATTCCCATCCAGGCTTCCACTTCTCCTTTCACACAGTAACATCACTTCTCCCATTTCTACCCTCTTTCACCCGCTTCAAGGAAGACCTGTCCCTTCCTGTGGCTCCCATCCACTCCTTAGTAAGCCATCCTTTTCAACTGTCCTCCAACCCCTCCCCAAACTCTTCAGATCATTCAAAACTTCTACCCTCCCCATATTTAGTCTCACAGCCCTACTCATAGCTCTAACCCAATCACCTTGTCCCCTCTGTCCTCTTAATCTCTGGTCAATTTCTTAGCCCCCCCCCCACTATATCCCCAAGCAACTCCAAATTCCCACTCACAATCCCTTCCAAGTCCTGATTCCCCACTTAAAATCTCAATATCCAGCATGTCTTAGTCTTTCTTCTGTTTTCTCACCCAGTGATAGAGTCTCCATCTGCCACAGTCACTGCTCTCCCTCATCTCATGTCCCTAGTATCTGCCCTCCTGTCTCCTACTCCTCTTCCCTACCCATTTACTTCCTTCTCCAATATTTATTAACCTCGTCTTTCCTCCTTCTTACCTCAGCATGCATTCTTATACTTCTCCCTCTCAACCTTCCCTTGGTTGACTTTGCCCCAGTGTCAGCCCATTTCCACCAGCTCCTAATGCCAGTATCAGCCCATTGCCAGTATTAGTCAGCCCCCCATCCCCTCTATCAGCCTATTTCTAGGCCCCTAGCTCCAGAATCAGCCAATTTCAAGTCACAGTGCTCCCTTCCCAGTTTGAAACAGTATGGCAACTTTTATTGTATTTCTTAGATATCTGTTTAATTCTTCTGTTTCAGTTGGCGGTCCATAGCTACACTGCTGTGGATCTACAACACTTCCTCTGTCTCTCATGCCCCTTGAATTTCAGCAGCTTTAATATTGTTTTTGAAAAAGAGAGCTGCCCCTTCTTTTCTGCTATCTCTGTCCCTTCTAATATCCTATCATAATATCATAGTGTCTCTGTAATTCGATGGTGTGACTGCACCTTGATTATTGTGTGCAATTCGCATCGTCACATCTCAAAAAGATGTAGTGAAATTAGAAAAGGTAGCCAAAATAATAAAAGGGATGCAGCGACTCCTTTATGGGGAAAGAAAACAAGGCTAGAGCTTTTCAGCTTGGGAAGAGAAAGCTAAGGAGAGGCCTATAAAATCATGAGTGGAGTAGAACGGGTACATGCAAATTCTTTACTCTTTGAAAAAGTACAAATAGGGACACATATTAGGGAGCTACTAAGTAGCACATTTTCAACCTGAAAAAATATTTTTGCACTCAGTGCACAAGTAAGCTCTGCAGTTTGTTGACAGAAAATATTGTATAGCTGCATGGTCAGCTCAAGGGATTGTAGCAAGCCTGAGTCAACTTTTGCTTTTGCGCCTCTCTCCCCCCTTGGGTCTGATATTGTAATACAAGCTGCACAAACGGGTAAATTTTCAGCCCACTGGCTTGGTAAATACTACCTTCCCATTTAACTTAATCTGTGTATTCTGTGTCACTATCCATATAGATAGCAGCGCTGAATACACAGAGACTGACGGCGTGGTCATTTTATTATCTATTTAGGCTAGGCCTGATGTTCCAAAGGCCTAAACTAAATGTGTAACTTACCTGAATAGTGGCTGAATATTGTCACTACCCGGATAATTTTCTGGTCTACCCTTGCTCCTCCCTTAACATGCCCCACAAGTATACAGATAATATCTGGTCATTCTGCAATTTAAAACAGCCTGACATTATATGTATATATTTTGAAAATACATGGTTAGGCTATTTATGCATTTTCCAACAAATGCCTAATTGCGTTTGAATATCAGTCTTATATGGCATAATTGTTCTTTCATATAAAACACTCTCAGACTGACCAGTAAAACTTTCCCAACAACAGATGTATAGCAGTAGTGTTTCACTTTACAACTCAACAAACAAAAAAATTATATTCAAATTCTAGTCTCACTTCAGTGACACCACTATTTCTGTCCACTGCTAGACACTGTACACCAGGCATGTCCAACAGGTAGATAGCAATCTACCTGTAGATCGCGGAGGGGTCAGAGATAGATCGCCAGCCCCACTTCACTCCATCTCTCCAGCAGCTCGCCTCGTCGCTAGGAGAGAACTCGTGCCGGCAGGTCGTCTGCCGAGGGCTTGCCGCGCTGCTGATCCTTTGCCTGTCTTTTTCCCTGCCTGCAGGAATCTTGCCTGCGGGTGTATTGGGGGCGCTTGTTGTTTTCATGCCAATAGTTTGTGGGTATCCCAGGGGGCCGCCGCCCATGCCCTGCGACAAGAAGCCACAGGCCCAGCATCATACCTGGTCTCCTGCCTCTCAGAATCACCCATTCCTGCCCCCGCTCCAACACCCCTTAGAAGTGTGTTATATACCGGGTGATATTCATTTGCCTGGGCTTTACCTGAATACACTTACCGTATTAGTTGTGTTGTGTGCTGGTCGTTGGTCGCTTTATAGTTCGCTTTCATTAAACATTTTCGGGTAGACACAACAAAGTGTCAAGAATTTGGTGATTTTGGTGGGCTTTTCCAATTTGTTCTAACTTGCCTATGCCTTGCTTTCGAATTGGTTCAAACCACTGTGACTTTTGCTTGCCTCTGCAATTTTATTTTGCCTAGCCTTTGTGTCGATTCTACACTGCAATTTTATTTCGCCTTGCCTTCGCGTTGATTCTACACTGTATACAGAATTTATTAAATCGCGTGTGGTGGTATTTGAACTTGTTTGGCGGTATTTGATTTTATCTGGTTTTCTGGACAGGTGTTTGAGTTTTTTTGATGATTGTTTGGTGGTATTTAATTATTGGTGCCAGTATGATGAATTCTTATTTTTAATTTTAGAACTGCATGTGTGGTTTTGGCACCTCCAGTCCTTGTATTGCACATCATCCAGAGGTCTTCAGTTCCTGTTCATCTTTAATACTTTGGGACAGTGACAGTTTTGGACCAGATTCAGCCAGTGTTTATACTAACTTAGCAGATTTGGCCTTCTTACATCCAGCCACCCCAGTATAATGAAGATGAGTGTTCCAAAGAAGAGCAAAACCTACCACTTTCATGATGAATGGGAAATGGACTCTTTCTTCATCGTGGCGAAAGACAAGGGTTGTTGTCTAATTTGTAACGCCCCAGTATCCTTGCCCAAAAAGGGTAATCTGGAATGTCATTATAAGGCTCTGCATAGCAATAAGTTTGATGCTGATTTTCCACCCAAAAGTGAAATTCGTAAACTGAAGCTCAAAGAACTTAAATCAAAATTGGCTACTCAGCAACAGTTGATGGCAAAGCCAAAGTCACATTCGGTCAATGCAACCATAGCATCCTTCAAAGTCAGCAACCTGATCGCAAAGAAATGCAAACCTTTCACTGAAGGGAAATTGTAAAGGACTGTTTTCTTGAAGCAGCTGACAATCTTTTTGAAGGATTTAAAAATAAGAAAGAGATAATAGCTGCTATTCAAGATGTACAATTGTCAAGAAACACCAACGTGCGGCGAATAGAAAAGATGTGTGGAGACACAACTGAACAATTGTTGGAGGATGTTTCAAATTGTGTTGCTTTCTCACTCCAACTGGATGAATCTACAGACATAAGAGACATAGCCCAGTTAGTAGTCTTTATCCGGATGGCTTTTGAAGACTTCAGTGTTAAAGAAGAACTACTTGGAATGATTTCTTTAAAAGGGTGAACTACCGATCAGGAAATATTCAGTTCTTTCCATTCTTTTGTGAGAAAGTGTAATCTTCCATTGCATAGACTTGTTTCCATCACTACTGATGGAGCAAGAGCAATGACAGGTGAGGTTAACGGTTTCATAGCCCTCTGTAGACAGTATGACGACTTCCCAGATTTCCTTTCTTACCACTGCATCATTCACCAGCAAGTTTTGGCAAGCAAGAGACTCAATACAAAGACTGTCATGGACATCACTTTCAAAATTCTTAATTCAGTTCATGGAAGATCACTTCAAAGACGACTTTTTAATCTTACTCTTGATGAAGGGGCAGTGGAAATCATTTTGCACCCAGATGTAAGGTGGCTAAGTAGGCACAAATTTCTGCAAAGATTTTGTGATTTGCTGAATGATATAAGAAGTTTTTTGAAGGAGAGGGGAGATGACCAAGCAGAGTTCGAAGACGAGGAGTGGTTATGTGATCTGGCATTTCTTGCTGACTTTACAGGTGAACTAAGTGATATGAACCTTGAACTACAAGGTAAAAACAAATGCATTGGCGAGATGAGTACAGTTTCATCCTACAAGAGCAAATTTGAGCTATTGATGACTGACCTTGCAAACAACACTTTTGATCATTTTCCTAATACGCAGGACCATCTGGGACAATATCCAAATTTTGTTTTTCAGAACGAGAAGTATGTGACAGAAATCTGTTCTGTTATCCAGGAATTCGAAAATAGATTCTGTGACTTCCAAAATATTGGAACAGTTGTGGAATACTTGTCATACCCATTCAAAGTAGATGTGGACATTAAAGAAACTGCAGCTGCTATCAGTAAAAATTACTCATTGAACAAGCCATCTCTTGAAAACAAAATATTAACCCTTAAAAATGACATTTTTCTCAAGACCCATGCTGAGCAAGAATCGTTTTGGAAGCTAGTGCCTAGAGACAAATTTCCCAACTTGAGAAGATGCAGTGAAGCTGTACACTCCTGTTTCAGTTCAACTTATTTGTGTGAATCTGTGTTTTCCTATCTGAAAATGACAAAGAATACACAACGTTCCAACATGAGGACTCCCTGAGACTGGCCCTCACACAATATTCACCCAACTTCAAAAAGCTGTTGGATGAAATGCAGGTTCAGACGTCTCACTATTGAGCAAGAGCGAAATATTAAAAATTGTGCAAGATCAGCCTGGATCAATACTCGACCTAAATTTAACACAAATTACTCAATAAAAGTTAAAGAAAGTTATTACTCAATAAAACTTTAAGAAAAAATGTACTTTCCATTTCCCCTCACAGTTCTTACTGGCTCTTCATCTCTCTGTTTTGTTTTTGCTTAATTTGCTTAACAGCTGATCATATCCAAGTAAATGACAGAAGGTTCATTAAAAATGGGGGGGGGGGGGAAATCCTCCAACTTCATTGAGTTAAAATTTAATTTGAAACTAATTTGAAACTTAATTTTCATGGTGGTAGATCACCGGCACTTTTGGCCGGAAAAAGTAGATCACGACCTGTTCGAAGTTGGACATGCCTGCTTAACACAAAACCCTGCAAATCGACACTCAACACCAATATCAAGAACTCAACTGTACCAATTCTACCAATGAAAATCAGCACTGCAAATATTCTAGAACATCAGTAACCTCCAGCTGGAAAAAGAGAACAAGCAGAAGTACTACAGATTCCTAGAGAGAACCTAAATATTAATAGAATCACTTATTTATGCTGCACATGGAAAACACAGATCATCACCTTGTAAAGAATAAGAAACTACAAAATTTGAAACAATCATATAGACAAAAATCAAAATGTAAAACTCTCAAAACAGACACTAAGCTATGAAACATGGAAGAAAGAAAAAAATAGAAATGCATTTCCCCCTGTAATGAACTATTAGAAATACACATTTTTAAAGCTGACATTTCATTCTCTAAAAACTGACTTTTGTACCTTTCTCATAGGGGTCAGACTGGGGTGGACCTCAAGGGCCCTGGCCCCAGCAGTATTTTGTGCACAAACCATGATAGTGGAAGACTCTTGTCTGCCCTTGGGAGATCAGATCTCTACAGGCAGGGTGGAAGGCTGCCACACTCGTGGCCAAGACTTCTGTCTGCCCATAGGAGATTCCTGTGGGCAGTAGGAAGTAACCTTTGTCACGATCGTGGCAGCCTTCCCCTCTTGCCCGTTGGGATCCGATGTCCTGCAGGCAGACAGAAGTAGTCTGCAAACATTCCCTTCTCTTCTGTCTGCAGGAAATGGGATCCCTGGGGACAGAACAGGAGGAGAAGGCCGCAGAGGGCTAAGTCAGAGGTTGGGGCAGAGTCAAGATGGAGCTTGGCGCCCCTAATCGGAGAGGCGTTCTGCAGTCCCTTATCTTTCTTGTCTGATCATTGTATTTTTCCAGTTGGGTTGGTCCTAGGCTCTCTTTTCCATTTCTTCTTGTTGGTTTTCTTCTAAGTCCTTTTCTAGGATCTCATTTCCATTTTCTGCTTCTTCACACTCTCTGTCTTCGCCCTTTCCTTCACTTTCTCTCTCTGACATTGATCCTTCTATTTCTCTGATTTGCCTTCAATATTCTGTCTCCTTCTTTTCATCATTCACTTACTTACCAGCTTTCCATATCCTAATCTCATCCACTCCATAGCACTCTGTCCTTTTCAACTGTCCCCAACCCCTCCTCAAACCCTTCAGGTCCTTCAAACCTTCTCCTCTCCCCATAATTCTGCACTTGGTCTCACGGCCCTACTCATACCCCTCACACAGTCACCTTGTCTCCACTGTCCTCCAAATGTCTGGTCAATTTCTTAGCCCCCACTATTCCCCCCAAGCAACTCCAAGTCCCTACTCACAATTGCATTCAAGCACATGAGTCCCCACTTAAACTTCCAATACCCATCATATCTTAAAATCTTTCTTCCGTTTTCTCACCCAATATTATAGTCTCCACCTGTCACAGTCGCTGCTTTCCCATATCATATGTCCCTAGTACCTCCTGCCTCCTACTCCTCTTCCCCAGCAGCCACCCACCCATTTTCTTCCTTCTCCAATATTCATTAACCTTGTCTTTCCTCCTTCTTACACCCAGCATGCATTCTTATACCCCTTCCTCTCAACCTTCCCCTGGTTGACTTTGCTTTTTCCCCACTTCCCACAATATCTGTCCTCCTCTCTCTTCTCCCTCCCCCAGTATCTCCCTCTTTTTCCCACTACGACCCTAGCATTTGTCAACATCAGCTCCCTTCTAGTCCCCAACTCCCCATTCCAGTCCCCTTCCAGTCCCAGACCTTTTCCAGCCCCATCTCCCCAGACCCATTATAAGCTCATTTCCATTCCTAACTCCTATCCCCAGTATCAGTTCATGTCCAGTATCAGCCATCCCCCCACCAGCCACTGTTATCAGCACATACCCAGTCCCCCCAGCCATGGTATTAACAGATTTCTAGTCCATCCTACAAGCTCCAGTATCAGCCCATTTCCAGTATCAGCCATCCCCCATCAGTTCCTGTTTCAGCCCATATCCAGTCCCCCCCCCCCCCAGCCCCTGTATCAGCCCATTTCCAGTTCCAGCCCCCTAGCCCCTGAAATTCAAAAGCACGTATGTAGCGAGTGATAGCACAAGCTACACAAGTGCTTACTTTTTTATATCTGGCAGCTAATATATAACTTAAGAGCATAAGATTTTCCATAATGGGGCAGGCCACTGGTCCATCAACCCCAGTATCCTGTTTCCAACAGTGGCCAATCCAGGTCCACAAATACCTGGCAAGATACTAAACAGTAGACAGATTCCATGTGGCTTATCCCAGTCATTTTTAATACTGGTTTGTGGACTTTCCTTCCATTAACCTCTTTTAAACCCAGCTACGCTAACAGCTTTTACTGCTTCCTCTGGCAAAGAATTCCAGAACTTAATTACATGATGAGTAAAAAATATTTTCTTTGATTAGTCTTCAATGTGCTAGCTTGTAGCTTTATTTCATGTTCCATATCTTTGTACTTTTTGAAGAAGTAAATTACTAATTCATGTTTATTTGTTCCACTCCACTCATTACTTTATAGACATTTATCATATTGCCCCTCAATTGTCTCTTCTCTAAGCTGAAGAGCCTCAACTTTTTAAATGTTTCCTCATAGGGGAATGCTTCCATCCCCTTTCAGTTCATTTATTAAAATTTGTTATACTGCTTTTAGAATGAACATCAAAGTGGTTTACAATAAAGCATAAAATCAGTACAAACATAAAGAACAGGACAAGAACCCCACTAAAATACAGGAAAATAAGGCTAAGACACATAGACAGGGGCACTGGAGGGAGTGAGGATAAGAGGGGAACACAAAAGGCAGGGTAATGAGCTAGAGCAGCCAGAGAAATGAGATAAGGGCAATTAAGGGAGAAGATTGTGTGCATGCACCAGCTCACACAGCACCACTAGATGCCCAAGGGCACAGCATCTGTCTATACAAATGTGCACATTTGTGAGACCACTTATGGTGCTGTGTGCTCTGTTGCATGCCCTCATTCTGAGGGTCCCTTATTGCTGACAGGGATATGCTTTGACATTTAGCCATAGAGATCCCATTTTGCTGTATCCTAGCCGATCACATTGGCACCTGGTCATGCTGCAGTCAGCCCTATGGACTAGATACTGGACAGGCACTGATGTCCCCCCAAAATTGCAGTTGCACACCAGATCCCCTCACACACACACACACTCTCACATACAGTCACACAAAACATACATCTGCAGTACAGATGCCCTGCATCTCTAGAAAACAGCTGGTATAACACGATGGCATGGGGTCCCACGACTACTAATCTGATCTGCGTATCTCACCATACATGCATCTGTCCTATACTCACCTACATACAATCCCTACATTCACAGTCCCACTTCTCAGAAGACATGGATTGTTAGGGTGCCTTAGACCACCCTTAGCTCACACAGCAATTGTCAGCATAGTTGGAATAATCACCGTTGCACCTCTGCATTCTGTTATTTAAACTACATCTTGTGGTCTTCCAGACTGCAAACACACCGGTTCAAAACATCTTTGTAACAACAATTCATCTCTACGGGATGCATTTCAGAGCAGAGCAAAGCAGTTTCGAAGTTCTGACCTTATAGCACATTTCCGCTGGTATAACGAGGATGTCTGCAGGGCACACGCAGAACATACATGGGCCCTTCCTGAATACACATTGCACATCTCCAATACTGACCATTCCCCCGTTCCATCCCCCTTGCCAATATTCTGAGAATCCCCTGCTAGCGCCGTGTATGTGGAGGACCACAGATGTTTCAGAATACGATCGTAGACGTTTTTTCTAGAAAAACGTCTACCCCACAAGTCCAAGGGCTTATTCCTGTTCTGGAATGACTCCCATAGGAGAGAAGTTTTGTGGTCTGAGGCGATCAAAGTGAAACCTTTTAGTCTCAATGCTAAGAGAAGGTTGTAGGCAGTATGGAACAGGTGGGCCTTAAGCTGTACTTTGAATCTATGGAATAAGAGTTCAGAACAAAGATCTGTGGGAAGACTGTTCCAAAGGGAGGGACCAAGGAAGAAAAATGAGGAGTGACGGGTGGATACAAGGTGAGCCTGTGAAGGGGAGGGGAGGCAAAGTGGGTTCATATGAATGGATCGGAGAGAGCGGTGCAATGTATGGAGAATAATGAGATTGGAGAGATATTGTGGGTACCAGTGTATAAAGCCTTATGTACTGTAGTGAGTATCATGAATTCTATTCGATATTGGAAGGTGAGCCAGTGTAAATGGATGAGGAGTGGAGTAGCATGGTCTGATCGAGAAGCAAAAAAAGGCAGTTTAGCAGCAGTATTCTGAATTAGTTGGAGATGCTTGAGCTCATATTGGGGGAGACCAGCGAGAATGGAATTCTAATAGTCCAGGTGAGATAGAATGAGAGAGATCAGCAGTGTGATTAGAGCAGAGGTAGGGAGGATAGAACAGACGGCTCTAATGCATTGTAAAGAAAAGAAGGAACGTTGGATGATGGAGCTTATGTGTTGGTGAAAGGATAAAGAGGCATTTAGAATGACCCCAAGGTAGCGGAAAGAGGGTGTAAGAGTGATTTGAGTGCCATTGAAAAGGGGAGAGACAGAGGGAGGGGGCAGTGGACCAGACAGCCAAGAAGCTGTGGTCTTGGAGGGTTGGAGGGATTGAGCTTGAGATAGTGGGAGGCTAACCAGGAAGCAACATGGTCAAGACAAGTGTTCAGGGGAGCAAGATCAGGAAGACAGTGATCAGTGTGAAGAAGCAGAAGAATATCATCAGCATAGTAATAAGCAGAAATATCAAGTTGTTGAACCAGAAGTGCAAGAGGTGCCAAGATGATGTTGAAGAGAACAGGACTATGACAGAACCTTGAGGCACACCACAGGTGAGGAGATAAGGAGCAGAGGAAGTGACACTGAATGAGTGATGAGAGATATTAAAGTCACCCAAAATATATAAATTAGGGTAGTGGAGAGAAGCTTCAGATATTGTAAGAAGAAGGGCATCCCAAAGGGAGGGGGACAATGTGAGAGGAGAATATACCAGGAGAAAATAGGACACTGGATAGGTAGAAAGACTCAACAGTAAACATTCAGGATAGTGGACCATGTGAGAAGGGACCTCAAAGATGTTTAATGAAGTTCAATGAAAAATTGCAACTCCATCACCAGTCCAGGAGACCTGTCGGGTGGAAAATGAGAAGTTGGCTGGAAGGCTGTGGTTCAAAAATGGGTCTTCACCTGGTTTGAGCCAAGTCTCAGTGAGGAATAAGAGATCCAGGAAATATTCTAGGAGCAGGTCATGAAAGAGAGCTGTATTGGCACGTAGAGATCTGCAATTTTGTATTGAAGATGTAGTGGGGGGGGGGGGGATGGGTGGGTGGGTGGGTGGAAGGGCTGAGGAGAAGATCCAGCAGAAGATCTTCTCAGCCCTTAACCCTCTTAAGACACTTAACCCTCCATAGCCCATATTCCCTGTAAAACAGTTATCTCCAAGTTATAATGTCCTGTTCAATGTAATTTCAGTTTGTTCAATGTAAACTACACTGATGCAGAATAGCGCGGTATATAAGAGAATGTGAAGAAGAAGAAGAAGTTGTTGGAGTCATGAGTAGCAAGCTGGGCTGTAGCTTTCAGGAACCAAAAAGTCCAATGAGAAAGGACAATGCTCATAGTCAGAGCAAGGATGAGTAGCAGAGAGCAAGCATGGACAAGTGCAATGAGTAAGCATGATTGGCAAGTACAATAAGGGTCTCATGCTGGAAGAGACCTACCTAAGGCAGAAGAGAGATAAACATCCAATGATAAGGGAGATGAAAGCAAGTTGCTGGAGTCGCCCCAAGGAGTTCACCCAAGGAGCAGGACGCTCCTTGGGTGTGCTCCTTTGGTGCTTGCCCATGGCATGCACTGCTGCGGTGCGAAAAGCCACAACGATGATGCTTTTAAAGGCTGATTCATCTTCTCAGTCAGTCAGTTGAACAGGGCAAAGTCAGGGGGGTGTAGTTAAGGTGGAGATTAAGCAACTGGGCTGAAACACAGGAACACAGCAAAAAGCAGGTGAATTATACAGTAACTAATAGCACTTGACAAAGGCACATAAGAGACTTAAAAACATCACAAAGATGATGCTTTTAAAGTCCGATTCATTGTCTCAGTCAGCTGATCGGGTCGACATCAGGGGGCAGAGCTAAGGCAGAGATTAGGCAATTGGCGTTCTCAGAGTCAGTCAGCTGATCAGGTTGACGTTGGGGGCGGAGCAAAGATGGTTGGGGCAAGATACTTCAGGCCGGAAGATCGGGGGTTCAAATCCCACTAGAGGACAGCAACCTTGGGCCGGAAGGACTGGGGTTTATAGTCCCACAGGTGCTCCTTGTGGTCTTGGGCAAGCCACTTAACCCTCCATTGCCCATGTTCCCTGTAAAATAGTTATCTCCAAGTTATAATGCCCTGTTCAATGTAATTTCAGTTTGTTCAATGTAAACCGCACTGATGCAGAATAGCACGGTATATAAGAGAATGTAAATAAAAATAAATAAAAAATAAATAAATAAAGGTAGATATTAGGCAATCATTTTGGTTACCCTTCTCTGTATCTTTTCCAATTTGCTATATTTTGTTTTGGTGACCAGAACTGCACACAATATTCAAGGTGTGGATGCACAATAGAGTGATACAGAGACATTATGCTATCTTTCTTTTATTCTCTATTCCTCTCATCATTAGTAAAATGGTCAAAACTGTAGTTTAAAATAATGAAGCAGAGTGAAGACAGGTGAAAATGTTACAAGTTTAACAGCAGAATTCAACTCCTGTTTATGCTTTTTTGGTCACTTTCTATACTGCCCTTCACAGGACTGCAGGGCTGGGTGCATTAATCTTATTTGTCTTATTTGCAATTTACACATGAAAAATTGTGTCCAAGTCTAAATGGCCATTTTATAAGGATTCATTGTAGATGTGGATGTCCATATCAAGCTCAAACTGCATGGAGGCAAGTCAGTGGTGTGGCCTGGGTGGACAAAGTTCTGCATGTGTATTCCCCATTTCATAGAAGGAATGCATATGTAAACACAAAATTGCCCATGTCCAGATTTACACCTACTCCTTCACATGAATAAATATTTCAAAAGTGCTCCTTTTGACCATCCCTTTACAGAAGGGATTAAAGAGGATATCCACCTTAATCCCCCACAGATTTTTCCCCCTCCAAATTAAAATGATGTAAAGAAAGAGTCCTCTGTAGTTAAGAACATCTGCACATCCAAGTTTGCAAAATGGCTCAGATACGAGCACATATAAGTGCCGACATTTACACGTGAAATGCTGTGGAAGGGGACAGCCACCCATGGGGAAACGCAAGAAGAAGGTGGCACCATCGTCAACAATGGTGAGTGGTCCCATGGACAGACATGTCGTGCTCCCTTCTGGGGTCTCCCCCCTACCGGCAGTTATGGATTCCTCTTCAGGGAGTTTGGGAGGGACATCCTTGAGCTGTATTGATGGTACTTCACCCTCCCCCTCCTATGGGATCTACTCCATCTGGTTCTACCGGAGGTACTCCGTTGCTACAGAGTATGTCTGATGCAAGGGTGAGACTTCTTAAACCTGTCTTATGGACACCCCCCTCCCTCTTGCTGATGCTATTGAGATACCTGACTCTCAGGTCTCCTCAGCTGAAGTTTGGAGGGTGGTGACACAGACTGAATGTACTCTAGTGTCTATGGTGACCCAGCTCTGCCCCTTGACGCAGGACATATTGGCAAGCTGGCTCAGGTAGAACAGCGGGTAGAAATACTTGCTGATCAGATGCCTAAATGTGAAACTGTGTGCAATTCCTTGCAGGCAGTTCAGGTTGCTACAATGAAGGATAACACAGGTACACTACCAAAAAATTGCCTCCAGTTTTGCAACTGATTCCTATAGATTTTGGGGTGCTGAATCCAGGAAAAATAGCCAAAATGTTCCATCACGTCACGTTTTCTTGCAAAATTAGATTTCTTACCCATATAAGGAATGTTCACATAATTTCTTTTTAGCCGACTGCAGTTTATTTTCTTGGCCCAAAATAGAGGTTGTAATGGTTAACTAACTAGAAACACTCCCTCATGATATTTTAGAGTGTTTTGTATTCATTTTATACATTAACAGGACAATTGGGAGGCGGGGGGCTAAATCCAGTACTCGCGCTGGCGCATGTTCTTTCCTGTTCGCCTCGCCTCGTTCGCTCGCTCAAACACGGTGGTTGCGACATGAACGTTCCTGTCAAATTTCAGTTTCTTGCAAGTTCATTATTACCTTTTGTTTGCTCAGTCGTAATCCAGCTTTATTCCAAAGTGGTTCACTACAGTTGTAGTTTGCAGTGCTGTGTATTTGTGATGGCTCACAGAGCCAGAGGTTGCGTCAACTCTCCGGACAGTTTTTGTTTTATTTGTGGGGAATATACCGTGAAAAAGCGGCAGAGGAACATTTCTGCATTTATTTAAAAAGTATATTTCGCCTATTTCGGTTTGAAGTTAGGCGATCAAGACAAACCGTGGGCTCCTCACAAAGTGTGCAAGACATGTGAGGAAGATCTACGCTTATGGATGAAAGGTAAAAAACAAGCATTTCGTTTTGGAATACCTATGATGTGGCGTGAACAAAGAGACCACAGCAGTGACTGCTATTTTTGCTCTTGCATTGTGAAGGGATACAACTTAAAAAATAAGAACGTAATAAGTTACCCCAACCTTCCCTCAGCAATTAGGCCTATGCCTCATAGCAACGAAGTACCTGTGCCTGAACCACCAAAATCTTTGGATCATATTTGTGTGGACGGTTCTGATCATGATGAGACTCATCAGATGGCTTTTCCCGATGAGTCCAGTACTTCCGAGTTTGAAACTGAACCAGATCCGAAACCTGAACTTTTCTCTCAAGCTGAATTGAATGATTTAGTCCGGGATTTAGGACTCCCAAAAGATGCTGCTCAACTGCTAGGTTCTCGGCTTAAACAGAAAAATCTATTGTCACCAGGAACAACTTTTTATTGGTACCGCAACCGCGAGACACAATTTTTGAAGTATTTCAGCAAAGAGGAAGATTTGGTATTTTGCAACGATATATACGGAGTGATGGAAAAGTTTAAACTCAAGTATGATCCTGCTGAATGGCGGCTGTTCATTGATTCGTCAAAAGACAGCATAAAAGGTGTTCTTCTTCATAATGGCAACACATTCGCTTCAGTTCCTATTGCTCATTCTGTTATTCTCCGAGAAAAATACGAGAATTTGGCCCTGATTCTTCAGAAGATTCGTTATGATGAGCATAAGTGGATGATTTGTGGAGACTTTAAAATTCTATCCATGCTATTAGGACAGCAATCCGGTTTCACCAAATATCCCTGCTTCCTTTGCTTGTGGGATAGCCGGGCCCGCGACCTACACTGGGGGAAAAAAGACTGGCCAATTCGGGAGTATTTGAGACCCGGTGAGAAAAATGTTCTTCATGAGAGCTTGCTACCTCGTGATAAAATTCTATTACCACCTCTCCACATGTATGTGGCTGTTTTAAGTGCAGACAATTTTGCTACCATCACAGTGTGTTTTGTTGACATTACTCTATTCTTATGTGCTGCCTTGTTACAATTTTCTTTATTCTTATTTGAATAACTACTAAACAATTATTATAAAGAATTCATCCAAGAAACTTTTATCTCGATCGCACTCAATCTGAAACGTTCACCTCAAACTGCTAACCCAATGTAGCAAAAAATCTGTACGTGATGGAGCAAATTGGTTACCAGATTTGGATTCAGCGCACCACAAAACGTAAAAATCAATCGAAACATTAGAGGCAGTTTAAAAAAAATTTTTTTTTGTGTACCTGTGTAATTTGTTGATTTGTAAATTGGAGATGTATCAAAATCTTTTAAGGTCTAAGAATGTTAGATTTTTGAATTTTCCAGTGTACCATTTATTGTCTCCAGAGATTTTATTATGGAAATATTTCCATGAGATTTTGTGCTTATCTATTGCTGATACTATATCTGTCTCAAAAATGTATTACCTCACTGGTCGGAGTCAGTTCCAGGCCTTAATGACCTGCAACCACTTTCAGAACTTGATTTAACACAGTTTTTAGAGGACTCTCAGGATAATATCCCTACCAGAGCAACACTGCTTGTAACCTTTGTTCCTGACTAAGATAAAACCTTGGTTTTTAAAGGTTACTTTAAGAATAAGGCTGTTCGCTTTTGTGGTGTGTCTTTACAATTATTTCCTGATGTGTCCAGAGCCACACAGCTCCAGCGGAAGGCCTTTTTGGCTTTGAAGCCGAGAGTGGTAGCCATGGGCTCTTCTTTCTTTGTATGGTATCTCTGTAAATGTCTGGTAGCTTTACAGGGTACCAGATATACATTCTTTGATCCTTCTCAGTTATAAACCTTTCTGTCAAGCAAGGAAAACACGGGTGATTTCTCGTAGTGAGGGTGGTGGTAATGACAGGGTGGATAGTTTGGTTTAGCTGCAATATGAGGTTTTCTCCTTGTGATTTCCTTTAAATCATATATTTCTAAAGAAATTGTGTTCCCTCTCGAGATGTGGTCTATTTTGACTTATGTATTGCTTTGTACCGTTTGCTTCTAGAAATGTTTATTTATTTAATTAACACTTTATATATTTATATACCACCTTTTTCTTAAAGAAAGATGTCATCTTGCTTAAATACTTTTTGTAAGTATTGGCATTTTGGAAATTAATAAAAAGATAATTAAAAAAAAAAACGTTTGTGCACCAGCTCTCAGCTCTGGTTCTGATTGACAGAGAAGCTCAAAGGAGTAGGAGGAAACTGCTGGGTCAAAAATAAAACAAAAACAAACCTAAGAATGACTAGCTCATCATTAGTCTTCAAGAAGCTTCGGTTCAATATCAATAACTTACATGTTGAAATAGTCATTTATATACCTTAAGCCTTAAGAGGAATGTTTATGAACAGTATTTTCTGAAATGGAATAAACAAACTTGACCACATAAAAAATGAAAGCAGCCATATCTCCTCCTTACACAAAAAATTACAAATTCAAGCAAATAGAGCAAGTATTCCTAAGTGAAAGAACTAGACTTGCTAAGTCCAATTTTCCAAAATGATTCTACAAAGGAGCATATTCTAGTTATATTTTAATTAAATGGAAAGAATGGAAATAATGGTCAGGACCTCTATTTACCATTCCTCCATCTGGTTATGGTTTATTTAAAAACTTGATATACTGCCCTTCTACAGTGTGTCAGAGCGGTTTACAATAAAAACATTAAGAGCAAGAAAACAGAATGCCAATTAAAGTTAAGTAAAGTAAAGCATTAGGTTCACTTAAAAGGGAAGGGAAGGGAAGCGGAAATTACAACATGCTCCAGGTATGGAAGTCATTAAAGATATGTCACTTGACAGCGCACAAGGGGTGCATTTACCATGTGTTGGTATTGCTGCTAATCGTACAACTCCTCCTCCTCAGACAACTAGAAAGACGGTGGCGACGATCAAGATCAGCCGAAAATCATGATGCATTCAAAACACAATTAACAAGACATCGCTCATCCGTATCTTCCAGTATGAAACAATATTACGCAGGCAGACTACAGCGCTCCCTCAACAAACCTCACGAGCTCTTCCACATTGTGAAAACCTTAGCAAAGGAACCTTCTCAGGGTGCTCTATCCCACCTAGATCCTCAGGAATATGCCAACTACTTACGAAGCAAAAGTAATCAGCTTGCTCCAACCTCTATGCCCCCTACTTCAGCCAACACTACCTACACTGTCCCTCTACCCTCACCTAGCCAATTCTCAGGTGAGACTCAACACACTCTTTCATCCTTCGCCACCCCAAATGACAGAGTCATTCAAGACACCATCTTAAAAATAAACCCCACAACATCACCTTCCGACCCCTGTCCAGCTTCCTGGATAAAGTCACTACGGGCTGATCTCAGCCCATTTCTAGCTAAAATGATAGATGTATCGTTCTCTACTGGGACCTTCCCCCACACTCTGAAGCAGACCTCCATCAGACCTCTCCTAAAAAACAGCAGGTTGGACCCCTCCTTGATGGAATCCTACAGACCCATCTCCAGCATTCCTCTCCTTTCGAAAATCATCGAAAAGATTACCCAACGTCAACTACAAGACTATCTTGACTCCAATGCACCCTTGCACCCATGTCAGCATGGATTTCGTGAATCACATGGTGTGGAAACTCTACTGACTTCCCTGTTTAATGCTCTAACCATAGGCCTAGACAACGTCAGACAAGGTTTTGCTTTAATCTTCATGGACATTGCCGCGGCGTTTGACACTGTTGATCATGAAGTACTCCTGTCACGTCTTAGAGAGAAGGGAGTTCATGGATCAGCCCTCTCTTGGTGCTCTTCATACCTCAGAGACCATTGGCAACATGTTCGCTCTGGATCTTCAACCTCTGACCCCTTCCCTCAAACTAAAGGTGTGCCACAAGGCTCCTCCCTTTCCGCCTTACTTTTCAACGTTTATATGCAGCCTATCTGTGACCTCATCCACTCTTTTAACATCAACTGCCTGGTCTATGCTGATGATGTCCTTATGTATATGCCATTCTCGACGGAACTCCTTGACCTCTCCCCACTAATCAAGTGCTTTGACGCAGTCACAGACTGGCTAAATTCACAAATGCTTAAGATAAATTTTAAAAAGACAGAAGTCCTCTTCGTGACCAGAAACCCTGCATTTACCTCACCAAGGTCCATCAAGGTGCGTGACGCTGAACTCCTCTGCAAGACTACAGTTAGATAACTAGGGGTTACGCTCGATCAACAACTCAATATGAAGGCTCATATCAGCAACGTAGCGAAATCTGTCTATCATAAAATCCGGACCCTTCGTCATTTGCGTCAGCTGCTAGAACCAGATGACTTTCGATCAGTCTTTCAGGCCTTAATAATGCCCCACCTGGACTACGCCAATGCGATCCTACATGGCCTACCAAAGAGCACGATTAACCCCTTACAATTGGCCATGAACTCAGCTGCAAGAATCCTTTATGGAGCCTCCAAGAGAACCCACATCACTCCAATACTGAAACAGCTACATTGGCTTCCTATGCAGTCCAGGATCTCTTTCAAGATCCTAACTATGACTCACAAAGCGATCAATAACAACTCCGCATCTTCTATCACCGACCTGATATCAATTACACCCCCTAATCGAGCAAGGAGATCGACTGCCTCCAACTCTCTTGTACTACCTAAGGCAATCACGAAATGCTCTCAAGTCACCAGATCCAGAGCCTTCTCTTACTTTGCACCATCATGTTGGAATGCCCTACCAACAGGCATCAGAACCATCAGTGACCTCTCCCAGTTCAGGAAGGCACTGAAGCATCACCTGCTCTTGCAGCACTACGATGTTTCAGACACCTTCTCACACCAACCCACCTCTACACCCCAGGCCAACACATTAAACCCATGCACTCCATAGTCTTAACTCTCAGAACTGCAATCTCACCTTGCTCCTCCTCTCATCAAGAAACATATAGCTGCATTTAGTTGCTTTGTACATAGTTGCTTTTTGTACATAGTTCTCATGTTCTCTGTTTATGAAACCTGTTTAATGTATACCCAGTTTATTGTCCTGTTCATTGTAAGCACTGATCAATCTTTGTGACGTGTAGTTTTATGTTCATTGTAAACCGCACTGATGTCAAATAGCGCGGTATAAAAGAAACTGTAAATAAAATAAATAAATAAATAAATAAATGTATACCTTTAGTAAAATGGCCCTAGGGTGTATTTTAAAAATGATTTAACCAGAGGATCACATGAGCACATGAGCAGGTGAGGAGGCTCCTCGTCGCGTTCCCGGGCCACCCCACTGTTTCCAACTATAAATCGTACGGAAAACGCTTAGGGACTGGGAGACTGGGTGGCTAAGACTGCCCGATCAGGAGACGGGGAGTGTTTGAACTAGCGCCGAAGTAGTGGCAATGCGGTCGGCGGCGAAAAAAGAGAAAGCGACTGCAGCCCAGGAGAACAAGATGGCACCCACGTCTCGTACTAGCAGCATGCCGGATTCCCCGGGGAAGGAGAGTGTAGAATCTGGCCCTGATGAAACAGTGCAAGAGGTCGTCAAACTGCTTGAGCCAAAGTTTGACATTGTGATGAAGAAGTTGGAGGAGATGGGACTTTTGCCGAGGTAACACGCAGAGTGGAGGAGGTTGAGCAGCGAGTGACGGTGTTGGAGGACAGTGAGCTGATATTGGAGCAGGACACTCAAAAACATCAAAAACAGATTGACGAGTTGATGTTAAAGGTTGATGATCTTGAGAACAAATCCAGGAGAAACATCCTTTGCCTCGTGGGAGTACCAGAGACATGGTCAGAACAACAGCTAACAGGTCTGTTCGAAGTGTGGCTGCCGAAAGAACTGGGCTTGGTAGATATACAAGGCAAAATAAGGGTGGAGAGAGCGCATAGGCTTGGTCAACGGATGGAAGGCAGGGAGCGACCAAGACCAGTGCTAGCGCGGATACTAAATTTCCAACACAAAGCGCTGCTATTACAGGCCTACCAGAAACAATGAGACCTGCGATTGGATAATAAGCCTATACTCATGTTTCAGGATTACTCAGCGGCCCTTACCGCAAAGAGGAAAGAATTCTCCTCTATGTGCAGTGAGTTGGTACGGGGTAGCATACATTTTGCATTGAGCTACCCAGCTACTTTAAGAATTTACTATAAGGGAGCAGCGCATGCCTTTGAACAAGCGTCGGCAGCAAAGAAATTTATTGCTACCTTGCAACAGGAGAAGACGCAGGATAAAGACAAGCTTTGAGCTATAAGGCTTTTGAATAACACTCTGAAGGAATAGAGTTGACTAATGTACCTTGATGGTGGACTAAAATGTGAATGAGAGTCGGGATAAAGGGTTAAGTTGGGAGAGGCTGTCCCACCACAGCTGAATGCATGGATGGCCTCCCCTTTCTCTCTGTCTCTCAATTGTTTCGAGGACGGGGCAGCCCAGAGGTGTGGACAGTGATCTACCCCTCTTTTTGGGGTTTCTTGCCACGGCAAGATGGACGAATAAGAATGGGGGGAGGGGGATGTTGGGGGGGAGTTGGGGAGGGTGTTTGTTCTTGGTTGAGTGTGAGATCTATGTTGTTGTTGAGGAAACATGTGATATATGAGGGGTTATATAGTGGGGCTGAGGGAGGGAAGGGGAGGGGGAGACAATGGAGTAGACATGGGAAGGAGATAGGATAGGTTGGGAAAAGGGATATGGCAATTTCGGAGGAAATACTACACCTCTGGGAAATTTGAACACTGCTCTAGAGCCGAAGCTGGGCGGCTTCCGGAGAAAGGTGAGATGACTAATATGCATAATGTAGTCCCTCTGAGAAGATGTGACACATAATGTAAAGATAGTCTCCTGGAATGTGGGGGGGATTGGATCATCAGTTAAACATACCAAAATACTCCAAGCTCTTAAAAGGAAAGGAGTGCAAATTGCGTTGTTGCAGGAGACCCATTTGAGCGCTACAGAGCATGAGAAACTTGCGAGAGATTGTGTAGCGAAAACGTATGGGGCATCCTCAGGAACTAAGAGGGTGGGGGTGGTGGTGCTAGTAAAGAGTGTTTTACCATTAGATGTAAGCAAGTGTGAAGTGGACCCAAACGGGAAATATATCTTTTTGCATGCAAAATTGTATACCGAGGAACTTTGGATAGGTAACATTTATGCCCCAAATGTGTATGATCAAGGGTTTTTTTTAAGTCCATGTTGGGGTTTATTAAGAAAGCAGGGAGGGGGAAGCTGATCATGGCAGGAGATTTCAACTGTCCACATGATCCGAACTTGGATAAATCAGGCAAAAGTGGAAAAGGGGCTTGGTTTAAAAAAAGATATTGGATACCTGTGTAGGATGGGTGACATGGTGGACGTATGGCGTGCCTTCTACCCTGGGCTGCGTGAATATACTCATCAGTCTAGAGCCCATTTGACCTGGTCACGAATTGACTATGTCTTGGTGAGCGAAGGAGGATTTTCACAGATTGCGCAGGCTGGTATTGAACCAGTGGCGGTTTCGGACCATGGGATGGTTTGGGTGACTTGGGATAGCCAAAGCCCGTCAAAAACAGGGTGGAGGTTTCCTACATATCTATGGGAAGATAACGATTTTAGAGTGTACTTAGAGAAACAGTGGGATGAATATACCTTGTTTAACAATAACCCCCAATGCTCGCCTCTCTTGTTTTGGGAGGCCAATAAAGCTGTAATGAGAGGAGCTATTATCACGTATACTATTCAAAGTCGTAAACACTTAGATCGCAGCCTCTTGGTATTGGAACGTACCATGCAGGAGTTGCAAAGGAAACTCAGTAGGACAAGAGATAGGACAACACAACAGGAGTATACTAGGATTCAAGCGACTCTTAATGAGTTGCTTCAGAGACGGGCCAAAATGTCCCTGCAATATTATAAATACCAGCTGTATAAATACGTAAATAGGTCGGGGAGGCTTATGGATAGGATGGTTAGAGACCCAGGGGGTACGGGTTTTGTTCCAGTCCTCAGGAGTGAGGGTGGAGTATTACAATATCAACCACACCAGATAGCGGCTATCCTTAGAAATTTTTATGCCAAGCTGCATACAGAGGAGGAGAGAGATTATAGGAAGTGTCAAGAGTTTTTGGATAAACTGTGTCTCCACAAATTAAAGGAGGAGGACCTGCAGGTCCTAAATGCTCCCATACCTGATTTGAAATGGGAAACTTCACAAGACTCCTGGGCCCGATGGCTTTAATTCAGAGTATTATAAGATACTTGAACTTAGACTCACTCCTGCGTTAGTGGCAATGTATGATACAATTCTTCAGGATGGCTGCTTTCCCAGGGATATGAGATGTGCAGATATCACCGTAATTCCGAGGGAAGGGAAGGATCTACAGGATCCAGCCTCATATAGGCCCATATCATTGATAAACTTCGATATAAAAATTCTAGCTTCAGTTCTAGCGGATAGATTGAACCCAATATTGCCCTCGTTGATCGATTTGCGGCAAGTGGGTTTTGTCCAGGGGTGGGATGCTACTAAGAATATTGCAAAACTGATCCTGGGGATGGAGTATTGTATGAAGGAGGAAACCCTATTACTATTGGTAAGCTTAGACGCTGAAAAAACATTTGATAGAGTGCCTTGGAAGTCGCTATGGAATACACTGCATAGCTTTGGCTTTATGGGCACTTTTGTGCAATGGGTCCAAGTTCTTTATGTAACACCTCAGGCCAGAGTGGGCGTGAATGGAGTTTTCTCGGACTCCTTTATCTTGAAAAGGGGGCTGCCCTTTGTCGCCTCTTTTGTTTGTAATTTCTCTGGAACTCCTTCTGTGGGCAATTCAGAATGAGGCCCAGAGAGTGGGTGTGAAGATGGGGAGGGAGGAAACAAAGTTAAGTGCATTTGCTGATGATATGCTCCTTTGTCTAACTGAGCCACAGGCATCGTTAAGACGGACGCTTCAATTGATAAAACAGTTCGGTAGTTTCTCTGGGCTCAAAATTAATGCTGCCAAATCAATGGCTTTAGATGCGGGTGGAAGAGATAGACAAGGCTGGAGGGGTGCTTTCCCTTTGACCTGGGTGACAAATTCAATCCGATACCTGGGTATTCAATTACCAGATGCCCCTGAGAAGCTATATAAATGTAATATACCTGGAATGTTGGAAAGAGATCGGGCAACCTTTTGCAGATGGGCCGCTCTTCCTTTATCTTTGAGAGGGCGGATAATCCTGTTCACTATGGTGGAGTTTCCAAGGTGGCTGTATGTACTCCGCCTTTTACCTATATGGGTGCTAGCCAAAGACTGGAAGTGTTTTTAAAAGAGCCTTAGCGGGTTTTTGTGGAGGGGTAGGCATGCTTGCATTCCCCTGAGGGCCTTGATGGGACGTCAGGAGGAGGGGGGTCTAGAACTCCCTTCATTACGGAACTATAACCTCCGATATATGGTAAGACATATTTTGGGGCTCCTGAGGGGTGAAGGAGGTTGTGCCCCAGTGCATCTACTAAATTGGGTATGTGCCCCACAACATGGCTTGTACATATTGCACTCTAATAAACAAAATGTATCGGCGAATAGGCGGAGAGGGATATACATGGGGGCCCTGTGTGCAGCATGGCGTGCCGTATGTGCACGTTATGGGTGGAACTGGAAATGCTCTCAATTGCTCCCATTTAGTGGGGAACCCAGACTTTCCACCAGGCTTATTACTGGCCACGCTCTTCCAAAGGTGGGCCAAAAAGGGTATAATCTGTATTGGAGATTTATGCAGCAAGGGAGGAGAGGGTATTGATAGCTTCCAGACCTTAAGTACGCATTATCAACAACATAAGCATGACTTTTCTGGCTTCCTTCAAATACGACATTATATTAGTGAACTATTGAGAAAGGTTCCCACGTTGCTTGGAACTAGGGGTCCGAGTTGCCTTATTGGAGAAATGGTAGGGAAAGACACTTGCACGGGGGAAAGTAGGAACCTAGTACTTCCAATGGGGGACCAGAAATATCTCTTCTTGTTGGTGCATCAATGGTCTAGGGATGGTATGGAGGGGGCTACGTTGGAGCTCATGCAAAGCGCTTTTGTAAAAATCCCTTCGGGAGTGAAGTGGATCTATTTGCAAGAACTTCAATATAAATTCTTATGGAGAGCATACACAAATGAAAAATGGGCGTTCAAGGTGGGGTTAACGAAGGATGAGAATTGTAGATGGTGCAGGACAAAGGTGGGGACCTTAATGCATAAATTTTGGGAACGCACCACGGTGCAGAACCTGTGGCTTCATATATGTACCAAGATGGCTGGAATGCTGGAGATACAAATTAGATGGATGTCTGTCTGTTTCATAGTTGGGAGGCGATAGACCAAAGGGTAAACGCCCAACAAAGATCACTTCTTGAAAGAGGTTTCTTAGTCGTTAAGAAGGTACTACTGGGAAAATGGATTGAGGGATCTCCTCCGAACGTAGGACAATGGGAGCAGGCAATGTTAGAGCTAATGCAGATGGAGATGTTAACAGCAAAACAACTTGGAGGCAAACAATGGGAGATCTTCACAAAGCTTTGGATGCCAGTTATGAATACTTTAACCACAAAGGTGCGAAGCGCATTGCTGAATGTATGAAGGATCGCTGCCCTTTGTGTGACTTCTACAGCCCCAAGGGGAGTAGTAGTAGTTGAGATGGGTGGAAGGGGATGGACAACGGGTGGGGCAAGCCAGAATTAAGGCAATATCCAGCCTAGAGGAGGTAAGGGGGGAGTGAGTATGGGGGGGGGGGTCTGGGTGGGTTGGTTAGGGGGATGGATAGGGTGGGTGGGAGGACCTAAGGTGTAGGTGTGGGTGGGGGGGGGGGGATATGTTTGCCATTCATAAGCATAAGGGGGAAGAGGGTTAGGAGATTTGTCTTGGTTTGTAGTGTGTTTTGCTTTAGTTTAGTTATAGTGTATTAGAACCCACAGATCATACTTTTCAATCTCAGACTTATCAAGAGTGTAAGTACTGCTCGTACTGTCAATGTTAGTAGGAGATGTGCAGAAGAAGACAGCGATTAGACTTTTGTGAAAGTTGTGTCACTGTTTTGATGTGATAGTATGTGGATTTTGAAGTGTATGTAATTATATGCAAAATAATAATAAAAAAGAGTTGAAATAAAAAGGATTTAACCAGAAAATCCCTGAGCCCCCTGAGTACATCACTGTTTATTTTATATTCATAAATTCAAGCATTCAAACAGCATTTCAGGTAGATAGCTTATAACAGAAATATAAAAAAAAGAAAGCATCATGAAAGGCCTGGCCCTTAGGTGTTTATTTCTATGATGTTAATTTCACCAGCAGAGAAGACTTTTGTCAGAAACAGCCTTGGTCAGCAGTAGTTCTGGCCACACTTCCACACTTCCTTGACCTCTGAAAATGCTGGTAATTTTTTTCTTCTGTTTTCTCAGGACTCTCTGCTGCCTGTGCCCTTGGTCCTGTCCCTTTCCTGGGGGGAAGGGAGGAATATTATTGTAAAGTGCTGATGCCACCCTAGAAAGGGACAGAACCTTAGGTAATCCAGCAGCCGAAGAGCCATGCCAAAGGGCCCTTCATGTGGATCCTTTGGGTGAATTTTCTGAGTAATAAATAAAATGGCTGTTAATGGATGACCTACAGCAGTTTCAGAAGACTTTAAAAACTGCTTGCTCTTTGACCCCCCAACAAGTCCACCTCTACCTTTCTCACCAACTTTTGCTCCTGGCTGTCCTCCTTTCTGGATGCATCTTCCCCTTTCCTTATTCTTGGGGATTTTAATATTCACGTTGATGACCCTTCTGACCTGTATGCTTTAAAGCTCCTTTCCCTAACTTCCTCTTCAAGCTCCAGTTGTGCTCTACCACTCCTACTCAGAAGCATGGCCACTGCCTTGACTTTGTCTTCTCTTCCAACTGCTCACCCTTGAACTTCTCCACCTCAGTTCTGCCCTTATCTGACCATCACCTGCTAACTTTCACCTTCAACCACCCCCTAACTTTGTCTCACCCAATTTCCACCAACATGTTTAGGAATCTTCACACTATCAATCCTTCAGCTCTCTCCACTGCTATCTTATCATCTCTTTCCTCCATTATGTCATCCAAGTCCATTGATGAGGCTGTATCTTCCTATAACACTGTATTCTCCTCTGCTCTGGATGCTCTTCATCCTCCCATTCCACATCCTGTGAGGCATACCGTATCTCAACCTTGGCTGTCCTCGACAACCCACTACCTACGTTCCTGTGCCCGCTCAGCTGAGTACCTTTGGTTTAAATCACATACCCTTGCTGACTACCTACATTTCAAATTCATGCTAACCTCTTTCCAGTCAGTCATAGCAAGAGTACTTTGTCCATCTGACTGACCCTCGCCGTCTCTTTGCTATGCTCAACTCTCTCCTCAAGTTTTCTCCTCCCCAATCCCTCCTTCAAAGCCTGCCCAGACCTTGGACTGGCTATTTCTATGAGAAAGTCCAGAAGATTAGCCTTGAATTCTCCACAGAGTCACCTCCATCTCATCTTCCCCCCTCTTCAGTATCAACTCTTTCCCTCTCTTTCGGTCACCCTTTTTTCCTTTTCTGAAATCACTAAGGAGGAAACTGCAAATCTTCTCTCCTCCTCCAAACTAACTACCTGCTCCTCTGGTCCCATTCCCACCCATCTACTAAACTCTATCTGTTCCACCATCACCCCTTCCATCTGTCTTTACCTATTGCTTTCCACTGTAACTGTTTCTGTGGCCTTCAAACATGCTGTGGTTACGCCTCTCCTCAAAAAGCCTTCACTAGATCCTACTAGTCCTTCCAGCTATCGGTCTATCTCTCTCCTCCCCTTTGCTTCAAAACTACTTGAATGAGCAGTTCACTGCTGCTGTTTTGACTTTCTTTCCTCTCAAGCCCCTCTGGATCCACTGTAATTTGGCTTTCGTTCTTTACATTCCATAGAAACGGCTCTTGCCAGTCTCCAGTGACTTGATCCTCACCAAATCCAAAGCCCTCTGCTTGATTCTCATCCTTCTTGACTTTTCTGCTGCCTTTGACACTATTGATCACCACCTTCTCCTCGATACCCTTTCCTCATTTGGATTTAGGCGCTCTGTTCTGTTCTAGTTTTCTTTTTATCTCTCCCATCACACTTTTAGTGTATGTTCTGGTGGATCCTCCTCTACTGCTATTCCGCTTTCAGTTGGTGTACCTCAGGGTTCTGTCTTGGAAACTCTCCTTTTCTCTCTCTACACTCAGTCCCTTGGTGCATTTATTTCTTCCCATGGTTTTCAGTACTATCTTTATGCTGATGACTCTCAGATCTACCTTTCTGTGACTGAAATCTCTCCAGGAACCCAGGCCCAGATCTCTGCCTGCTTATCCAACATTGCTGCCTGGATGTCTTACTGCCATCTGAAACTGAACATGACTAAAACTGAGCGCCTTATCTTTCCCTGTAAACCCACCTCCCCTCTTCCTCCCTTCTCTAATTCTGTGGATAACACCACACTCCTCCCTGTTTCCTCAGCTCACAACCTTGGGGTAATCTTTGATTCTACTTTTTCTTTCTCTGCATACATCCAACAGATAGCTAAAACCTGTTGCTTCTTTTTCTATAACACTGGCAAAATTTGTCCCTTCCTTTCTACACACACTACTAAGACCATCATCCACTCTCTAGTCACCTCCCATCTTGACACTGTAACCTGCTGCTCACTGGTCTCCCTCTGAATCATCGTTCTCACCTTCAATTTGTTCAAAACTCATCTTCCACTAGTGTTGCTATGCTCATGTAACCTTTCTTCTCATGTCACTTCACTGGCTCCCTATCCATTTCCACATCCAGTTCAAATGTCTACATACCTACAAAATGCATTCATTCTGCGGATCCTCACTACCTTTCCTCTCTTATCTCATTCTACAGTCTTCCTCAGGAACTCCGCTCCTCTGGCAGACCCCTTTTATCTGTGACCTCCTCTGCCACTGCCAACTCCAGACTTCGTTCATTCCACCTTGCTGCCCTGTATGTCTCAAACAAACAAACTACCTGTGCCAGTGCGTCAGGCTCCTTCTCTGGCCTTTTTCAAGTCCAGATTGAAGACCCACCTTTTTGAGGCTGCCTTTGGATCCTGATGGTACCGTTTATTTTGTTTTTATCCTATTTCTTTAAAGGGATCCTCTGTGTTTGTCCCATGCCTTTTTGAACACGGTGACGGAATTCAAAAAGGCATGGGACACACACACACACACATACACACCCCCACTTGAATGACGAATACTCTACACTATAACTCATTGTATCCTAACCTTTTTGTAAATATCATCTGTAAATAGCAATGGCAGTTCGTTGCCTATTCCCTGTAAAAAGTTAGAAACTTCTGATCAATATAACAATACAGAAGTATACAAAAAGTATACACCTTGTAAATAGTTTTAACAGTTTAATGCTCTGTTATATGTAAAAAGTTAATAATTTTTGTTCAATGTAATGTTATACGAACGTATACAAAACTGTTAAATTGTTCCATGTAAACCGCCCCTGATCTCTGGAAGGGGCGGTATAGAAGAAATAGATAAATAAATAAATAAAAATGGGACAAACACAGAGGATCCCTTTACAGAAATAGGATAAAAACAAAATAAACGGTACCATCTAACTTCTGAACCATATAACGTCTCAACAAATAGGGGTGTCCTACATGGAGTGGTGGGTTTACCCCTGAACAAGGATATGGGGAGGGGTGGCCTGCGCGGAGCGACAGGTGCACCTACTCTTGCCATCTTGCTGGGCAGACTGGATGGACCATGCTGGTCTTTATCTGCCGTCAACTACTATGTTACTATGATGCTCCTCATTCTCTTGTCCACTATTTATGTGTATCTTGCCATACTTTAGTCCTCAGTTTTGCAATGTTTTTCAAATTGATTTGATTGTAAGCTCTGATGAGCAGGGGCTGTGTCTTACATCTATATGCACAGCACTGTGTATGCCTTGTAGTGCTATACAAATGATTAGTAGTAGTAGTAGTAGTAGTAATAGTAGTAGACAAGCATTCAGGGAGGGAAGAGGGGGAGGAGTCATTTTATAAGTTTTGGCAGATGTGAGTACTATTACTGGAGTATGACTTCTACTAATGTATTTTTGTGTGATTCATAAGTGTAATAAATAAGTAGTGAGAAACAGGATCATTTATATTAGTTGTTTAGTCATTGTGTATAACATGGGGTAGAATGTGTGAGTGAGTGTGAAGTTGAAGGAAAGTTTGGGGAAGACGTGTTAGTCTAAATTTATAGTGGAAATGGTAAAGAAGTGGAGACAGTTTGAGGTAATGGAAATATAATAGTTTCTTTAAAGGGAGATGTAGGGGGCATAGTAGGGGCAGATATGTTGATAATTTGTTATCTATACCTATTAATTTGACTATTGAGACAGTAGAGGGTCTGCAGGATAATGCAAACCGGTAAAAGTGAATAACTAAGAGGTCATGGTGTTTGAGTAACTTGGTGGTAGTGAAAAGGCTAGGGGTGAAAAGTTGGTTTGTTTTGTGAAGTGTGGGTTAACTAATGCACGATCTGCGAAAAACAAAATTGATGTGCTATATAATATGACTAAGGAGGATAAATTGGACTGTTTGGGGATTATAGAGTCCTGGCTTCATAAGGTATTGCTGAATCAATTTTGTCCCATGAGGTTTTCTTGGATTAATGGCACAAACAAGAAGAATAAAGGAGGAGGGGTTGCGCTAGTATATAGGATGGGCTTGCAGTTTAAGCAATAGTTAGTGCAGCAGATGCAGGGGCTTGAATGTGTTTTTGTGTTAGGTAAAAATGTGGATGTTTTCTTGCTTATCGTGCACCCCAGAATAAGGAAGTTAGTATGTAAGATTTAATAAATCTGATTGCAGAGGCAGATTTGTTGTCACCTAATGCAATGGATTATTTTAATTTAGAATGGTGAATGCATAAGATGTTTTGAGAGTTTGCTTACTTTCAGTCAATTCAGTTTGATAGACTGTGCTAGCTAGATGTAGCAAAGAGATATCTACAGATGGTTTAGTGGGAGTTTTAGGACAATAGTTGGAACAAGCACAGAATTTGTTGTGGGTGGACCTAATAGAGCAATGAAATAAGAATCTAAAAACTGCAATAGTTAAGATTGCTCCTTTGAAGCAGTATGCGGTAGGGGATAAGAAATCAGCACTATGGTTCAAGAATTTCTTTCAGGATCTTAACTGAGATTTGAAGAAAATGGGCTATACAAAAAAAAAGCTTGTCCGAAATAAGGAGATATGGAAGGAGTGTACTATGAAGTATAAATTAGTGTTATGGCAGGCAGAAAAAGAATATTTGAATGATAAGATTAAAAAGGAAATAGACCAAGGGGTATGTTTACTAAACTGCGTTAGTGCGATTCGCGTTAGGAGCCGCGGTAGAGACAGAAACCCCAAATAAGGACATGGGCGGTACATCGTTGCCAAGAACGCGCCGAGAACGCATGCTACAAGGCGCCATAAATGAACGAGCGCTACAGGGCACGTTACCACGCGTTAATCTTAAGAAGGCGCGCAGGCATACAATCACAGCAACACAGCTGTAGCACAATGGTTACAACACTGACTGATGGTACAGGGGTCATGGGTTCGATTCCCCAGTGGGCCTAATGTATAAGGCTGGCTGAGGCAGCACCCTTTACATTTAAGTAGTGATTGTTGAGGCATTTGACATGTATTTTAATTTGTGCTGCCAGCAAACACACCCTCACGGTGGCATAACCTAAGGTGCTGCATAAGGCACCCCATAACGCACTCCATAGGGCACATTATAAAGTGTACTGTCCGCCAAGGCACCCTATAATGTCCCCTATAGGACACCTTATAAGGCTGTGAACAAAGCCCTGGCTGGCTGCAGGACTGCACGTCACCACACAAACTGTCTGCTGTGGTTACCAGGATAGGGTTAACCCACCCGTACCCATGATGCACTGCACATGCAAATCAGCAGTCGAGAGATGGGCACAAGATTGGGCATGCACCCCCACAGCACCTCGGCCAGGTAGGGGGAACAGACCGTGTGTGGTACTGCCACAGAGCAGCCACAGACAGTCACATTGTGCGGGTACTGTGCCCACCCTGAGGTTGAGGTGGGGCGCCCAGCACCAGGTCCACAGCACCTTTCATGGCTGAAATACGCCATGCTGCAGGTCCCCATCAGTGTGTGATAGGTAGTTCCGTTAGACACACCTAGGATACATCTGTGCCCTGCTGTATGTCTCGGTCATGTCTAGTCCTTATGGGCAATGATACACCCAGAATAGTGCATATCCTGTGTTGGTGCCATGGTTACCTGCTGTAGGTGAAGGGGGGGGGTATGGACCCATGGGCAGATCATGTACCACCACACAACCCACCCTCTGGGGCTCAGGGTGGGAAACAGGATCACCCACCAATAGATCCACAGTCTACCTCCCTGCAATGGTAGCAGTAGAGGGGACCATCAACCCCAGTCGTGCTGGGGAACAGACAGAGCGGTACACATCCGTAACGCAATAGCAGACAGATGGCAGGCCTGGAAATGCTCAGCTGCCCCCCACCATTATCTGACATTCTCCAGCAGCAAGCCTCCAGCCACTGCACCCTGCAAGGTGTTCCAGCAAGACACATACTAGCTGCAGACAGTCCGCCAGCTAGACCATAGTGCATGGTCCTGGAGGAGATGCATGTACCCAGAATGGGGATGTCAGCATATACACCAAGCAGATAAGTCAGTGATTGGGCCCCAAAAGGAAACCCATATACAGTATATATTACATGAGAGAAATGCTATATAGCACTATGGGGGAACCTAGCCATGCCATGGTCACTGCTCAGTCAGGGTAAGAGTGACCTCCCAGCAGGACATGCTATGGCCACCCTGTCCGTGCAGGTGGTACTGGGCACTACAATGTCCGAGCCATTGCCCTGTGCAGATGTGGCCAGGCCAGGCCACCCTATCCAGGCTATTCCCACGGTACCTTGCTCCTCATTATGCACATTGGCAGGCCAATACTGGCAACAGTGCTAGCAGTGTGAGCTGTGGAGGGTGTTGGCAGCCACCACACACTGGATAGACAGACACACACTCCCCACACCTATGCCAGCATTGTGCAACTATAGAGGTGTTGGGCAGCCCAGGCCACCACACCAGTCCTGGGCACAGTGCAGGCATGGCTATGGTACGCAATACTGTAGGAGTCACTCCCCAGGTTGGTAAACACTGTCAGACACAAGACCTGTAGCACACTCCACAGACATCAGAAAGGTTGCTATGATGCAGCTCACTCAGAATATTGTACTTAACCTAGGAATTGCTATCTGCCTGTAATCATAGCAACCTTTTTAAAGATGTGTACCATATTCCCAGGTTTAGGGTGGCATTACTAAGGTATGCAAGTGCTAGTATTGGGAGATGCACGCAGAGCCCAAAGTCCTGCCTCTCCAGGAGGCTTTGGATAATGGGGCCTGTGGGTGCAGGTGTGTCTGCCCCTGTTGGCTGCTGCTTTACGGCAGAGGTTCCCAACTCCAGTCCTGAAGTGCCAAACACTGTTCGGGTTTTCATGCTGTCCCTCATGAATATGCATGAGATACATCTGCATACCATGGGGGTGGCGCATAGAAATGCAGCACAGGCATCTTTATCAGAGGCAGCATGGAACCGGAATGGTGTTTGGCCCTCCAGGACAGCATTTGGGAGACTCTGCTCTAGGTAATGTGCATGTTTATGGTGTCCGTGCTCTGTAGGGTAAAATGTAGGTGTCTTGGGCATGTTTACGTCATCTGCAATAAAGGTGCTGTCTGTATTAGCACGTTGAAGTAGTTGGTAAAATATGGGGACTGGGTTGGCAGGAACCACAGCTGGGACTTGAACCTGTGACCCTCTGCTTCTGAATACACTGGTTTTGTGCACTGCACCACCTTGTTGTCACAGAGTCAGTACATTCCTTGGTGATACCATGACTGTTCGTCAGACGGGGCCCGTCTATTGCAGTAGACGGCCCCCACCTACACAGGGCTAGGGCACGGTCTGCTCTGGGCAGCTGCCACTGCCCCCTCCACCACCAGTATCCCTCAGCCACCATGCTGACATGCCCTTGTGCTGGTGGTGCGCAGTCTCAGGCCATCCAGTGTGCAGGTAGGCGGCTGCCTATGGTGCGGGTTCTGGGATAAGGGTGCCTGCACAGACGTCCACGCTCCCCCCAGCCCCGCCTGCCAATGTTCTGTGCCCTTGGGGGTAGCTGTTGGGTACTATCCCCTGTGACACTGTGGGAAACACGCTCGTGCCCATGTTGGGCCTTCAGCAGTTGCTGTCTGACTGCTCTGCTGTTTCAGCATTCGTATGGGACACCTAGGCATCACCCTAGTCCGCACTGTGGCCCAGCTCCACCACAGCATGTGCCGCCTGCGGCCCTCTGTATCCCCTTCTCCGGCATCTGTCCAGTTGCCGTTCCGACATGCCCGCCCTGATGTTGCAGGACATGTGCATGCCATCTTGTAACTCCCCCGATTTGGGGTAGAGCACCGCTCCGATTCAGCCAGCTGTCCTGTTCAGGCACTCCAGCCCATTCGGGGCTGTGGGAGGAGGAGCAGCGGCCCTTTAAAAGCAGCCTGCTTTCGGCGGGAACAGCACCATCTTGTAACTCCCCCAATTCGGGGTAGAGCACCGCTCCGATTCAGCCAGCTGTCCTGTTCAGGCACTCCAGCCCATTCGGGGCTGTGGGAGGAGGAGCAGCGGCCCTTTAAAAGCAGCCTGCTTTCGGCGGGAACAGCACCATCTTGTAACTCCCCCGATTCGGGGTAGAGCACTGCTCCGATTCAGCCAGCTGTCCTGTTCAGGCACTCCAGCCCATTCGGGGCTGTGGGAGGAGGAGCAGCGGCCCTTTAAACAGCAGCCTGCCTCCGGCAGGCCCGCACCTGTCGGGCCCGCGCCTGAGGGCCTCGCCAGAGGGCCCTTGGGCAGTGGCCTTTGGCAAAGGTATTTACTACTCCATACAACCCCTGAAATATCCAATATTCGACAAACAAGAGTCAGGAACTTCCACCATTCTATGCTCTGATCCTGAAGAAAGCTGCATCTGTGCCTGGAGATTCGAACTCTATAACTGTCCACTACCTGCCTACATGCTGCAAGTATTCAACTACAGCCTCTTATGGACGCTATTCTTTCACTTAAAGCTGTTCTTTACTCTGAAATTGCAGTTTGTTACATAATTGCACACATGTCTCTACACGTAGGTATGTAGTCACTGTTTATTCCCTGCAATTGTTCTATTTGCTACAAAGTATCCACTATAACTCATTGATACTTTAACACTGTTAATGCCTGCAATTGTATTACTTGATACAAACGTATCAATTTCAGCTAAAACTGCAAAAAAAAAAAAAAATATTTATCTCCTTCTCACTTGCAAGTCTCACCTGCTACTTCTCATCTCAGATTTAGTACTGTTGTCAGTAGTAAGTTTCAGTTATATTACAGTCGTCTGTAACCCATCTTAGATATATTCCTACCACTTTGTGACTCACCCTAGATTTATTAATGTTATCAGTAACTCAATTTGAAATATAACTACTATCTGTGTTTCACCTTAAATATATTACTGTTGTCAGTAACTCACACAGCGTGCCAAAGCCCCCTCTATTCGCTTCTCGAATAAGCCTCATACTTCACAGGGTTAAAATGGAAGACATTATCATCAGGTTATTGTGCCTTTTCCTACTTATTATAACACTACCATCTAATATACTGGCCCTCACCACCACACCAAATTACATTCCTATTGTACTATCTAGTGAGAGAAAATGGTCAGGAGACTCTTATCACAACCCACATGGGGCCAACATCCCGCACCGCAACCTCCTATTGCATGTCCCACTACAACACAACATGAAAACTAGACAAACTAAAAACGTCTACCCTAGTAGACTGAAGTGTGCACTTATAAATGCCTGCTCACTTCGAAACAAGTGGCCAGTGATTACGGATGTAATAATGTCCCACCAGCTAGACATTCTCATGGTCACTGAAACATGGCTCTCATCTGAAGACAATATCATCCTCAATCAGCTTCTCCCACCTAACTTTACAGCCTTCACTGGACACAGACAAAACAAGAAAGGCGGAGGAGTACTTATCATCACCAAAGCTGACCTCCAGTTTAAAATGGATGAATCCAACAGTAACAACCATCTAGAAACAGTATCAGTCTCAAACAACACATGCTCCATAAACTTGGTCTATAGATCACCGTCAGGGGATCCAGACGACCTAGCAACCATAATAAATCTGGCATCCTTCACCCAGGGTCCAAATAAACCTAATTGGATCGTAGGAGATATCAACCTACCATCATTACAGGACACTCAAGCAACAGCATTCCTAAATGCCCTAGATAGCCTAGGATACACACAAATGGTGCAAGAACCTACTCATGAGAAAGGCAATATCCTCGACCTAATATTCGCACCGCAGCTAATTTTGGACCAACCACAAAACATCGTATTATCGATATCTGCAGTCCCATGGACTGACCACAAACTCATCACCTTTCAGATGCCTACCACTAACTGTTCACACAAGATGAAAACGGATGAAAGCAGGCCTGCTAACTCAGCTACCAGAAGATTCCACCCATTTAACAGAGAACGCATCCTCACTGAAATGAGCACACTCTTTGATGACACCTCACTAAGTCTAGAAGAGTCGATCTCCTCCTGGAACAAAAAACTCAGTGCAATCGCCATCCGCCCTCCAACGAACAAGAACCCAAAGAAGAGACCTACCGCCCCATGGTTCACAGCCGATTTAAAAACCTCACTAACCATTTTAAGAAGACTAGAAAAACGATGGAGAAAGTCACGTACCAGCAGTGACCAATCAGCTTACATCCAACACCTGGCAGAGCATCGTAAAGCCATCTCAGATAAAATCAGACAACACCACACAGATACTCTGAAACGGTCACTGAATAAACCTCACGACTTGTTTAACTTAGTTAAAACACTTGCCAAAGAGCCAACCCCTGAGCACCACAGCAGGATCCGCCCACAGGACTATGCAATTTACATGCAATCTAAAATGTGCAAGACCAACAAAATATTAATACCAGACCCTCCTGATGAACAAGACTACCCAGTATCACTGGCATCCTTCTTTACTCCCTCGAAGAAAGCTATTGAAGACACCATCCTAGCTCTAAACACAACCACTGCACACACAGACCCTTGCCCTGCGCACTGGATAAAGGACCTGCGATGTGACATATCCTCAACTATAGCAAAAATCTTAAACTACTCCTTCACCACTGGCTCTTTCCCATCTACGCTCAAGCAGACCTCTGTAAGACCGCTGCTAAAGAACACCAAACTTGATCCTCAAAAAGTAGAATCTTATAGGCCCATATCTAGCATACCTATGCTAGCAAAAATCATCGAGAAAATAGTGCACAGGCAATTACAGGATCATATAGACACATCAGCCCCACTGGATCCAGCTCAACATGGTTTCAGAGAGTCACATGGAGTAGAAACACTACTCACAACACTCCTCAACAACATAACCTCAGGTGTGGATAACATACGCCAGGGCTTCGCTCTTGTCTTCCTAGATATAGCAGCGGCTTTTGACTCGGTATGCCACGAAATTCTCATCTGCCGGCTAAGGGAAAAAGGCATCTGTGGAACAGCACTCGAATGGTGCAAATCTTACCTGTCCGACAGATGGCAGCATGTCAGAGTCGACGGGGATACATCTGAACCTTTCCAACAAAGTCAAGGTGTACCCCAAGGATCCTCTTTATCTGCATTGATGTTTAATATATACATCCAACCCATCTGTGACATCATCAGATCCTTTAATGTCAGTTACATGATATATGCAGACGATGTGCTACTATATATGCCAATATCATTGGACTGCCTAGACCTTACCCCGCTGACTAACTGCTTTGACACCATATCAGAGTGGCTCCTATCACAAAACCTGAGAATACAACACAAAAAGACGGAAGTCCTGTTCGTCTCGAGGAACACCAACTTCACCCCTCCTAGTTGTATTAACGTAAAGGATGCCCAACTCCAAGTTAAACCGGCAATATGCTACCTGGGAGTAACGCTAGACCAAAACCTTGATATGAAGAACCACATAGCCAACACAGTCAAGGCAATCTACTTTAAAATCAGATCCCTCAGACACCTACGCATGCTACTTGAACCGGATGATTTCCGTACCATTTATCAAGCCCTTATACTCCCCCATTTCGACTTCTCAAACTCCATACTACAAGGACTCCCCCGGGCCACCCTGAACCCCCTGCAATTAGCCATGAATAGTGCAGCGAGGGTACTCCTCGGGGCATCCAGGAGAGATCACGTAACACCCCTTCTAAAACAGCTACACTGGCTCCCCATTCAGGCAAGGATCAGTTTCAAGATCTTACTGCTAACATTCAAAGCGGCTAAGGGGCTCACCTCTTCCTCTCTCTCCAACCTCATACAACCACTTGCACCAAACAGGCCACGAAGAACAGCAGAATTAAACACACTAGTTATCCCAAATGACACCACAAGATGCACTAGATCAACAGCCAACAGAGCCTTCCAATTCTGCGCCCCATCTCTATGGAACACCTTACCAGCACAAATCAGAGCAATACCTAATCTAAGTCAGTTCAGAAAGGCTTTAAAGCATTTCCTCTTCCTTAAATATCTCAATGGCAGCTCCGAACATAACCCCCAGGTGAATAGCAGAAGTGGTCAAACAGATAGACCCCGCAACAGACCAACTTCACAATGTAAATAGCAAGTTGTTCCATATGCTATTGTACCACTGTTGTATATAGTTAACCAGGATATCCTTTATCAGATAACCCTGCATTGTATTTAGTTTCCCCTATTTCGCCAAGTTATACTTCCTGTTAAATGTAACGACCAGACATGTGTAAACTGTCGGATGTTTTCTGTTCAATGTAAACCGCGCTGATGTCTAATAGTGCGGTATATAAGAATTGTTAATAAATAAATAAATAGGAACCCTGTCCGATTGTGGGGGAAACCCTGAGCAGCGCTATTTCACTGTGGGCTCCTTCACCTTGTATGGGGACAGAGTATAGACCCTTCCACGATTTATATCTTTTCTATGGAGCTTACTCAGGGGGGGAGGGGTTGATGTTTCTCATTGATACCACTATTGGCCAGCTTGGTTATGTTTTTTTTCCAGTTTGTTGGGGTCATTTTCAGTGTTTCTGTGCCCTTTTGTTCTGTGCACATGTATCACACATCACTTTTTTTTGGTTTCCCTGCCTGGGCTGTACATTGCTGACGCTGAAATGGTCTCTCTCCCCTGTAATGTGCATTTAACGGCAGGTTTTCATTCGCGTTGGAATTCAGCTCTTCAGATCAGTGCGTTAGTGTGAAGGGAGCCTCTCCCCGCCCACTCTCCGCCCACTGACCCCTTCTCTCCGCCCTCTCTCCACCTTCTACGGTGTTTTACCGCGCCGTGGGGCATTACGATCGTTAGCGCATCATAACTCGCGTTATGATGTGCTAACGATCGTAAGCGCAGCATAAAGCGCGTTATGATGTGCTTACGATCGTTAACGTTACATAACACGCGTTATGTACGATTACCGCAGTTTAGTAAACATACCCCCAGGAGTTGTTCTTGGTACTTAGGGAGTTGGGGAAATGAAGAAATCAAGGAGATGAAATAGAGGGCTTTAATGTGATGATTTTGTTGAATATTATAAAAGAAAGGACTGCAGGAGGAATTTGTGACTTTTTAAATGAGATCAATGCAACTGGCAGTATGGCTGTAAAAGTTTGACCTGCATTATCAGGGGGAGAACTTTTAAATCAAGAGTGTTTAGCACTGACTTTAGGGAGTTCAAAGGTTGGACTACATTTGAACTGATTTAAAGAGAGCCAGCTATTGCAAGTCCTGTCTGTAATGATATCCACTACACATGCTTTAGGTCCTTGCCCATCAGCTCTGGAGAAAATAGTGGGGTTGGCGTCACGTAGAAAATTCTTGGACAGTTCAAATTTTTCTTTCAGGGAGGGTGTGGTTCCAAATGTATTAAAGGCAGCATTGGTTAAGCCACTATTGAAAAAAAATCTACCTTATACTCTGTTGCTTTGGATAATTATAGATTGGTGTCCAAGGTATGGAGTTTTAACTTTTATGATATGCATGCAGAGGTTTGTATTATTTTGATTTCATATACTTGTTACAACTTTTATGTAAGTTATTTTGTTGCCCACTCAGATATTTTTAGGATGGGCAGTCTAAAAAATATCTTTTAAATAAATAAATACATATCCCATTTTTGAGAAAATTGATTAAGAAATGTGTAGGACAAAAATTGGATTTTTGGGAGAATTGGGCAGTACTTAGTAAGTTCCAGTCTGGTTTTAGAAAAAAGCATGACCTCCTGTCCTACAGACAGAGATCTTGTAAACAGCAGTTATAGAATAGATCTATTGTTTGATAGGTGGTGGAGTTTTTAGATTTATCAGCAGCATTTGATAAAGTACAACATTCCCTTTTGGAAAGTTTGGTTAAAGGAATTAGGAATTGGTGAATTGAGGTTTGAGTACTCCAATGCTTCAATTAATTTTTGGATGGGAACATGCAGCAGGTGATTGGTGATCATTTTTCTGAAGAATGGAGTATAACTTGTGAGGTACTGCAGGGGTCAATGCTTTTTACTTACCCTTTAAAAACTCTTTATGGCCACTCTTTGCAGAGAATTAGATACATTGAGCTTTCACTATAATTTGTTTGCAGGTGATAGCCAAACTATTTGCCCAATGGGTGAACAGAGTAAGGAAATTTTGGAAAGTGTTGATTTTTGATTGGATGTGGTAGCTACTTGGATGAAGAGGAGATTATTGTTGAACACTGGAGAAGTCAGAGGTTCTCTGGTTAGGAAAAGAGGTGGAGACAATTTTTTTGTTTAAATAGGGGAAATTAGATCTCTATGAAAATGATTGTTTTGTAATTTTGGAGTATGGTTGGATAGGAACTTGACATTGGATGTTCATATTTCAAAACTGCTTTAGTACCTGACATATGATCCATTAGTTAAGGTCTCCTTTGAGCAAAGATAACTTGCATTTATTGGTCCTTTCTTTGATTTATTGAGATTACATTGGAACGTGTTGCTAGTTGGTCTGCCAAAAGAATTTCTAGCATGGTACAGTTGTTGCAGAATTCAGTGGCAGTTATTGGGAAGTTCAGGGACAAGAGATCATGTTTCCCCAATACTGCACATTCTTTATTGATTGCTTGATATCAGGGGATTTTTTATTTTTTATTTTTTTAAATTCTTTATTTTCATTTTATAACAACAAAGGAAAAGGAAGACATACAGCTAAAAGACAAATACATAACGTGTAATACATACACCAAAGTAAACCCCTACCACCCCCCACCCCCCTGCTTCTTCTCTAGAAAACTAATCATTCCCGAAGCGGGCGTGTACTTACATTATTGTGTTACGAAACCTAACGGTGATCTGAAAACATGATAAGTACACATTATACAGGCATGTTAGAACAATGAGCAGATTGTACATAGTCATTAAGCATCTGCCATTTAGACAAGCGTGAGTGAGGTTGGGCATGGGGAATGGCTCTCCGAGGTATCTGCTCATATTTGCTATATAAGCAGACGAGGTTCCACCATTCATTGACAGTAAGTCGAGAGCTATCCTTCCAATTCCTCGTGATTAAGCATATGGCTATACCCAGCATGAAATCAAGAAGAAAGCGACCCTTCTTAGGAAGAAGCGTGGTGTGACTCTTGGGGGGACCACTTGTCCTAGGTGGCTGTTTGTCAATCAGGGGATCAAGGACTAGATTGAAATCCCCCCCAATTATCAATGAAGTATTAGCAGAGGCCTGCGCAACCTGAGCAATGGTAGCAAAAAAGGCAGGGTCATCCACATTAGGAGCGTAGAGGCATAGACATGTAACTTCAAGGCTACCTATCTTGAGGTGAACTCTGGACCATCTACCCTCTGTATCTGAGCTAGTCGCAATAATAGTAGCATGCAAAGATTTCCTAACCAGTATGGCAACCCCACATTTCTTAGAGACGGCTGGGGAATAGGCGGCCACCATGTAAGGTTTAATATTGAGTTTAAGAGTTTCCTTCGAATTTAAATGCGTTTCTTGGAGAAAAATCAGATCCGCCGCTTCTTGGCTTAGGTAGCTTAGGATTTTCTTCCATTTTATCGGATTATTGATCCCTTTTACGTTCAATGAGAAAATCTTACATGGTGCCATCAATCAGTAATAAACATTTTAGGTAAGGGCGCTTGAAAACATACAATATAATCAGGATCTGTGCAACAATGACATAATCACCGAGTATTCTGTCTAATACACCCCATATTGAGAAGTATGTACCAAAGTATCTTAGAGAAGAAGCAAAACCCCCAAAGAAAATGGCGACCATATGTCTGCGGGAGGAGGCCCTAGAGAGGAAGTAGAAAGACATGAAAAAAGAAAAGAAACACCAGAGTCCATAATTAACACTGCCTCTGATACTCATCGAGGCTACTGTGGGTAGATGGAGTCGGGTCACAGATATCATCAAAAGTAAGGCAACAAACTGCCCTCGCCAGACTCTTTGCTGGGCTGCGGCAGATCCAATATGGCGGGTACAGCGGATATGAGAACACTTTCAGGAGTATTCTGGAAGTCAGCGCATCAAGTCGGCTTCTTTGGAATCCAAAAACTCTGCTAGTAGATCAGGGTCCTCAAATGTTCTTGTCTGATTGTGAAGCGTGACTCGGAGCTTGGCCGGGTACATCAGGCCATAGCGTGCTTGTAGTTGTTGAAGCCTCGGCCGGAATTCCAGAAAGCGCTTTCGGCGGTCGACCGTGGGTTTAGCCAAGTCGGGATAGAAGGAGATCTTGTGGCTCTCAAACTCCATATGGCCCTTTGCCCGAGAGGCATGTAGAATTTGCTCAACGTGTTGATATCTCAAAAGGCGAAAGATGATGGGCCGCGGGGTCTTCCTGTTGAGCGTTATGCTTGTAGGTACACGATGAGCGCGATCGATCTCCAAATCTTTGGCAAAGGTGATTTGGAGTAGGGAAGGGAGAATTTTGCATAAAAACTCTTTCATGTCTCCCGATTCCGCTCCCTCCGGTATGCCCACGAGCCGTATGTTGTTGCGGCGCGCTCTATTATTGCCATCTTCCACTTCTTTCTGCAAGGCCCGCACCTGACGTTCAACTTTGTCGAGTTTGGACAACCGGGCCGTATGGGAGTCCAATATGCTCTCCATTTTGTCCTGACGCGAAGAAAGCCCCTCTAGCTTGCCTTGCAGCACACCAAAATCTGCCCGCAGCGCTCGGAGTGCTTCACCGTTTGACTGCACAAGGTCCTTGACCCCTCTAATCTCTGCAAGGATTTCCTGCTGCATTTCGGGGCCCACGCGGACTGCCAGCCCCTTCTGCGGGGACGGAGGTTCAGTTTTGGAGCGTTTACCATGAGAAGCCGCTGGAGATCCAAATTCCAGGCGCGTGGGTTTGGTCCCCATCTCACCAATGTGCCCCGGCAAGATCAGAGTAGAAGTTCCAAGTATGTACGGTGTTAATTCAGGATTCTGAGTAGGCCTCTCGGGAGCCTCAGCGTTATGCGACCATCCCGCTGGACATCAGGCTCCGCCCCCCCGATATCAGGGGATTTTTTAAAATTGTGACGTTGTTAAGGTACAATATGTTTTGTTACTCCAGTATTTGAATGATCAAAACTCTGGATTATCCAAGATGCAATTTGATTTGTTCAACCAAAAATTTGTTGCAGGTACATATGAACAGAAGAACTGCTGTTGTAGTTGTTAAGTCCCATCGAGTCAGTGCTGACTCATGACTACTCTCTGGATAGTTGTCCTAAACTGTGTTTGATCTTTAGTCAGGTGGTGAATTGTTGATAGAGTGGTATCCATAGCTGCAGTTTTTGTATCCATTCATTGCACTGCTGGCCTTCCTATTTTTCACTGACCTTCAACCTTGCCAAGTATGATGTATCTCTCAAATAATCTCTCTCTTCGCATGATTTTCTACCTCTCTTCCTTCTTCACTGTCAAACTTTCACATCCATATGATGTCATTGAAAATACCATTCCACACAAAACAATACTCACTTTAATCCAATTTATAAATAGTCAGTGATTGAAACAGTGAGAATCCATCGGAGCAGAGATAGATATTAGATATTAGAGATCCTGCAGAAATGCTCATTCAAGCGCTTGTGGATGAGACAAATTGTACGGCCCACATAAAGTTAGGGCCATGGTTTCTCACTTCATTGACGGTCAATATCAGGCTTCTCAATTCAGTTGGAGAATGAAAGATCAGGTGATTACAGATTGGCAGGGAGGTGATTCCTTCAGTAGACTCAGTTATTTGGAGCAAAAATGGATATTTTGTGTGAGTTCATTAGAACCCTCTGGTTTAAATAATGAGATTGAGTGGACCTCTCTAGCCACCATTTGATGAATTAATTATTTAATTGTTCAAGTATTTTATTTATTTCATGTCATCGTTGATTGTTTATTGGTGTGGTGATTAGTTGAGGAAGAGCTATATATTCTGACGCTAGCTCTGGGTTAGTCAAAACAGATTTGTATTTGTCAGGTTATGACGGCTGGTTGTTTGCTTAAAGTATTCCCCTGATGCAGGGTTCCTGGTGGCCTGAAAAATGATGTCATGTCGGGTTTTGATGATACTTTGTATTCAGCTAAGTAATTGTATCTGTATTAAGCTTTGTTTTTGATTTAACATTTGAAATATTTGTTATATTGGTGCTTGCCTCAGATGAGACCATTGAATGATAATGCTGGAATTACTATATGAGATTTGTGGAGGAATAGCCTAGTGGTTAAAGCAACTGACTAGTACCCAGAAGCTCAAGAGTTTGATTCCCACTGGCACTCCTTGTGATCTTGGGAAAGTCACTTTGCCCTCAATTGCCTCAGAAGAAAAGGCCTGGCAATCTACTTCCAGTGATACATTGCCAAGAAAACCCAGAGGCAGCTGGGTCACCAGGAGTCAGCACTGACTTGATGGCACTAACAAAAAAACTATATGAGGTTGATCTCTTGTTGTATTTCCTACAGCAAACATCTGAAGGTCTCTCTGTGGCTTAGCATTTAATTGTGCTGTTTCAATTACTGAGTATTTATGAATTGGATTAGAGTGAGTATTATTTTGTGTGGAATATATATGAATTACTCCTCTATTTTTTAAATCATTTGGTGTAGAATTTTGATATCTGATCCTGGTGAACATTTTGCTAAATGGATGCACAAATGTCTTGGATCAGTCAGAAATGATAGTACCTGGTCAGGACTGGTGGATCTGCAAAAGAAATTAGTTAAAATGGAATTACATTGACCTACTTTAAGGGAATATATTCAGCACAAGATGATTCCGCAGGGTTTGCGCTTAATGAAAAGCTCACAGTTATTTGTAAATAACACTATGTTCTTGGAAAAGTAGAATTCCATTTTAAATAAGTTTTCATGCTGCTTATTATTGAATCCACAATTGAACAGGAGGAGCTGCAACAGCAAATTGCTGCCATGTTAGAGACCTTGTCAAGTACTTTAGCCACTGATGAGTTGGTAATTAAAACAGCTAATTCTAGAGTGATAGCTATTTTTGGGAATCTTTGAAACGGATTACAATTAGTAAATTGAAATGGGACTCAGTGGACTATCAACAAGACCATGTCTATCCTTGGATGAAACCTGTATATTTTGATGGCAAACATAAGGTTGCTTCTGAGTTATCATCCAATGAGTTTGATCAAGAAGGTTTGATAAACTCTTGTACAGCTTGGGGGGATTTTTTAGTCTTGTCGCCCCCACAGAAGTTGGGGCAGAGGAAAGACTCATTGGCAGTATCCCGACAATGGTTAGAACATCAAGACACAATCCATATATCGGCAGAATCAGGAGTTATAAATATTTCTGGTCAAGAACTTTCTCCAGTGCAATGCTCAGTGTTGAATTGTGAATTGAATTTTGTTCCCATGATCTTATATGATCCATTTGCTCCTAGGGTAGCTATGTATGCGTTTATTCACAAGCTTTGCTTGTGAGTTCACTTTCATGGCAGAAATTATCACTCTAATGATCTGGTGCAATCTCGATCCACATAGTCTCCTCCAGGTCCTCTTCCATCAATCATTGTAACATTTTGAGATTTAGTTTTAAAAGACTTGGTTGAGTTAGAGATATCCACTTGTGGAAAGAGGAGGTGAAATTTAACTCAAAGGGAGTGGGAGGCGCTCAGAACCTTGTGGCAAGATACATCTTTAGTCATTTCAAGAGCTGACAAAAGGGGTAGTATTGTAGTTAAATCTGTTGTTCAATATCAGGTTGAAGTGAATTTACAGCTTTCTAATCAATTGTTTTATTCTAAATTTCCTAGTGACCCTGTAAAACAGTGGTTCTCAACCTTTTTTGTACCGTGACCCCTTTTACCATTGGTCAACTTGTGGTGACCCCCAATGATAAAATCAAATGCGTCTCTCTTCCTTTACCGTTAACGTATTGTCGCTGTAATCATTTGTTGAATTATTAATATATTATAGGCCTTTTTGTAATATGTTTTTATTTATAAAATTTACTTATTTAAACCACAATAATTAATCACAACAAGTAACAATATTTGATTTCAAAATTATGATGATTTTGTAGTCAAATCACTAATATGAAATAAAAAAAAATTTTCTACCTTTGTTGTCTGACCAATTTATTCTCTGATCATGCTGGTCCCAATCTGAGGCTTCTGCTTTCCTGTCTTCTCTTAGCTCTCTTTCTGTGGTCTATGGTCTATCTGCCATTTCTTATCTCTTCTTTCGTTTTCTTCACTTCTTTCCATCAGCCTATTTCCAGTCCCAGTAACTCTCCCCAGTATCAGCTCCTTTCCAGTCCTCACTCTCAGTACCTTCCAATGTCAACTTGCATTCCCATGACTGCCACTGGTGTCCATTCCCTTCCAGTCCCCCTCCTTCCCCACTGACCAGTCCCTTCTAGTACAAATACCATGGCAGCCCGTCTGAGATCCACTCCCTTCCAGTTCCATTCTCCCATTCCCTCATATCAGCCCATTTGTAGCCTTAGCCCCCAGTTTTCTTCCAGGGCCAGCAGCTCTATCCGCCCCTCTCCACAATCAGCCCATTCCCAGTCGAAGCCCCCCGATCAGCTCGCTTCCAGTGCTAGTCCCCCCTCAACCCCATTACCAGTGCTAGCCTCCCCTAATCAGCCCAATACCAGTCCTACCCCCCATCAGCTCATTACCAGTCCTAGCCTCCCCTAAGCAGCTCATTTCCAGTGCTAGTCCCTCCTCAACTCCATTACCAGTGCTAGCCTCCCCTAATCAGCTCATTTCCAGTGCTAGCCCCTCCTCAACCCCATTACCAGTGCTAGGCTCCCCTAATCAGCCCATTACCAGTCCTAACCTCCCTGATCAGCTCATTTCCAATGCTAGCCCCCCATCAGTCCAATACCAGTCCTACCCCCCTATCAGCACATTACCAGTCCCAACCCCCCCCTTGATCAGTCCATTCCCAGTTCTATCCTTCCCTAATCAACCCATTAACAGTCCTAGCCCCCCCCCCATCTACCCATTATAATCTTAACCCGCACTGTCTCTCCCTTCTGTCCAGCATTTATCCCCATCTGTCCAGTACGTCCCCGTCTCTTCCCTTTGTCCATGTCAGCCCCCCTCCCTCCCATGTCAGCCCCCTCTGTCCATGTCAGCCCCTCTGTCCATGTCAGCCCCCCTCCATCCATCCCTCCATGTCAGCCCCCTCCCTCCCTCCCTCCATCTATCCATGTCAGCTCCCTCTCCCTCCATGTCAGCCCCCCTGTCCATGTCAGCCCCCTCCCTCCATCCATCCATCATTCCCTCCCTCCCTCCATGTCAGCCCTCCGTCCATGTCAGCCCTCCCCTCCATCCATGTCAGACCCCTCTCTATCCATATCAGCCCCCCTCCCTCCATATCAGTCACCCCTCTCTCCATGTCAGCCCCCCTCCATCCATGTCAGCTCCCCTCCATCCCTCCATGTCAGCCCCCCTCTGTCCATGTCCACCCCCCTTCCCCATGTCAGCCCCGTTGCAGGTTCCCTGCTCCCCTCTCCCCATGTCTGCCTCCTTCTGCAGCCACGGCTCCGTCTCTTAGGGTACCGCGGCTATGCCTGTAAAACTGTTGTGGAGCCTTTCTGTCTTTAAACGGGCTCTGTGCAGCATTGTCCCGCCTCCAAAGGAGCCCGTCGAGAGGCAGGAAGGCTCCGCAACGGTTTTACAGGCATAGCCGGTAGCCGCGGTTCCCTAAGAGGCAGGGAGCCGTGGCTGCAGAAGACTGGAGTCTGTGAGTTTGCCACTGCCCAGAAGTGGACTCGGCAGCGGCAGCAACTTGTGTGTTTTTTTTTTGTTTTTTTTTAAACGGCGGAGTGAGGCGACCCCCCCTTAAATCCTGTGGCGACCCCCGTGGGACCGCAACCCACAGGTTGAGAACCGCTGCTGTAAAAGATATTTCTGATACTACTGTTAAAATTGTTCAGGGTGTTGTGGGGTCTAATATTATTACTTCTCAGGAAGCTTCTTTTTTGGTAAAAAAGAAAAATTAGACTTACTTGCTAATTGTAGTTCCTTGTGGAACTCCAGTTCAGTCCTTCACCTCTGGGTAGTGTACCTCCTCCTGCAGCATGGAGACTGGGCATGTCAAAACTATGACATCACTGGATGTATCCTGCTGGCCTCTCCCATCAGCCCCAGTGAACTACTGACAAAGCAGACTCAAAGGAGCAACAAATAAGTAGCTATAGTATTAAATTTAACTTTAAACCACTAAACTAAATCCCCCTAATTAAGAGGACAAACTTCATCTCTCACGTTCTCCTCCCTCCATGAACAAAATAGGGCAGGGAAGCTACAGAAAAAGAACCACAGCGAAACCGAAACTTTAAAAGGTTTTACGCCCGTCATGACTAATATTCTTTCAGACCGAACCGACATCCGAACTAACCACCCCTGGGTGGGAATCAGGACTGAACTGCAGTTCCTCAAGGAACTACAATTAGCAGGTACGTCTAATTTCTCTTTCCTTATCGGTCCTCCAGTTCAGTCCTTCACCTCTGGGATGTTTCAGAGCAGTAATCATTGGGAGGGACCTGTCCACCTGGATCACAACACTGCCGACCCAAAACAGGCATCGTTCGCTGCCTGAATATCCAGGTGATAATGCTTACTGAAAGTATGGAGAGACGATCAGGTGGCCGCTCTGCAAATCTCCACTGGCGGAACCAAACTATGCTCCGCCCAAGACGTCGCTTGCGCTCTAGTAGAGTGAGCCTGTAACCCCACAGGCACCTGACGACCCTGCAAGATATATGCTGACACTATAGCCTTTTGGACCCATCTAGAAATTGAAGCTTTGGCTGCCGCTTCTCCTTTACGCGGACCTCCAAAAACAATGAATAGGCGATAAGACTTACGAAAAGATTCCAAGACTTTCAAGTATTGACGCAGAACTCTTTTTATATCCAACCTACGAAGACTACGGTCCGAGACGTTCCCTTCTGTAGGCCCCAATACTGGCAATGAGACTGATTGATTCAGGTGGAAAGGAGAAACTACTTTGGGCAAAAAAGACGGCACAGGCCGCAAGACCACCTTTTCTTTGGAAAAAGACAAGAACGGTTCCCGATAGGACAAAGCCTGCAACTCCGAAACGCGAGGTGCCGAACAAATGGCCACTAAAAACACTATTTTTAAGGTTAAATCCTTGATCGAAGCTTGATGCAAGGGCTCGAAAGGTTCTCTAGTCAATGCCCCCAAAACCAAGTTGAGATCCCACGGGGGAACCACGATTCTGCGAGAAGGCCGCAGCCGAGATACCGCTTTTAGAAACCGAATCACGTAGATGTGGGAGCCCAAGGCCACCCCCTGAACCTTACCTCTATAGCAAGAAAGAGCTGCCAGCTGGACCCTTAAGGAGCTGGCCACCAGGCCCTTATCAAAACTTAATACCATAGGTACGGCAACCGTGGCAGCCCGGACCTGCCGCTGACAGCACCAGTCCTCAAATATATGCCATATTCGTAATATGCTAGGGAAGTGGATCTCTTTCTGGCCCGAAGTAATGTCGTAATCACCGCTCCAGGATAGCCCTTTTTCCTTAATCTTGCCCTTTCAATGGCCAAGCCATAAGCGAGAACCGATACACCTGAGGCATTCAAAGAGGTCCCTGAATCAAAATATTTGCCGTTGCCGGCAATCGCCAAGGGTCCCCATCGAGCAAGCAAACTAGATTGGCTGAGACGTCCGTGGTATGCCATTCTGGAGCTACTAACACCACTCTCCCTCGATGAGCTTCGATGCGCTGCACCACTTGACCTATGAGCGCCCATGGGGGAAACACATAAAGTAGACCGGGTGATGGCCATTGCTGCATCAGGGCATTGATGACATCCTTTCTCGTATTTTGCTGTAGGAGCGACTCGCCTTGGCCGACCAAAAGGTTGCCATGAGATCCATGATTGGAGGACCCCACCTGAGGACTATCTGGGCAAACACCTCCGGATGAAGCTCCCATTCTCCGGCATCCACCTGGACTCTGCAGAGAAAATCTGTGATCACATTGTCTATTCCGGCTATGTGTGCCGCCGAGATTTCCTGTAGTCGGGGGCTCCACCTAGGCAAATAGAGCCCCTGCTTCCTCTTCCATGGCCGTGCTTCCCTGACGATTGAGGTAAGCCACTGTCGCAGAGTTGTCCGACAGCACTCGTACCACTCGACCTTTCACCGCGCTTTCAAACGCTTGAAGTGCTAGGACTAGTGCTCTTAGTTCTAGATGGTTGATTGACCACTGGGCCTCCTGATCGCTCCAAGTTCCTTGTGTGAAGAGCTCCCCGCAATGAGCTTCCCAACCTGTGAGACTTGCATCCGTCAACACCGAAAGCGGCTGCTCCAGTGGCATGCCTGCTGCCAGATTTCCTGGGCAAAGCCACCACTGAAGGGACTGCCTGACTCACATCGGACAGGGAAGACATTTGTTCAGAGAATCGTTTAGGTGCGACCAGCGCCGGAGCAACGACCTCTGCAGCGGGCGCATGTGAGCTCTGGCCCATGGCACTACCTCCATGGTCATCACCATTGTCCCTAGCACACGAAGATAGGTCCAAGCTGACAGAGCCGGAGTCGATACAAACTTGTGCACTAGTTGCCGAAGGGCGAGAGCTCGTCGATCCGGCAGAAACACTGCTCCCTACCGAGTGTTGAACCACACTCCTAAGTATTCTAGAACCTGAGACGGCACCAAACAGCTCTTGGCCGCATTGACTACCCAGCCGAAACTCTAAAGGAACGACACTATTCTGCTTGTAACCTGCACGCTCTCGGCCTTGGATTTTGCCTGAATCAACCAATCATCGAGGTAAGGGTGAACTAAGATTCCTTCCTTTTGCAGCACCACCACCATAACCTTGGTGAAGGTACCCGTCGCCGTCGCCAAACCGAAGGGCAATGCTTGAAACTGAAAATGCCCCCACGGAAGAGCAAACCTTAGGAACCTCTGATGAGCTGATCTGATAGGGATGTGCAAGTACGCCTCGGTAAGATCGAGGTAAGTCAAAAATTCTCCCTGTCGAACCGCCACTATTACCGACCGCAATGTCTCCATTCGAAAGTGCGGCACTCATAAACAGCGATTTACTCCCTTGAGGTCCAGAATAGGGCGGAGAGATCCGTCCTTTTTTTGGTAAAACAAAATAAATAGAGTAAGAACCGATGCCACCGCTCCCAACTTTAAGAGATGATCTAATGTCTGCCGAACCGTGACCGTTCTCTGCTGCCCTTTGCAAGTGGACAGGACGAACGAATCTAGTACTGGACGAGCAAATTAGAGAACATAACCTTCGCGTATAACCTCCAACACCCACTGATTGGACATTATCTGGGCCCAGGCAGGAAGAAAGTCCCGAAGTCATCCTCCTATCGGTTGAATCCCTACCTGGGCCCGCCTCACTTCATTGTGTTTTTCAGACCGCTGCGGAAGAGGGGGTTGTGAATCCCCTACCTGCTCCTCGAAAACCACGAAACCCCTGTGCTCTTCAAGTAAATCTTCCTCTTTGGAAACCCCCTAAGCGAAAGGTACGAAGCCACCTGAAGTCTCTCAACTGACCAAGTGAATATGGCAGGGATCTCCCCTGCTTAGGCTTATCCTCCGGCAGCCTTCCGCCTTTGGACTCTCCTAAATCCTTCACCAACTTGTCAAGTCCTCACCAAACAACAACTTCCCCTTGAACGGAAGCTTACTGAAACGTGACTTGGAAGAAACATCTGCCGCCCAATTTCTCAACCATAGATAACGGCGCGCAGCTACCAAAGACGACATACTATTCGCCAATGCCCTAATCAAATCATAATGGACATCAACCAAGTATGCCGCACCTGATTCCAGCCGTGTCACATCCATTAATCGCTCTTGTGTCTGTTGAGATGGCTGCTGCAAGCATTGCGACCACCTGAGGCAAGCTCTCACCACCCAAGCCCCACAAATAGATGCTTGCAAAGAAAGAGCATTAACCTCAAAGGCTTGTCTTAATAGCCTGTCCACCTTTCTGTCTTGCACATCTTTCAAGGCCGCATCACCTTCTACCGGTATAGTTGTCTTTTTCGTGACCGCTGACACCGCTGCATCTATACACGGAGATTGAAACTTCTCCTTCTCCTTGTACACTAAGGGATAGAGCCTATTCATAGCTCTCACCCCTTGTAACCCAGCTTCGGGCACATCCCATTCGTCTTGAATCATGCGGTCGACCACTCGGTGAATGGGAACCACCACCTGAGTTTGCCGTACCACCTGAATGAGGGGATCCTCCAGACCCTCATCCTTCATTGGATGGACCGAAGCAAGGTTGAGCACCTGAAGGGACTCGGTAATGAGCGCCGTAAGCTCTTCCCTTCGGAATACTCTTATGATTCTCGCCTGATCCTCTGGGTCTGGAATCTCTCCTTCCTCAAGTTCTTCCAGTCTGGATTCCGGTTCCAATTCCACTTCATCCGTCTCAGGCCAATCCGAATCCAAGGGCTGGTCCTCGAGTGAACGTGCCCTCTTCAGAGGTCTTACCAGACTGGTGCCGGCCTTTTCTGAGCCTGAATGGTGGACCATCGCTCCAAGGGATAAAGGCTCTGTCACCGCCCCCTGATGATGCAAGCAATAAGCTTGATGCATTATCAGTACAAAATCCAGAGAAAAACCTCCAAGAGCCGTTCCAGACCCTGTCAGCGACACGGAACTGGCCGACCTCGCCTGGCTTTCAAGAAGGGGTACGGACGGAGCTTCCAGCAGAGACTCACCTTCTCTCATAGCCGATGGGCTTTGAGTCCCCTCACCAGACTTATCTTGAATCTCCTGCTCCATTGTGCTCGATGCCAGCGTGCAACCCCTGCATCTGAGACTGTGCCCCTGCGCATGCCACACACCAGGCACTGTGGACGTGACGACATGAGCTAAAAAAAATATATATAAACTAAATTAAATTAAATATCCCTTAGTAATTAAGGCTTAAAGCCCTTAATAATAGTTCCTTTTTTTTTAGAGCTTCCTTAAGCCTACCATGAAATTTAACCAAACTAAAACCAAAATTAACCAAAATCAAAACAAAGTAACTTGAACTAGTCTAATTTACCTTAAACTAAGCTAATTAAATCTATTCCTCACAGAATCTTAGCATTTGGAAATGAGCTGCCTCTGCCTCGCGGCCATAAAAAACGCAGGAAGCCCGCAAAAAAAGTGCAGGGCCTGCTTGTCACCGTGAATCCTCGCTGCGGCCCTATAGCACTTCACGCTGAGTCACACCTCCCCGAGATACTCACCTGCGTGTCGGGCCCAAAAACTCCCCAAAACAGCAGTTCTCTCTTCGCCGATGCAATCGGCAACCCTGCTATCCACGACGCTGCTCACAAAGTAACGTGAGCAGCAATCACGGAGATAGCTCTCTGGCCCCGGCTGTGTAGTCAAGCGTTGAGACAGACGCGCCGCGATCCCTAGAGCTGACAGGAAACTTGTCTGCCTCGCTAACAACTCCCCTCCGTTCAAACCAGGAGGGGAGAGTAGCTCAACAAAAGGAGAGAACTTGGGAGGTAAGAGGCAGCAACTTAAGCTGGATCGAGCCCAACAAAGAAAAACTTTTTTTTAAGGCAACAGTACAAATTAAATTAAGTTAAAGGGAAGAAAAGAAAAGCCCAAATTAAGTATCCTAACCAACTATCCTAATTAATGCTCCTTATCTGTCCCTCAAGTGAGCCCAATACCTAGGCTCACTACATCCTCCTGCTGCATGGAGACTGGACACACTGGGGATGATGGGAGAGGCCAGCAGGATACATCCAGTGATGTCACAGTTTTGACATGCCCAGCCTCCAAGCTGCAGGAGGAGGTACACTACCCAGAGGAGAAGGACTGAACTGAAGGACCGATAAGGAAAGCATCTACGTATCCCTTAAATATATATGTTACCCAAGGTTCACAAGGATGTCTCCCTCCCCCCCCCCCCCTGGGAGACCAATTATCTCTCTTAGGAATACTATTCTTGAACCATTATCTAAATTTGTATATTTGTTTTTAAATCCAATGGCAATGGCGGTTCCATCATTTATCAAGGACATCTCCAATTTTTTTATGTATCTTATCTGCTTTTCAATTACCTTTTGATGTGCGGTCTTTTCTTGAGTGGCAATTCCTAATGTAGAACCTAGCATTGTGTACCTATAGTTTGGGTTATTCTTCCCTACATGCATTATTTTGCACTTGTCTATATTAAATTTCATCTGACATTTGGATGCCCAGTTGCTCAGTCTCCAAAGGGCTTCCTGCAATTTTTCATAATCCACATGTGATTTTGTATGATCTGCAAATTTAATCATCATGCTTGTTCCCAATTCCACATCATTCCTTATCAATTGGGAACAGCAAGCGAGATGATTAAAGTTAACATTATACATATGTTAAAAAGCATGGTTCTCAATATAGATCCCTGGGGTACTCCAATATTCACCTTCCTCTGTTGAGAAAATTGACCTTATAGCCCTACTCTGTTTTCTATCTCTCAACCAGTTTCCAATCCACAATAGGATATTGCCTCCTATACCATAACTTTTTAATTTGCTTGGGAGTTTATGACGTGGGTCTCAAACAAACGCTTTCTGAAAGTCTGAATATGCTATATCAACTGGCTCACCATTATCCACATGTTTATTCATACCTTTAAAGAAATGGAGCAGATTGGTGAGGCAAGACTTCCCTTGGCTAATTCTATATTGACCAGTAATTTTGTTATGAATAATGGTAATCAACATTTTGCCTGAAGCCCTTTTTAAAAATAAGCATTACATTCACCACTCTCCAATTTTCTGGTGCGACAGATGATTTTAATGATAGGTTAAAAATCACTAATAGTAGCTCTACAATTTCATCTTTAAGTTCTTTCTTCACTCTTAGGTGTATACAATCCAGTTCAGGTGATTTTCTGCTTTTTAATTTATCGATTTGTTCTACTACATCTTCCAGGTTCCCTGAGATTTCAGCCAGCTCTTCTGATTCATCACTGTTAAATAACCTCTCTGCCATAGGTGGCTTTCTCACATGTTCCTCGGTAAAGACCGAAGCAAAGCATTTTAAAAAGGCCATGTAAGTCACCCCAGAGGCATGCAAATATAAACGTTGCCAGGGGTATGGTAATTTTGCAAATGTGCCCCTGAACATCTACAGTGCATATAGAATAGTGGTACAGATGTCTAGAAATATAGATGAGGATGTAAGTTGGGTAGGAGGATGTCTGTGCCAATGGAAATAGGCTGGCGGGGATGTGCAAGAGTGTCACCGGCATGCCTGTCACTGGAAACTTACATGCTGTTGCAAGATGCGGTTACATGTGCAGCAAGAAATAGGATATGGCTAGCCTCGCTCACCACCTCAAAACCCCACCACTATTTGTACAGCACACAGAGGAACATCATGGCCACCAGGCAGGCCAACTTCACAAGGGAGGAAAGCCTGCTCCTCTAGAGGCTTGTTCTACAGGAGGAAGAGCTGCTGTTTCCCCCACGATGGCATAGGCCCTCATATGCTGCAACAAGAAGAGTCTGGGAGTTCATCCACACCACCCTGGCACAGTGAGTCAACCAAGGATACTGGATGCTGGGGGACATGCAGAAGCAGGCAGGTGCACAGTAGGCAGGCTGAAAAGTGTAGGAGACAGGTGATGGTAAATAATGGGAGCTATGAAGGCTGGGCCCTCTCTGAGACACCACTGAGGGGGTTTTGCAGAGCCACTGCAGCCAGATGAGAGGCATACATATAGGGAGAGGCATGTATATGGACAGGCTGATGCATGAAAGTATGCAGGGAGGGAGTTTATGTTTATATGTATGTTTGTCTTTATTTGATTATACTGCATTCATGTATGGAGGTACATAGGCAGGTGATGTGGTAGCATGGGATTAGGGAACAAAATGCAGGCATGCTAGCAACAGTTGCATGGGAAGGGTGTTGGCGTGTGGTAGGTGGAGGACCAGGCTAATGCTGCAGCTGCCATGTCATATGTCCATGCAGTGGCAATGGTATGTGTATGGGTAGACACTGGGCTTAATGAGGATACCATACCCCAGCTGGCACCATAGCATTGCACAATGTACACATGGATGCAGGTGGAAGAGGCACACAAAGGCAGAAATTTGGTCCAACAGCCACAGTGTGAGCAAGATGTGCACATTGACTGATAGCAGCCTTCAGTGATGGGCATGGGCTGTGCAGGGGACAAAGATGTCAACAGGGATGGAAAGCGAATGCAGGCATCTGGGAGTATGAGGGGGCTGTAGGCTGCCACTGCAGGGTGCAGGCACATCATTGCATGCAAGGCTACCTCCCCCCCTCCCTCCTAAGAAATGCCACACAGAGTCAGGTGCATGCCAGGGGGGGATAGACAGCCAGAAAGTGGTAAATTCTAAGCTGCATATCTATCCTCCCCCTTTCCCCAGATGCTTCCACAAATTGAGAGACTTTGAATAGATCAAGATCTGTTACCATGGCATGCTAGAACCAGACCCTGCTTGCTGCAGTGGATACATCTACCAGGAACATACGTCAAAATGCATGGTGCATTGTTTTGCAGTGAAGGAGAAATTCCCCTGGTGGAACACTAGAACAGCACATGGACAAGAAATGCATGCCAGTAGCTGGCATGAGCAACAGGGAATGATACAAAGGACCAGCAGATGCAGAGCCACATTGTGCACAGCATATGTAGGATGGATGAAGCACAGAGGCCTGCTGAGCTGCTGTAATGGCCAGAGTACAGGGACAAAGGGCTATACAGCAGGTGGATGGGTGCAACAAAATATATAGAGAGGATGCTGCATGGTCATCTGTCTCTCACATGAACAGCAGCAGTGACAGGGGATGACCAACCCACTACCCCACTTGATGTGCAGCAATAACAGCTGCTACTTTCACCACCACACCATGAGCATTCAGCATATCAGACAGAGGAGCAGCAGCTACCCAGACAGCAAGAGGAGGTGCTCCAGCATTCTCCTCCCCCCCAGCCAAACAGGAGCCACCACTACCACCAATAAGGCTGGACCTGCAGCAGCAGGCACTGGAACAGCAGTCACAGGGCCAGTAACAGGAATGACAAACAGCCTCACCCTGAACAGGGACTATATTAGTCTTCATCAGGGATTCTAAAAGATTGGTTCCCTGAGCAACAAGTGTACAACCTGACTGGAGCCTGGCTACACTAATTTTGCAATAGAAAATCAAACCTGACACATGGAAAGTTTTAATGAGTTGCATTGCACACAAATGCATACAAAGCAACCCAGTGACCTTAAAAAGGCGTAACACATATTGTGGTAAACTTTGCAATCTGGAACAAGCTTCCAAAGTTAATTACACCTCAAGAGGTGTAATTAATTCTCCAAAAGCATCAGTTGGTTATTGTGCCTGATAATGTTCACGGGGCCCCCCTTCCAGAAGCTGAAAGGACAGATTGCCTAAAGTTTGCAACACCCCATTTCTTGCATCAAATCCCCCCTTATCTCTTATTAATTCCTAACAGAAAAAAACAGGTAGCCCTGCCTCCCCAAGCCCCTCCAAATCCTCCTCTTACCCCAAAGCTGCCTCAGGTTCATGCCCAGTTCATCCTGCCTCATTGTGCTGTAATTCAAAATGGCACTTGATGTTCCAAATTTCCCCTTTGACCTGCATGAGGGCAAAGGAGAGCCATGGGCCAGCTGGTGCCACTTTAAATTTCAACACTGCAGTTCCAAATTTCCCAATCCAGGAGGTATATTTTAGGCCAGTTCTGGATTTCTAACAATCTCATTAGATGCATTATGGGACCTGCAGCACTGATTTCAATCAGAAGAATCAAGCATTACAATCACCACACTACTTTAGGATGTAAGTTCAAAACCAGAACTTGCCAAAAAATTGATTTCCTGGAACTGTAAGTTGGCAGCTCTCATGTTGGTTAGGCAGGAGTGATTGGGTGCTGCTCTTGCCTGAAGAAAGGTCTAGGATAAGGAGCATAAGGTGTGTTTCTTTTCTTGCCAATCGGATGGGGCAGGGCTATATGCTATCTCTGCTTAGGCATGGGCGGCAGGGGGAAATGGAGCTACTTACCCCTTTAAGTATTCACAGATGTGGGAACTAGGGACCAGGACTGGCCCCAGAGTTGGTTCAAGGCGTTAGCACCCTAAGCAAATCTTAAACCTTATTCCTCCCCCTGGCTGTCAGAATCTATTGTTTAGCTTTGAAAGGCACCTAGTTTGCCTGGTGATTGGGCTGGTTCTGCTAGGGACTTGCTAAAGGGCGCCATTGATTAGTTTAGTAAATTGAAGGATAAACTGCTTCTGTTAAAAAAGGCAAGTTAACACGGGTTACATAGCCTTCATTTTTCTCACAATGTAAACGAGGCTATCAGGAACAGAAAATAGGTCATCCGTTCCTGCCACTGACTAGCAAATCAATGATTTTCAACCTACTCCTTGGGGCACACTCAACTTTTGGGTTTTTAGGACATCCACAGCATACAAAGAATGTAGTGCATGCAAACCAATCACAGGCATAGTCATTGTGGACATCCTGAAATCCTCAGCAAACTAGGTTGAAAACTATTGTTGCAGAGTTGTCAAGTTCCAGGAGTGAGAATTTTTGTCAGTTCTGTTTTTAAATCGGCATTGAAATGCAGTATGGTATTTTTACAGGTCCTATAATGCATCAGGATGAGCTTGCCAGAAATCCAGGACTGGCTTAAAATCTCACTCATAGAATTTTGGCAACTCTGGTGTTGCAAATAAGACCATTAAATATGCCCTACTGGGTCAGACTAAAGGTCCATCAAGCCGACTATGCTGTTTCCAACTGCAGCTAATCCAGGTCACAGTGCCGGTCAGGTTCCCAAAATGACTACTAGGCACTGACAAGCCATACTTCATAGTTGAAAGGTTGACTGACAAAGCTGCCAAGTTAGTGAGATTTTATGGCCAGTTCTAGTTTTAAATGTACCTTACAATGTAGTATGCTATTTGTAGTCCCTCATTTTATCCACTGAAACTAGTGCTGCAGGTGCCATAATGCAGCAGAAAGGGATTGTCAGAAATCCACGACTGGTTTAAAATCTCACTCCTGGAACTGGGTAACTGGTGTTATGAGTATCCTGTAGCTCGTCACGGAAAACATGAGTGAAAAGTGCAATAAAAAAAAAAGTCGAATGCCAACCTAATTTGTTTAACAACCACTGCCGCGGCGCTCGAGAGGCCAAGCCAAGCTTGCTGCCCAAAGAGAAAATGAGGTGCGGACCAGAAACCGATTGCGACGCTTTAAAGCGACCCGCCAACCACGCGCACAGGACTGTCAACTGCCCCGCTCCAACGCCGTGAGCTAATCTCCTCTCGCGCGACGGGAAATGGCGAGGCCGGCGGTAGTGACGTCACGCCGCTTGACCGTGACCGTCCCCGAGACGGTGCGTTATCGCCCTACCCGGGAGGCTCGGCTTTCCGCTTGCCGAGGGGTCCGTATCTTCCACCTTTCTCGCTGCCCGGGGACGGGGGTGGATGGACAACCGCTAAAGCGATGTGTGGGCGCGGTGCCGGTGTGGGCCCACGTCAGGCCTTAGCCTGAGCCCGGCGTTTTGCAGCCCGTACTGGAGAGCGAGCGAGAGAGAGAGAGAGAGGAGGAAAGGGACCCAGGCTACCGCCTGCCTCTGAGGATGGGAATCCTTTTCACCAAGCTCTGGAGGCTATTTAATCACCAGGGTAAGGGGCTCGCTGCAGGCTTCGACCTGGTAGCGCCAGTCTGCTTTCTTAGTGCTACTCTGCAGCGCCTCGGTCCTGCTTTAGTTTTGAGGCAGTAGGCTGCCACATGGAAGGAATTTCCATTCCTTGGGCAAGAGCTTTCTACTGTCAGGGTACCTGCAGGACTCTGATGTCAAAAACTGAACTGGAAAATAAGGAGGAAGGGCGATTTAGGTACTTGGACCATTATTGTGTTGGGAGTTTAAAACACTAGTGCTGTGGTGTATGAATTTTAAAAACTGCATTGCTACTGGTGTGGAGAAAGAGAGGATCTTTACTATATTGTGATAATTCCGATATTAGCTCAATAACAAGTATCTAAAGATGATGAAATACACGAACTTTCGTTGTCTTAAAAGGCTGCACGTCCTCCAAATAATTTTGTTGGTCTAAGTAAAGGTGCCACATCCTGAACTTTAACTAGATTCAAAGCTGAAACTGCAGTGTTTAAGTTGTTCAACTACCTGTATCTCCTTGTTCCTCAGAAAATGATATGACTGTCTAGGATAGTTGAGGATAGATTCCTGTATCTGAGTAATTTTGACTATTAATGGGAGTAATCTTGGGAAAGTAATGCAGAACTACAAGCTAATTTTCAAAAGAAAACTCAGCTGCATAGGCCCTAGGTTCTTAAGATCTTTCTAATTTGGACCCAGTCACTACCAACATAAATCCAGTTTAAAAATGTATTAATAAAAGATGTAATAGTAGATGTGTGTTTTTTTAAATTTTATTTGCTAATAAAGATATTAACTATGATCTGATTTGTTAAGAAATTTTAAAATTAATAATGATGTAGTATAGTTAACCCACTTTTACCAATCACATGCGTCAGAGTGAAAGTCATTTGGCATTGTTGGAAAATAGTTCTGTTTTGGTTAGTTGGTTGATAATTAACATCTTTTAAATGTTTGGAAGAGGAGCAATGGTCTGGGGAGGCAAGAAACCAGTATTCAAATCTGTGGCAGGAACTTTTGTATGAATATTTAGTTTCAGCACTGTTCAGTGACACACACATACTGTAATGCTGTAGAATGTACACTGCATTGCAAAAGTATTTATCCCCTCTGTGTTTGTCCTGTTTTGTTGCATTACAACCTGGAATTAAAATGGAGTTTTGGGGGTTAGCACCATATGATATACACAACATGCCTATGACTTTGGAGGTGCAAAATATTCTTTGTGACACAAAAAAACTGAAAACAGGAGTGTGCATATGTATTCACCCCCCAAAGTCAATACGTTGTAGAGCCACCTTTTGGCTGAAATTACAGCTGTAAGTCTCTCTCTCTCTTGGGGTATGTCTCTCTATTAACTTAGTACATCTAGTCATTGGGATTTTCACTCATTCCTTAAGGCAAAACTGCTCCAACTCCTTCAAGTTAAATGGGTTGCGTTGGTATACAGCAATCTTCAAGCAATGCCACAGATTCTCAGTTTATTTTTTATTTATTTATTTGGTTTTATACCGCACTATTTATAATCAGCATAGTTTACAATAGAACAACTATTACATGGAACAGCTTAAAATGAACATGTGAACAAGGTATAATACAATTAACAAATGTACATTAACAAATCATACAACAGTGGCAAGTAAGAATGGCGAACCATTTACAGTCAGAATGATATTGACAGATAAAGCTTTGTTACGTGGTCAATTAGATTGAGGTCTGGGCTTTGACTAGGCCATTCCAAGACATTTAAATGTTTCCCTTTTAAACCAGCTTTAGCAGTATGTTAGGTTCATTGTCCTGCTGGAAGGTGAACCTTCGTCCCAGTCTCAAGTCTCTGGCAGACTGAAACAGGTTTTCCCTCGAGAATTGTGCTGTATTTAGTGCCATCCATCGTTCCTTCAATCCTGTCCCTGCCAATAAAAAAACATCCCCACAGCATGATGCTGCCAGCACCTTGTTTCACTGTGGGAATGGTGTTCTTGGGGGGATGCGAAGTGTTGGATTTGTGCCACACATGGCATTTCCCATGATGGCCAAAAAGTTCAATTTTTGACTCATCTGACCAGAGAACTTTCTTCATGTGTTTTGGGGGGGGGGGGGGCTGCCACATGCTGTTGTGCAAACTCCTAAATGTTTTCTTATTTCTTTCTTTAAGCAATGGCTTTTGTTCAGGCCACTTTTCCTTAAAGCCCCACTCTTTGGAGTGTATGGCTTAAAGTGGTCCTATGGACATCTCCGCTGTGGATCTTTGCAGCTCCTTCAATGTTATCCTTGATGTCTTTGTGGCATCTCTGATTAATGCTCTTCTTGCCCGGTCTGTGAGTTTTGGTGGGCTGCCTTCTCTTGTCAGGTTTGTAGTGGTGCCATATTCTTAACGTTTTGTTATAATGGATTTAATGGTGCTCCGGGGAACATTCAGAATTTGGGACATTTTTTTTATAACACAACCCTGATCTGTACTTCTCCACAACTTTCGCTCTGACCTGTTTGGGGTGCTCTTTGGTCTTTATGTTGCTTGCTTAGTGGTGTTGCAGAGTCGGGGGCCATTCAGAACAGTTACATGATCTGGCATATGATGCTTGTATAAAAATACAACACTGATTGCACACAGGTGAGCCCTAATTAACTAATTATGTGATTTTTGGGCCAGATCTTATTTACGGGTTTCATACAAAAGGGATGAATACGTATACACTCACAGCTTTTCAGTTTTTACTTGTTTTTTTTAATATACAAGGTATTTTATTATCGTTTCATATCATCAATTTGGACGATATTGTTAGGTCCATTACCTAACACCAAAACGAACCTTCATTTTCATTCTAGGTTGTATGTAATGCGACAAAACAAGACCAAAATCAAGGGGATGAATGCTTTCGCGAGACACTGTACTATTGAGTATTTTATCTTTGTTTTGATCTAGTTTCTTTTACTTTAAATTTCAAAATCTACAATGGCTAGCGAGCCAAATAAGTTGTATGACAAGCATGATTATCCCTCTGGGTCCCTTACCTACTGCTCTTCTTCATTACCTTTTTATGTTTGTGGTCTATTAAGTTATTTAGCACCACCCTAACTAATATGAGCTGCCACTGTTTTTTAAATGCTAAAACTGAAGCATTTCCACCATTATTTGTTTTCTTGAGTAAAACCTATTTTAAATACAAAAAGTTTCATGTTAAGTGCAAACTAAAGATAGTACCAGGTGAATGAGCAGTGTCCTGACTCTTGCTGCTTATATTGTCATTTTTCTTACCGTTTGGATTTGTGTTTATTTTTGTTTTGCATGCTTTTTCCCCTTAATGGTGGTATGTTGGTGGTTTACTTTTATTTCATATAAATAGGAGCACAAACCTCCGGTCATGGGGGATTAAAATTAGTAATCTTAAAAAAAATAAAATAAAAGGTCTCTGTTTACCAAAGCTTAGCACATGATGATCTCATTGTCATATAGCATTATTTATTTATTGAACAGGTTTTCTATACTGCCTTATTTATTTAGCTGCATTTGTATCCCGCTTTTCATGGGGTCAAAGCCTTATCCTACAATCAAAGTGGATTACATGGCAATTTGAACATAGTAACAAGGTGAAAGGGGAGGGGAAACATGCGGGAATTGCTGAGCAAGATAATCTATGTACAATGAGAGGTTGAAATATGAATTTAAAAAACTCATATTCCTATCTTTTTTAAAAATGTTTTGTAAAAAATAAATAAAAAATTGTTTCCACTATACAAACATTAAAGTTCAAATTTCTTTACCAGTATAAGTATTCAAGACATAGTAACATAGTAAATGATGGCAGATAAAGGCCAGTATGGTCCATCTAGTCTGCCCAGTAAGATGGCAAGAGTAGATGCACCTGCTGCTCCGTGCAGGCCACCCCTCCCCATGTCTTTGTTTTAGTGGTGAACCCTCCGCTCCGTTTAGGACACCCCTGTATGTTGAGAAATTAGATAGTTTATTTTGATTTTATCCTGTTGCTGTAAAGGGATCCACTGTGTCTGTCCCATGCCATTTTGAATTCTGTCACTGTATTTGCCCCCACCACTTCCATCGGGAGGGCATTCCTAGCATCCACCACCCTTTCGGTGAAAAAGTATTTTCTGACATTGCCTTTCAATTTACGCCCTTGCAGCTTCATGTTATGCCCTCTAGTTTTACAGCTTCCCCCTCTTTGGAAGAGGTTTGTTTGTTCATTATTTCTCTTAAAGTATTTAAAGGTCTGAATCATATCTTCCCTGTCCCTCCTCTCCTCCAGAGTGTACATGTTTAGGTCTTCAAGTCTCTTCTCATAAAGCTTCTGATGCAGGCTCCAAATCATTTTGGTTGCCTTCCTCTGAACAGTTTCCAGTCTTTTTATATCCTTTCCAAGATATGGTCTCCAAAACTGAACACAGTATTCCAAGTGAGGCTTCACCAGTGACTTATACAGCGGCATTAGTACCTCTTCCTTTCTGCTGGTAATTCCAACCAAACATCCTCCTGGCTTTTGCCACTGCCTTGTCGCACTGTTTTGCCACCTTGAGATACTCAGAAATAATCATACCAAGGTCCTTCTCCTGGTCTGTGCACACCAACCTCTCACCCCCTATCGCATACATTTCCCCTGGATTTCTGCTTCCCAAGGGCATGACACTGCACTTCCTCACATTAAATCTTAACTGCCCAGCATTAGACCATTCTTCCAGCTTTTCTAGATCTTTCCTCATGTTATCCACTCCCTCAGGGGAGTCCACTCTGTTGCAAATTTTTGTGTCATCTGCAAAAAGACAGACTTTTCCATGCAGTCCTTCAGCAATATCACTCACAAATACATTGAACAGTGCTGGGCTCAGGACCTAACCCTGGGGCACCCCGTTAATCATCCTCCTTTCATCCGATGAAGCTCCATGTACCATCACCTTCTGTCAGTCAACCAATTTCTGATTCAGTTCACCACCTTGGAACTCATCCTCAAACTACTGAGTTTATTGATAAGCCTCCTTTGAAGAACAGTATCAAAGGCTTTGCTGAAATCCAGGTAGATGAAATCTATCGCTTGCCCCTGATCTAGTTCTCTGGTCACCCAGTCAAAGAACTCAATCAGATTTGTTTGGCAAAATCGTCCTTTGGTAAAACCATGTTGCCTCGGATCATGCAACCTATTGATTTTGAGAAAATCCACTATTTGCTCTTTCAGCTGCAGGAGGAGGTACACAACCCAGAGGTGGAAGACTGAACTGGAGTTCCTCAAGGAACAACAATTCCCAGGTAAGTGTAATTTCCATTTTCCAAGGATCTGTTGAAAACATCCTTTAACGGCCCTGCAAGAACCTCTCTGAGCTCTTTCAATATCCTGGGATGTATCCCATCCGGTCCCCTGGCCTTGTCCACTTTTAGATTTGCAAGTTGTTCTAGCACATCATCTTCTGTGAATGGTGTGGTATCTACTTCATTCCCATTTTTATATTTGGGAGTCACAGATGGTACTTCTGCTCTGTTTTTACTAAAGAAAATCATGGAGAAGTATTTGTTTAGCAATTTCACTTTTTCAATGTCACTTTCCATGAATCCGTTCCCAGCACTTCTGAGTCCTGCAATTTCATCTCTGATTTTCCTCCTCTCCCGAATATGCCTGAATAAAGTTTTGTCACCACACTTCACATCTTTAGCCATCTTTTCCTCTGCCTTTGATTTTGCTTTCCTTATTTCTCTTTTTGTCTCTTTTAGTTTGATCCTGTATTCCTTTCTGTGTTCCTCTGTTGCAGGCTTTTGTATTTTGTGAAAGCTGTGTTTTGCCTTTGAGCAGCCACTTCTTTGGAGAACCAAATAGGTTTCCTTCTCCTCTTGTTTTTATTTACTTTCTTTACATATTTATCTGTTGCCCCTTTTATTGCCACCTTTAGTTTAGCCCATTGCAATTCCACTTCCCTTATCCCCTCCCATCCTGCCAACTCCTCCTTCAGGTACTTGGCCATTTTACTAAAGTCAGTGTTTTTGAAGTTTAGGACTTTGAGCTTGCTATGATTGGACTGCACCTTGTCTTTTATCTCAAACCACACCATGTGGTGATCGCTGCTGCTCACAGGGACACCCACCCAGACATTTGACATGCTCTCACCGTTGGTGAGCACTAAATCCAGCATTGAGCTTTCCATGGTTTGTTCCATCACCATTTGTCTAAGTGATGCATCTTGGAAAGCATCCACAATTTTTTTTACTTCTTGCCAGATTTGCAGAAGGAGTACTCCAATCCACATCGGGTAGATTGTACTTAAGTGCTGTCGAGTCGGAGTCGACTCATGATGACCCTCTGGATAGCTATCCTAAATTGTGTTCGGTCTTCAGTCAGGTGGCTCATTGTTGACAGACTGGTACCCGTAGCTGCTGTTATTGTATTGATCCATCTCATTGCTAGCCTTCCTCTTTTGCGTTGACCTTCTACCTTGCCAAGCATGATGTCTTTCTCTAATGATCTCTCTCTTCGCATGATGTGTCCAAAGTATGAAAGTCAAGTCTTGTCATCTGAGCTTCTAAAGAAAGCTTAGGTTTGATCTCCTCTAGTACGGGCAGTCCATGGTATACACAGTATTTGCCGCCAGCACCATAATTCAAAGGCATCAATTTTCTTCCTGTCTATCTTTTTCACTGTCCAGCTTTCACATCCATATGATATTGAAAATACCATGGCTTGAACAAGTCGAATCTTTATATGGAGAGAGACATCTCTGCTCTTGAGAATCTTATCTAGGTCTTTCATAGCCATTCTGCCAAGAGCAATGCGTCGTCTGATTTCTTGACTGCTTGTTGCTTCTTTATTGATAGTTGATCCAAGTAGGTTAAAGTTGTTCACGATTTCAATTTCTTCTCCTTCAACAATGAACCTGTTGATTATGCCAGTTTTTATGATCTTTGTCTTTTTTACATTAAGGTGCAGGCCCATTTTGAGACTGTTTGATTGTGAGAAGCAAATGTTTCAGATCATCTTCACTATCAGCCAGTAATGTGGTATCATCAGCATAGCAAAGGTTGTTGATGAGTCTTCCACCAATCTTCACACCTCTGTTGTCTTCATACAATCCTGCTTCTCTGATTTGTTCTGCATATAAATTAAACAGGTAGGGGGAAAGTATGCAGCCTTGTCTTACACCTTTTGCTTATTTGAAACCATTCTGTTTCTCCTTGTTCTGTTCAAACTGTTGCTGCTTGATCAATGTATAGATTGTGCAAGAGTACGATCAGGTGTTCTGGGATACCCATGCTTCTTAATGTGACCCAGAGTTTCTCATGGTTTACACAGTCAAAAGCCTTGCTATAGTCGATAAAGCATAAATAGATATCCTTTTGGTATTCTTTAGTCTTTTCAAGGATCCATCTCACATCCGCAATGTCGTCTCTCGTTCCTCACCCTTTCCTGAACCCTGCTTGCACTTCAGGTAGTTCTTGTGCCAGGTATGGTTGTAGTCTCTTTTGAATAATCTTCAGTAGAATCTTGCTGGCATGTGGGATCAGAGCGATTGTGCGATAATTTCCACAGTCACTTGGATCACCTTTCTTTAGTATTGGTATAAACACAGATCATTTCCAGTCAGTTGGCCATGATGTTGTCTTCCATATTTCTTGGCAGAGCCTTGTAAGTACGGTAACAGCTGCATCAGATTGCTGTAATACTTCTATGGGAATGCTATCAATGCCTGGTGCTTTGTTCTTTTGATAAGGCTTTCAATGCTGCTTCAACTTCTTCTTTCATCACCAATGGTTCCCGATCATAAGGTACAGGTTGAAACGGCTGTTTGTCCACTTGATCTTTATCATATAAAAACTCTGTATATTCCTTCCATCTTTTCTTGATCTTCTCAGCATCATTCAACATAGAACCTTGAGCATCTTGTAACATTCCAATTCGAGGCTGGAACCTTTTCTTTAACTCTCGTAGCTTTAGGAAAGCCGATCTTGTTCTTTCTCTAATAGTTTCTGCTTCTATTTCCTTGCATGCGTCGTCGTCATTACTTAGATTAAAGTCACCCAATATGATCACTTCTGCCTTTGTGGCTATCTTGGCAATATCTATGATCAATTCGTTATTTATTTCTTCAATTTTAGTCGGAGGTCTGTAGACTACAGCAGTATGGATGACAGTGCCATCTCCTCTTTCCAACACAATCCAGAGCGCTTCTTCTTTTCCACATGCCCCCTGCATTGCAATAGCTTTAATATTGCTTTTTACATACAAGGCTACTCCTCCTCCTTTTCCACATTCTCTGTCTCGTCTGAATAGATTATAGCCAGCTATGGCTATATCCCATTCATGCGATTCATTAAACCATGTTTTTATAATGGCCACAATGTCCAAGTCCATTTCCACCATTAGGGCTTCTAGGTCCGGAACTTTGTTGGCTAAGCTTTGAGCATTTGTGCTCATTGCTTTCAAGCATTTAACTGGCTTGCATGTATTTTGCATTGATTTTCTTCAGCCCACTTGTCGTTGATGTGTGGTTTAAAAGTGTGTCTGTTTCTGATGTTCTGCATTTGCCGGGAGTGATGTCCTGAACTTGTCCTTCCCCATCCATCACCCCATTTTTCTAGTTTAAATGCATATCCACATACTGCCTGAATTTTTCACTCATGAGTGTGTTGCTGGTGCTCTGACGGGTTGGTCAGTTGAGGGTAGGCTTGGGTAGTAGAGTCCGGAGTTGAGAAGTTTGCGTTTGATGGAGGGCTTTGTGGATGAGAAGGATAGATTTGTATGTAATCCTTGCTTCGAGAGGAAGGATGTGAAGTTCTCTTAGGATTGGAGTGATGCGATCATGTTTTATCGCTTTCTGGGTGATTCTTGCTGTGGTGTTTAAGGTTGTTCATAGGGGGTTCATGTAGGTGGCGGGTAGCCCGTGATAAATCGTATTACAGTAGTCCAGGTGGGGGAGCGTCATAGCCTGCATGACTGTTCTGAAGTCCTTTGGGTCGATGAGTGGTCTGAGCCGTTGTACCATCTTTGTTTTGTGGAATATTGTTCTGGTAGTCCTTTTTTTTTTTTTTTTTATCTATCTGTTGGTTAAATGTAAGCGCTTGATCCCAGATATTTTATGTGGGGTTGAATTTGTATTTGGGTGGTTCCTAATATGAGGTGTGGTAGCGGCGTGAAGTTAGGGTCCTTGGTCACTATGAGGGCTTCTGTTTTTTTAATGTTGATGGGTAGGTTGTTCTCTTGTAACCAGCTGGAGACCTCAATGAAGCAGTTTGACAGGTGACTATTTGGGTTGGTGGTTGTGATGCGACCATATAGCATTATGTCGTCTGCGTAGATGTGGTAGTTGATGCTATGAGCACGTATTATCGAGCAGAGTGGCTGCAGGTAGATATTGAAGAGCATGGCGGATAGTGTGGAGCCTTGGGGTACTCCTTGGAGCTGACACATGGAGGGGGCAGGTTGCCTTGCTTGTGCAGATCTGCTGTTGTCTATTGGTCAAGTAGGAGCGGAACCATTGAAGTACAATGTCCTTGATGTGAATTTCCTGGAGTCTGTGTAGGAGGGTATTGTGGGAGATGGTGTCAAAGGCTGTGGATATGTCTAGGAAGAGCATGGCATATCCAAAGTGTTTGGTCTGCGTACCTTTTTTGATGAGGGTGTTTAGTAGTGATGTCTTGAGGGTCTCGACTTATCTTCCTTGCTTGCTTTTCAAGATGGCCTTGACAAAGGCCTCTCCCTTAGTTTCCTGAAGGTTCAAGTGGCAGCTTTGTCATGCTTCATGGAACCAGTGGATGTGCCTCATTACCTTCAGAGAGTGCAAAACATCCACCATGCCCTGTGTTCAGTCATGCACTCTTGGAATCTCTGCTTAATTCTCCGGGGCTTGATGGAGCCCTTTGAGCCTATGAGGCGGGCCACACAAAGATCCTGGCCCTTAAGACCATCTTGGTCACAATCTGCTCAGCAAGACATATCTCCAAGTTACAGGCATTGCCGTGCAGAGATCCTTATTTATCATATTCGGATGAGACTGTGTACATTTGACCAGTCCTCCCCTCCTTGCCAAAGGTGGTGTCATCCTTTCATTTTAATCAGTCTGTCTGCCCTCCTTTTTTTTTTTTTTTTTTTTTTTTTAAGGAACAGTGCCAAAGGGGAGATAAGGACCTCCGCCTGGTGGATGTCCTGAGTTTTTCTCTGGTATCTCGGGGTCTCTAACTCCTTTCACTAGTCAGTCTATATGTGCTGTTTGCAGGCCCATGTAAGTGTGACGCAGCCACCAAGTCTACTCTGGGGCTCAGGATCATGGAGACTCATCTTCGCATATCTGTTGCTGAATCAACTGCTTCTGGAGGGTTTGCATGCACATTCCACTTGACCCCAGGTGGCATCCTGGGTGGAGCATAGCTCTGTTGCCCCCTCAGGCATTTGTTGGACGGTGATGTGGGCATTGATTTCCATTTGTCAAGCATTACCACTTGGATGTCCATGCTGTGGTGGACACGACCTTTGACATGAAGGTCTTGAAAGCTGTCATGTCCTTTTCTCACCTAGTAGAGTCGTAGATTTGGTATATCCTATTTGTCTGGATAGCAGGACTATATGGAAGGTGACATTTTACTTACTGGATGTCTTCCTTTAGTCCTGCTAGATCTGTCTAGGACCTGCCCCTTGACAATTATGGTCTGCAGTGTTTCTCTGCAGTTGGCCCTGTGGGCCCATATCCTCTTGACAGGCCTTCTGTCTGAAAATGATCCTGTAAATAGTTATGGTTCCTTGTTCAGTATGAATCTTGTCATCCTCACTGTGAGGTCAGGGATTATTGACCATGTGCTTGGGTCAAATACTGAGGTGTGCCCTAGCTGCATAGCAGGATGAGGTCATAAGAAACCTCTGGAATTTTTTCTCTGCCTCCATCTCTGCTGGTAGGGAGGCGCAGCCCACTTGTCTGGACTGGTCTAGTAGGCCTTGAAGAAAGGACATTATTCGGTAAGTAAAATGTTAATCTTAAATGTATTGAACATAAAATAGAATGGGGGAACATTGGTATTCATTCTTGATATTCTTTGTGGAGTGGAGGAGTATCCTAATGGTTAGGGCAGTGGGCTGAACTAGGGAAGCCTGGTTCTAATCCTGCTGCTGCTTTAATCTTGGGCAAGTCACTTAACTCTTCATTGCCTCATGTACAAATTTAAATTGTAAACTCTCCAAGGGATAGGAAAATAACTACTTTACCTGAATGTAACACAATATGAGCTGCTCCAGAAAAGGCATGAGCTACATCCAAAACCACCTTCCCTTTCTCTGTCTGCCTCCCTAATTAAGTTTAGGTTTCTTCAAGTGACAACTGACTGGTCATACACTGCTTTGTTGGTGGTCACCAGATTGTGTGCTCTCTGCTGGATAAGGCACACTTTTGCAAAGCTTCATGGTACTGGATAGTGTGGGCCTGACAGAAAATGGGGTAGTAAAGCTCTCCAGGGCCTGGTGTGGGCCAGTTGGGGGGGGGGGGGGGCAGTGTGGCTTTCTCTGTCCCAGATCTGGCAAGGAGCCGGGGTTAGGTGAAATTCACTGAATGTAAGCTAATCAGATATAGATGTAGATGGAAGCTGGGTAACATGACGGTTATCAAAACAGGATTGTATAGATAAAACCAGCACATGGCAGTACTAAAATAAGATCTGCAGACACCTCAGTAATTATAGATGTCCTTGGGCTGGTGTTTGGTTACTGCCAGAGGGTATAATAGTGTTCACTCTGTCTTACATAACGACACTAGAATTGGGCTTTTTCATCCTTTCTAGTTGCCAATGTAACTTTGACAAATGAATTGCAACATGATTTCAGATGGTAAAAGCTTCCCTGGTTTATAGATAGCACATTCTGCTTGTAGACTCTTTTTTTAGTTTTCGTAAAAATCAGTACCATATCCTACCTACACTAGTGAAGTTACAGCAGACAAAATGGTTTTGGTATTTTTTTTTTTTTTTTGCAGATTCTACTCAAAATTTAAGGCTGCTGTTTTTTTGCATATCACGATGAAATATAATTGGCATAATTATCATTTGCACAGTTACTGGAAGACCTGAAATAAAGATTCAGTTTATAGTATTGTTTGTCCTTCTCTTTAGCTCTGTTAGAGTATGTAAAATAAGTACAAGCTTTGTTTCTAGAAGTGATTAATAAGGTGAAAGACAAATACTTTTCTTTAGAAAAAGATTGGGACTGTGATATTTTTTATGCAGTTACTATACATGAAATTTACATGAAGTTTGTGTTATATGGGTTATTTCAAATTTGACATGCAAATTTTGAAGAGGAAAAGAAAATTAAAGGCCTCATTAGTTTAGTGTAAAACCACACAATCGTATCTTGTGTGAAGAAGGAACTTGTTGCCTTAAACTCGTATTTATCATCTTTGAGTAATACCTTTTTTTGTTAGAGCACAAAAATAATTTGGTTTTATTCAGGACCAATACAGCTAATAATAGTTTGCACTGAGTATATTTTATAGCAGTGTTAATCAGTCTGGTTTTCAGGATATGTCCATCTTTAAATATTTTTTTGCTAAATATTTGTTAGTTTATTAACAAATAGTAGTTGTGCCTGAGATAATGGACACACATCTAGAGGCTCGTTTACTAACACGCCTTCTCCCACAGGACACATTTTATTCCAGTGGGCTTTGAGGCAGAGCAAGCACTAATGGTGTCAGTAAATGATACTTTTAAGTTTTGCTGTCTATTATTGTGCATAACAGGACCATAAGTTCTAAATGTTCTTATGCAAATATAAGGTAAAGTTATAATTGTTTTTACTTCAGGTGCTTTTTTATTTTAAATTTTATCCAGATTGTATATTAATCTCTATTCTAGAACACAAAGTCATCATTGTTGGGCTGGACAATGCAGGAAAGACAACAATTCTTTACCAATTGTAAGTATAAACTTACATATGCAAAATTTTTCTTACTTGTGCATTTAAACAGAATCTTTTGCCTATGCTATTTGTTTAAACCAAACATATACACCCCAAGGAATCAACACTCCAAATCCCAAATACAAATCTTGATTCCGCTCATAGCACCGTGTGGAACTACTACTCCATTGCTGGATACACTCATGTGCTCCCAAAGTTTCGAAGACTAGTATATGTGCTACCTATGAATTTTTGTCGGATCGCTCACCTTGAAAGGGAAGTATCCCATTCTCGGAGTGAGCCCTCCATTTTAATCAATTTTATAGCATGCCACCCATGGGCTACTTAAAAACCTGACTACACGACACCTGTCGCCGTCAGAATCCACATATCAAGTCGATAAAAGTTAGGAAGCTCGTTCATGCTGGTAAACCACTCTCCGAATCAGTCCATCTTTCATACAGCGACTGACATAGGGTAGAGAAAAAGTACTTAGCTTCCTCAACAGGATAGAAGGAGAAGATAAATCGGCTGGAGCACAAACACTTTCTCCATAGTTCATCCAATCAAATGGGTACAGCTCCAACGCCGATAAGGCATTCCTTCCCAATGCCGAATATCAGGGGTCCTTGCGACACTAATAGTGTTTCAAGCCGCGTCTTCATTCAGCTCTTCATCAGGCTTTTGAACCCCTCCCCACAAAGTTCCATTTAAATGCCGTGATAATGTGACGTCGGAGGAATCCCAACGTGCAGATCCTTCACCAACTTTATTGCACCGACAAACCCCACCAGTCAATCTCCACATTCATACCCCGTGGTGACATAGAGGCCAATTGATAGATCCAATACTGCTCCCGCAGATGGAGGCGGGCTCTTCGATCCCCACCACGACTGGGGACTGGGACCACCTCCAATATGCGCCATCGCAAATCTGTAAAGTAATGCCCGAACTGTTGACAATGTTGCACCCCAGGGGCCCCCTCTTGCCGCCGATTAATTCGAGAGCGATGTTCTTGCAGTCGCTTCCTCACTGACCGAACTGTGCTACCCACATATAAGAGTGAGCAAGGACAAACCAGTACGTAAATTACAAACTCCGTGTAACAATCAGAAGCTTGCAGAGAACGATATTGTACACCTGTATGGGGATCCTCCCAATTCTGTCCCTGCACTGTGGTGGCACAAAAGTCACAATGGCCACAAGCATAATGGCCCCGAGTGCTATCACGGTAATCGGACCCTAACCCACTTTGGGCAGCCGTCTGCACAATCCAATTACCCACAGTGTGGGACCGACGATAGGCTATCATTAGGGGCTTCCGAAAACATGGATGCAAAGAGAGTGGGTTAGGGTCCGATTACAGTGATAGCACTCGGGGCCATTATGCTTGTGGCCATTGTGACTTTTGTGCCACCACAGTGCAGGGACAGAATTGGGAGGATCCCCATACAGGTGTACAATATCGTTCTCTGCAAGCTTCTGATTGTTACACGGAGTTTGTAATTTACGTACTGGTTTGTCCTTGCTCACTCTTATATGTGGGTAGCACAGTTCGGTCAGTGAGGAAGCGACTGCAAGAACATCGCTCTCGAATTAATCGGCGGCAAGAGGGGGCCCCTGGGGTGCAACATTGTCAACAGTTCGGGCATTACTTTACAGATTTGCGATGGCGCATATTGGAGGTGGTCCCAGTCCCCAGTCGTGGTGGGGATCGAAGAGCCCGCCTCCATCTGCGGGAGCAGTATTGGATCTATCAATTGGCCTCTATGTCACCACGGGGTATGAATGTGGAGATTGACTGGTGGGGTTTGTCGGTGCAATAAAGTTGGTGAAGGATCTGCACGTTGGGATTCCTCCGACGTCACATTATCACGGCATTTAAATGGAACTTTGTGGGGAGGGGTTCAAAAGCCTGATGAAGAGCTGAATGAAGACGCGGCTTGAAACACTATTAGTGTCGCAAGGACCCCTGATATTCGGCATTGGGAAGGAATGCCTTATCGGCGTTGGAGCTGTACCCATTTGATTGGATGAACTATGGAGAAAGTGTTTGTGCTCCAGCCGATTTATCTTCTCCTTCTATCCTGTTGAGGAAGCTAAGTACTTTTTCTCTACCCTATGTCAGTCGCTGTATGAAAGATGGACTGATTCGGAGAGTGGTTTACCAGCATGAACGAGCTTCCTAACTTTTATCGACTTGATATGTGGATTCTGACGGCGACAGGTGTCGTGTAGTCAGGTTTTTAAGTAGCCCATGGGTGGCATGCTATAAAATTGATTAAAATGGAGGGCTCACTCCGAGAATGGGATACTTCCCTTTCAAGGTGAGCGATCTGACAAAAATTCATAGGTAGCACATATACTAGTCTTCGAAACTTTGGGAGCACATGAGTGTATCCAGCAATGGAGTAGTAGTTCCACACGGTGCTATGAGCGGAATCAAGATTTGTATTTGGGTTATGCTATTTGTTTAGCACAAAGTTCAGTATAGGAATGCAAGACTTTTTTCTTTTTGGGTATAAAAGACAGTTAAAGTAAAATTCATACATGATGTGGACATATAGAAAGGATCAAGAGTACTTTGAACTTCCTCAGCTATACTATTTTAGATGGTGCCCTGTTTATAGAATTCAAAGTATGTGGTGTTAAGTCCACGTATAAACAGTTCTGCCAAAAGGTCAGTTTTTATAAAGTATCAAATACAATCAAGAAAGTAGTAAAGTTATAGCACAATAATAGTAGTCCTTCCTAGCAGCAGCTTTTTTCACTTTTAAGCTGTGTGTACAGTAAACCTTTAGTATACAGAAATAGCAAAAAAGAATTGCACAAGCTTTTCATGTTTCTTAGCAAGTAAGACATTTTGAACATTTCATTTTGTGAAGGCTAGTATATTTCACTTGTGGCTGATTATAGAAGACAGGTAGAATTAGGAATTATTGATAGAGTGAAACCAGATAGTGCCATTCTTTGAAGGAAATGTTAAATGGAAGATTTTTGGTTTCTAACTTTAGATATTCAAAAGCCAATGAGAGAGCCAAAAAGAGAAATGATAAACCTGCCTTGGATGCATTAAAAATGCAAAGTAAGGAAATTATGCACAGTGGGTCTCCCAAATATGTTGTTGTTATGTGCCGTCGAGTTGAAGTCGACTCATGGCGACCCTCTGAATAGCTATTCTAAATTGTGTTCGGTCTTGAGTCAGGCAGCTCGTTGTTGACAGACTGGTACCCGTAGCTGCTGTTATTGTATCGATCCATCTCATTGCTGGCCTTCCTCTTTTGCGCTGACCTTCTATCTTGCCAAGCATGATGTCTTTCTCTAATGATCTCTCTCTTCGCATGATGTGTCCAAAGTATGAAAGTTGAAGTCTTGTCATCTGAGCTTCTAAAGAAAGCTTAGGTTTGATCTCCTCTAGTACTGACTGGTTTGTTCTTCGGGCAGTCCATGGTATACACAGTATTCGCCGCCAGCACCATAATTCAAAGGCATCAGTTTTCTTCCTGTCTATCTTTTTCACTGTCCAGCTTTCACATCCATATGATGTTATTGAAAATACCATGGCTTGAACAAGTCGAATCTTTATATGGAGAGAGACATCGCTGCTCTTGAGAATCTTATCTAGGTCTTTCATAGCCATTCTGCCAAGAGCAATGCGTCGTCTGATTTCTTGACTGCTTGTTGCTTCTTTATTGATAGTTGATCCAAGTAGGTTAAAGTTGTCCACGATTTCAATTTCTTCTCCTTCAACGATGAACCTGTTGATTATGCTAGTTGTCATGATCTTTGTCTTCTTTACATTAAGGTGCATGCCCATTTTGAGACTGTTATTTGATTGTGAGAAGCAAATGTTTCAGATCATCTTCACTTTCAGCCAGTAATGTGGTATCAGCATAGCGAAGGTTGTTGAGTCTTCCACCAATCTTCACACTTCTGTTGTCTTCATACAATCCTGCTTCTCTGATTTGTTCTGTATATAAATTAAACAGGTAGGGGGAAAGTATGCAGCCTTGTTTTACACCTTTGCTTATTTTAAACCATTCTGTTTCTCCTTGTTCCGTTCGTACTGCTGCTTCTTGATCAATGTACAGATTGTGCAAGAGTACAATCAGGTGTTCTGGGATACCCATGCTTCTTAATGTGGCCCAGAGTTTCTCATGGTTTACACAGTCAAAAGCCTTGCTATAGTCGATAAAGCACAAATAGCTATCCTTTTGGTATTCTTTAGTCTTTTCAAGGATCCATCTCGCATCCGCAATGATGTCTCTCATTCCTCGCCCTTTCCTGAACCCTGCTTGCACTTCAGGTAGTTCTTGTTCCAGGTATGGTTGTAGTCTCTTTTGAATCTTCAGTAGAATCTTGCTGGCATGTGGGATCAGAGCGATTGTGCGATAATTTCCACAGTCAGTTGGATCACGTTTCTTTAGTATTGGTATAAACACAGGTCTTTTCCAGTCAGTTGGCCATGATGTTGTCTTCCATATTTCCATATATTCCCAAATATACCTTACCTAAACCACTATCTCGCATAAATATATCTTAAAGTACTTTACTCTATGTAACAACTTCATATATTCCTCACTGCCAATGCCGGGGACTCAAACCATGGATTTTATTGGTTCAGGTAACCTGTACCACACAACTAGGTAAACCTCATCATCGTCTCCTTTACTGCATAGGCTTAGAAAAATTATACCAAAGCACAGAATAAAAGCTCTGAACTGAAGGATCAGTTGATTGTTCAGTGATATAAAAGTTTGAAGGTGTGTTTGGATTCCAGAGCATTTTTCTTGGATGTGCAGAGTATGAATTGAGAAACAGCGGTTTGTGGAGGAGTTCTTTGACAAAGCCGCAGTACGGCGAAACCAACGGACCTGGTTGGAGGATACTACACCTCAGGATACAATATTACATTAGATAATTTTATCCCTTTTATAGCAACAGGATAAAATCAAAATAGCATAACTATTTCAACAAATAGGGGTGACCTACACAGAGCGGTTGGTACACCCCTAAACAAAGGCATGCGGAGGGATGTCCTGCATGTAGCGGCAGGTGCACCTGCTCTTGCCGCCTTGCTGGGCAGACTAGATGGATCATACTGGTCCTTATCTGCCATCATATACTATGTTACTAGGTGACAGGGTATCAAAATGCTCTTTGAATGAAGGCAGTTTATCTGCATTGTCTTAACCTTTTTGTTAACTGCAGCTTTTGCAGCTTTTATTCTGTGCTTTAGTATCCTTTTTTATTAAGCCGATGATGAGGGTTACCTGGTGGTGTGGTTACAGGTTACCTGAACCAATAAAATCCACGGTTTGAGTCGCTGGCATTGGCAGCGAACAACTTATGAAGTTAGTATATAGAGTAATTTAAGATATATTTATGTGTGATAGTGAAGGGTTAGGTAAGATATATATATTTGAGAGTCTCGCTGTGCATGTTGTTGATTAGTTATTTGTGGCACTTGGTATTGGATTTATTTATTTGGTGTAAGGAAATTATAGAGTAGTACATGGAATAAGAACTGGAAACAAGGATATATACAACAAAGCTGCATACTTGGTCAAAGATAAACACCATGGAGCAGAATAAACTGAATTTGGAGCCTCTTCAGTTTAGGGCTTATATACTAAGAAGAATTTTCCACATAAATATAAACTAGGTGAAAGAGGCCAGGATAGAAAGCCAGCGTTTTAGAGCTATTTGCTAAAATCCATGCGCACGGTTTTCTAACATGCGAGTAGCACCAAAGTTGTGTGTTCTTATACCATAAGCAAAATGCATGCAAATGATACATGCAAAACCTCTGCACTAAATATGTGGTGGGTGCCAGACGCATGCGCAGAAAACTGATGCGCTAGCAACCACAACTCTAGTGACATTGAAAATAACACTTTTCAGCAAAGAATTGTTTACCTGCATGGTGGTGGGAAAAGCTGTGCACTGAGCTTTAGCCCCTAAAACAGTGGTTTGTGGAGAGTGTCTGTCTATACTTTTCATAGACATAGCCACCAGTGGGTAAATCAGAAAATGAAAATAAATTATACCAGAAAATGTTTGTTAGCTTACGCTCTGATCTGTTTTCTCCTACACACACCGAAGTTTAATTAATTTCTGAGCAGGTGCTTAAATAATGGCTCTACTGAACTCTGCTCTTGGTCTTTCAGTTTTCTGCATACACGTTTGCTTGTGGGCAGAAAACTGGTGGCTTCATCATGTCATTTGAATGCACACAGCCAATATAATTTTTTTCAGTTTTATTTTTAATATGAATTTCAAAGGAAACATCCAAATTTACAAACACAAGCACTCATTACTCTTTCGCAAACCCCAAAAATGGGAAATAGTCCACATTATAGAGAACGACAGCTCCGTCATATTGTTATATTAACAATATTAATTATGTTCCAGAATTATGTAATATTAAAGACCTCTTTTAACGTGACCATTCTATTGAGAGACAAAAAAAGGAAAAAAACAATTGAGCATTTTCCCAACGAGAATTCAAAACGTAAAAGGATTGCTTTGATTAAAAAAAAAAAGTCAAGGAAATTTTTGCATCAAGAGCCAATACCCGAGGCTTCAGGCCTATAAAGGCCTTACATCTCAGCGGAGTGGCTCTACACACATCAGGAAGCATATTTAATACTTGGCCCACAAAAAGGGACTTCCTTATCGTCCCTCCAGTCCAGTCCCTCACCGCTGGGTAGTGCACCTCCTCTCGCAGCTTGGAGACTGGGCATGTCAGAATTCTGAAGCCACTTGCACATATACTGCTGGCACCTCCCACCAGCTCCCAGTGACCTAATGACAAAGCAGACTCAAAGGAGCAACACATAAGTAGCTATACTAACAAGTAAATACAACCATCAAACCTTTTGTAAACTTAACTGACCCTTCGAAAGAAGAGGATAACTTCTCCCCCCCCCTCCACGAAGGAAGTTGGATAGAACAAGAGAAAGCACAAAGAATGCGCAACAGAGTAGACAAGAAGAAAAGTATTCATTGCATGAGAAGAGGAAATACTTATGGTAATGTGTTGCCTCGGCCAGCCGGCCCGCAACTAACACCTCGATAGCCGATAAAGCCCCGGGTGGGAATTGGAACTGGACTGGAGTTCCTCAAGGAACAACAATTAGCAGGTAAGTCTAATTTTTCTTTCCTTATCGTCCCTCTAGTCCAGTCCCTCACTGCTGGGATGTAACAGAGCAATAAACTAATGGGAGGGACCTGCCCAACCGGACCGCAAAACCGCCAACCCAAAACAGGCATCCCCTGCCACCTGGATATCGAGCCGGTAATGTCTACTGAAGGTATGCAAAGAGGACCATGTGGCTGCCTTGCAAATTTCAATCGGCGGAACCAAACTATGCCCAGTCTCCAAGCTGCAAGAGGAGGTGCACTACCCAGCGGTGAGGGACTGGACTGGAGTTCCTCAAGGAACAACAATTAACAGGTAGTCTAATTTCTCTATTTTTCTTTTGAAAATAGTTTCAATATTCTAGTCTTATTTGCTAATACAAATGTAACCAATAAAGGAGGCTCTAATTGAAATCTCATCTTTGGAGGGCTCCAGGAAAGCAGATAGATCTACAAGTAAGATGTCTACAGTAGAGAGCTGATTCATCCCTTTTCCTTCGCTCTCCTATACCTTAACTTTCTTAGGTAAATAAAATGATATTTGATAATTGAATAAATTCTAGTTGTTAAACAGCAATACTTTATTTCCTTAAGGTATTTATGAAATAGAGGGAGAGGTGTTAAATATCTAGTATAGACATTTTTCAAAAAACTGAGTTTCCTTATCGTTCCTCCAGTTTAGTCCTCTACTCCTGGGTAGTGCACCTCCTCCTGCAGCTTGGAGACTGGACCAATCAGAATCTTCATCTCACTGGATATAGCATGCTGGAACTCCCATCAGCCCCCAGTGTGTCCAGTCTCCATGCAGCAGGAGGACGTAGTGAGCCTAGGTGCTGGGCTCACTGAGGAACGTATTAGGGGCAGGCTAGTTAGCTAATTTCATTCAGGGTTTTTTCTTTGGTTTTTGTTATTGGGGCTCAGTTCGTTTCTTTGTAGTTTTAGTTGGGTTTGGTTTCTTTAAAAAACAAACAAAAAAAACAAAACAAAAAAAGAACAAATCGTTAACATAAAATAAAAAGGGGTGCAGTGAGGAATCTTTTAAAAGGTCCTTCCTTTCTGCCTGGCCACCCTAAGAGCCCCTCTATCTTTCCTGGTCCGGGATCTCTAATCCCTAGACAGGATGGGGTAGAGCTACCCATTGGACCCACGGGCGGCCCGATTGCTGCACGGCTGCAGGAGGCAGCTTATTTGGTGGCTCGGAGCTGATAGCTTTTGTTGTAACAGAACAAGGAGTGATGGCACTCGAAGTGTAGCACTTCCGAATGGTGTCTCTTTGGTCGAGGGCTGCCCGAGGCTCCCCGAGGAATAGCCGCAAAAGTGCGACTTCTTTCCGGGACCGGCTTTGCTGACCAGCGCGCCAAATATTACAACAGCAGGCTGTGTGGAGACCACGGCCATTTTAAGCACACGGTCTCACCCACGCAGGATAGTGTCTTGGCGGCAAGCTCACACTACGGGTGTGTACTCCTCCCGGTCTGGGTTCTGCTCTCTACGACGCCAAGGGGTTCCGTTTTGGGGAAGTTTATTTTACCTTTCTTTTCTTTTACTTTTCTTGGATCGCTATCTCGGGCGCGGCGTTTGTTAATTGGTGGGCGTTCTGGGCAGGAAGTGGGTCGTGCGGTGACTTACCTCTCCAAAGCAGCGTCAACTCTCAGTGCTCTTTAAGCCTGTAGTAAAGTTAGTCAGGCGGACTGAAGAGGCGTTAAGGCCGATGGAGAGCAGTGCAGGAGTGGGGATTGTTGCACTGGCTGCATTCATGCTGATCCGCATTGAGAGGTCTTGTTTCGGGGATCCTCAAGCTGCGGCCTGCTTTCACTTTCCCTCCGTTTCTCTCCACCGGTTGCGGTGGGGAGTTGCTTAAGGAGTGGTTAGGCAGTTTGGGCTTTCTGTATTTTTAATGGGCTCTCAGAGCTTCTTGAAGGAGCCAGCACTTCATGCAGGGCGGTGGTATTATGTGTGTGCTAACCTCTGCCTTATAGATTTCTCCACAGTAGTCCCACCATGGGCTGTTATAGTGGCCTTCCCTGCCCTTCAGTACAGAACGGTATTTGGAAGGCTGCTGGACTCTCCGCAGGAGTCCAGTTCTCCATTGGTTGCTCGTGCTCCCTCTCAATCACTTTGGTTTCAATTGCTTTAAACGACATTTATAGAATAATAACCTTGTTTGGTGGGGCTGGTCATATATGGCTATCACATATCATGTTTCCATGTTTGATCCTTCCACTCCTCACTTAGGACGGTTGGCAAGTGACATTCAGAGGAGCGCCTTCGCCCCAGTATTTTAAGAGAAGCGATGCCCTGCCTCTAAAGGCTCAGTCGCTGTGGCGTGATTTTCTCTGATAGCAAATTGCCGAGTATCCTCGCATAAGCTGTGCTATTTAACTTGGCCCCTGCGCCATGCCTGTTCATGGCGGTGCGCCAGCGAAATTTAGGGTTCATGCCTCCTTGTGGACTTTTCCAACTTCTCAGAACATGTCTCTTCGGCCAGGCCTTCGACCTGTCCGCTCCCTCCAGCCATACTCTGTTCGCTAGGCCCTCTGCCACTCCTCATCCATTGTAACCTCCCCCCTCCCCCATTCCTCCCCCCCCGTGTCCCTTCCCTTTCTTTTCCTTTTCCTTCTCTACTTGCCCGCCGACCAAATTATCTGTTGTACACCGCTTTCATACTCCGGTGATGGGCGGTATGTCAAATGTGCCAATACAGATAACGATATAAAAATGCCAGGCACTACCCTTACGGCTCGAAGGGGCTGGGAGGTCAGTCAGCTCCTCATTCGCCCAGCTTTGTCTCAGTTCCTTCAATATTTATGGGGCAGACGGCTCCTGGAGAGTCCGCTTGGCGGCCTGGGGCGGTTTTGGGGGGCAAGGCTCAGCGCATGTGGCTAGTTGCTTGCGGTGATTTCTCAGGGGCCGGTTCAGCATGCCTTCAGATTTACAGACAGATATAGGATACTGCTGGCTGTTGACATGTCGGCCATGGGCTGTCTGTGTTAGGGTCTCTGGCCACCGAGGGCATAGCTATGTTGATTTCCAAGATTCTCCTTCCGATATCCATAGAAGATCCTATCAAGCGTTGCAGTGGGTTTCTATGGCAGGATAATATTTTCGCTTAGCTGCTGGGATATAGCGCTATGATCCGCTGTAAACCTGTTCAAGTCAGAAGGAATTATGATGATTACTCTCTTGGACGGTTGTAACAGGTGCTTGGGTGAGCGCCATGGCCAGTCCACAGATGTGGAATGCTCGGCCATCAGCATTATATCATGAGAGGGGTTTTTATAGTTGTGTGGTTTCTTATTGGACAATTTTCCCGTTTAGTTTGGCTTTGCCCAAATTATAGGATTTTACGGTAGATTTGTAATGTCTTAATTTTGGCTATATGTGGTTTCATTTTACATATGGAATAGGCTGCTCAGCGGAGAGGGTTGCAAAATGGAACTCTGGCCTTTGAAGCTATCTATGCTCCCATTCCATTTATCAGAGGTTCTCCAGTACGGGGAGAGTATCTGCTAGTGTTCAGCGAATGCCTTACTGGGGGCCAGAAGCACGCAGCCAGGCTAGTTCTCTAGCAGCAATATCAGCAGCTCAGATTCTAGCAGGCCTACATCATCTGCTGGGCTTACAAGATGGCTTCCACGCTGATCGGCATCAGCCAAGATGGCTGCCAGTTTCAACTGTGCATGTGGAGGCAGCCTGGAAAATGCCCTGCACGCACTGATTCATTTCCATTCGATCAGCTGCTGGCAGGACACAATGCACTCTCACATACTTTTTTGCTTCAGTGGTCTGAAAGTGGAGTCTTTACCAAGTGGTATGATGGGAACTTGTCTGCAGTTTCTCGGCTTCTTCATTGCTGAATCAATTGCCACTGCAGAATGAGAAAGCTGTATTTCCTGACACATGCTGCAGGTAAATAACATAATCCACCCCCACAGGCTACCTACACCAGTGCTCCTCAGCTAGCTTTTCAGTGCGCCCCTCTTTCTCTCTGAGGGCCGGGATGCATGGTCTCCGGGCCACTGGGTAAGCTATTCTCGGCCTTTTCCACTGCTGGCAGATGGACTGGGGGAGCGAGAAATGAAGGCTAGGACCAACCCAAGCTCTGCTGTCTCTCCTTTGCCAGTGATCGCTACGGTCGCATATTCTTAATCAGTAGGTTATTTCTTTGAGTATGCTGATCGCCTACAGGTCCCAGGAGCGTACCGTCGATTGCGGTATTTCTAGTTCCCTGCTTCCTGTAGAGGCTCACAATTTGTATTTCTGTACCCGAAATGAACGGTTAAGTCGCCTTCCGAAAGCTTGAAGGACCACCGGGGGGGGGGGGGGGGCGGGGGGCCAGTCACCCTAGTTTTTGGCCTTCGGTTGGGGGTCTCGATTGCAATTTCAACCCTTGGTTCCCTGGCGACTTGCCTCTTCCACTGGGGCCGCACGGCTCTGTGGGAGCCGGCCATCAGGTCATAGGGTCAGGCTCAGCCGGTTACTTCTCCGCCAGTGACTTTGTGGAGGTTCCATTCATAAGGATATGAGAAATGCCGGGTTGGGGCAAACCGCGCGCTTTGTTCTCCGGTGTCCTGTTTCCTATGGTAGCCAATCCTGACCTCAAGAACTTAGCTGGTTTCCAAAACGACGTATAGACTACTCGCGGCGTGTTTTGGGTCAAGCGGTGGATGCCGGTATCCGCGTATTTTACGGGTTCCGTTGCAGGTCTTCGGATGTCACGTTCTTTTGGGGTGTTTTGATGAAAGTGGATATACCACGTTAAAAAACAAAACCAAAAAGATAAAATAAAATAAAATAAAAATAAAAAGTTAATTAGCAATTCCGAATCTATATGGATTGGATTTGTCCGCTTCTCTCTCATGGAAGGTTATGGACCTTTTCTCCAGGAACTTGTCCAACAACGTTGTTTCTTACGCTCCCTTCGAGGGTCGTTTCACTCAAGGCTCTTAGAGGACGCAGGAGACCCAGTGCTCAATCCCTGACTGGAAATGCGAGCCGTACGCAGGGCGTTGCACGCGTCCTTAGCTAGGGGGGTCGGGTCGAGCGGTGCAGTGAGGTGCTGTGTTTTCTCTAAGCAGTTCTGGTCTGCGTCCAGCGTGGCAGATTTTGTTCCCTCGTGGGTTTTCAACTTGGTATTACGGGACGTCGGGAAGGCGCTGTTGGTGCCCTATGTTCAAGTTTCTTTCTTTTTTGTCTTTGGACAGGGGGTGCTTCGCCCGGTCCCCTTGTGCTGGCCAGAGGTGTTCTTCCCTTTCATACGTGGCAAACGGGGTTGCCTACAGTTTTGCAAGCGACCGGCGGACTGGCTTCAGGTGGGCGCTGAAATCGTCTGGACAAACAATAGGGGGTTGCGTTGTTCTTCGATTGGGTTCGATTCTTTTCGCAAATCGAATCGTATGCGCTGAACATGTCCGTTTCCAAGTCGCTGGGGGAGACGGTTGTTTCGGCTTCCGGGGGCAGGAGCGTCCGCTTCCTGAGCGACATCGAGAGCTTACTATACGGGGGCGCAAGCAGCGTTCTGAGGGGTGCTCAACCCTGTTTCCCCACTGTAGTTTGGTACAGCGGCGTTTTGTGCGTCGCTGCATATTTTCAGTAAACACTCTTGTCTGGAGGTGTTAGGGGCGAGGGGTGTCTGTGTTCGGTTGCCAGTGATGTGTGCCGGCTGGTAGAATCCCTCCCGTTAGTACTGCTCTGATACATCCCAGGAGTAGAGGACTAAACTGGAGGAACGATAAGGAAATCGAAATTACACTTACCTGGTAATTGTAGTTCCTTGAGTGACGACAGTTTAGTCCTCCTTCCCGCCCTATATTTCTAGGTCAGCTCGGCACGGGTTCGGATATGCGTGGCGAAGTGGCGGGGGGAGTGTTTCCTCGGTAAGCTCAGATACCTTCCCTGTTGGCTTGCTCCCTTTGGCCTATGTCCGTATTTTCGGATTCGGCAGGGGGGGACGCCTTTATGAAGGTGCTCTTGGTAGTCGGTTTAGCAGCATGTTCCTTTCTTGCACAGGTCGTTTTTACTGAGGTTCAATGTAAAAAAAAAAAACAAAAACAAACTTTTGCTCTGTCCCTTAATATGTTTGTTGTAGACCGCACCTGATCCAGGGGAAAGTGCGGTATATAAGTGATTTGTTAGTTAGATGGGGGTGCTGGTTTAAATGATACACTGACATAAATACATAATATAATATTTATAATAATGATTCCATAAATTGAAGTATAAATAAACAGATGAATTGCACGAGAAGTTAGCTACGTATTTGTTGTTCTGTTGAGTCTGCTTTGTCAATAGGTCACTGGGGGCTGATGGGAGTTCCAGCATGCTATATCCAGTGAGATGAAGATTCTGATTGGTCCAGTCTCCAAGCTGCAGGAGGAGGTGCACTACCCAGGAGTAGAGGACTAAACTGTCATCACTCAAGGAACTACAATTACCAGGTAAGTGTAATTTCGATTTTTTAGCCATGAGCACATTTTCTCCAAACTCCCAACAGTCTGTGAGTGACCAATGATGCCTTTACAGTGGAAGTAGAAATCACCTGCAATGTTGCTACCTGGGACTCCCATTTTCTCTCCCATTTTACAGAATTCTGAAACTTAAGTCATCTCGGCCAACTTAGCTACTGTTTCTGAAGAAAAAAGTGAAAATATCTCAAGGGAGGTTTTTATTGTGAGTTCTGTCCAGGAAACGACCTCTCGTATATCCTTCAAAGAAATATCTTTATCACTTAAAGAAGCCACCACAAAGTCAGTCATAGGAAATTGAAAATGCTTTTGGCAAGGGGAGAAAACTTCCTCTAACCCCCTTTAAAGGGCCATTTAGATAAGCAGTTAGCATTTCCTTAGAGAAGAGAAGGAGCTGACATAAGCTTCTTCTCCCACCTCCTCTTATCGGAGAGGGCAGTGTATGATCAAATTGAATTAATAGAACAGTTGAGTGAGACCAAAGACCCCGCAGGAAGATAATCTGGAGAAGACTGTGATCTGTTGAGGACTTGGCAGTAGCTCTCTGAGTTATTTATTTATTTATTTGCAAATCTTTTATATGCCGCCATTTCCTAAGATCAGTGGCGGTTTACATTGAACAACAAGAAATACATAAAACAGCGCTGTGAAAATAACAGGTACATTGAACAGTATTCAAAACTATATAGTCACATGAAAATTCAAGGGGCTGACCACCGTCGCAGCCTTCTTTCCAGTCAAACTGGTTCTCCTCTTTTTGGCCCCATCCAATAACAATTGGGGACTCTCCTTGTTCTCCTTCATGCTCGAAGGAACATGACCAGTCTTGCAGTGAGGGAAAGCAATTTTATAAGCCCCCTCACCGATGTCACTTGGGCTGCTTTTCATATGCCAGTAGAAGCTGGAGCACAAGGAAGCAATCTTCCCCCCAGCCATCATTTTATAGACACTGAGCTATTTTGAAATTTAATGTGGACAAGTGCAAGGTTATGCACCTAGGGAAGAACAACCCAAACTATGGTTACACGATGCAAGGTTCCACATTAGGAACTACCACCTAGGAAAAAGATTTAGGCGTCATTGTGGATACCATGTTAAAACCCTCGGCCCAGTATGCAGCAGCGGCCAAGAGAGCAAATAGAATGCTAGGTATAATAAGGAAAGGAATGGAAAATAAAACAAAAGATATTGTAATGCCTCTATATCGTTCCATGGTGAGACCGCACCTTGAATATTGTGTGCAATTCTGGTCGCCTTATCTTAAAAAGGATATAGCGATTTTAGAAAAGGTTCAGAGAAGAGCCACCAAAATGGTAAAGGGGATGGAAGGATACTCCTATGAAGAAAGGCTAAAAAGGTTAGGGCTCTTTAACCTGGAAAAGAGACGGCTGAGGGGAGATATGATAGAAGTCTATAAATTAATGAATGGAGTGGAACGGGTAAACGTAGATCGATTGTTTATCAGAATATAGAAAGACTAGGGGACATGCAATGAAGCTACAGGGTAAACTATTTAAGACTAATAAAAGAAAATATTTTTTCACTCAACGTGTAATCAAACTCTGGAATTTGTTACCAGAGGATGTAGTAAAGGCTGTTAATGTAGCTGGGTTTAAAAAGGTTTGGACAAGTTCCTGGAGGAAAGGTCCATAAACCATTATTAAGAAGGGACCCAGGATATTAATGCTTGAACCAATACAAGCATTGTGGAACCTGTGTCCCTTGGGGAAACTGCTAGGTACATATGACCTAGATTGGCCACTGTTGGAAACAGAATACTGGGCTTGATGGACCTTGGTCTGACCCAGTATGGCATATCTTATGTTCTTATGTTGGTTTAGTCCACAATATACCCCACAATAAGGACCCAAAGAAGCAATAAACCGTATAAGGTAACCCCTTTAACCTAGATAACCAAGAAATCATAGGAGCACAGATAACAAATATGGCAGCCAGTACGGGACTCAAACCCGCCCCTCTAATTCCCTACTCTGAAGAAATTGCACCAGTTGCTGGGGCTCAAAAAAAAGAAATGGCTTAGACTGAAATAACACCACACATTTGCATGGATATTTTAATCTAAATTGTGCACCCAGAGCGGTAGTTCACTGACGCATGGTCAGAAATTCTCTCCGCCTTTTCTGGGTATCTCTAGCTAAATCGGGAAAAATTGTGATTTTTGAGCCCATAAACTGAGATTCAGACATTTTTCGGAAATATAACCTAAGTACAGAGTTCCGGTCGGATTCAAAGGCGAAGCACACCAACAGTGTCACGAGTAGCTACCAGTTCCAGGGAACTTTCCAAGAGCTCCGACAGACACAATTGGGGAGGACCGGTTGCACTGTCAGGGTCCAACTTCATGCTGGCCTCAGCAGAAGATATTACCACATACTGAGCCCTTACAACAGGAGGCAGTGATTCAGCAGGCATCCGCAGGACATCCATCAAGTACTTACGGACCAAATCCACAGGTTCCAGCAATGGAGAACGAGGAAAATTTCAGAAATATTAAGTTATTCCGATTTAATTTATTATGAAGAAATTCTTTTCGCCTTGCCTGAATTAAACGGTCCCTGGAATTTACACCTCCAAGGACATGCAGCTCTTCCACCTTGGTTTCCAGCTGAGACACTCTGGAGGCATGGCCCGCTAACTCCGAAACCACCGTTGAACACTGAACTTTAACTGCACTTAATTCTTGAGAAAAAACACCCACCATAGGCAGAAGGGACTGTTGAAGCATGGAAATTGCTTCCCATAAGCTGTCTAATATCACAAGGGCAGGTTTTTCCAAAAGTCCAAGAGGCCGGATAGCCAAGGTGTTGGGGGAGCTGCTCTCCAAACGCTCCACACCTAAACTGCCCCCAGGGGGAAGAACACCAGGTCGACTTCCCGCAACAACCAACTGCACCTTCAAAGGAGAGCCCTCCGCAGTGCCGGTGACCTCCCGACCCGGAGATACTCCCGCTGACTGCCCCTCCTCGAAGCGGCTTCCGGGCTGCAATGGAGAAGCTTGTATGGGGCTGAGATCCACCCCTTCCTCGCTCAGATCCGCGGGGGAACCCGCAGTTCTCCCGAAACCATATACACAGAGGGGAGACAGAAGCCGGCAATCGAGGACTGCACCAGCCCACTCGCAGGAGAAGAGGTACCAGGGGGCTTCAGGGTGCGTTGCTTTCACTTCTTCCCCATCGAGACAAGTTCAGGTACTGGCTCAACACACTCTGACTCAGCGTTCTACTCCGCCGCCATCTTGGGTCTGTGCAGAACCTCTTTAGGCATTGCGGCTCAGAGGTGAGCGGCAATGTGTTTTGCATCGGCCTTCAAATGTTTAGTATGTAAATCTCTTAAAGCTACAGGTGCACCATGAAATAATTTGCAGATGCAATTACGTAAAAAGGGTTAATTAGCTTCATTTATTTTCATGTAGTGGGTTTTTTGGTAAATTTTGTAAAGGCAAGATATGAAATCTATTCAATCAAGTGAGTTTACAGAACTCAAGGTCCTTAGGAAATAGTGATGACCTTTTTTAAATAGGCAAACCAAGAAAGTAAGCTTTTGGGATTAGGCCTTCATCGGCATACTGAATTGAAGCTGAAGTTCTTTATATAAGGGAGAAAAGTACATGTTGGCAATCATTGCGTTTCAGTATTTATTTAACAGTTTTTTTATACCGCTTTATCCTACAATCAAGGCGGCTTACATAGTTTAACAATCAGAGTACACAGCAAATGGTGGAGGGTGGGGGGGGGGGGAGGGAGAGAAGCATGCAGGGGGGAGTCATAGTGGATAATCTCTTTACAAGGTTTTTGGTATAGTACTTTTGATTGTAGGGGGCTTTTGAGGTGACTTATTTACAAAATCAGATATATACATATTGATGTAATGTTAAGATTAAAAAAAAACCCACCCTAGCAATATCAATTGTCAAGTTTTATGTGGCAATCATCATGATATTTTCCACCCATCCTGATAACTGAATGTGCTACTTTACTGGGGCTATTCCTTTCCTTGTTGGGGAGGGGGGGGGAGGGGGTGGGCACACGCCATTAAGTCTATGCTAATTCCTGGCAACCTAGTTCCTGGGTTTTCTTGGCAAGGGGTGACGAAGTAGATTACAAGGCCTTTCCTTTGCGCAATATGTCTACAGCATTTGGTATTCCAAAGTAGTTAATCATCCAAGTACTAGCTAGTTCAACCTTGCTTAAATTCTAAGATCAGCCAAGGTCAGGCTTAATTAGGGTAGCTGCAATTGTGCCGCAGCTTTACCTGCAGTTATCCGTTAAGGCCAATCTTCAGTCTGCCATTTCAGTATTAAGAGATCTTTTGGCTAGTCTCTGTGCTACTGTGGTGTGACCTTTGCCCCTAAGCCTTAGAATCCTGACCAACCTGAGTAGTGAGGTTTCAGTTTTCATTGGTCTAGCAGTATTTCTTGGTTCTTGGCCTGTAAGTCACTGCTATATTTGATCCCTACATAAATTGCGCAATATCTTTGTTAATAGGTGTAAAGAATTTTTAGTTGTGTTTTGTTTTAATTGTTTTTATTTTTTTTTAAGCAGTAAGACTTCTTACCTTTGAAAGATGTTTTAGTGAGTGTGACACATTTAATTGAGGATCTTTCTTTATCGCTTTACTTATTATACTGTACCTTTGACATTAGGGCGGTTTACTGAGACCATAATATTTAGAGAACGGCCAAGTACTGAAAAGTGAAAAGAACTACAATGGCTGATAGGAGAGAGGCAGTCGCACAAAGAGGCAGAGTGAGAAAGCAGAAAAAACACCTTTAAAAAAATGCCTAGGAAAGGCCCACGTTTGCGGGGGGGGGTGGGGAGGGGAGGGGGTGGGTGTCTCCATAACTCCAAGCTCACACTGTAGGGAGACAGTACAGTGATCTGAGTGTCCTCTTGTGCTGATCTGGGCCTTTCCTAGGCATTTATTAAGAAACGTAGATTTTGTGACGCAGATACAAGAGGGTTGGAAGGATTATCTCTTAATGATGGAGCGGAGACCCCACACTTCCTATTATGGGAGGCAGGGAAAACAGTTCTTAGAGGACAGGTCATTTCGCTATCTGCTGCATACAAACACCAGTCTGCATTTGCCCAGAATGACCTAAGAGCCCAAATAGCTGCCCTTGAACAGCAGCATAAACGTTGGTCATCACCGAGGATATGGCGGCAACTTATTGTTCTAAGGGGTAAGTTAGCAGCCCTGGAGACAGAGGAGATTGCATCCAGCCTGCTAAGAACTCGCCAATATTTCTTCGAGCATGGCAATAAGGCAAGCAGACTCCTTTTATGGCAGCTGAAAAAACAGAGGGCTACACGTCGGGTTACTGTGGTTTTGGACAAACAAAACCGCAGGCTCCAAAAATCGGTAGACATTGCCCAATATTTTGTTCGCTTTTACAAAGAGCTGTACTCTTCTCAGCTATCTGCAACTCCTGCAGATATACAGCACTTTCTAGCAGACTTGCATCTGCCGCAAATATCGGATGAAGCACGGAAAGCATTAGACAGGGAAATAAGTATTGAGGAAGTGCGCCTAGCAGTTAAGCAGTTGAAGACTGCCAAAGCCTCTGGCCCTGACATGCTTCCGGCAGAAGTCTACAAAGCACTCTTCGACTTGGTAGCGCCAATTTTAACTAGAGTATTTAATGCCATTCTTCATCACCAACAGCTCCCTGACTCTATGCAACAGGCTCGAATTACCATTATCCCCAAAGAAGGGAAAGACCCACTGCAGGATAGCAGTTATAGACCGATCTCCCTGCTCAATGTGGACTATAAAATTTTTACAAAAATTCTAGCCTCTTGTCTAAACTTGGACGTGCAGGAAGTAGTTCATCCGGATCAAACCGGTTTTATTAGGGGCCGTCAAGGGTTCGATAATGTTCGACGTCTACTGAATATTATGATGGGTGTTCGCCGTTTAAAGGGCAATTGCGCCATTCTGTCTTTAGACGCGGAAAAAGCCTTTGACAAGGTGGAAGGGCAGTACCTTATGGATGTACTGCAGCACTTCGGGTTTGGCTCCTCATTCCGCTCTTTGATTTCTGCCCTATATAAGTTAGTTACCTTCCAGTATAGTTCAAGTAAATGGCTTCCTTTCCACTCCGTTTACTCTAGAATGTGGTACCAGGCAAGGCTGCCCACTCTCTCCCCTGCCCTTTGCGCTGGCGCTCAAACCTCTAGCTATTCAACTTCGCTCGTTTGCCACAAAAATGGGGATTTCCCTAGCCAACTCTCATCATATAGTATCATTATATGCAGATGATACATTAATTTTTCTATGGGATCCGACCCGCAACATGCCACATCTGATTTCGCTACTGACAGTTTTCTCACATTTCAGGATATACCATTAACTTCCAGGAATCAGTTTGGATGCCCTGTTTGAATGCTCAAGGGGAATGCTCGCAGATACTGGTTTCCCAACGGTTTCTCAATTCAAATATCTAGGAATTCAGATTACACAAAGAATAGAAGACCTTTATGAGAAGAATTATACTCCCTTGCTAACTACCATCTCGAATGAGGTTATAGCTTGGCAATCTCTCTGTGTCTTGGCTAGGAAGAGTGAACACAATTAAAATGTTCCTCTTTCCGAAAATTCTCTTCCAACAACTTCCTATTCAACTGCCTCGCTCTTTCTTTCTCCAATTGTGTCGGATTCTCATGCATTTTGTTTGGCAAGGTCGTAGACCGCGTTTAAATTGGCAAACAATGACTCATATCAAATCTTCAGGGGGAATCGGTCTCCCCAACTTTGAGCTTTGTTATCTTAGTTCGTGTTTACGAGCCCCCCCCCCTCCCCATGGCAATTAAAGGCATCTTCTGCGTGGGTTGCAATGGAAGGCTTTTGGGTCTCCCCAATTCCTTTGCAGGCCATCCCGTTCGCCACTGAGAAATTATTGGTAAATGCTATATGGTCCCACATTTTCTTGGGCCCTGTATGGACAGCTTGGCGTAAGATCTGCGGCCAAACTGCTCTTCCCTCTTTCTGGTCCCCGTATACGTCCCTAGGAATATTCTCCTTCATAAGAAACTTTCCATCTTGCCTTCGACAGAAATTGAATGCCTTACATCTGGGCCTTACTGTTAGACCACTCTAGCCTTATGTCATTGTCTGGTTTAGAATCACTGCCTCAAGTCCAAGTTTCCTCATTTCAATATGCTCAACTCTCGCATTGCTTCCTTTCGAAACCCGTGTTAGAGGCAGCTAGAAGAACTCCGGCGGTATGGGGAAAAACTCCTATTTGAGCCTAAGACCGATAAGGCTTTATTAGCGCGCTTATATCGCTCAATGTCGGGGGAGATAGCATTAGCTGCCTCTATCCCAAAAGCTTGTGTTTGGTGGGAAGAAGATACCTAAATCGGATGATTTTTGGGCTGATGTCTTTCATTATGCACATTCCTGTTCCATTTCGTTGTCCCTAGTTAACACCCAATTGAGAATTGTATTCCGAATGGGGGTCGCTCCAATTTCCCTTTACCAATGGAAACGCGCTGTTGATCCTCTGTTGGAGATCATGTGGGCAAGTGGGGACATTCTTTCACATGTGGTGGGAGTGTCCAAAGATTCAATCGTACTGGCGGCAGATGTATACTAAAGTAACTCAATCTCTGATGGTCTCTTTTACCTTTGATGCGGAGCATTGCATACTAGGCTACTTGCATGACGATCTTTTGACCAAAGTTCAATTGAAAGTGACCCAAAGCGTTCTCCTGGCTGCTCGTTTGGTGGTTAGCCGGTACTGGAAAAGAAGTATGGTTCCCACGCACGCTGAATGGATGATGAAAGTCTGGGACCTTTATCGTATGGACAAAATGACTGCAGAGTTACGTGGTAAAACAAATAAGCTCTCGCCACTATGGCGTCTCCTCTTACCACTCTAACCGCTGCTTGGCAGTGGGTTAGGCAAGTTCTTGCTCAGCACTGTTCCTAATTTCCCAGATATTGACGGCTCCTCCAGGTAATCTGTGTCCCGAGAAGTCCACTACATCTTTCTGTCCCTAATGCCTTACCGAGATACCTTGAGTTTCCTTATTCCACTCCTTCATCTGATTAATTTCATTTGATTTAATATTATTAATGCTTATGTGCTTACACGTACTGGTATGGGGGGGGCAGGAGGGGGCTGGAGGGTGATAAGGAGGGCGGTTGGGTGGGGTGGAGGGAGCGAGGGAAGGGAGGGAAGGGAGGGCCGACCTAATGAAAGTCATTGCTTGGGTTTGTCTAAGCGTTCTGTGAGCCAATTTATTCCCCCTCGCATACTGTATTTTTGTTCCTCAATGTTCTGTTTCCTACTTATTGGTTATCCATTCTGGATACATTGTAAGCTATCATTTGTCCTCATTATTGTCTTATAGCTTATTGTGGTAGGGGATATGCTATTTCCTGTTATAGCAGTACCTCAGTTCGCTTGAGAATCTAAATAACTAGAATGAATATATGTTCTGACAACTGTATTCAGTGTTCTGTTCCTGAACATCGGTATTCTGTTTTGCTGTTTGTTCGCTTTGACTTTCAATAAAAATTTTATACACAAAAAAAAAAAAAGCCAGCGGGGAGGAAGAGAGCTCACAAGTAGATTGAAATGGGTATGTCTGGAGGGGAGACTCAAACTTTTGAGAATGTTGTCTCTAAGCACAAACTGGTGGGAAGGGAGCTTCATAGTGAGGGGCCAAAAAGAAAAAGGCAGAATGCTGCCATCTTTTTTTTCCATGGAGCTCCATGGATGTTTGTTCTCCACTGGTAAACCCTATTTTTTTTTTCTCCCTTTGGGGGCCTTCCTCATAAAGTATCCTGTTGGTGTTCGTGTTGATGCCTGCCATCTGTTCAGTCAGTCGCGGTTCCTTCATCTGTTCTGGTGCTTTTTGGTAAAGTGGGGGGTTTTTTGTTTTGGGTTTTTTTTCGATTCTCGGGGCTGCCATTTCCAAACGCACTCTTTCAATTTGGCTGACAGACTGCATCTCTTTCGCTTATGTCCAGGCTGGCCTGAGCCTAGATGGTCATGTCATAGCTCTCACATCAGACTGGCACAATAAAGTACCACACCTCATCCATTGGAAACTCTGTAAACACTACAATATCACTGTACCAGAAAAGCACTGGGATCATGACCCTAAAATTTCAGAGAATGAAGAGGCTATGATCATAAGGGATATTCCCCATACTGACTGATTAAAAAGCTGGATGAAGGGAAGCTGGATATAGTGGTAAAGGAGAAAAACATCAGAATGGCATTAATTATAGAGGTGTCTGTTCCAAGCAACTACTTTGTAAATCATCTTGAGAGCGAGAACATCTTCCAAGTACCAAGAAATGCTGTCAGAGACTAAGAAAATGTGGTAGAAAGATGGAGTTATTTCTCATCGTGTTGGGTGGCACAGGCTTAATTAAGAGGAATTTCCAAGCACACTTTGATAAATTACCCATATACGTAACATCTTACGAACTTGCGGGAGGCTCATTGGCACGATGCAAGTACTATGTAGGCAGATATATAGAAATAAAAGTTCAGTTTGACTATTTCTGTTTCCATTGTTTGAATTGTCTGTTACAAGCCTGCTGACAGTGTGGAGCTAATTGAATTACCTTACAGCCTGTCCACAAGTACTTGATCAACTCTAATCTTCACAGCTTCCATAGACTCCACACAGCTAAGCTTTCAGCCTTTCTATTGCCTGCTTTTTTTTTCCTAATATAGATTTTAACTGTTGGATATACATTCATTTTTAGGAATATCCTGACTGCCTACATTTTTGCATTGCCTTAAAATCAGATATCTGAATGTGCCCTCAGTTCATGTAAGGCCTACTGGCCAGGGACACTTAAGTTCCCACCCACCCCAGGGCTGCATCGCCTATGTAGTCGTCATTTACGTTGACATTGGTTCTTTTCTCCTTTTCCTAGGACTGCTTAATCAGCATGTTGTGTATTCAATGCTATAACTGTGGTGCTTTCATTCTGAGAAGAATCATTTGTAACCTAAGAGCTTGCCCTCTATGCCTCAAGTTAGCTACTATGCATAAAGAATTGACTCTACTAAGGGAAGAACTAGCTGCAATGAAACACACCTCTTCTAGGATACAAACGGAACTAAGTCCACCACTTCTCCCACAAAGAATCAAACATCCCAGGAACAAATGGATAACAGTGGGCTCTGGTAGGTTGCGACCAGTAATGCAGAGACACCCTATACATCAAGAGAGATCCCTGCATAATGCCTTCTCTGCCTTGGGTAATGAGGATGCCCATCTGTGGAAACTGAAGGGCCCTTAAATGAGAGTCGATGCCCAATCTATTTAGTACCACCCCCTATATCCCCACCCAACCTTGCACCACCTAGACCAGCTGATACCCTACCCACACTCAATCCCCCCCCCCCCAGTATAATGTACATAGTTGCCATTCTTGGCCATTAGCCAACTGTTAAGATTTTGTTCAAATGTTCTTTGTAAAACAGATTCATCTGCAATGTTATGTTGAGTTCTCTGTAAACCATCTTGAATTGTAGAAAGACGGTATATAAAAAATCTTTAAATAAAAGAAGTGTGGCGACAACTTTCTTCAGGTATATTCGGGAGAGGAGGAAAATCAGAGGTGGAATTGCAGGACTCCGAAGTGCTGGGAACGGACTTGTGGAAAGTGGCATTGAAAAAGCAAAATTGCTAAACAAATACTTCTGCTCTCTTTTTACTAAAGAAAATCCTGTAGAAGGACCACCTGTGATTCCCAAATATAAAAAATGAGAATGGAGTAGATAGTGCACCATTCACAGAAGATGTGTTATAACAACTTGCAAAACTGAAAGTTGACAAGGCCATGGGACCAGATGGGATACACCCCAGGATACTGAAAGAACTCAGAGAGGTTCTTGCAGGGCCATTAAAAGATGTTTTTAACAGATCCTTGGAGACGGGAGAAGTTCCTCAGGATTGGAGAAGGGCTTATGTGGTACCTCCTTCACCGACCTTATAACACACCTTGAGCTAGACATCCTACCGGTCAGTGAATCATGGCTCACAGACTCGGATTCAGTCCTTATCAACCAACTCATTCCCCCCAACTTTTCAATCCACACTTACCACAGACCTAACCGCAGAGGAGGTGGCGCATTCATCCTATCAAAAACAGTGCTCCAATATCAATGGATCAACTCCAGCAGCACAACATACCTTGATACAATCACCATAACCAACAGCCACAGCACCATCAACCTAATCTACAGATCCCCATCCTCCTCCCCTGAGGACCTCGCAACCATAATTGACCTTGCCTGTACCCCAAGAACACTCACAGGCCAAACTGGATATTGGGAGACTTTAACCTACCAGCTCTTCAAAATACCCACTCCAAAGCCTTCCTTGAAGCACTCAACGAGCTTGGCTGCGAACAGATAGTCGAGACACCCACCCACCGGAAAGGAAATACACTAGACCTCGTATTCATCCCATGACCAGACATAAGTCCGAACTACAACTTTGACCTAGACATCACCCCAGTCCCGTGGTCTCACCACAACCTAATCAAATTCCAGATACCCATGCATCAGGACAGCAACCTGCCTAGGAAAGCAGCCGAAAACTCATCAGCACCCACAGGATGTTTCAGACCATTCGACAAAGAGGTGATTCTCAACGAAGTCCTTCCAAACCTCAAGCTAGATTCGCCTAACCTGGATGAAATGATGGCCACACGGAATAACAGCCTGAAATCCTTTGCATGCCTACCGTCCTCAAACAAGCCACCTGCCCCAGACAAGACACCAAGATGCAGGAAATCTGCACGATGGTACTCCGTGGAGCTACGGTCCTCATGGCGGCACTCCCGGTCCCTAACTGACCAGGCAGCCTACAACGCCCACCTGAACGCACACCGAGACTCTATATCAGTGAAAATGAAAGAATACCACTCCGAACTCCTGCGCCGCTCACTAAACAAACCTCACGACCTCTTCAACTTAGTGAAGACCCTGACAAAAGAACCTTTGCCCACCCAAACTCAATGTTACACCCTTAGGAATACGCAGACTACATACTAGCCAAATCCAGCAACATCAGCGTAGCCATGAAATCCACTCCCAGTCACAACCCATACCAACCACTGCCGCTCAACTCGCTTACAACACCATTAGCCAGAGGCATCGAGGACATCATTGCAACCATCAACTCCACCACTGCTCCAAACGACCCCTGTCCAGCATATTGGATAAGATCTTTGTGCAATGAATTCAGTCCAACTCTAACCAAGATCATGGAGCGGTCCTTCTCTACAGGAACATTCCCAGCATGCCTCAAACAGACATCAGTCCAGCCCCTTCTGAAAAACAAGCTGAACCCCCAGAAGGTAGAATCCTATCTACCAATCTCGAGCATCCTGCTTCTAGGCAAGATTGAGAAGGTCGTTCAACGGCAAATCCAAGAACACATCAATTCCATTGCCCCCCTCTATCCATGCCAACATGGCTTCAGGGAATCACATGGCATCGAAACACTTCTTGCCACGCTTCCCAACACATTGATCACAGGGATTAACAACAAGAGACAAGGATATGCCCTGATCTTCTTGTACATCTCCGCAGCTTTCGACTCCGTCAACTACGAACAGCTGCTGATACGTCTACAGGAAAAGGGAATCCAGGGCTCAGCCTGGAGCTAGTGAAAATCGTACCTAACAGATAGATGGCAGCAGGTACAAACAGGCTCTATGACCTCCGAGCCTTTTCAACAAAAACATGGAGTTCCCCAGGGTTCCTCGCTATCTGCCTTATTATTCAATATATATATGCAGCCCATATGTGCAGCAATCTGCTCCTTCAACATCTCCTGCCTAACTTATGCAGATGACGCTCTACTCTTCGCCCCATTCACTATCAACCAACCAGACTTCTCTTCACTAGTAAAATGCTTTGATGCTGTCACTGACTGGCTCCACTCATAGTCTCAAGATAAACTTCAGCAAGACAGAAATGCTGTTCATCATGAGAAACCAAACCTTCTTCCCACCGGCAACATTAAAGACAAGAGATGCCGAGCTACCGAGTCGATACACCATCCGATACCTAGGAGTCACGCTGGACCAGCACCTCGACTTGAAAGCGCACATAGGCAACACCATCAAGAAAATCTACCATAAGATGAAGACAATTCAACATCTTCGACCCTTGCTGCAACCAGACTACTTCCGAACAGTTTTCCAGCCTCTAGTAACCCCCCACTTTGACTATGCCAATGTGATCCTTCATGGACTCCCTAAGAACACACTAAACCCACTACAGTTAGCAATGAACGCTGCTGCCCGCTTCCTACACGGGGCTGCTAGAAAGGACCACATTACTCCAATCCTAAAAGACCTGCACTGGCTACCAATCTACTGCCAGCTCACCTACAAAGTAGTACTGTTAACATTAAAGGCCATCGACAAAACAACTGCAAGCTCCTTGACAAACCTTATCCACCCCACACCTGCAACTAGAGCAAGAAGGTCTTTCGCCACCAACGCACTAATAACCCCCAGCGAAGTAACAAAATGCACTCAGGCTACAAAAAACAGAGCCTTCATGTTCTACGCCCCTACCTGCTGGAACGAGCTCCCAGTGACTATCCACACGATCACTGACCTTGCCCAATTCAGAAAGGCACTAAAGCACCACCTTTTTCTCCTACACTATACCCAGGTCAACAACACGTCCTCACCTGACACAACCCACAACCTAACTCTAAAAAAACAGACAAACCAGTAAATAAATTGCATCCCTGCTCTCAGGGCAAGCCATGTCGCTACAACTGCATAGCGACTTCCTGCCTAGACTGTATATCGTTACTCCCGTTCTAAATCCAAGTTGTATTACCCGTGCGATGTAAGTGCAGAGCAGGCTCTTCCTACTCTGTACAAAATGTTATCTGTAAACCGCACTGGTTTTAAAGAGTGTGGTATATAAAAAGCATTAAATAAATAAACAGGGAAGAAGTGACAAACTATAGGCTGGTAAACCTTACCTTGGTGGCAGGAAAAGTAATGGAGGCACTCCTGAAAGAGCGAATAGTGGACTTTTTCAAAACCAACAGGTTGCATGATTCTAGGCAACATGATTTTACCAAAAGACAATCTTGCCAAACAAATCTGAGTTCTTTGACTGGGTGACCAGAGAATTGGATCATGGGCATGTGATGGATGTCATCTACCTGGCTTTCAGCAAATTCTTTGATACTGTTCCTCTAGAAGGCTTATCGATAAACTCAATAGTTTGGGGATGGGTCCCAAGGTGGTCAACCAGATCAGAAATTGGTTGACTGACAGACGACAGAAGGTGATGGTAAACGGAACTCACTCTGATGAAAGGAGAGTGATTAGCGGGATACCCCAGGGAGAGAATGAGAACTTCCAATGAGACAACAGCTATCTGGGGACAGCAGGTTCCCAGAATTTGGGATTACCTACAGATTCTCAGTTTGATATTGGCAGCAACTATCAAGATGGTTCCTTGGGTGTGAGCTCATATTGAGGTCATTGCAGAGTCCTCGTTGTCCTGCTGGTCTCTAAACACTCAGGACTTTGAGGTTGGACTCCCCCCCTCCCTCTGTCAGTGATGTCCAGCCTGCATTGGTGGGGGCAGCCCCAGCATCTGAGGCAGGGCATGCAACTGGATGATTCATTGAGGCTTCTGTCAACGGATGCCAGCCTGTCTGGCTGATGAGCCCATTGCAAGGACCTATCAGCTCAGGGTTACTAGAATAGCCAGAAAGCACATGGTGCATCAACAATTCATCTGTTGATTCTGGACTCTATGGTGACCTTGTGAATTGAGGAGCCAACATCCGCAGCACTATCTGAGGTGGACTGTATTCTGGAGGGTATCGGACATCCTTCATTTTTTGATTTTTGGGTTTTTTCTTCCCCCTTTACCTGAGCCATTGGAACAACTTTTGGTCTTTCAGTGGGAGAATCTGGAGTTGGGCCTGAAGGTCCTTTCATAATGTTATCCCCTGCCTCAAGGCAAGCTAAATCAGCTCTTTGGGCTTTTTTTGGGTATATGCCCTTGTCATACTCTCCTGTTGAATGCTTTTACAGCCTCGCCCTTGGGTTCTCAAGCAGCCCTATGTGCAGGCCTGGTGGCCCCGGAGCTCTTGTGCTGGGTTTTAACAGCTGCTATATAGCCCAGAAGCTGCCAAATTGGAGTTGGGAAATGTGTTTGCGGCCAACATTCGCTCTGTATGACCTGATCAGAAATTCCTCAAGTCTATGTTGGCAGTGGAGTGGAGGAGTAGTGTAGTGATTTAGAGCAAGAGCGTCATACCCAAGAGACCGGGGTTTAATTCCCATGAGCACTCCTTGTGACTTTTGGGCAAGTGACGTTACCCTCCATTGCCTTGGAAGAAAAGGCATGGCGATCTATTTCTAATCATACCTTGCTAAGAAAATCCAGGGGCTGCTGGATCACCAGGAGTCACCATTGACTTGATGGCATTTAAAAAAAAAAAAATGCTGGCAGTGGCTCTGACTGTGCAGTAGGTCAGCAGATGCAGCTGCCCAGTTGCAACTGAGCAAACACTCTTTCTGGGGCAAGTTGCTTTTTGGAGAGGATCTCAAAATTGCTGAAGGACCTGGGAAAGTTCAGTTTTCAGAGGCTTTTGGAAGGCTGGCTCAAGGGCTCAAGATCTGCCTCTTGAAGGGCCTTGCATGGGGTTTGGAGGTGCCTGCGAGGAACCTGAAGCTCGGGTACAGCCAATTTCTCAGCATTCTCAAAATCCTTTGACTACTACCCCTGGAACCGGAAAGCCTCCTTGGTTAGATCTGACAGTTCTATTCAGAGCCACCTTCCTACTTACTGTACCTCAAGTTTCCTTTCTCGGAATGGACCCATATCACATCAGACCAATGGATTCTGGAGGTGCTGGGACCAGGATATGCACTGACGTTTACAAAGGCATCTCCTAAGAGTTTGCAGTCTCCCTGTGGTTCCCTGCTCAAGTGGGTAGAAGCCAGAGAAACTCTGCAGTGCCTCTTGTAGTTTCAAGCTATTCAACCTGTGCCCTCCACAGATCTAGGTGAGGCATGTTTTACCATTCCCAGCAGGGAACAACATCAGCATTTCCTCTGCTTCTGAACCCTGGCCTATCACTTCCAATTCCGGGCTGTGCCATTTATCATGGCTATGGTACTTTGCTTATTCTTGAAAGTGATAGTGGTAATGGCTGTAGTCCTGTACAAGCAGGTTATCTGGATGACTGGCTGGAAGTCGAAAGAGGAGCCAAGAAACGGATGCATCAAAACAGTGGTGGGTTAAAAGCTTTATTGATAAACCCCAAAGCATTTCAACTAATCACCTTCTTCAGAGGGTATTAGCCTCAAATAAAATCGTAAAGTAAAACAAAAGGTCATTAAAATATCAAATACACAGACAATAATTGGAAAATAAAACCATTGCATAATTAAATGGTCAAAAATACAATTACAAAGAATAAAGAATTAAATGATAGATACCAATAGATATCTGTAAAAACAGATAACATTATAAAAAAACCAAATTCTATAAAACTTGAAGGTTGTAAGCAAAGATATATAACATTAATAGATAAGACATATCTATCAGTATGTGGAGGGACGAGGAAGACATATGTTGTAAGCACAAAGAGAAACCCATACTTAATATATTGAATTTCTAAAGGAGCTAAATTGTCTGTATATAAGGATGTGGGGAGGGGAAGTGTGTTAGGCCACCCATGGGACCTCGTGACAAAAAGAGCTGGAACACATTTAGGAAGGTCCTGAAACAGAACTAAGATTTAGCTATAAAGACGATTGATAATGTCCCCTTTATAATTTGAAAAGTCCATGAACCTTGACTTTATTGGCGCAAACCCAGTGTGTTTAAAGCAGCTGAGGATCTGCCGCCTTTTATTTTGCCAGAACTGGCATTCTAAACCTGCTGAGTTCTGCTGTAAAGGCAAGGGACATTATCAAAGCTCTTGTTCATATGCTTATAGCTAAATTTTATTTTTGTTTCAGGACCTTCCTATATGTGTTCCAGCTCTAGCAATATCCTCTGTTCGCAGCAACACAGTGAGTCATGATTGTATGGTGGTTCTTTTTCTTCCTTCTCCCATTAAACCATGACTGTCTGCATGTTCAGTAATTTTATTTTTTATAATGGTTTCTACCATTTTGCCCGGTATTGACGTCTGGCTCACTGGTCTGTAGTTTCCCAGATCACCCCTGCAACCCTTTTTAGAAATTGGCGTTACATTGGCCACTCTCCAGTCCTTGGATACTATAGAGGTTTTTAGTGATTACTAATGGTAGGTCTGCAATCTCATATTTCAGTTATTTCAATACCCTTGTATGTATACCATCCATTCCAGGTGACTTGCTACTCTTCAGTTTATCAAACAGTTCTAATATCCTCCAAGTTTATAGATGTTTCTTTCAATTCTTCTGCTACACCACCTTGATATACCATTTCAGGCACTAACTTCCCTGCATCATCTTTGGAAAAGACTGAAGCAAAGAATTCATTCAGGTCCTCCGCTAAGGCCTTGTCCTCCCTTAGCACCCCTTTTACCCCTCTATCATCCAATGGTCCATCTGACACTTTCACAGATTTTTTTGCTATGAATGTACTTGAAAAGACTTTTATTATGCGCTTTTGCTTCCCACGGCATGCTTCTTTTCAAATTCTCTCTTTGCCTGCCTTACCAGTGCCTTGCATCTAACTTGCCAATGCTTGTTGTTTCTGGTGTTCATCAATAGGCTTTCCATTTCCTGAAGGATGCTTTTTGGCAATAACAGACTCTCTGACCTCTTCTTTAAACTATGCTGGCAGTTTTTTGGCCTGCCTTCCACTTTTCATAAAGTGTGGAATACATCTGGTCTGGGCTTCCAAGTTAGTATTTTTAAGCAATGCCCATGCTTGATGTAAATCTTTAACCTTTGCAGCTGCTCCTTTAATTTTTTTTCTTAACTATCTTCCTCATTTTATCATAGTCTTCCTTTTGTAAGTTAGAGGCAGTACTGTGACTTTTTGTCATCCTCCTTCCATTTCTTAAATCAAATGTGATCCTGCTATGATCACTATTGCCAAGTGGTCCCAAAGCCCTTATCTTTTGCACCAGATCCTGCATTCCACTAATAACTAAATCCAAAATAGCTTCCCCTCTTGTCTGTTCATGAACCTGCTGCTCCAAGAAGCAGTCATTTATTTCATCTAGAAACGTTCTCCCTAGCATGTCCAGCTGTGACATTGATTCAGTAGATACTGGGGTAATCAATATCACTCATTATTACTGTGTTGTAACTTTGTTAGCTGCCCTGATTTCTTTAAGCATTTCATCATCCATCTGTTCATTCTGGCCAGGTGGTCGGTAGTACACCCATACTGCCATCACTTTCCCTTTTTTACATGGAACTTCTGTCCATAGAGATTCTATAGTGTAGCTTTTTCTTTTCTTGCAAAACTTGAATCCTATGTGACTAAATGCTCTCTCTAACATAGAGTGCGACCCCTCCACCATTTTGATCTATCCTATCATGGCAATATAATTTATACCCAGGTATCGGTGTTGCATTGGTTGTCCTCCTTCCACCAGGTCTCAGAGATGCCAATCATATCTAACCTTTCATTTAGTGCTATATATTCTAGCTCTCCCATCTTATTTTTTAGACTTCTAGCATTTGCATACAGGCATTTTAGAGGTTGTAGTTTATTCATATCAATCTGGTTATCAGTTGACAGGTATAATTTGGAATCTTTTGGCTATGTACTGAAGGACATCCGAGTTACTTTTATCTTTGTCAAAACATCTCTGTCAGGATCCCCTAACTTCCCTGTTTTGCTAGTATCCAAGGATACATCCTTCTGAACCATGCGCTCCTGAGCAACTGTCTGCTTTCCCCTACTATCTAGTTTTACAGCTGCTCTATTTCCTTTTTAAAGGTTAATGTCAGCAGCCTGGTTCCATCCTGTTTAAGGTGGAGCCCATCCCTTCAGAAGAGACACACCCTTCCCCCAGAATGTTGTTCAGTTCCTAACAAATCCAAAATCCTCTTCTTTGCATCATCATCTCATCTATGCATTGAGACTCTGGAGCTCTGCCTGCTTTTTGGGTCCTGCATGTGGAACGAGAAATGTTTTGGAGAATGCTACCCTAGAAGTTCTGGAGTTCAGCTTCCTACCTAGAAACCTAAATTTTGGCCTCAAGAACCACTCTCTCCCATGCTCTCCTGTGTCATTGGTGCCAACATGTACCAAGACGGCAGACTCCTCCCCAGCACTATCTAAAATCTTGTCTAGATGGCACATGTGGTCAGTTGCATTTGCACCAGGCAGCATGTTACAGGGTGGTCCTCACGTCCACCAGCTGCCCAGCTCTCTCTACATGCCTAATGATTGCATCACCAACTTTATTAGCTATCGTAACTCTTCCCTCAAGGGCACATGGCCCTGGAGAAACCACCTCAGTGCGAAAGGATTTTACATCTCCTGGTGGACAGATCCTAGCTACAGGATCATTTCCTATCACAGCAAGGTGATGCTCTTTTCACGTGACCTCTTTCCTCCATGGCAACTAAGAAGTTGCCAAATTGGAAGTGGGACTTCAGTATTACATCCCTGTAGGTCTCGTCTATGTACACCTGTCTTCCTTATGTCCTCCAAGTCTGTCACTCCAGTTTCCAGAGATTGGACTCATTTTCTGAGGGCAAAGAGCTCTTGCACCTAGTGCACACACAGGACACCTCGCCAACTGGGAAAAAATTGTACATGTGACAGTCAATGCAAAAGACTGGATAGCCTTCATCTTAGTGTTAAGGTTTTGGTTAGCTATAAGTTGTTTATTTAAAGTTGCCAGGGATACTTGTATAGATAGAACTATACCAATTACCTTTAAGGGACTTTGTCCACCTCAAGATTAATTAACTTCAAGGCCTTAATCTGTTCCTGGTGATAACTAGCTGAGCCTGAACGTGACTTTGACCACCCTTCCCCCTTCAATAGGTTGAAGAGTCTATAAAGCTAAGAATATGCCTGGAGTGAGTGGGAGCTGGGGAGTGAGGGAGGGAACTAACACTTAGTGAAAGCTGGCTTACTACACAGGTCCCCGACCTGTGCTTCTTAAGTAATCTGTTAACGTTTTCTTGGGTGAGTCACACAGCTCTTGGTTTGATAGAGGGAGCCTTTCAAATTGCCCTTTTGACCTTTCACTTGGCTTTAACACCTATTTAAAACTAATTCCCAGATCACTTGCCTCCTAAATGGAAGGCCTCTTGTAAAGGTATCTAGAAACAATTTGTTCATCTCAATATTTTACTCGGTATTTTACTCTATTCTTCCTTCTATGCTAAGTTATACTCTGATTTTGTTTTAAATTAAAAGCTGTCTGCTGATACTAGACCCTGACAGATTTAAATTTAAACTAAAAGCTCTCTGCTATGTTTTAAATGTAACCTTAAAAGCTTTCTGCTAGTTTTAAATGCAAACTAAAAGCTTAAACTAAAGGTTGTCTGCTGATACTAGGCCCTGACCGAGTTAACAAATCATGGGATTCTAAAATATACAGATTTATCAGTTTTAACCCAATTCCCTTTTCCATAAAATTTAGAGAATTTCCCAGAAGTAAATGCTTACTGGTGCAGATTTCTTTCCAGCAGTAGCAATTCCTTTTTGGTAGTCCTTCAAGACTGATAATCGCCGAGCTCTGGTCTCTGTGACCCCAGAAGGGGGCTTCTCTGTCTTCCCTCTGTGGTCCTTGGTGAGCCGTCTCCTACTCAAGATTGTCTCATCCAGGCTTAGTGATTCTGGTAGCCCTATAGGGGACCCAGAGATCATAGTACATGGATCTAATGAGGCTGTTAGAGAAGGACCTTCATTAAGGGCCCCTGATGGAGGACCTCCACTCCTTTCTCTTGCATCTTGGCCCTTGAAAGGCATATGGTTAATTTGATATACCACCCTTCTTTACACAAACAAATGGTCTGAGAGGCCACAATAGAGAGGTAGTGAATATCCCACACCAAGACCCTTAGGGCTTCGACCTCCTTAGCCTTAGTGAGGATTTGGAGGAGTTTCCAGAAGTGGTGTTTGCCTCAGGCCCTGACAGCTGGGAGAGTGGATATAGGTGCCATTTGTTGTCCTCACAAGCAGGCTTTGACCGGGGGTTTGTTTTGTCCTGAACTCTAAGTAAGCAGCCCTGGCATGCTCCCAGAGATGTATTCGGGGCTTGTCCTTGGTGGCACACACTGACTCTTGCTCCCTCAGAGGTTAATTGTATTTGTCCTCCATTGAATCCATTGGTTCCCCAATAGAGCCTTTCGCTGGTGTTGAAGGTTGCTGAAAGGGACCCCTTTTTAAGCTCATCCATAAGGAATTGACTTAAGGTGGCATTTCCGATGGCTATTGGATCCTCTAGATGGGTCTCAGAGCTGCAGGCCTTGTCCTGATGCAACTCAGTTTGGTCATGTTGACACTTCAGTTGCTGTATGGATAGTGCCATCCTTCTTTCAAAGGTGTACAGTTGTCCTGTCCTCCTTTTTGGAGGAGGATCATAAGTCTGATTCCTTTCTATGTCTGATAGACATGAGGAAGTTGTTCAGATACCTAGAAGTGACCAACCCTTCTTGTTGGTTGGACCATCTTTTTGTTCTCTTCAGTAGTCTGTGAAAAGGATAGGCAATGGCTAAGTCCTGGATTTCCCACTGGAACAAAGAGTCCATTGGTTTGCGTTACTTTTTGTCTGGTAAATGGGTACCAGAGGGAGTCGGGGCTCACTCTACTAGGGCACAGGCTGCCTCCTGGGCAGAGTCCATCTTGGTGTCTCCAGAAGACGCATGTATGGCGGCAGCTACCTGGTCATCCCTGAGCAACTTTGTAAAGCATTACAGGTTGCATGTGGGAACTGGAGTGGATAGCATCTTTTGGTAAGGCTGTTTTCCGCCCATCCTGGGTTCTGATTGGGTATGCCCCACTTTTTTCTGGACTGGTCTAGCAGGATAATGGAGGGAACATTTTACATACCAGATCATTTTCTTTTACTTGAATCCTGCTAGACTAGTCCAGGACACACCCTATAAGACTTTCCTTCAGGTTAGGAAGCCATAGTGCCTTTACATTAGGTTGTAGTTGCAGTGTCTGAAGAATCAACCGGTAAGAGGCAAATATTTGTTCCAGTTGTTTTGTTCTGACTGTTGATTGGTTTTATTAATGCTAATAGTTGTTGAGTTTTGTCTTGAGTTTTTCAGTCTTGCTTACTGCTTGGGAAGTGGTGGTTTTTATTTTTTTGTTTGTAGCTTGTCTCAAGTGCTGCGCCAGTAGAAACACCTACTGATGTCCTCATTGAAAGATGCTTGAGTGTGCTTCCACCTGCTGGCAAGGGAGTATAAGCAACTTATCTGTATTGGTCTAGGAGGATTTGAGAAAAGAACTATCTAGCATATAAATGTTATTTCTTTTGCAACCTGCTATGGAAGCCAAAGCTCATAATAAAAGCTTTCAGGTACATTCAAGGAAATGTTAATGACATCTTTATTAGTGATATTGCGGAAGAGCTGTTAGGTAAGGTTTGGCTCTTTGCGGATTATACCAAAATCTGCAACAGATTAGATATCCAGGAAGGAATAGATAACATGAGGAAGGATCTAGCTAATCTTGAATGATCAAGAATTTGTCAGATGAGATTTATGCTAAAAAATGCAGGGTCACTCATTTCAGCTGCAAAAATCCAGGAGAGCGGTAAAATGTAGAGTGTGAAGTACTTCTGTCCACAAAAGAAGAGCGGGACCTGGGTGTGATTATGTCTGATCTAAAGGTGGCTAAACAGGTAGAAAAGGTGGCGGCGAAAGCCAGAAGATGCTTGGGTACATAGGGAGACAAATAGCCAGCAGAAAAAAGGAGATTATAGTGCCTCTGTATAAGTCTCTGGTGTGATCTTATCTGGAGTATTGTGTGTAATTCTGGAGATCACGCTTTCAAAAGGATATAAACAGGATGGAGTTGGTGCAGAGGGTAGTTACTAAAATGATTAGTGGTCTTCATTTTGGGGACAGACTTAAAGATCTTAATATGTATGCGTTAGAGGGAAGGTGAGATAGAGGAGATACAATATAAACATTTAAATACCGCTGTGGCATAATGCACAGGAGGAGAGCCTCTTTCGATTGAAAGTGAGCTCTGCTATGAGGGGACATAGGATGAAGGTGAAAGGGGATAGATTCAGGAATATTTTTAAAAAGGGTTCCAGGGGTGATCCGGGAAACTACAGACCGGTGAGCCTGAAGTCTGTACCGGGAAAAATGGTAGAAACTATCATAAAGAATAAAATTACTCAGCATGTAGATAGTCATGGCCTAATGGGAGACAACCAACATGGCTTTAGACAACGAAGATCTTGTCTTACTAATCTGTTATGTTTTTTTGAAGGTGTGAATAAACAGGTGGACAAAGGTGAGTCGGTTGATATTGTGTATCTGGACTTTCAGAAAGTCTTTGACAAGGTTCCTCATCAGAGACTTTTGGCAAAACTAAAGAGTCATGGGATAGGAGGCAGTGTACTATTGTGGATCAGGAACTGGTTAAAAGATAGAAAGCAGAGGGTAGGGCTAAATGGCCAATTTTCCCAATGGAGAAAGGTGAATAGTGGTGTACCCCAGGGATCTGTGCTGGGTCCTCTGCTTTTTGACATATTCATAAATGACCTGGAAAGTGGAATAACGAGTGAGGTTATCAAATTTGCAGATGACAGAAAACTATTTAAAGTTGTTAAAACCCAAGAGGATTGTGGAAAATTGCAAGAGGATCTTGATAAATTGGAAGACTGGGCATCAAAATGGCAGATGAAATTTAATGTGGACAAGTGCAAGGTTATGCACCTAGGGAAGAACAACCCAAACTATGGTTACACGATGCAAGGTTCCACATTAGGAACCACCACCCAGGTAAAAGATTTAGGTGTCATTGTGGATACCATGTTAAAACCCTCGGCCCAGTGTGCAGCGGCGGCCAAGAGAGCAAATAGAATGCTAGGTATGATAAGGAAAGGAATGGAAAATAAAACAAAAGATATTATAATACCTCTATATCGTTCCATGGTGAGACCGCACCTTGAATATTGTGTGCAATTCTGGTCGCCGTATCTTAAAAAGGATATAGCGATTTTTAGAAAAGGTTCAGAGAAGAGCCACCAAAATGGTAAAGGGGATGGAAGGATACTCCTATGAAGAAAGGCTAAAAAGGTTAGGGCTCTTTAACCTGGAAAAGAGACGGCTGAGGGGAGATGATAGAAGTCTATAAATTAATGAACGGAGTGGAACAGGTAAACGTAGATTGATTGTTTACCTTATCAGAATATAGAAAGACTAGGGGACATGCAATGAAGCTACAGGGTAAACTATTTAAGACTAATAAAAGAAAATATTTTTTCACTCAACGTGTAATCAAACTCTGGAATTTGTTACTGGAGGATGCAGTAAAGGCTGTTAGTGTAGCTGGGTTTAAAAAAGGTTTGGACAAGTTCCTGGAGGAAAGGTCCATAAACCATTATTAAGAAGGGACCCAGGATATCAATGCTTGACCCAGTACAAGCATTGTGGAACCTGTCTCTCTTGGGGAAACTGCTAGGTACATATGACCTAGATTGGCCACTGTTGGAAACAGAATACTGGGCTTGATGGACCTTGGTCTGACCCAGTATGGCATATCTTATGTTCTTATGTTTAATAATATGTGGAAATTATTTCTTTATGGAAAATGTGGTCTTCCAGTGGAGGTAGTAGAGACTAGGACCGTATCTGAATTAAAAAAAAAAAAAAAAATGGGACCAACACAGAAGGATCTCTAAAGGAAAAAAGGGCACTGTTTATGTTTGTTTATTTAGAATTTGATATACCGCTCAGGCCAGAGGCATTAGAGCGGTTTACAATACAATATCATTCACGGAAATAGGAAAAGAACGCCATTTATATGATAGGGCAGAATAGAGGACAGACAGTCAGACAGAAAAGAAAAGGAGAGGAGCAAGGAACAGTGAGTTACCACAAAATAGACACACGTCGACCCAGTCCATGTCTTCAGATCAACCCACAGCCACAGACGCCACGGCCCTACGCCTAAGGGCCACGCCAAAGGGCCCTCTGGCGAGGCCCTCAGGCGCGGGCGCGCCTCAGAAGCGGCGGTTTTTATGCCGAAGGTAGGGGCTGCTGATAGTCATGCAGGGGAAGCGATATGTAGTTGATATGGAAGGGCAGACTAGGTAGGCCATGTGGTCTTTTTCTACCATCATGTTTCTATGTGTAGACTCGAAGTGGGATGCCAGGACCCTCTTAAAGGGTTAATATGGAGAATGGCTTGGAATTTTGCTGACACCTGAAGGTTGATCTGTAGCATCTTAGCAGTCTGTGTATAGAAGCCAAGGTTGTATTTTGCAGATGAAATTGTTTTGTGAGGGAGAAGTCTTATGGAGACAGGATATTTTTCTTTGTCCTGATTATGTATGAGCAATGTCTTTGCATAGCTTGATCTGAAACATGCAGTGGAGGAGTAGCCTAATGATTAGAGCACTGGCTTGGGAACCAAGAGACCAGGGTTCGATTCCCACTAGCACTCCTTGTGGCCTTGGGCAAGTCACTTAACTTGGATTTTTCTGAGCAATGGAAGGTTATCAATGTCCCTGTTTAATGTTCAATACCAAGTTTAAGTTAGTATGTAAACCGCTTTGATTGAAATGATAAAGTGATGTAAAAAAACTTACTGTTAATCTGTAAGACAGAAGCATGACGTAGAGAGATAGGAAAAAACCTGTTACATTCTACAATTTTGTCTTAATAAAAGAAGGTACTGTGGCCTAGCTCAAGAGGGATCATAGGAGATTGCTGAAGTTTGGAAGCCTGTAGTACAGTTATTGAGGTATCACTGTGTATGTATTATCTATTCAAAGCAAAAATCCCACAAGTGAGCCAATTGGACCACTAGATGATAAAAGGGTAAAAAAGGACACTAAGGGAGGACAGGGCTATAGCAGAGAAACCAAATGAGTTCTTTGCTTCAGTCTTGACTGAAGATGATGTAGGGGGAGATACCTTTAAATATCATTTCTGGCATGGGTGATGAATTGGTGCAATTGAAACAAATCTTGGTGAACCTGGAAGATGTAATAGGGCAGTTTGACAACCTGAAGAGTAGCAAATTACCTGGACTGGATAGTATATATTCTGAGGTGCTGAACTCGAAAATAAAATTGCAGACTTATTAGTTTGCTTGTTTGTTGTTAAAATTGTTTATAGTGTGGTCCTGTCCAGTGGTGCAAAGGTATTGGAGGAAAATAGGGGACAATATCAATAAAATCGTGGGAGCACGAATAGTGCTGACTCCTGAAATGTGTCTTCTGCAAAAGAAGGATGGGCAGTGGGGAGGAGAATGGAATATTTGATATTGTCACAGCGGCCAGATGCGAAATAGCATGGCACTGGAAAAGAATGGCCTTACCATCTATGAACAGCTATGCGACGAGAATGGCAAACATTTATCTCATGTATAAAATTACGGGGGAAAAACAGGGCAAGGGGGAACAAATGGAGCAGAGGTGGGAGGGAGTGTGGAGATGGTTAAGAGAGAGTACGTGGCAGAATGGAGTGACTGCAGGGGGTGGAGGAGGAGGGGGGGTTAGAGCCAAGATAGCAGTAGGCTATTTAGTGGATAGAGGGAGGTGGGAAGAGGGGTGGGGGAAGGTTAGGATAGGGTAGGGGAGGTGAGGGGAAGGGGGGAAGCATGGGAGGGTGGATTGCAGGTAAGGGGAAGAAAGTGATGTTGAATTGGGCATGCCTGGGGGCCAGTGTTATAGGTTAATCAATTGATGTTAACTGTTAAATGGAATGCGATGTGTATCTCACCTGTTAAAAGAATTAATAAAACTTTACAAATTAAAAAAAATGTCTATAGTACATGAAGATTGGTGTTAAATTGGCTGTCGTTCTGGGGTGATCCAGGAAACTACATACTGGTGAGCCTGACCTCTGTGCCAGACAAAATATTCTGATTTTTACCACAGAACAAAATTACTAATGGGGCAAAGCCAACATGGATCTAGTCAAGTCTGGCTTTACCATTCTGCTAGATGGTTTTTTGAAAGTGTGAATAAATGGGTAGATAAAGGTCGGCCGCTATAGTGTGTCTGAATTTTGAGAGAGCCTTTGACAAACAACATGAGATTCTTGAGGAAATTTTAAAAAAAGTCATGGGATAAAAGACAATGTTTTATTGTTGACTGGGAACTGGTTAAAAGATAGAAACAGAGAATAGGTCTAAATGTTTCATTTTCTTAGTGGAGAAAGGTCAACAGTGCAGTGTCCCAGGGATTCAATATTGTGCCCACTGCTTTTTTTTAAACATTTTGTAAATGACCTGGAAACTGGAACAGCGAGTGAGGTGATCAGATTATTCAAAGCTGTTAAATCACAAGAGAATTGTGACAAATTACAAGAAGACCTTGAAAAATCGGGAGACTGGGCATCCAAATGGCATATGAAATTTAATGTGGATAAGTATAAGGTTATGCACTTAGGGAAGAACAACTTAAAGTATAGCTATGCAATGCAAGATTCCACATTAGAAGTCACACCCGGGACAAAAATATCTAGGTGTCATAAATAGTATGTTGAAATCCTCTCTGCAGTGGGCAGCAGTGCCCAAGAAAGCTAATGGAATGCTAGGAATGATATGGAAAGGCATGAAGAATAAAACAAAGGATATCCTAATGCTTTTGTATCACCTTGGATAAAGAGTTGGGGGACGATGAAGAGGAACTTGAGGGGTGTTTCTGGAGGAGGATCAGGCTTGAATAGTTTGAGTGTTTCATCGGGAGGAGCTCCCGGCATTGAGGAGTGAATCACTGAAGGCGCTCAATAGGGCGACAGATGCGCCAGCGGATGAAGAGGCTTTGGAAGGCCCTTTGATCCAGGTTGTCGGGAAGTCCCATTAGGTGTTTCCTGTACACCATGTAGTGCGTCAGATGATTCAGGAGGACTGGAACCAGCCAGAATCCAGCTTAAGGGGGGTACGCTCTATGGCTCGTTTGTACCCCTTACCGGAGTTCGACAAAGAATTACTGCATTCCCCCAGGGTGGATGCGGCAGTATCGGCGGTCATGAAGAAGACTATTCCAGTCGAGGGCAGTGCGGCTCTGAAGGATACCCAAGATAGGAAACTGGATACCTTGCTGAAGCAAGCCTTTGATGTTAGTGCCCTGGCGCTACAGGCTTCTGTGTCCGGGGCCTGGGTGGCACGAGCCTGCTTGAGGTGGTTGCAATGGCTCCAGTTAACAGGGGGCCTTGTGGAAGATGTGCAGGGTGAAGTGCTTAGGATAGAGTCAGGGTCGGCCTACCTGACTGGATAGTCAGTATGACCTTATCAGAAGTTGACAAAGAATATGGCTTCTGTGGTGGCAGCCCAGCGGTACTTATGGCTGCGCAACTGGATGGCAGATGCTTCCTCAAAGGCCCGGCTCAATAGACTCCCCCTTTAAGGGAAAGTTGCTCTTTGGAGAAGACTTGGATAAGTTGCTGAAGGAGCTAGGCGAGGCTAAAGGGGGCAGACTCCCTGAGGACGGGCCTAAGCAGGGCCATTCTCTTGCCCCCACGCGTAGCCAGCCAAGGGACTTTCAGAGGTTTTGGCCAGCTAGGTCGGCCCCGTTTCCCTTTTAGGGGCCAAGGTTTCCTGGTGTTTCGAGGAGCAGGAAGGGGGTTTGGGTCCTCCTCCTCCTCCTCCTCTGCGGCTCCTAGGAAAGCACAATGAGACGACAGGGGCCAGAAGGGAGTACTGCCAGTGGGAGGTCGGTTAAGGCAGTTTCTTCCTGCCTGGGTCCGGGTCACATCCGATCGGTGAATATTGGAGGTGGTTCGCAAAGGATATGCTCTCGAGTTGGTGAGACCAGTTCAACCGGCTTTGTTCGGTGCCCTTGTAGGTCCCCAATAAAGAGGGCTGTGGTAGAGGGGACTCTTTTTTTGTAGCAGCTGTTGCTGGGGGCAATGGTGCTGATTCCGTTAGATCAGTATGGTTGCGGTCGATACTCTATTTATTTTGTAGTCCCCAAAAAGGAAGGGACCTTTCGGCCTATCCTCGACCTGAAGCAACTGAATCGGTGTTTCAGGGTTCCTCACTTTCGGATTGAAACTCTGAAGTCTGTGCTGGCGGCGGTATGGCAGGGAGAGGTTTTGACATCCCTAGACCTTACAGAAGCGTATCTGCATATTCCCATTCGCAAGGCTCAACAGCAATTTCTGAGGTACCGGTACCACGGCGATATTTTCAGTTTCAGGCCCTACCCTTCGGGCTGGCAACGGCCCCTTGGACCCTCACCAAGGTAATGGTGGTGGTGGCCACTGCACTGCGCAAGGAAGGAATCTTGGTCCACCCCTATCTTGATGACTAGCTGATTCAGTCAAAGTCCAGCTGATTCGGGCAAAGTCCGAGGAAGAGAGTGTCAAGGCGACGGCCAGAGTGGTGTCATTCTTGGAGGAGTTAGGGTGGGTGATCAATCTGGCAAAGAGCAGGTTGGTTCCCACGTAGGAATTTGAGTACCTTGGAACAAGGTTCGATACCGTAAGAGGCAGGGCATTCCTTCCGGTCCAGAGAGTGGGAGATCTGAGACAACTAGTATTGAAGTTTTTAGCCATGCAGAGACCTACCGCATGGCGTTATTTGCAGGTGCTCGGACCCATGGCGGCAACAATAGAATTGGTTCCGTGGGCCAGAGCACATATGAGACCTCTCCAACGGGTCTTGCTTCAGAGATGGTCCCTTCAGCTCAGCCATTGTCGATGGCATCGGTCTTATCCGACAGCGTTACGACAGTGGTACACATCAACTGCCAGGGAGGGACGAGCAGCCCTCCCTTGGAGACGGAGGCGAAAAGCTGTTGCAGTGGGCCGAAGTCCATTTAGTGGCCCTGTCGACTCAGCATGTAGCCGGAGTAGAAAACGTCATGGCGGATTACCTGAGCAGGTGCAAGATAGCCCAGGAAGAGTGGGCACTCTGTCAGGAGGTTTTCGACCAGGTGGTGGCCCATTGGAGGGGGGGGGGTTCCAGCCATGGACCTCATGGCAGGCTGGGAGTCGGCAAAGGCAAGTCGGTTTGTCAGCCGCAGGAAAGAGAGGATGTCAGAGGGCTTGGACGCCCTGGTTCAGAGGTGGCCCCTGGAAGGTCTCCTCTACGTCTTCCCGCCTTGGGCTCCCATAGGGAGGGTTCTGCAGCAGGTGGAAGCCCACCGAGGATCTGTAATCCTCATAGTTACGGACTGGCCACGGCGGCCATGGTATGCGGACTTGGTGAGGCTTCTGGCCGACCGTCCATGGCGGCTTCCCTGCAGGCATGATTTTATGGTGCAGGGGCCGGTTCGGATGCCCCAGGTGGATTGGTTCTCGCTTACAGCCTGGCTATTGAAAGGGCACGGCTCCGTAAGCGGGGATGTTCAGGGGCAGTGATTTCAACGTTGTTGAGCGCTCGCAAGCGCTCGACCGGCCTCTCTTGTGTGCGGATATGGTGTATATTTGAGGCCTGGTATGCAGAGCAGAAGGTAAAGCCCTTCGGTGCCGGAGGTTCTGGAGTTTTTGCAGGCAGGTTTCGAGAAGGGCCTGGCAGCCAGCTCTTTGTGGGTTCAGCTGGCGGCTATTTCCTGTTATAGGGGTAAAGTCCGTGGAAGGGCCTTAGGTGAGCACGCGGATATTAGTAGGTTTCAGCGAGTGGTTCGGTGCCTGCAGCCTCAGCAGAAGTCATTGGTCCCGCCTTGGGATCTCAATCTGGTGTTGAATGCCTTAGTGGGGGAACCCTACCAACCCGCAGGGAGAGCTTCGCTGAAGGATTTGACCCTTAAGGCAGTTTTTCTGGTGGCTATCTGTTCCGCTAGGCGTATTTCGGAGCTTCAGGCTCTGTCCTCGCTCCCGCCCTTTCTTTCTTTCTTCAAAGAGAATGTGGTTTTTTGGACAGTACCTTCCTTTTTGCCGAAGGGGGTGGCACCCTTTCAGGTGAATCAGACCATCTCTCTCCCGTCCTTTCCCAGGGAGGGGCTGGAGGATTTAAGATTTCACTGTCTGGATGTGCGTAGAGTTCTCAAGCGTTATCTGAGCCGCACGGTGCCATTTTGAAAGTCCAAACAGCTGTTTGTCCTATTCGGTGGACCGCGTATAGGTGAGGCAGCGGCCAAGGCGTCCATCTCCAGATGGATCAGGAAAGCAATTGCGTCGGCCTACTTCCTTAAGGGGAAGCAGGTTCCGGTGGGCTTCTGAGCGCATTCGACTAGGGTCCAGGCGGCATCATGGGCGGAGTATAGTTGGGTGCCGCCGTAGGACATTTGCAGAGCGGCTACTTGGACATCTCTGCATACCTTTGCTAGGCATTACTGGGTGGATGTTCAGGTGGTAGCAGATGCTGGTTTTGGGAGGCGGTGCTTCGGTCAGGAATGGCGAATCTCTCTCCCAGGCTTGAACTGCTCTGTTACATCCCAAAAGAAAGGGACTGACTAGAGAGACGATAAGGAAGAAGTAATTAGACCTAACCTGCTAATTAGTGTTCCTGAAGGAACTCCAGTCCAGTCCCTGGTCCCTCCCGAGTTGCCTTTCAGGATAGGTCGCTGGACCGAAGATCTGGTCAGGGGTGAAGATGTCTGAAAGATCCTTGCAGACCTTCGGTGACGAGGTGGTATGGACTGGCAGTGGCCCTTGGGAATGGTAGGTAGGGGCTGATGCAGTTTCAGGTAAGCCCCCTCCTTTGCCCGGGGGGGGTGGGGGGAGGAGGTTCCTCCCGGGGGAAATGGAAGGGGATACGTTAGCATTTGAAAGTTTGCTGTTAACAGAGAGACAAATAAGTAACAATAAATTAAATCTGCTTTTTCAATAGATTATTGGTGCTAGTGGGTGGTGCCAGTGGTATTTATACAAGGAGGCCGTCAAATCAATGACGGGCTCAACCTCCAAGCTGCTGGAAGTGGTACACAACCCAGAAGTAAGGGACTGGACTGGAGTTCCTTCGGGAACACTAATCAGCAGGTAAGGTCTAATTACTTCTTTCCTGTAGATCTGCTCATTACTTTTAATGCAGCACTAGAGCTTGAGAATCTCTTGAAGTAAAGCTGTCCCATTTTTTTTCTACATCGTTGTGTGTTAAATTATTTTGCAAATGAAAATTCAAAATTTATTTATTTAGACAGTTTTGTATACCACCTTATCCTTCAATCATAGTGGTCACAACACAGTTGGGGGATTCATTTAACTTGAGGGAATATGAGACTTATACACTAATACTTATAGGGAACATGGGCAATGGAGGGTTAAGTGGCTTGCCCAAGACCACAAGGAGCACCTGTGGGACTAGAAACCCCAGTCCTTCTGGCCCAATGTTGCTGGTGGTATAAGGAAGTTTTGGATTGGGGGGGAGAGGGGTTGTAGTTTTGAAACTTTTTTTTGCTTAAAGTAAATTGATTAGATCAGTTTTTGACTCCATTGAAATATTATAATTAAAGTCTTTGCTAAAATGAAATCTGAAAGTGTTTTTCTTGTCTTTAGATTGTTTTGAATTTGTTTTGCCTTGTATGCTTGTTCAGTTAAACTGTTTAGGTGATTATGGCAATGACTATAGCTCCAACTTGTTCCAACTTGTGGAACTTTCAGCTTTCTAAGATCTTTGTGTTTGTACTATTTTGAGCTTTTCTATTTGCACAGTGAAATAGTGATTCCTGCTCATTTGTTTTGTAACAGTTCAATGAATGAAGTTGTGCACACCTCACCTACAATTGGTAGTAACGTAGAGGAGATAGTAGTTAACAATACACGATTTCTCATGTGGGATATTGGAGGTCAAGAATCTCTTCGCTCTTCGTGGAATACCTACTATACAAATACTGAAGTAAGATTTTGAAAGTGCATTCTTTTGAATTCTAAAACGTGTAACTTATTTTGTCCTGAAACTCTTTATTATAAACACAATACCCAGGATGCATCAGTTTGTTGCTGGATGTTGCCTATACAATAAAGGAATTGTGATTTTAATGTATCTTAGCTTTCCCCCACAGAATTACTAGTATCTTAGCAATTACAATCAAATATCCCTCCCTACCCTCTTAACCCTTACCCCCCCTCAAAATCTAAGAGGTTGATTATAGTGTGACCAGACTATCATGCTTCCTGTCAGCTGGTGAAACACACATTGAAGCTGTAGTTCCAAGGTGGTTGAATACTTCACTGCTTGCCTTCACAGAAGAGAGAGAAATTTAAGTTTTTAGCCATTCCATATCACCAAAAAAGCTTTCTGCTTCTACTCTTTTTTTCAGTTTGTGTTTTTTTGTTTAAATATGTAACTCTTTATTTCAGAGCTTACAGTGGTACATGACATTGCAACTTGTGCAAAAGCAATATATAGATCACAACCTGATTATTGAACAACCTGACCAAGCTAGTACAAAGATATAGAACTTCAAGAAAGGAGCTCGGATACAATCGTACCTTGCGGCTTGTCCTTTAACTCTGTGTATTCAAACACTAAGGGCAAAAGCCAAACCCAGGAGCCAAAATCCCTCACCCAGCTCAAGTAATATCCACACAAAAGAAGTGAGGAAAAACAATAGTTTTCTCATATCAAATTGCCATTTTTGTCGGACCATACCGGGGTCACAAAACAGACTCCCAGACCTTGGTAAACAATGGTTCCTTTTAATCAAACCAGCAGTGAGAAATATCTGTAATAAACTTAACTGCCATGGCAAAATCATCAAGGTGAAAGACACGACTCAGTCTTGCGTTTCGGGTTCTCATTTCAATCCGCCCTGCTGCAGGTCAAAATTGTCATCACCAATCGAAAAGCCGTCACCTTGCAAATATCGTGTCGTGTCTTTCACCTTGATGATTTTGCCGTGGCAGTTAAGTTTATTACAGATATTTCTCACTGCTGGTTTGATTAAAAGGGACCATTGTTTACCAAGGTCTGGGAGTCTGTTTTGTGACCCCGGTACAGGGTATTATATGGTCCGACAAAAATGGCAATTTGATATGAGAAAACGATTGTTTTTCCTCACTTTTGTGTGGATATTACTTTAACTCTGTGGGCAAGGCAGTACATGGGAGCTACACATCTGGTCTGATATCGCCAGTGGGCCAGTCGGAGACCTCTTTCAAAAGGTAGCAATAGTAAAATGTGCTGCCAGTAGTTGAGTCAAGGGGACATATGAATCTTCAACTACACTAGATGATCCAGAAAGACTGAAATAGTAATAGGAATCTGCATCTTTTGAGAGAAGCTCCTTTTCAGCCCAATCCCAGAATTGCACCACTAATCTTCATTCTCACAACATATGTACATATGCACCCCTATTCGACAACCCCATCAACAGAGTGGGGAGGATGCATTTGCAAAGTGTGAAGAAAAAAATAGAGGTCTAAAATGTCCTATGAAGGAGCTTAACCATTTGTTCCTTATCGTTCCTTCAGTTCAGTCCTCCACTTCTGGGTAGTGTACCTCCTCCTGCAGCTTGGAGATTGGGCATGTCAAAACAGTGACATCACTGGATGTAGCATGCTGGTATCTTCCATCGGCCCCAGTGTGTCCAGTCTCCATGCAGCAGGAGGACATAGTGAGCCTAGGTGCTGGGTTCACTTGAGGAACAGATAAGGAGCACTTAGAGTAGCCTTTTAGATTTTATTTGGTCCCTATACTTAATATTCTTTAATTCTATTGTTGGGGTTGCTGTCTCTTTAAAAACAAAAAACAAAACAAAACAAAAAAACCTGCCACTGTTCGTCTCATTCTCCTTTTCTCCTTGTAACCAGCCAGTCTCCCATAGCAGCTCTCGCCTCCTGGGCTTTACGGACGAGAGCCCTGCACAGCACAGACCCGATTCTCCGCCGGCCCCGGACCACCATGATTCATCGAGGCGGGTTGCAGGACAGAAGCAAGCTCGCTCTGCAGCGGGCGTGCGGAGCAGGGGGGCTGTGATGTGAACGGGCCGCCGACGAGGTAAACTTTTGTTTTATAAGCAGCTTGCTTTTGGCGCCAATTCAGGGCCCGGTAACATCACGGCCATTTTGACCGCGTGTTTCAGCCGCATGGCAGACATCCGCGGATCAGCATGTGACGGAGCGTTAGCTTAGCGCTAAGCAGGCAAACACAGACATAGTTAATTTTAGTTAATTGGTTTATTATTTCCTCAAACTTGTGACAAGAATATTTGGTGTTTCACACTGTAGGCTGATTTTTTTTTCTTTGTTTTTAAATATATACATACAAAATTGAGAGGGTGAGTTACAATTGTGCAGTATTAGGCAGTAATACTCCCATACGGAGAGGGGGGCTACCTAATACCTTCACGTCCCCAGTTCCTGGTTTGTGGCACTCGCATAGGCACAGTCTCGGACACGGGAGTCTGCCGGTGGTGCGCGGCAGTTTCCTCGTCTATGGAGCAGCAGATGGCAGACAGGGGGGCTCAGGAGTCCCACAGCTCAGCGACAGGAACTGAGGCCAGTCGCTGCCTTTGCCAGAGGGGTTGGCTATTGTGCTGTCTTGACAGTTGCCAGACCTCCACTGGGGGATTTCTTCCCAGGATTTGTTTTAATAATGCATCAAGCCTATTCTTTGCGTCAGCAAGGTAAATTGCCTGAGTCAATACCCCTCACGACACCGGTGAAGCAGGCCAGGGCGGAGGAGGGCATTGACAAGGGGGCGATGGCCCCTAAGAGGGCTCGGTCACTAGATCCCCTGCACTCGGACCCAGAGTGGCCGGAGGCAGAGGAGGCCGAGTTTGAAGTTGAATCTGGAATGGGGGAGCTTGAAGGTGAAATTCCTGAGCCGGAGGATCAGGTGAGAATCATTCGGGTCTTCCGGAGGGACGTGCTAACGGCACTCATCACTGAATCCCTTCAGGCGCTCAATCTAGCTACAGTGCAGCCTGCGGAGGAAGAGGGGTTGGAAGACCCCCTCATTCAAGCGGTGCGGTAATCTCAGGTGGTGGTTCCTGTTCACCGGGTAGTTGATCGGATGATACAAGATGAGTGGGACTTGCCAGAAGCGGGTCTTAAGGGAGTCAGGACCATGAACAGGCTCTATCCATTGGCAGACAAGGACAAAGAGAGGTTTTGCTCCCCAAGTATTGATGCAGCAGTGTCTGCAGTCACGAAGAAAACTATTCCAGTAGAGGGTAGCACAGCATTGAAAGATGCACAAGATAGGAAAGTAGATGGATTGCTGAAACAAGCCTTTGACGCGAATGCTCTTTCGTTGCAAGCTTCTATTTGTGGGGCTTGGGTGGCGAGAGCATGTCTTCGGTGGTCACAGCACTTACAACAATCTTCTCTAACCGGAACAATGAGAAGTGACTTGCATGGAATCGGGATTGGCATATTTGGCTGATCTCTACGATTTGATCAGAGCATTAGCAGATAGTATGTCATTTTTGGTGGCCGCCTGGCGTTACCTATGGTTAAGGAATTGGGCGGCTGATGGTTCTTCCAAGGCGCGGCTCAGTAAGCTTCCTTTCAAAGGTAGGCTGTTTGGGGAAGATCTGGACAAATTGGTTAAGGATTTGGGAGAGTCCAAATGGGGCAGGCTCCCGGAGGACAAGCCTAAGCAGGGAAAGCCCATGCCGGCCTCTCGAGGATAGTTTAGAGATTTCAGGAGATTTCGTACATCTTGCTTAGGAGGCTTCCAGAGAGGAAGATTTGCTTCTAGAGCCCAGGGGTTTCCTGGGTTTCGTGGAGCAGGTAGAGGTTTCGCAGCGGCTTCCGCACTGTCAAATCGAAAATCACAATGAAGTGAGGTGGGCCCCGGCAGGGAGCCAACCGATAGGAGGGCGACTTCAGGCGTTCCTTCCTACCTGGGCCCAAATAATGTCCGACCAATGGGTGTTGGAGAGAATTCGCGAAGGTTATGCTCTGGAATTGGCTCGTCTGGTTCTGGATTCATTTGTGCTTTCGCCCTGCAAAGGCCAGCAGAAAATGCTAGCGGTACACTGAACGTTAGATCGGCTCCTGCAATTAGGAGCGGTTGCGCCGGTTCCATTAGCAGACTATGGCGTCGGTCGTTTCTCCATTTATTTCGTGGTGCCAAAGAAAGACTGGTTCTACCGACCAATCCTGGATCTAAAAGGAGTGAATCGCTGTCTTCGAGTGCCGCATTTCCAGATGGAAACCTTGCGTTCAGTCATTGTGGCGGTACGCCAAGGAGAGTTCTTGACTTCCCTTGATCTCACGGAAGCTTATTTACACATCCCAATCAGAGCGGCTCATCAAAGGTTCCTGAGGTTTGCTTTTCCCTGGGGGCAGTATCGGTTCCAAGCTTTACCCTTCGTTCTGGTGGCGGCGTTGCGAAAGGAAGGCATTCTAGTTCACCCTTATCTCTACGATTGGTTGATTCGAGTGAAATCCAAGGCTGAAAGTCTGCAGGCTACGGACAAAGTGGTGAAGTTCCTGCAGAGTCTCAGCTGGGTGATCAATGCGGCCAAGAGCAGGCTAGTTCTGTCCCAAGTGCTCGAATATCTGGGGGTACGCTTTGACACTCGCAGAGTAGCTGTGTTCTTACCGGAGCGACGGGCTCAAGCTTTGTCAGCTAGTATGCAAATTCAGGTCCACCCCGGCACAGTCGGCGTGGAGTTACCTTCAAGTCTTAGGGACAATGGCAGCGACCTTGGGGAGGTAGTTCCATGGGTCAAGGTCCATATGCAACCGTTGCAGAGGGCGCTGCTGCGTCGGTGATCCCACCAGAACGATTCGCTAAACAAGCGACTTCCTTGCCCTCTCTGAGTCAGGCAGTCCCTTCAGTGGTGGCTCCATCTGGAATCTCTGGAGGCGTGTCTGCCCCTGGAGCAACTGCAGTGGCTCCCGTTACTGACAGACGCAAGTCTTGCGGGATGGGGTGCACATTGCGGGAATCTCTTCACGCAAGGGGCTTGGTCTGACCAGGAAGGGCAATGGTTGATCAACCATCTCCAACTGAGCAGTGTTTTTTAGCGCTTCAGGCGTTCAAAGCCGCAGTACAAGACCGGGCAGTACGAGTGTTTTCGGACAAGTCCGCGACGGTGGCCTACATCAATCGACAAGACGGAATGGGAAGCGTAGCCATGGAAGAGGAAGCAGAGGCGCTGTTTACTTGGGTGGAGCCTCGTCTACAAGCAAACTCAGCAGTGCACATTGCAGAAAAGGACAGTGTGATGGCAGACTTTCTCAGCAGGGTCCGGGTGGATGCCGGGGAATGGGAGTTGCATCCGGAGGTCTTTGCTCAGATTGTCCGCAGATGGGGGCTGCTGATTATGGTTCTCATGGCGACCTTCCAGTCAGCTAAAACGAGTTGCTTCTTCAGCAGACGTCGAGAAAGGATGTCGGAAGGGATTGACGCCCTGATACAACATTGGCCGTCTCCAGGTCTTCTCTGTGTTTCCACTATGGGCACTCATAGGACGAGTGATTCAGCGCATCGAGGTTCATCGAGGAAGAGTACTTATTAGCTGCGGACTGGCCAAGACGTCCGTGGTATGCCGACCTAGTTCGGTTGCTCGATGGAGAACCTTGGAGATTGCCGGTGTTGGAGAATCTGTTGCTTCAGGGTCCGCTTCAAATGCCTCAGGTGATCAGTTTTCGCTTTCGGCTTGGCCATTGAAAGGGCGAGGTTAGGGAAAAAAGTTATTCTGGAGCGGTCATCGCAACCTTACTGCGAGCCAGAAAGAAGTCCACTTCCTTCGCATATGTCTGCATATTGTGTATTTTTGAGGACTGGTGTTACGGCGACAGGTTCGCGTGTCTACTGTTTCCGTTCCTATGGTGTTGAGTTTCCTTCAAGACGGGTTTGATAAGGGTCTGGCAGTCAGTTCCTTAAGGGTTCATTTGGCAGCCCTTTCTTGCTATAGAGGTAAAGTCCAGGGAGTGACCCTTGGTTCTCACGTCGATGTTCTGCACTTTCTTAAAGCGGTGTCTAGACTTTGGTCCTCTCATAGAATATTGGTGCTGCCCTGGGATCTCAACTTGGTTTTAGGAGCACTAGCTCAGGAGCCTTTTGAGCCCTTACATCAGGCGTCAGTTAAGGACTTTACATTGAAAACAGTGTTCTTGGTGGCCATCTGTTTGGCAAGGTGAATCTCAGAATTGCAAGTGCTGTCTTGTAGGGAACCGTTTTTGTCTTTTTCAAAGGAAAAGGTGGTGATACAGCTAGTTCCGTCCTTTTTGCCAAAGGTAGTTTCTCTGTTTCACCTGAACCCAACCGGTTTCTCTCCCAGTACTGGGTTCGGCGGAGGAGAGTGTTTCAGACCGTAGTTTGCGCCACTTGTATATAAAGAGTGCTGCGGCACTATTTAAAAATTTTGGAATCCTTCCGCAAGTCGGAATGGCTATTCGTGGTGTTCAAAGGCCTTGAAAAGGAAAGGCAGCGGCAAAAGCATCAATTTCAAGATGGATCCAAGAGGCAATTGCATCAGCATATATTTTGCATGGTCGTCCGGTACCAGTGGGTCTGCGGGCTCACTCGACTAGAGCTCAAGCGACATCCTGGGCGGAGCACAGTTTGGTTCCACCAGTGGAAATTTGCAGGGTGGCCACCTGGTCATCCCTTCATACCTTCATTAAGCACTACCGCTTGGACGTTCTGGCATCTAACGATGCTTGTTTCAGATCAGCAGTGTTGCGTTCCGGCTGGAAAGGTCCCTCCCAATGATTACTGCTCTGTTACATCCCAGAGGTGGAGGACTGAACTGGAGGAACGATAAGGAAATGGAAATTACACTTACCTGGTAATTGTTGTTCCTTGAGGAACTCCAGTTCAGTCCTCAATCCTGCACGGGAGTGGTTGATTTAGGAGCGGATTTCAGTTCAGGGGGGGGGGGGGAGTACCAGTATCTGAGGAGGTAAAATCACTCATAGTTTCAGACAGAATCAGCGCAATCATCTGTCCTCTTTCTATTTTACCTTCGGTGGCTCGGTTAAAGGAGGGAATGGGAAAGAGCAGGAAGCAGTCCCCCTTCTTTCTGGATGGGGGTTAGAACTTATCACTCGTAACTAATCTTATAACTATGTTCTCATTGAGTATGATGCTGAAATTTATATGATTAGCTACTTATTTGTTGCTCCTTTGAGTCTGCTTTGTCAATAGTTCACTGGGGCTGATGGGAGATACCAGCAGGCTACATCCAGTGATGTCACGGTTTTGACATGCGCAGTCTCCAAGCTGCAGGAGGAGGTACACTATCCAGAGGTGGAGGACTGAACTGGAGTTCCTCAAGGAGGAACAATTACCAGGTAAGTGTAATTTTCATTTCTACTCTGTGGAAGGCATTTCTCCATTGGCAAAATGAAGGTGGGTTAAATTCCCTCCTCACTTGTAAGATCACTTTCTCCAGGAACAAGCTGGAAGTCAGTCCTCACTTATGGGTGACATCGGCATCGATAGAGCCCGTGCGGAGCAGTTCCCCATCTTTCAAAGAAAGCCTTTGGGATTGCTGCCATGCATGTGTGGTCCTCTTCCCGCCCAAGGGTGCCAGCTTGTTCAGTCTCCCTTTATCCGCGGAACCCTTTGTACACACATCCTCGTCCCTCGGAAAATGTTTTGTGGTGTTCGCCTTGCAGGCTTCTCTATTTTCTGGTTGCATCAGTCCTCTACCTGTCCTTCCCCTGCTCTATTTTTTAGAGCTATCGGGGATACTCCTTTTTCTTTTCATTTTTTCATTACGGGCTTTGCGCCCTTTTTTTCTTCTCTAACCGCTGGTCATGTGGGTCTTCGACCCCGCAGGGGCCATTTCTGCCCCCATGGTCACCAGATTCAAAAAATGCGATAGATGCTCTAGAAACATGTTGCGTACGGACACTCATTGTTGTCTGCAGTGCCTCGGAGCCGACCATGATCCAGAGCTCTATTTGCTCTGAAAGAAAATGTCCTCTAGGGCCCTGCTCAGCCGTAAGCAGAAGTCTGAAGACATTTTCCGAAAGGCTGTCTTGGAGTCCCCGGTGGTGGCCTTGGCCGTCTCTCTTCCGGTGGCACATTCTCGGTGGCACTCCAACCAGGAGTTCCCCAAGGTGGAGTGGCGCAAAAAGAAGGCGGCCTTGAAGTTGCTGTCCGGGGCTCCCGACAAGCGCGAGCGCTCCCGCGCCTAGTCGCTTAGCCCCCTTCGGCATTCCCGAGAATCGGACAAGGAGCGGCTCCGCAAGGTACCCCGCATAGAAGCAGAGGCCTCCAGCGAAGGCACCTGGTCTCCTGAGGGTCGTCCCAGTGAAGACTCCCTCTCCTCCTCGACACCCAACCCGGTGACCCTGGGATTGGCGTTGCAGGGCCCCATGCCCACGTGGCAGTCCCGCATGCTGGTGCTGGAACGCAACATTTCTGTGTTTATTGCTTCCCAGCAGGCGCTCATGGCCAGTTTTGCTGACTCACGTCCAGATACCGCGGGTCCCTTGCGTGGGACACCCAAATCTGTCCAGGAAACCCCTGAGAGTCATGGGCCTCGTGAGGGTCTTTGACGTCGGTCTCACTCGCCCTCCCGTTCCTCGGAGGCGAGATCATCCAGGCCACCAACCATTGGACAGGGCGATCTGCCTGTTTCGGACTCATCAACCGATTTCTCGGAATGGGAGTCCAATGGGGACATCTCCCTGGAAACCCGTACCCACCGGAATCTTCCGTCAGACCCCTCACTGCCTGTGTTCCAGCAGCACTTGCCTCCCGAAGACATCTCCTTCCTGATGTTCATTCGGGACATGGCACGGGCCCTTAACCTGGTCACCCAGGCTGAGGACGACCCTCGTGCTGAAGAACTCGACATTCTTCAGTATGAGTCTCCACCCAGGGAATCCCTCACTGTGCCTGTACGTCCTATTCTGTCTTGGCTGCTGCTCTGCATGTGGGAGGTCCTGGCCTCGGTCCCCATCGTAAGCAAGCGCCTTGACACGATGTACAAGGTACAACGTGGGCCAGGCTTCCAAAAGAGACAACTCCCACACACCTCGATAGTGGTGGAATCGGCCATGAGGAAACAAAAAAGCCTGAAATCACACTCATTGGTACCACCCGGCCGAGAGTCGAAGGCCCTTGATGCCCTGGACTGCAAATCCTACCAAGGCTCCATGCTCTCTTGTCGCATCCAGGCATATCAACTGTAGATTGGTATGTTCCTGCGCGATTTGGCTAAGGAACTCTGGTTTCTCCGCGGACCTCGAGGAAGAGCCCTCGATAGGTTCCGCACCCTACTAAAGTCCGTCATGGACTGCTCTAAGTACCTCTCCCGAGCCTTCTATGATGGCTTCGAGACATCGGTTCGGGTGACGGCCGCGGGCATTGGGGCCCACCGCCAGGCATTGCTCCAATCCTCTGATTTGGAGCAATGGGTGCAGGAGAAGCTCCTGGACATACCCTGTCTCGGTGAGCAGCTCTTCGGCAAGCCAATGGAGGAGAAGGCTGTGGAAATTGAGACTGTTCATCACCAGAACCCGTCTCTCCCGCAAAACTTCCACCCTTCCTTGGAAGAAGCAGCCAACCAAGAAGCCCTTCTTCCCTAGAAAGCATCTCAAGTATCGGGGCTATCTGCCATATCCAGCTACCCCCACACCGACTAATCCGGCACATTGAAAATCTGGCTAGGGGCATCATAAGCCAAAGGGACTGAAGGCCCAGATGCTGGCTCCCCCACAACATACTCAGGGGTTTTGACGCCATCGGCATAGCCCCTCACCCTCTGGCGATGCAGCAGCCAGTGGGGGGATACCTGTCCCGCTTCGCTCCTTCATGGGCTTCCATCACCTCAGACACTTGGGTCCTCCAAGTCATCTGAGACAGTTATCACCTTCACTTTGACAGGCTTCCACCTCCTTTCTCCCCGGTAGAGCCTCCTCGACTCCCCATGCACTAGCTTCTGCTACAGCGGGAACTACACTCTCCCCGCCCAACGGGCAGTCGAGAAGGTCCCTGCCCACCTTTGAGGTCGGGGCTTCTATTCCCGGTACTTCCTCGTCCCAAAAAAAGAAAGGGGGTCTGCGGCCAATCTCGACCTCCACAGGCTAAACAAGTTCCTGGTGCAGGAGAAATTCAAGATGTTATCTCTTGGTGTTCTGCTGCCCTTCCTCCGGCAGGGCGACTGGCTATGCTCCTTGGATCTAAAGGATGCTTACGCCCACATCTTAATGCACCCCCAACACAGGCAGTATCTGCATTTCAAGGTGCAGGGAGAGCACTTCCAGTACAGGGTGCTCCCCTTCGGCCTTGCGTCTGCCCCATGAGTCTTCACAAAGTGCCTCGTCGTGGTCACTGCTTACCTTCAGCATCAGGGCATGCCGGTCTTTCCCTACCTCGACAACTGGCTCGTTATGGACTCCTTGGTCAAAGAGGCTCGGCGAGCGATGTCACGCGCTATCCTCCTCTTGGAGAGCTTGGGGTTCTTGGTTAACTACCTGAAGTCTCACCTCGAGCTGGTGCAGGCTCTCGGGTTTATCAGGGCGCGCCTCGATACTCAGCGGGTGACCGCCTTCTTGCCGATGGATCGCTCCACCCGCCTCCAAGCTCTGGCGGCTCACGTCCAAAGCACTCCCCAGGTCACCACTTGGATCATGCTATGTCTCCTGGGCCACATGGCCTTGACCATGCATGTGGTTCCCCACGCCCGCCTGCACATGCGGACGGCTCAGTGGTGTCTCAGTGCCCAATGGAGTCAGTCCCTCAGACACCTCAAGGACCCCATCAGGGTTCTTCCCGACCTCTGCTTGTCCCTGAGCTGGTGGTAAAATCCCCTCAACCTCCTGTGGGGATTGCCCTTTCAGGCCCTGCAGCACGATGCGGTGCTGACGGACTCTTCCCTATTAGGGTGAGGAGCCCACTGCGAGCCACTATGCACACAGGGGCAATGGTCACCCGAGGAGACTCGGCAGCAAATAAACCTGCTCGAACTCTGGGTGATTCAGTGGGTGCTGAGGGCCTTTGAGGAACACCTCAGCAGGAAGTCGGTTCTCATGCAGACCAATAACCGTGTAGCGATGTTCTGCATCAACAAGGAGGGAGGCACGGGATCGCGCTCCCTCTGCTGCGAAGCAATCTTCATCTGCTCTTCGCTGTCCAATGGAGGATGTCCCTAAAGGTGATGTACCTCCCGGGTCAGGAAAATGGCCTGGCGGACAGACTCAGCAGAATTCTTTGCCCCATGAATGGCAGCTGGATCCCAGAGTAGCAGACTGGCTGTTTCTCTGCTGGGGGATGCCGGCGATAGACCTCTTCGCCAGTCCCCAGAACACGCAGCTCCCCGCTTTTGTGGCCGGTGCCGCACCCAGCAGGGAGCGCCCCGATGCATTTCTTCTAGACTGCTCATTCAGCCTTCTCTATGCATTCCCTCCTTTCCCCCTCATTGTGAGGACTGTTTTCAAGGCTCAGCGGGATGGGGCATCGTGGATTCTCATGGCCCCCTCGTGCCCTCGGCAGCCTTGGTTTCCACTCCTGCTCCGGCTGTCGGCCAAGCCTCCGGTTCCCCTGGGCTCTGCCTGGTGTCTGCTGACGCAGGAGGAGGGTCGGGTGCTGCACCTGAACATAACCTCCCTATCCCTCATGGCCTGGCAGCTGAACGGGTCTCCGTAGCCTCCCTGGCCCTTCCAGAGGAGGTCGAGGAAGTCCTCCTCCTCGCTTCAAGAAAGGACTCCACTAGGCGAGCCTACGCCTTTAAGTGGAGACGCTTCTCCGTCTGGTGCTCGGAGCACCAGATCGACCCCCTTCTCGTGCTCCGTTTGATGGGTTCTCCAGTACCTCCTCCATCTCTCGAGAGAAGGGCTGAAGTCGAACTCTGTCAGGGTTCATTTGAGCGCCATCTCTGCTAATCACCTTCCCATCGAGGGGGAAAAACACCTCTTGGGGCAGCCCTTAGTCTCCTATTTCATGCGGGGTCTTCTGCTTTTCAAGAAACCCATCTGTCCTCTGGCAGAATGGGACCTGAATGTGATAGTCACGCAGCTCACCTGTCCACCCTTCGAGCCAATGCCGACGTGTTCGCTCTGGCACCTGTCTTGGAAGGTAGCCTTCCTGGTGGAGCTGACCTTAGCCCGCTGAGTCAGTAAGCTCCAGGCTCTCATGGCTGGCGCCCCTTACACCAGGTTTTATTGGAACAGGGTGGTCGTCCGTACCCACCCTAAATTCTTGCCTAAAGTCATTTCAGACTTCCATCTCAATCAAGGTATAGTCCTGCCGACCTTCTTCCTGAGGCCCCACACTGACGAGGTGTCAACGGCTCTCCACACCCTTAACTACAAACGGGCCCTTGCCTTTTATTTGCAGCATACCCAGACTCATTGCAAGTCTGACTGGCTTTTCGTGACCCATGATCCCAATAGACCGGGGCAGGCAGTCACCAAGCGCACCCTCTCGATTTGGGTGGCAGACTGCATCGCTTTCGCCCATACGAAGGCAGGAGTCCCGCTAGATCGTCGAGTCACCGCACACGGGATCCGGGCCAAAGTGGCCTCGCTGCGTTCCATGCCCCTGATGGACATCTGCCGGGTGGAGACATGGTCTTCTGTGAATACTTTCGGTGCCCACTACTGCCTGGAGCGGGAGTCCCGCCAGGACAGCGCCTTCGGCCAGGCTGTACTCCGTAACCTGTTTGGGGTATAAGCAACCTTCTGTCCTTCGACCCTTCTTCACAGCTACTGAGGGCTTCGCCCCCGGAACTCAAGGACTCAGGCTCCTTCGGGCTTTAGCTTCTGCTCATGGCCTCGCGGAGGCACTTTTTGGTTACAGGTTTGGTAGCCTGTAGCTAGGGAGTACCATAAGTGAGGACTAACTTCCTGCTTGTTCCTGGAGAAAGCGTAGTTACTCACCTGTAACAGGTGTTCTCCAGGGACAGGAAGAATCAGTCCTTACTACTCTCCCGCCTCTCCTGATGAGTTGCTGAATTTTTGTCCTTGCCATTTGCTTGGTAGAGCTCAAGCTAAGGGACCTGACTGAGCAAGATGGCACCCTTGGGAGGGAAGAGGACCACACATGCATGGCAGCAATTCCAAAGGCTTTCTTTGAAAGCTGGGGAATTGCTCCACGCGTGCTCCCTCGGTGCCGACGTCACCCATAAGTGAGGGCTGATTCCTGCTATACCTGGAGAATACCTGTTACAGGTGAGTAACTATGCTTCCCCCTCCCCCATTAAAAAGTCTTCCTATTTCCAACTAGTGTAAACATTCCATAGGTTAAATAACCCTCTCCTCTGTAGTGTATTTAGTTTCTCGTGTCAGAACCTTTACAAATACCTTCTCAGTTAATCCCAGAAATGCTGGACTAGAGAATTGGATTAATCTCTCATCTTTCTCAGATGTTCAAGGCAAGTTATATTCAGTACAGTAGGTTATGCCCCAGGGAGCTTACAATCTAAATTTGTACCTGAGGTAATGGAAGGTTAAGTGACTTTGCCCAAGATTACAAGGAACAGCAGCATTCAAGAGCATAACCAGGAGTATCCTAAAGTTTCTATGCCTGTTTTTACATGTCTGAAGCCAATTCGTTTCTGCAGGGTTCACCATGAAGGATCTAAGGAGATGTTTGGGGGGTTTTTGTGGGTCTACATTACACATTAATTGGGGAATGTTCCTCAATTGAGCAAGGTTTAACTTTATGGTGATCAGTCCCAAATTCTTTATCCAGCTATCAGCAAGGTTAATTATAGGTTTTAGCAGGCTGAATATTATTAATCCTCTTATGCAAATGGAATTTAGAAATCCACTCTTCCACATCTAATATAAAGAACTCTACTAATATGGAAGACAAGCCAACATGCAACTTTGGCATGGCCACAGGCCCAAATAATGTGTGGTTGTAAATAGCAAAATTATCCTTCATCTCTACATCAAATTTGTATTCTCCAGGAACAAAGCAGGAAGTCAGTCCTCGCATATGGGTGACAACAACGTCAATGGAGCCCACGCAGAGCATTTCCCCAGCTTTCAAAGAAAACCTTTGGGACATGCTAACACGCGTGATCCCCTTCCCGCCCAAGGGTGCCATCTTATTCTCCTCTTTTTTTTTTTTTTTTCTTTTTTCTTTTTTTTTTTGCGGAGCCCAATGGACGCTTGTCCTGTTTCCCTGGGAAAAAATACTTGCTAATACCCTTAAAAGTTAGCTTTCCTGGTTTGCATACCGGTTCCTCATCCCGCCTCAAGCCCATGCTGGAACCAGTGCTGTTCTCTGCTCCCGTTCCCTTTTTTGATCGAGGCTTGCAGTCAAACCATGTCAGTTACCAACACCCATAATTGCTGCCTGGGTCCAGACCATGACAGCACCTCCTGTGACCTGTGCCAAGCCATGATGCCTAAGACCAATAAAAAGTGGTTGGAGTTGCAGGAGAAACTGTTCCCGAGGTCAGACTCTGCACTGGCTTTCCCGACACCGAGCTCCAAGCCCAGCACTTCCTGCGAGGCCCAGGTGTCCTCTGAGTTCCACTGTGGCGGCTCCTATGAGAAGACCTTGGACACCAAGAGAGAGAAGAAAAAATCATTTGTCAAGGTCCCACTGGAGAAATCCAGTAAAACTGCTCTGAGGTTCCAAGAAACGCCCTACCAAGGTCCTCAAGGATTTCTCCTCCGGCGGAGACCATGCAAGGTTCCTTGAGACTGTAGTCCTCGTTGAGGACACACTTGCAAGAGTGCCAGTGCCGGACCAGAGATCCTCTGTGCCCACGCTGAAAGCTGTGGAGCCTTCTGGCTTGGAAAACAGAATGGCGGCCCTGGAGCAGAAAATTGCTGCTATCCTGGCCCTGCAGCAGGAAGTGATGGCTGGTTCATCCGCATCATCTGCCCCAATGACCGGGCCCCCGACTGCAGATGAGTCCCTGGTTGTGGAGCTGAGCTCAGAGCACCACCGACCTCGGGTAAGCCCTTGGGCCCTGGTCAAGGTTGTAGTCCCATTCCTCAGGCTTCCGATCCTCCCTGGTGAGTTTCAGCGACTCTGATACCAGGTCCACCAGAGGCCCATGGCACCTCGGTGCTGGCCTTGAGGCAAGGAGTCACAGGGCCTCGGATTCATCGTCACTCCTCAACTTTGAGTGGGAGACCGACAATGAGGCATCCACGGAAACCAGAAAGCACCGAGACATCCCCTCGGACCAGTCTCCACCGGCGTCCTGGTGCCATTCCCCTCCAGAGGATGTTGCCAGAGCCCCCTCAGTGCAAACTGAGGTGGAGATTCTTGAGTATGAGTCTCCACCTAAGGAAACTCTCATGGTGCTGGTGCAGCTGATCCTTGAACAGCTACTGCTTAGAATGTGGGAGACCCCAGCGTCTGTGCCAGTGGTCAGCTGATGCCTCGACACCATCTAGCATGTCCGGAAGGGCCTGCGGTTCAACAAAACCCAGCTCCCATAGAACTCCATGGTTATCCAGTCAACCATGCAAAAACGTAAGAGGCAGAAGACCCATTCTTCTGTCTCCCCCCCCCCCCCCCAAAAGGGATGCTAGAGCCCCTGATGCCCTTGGGCGCAAGTGTTACCAGGGCTTGATGCTGGGGTGTCTGATCCAGGCCTATGAGTTATACATGGGCATGTATCTGAAGGCGCTAACCCAGGAGTTGTCCGGGTTTTCAGCGGGTCTGGGCGGGGTACCCCTCCAACGGTTCCAATCTCTGACCTCCGGGATCAAGGACTGCTCTAAATTCCTCTCCCGGGCGGCCTATGATGGCTTTGAGTCAGCAGTTCAAGTAGCAGTGGCCAACATTGGTGCCCGGCGCCAAACCTAGCTACAGTCTTCAGACCTCGAGTAATGCATCAGGGAGGATCTGTGCAGCATGCCTATGGCCGAAAGGCGTCTGAGATCGAGGCCGATGTGGTGACCCAACAGAGGCGCTCAGAAAAGACCTCATCCTTTCCCTGTAAGAAACCATTTCCCGAGGGGGAAAAAGGGGCATTTCCAACAGAGTCACCACTACCAGCCTTTCTTGGGCCAGCAACAGGGTTCTCACCCCAAAGGCAAGGCTATGGAACCCAGAAACCAAAGGCTTAGAAGCTCCCAGGTCCCGGTCTCGCCCAACCCGGGGGCAGTCTTTGACTCCCAGGGCAGGACTTCCCCTCCCCCCAGGAGACCTTCACCAGCCCCCAGGGGGCTGCCTGGCACTCTTTACTCACAGGTCACCTCGGCCTGTGGCAAGGGAGGGATACCTCCTCCACCTACAGCAGGTACCACCCAGGTTCTTCCCAGGAGAGCCAGTGTGACCTCTCCTTCACCAGACCCTTCTGCTCTCTGAGTTCACAGATTTTTTTTCAAGGACAATGCAGTAGAGTCTGTACCCAAGCACCAATGGGAAAAGGCTTCTACTCAAGATACTTCTTGTCCCGAAGAGAACTGGGGGCCTCAAGCCCATACTAGACCTAAGAAACTTAAACAAGTTTCTGGTGAGGGAGAAGTTCAGGATACTCTCCCTTGCAAAACTGCTGCCTTACCTCCACCAGGGAGATTGGCTGTGCTCCTTGGATCTAATGGATGCTTACATACACTAATTTGCTCTCCCCCCTACCTGCCTGTGGGAGAGTTACTACCAGTACAGGGTGCTACCCTTTGGCCTGGCCTCCTCGCCAAGGGTCTTTACCAAATTCTTGATGGTAACTGCCCATCTGCATCTACAAGATGCTTTCGTCAGCACAATTTAATTCATTAGACAACTGGCTAATCAGGGGTGGTACAGCCTCGGAGGTCAGTCAGGCTGAAGAGCGTGCAATCCTCCTCCTGCAGCACCTGGGGTTCGTTATCAATTACCCTAAATCCCATCTCTCTCCAGGCCAAAGCCTGGAGTTCATAGGTATCCAGTTGGATACGTTACAGGTCAAGGCCATCCTCCCAGGAGAGAGGGCAGAACGCCTCAGGCATCTGGCAGGACAGGTACAACATTGTTGGTTAGTACCAGCTTGTCGTCTCCTCCACCTGCTGGGCCATATGGCCTCGACGAGCCACATCACACCCTCGGCCTGCTTGCAGATGCAGACAGCCCAGTGGTGCCTCTGCTCATAGTGGTCTCAAGCCATGGGCAGGCTACGGGACAGGGTCGGGGTCACTCATCAACTGGTGGAATCCCTCAACTGGTGGAAAAACGTGCTCACTTCCAGGCGGGAATGCCCTTCCAGGGACCCTGACCACAGATGCCTCCCTCCTGGGTTGGGGGTGAATTGTGGGGACTGCCAGACACAGGGCACTTGATCTCAGGAGGACTCTCACAGATCAATCTCCTGCAGCTCAGGGCAATCTTCCTAGCCTTGTGAGCATTCCGCCACTGCCTGCAACACCAGTCCGTATGTTCTATATCAACAAGCAGGGGGGCAAAGGCTCGTACTCCCTCTGCCAGGAAGCGGTGGCCCTCCTCTCCTTTGCAGCTTGCAACAGCATGCTCTTGCGAGCAGTCTACCTTCTGGGTCAGGACAGCTGCCTAGCAGACGGGCTGAGCAGATTCCTTCGACTGCATGAGTGGCGTTTGAACCCCAGGGTGGTCAAGAGACTCTCCTCCCTCTGGGGCAGCCCCGTGATGGATCTTTTTGCCTCTCTGGAAAACACACGGTTGCCTTGCTTCTACTCGCGCCAACCGCACCCGGAGAGAGTGGTGGCAGATGCCTTCCTGATCTTGTGGTCCGAGGGCCTACTGTATGCATTCCCACCGACCCCCCACCCCCCCTCTCTTTGGTCATAGGGACTCTCTTCAAGGTCCAGAGCTAGAGGGCATCAGTCATACTAATTGCCACCAGGTGGCCAAGATGGCCCTGGTTTCCACTGCTGCTCTCCCTATCAATGGCACTCCCAGTCCTGCTGGGCAGAGCTCTGGACCTCCTGTCCCAGGAGGGGGGCTCACTCCTGCACCCCAACCTGGGGTCCCTAATGCTAACAGCATGGCTGCTGAAAGGGGTAGCACTGACCCCTTTCAGCTTTCTGAGAGAAGTCGAGGAGATCCTACTGGCCTCCCAAAAACCCTTCACTAGACGAGCCTACACATTTAAGTGGAGGAGGTTCTCTACCTGGTGTGCGGAAAGAGGGGGAAAACCCCTATGCCTGCCATGTGCAAGTAGTACTCCAATACCTATTGCACCTGTCCCACACCGGGCTGAAGTCAAGTCATTGAGGGTACATCTGAGCACCATAGCTGCTCACCATCACTCTATCGAGGGGAAACCCCTCTCAGGCCAGCCCCTGGTCCCCAGGTTCCTCTGGGGCCTCTTATTATCTAAGCCCCCTCTCCGTCCTCCGGCAGCAGTGGGCCCTCAACGTGGTGCTCTCCCAGCTTACCAAACCGCCATTCGAGCCCCTAGCCACTTGCCACCTGTGGTACCTGTCGTGAAACATGGCTTTTCTGGTGGCCCTCACATCCGCTCGAAGAGTGAGCAAACTCCAAGCCCTGGTGGCAGATCCACCATTTACAAGGTTCTATAACAGGGTAGTGCTCTGCACACATCGCAAATTTCCTCCCGAAGGTGGAATGTCCCTTCCACCTCAACCAGGAGGTGGTCCTTTCCACCTTCCTGCAGCCTCATGCCAGCAGGGAGGAACTAGTGCCTCATACTCTGGATTGCAAACGGGCCTTATCTTTCTATTTTATTTATTTTATTTATTTATTTACATTCTCTTATATACCGCGCTATTCTGCATCAGTGCGGTTTACATTGAACAAACTGAAATTACATTGAACAGGGCATTATAACTTGGAGATAACTATTTTACAGGGAACATGGGCTATGGAGGGTTAAGTGGCTTGCCCAAGACCACAAGGAGCACCTGTGGGACTAGAAACCCCATTCCTTCCGGCCCAAGGTTGCTATCCTACAGTGGACCCAGGCCCACCGCAAAGCTCATCAGCTTTTCGTGTCTTATGATCCCAGCAGACTGGGACCGGTGCCAGTGATGGAGATATGTAGGGCCGCCATATGGTCTTCAATTCATACGTTCGCAGCTCACCACTACTGCCTGGAGAGCGAGTCCTGCAGGGACAGTCCCTTTGGCCAGGCAGTACTCCGTAATATTCTCTTGCCTTCCGACCCTTCTGTGTTCAGGCTACCAGAGTGATATTGTCGCTGGATGCTAGGTCTTGCAGAGTCTCTCAGTGGGGACTCTCTTTTTGCAACTCGTGGCTACCCGGATGGTCGCCACGGGTGCTGTCATAGTTCTGTCCTCCAAAATAAAAAAGCCCTCCAGTAGTCAAGGCACTGAAAAAGATGCATGGAAATTTTGGAGCTGCTTAATAGAGAGGGGAACACATCCACTCTCTAAAAAAACAAAACAAAACAAAAAAAAACAAAAAACCCTCCCTTTTTGTGTTTATTGAATAGAAAGACATTTTTCTTTTTCAAATAGTGTAATTATAAAAACCAAAGTATTTATCTCAAGAGCACAGCATTGAAGAATACAGGAAGCCCCCGTACACAATGTGGTAGGTTTCAAGCCCAATCAAACGGATCTCTGCTTCAGGTTTTTAGGAAACTTTCTGTGAAAATGGTAGCAAATAAAAAGCAGCGCTTTAAACAGAAAGCACAATTAACTCACGCCTTATAAGAAAACCGGCGTCAGAATAGTCAGAGGGAGGATACCATGAGAAAGGGAAATCCCTCGTGATAGGCTAGATATCAAAAAAGGCTAGGCCAATCTATTTCAAAATTCAGACCAGATGGAAATATAGATCCCAACCTGAAAAACCAGTAGTATTCCTTCCACTGTAGTTTAGCCAATCAATCCCCACCTTGTGGGATATGAGGCACAAAATCGATTACTCTCCAAAATAGCTGATCAAAACTGGATCAAAAAGAATGACCGTATTGCACACTATATGGAGTGGAGGAGTAGCCTAGTGGTTAGAACACTGGCTTGGTAACCAAGCAACTAGGGTTCAATTCCCACTAGCACTCCTTGTGGCCTTGGGCAAGTCACTTAACCCTCCATTGCCTCGGAAGAAAGGCCTGGCAATCTACTTCCGGTGACACTGCCAAGAAAACCCAGGAGCTTCTGGGTCGCCAGGAGTCAGGACTGACTCGAAGGCACACATTGCATTTTTGAATTGCACACAGTGCTCCACCATAGGAGCTGACAAAATCCAGGTCCGTAACCGTGAAGCATGTTGGCTAAGACGTGTCTTGATTTGATGCGTGGTTTGCCCAATGTAAATAAGACTACAAAGATAAGTGATCAAATATACCACAAATGCTGATGAACAGGATGTGGACCACCGAGTTGACACTTGCCACAAGCCCAATGTCAAGGGTTATGAGTATATTCAGGATTGTCCACTATAGTGGTTCTGTCCTCGGCAGCCTGGAGCTAGGGAGTCCCATATGTGAGGACTGACTTCCTGCTTGTTCCTGGCGAAAGTGTGGTTACTCAACCTGTAACAGGTGTTCTCCAGGAGCAGCAGGACTCAGTCTTCACAGCCTTCCCTTCTCCCCTGGGAGTTGCCTCCCTACCTTGTTTTATTTTTACCTACCAACCCAGCTAGGTCATCTGAATGAACAAGATGGTACCCTTAGGTGGGAAGGGGACCACGCATGCATGGTAGCATGTCCCAAATGCTTTCTTTGAAAGCTGGGGAAATGCTTCTGGTCGAAGATTGCGATCAGCATGACCTTGATCCTTGATTTGGACATGCGCGCCACCTTGGGTCTGGGTTACAGTAGAGTCTTCCACTGCAGGCTCTGTCTCTTGCTTTCAGGGTCATACTGGAAGACCCAAGTCTTGTCTCCTGTGATGACTCGGCCAACGAACTCTGGATCTTCTCCGATCTTCTCTAGCAAGTTTCGACAAACATTGACCTTCTGGTCATCCGATAAAAGTTTGGGCACCATCTTGGCGCACACTTTCCGCATTCTCAGCTCCTGCACCAAGATGGTCCACACGGACTCCCTGTTCAGGCTGAGCTCCTCAGCTGTCATCCGCACTATCAATTTGCGATCACTCCGCACCAGCTGGTTCACTCTGTCAGTGTTCTCAGCCATCTTTGTCATGGAAGGCCGTCCTGGCTTGGGGTCATCCTCCACCTTCTCACAGCCAGTCTTGAAGCGTTTGTGCCACTCGAAGACTTGCGGCCTTGACATTGCATCTTCTCCATAAGCCCTTTGGAGAAATTGGAGACACCCAGTTGTGCCCTTCTCCAACTTAACCAGAAATTTCAAGTTGATTCTTTGCTCCATATTTCTGCCACTCCAGTTGTGTGACAAAGTGATGGAGCAGTGTGCTGCAAAAAACCTGAAAAAGAAAAACAGAGTGAGAGAGATGAAAAATATTATAGCATAGTGACGAGATGTTGCACAACACAGTGACATAAGCAGTTAGCCAGTTGGCATTGAGTCATGGGCATGGCTGCCACAGTCTCGTTTTTTTTTTGTCACACCTTGTATAACCTCAGACACTTGGATCTTACAAATTATCCAAAGTGGCTATAAATTGCATCTATTCGATCTACCTCCAAGTGGCCTACCTAGAGTTCATTTCTCAGATCCCTTGGCATTAGCAATTACTTCAGCGAGAAGTCACCACCCTCCAAAAAATATCTGGCTATCGAGCTCGTGCCACCAGAGCAAAGAGGAGGGGACTATTTTATTCCAGGTACTTCCTGATCATCAACAAAGACTGGGGGATTCCATCCTATCCCATGCTAGATCTAACAGATCTGAACAAATATCTGGTCAGAGGAAAGTTCAAAGATTCTGTAGGCACCCCTACTCCCTTATCTTCAAAAAGGAGATTGGCTATGCACTCTGGATCTCAAGGATGCATATACCCACATACAGATACATCCCACTCACAGAAAATATCTCAGATTTGTAGTAGGGCGACAGCACTTCTAATATTGCATTCTGCCTTTTGGCCTCACATTGGTGCTGTGAGTATTACTACTGAACATTTGTAAAGCGCTAAAAGGCGTATGCAGTGCTGTACAGACACATGTAAAAGGCGGTCCCTGCTCATCGGAGCTTAGAGTCTAATAGAGACAGACAACACAGTAGCTGTAGACATGGAATATAGCTAGGGGGAATGGTAAGGAAATGCAAAGGGCATCAGGTGATTCAAGATCCGAAAGTGGCAGCGAAGAGGAGTTTTCAACCTGGATTTGAAAAGGATCAGAGAAGGCGCCTGATGTACAGACTCGGGTAGTTTTATTCCAGGCATAAGGAGCAGCAATGTGAAAGAAGCAAAGTCTGGAGTTGGCAATAGAAGTGAAGGACACAGATAGAAGCAGTTTGCCAGAATCGCAGAGTTCCCGAGGAGGGGTGTAAGGAGAAATAAGGAGAGTATTCTCAAATGCCTCACCATGGTAGCAGCATACCTGCGCAGACTGGGAGTGTATGTCTTCCTGTACTTGGAAGATTGGTTGATCAAGAGTGCCACTCAGGAAGGAGTTTGCGAATCATCATGTCTGACCATTCGGGTGCTAGAACTACTATAGTTGGTAACAATTTACCCAAAGTCCCACCTTCAGGACGCTCAACTATTAGAATTCATAGGAACCCTGCTTGATATGACTCAAGTGAGAGAGATTTCCTTCCGCACAATAGACACTCCAGGCTAACAGTGATAGTGCAGTAGACTCAACTGAGTCAGCAGGTTATAGCTCGCAAGATGTTAATGTTTCTCAACGGAACATGTAACATCCATAGCACATTACCATATGAGACAGGCTCAGTGGATGCTGAGAACCCAGTGGTCACAGACTTTGGGTCTTCTCAGAGACAGTCTGTTCACCACCAGTCCACTCGTACAGTCTTTGAACGGGTGAAATGTTCCATTCAATCTGGCCAAAGGTCTTCTCTTCCAAATGACTCTACTGCAGAAATTGTTGATGACAGATGTATCCAAGCTGAGTTGGGGAGCTCATCTCGATGGGTTCAGCACCCAGGGTTCTTGCTCCCTCCAGGAAAGTCTCCATCAGATCAACTTCTTGGCACTAAGAGCTGTTGTGAATACTGCAAAGGCTTTCAAAGATGGTTGTCCAATAAAATTGTCCTCATTCAGACAATCAAGTAGTCATGTTCTACATCATCAAACAGGGAGGAATGGACCTATACCTCCTATGTTAGGAAATAGTAAGGTTGTAGAAATTTACCATCTCCCACGGTATGGACTTAAGGGCCACTTACCTACCAGGTGACCAAAACACTCTGGCAAATGGGCTGAGTAGAGTCCTTCAGCCCCACGAATGGACCCTGGACAGGGAAATTGCAATTCGCATGTTTTGGGAATGGGGCACCCCCTTGATAGATCTTCTCATGACTTCTCAGAATACCCAGTTAGATCAGTTCTGCTCCATTGTGGAGTTGCATAGAAAACTAGCCTCTGCTTTCCAACTGGATTGGGGAGAGGGTTTTTTTCTGTATATATATCCTCCAATACCTCTCATTGCAAAGACCCTCCTGAAGCTCAAACAGAGCCATGAGTATCATCATACTTATTGGTCAGACAACCATGGTTCCTTCTTCTAGAACTCTCCAGTCTGTAACCAGTTTGGGCTGGGCTGCTCAGCATTCTGATATTGCAAGATAATGGAGCAGTGTCTCACCCCAGTATCAAGTCCCTAGCCCTCACAGCTTGGATGTTGAGAGGCTGACATCTGAACTCAATCTGCCAGCTGACTCTCTTTTTTTTTTTTTTTTTGGCCTCCAGGAGGGCTTCAACGAGAGAGTTCTATTCATGCAGATGAAAGAGGTTTGCTGTCTGGTGTGAGTGACTCCCTAGATTCTTTTGCCTGTCCCACAAAACCTTGAGTCTCGACTCAAGGTGTAAGGGTTCACCTCAGCTCAACTGGAGCATATCACTGTGGTATAAGAGGGTAAACCCATCTCTGTACAGCCTTTTTTTGTTTGCTTCATGCGGGGCTTACTACTACCAAGACCCTCTGCAGTATCTTGTGATCTCAATGTGGTTCTTGAGCAGCTGATGAGAGCTCAGTAGTTGTCCTCTGAAGTTTTTGACCTGGAAAGTATTCTTTCTGGTGGCGGTCGCTTTAGCACACAAGGTGAGTGAGCTTCAGGCCTTAGGAGTTCATCCATCTTTACACTAAATTTCATTATAACAGTGATCCTCCATACACATCCCATGTTTCTTCCGAAAATGGTAACGGATTTCCATCTTGAATCAGTCAGTCATCCTTCCAACATTTTCCCTAAAACCTCATGCTCGTAGAGGGGGAAACTGTGCTGCACAGGTTGGACTGCAGATGAGCCTTGGCTTTCTACTTGGGAGCGGACAAAAGAGCTTAAAGTCCATCCCAGCTTATTTCTTTTGACCCCAACGAACTAGGAATGGTTGTCTCCAAACATACATTATCAATTTGGCTTGCAAGCTGCATCTTTTTCACTTGTCTACATTGTAGCTGTGTAACTGTGCATATCAGTCCACAACGTCACATCTCGCTACTGCCTGGAGGGGGGATTCCTGACATGACAACAGTTTTGACCAATCAGTACTTTGGAATCTGGAGAGTAGAATCCAATTCCATCCTACCTAGACCCACTTTATTTTGTTCAGTCATGATTATCAGTGACATAGTACCGGCAAAAAAAAAGTACAAAATATAAAAGACCTGTTGCCACCAAAAACGGTTCTACTGTTGCCCCTGTTGGGCTATTCATTATTTCCGTTTTTGGTTCAAGGTAGCCTGTAGCTAGGGAATTCCTACAGTGATTACTTTTTCCTGTTTGTAAATGGAGAAAATGTAGCTACTCACTTGTAGCAGGTGTTCTCTGTGGACAGCAGAAAGTCCCCATAACCTTCCCACTTCCCCTGAGTTGTATTCTCCTCCCAGCTTTAGTATTGGACTGAGGCAAAATGATGCCACCGAGAAGGTGCATGCATACACAGAGGAGGTTCCAAAAGCTTCCAGAAAGACACGAGAATATTCCTGCGCGGGCTCCATTGGATGTCTTCACCCATTTGTGAGATCTCTTCCTACTGTCCAAGGAGAACACCTGCTACAGATGAGTAACTACAGTTTTGCAGACCATCTCTAAATTCTGGTTGTATATTTTCAAGATTAAATTTTACTACATGAGTGGCTTGCTCTTTCAGCTTTAACTAGAGTTTGCATATTTAGTAACTGGCGATCCATATCATAGTCAGCTCCAGGTTCGGGCTTTGATGTTGATCTTTTCCATTGTTGACTTCCACAGATGTAGTCAATTTGATTGTACAATCCATATGGCGAATTTCATGTGTACAGTTGTAGTTTGTGTTGCTGGAAAAAGGTGTTGAGATGAATAGATTGGGTGACCTTGCCAAGTCCCTATTTTCCAACCACTTTACCACCTTCTTTGTTCCTAGCTTTTGCATTCCAGTTACAGTGCCTATCAGTATATCAGCTTGTACTTGTTCATAGAATTGATCAACGACTTCCTGTTTTGCAGCTGTTCTTGGTGTACATACCTGAATAAGTTGTTTTGATGGACATTCCTCGTAGGGTTTTAAGTGGAGACTTGTGTAGCGGCTATAATGGTACATTATGAGTGCATTTGAACGGCAAAGATTAATGATGCTTATGGATGGCATGTCCTCATTACTGGAGGATGTAGTAAAAGTTGTTAGCTGGGTTTAAAAAAGGTTTGGACAAGTTCCTGGAAGAAAGGTCCATACACCTCTAATAAAGAGGACCTGGGAAATCCACTACTTACCCTGGGACAAGCAATGTGGAAGCTACCTTTTTGGGAACCTGCCAGTTACTTATGACCTGGATTGGCCACTGTTGGAAACAAGATACTGGGCTTGATGGGTCTTGGTCTGACCCAGTATGGCATTTTTTATGTTCTTATGTTGATCCTAGGAGGTCTCCATTGGGGGCTGTTATATTAGTTAGCATATGTTGTGGATATTAAGTTGTCTTCTCTGCTCTTTCTTTTTTTCTGTTAATTTTGTTTTTAAGAAGAAACTTCTACACCTCTTCTCCCCCCTCCTTGAGGTATATTGAGTGTAGTGTTAAATGAAATCAATAGGCAACACCACAAAGTAAGTTTTAACATGATTTTCTTGTGAGCTGAGTGCCTTTAATTTTCTTTAGTGTTAAATCTGAATACCCAATATGACATGCTGAGCAAGACTTCTAAAAAGTCTTTTGCACAAATTCATCTTTATTACCCAGATAAAGTAGTGCATCCAGACAGATCTGATTTCCAAATACCTAAGTCATCTTTTACAAGAGTTCTATTACTAACAATTTTCAATATGAGATCACAGAAAGCCATGATTGAGATGTAACTATACCTGGCTATACTTTATTCAGAAAGGACAGGGTAGGAAGAAGGGGAGGAGGAGTGGCACTATATGTAAAAACTATTAAAGCTTTGGAATTACAGAGCTTAAAAGGGAGAGAGGGAGGCATTGTGGGTTAAACTAGAAAGAGGGAAAGAGAAATCTATTTGCATTGGTGTGATATACAGACCTCCCTCACAAGAGGAAGAGGTGGACAGAGTTAATTGAAGACATACGCAGCATTGCTAGGAAAGGGGAAGTGCTACTGATAGGAGATTTCAATATGCCAGATGTTGATTGGCACATTCCTGCTGCAGTATCATCTAGAAGTAAGGAGATCCTGGATTCTCTACAGGGAGAACTATTCAGGCAATTGGTAACAGACCCCACACGGGAAGGGGCCATACTGGACTTGGTGCTTACCAATGGTGAAAGTGTTTCTGATGTTGTAGTGGGAGATCATTTTGCATCCAGTGATCACCAGATGGTGTGGTTCAGTATTAGGACTAGGGCTGTTAGAATCCATTCAAAAGTGAGGATCTTAGACTTTAGGAAGACTAACTTTGCGAAGATGGGCCAATACCTCAGGGAGTCGTTAGTGGGATGGGAACAGCTGGGGGATGTAGAAAAACAGTGGGCCAAACTGAAAGGGGATATTTTAAGGGCAACCAACCTTTTTGTTAAAATGGTAAATAAAGGTAAAAGGAAAAGGAGACCACTGGTTTTCGAAAGAAGTAGCTGAAAAAGAGGGAGGCCTTCATGAAATACAAGAGATCACAGAGAGAGGAAGACAGGCATCTGTATTTGGGAAAAACTTAGAGAAGATAGCAAAGTAGTCAAGAAGGCAAAGATTCAAAAGGAGGAGGAAATAGCCAATGCAATAAAATGGGGGGATAAGACATTTTTCAGATATATTAGTGAGAAGAGGAAGGGCAAAAGTGGTATTGTCAGACTCAAGGGTGCAGGGGAGGAATATGTAGAAGCTGATGAGGATAAAGCGGAATTGCTTAACAAATATTTTTGTTCTGTGTTCACAGATGAAGAACCAGGAGCAGGACCTCAGAAAACACCCACAAATAGAAACAGAAGCGAGGGACATTGTGAACAATTTTCAGAAGACTGTGTTCGTGAGAAACTAGCTCAACTTAAAGTAGACAAAGCGATGGGACCGAATGGGATACACCCTAGAATACTGAGGGAACTTGGGGACATTCTAGCAACTCCACTGACTGACCTTTTCAATGCCTCGTTGGAGTCGGGAGTGGTGCCAAAGGACTGGAGAGAGGGCTCATGTGGTGCCTTTACACAAAAGCGGAAGTAAGGATGTGGTTGAAAACTACAGGCCGGTTAGTTTAACTTCGGTGGTGAGTAAATTATTGGAAACGCTGCTGAAAGAGAAAATAGTGAGGTTTCTGAAGTCCAGCGGATTACAGGATCCGAGGCAGCATGGATTCACCAGAGGCAGGTCTTCTCAGACAAATCTGATTGATTTCTTTGACTGGGTGACCAGGGAGTTGGACCAAGGGAGAACTCTAGATGTGGTGTATTTAGATTTCAGTAAAGCCTTTGACACTGTTCCTCACAGACGACTTATAAACAAACTGAGCACCCTAGGGATGGACCCTAAAGTTACTGCTCGGGTTAGAAATTGGTTGGGTGGGAGGCAACAAGGAGTACAAGTAAATGGAGCTCACTCTGAGGAGAAGGATGTTACCAGTGGTGTGCCCCAGGGATCTGTCCTTGGTCCGATTCTTTTTAACATCTTTGTTAGTGATATAGCGGAAGGGCTGTCGAGTAAGGTTTGCCTCTTTGCAGATGATACCAAAATCTGCAATAGAGTAGACACCCAGGAAAGTGTAGATAACATGAGGAGGGATCTAGCTAAGCTTGAAGAATGGTCTAGAATTTGGCAGCTGGGATTTAATGTTAAAAAATGTAAGGTCATGCATTTGGGCTGCAGCAATCCAAGGGAGCAATATAGTATAGGGGGTGAAGTACTTTTGTCCACTAAAGAAGAGCGGGACCTAGGGGTGGTTGTGTCTGATGATCTTAAAGTAGCTAAACAGGTAGAAAAGGCGACGGCAAAAGCTAGAAGGATGCTTGGGTGCATACGGAGAGGAATGGCTAGCAGAAAAAAGGAGGTGATAATGCCTCTCTATAAGTCTTTGGTGCGACCTCATTTGGAGTATAGTGTGCAGTTCTGGAGACCGCACCTTCAAAAGGATGTGGACAGGATGGAGTCGGTGCAGAGGGTGGCTACTAAAATGATTAGTGGTCTTCATTATAAAGCATATGAGGACAGACTGAAGGATCTTAATTATGTACACCTTAGAGGAAAGGCGGGATAGAGGTGATATCATTGAGATGTTTAAATACCTCCGTGGCATAAATGTTCAGGGAGAGAGCCTCTTTCAATTGAAAGCAAGTTCTGCTACGAGGGGACATGGGATGAGGGTGAAGGGAGATAGATTCAGGAGTGATATGCAGAAATATTTCTTTACAGAAAGAGTGGTGGATCCGTGGAATAGTCTCCCTGTGGAGGTGGTAGAGATGAGGACAGTAACTGAATTCAAAAAAGCATGGGACAAACAGAGGATCTCTAAAGGTAAAAAGGGGACTGTTGTAGTTGTTGATATGGAAGGACAGACTAGATAGGCCATGTGGTCTTTTTCTGTCATCATATTTCTATGTTTCTGTGGAAATGGAACTGGCTGAAGTAACTTTTTTTCTCAAAATGTTTATTGCACCTGTATATTTTTTTTTATCTTAACTATATCTGAATATATTAAACCAACATCATCAATTCCAGTGTGCCTGAAGGTCCTAGGTGGTCAGAGCCAGACCTCTTTTTTTTTTTTTTTTTTTTAATTTTATATTTATTAGTTTATACATACATTCAAGAATACATCTGTAGTCTGTAATATTGTTTGCTTGTACCCTTCTCAATTTCCGTTTCAGATGTATTCGCTCTTTAACTCTGTGCTGAAACAACCATTAGTGCTATCAGATCCAACCAATGCAATAGTGTTGTGTTCTGATGTTCTCAGCTGAACTTGGTGCACGTTTCAATTTTCAAGATGAGATCAGTTGTCATTCTGGTATTAAGAATGCAAGAAGCAGCAGATTCTTAGAATAATTTATGCACATCCATTAATGTTGCTACAGTAAGATGGAAATATTCCCTATATGCTTAAATTCTTATTTTCAAGCCAAAACCCAAGACATTTTCTGACCCAGCAGTTTTGTCAGTGTCGATGAGAGTTGCAGTTATTAAATATCTATACTAGTTATATAATATCAGTAGAAAGTGACACTTTAGATGGCCTTCCTTCAACCCTCATATATTTATTTTCTTTTTTTAAAGGTGCCAGCTGTACCCCCCTGCTGTGCCCCAACATCACTCATAATTTTGAAAAGTCAGATTCTCCCCCATCCCCCCCGGACCTATGGATCTAGGACCATTGACCTTAGAATTGTAAGGAGGGCATAGGTGCCTGCATTTCTTATGAAAACTAACTTTGAGGGAAGGGACAGAGCTCAAGAGATACAATCGGTTACCAGCTCTGAAAAGTGGAAAAGTCAGATATCCCCCCAAGGACCTACCTCCACACTGCTTGGTGCTGCTAGATATAGCTATTCCAAAGTTATGGAAGAAGGGGGAACACAAACCACAAAAAATACAAACATTTGCCATCTGATAAGTCTGTGTTCTAGTGAACTGACTTCCATCAAAGCCATCTATGCATGGGAAGGGCGGCACACTTGCCGAAGTAATGCATGTTTCTGAAGTGATTCTCCCACACTGGAAATGCCTTTTCAAAAAATAATTTGCTTACTAGCCCTTAATTTGAACATATGGTACTAACCAAAGCTAATGACTGAATTTGATTCTGCATTTCATGTATTTGTATTCAATAAAATATACCTTACAGTAGACATAATAGCTAAGTAGCATTAGGAGATTTATATCCTAAACTGATTATTGTCTTTGTATGTTATAGCCATGTACTAATTCTTTCTTCTAGTTTGTAATAGTTGTTGTGGATAGCACGGACAGAGAGAGGATTTCTGTAACTAAAGAAGAGCTCTATAAGATGTTAGCCCATGAGGTGAGTAGCTTTTGGTTATTTACTTTTGTCAGTTATGGTAACTAGGATTTATTTTAATGTTACTTATCCTGCTAGACCAGCCCAAATGAGTGGGTTATGCTCCTATCTCCAGGAACAAGCAGGAATGCAGCCTTCACATATAGGTGACGTCTACACCAATGGAGCCCACACGGGAACTCTCCCCAGCATCCAATAGGAAAGCCTTCAGAAGCGCTCCACTGCGCCTATGTGCCTGCCTTCCCAACCCCTCTCCTTGGTTCTTCATTTTACGCTGAACCAGCAGGACGCATTGTTCCTGTCACTGCCAAAAAAATTCTCTTTTGGTATAGCATCCTGCTTCTACCTTCCAGTCACTGCCAGTTCCGTCGAATTTGACCAGTCCCGATTTAAATCTTTCTCTTTTTTTTTTTTTCTCTTTTTCTTTTTGCTATTTTTCACTACCAAACTAAGCTTCTAGGCCTCCATAGCCTTCTCTTCAACTCGAAGATGACTTTTTGAAGGCATGGACAAACCAGTTACTACTTTTAAGAAATGTACCAAGTGTGCTGGTACTATCTCTCACTGATAAACATAACTGCTGTTTAAAATGTTTGCGCCCTGACCATCAGCCCAACTCTTGTCTTTTGTGTCAGCAAATGACAAAGAGAGACCTCAAGAACCGAGCCAACAAGTACGGATTATTGTTCGCTTCAGACTCACTTTCAGTAGCTTCAACTTCATCAAGGGCATAGATTTCCTCTCAGGGGTCTCGGGTTTCTTCATAGTCCAAACACAAGAGTAAGTCTCAATCTCTGGCAGTGCCCAAATCCTCTGCATCGACATAGAGAACCGATACGGAGGCCAGAGAGCAGTTTAATATAAGCATCGAGACTCCCCTAGAGGTGTTTCTGATGTAGACTGGCCAGCCAAATGGCCTTGGTGGAAGGATTGCTCCTCCAAAGCACAAATAGGGCTCTGGGATGCTCCCGAGGCATTGACCTCCGAAGAGCTACCAGTGCCATGTTCTGGAATGGTGGTGCACAGCCCCGTAAGTGACTCCACCCAGACATCGGAAATCTCCCTGGACCAGTGCATGCTGGCTCTCGCGAGGAGTTTGGCAGCACACCTAGCAGCCTCTGTAATGATAACATCGAGAGCTCCAGGACTACAGGCTTCAGCACTGAGCCTACAGCCAAGCCTACCAGGGCCTTGAACTGGCAGTCAGTACCCTTGTTGGAACCAATAGATATCTGCAGTGTCTAACAGGCTCTTGGTTCTGATACCTTTGAGTATCAGTATCGGCATCAACCTTTGACATCCATGAAGCATTGAGGTCCAACCAAAGACCACCGATACTTTGATTTCTCTGGGAACAAGCAGGAAGTCGGTCATCACATATGGGTGACGTTGGCACAGATGGAGCCCACGTGTGAGCATATCCCCAGCTTTCAGAGAAAGCCTTTGGGAGATATACCACGCATGCGTGGTCCCCTCCCCTCCACGGGTGCCAGGTGCCATCTTACCTCAGTCTCCATTTTTCCACGGAGCCTTCTGGACATTGTCCAGTTTCCCCCAGAAAAAGTGTGATTTTTGTTACGTTTTGTCGGTTTGCATACCGGTTCCTTCTCTCCCCCAAGCCAGCTCGCTTCTGTGTCGCTCCTTGGGTTCATTAATTTTTTTCTCTTTTATCATCGTGGTGTCCCTCGACAGGCTCTCGTGCCCTCTTTCAACCAAAGGCCTCTTACCCCTGCCGGCGGCAGGGACCCCCTTTTTCCAATGGCTTCTAGTGGCTTCAAGAATTGCGTTAAGTTTAGCAAAATGATGTCTCACTGTCTTGCACAACTGATGCCTCAGCCTGGAACATAACGACTCTGACTGCAAACTCTGCAGAACTATGACCTCAAAGATCCTAATGAGCAGTCATCAGCAGTAGGAAAATTTTTTCCAGAAGCTAGACTCTGTGCTGGAGTCTCTGGTGACACCACCCTCCAGGGCCTCCTCTGATACTTCGGTGGATCACAAAGCCCAAGCCTCTTCGGAGTCCCGTGGCTGCAGTTCCTCTAAGCGAAAATACCCAGAGGTAGAATGCAAGAAGATGAAACACTCGTAGACTGCCTTGGAGGATGGGTCTGGGAAGAAGGGGAAATCCCACCCCAGGCCTCGCAGTTCAAGGCATGAGTCCAAGGAGTCGGAGCAGAAGCGGCCTCCCAAGCTGCCCCACAAGGAGTTGTCGGGACCCACCGACTGGCCTCTGACCTCCAAGGCCATCCTCATTAAGGACTCCTCAATGGTACCGACACCAGGCCCAAAGCCCTCGGTGCTCACATCGAAGGCTGCAGAGTCAACTGGTATGGAGACCAGGATGATGGCCTTAGAGAACAATATATCTGTCCTTGTGGCCATGCAGCGGGCATTTGTCGTACAAGCATTGCAGATCCTGTGTCTTTTGGGGAAACTGCTAGGTACGTATGACCTAGATTGGCCACTGTTGGAAACAGGATACTGGGCTTGATGGACCTTGATCTGACCCAGTATGGCATATCTTATGTTCTTATGTTAGTCTGGTTCATCTGCCCTGATGACGGGACCCTTGACATCGAGAGTTTCCCCAGACATTGAGCCGGTCCTCGAGCACCACCTTTCTTGAGAGTGCCCAGCACCAGACAAGGTCCTGGCCCTATTCCTCAGGGCACTGGTCCTCTCCAGCAAGCACCTGCTGCTCGAATCTCAGATCTTCCGGAGATCGCAAGCCACCTGGAGCGATCATGTGGCATCAAGCTCATACTCGGACTTAGAGTCTGAATGGGAGACAGGATTTAGAATCCCCGGACATGAGGTGACACTAAGATGTGCTCTCAGATCGTTTTCCTCCGATGCCGTTCCCTGCCCAAGGATGTTGCTTTCCTCGATTTTGTGTGGGACATGGTGCAAGTTCTCACTATCTAGGCCGAGGAGGATCCGCGCACCAAGGAATTGGAGATACTCCAATACGAGGCACCACCTAAGGAAACTCTTATGGTACCGGTCCCTCCAATCCTCGACTGCCTATCCCTCTGGATGTGGGAAACACTGGCATTGGTACCAATTGTCAGTAGACACCTCGACGCTATGTATCGGTTACGCCAAAGCCCTGGATTCCAAAAGACCCAGCTTCTCCACAACTTGATGATTGTGGAGTTAGCCATGCATTGGCTCAAAAGCCAAAAAAATTCATTTGCTGGTGCCACATGGCAGGGAGGCCTGAATCCTCGATGCCGTGGGCTGGAAGGCTTTTCAGGGCTCTGCTAACTTTCTGGATCCAGTCCTATAACCTGTATTTCTCCAGGACCAAGCAGGAAGTCAGTCCTCAAATATGGGTGTCATCGGCACCGATGAAGCCCCAGCGGAGCATTTCCCCAGCTTTCTATGAAAGCCTTTGGGAATGCAGGCACGCATGCGCGGTTCCCTTCCCGCCTAAAGGTGCCATCTTACCTCGGTCTCTTTTTTTTTCCGAGAAGCCCACCGGACGTGTGTCCTGTCATCCCGGATAAAAGTTGATTTTTTTTCGGCGATACTCCGCTGTTTTTTCTCCCGGTTCGACGCCGGTTCCCCTCCTGCCGGGTTCGGTACACCGGTATCGAGCCCGATTCTTCTTTTTCGTTTTTTGCCCTTCGTGGCTGGCGTTCGCGCCCTTTTTTGCTTTTTCCCTGGAAGGCTGGTCCTTTGACTTCGCGGGGACTCTTTTTTTTTTCCCCGATGGCTTCCAGCGGTTTCAAGAAGTGTGATCGGTGTAAGAAATTAATGTTTCTCACCGACACACACGACTGCTGCCTTCGGTGCCTCGGTTCTGATCACGACCCTAGGTCGTGTGGACCCTGTGGGAAGATGTCTTCCAAGGCACTCCGAAGTCGCCAGCAGCAGAAAGAAAGGCTTTTCTCAGACTCAGCCTCCGGCCGGGCCCGGACCTCGTCTGAGGCCTCGGGATTCGGATCCCGAGCGCCGTCGGAGCTCCTCGGACAGGGGGTCCCCCAACCGGGAATGCAAGAGGAAGAAGCGGCTCGCGAGGGCATCATCAGAGGAGGTCCCTGGCTCCTCGAGGACCAGGTCTAAGACCCCCGACCGTCGCCCCGGGCCCGTGGACCAAGAGAAGCCTGCCAAAGTTCCTCGCGTGGAGCCGGAGTCTGCTGGACGCGTAAGCCCTGTAGTCCTTGGACTCTCCTCTCAGGGAGCCGACGTCGGGCCCGGCACCGCCGGGGCCCGAGTCGGTGGCTGCTGCGTCTCCCGAGCTGAGTCTCAGGATGACAGCCTTGGAGAGCAGATTGTCTGTCTGCCTTCATGGAGCAGCAGCGGGCACTGATGGCTAGCCTGTCTGGCGCATCTGCCCCGACCACCAGGACATCGACTTCGAAGTCGACCCCGGAGACCGAGCCGATACTTGAGTCCATCATGGCTCGAAGTCGACCTCAGTCGCGGTTTCCCTCGACCTCTCGCTCGGGACCGAGGGCGTCGACGCCGGTGCTCCAGGGCCCTGCGTGGTCGGACCCTGACTCCTCGTCGGACGAGTCCGCCTGGGAGATGGAGGATGAGGAGTCCCCCGATACGTTTAAGACTCGGTGCGTCCCGTCGGACTCACCGCAGTCTGAGCCCCGGAGTAGATCCCCCTCCGGAGGATACTCGGTTCTCGGAGTTCGTCCGGGATATGGCCACTGCCTTGGCTATTCCGGCGGACCCCGAGGAAGAGCCTCGAGCTGAAGAGCTTGAGGCCCTGCAGTATGACTCTCCTCCGAAGGAGGCCTTTACTGTCCCGGTTCCTCCGATGCTGGAATGGCTCCTCTTCCGGATGTGGGAGGCACCGGCCTCGGCGCCGGTTTTGTGCAAGCGAGGCGACTCGATCTATCGACTCAGGAAGAGCCCTGGCTTTCAGAAAGCACAGCTACCACACCATTCCATGGTTGTGGAATTGGCCATGCATCGTCTGAAGAGCCAGAAGATGCACTCTGCGGTGCCCCCCCCCCGGCAGGGAGGTCCAGAACCTCGATGGCGTTGGTAGAAAGTGCTTCCAGGGCTCGATGCTTGCTTGCCGTGTCCAGTCTTACCAGCTGTTGATGGGCATGTACTTGCGGGACCTGGCCAAGGAGTTGGCCGTGTTCTCTGCTGGACTCTCCGGGGAACCCTTGCAGAGATTAAAGTCCTTGTCCTCGGGGATTCGGGACTGCTCGAAGTTCATGTCCTGCGCCGCCTACGATGGCTTTGAGGCTTCGACCCGAGTTGCGGCAGCCAGCATCGCGGTTCGATGCCAGGCATGGCTACAGTCATTAGACATCGAGCCATGGGTTCAGGACAAGTTGGTCAATGTCCCTTGCCGAGGTGAAAACCTTTTTGGCAAGCCCATGACCAAGAAGGCTGCCCAGCTCAAAACAGAGCACCTTACACAGACAAGGCTGTCTAGGAAGACCTCTGCCCCTTCTCATAAGAAGAAGGGCTCGGGTAAAAGGGCTTTTTACCCAAGGAAGGGCACTGCCTACAAACAGTACCCTCAATATCAGGCTGCCCAAGCTGCACCCCAGAGTCAGCAAGCCAAGGGGCAGGGTAAATGGGCCCCGTAGGCAGAGGACCCCCAAGTCTCCGGCCCCTGCTCCCTCTCAGCAGGGTGGGGGTTTTTGACTCCTTGAGTGTAGCCTCTCCGTCCCTACTATCCCAACCTTGCACAGGAGGTCGCCTCGCCCTATTTGCCCACCAGTGGCCCCTCATTACTGGGGACAGTTGGGTGTTGGACATAGTCCACAAGGGCTATGCCCTACATTTTCACAAACTGCCTCCACCATACTTTCCAGGGGAGCCCCTGAGGCCTTCCCTGCACACAGACCACCTTCTTCAGGAACTTCAAGGTCTGTTGGTGGACAGGGCGGTGGCACCTGTGCATCCCCACTTGCAAGGTCACGGATTCTACTCCAGGTATTTCCTGGCGCCCAAAAGAACCGGTGGCCTTCGACCCATTCTGGACCTCAGGAACCTCAACAAATTCCTAGAGAAGGAAAAGTTCAAGATGCTTACTCTTGGAACACTTCTGCCCTACCTCCAGCAGGGAGATTGGCTATGCTCCTTAGATCTAAAGGATGCATACACTCACATCCTCATTCATCCAGACCACAGAGTGCCTCAGGTTCATTGTGGGAGGAAACCATTATCAGTACAGAGTACTGCCTTTTGGCCTCACTTCCGCTCCCAGGGTCTTTACCAAATGCCTGGCAGTGATGGCGGCCTACCTAAGAAATCAGGGAATCTTTGTCTTCCCCTATCTGGACGACTGGCTCATCAGGGGTCAGACGTGCCAGGAGGCCAGACAAGCCACCCTCACAACTATTGCTCTTCTTCAAAGCCTGGGGTTTGTAATAAACTTCGCAAAGTCCACTTTGCTCCCCTCCCAGAACCTGGAGTTTATAGGAGCAAGGCTGGACTCTCTGCTCACAAAGGCTTTCTTGCCAGAAGACAGAGCACAAAGACTGATAGCCTTAGCAAACCAGTTTCTCAACAGGTCACTGGTCTCCGCCAGACTCTGCCTGAGGCTTCTTGTCCACATGGCTTCGACAGTACATGTGACCCCCAGTGCCAGGCTCCATATTTGGCCTGCACAGTGGTGCCTTTGGACTCAGTGGTCCCAGGCCACAGGCAGCCTCAGGGACAGGATAAGGGTGTCCAGACAATTTCTGAACTCCCTCAGGTGGTGGTTGCACCCACCCAATCTGCTAAAAGGGGTGCCCTTTCAAATTCCTGGGTACACAGTGGTACTGACCACAGATGCCTCCCTGCAGGGCTGGGGAGCTCATTGTCTGAACCAAGTGCACCCAGGGTCTGTGGTCTCCTTGGGAGGCTGCACAGCAGATCAATCTTCTAGAACTCAGAGCTATTCGATTAGCACTCAAAGCTTTCTCTCAGACCCTGGCTCATCAATCTGTCCTGGTTCAGACAACCAAGTAGCCATGTTTTATGTGAACAAACAGGGCGGGACTGGGTCCAGACGACTCTGTCGGGAGACTCAGGACCTTTGTTCATTTGCCCTCAAGCACAACATGCTCCTCAAGGCTGTGTACCTTCCAGGCCAGGACAACTACCTGGCCGACAGGTTGAGCAGGATTCTACAGCCCCACGAGTGGCAACTGCATCCTTTAGTAGTTCAGAAGATCTTCCTAAAATGGGATCTCCCTTGGATAGATCTCTTTGCCAGTCCACTGAACAAACCGCTGCCAAAGTTCTGCTCCAGGCAACCGCACCCTCTGCGGCTGGCAGCAGATGCTTTTCTGATTCCATGGTCTCAGGGCCTCCTGTATGCGTTTCCTCCCACGCCCTTGTTGACCCGAACTCTCTTCAAGATTCTTCCGGACAAGGCCTCGGTCCTGCTGGTGGCTCCCAGGTGGCCGAGACAGCCTTGGTTTCCACTTCTGCTTCAACTGGCGGTGGATCCCCCCCACTGCCTCTGGGGTTGCAACCCGACCTTCTCTCTCAGGATCAGGGTTCCCTTCTGCACCCCAATCTCAAAGCTCTCAATTTGATGGCCTGGAGGCTGCAAGGGTAGTTTTGGCTCCCTGGGGCCTACCTCAGGACGTTGAGGAAGTTGTCCTCGCCTCTAGGAAACAGTCCACTAGAAAAACCTATGCTCTCAAATGGAGACTGTTTTCTGTGTAGTCTCAGCTACGTACAGAGGATCCTTTCTCCTGTACTGTACCAGTAGTGCTTCAGTATTTACTCTACTTGTCCAATCGGGGACTCAAATCCAATTCTGTTCGGGTCCACCTCTCAGCTCTAGCAGCTCACCACTCACTGGTGTAAGGACATTCTCTGTCGGTTCACCCCTTGGTGTCCCGCTTTCTCAGGGGCTTGCTTTTGCTCAAGCCTCCAATCCGTCGTCCTGCCCCTGAGTGGGTGTTAAATGTGGTCTTGCAGCAACTGACTCGCCCACCTTTTGAGCCGATGGCTACTTGTCCACTGCGCTTCCTATCCTGGAAGACTCCTTTCCTGATAGCCCTTACCTCGGCTAGGCGAGTGAGTGAGCTTCAGGCCCTGGTCTTTGATAGGCCTTACACCAGGATTTATAGGAACAGGGTAGTCCTCAGGACTCATCCAGAGTTCCTCCCAAAGGTTGTCTCCTCCTTCCACCTCAGCCAGGAGGTGGTTCTTCCAACATTCTTCCCTAGGCCTCATGCAAGCCAGGCTGAAGCAGTTCTGCATACCCTGGACTGTAGAAGGGCCTTATCCTTCTACCTTGACCGTACGCAGGGGCATAGAAGGGCTACTCAGCTCTTCGTATCCTTTGACCCTAATAAGTTGGGGTTGGCTGTGTCCAAGCGTACCTTGTCCATTTGGGTGGCTGACTGTATCACCTGGGCTTACAAGACGGCTGACCTTCCTTTGCAGGGTCAGGTTACGGCCCACCATGTCAGGGCAATGGCTGCCTCAGTGGCTCATCTCCACTCTGTGCCCTTGGTAGTCATCTGCAGGGCTGCAACTTGGTCTTCAAGCCAGACATTTGCGGCCCATTACTGTCTGGAGAGGGAGTCCTGTAGGAACAGTGCTTTTGGCCAAGCAGTACTCCGGAATCTCTTTGAGGTATAGGCAACTCCTGCCCTCTGTTGGGCTACCGGTGGAGGTCGTGTCAGTGAAAAGCCTTTCTTTGCTGCTGGGACTAGAGGGAGTTCTCTTGTTCAGCCTGGGTTCCTCGGTAGCCCAGAGCTAGGGAGTCACCCATATGTGAGGACTGACTTCCTGCTTGGTCCTGGAGAAAGCGTAGTTACTCACCTGTAACAGGTGTTCTCCAGGAGCAGCAGGAATCAGTCCTCACAACCCTCCCTCCTCCCCTTGGAGTTGCAGTTGTACATAGTTTATTTTTCATTTTTGTGTGCTGTTCTTAGCTATGTCATTTGACTGAGGTAAGATGACACCTTTAGGCGGGAAGGGAACCGCGCATGCGTGCCTGCATTCCCAAAGGCTTTCATAGAAAGCTGGGGAAATGCTCCGCTGGGGCTTCATCGGCGCCGATGACACCCATATGTGAGGACTGATTCTTGCTGCTCCTGGAGAACACCTGTTACAGGTGAGTAACTACGCTATCGGCATGTACCTGAAGGAACTGTCAAAGGAGCTTGGGGATTCTTGGCAAGCCTCAATGGGGAACCACTACAGATGTTTAAGTCCCTGACCCTATGCGGTAAGAGTGCTCAAAGTTTTTTGACTAACAGCCTACGATGGCTTCAAGCCTTTGGCCAGGCTGGCTGCTGCAGACATCAGGGCATGACACCAAGCATGGCTGAAGTTGTCTAACCTAGAGGAACAAGACACTGATTGATGTCCCCTGCATAGGAGAGAACCTGTTCAAGAAACCCATAGCAGACAAGGCTGTAGAGAGAGAAAAGGAGTTCCTAACGAGAACCAGGCTCTCGAAGAAGACCTTGGTGCAACCCTGGAAGAAAGCCCTGGGGAAGTAGTGGGGCTTTGGCAGTAACCCATATGTCCAGGTCTTCTCGGCCCCCTCAACAGGGCCAGCAGTAAAAAGGCCAGGAGCATGGTCCCAGAAAGCAAAAGACCCTGAAGTCCCAGGTACCTGCTCCAGCCCAGCCTGTGAGCTTTTGACTGTCATGGCACGACCTCCCCGCCCCCAAGGTCTTCTGTAGCTGACAGCGGGGCGCCTAACCTTGTTTGCCCACAGGTGGACAGCCATCACCATCGATACCTGGGTGCTACAAGTGGTAAAGAAAGGGCTACCTCCTTCACCAATAGTGAACTGCAAAATCACCACATTGAGATCCCACATACTTCACAGGAGAGCCCACCAGACCTCTCTTTCACCAGACCCTGCTTATCACCAAGCTAGCAGGCCCAATCCAGGACAAGGCAGTGAAGCCAGTGCTGAAACATCTCTGGGGCACAGGCTTCTACTCCAGGTATTTCCTCGTCCCCAAGAGGACAGGGGGCCTCAGGCCCATCCTGGACCTGCGAGAGTTCAACAGGTTCTGGTTAGAGAGAAGTTCAAAATGCGTTCCCTTGGGACACTGCTGCCATTCCTCCAGCAGGGAAATTGGCTATGCTCCTTAGACCTAAAGGATGCCTACACACACATGTTAATTCATCCTAGCCACAGAAAATACTTCCTGTTTGTGGTGAGGGGACAGTACTACCAATACAGGGTGCTACCCTTTTGGTCTGGCCTAGTTACCAAGGGTCTTCACAAAGTGTCTCGCGGTGGTCGCAGCCCACCTCCAGCTTCAAGGGGCCTTCATGTTCCCTTATCTGGGCCGCTAGCTCATAAAAGGGGGGGCACAGCTACAGAGGCACAATGTGCCACCGGGAACACCATAAACACCCTGCAGCACCTGGGTTCATCATAAACACCCTGCAGCACCTGGGTTCATCATAAACTGCCCCGGGTCCCATCTCACTCCGGCCCAGTGCTTAGAGTTCATAGGGGCGCAACTAGATACTTTCCAGGCGAAAACCTTTCTCCCTTAAGAAAGATCAGAATGCCTCAGGGAGTTAGCTGCAGAAGTGCACTGATGCCAGGCACTACCCACCCAGATTCTACACCGCCTGTTGGGACACATGGCCTCCTCAATTCACGTGACCCCATATACCTACCTGCACATGAGGGCAATCCAGTGGTGGACACAAGCCACAGGCAGGCTCAGGGACAGAGTGAAACCCATCAGCTGGCAGACTCGGATGGTAGCAGATTTTGTACCATCTTCAGACCGAGATGCCCTTTCAGACGCCCGTCCCCCAGAAGGTCCCCTTCCTACTGGGCCAAGGAGCACATTGCAAGGGCCTCCAGATGCAAGACGGCTGGTCCCAGAAGGAATCCTGGATGCAAATCAACTTGCTAGATTTCTGGGTGATATTCCTGGCTCACCGAGCCTTCCGCCACCAACTGCAGCACAATTCTGTGCTGATCTAGACTGACAACCAGGTTGCAATTTTCTGCATGAACAAACAAGGGAGATCAGGGTTGTACCCCCTCTGCCAGGAGGTGGTAGTCCTCTGCTCCTAAGGGCATCTTACCTCCTGGGCTAAGACTAAGTCTTGCAGGACTACAAAAGGGGACTGTTACTTCTGGAGAGAGATCTGCAATTGTGAGTATATACTTCTGGGAATTTTCTGTAAGGAATTATTTGTATTAAAGCTAATTAATCTGTGAACCCACTATTTTTTGTTAATCAGTCAGGGCCTAGTAGCAGCAGTTTAAGTTTACCTGCACCACCTGTTGCAGGTGGGACTAAAGTCCAATTTAGTCAGAGTACACATGGGCGCCATTGCAGTGCATCATCACCCCGTTGAAGGAAAGTACCTCTTGGTTCAGCCCCTTGTGTCTCAATTCCTGCAAGGCATGTTATCCAAACTCCCTGTCTGGCCTCCAGCAGCAGAGTGGGATCTCAATGTGCTTTCGCAGCTCACTAAGCCTCCATTTGAACCTCGGGAAGGTCAGCTTCTTTCTAGCACTCACATCAGCTCAGTCAACGAGCTCCAGGCTCTGATGGCAGAGCTCCCCTTAATGAGATTCTACAAGAACAGGGTGGTGCTCCGCGCACACCCCAAGTTTCTGCTGAAGGTGGTATCCCCATTCCACCTCAGTCAGGAGGTGGTGCTCTCCTCATTCTTTCTGAGACTTCACGCCGGTTGGGCGGAGACCGTTCTCCATACTCTGTATTGTAAAAGGGTCTTGTCCTTCTATCTGCAATGGACTCAGGGCCACCGCAAAGCACCTCAAGCTTTTCGTATCCTATGACCTCAGCCGTCTGGGGCTCCCAGTGACTAAGCAAACTGTCCACTTGGTGGTGGACTGCATTACCCTTGCCTACAAGCAGACGGGGATTTCACTGGACCAGAAAGTCACGGTGCACTGCATCAGGGTCATGGCTACTTTCGTGACAAATCTGCGCTCCATCCCCATGACGGAAATCTGAAGGGCCGCCATTTGGTCTTCGGTCCATACCTTCACAGCTCACTACTGCCTGGAGAGGGAGTTCTGACGGGACAGTGCCTTTGGCCAGGCCGTACTCTGTATTCTCTTTGGGGTGTAGGCAACTCCTGCCCTCTGACCCTTACTTCTGTGTTCAGGCTACTGGAGTGCTTGTTCTCTGCTGGTCACTTGGCTCTGAGAGTTTTTCAGTAGGGACTCAACTGCTACTGATCATGGCTCACCCTTTGCAGATCATCATGGTGTTACAGGTTCTCGGTAGCCTGAAGCCTGTAGTCCTCACAATCCTCCCTTGGAATTGCTCCCTTATGGGTTTTTATTTTATTTTTTCCTTGGCCATCTTAGCTATGTCATTTGACTGAGGCACGATGGCACCCTTGGGTGGGAAGGGGACCACGAATGCATGGTGCATCTCCCAAAGGCTTTCTTTGAAAGATGGGGAGATGCTTCCGCATGGGTTCCATCGGCACTGACGTCGCCCATATATGAGGACTGATTTCTGCTGTTCCCGGAGAACACCTGTTAAAGGTGAGTAACTACACTTTCTCCAGGAACAAGATTCTTGCCCTTTTTCACCCGGGGGTTCAAAAAATGTGACTGCTGCAGTCAAGCCATGTCCATCACTGACACCCACGACTGCTGCCTGCATTGCCTGGGACCAGACCATGACAGTTCCAATTGTGACCTTTGCCAGGCCATGTTGGCAAAAAACAACAAAAAGAGGTTGGAATTGCAGGAAAAGATGTTCCCAAGGTCCGACTCTGCGCCCACATCCCTGATGCCTAGCTCCAAGGGAAGCACATCCCATGATGCCCAGGCATCCTTGAGTCCCATTGCCACAGATCCTCCAAGATGGTCCCAGAGCAGGAGCAGAAGAAAAAAGTCCTCGACTATCCCAGAGGTCGGTCTGGAGAAACCCAGTAAATTGCACTGGAGAGACTTGGAGTCGGAGAGATGCTCGGCCAAGCTTTCCAGAAGGGACTCTCTTTGGCAAGCGGAGACTAGCCAAGGACGCTCAAGACCGTGGTAGTTATCGAGGACACAGAGTATCGGCATTGAGCCCAAAGCCATCAGTGACTGTGCCGAAAGCTGTGGAGCCTTCTGGCATGGAGACCAGAATGGCTCCTTGGAGCGGAACATCACTGCTACCCTGGCCTTCGGCAGGCTATAATAGCCAGTTCGGCCAGCTCATCTGCCAAGACAACTGGCCCCTTGACTGCGAGGGGGGTCACCGGCCGTCAAGCCAAGCATTGAGTGCCGCCAGCCTTGAGTAAGCCCTTGGTGCAGGTCGAGGTCCCAGTCCTGTTCCTCAGGTATCTGGTCCTCAGCAGCTAGAGTTCGCAACTCGGACTCTCGGTCCTTGACAGGCCTTGACCAACTGAGTCACAGGGCCTCTGATTCCTCATCACTGCTAGACTCTGAGTTGTAGACCAAGGATAAAGCATCCCCAGACACCCGAAGACACAGTGATGTCCCCTCAGACCAGTCTCCACCGGCGCCATGATGCTGGTCTCTGCCTGAGGATGTGGCCTTCCACAACTTGTACGGGATATGATTAAGGCGCTGTTGGTCCAGACAGAGGCCGAGGAGGACCTCTGCACCGAGAAACTGGAGATCCTCTAGTTTGAAGCCCCTCCCTGGGAGATCCGCACGGTGTTAGTGCAACTGATCCTCAAGAGGCTGCTCCTCCGGATGTGAGAAACTCCAGTGTCTGTGCCCATTGTCAGCTGTTGGCTTGATGCGATGTACCGCGTCCTCAAAACCCAGTTACTGCATAACTCCATGGTCATTGAGTTGACCATGCACAAACTAAAAAGCCAGAAGACTCACTCCTCTGTCCCTCCGGGTAGGGAGGCTCGAACTCTCAATGCTCTTGGGCGCAAGTGTTTCCAGAGCTCGATGCTAGGGTGTAGAGTCCAGGCCTATGATCTCTACATCGGCATGTACCTTAAGGCACTAGCCAAGGAGCTTGCTGGGTCTTCAGCAGGCCTCGACGGGGAGCCCCTCCAGTGATTCAAGACCCTGACCTTGGCAGTATAGGACTGCTCAAAGGTCCTCTCTCAAGCAGCTTATGACGGCTCGAATCGTGGTGGCTGGCATTGCAACCAGGCTTGGCGTCAGGCCTCAATCATCTGACCTCAATCGGTGGGCCCAGGATGTCCCCTGTACTGGGGAGAATCTTCTTGGCCAACCTATGTCTGACAAGGCTGCTGAGATCGAAAAAGAGTTTGTGACTTGACAAAGGCTCTCCAAAAAGACCTCTGGGCCTCTCCTCAGAAAACAACCAGGGAAAAAGCCTTTTTTTCCCCCCCCAGAAAGAAGGCAGCCTTCTTTTATACCCAACAATACCAAGGCTACTCAGGGCCCCCGCAGTGTACCCAGCCCAAAAGACAAGGGTACGGGACCCAGAAGGCCAAAACCCCTAAGCCCCAGACTCTGACTCCGGCCCAGTCCGGGGGGAAACTTTTGACTCCCAGGAAGCTGTCTTCAGCTCACAGGGGGATGCCTGTCACTCTTTGCCCACAGATGGGCTTCAGTCACCACAGACCTCCTGGGTACTAAAGGTAGTCGGGGAGGATTACCTTCTCCACTTACAACAGGCACCTCCAGACTTCTTCCCAGGAGAGCCACGAAGGCCTCTTTCACCAGACCTTACTCCTCATAGAACTCACAAGTCTCCTCAAGGACAAGGCAGTAGAGCTGGTACTCAAGCACCTTTGAAGCGAGGGTTTCTATTCCAGGTACTTTCTTGTCCCAAAAAGGACTGGAGGCCTCAGGCCCATCCTAGACCTGTGAAACTTGAACAAATTTCTGGTGAGGGAGAAGTTCAAGATGCTGTCTCTTGGAACACTTTTGCCTTACCTCCACCAGGGAGACTGGCTTTGCTCCTTTGACCTAACGGATGCTTACACACACATCCTAATCCATCCCTCCCACAGGCAGTACCTAAGAGTTGTGGTGGGAGGGAGTGTGCTGCCTTTCAGACTGGCCTTTTCACCAAGGGTGTTGACCAAATGCCTAGTGGTGGTCGCAGCTCACCTCCATCAACAAGGAGCCTTTGTCTTCCCCTACCTGGATGACTGGCTCATAAGAGGCAGCACGGCCATAGATGCACACCAGGCCACAAGGCCCCCTGTCTTCTTACTGCAGCACCTGGGTTCGTCATCAACCACCCCAAGTCTCACCTGATCCCAGCCCAAAGACTGGAGTTCACAGGGGCTCAACTAGACACTCCGCAGACCAAGGTCTTTCTTTTTAAAGAGGGCAGAATGCCTCAAGGAGTTAGTGGCTCAGGTGCAATGCTGGCAATCGCTCTTGGCCCACCGCCACCTCTGCCTGCTGGGCCATATGGCCTCCATGGTCCACGTGACCCCACTAGCTCGCTTACACATGCGGGCAGGTCAGTGGTGCCTACGCTCTCAGTGGACCCAAGCCACTGGCAGACTATGGGACAGGGTCAGAGTAACCCACCATCTAGCAGAGTCCCTCTTTGGCCGTGCCCCTGCCACCTCCAGGCCAGGAATGCCCTTCCAGATACCCCCCCCCTCAGAGTCCTGATCTCAGACACCTCACTCTACAGTTGGGGAGCCCATTGCAAGGATCTTTGCACACAGGGCTGGTCCCAGCTGGAATCTCAGCTACAGATCAATCTCCTGGAAATCGGGGCGATCTTCCTGGCCCTTCAGACGTTCCGCCATTGGTTGCAGCACCAGATAGCACTGGTCCAGATGGACAACCAGGTCGCAGTGTTCTGTATCAACAAGCAGGGGGGCACTCCTATGTGACTTGCAATGGCATGCTCCTTCGGGCAGTCTACCTTCCGGGCCAGGACAATGCCCTAGCAGACAGGCTGAGCAGAGTCCTTCAGCCACATGAGTGGCATCTGAACTCCAGAGTAGCCTCTCAGCTTTTCATTCTCTGGGAGCTGCCCCTGATAAACCTCTTTGCCAGCCCGGGCAACATGCAGCTGCCCCGCTTTTGCTCACGGCATTCGCGCCTGTCGAGAGTAGCAGCGGATGCATTCCTAATCCCGTGGACAGAAGGCCTCCTCTACGCCTTCCTGCCGACCCCACTAGTCGTCAAGGTCCAACGCAAGGGGAAATCAATGATACTAATTGTCCCCAGATGGCCCAGGCAGCCCTGGTTCCCACTACTGCTCAAATTGTCGGCTGTACTCCTGGTCCTGCTGTGCAGTGCACCGGATCTTCTGTCTCAGGAGGAGGGCTCTCTCCTACACCCCAACTTAGGGTCCCTGACATTAACAGCATGGCTGCTGAAAGGGTAGCTCTGGCTCCCTTTAGCCTCCAGCCAGAGGTAGAGGAGGTCTCGTTGACCTCCAGCAAGCCCTCCACAAGGCGAGCGTACACCTTTTAAGTGGCGCCGGTTCTCAGTGTGGTGTGCAGAGGGGCAGGAGAACACCACCTCCTATGCCATGCAAGTGGTGCTCCAGTTCCTGCTCCATTTGTCACAGGCCAGACTAAAGTCCAACTCAGAGTGCACCTAAGAGCAATTGTGGTGCACTACCACCACACCAAGGGAAAACCTCTCTCAGTTCAGCCCCTGAGCTCTCGATTCCTCCGAGGCCTCTTGCTTTCTAAACCTTCCCGTTTGTCCCCTGGCAGCAGAGTGGGACCTCAACATGGTGCTCTCACCGCTCATTAGAATGCTGTTCAAGCCCCTGGTACCTGCCACGTGTGGTATCTCTCCTGGAAGGTCGCCTTCCTGGTGGCTCTCACATCTGCTCGCAGAGTAAGCAAGCTCCAAGCTCTGGTGACAGAGTGACCTTATACACGGTTCTACAAGAACAGAATGGTACTCCGCACGCATCCCAAATTCCTCATGAATTCCTCAATCAGGAGGTGGTCCTCCCCACCACCACCTCACAGCCCATTGCTGGTTGGGAGGAGACCGTACTCCATACTTTGGATTGTAAAAGAGCCCTGTCCTTCTACCTTCAACAGTCTGAGGGCCACCGCAAAGCTTCTCAACTTTCTTATATGACCCCAGTAGGCTGGAGCTCCCAGTGACCAAGCGAACTCTGTCCACTTGGGTGGTAGACTGTATATTGCCCTCACCTCTAAGTGAGCTGGACTCTCCCTGGAGCACTGGATCACAGCACATGACGTGAGAGCGATGGCCACCTCTGTGGCGAACTTGCGTTCAGTGCCAGTGACAGAGATCTGCAAGGCCGCCACATGGTCTTCAATTGACACGTTTGCAGCTCACTACTGCTTGGAGAGAGAGCCGGGACAGTGCCTTTGGCCAGGTGGTACTCCATAATCTATTGGGTGTGTAGGCAACTCCAGCCTTCCGACCCTTCTGTGTTCAGGCTACCAGAGCAATGGCCCCTCTAGACACTAGGGTATTGCAAAGTGTCTCAATCAGGGCTTCATCTTCTGAAACTCGCGGCTGTCATGGTTCGGTCCCTGGCAGCCTGGAGCTAGGGAGTCCCATATGTGAGGACTGACTTCCTATTTGTTCCTTGAGGTAGCATAGTTACTCACCTGTAACGGGTGTTCTCCAGGGACAGCTGGAATCAATTCTCACAGCCCTCCCTCCTCCCCTTGGAGTTGCCTCCTTTACCTTATTTTATTTTTATGCCTTCCTAGCTATGCCATCTGACTGAGCAAAATGTCACCCTTGGGCGAGAAGAGGACCATGCATGCATGGTGGCATCTCCCAAAGGCTTTCTTTGAAAGCTGGGAAATGCTTCCGCACGGGCTCTGTCGGCGCCGATGTTGCCCATATGTGAGGACTGATTCCTGTTGCCCCTGGAGAACACCTGTTACAAGTGAATAACTACGCTTTCCCTGACCACTCTGCCGGGCATGGCACCTTATATGATTTGATCGGGGAAAACTCCAATTCGATGCTGGCAGCGGTTGTGGATGAGTGATGGATTTGACTGTGCAACTGGTTGGTGGACATTATCTACACATCATGGTTAAGCTACCTCCCATTTGGGGGGGGGGGGAGTCTCTGCTGTGATGAGGATTGGGAGAAACTGATAAAGGACCTCGGTGAAGCCTGTCCACAGAGGCTGCTGGAAGAGCATCCAAAGAGTGCTCACTCGGCAGCTTAGAGGTATTCTCGGGGAGGTGGGGGGGAGGGGTTGTCTGGAAGTACCCACAGGAATCCAAGGGTGCCCATTCCTCATATGGATCTCGGCTCAAAAGGTCAGCCCTTTTTGGGGGACCCACTGACTGTAGGATTTGTCTTGTGCTGCTTCTCGAGCCTGCAGATCCCTTCCAAGGGGTCCACCAGTGGGAAGATGGTTCCAGCACTTTCTCTCAGAATGGACCCAGATCAGTAGGTCCTATAGATTCTGCGTCACGGGTACATATTGGAGTTCACAGTTGCTCGGAGACACCTTCTTTTTATAGTGTCTCTGCGGCCTGCGTAAGCAGGCAGTGGCACGCTATGATGTCTCCTGCAGTTGCTGACTGCTGTACCTGTGCTTTTGCAGAAGGAGATCAGAGTCACTATTCCATCTACTTCGTGGTGCCCAAGAAAGGAGGATCCTTTTGGTGCATTTCTTGATTTAAAGGTGGTCAGTGTGAAACTCCGAATTTCTTACTTCGAATGGAGACATCTGCTCTGTCATATTGTCTGTGTGTTGGAGTTCATCTCTCTGGATCTGGCAGAGGCCTTCTTTCTTTCTTATTTTTTTGTGTGTTTTATTTATCATTTATAATATATCACAAATTCAGCATATAACATTGAGATACATCTTATCCCCTCACTTCCCACCATTCCTCTTCCCACTCATCTCCATACACCTTGGGACCAGGACAGCACTCAGTATTCACTAAAATAGAATCTAATAAGCTTTAAGCATTGCTCATAATACCTCCCCCCCCCCCCCACCCCAATATTCTGTAAAATTTACCCAATTGCGAGTACAACTGAGCTGTTAACTTTGATGTAAAGTAAGACATGTCAATTAATTAAATTTATTTAACAGCTTTTTATAACGCTTTATCCTAGATTAAAGTGGTTTAAATTGTAACAGAACATCTCACGTTAAACAGGGAATACAACTTGGAAAAATCGATATGTATTAGGGGAGTAATTATGTACATTTGCAAAGATGTGGAATTGATGAGGCTAGGGGAAAGTGTGGGGCGGGGAGGCTGGGTGAGAATGGTGGAGAAATTGTAGGGGAGGGGGGAAGAGGTAGGCTAGGTTTGTGAGTATTAAGTTAAAATTCCCTCTGATGAGGAGCTATGGCATTCTTCCAAAACCTTGCCTCTGTTAATATTGCAGCAATTGCAATATATCTAAAACATTTTATCCAAATTGGACTGAGCCACTTCCCAGTTCAGTAAGAACATTCACATAGTCTGTCCCACCTCCAAACCTATTACCCACTTAACCAGCAGAACTGTCCCCTCTCAAAAATCTTGCAACACAAGGCAACTCCACCAAAGATACCTACTAAACACACTTCCTCCAACATAATTGGTTCCCAGTCTTAAACATGCTAAATAACCTCACAGATGTATAAATACCATCTAAATAGTATATTATAAGATTTTTCAATCAAATTGTGGCTATAAGCCCTTTAAACAGACCCTAACAAATTTGCTTATGATCTTCCTCTGTAACTGACACTCCTAAGTTCCCTTCCCATTGTTTTAAATGAGAAGTTTATCCAAACCTTTTGGATGGCAAGGTCTTATAAATTCTTGAAATTCTGCTTTTACCTACCCCCATAAGCAATATCTTCTCTTTTGGCATCCCTTCCATAAGGAGGTCCGCCAATGACTGCTTCCTCAAAAAGCGACTGACCTGATTGAGTTAGGCTACAATGATTGTTCTCAGTACAAACTCCTCTTTCAGCTCTGCATACTGGAGAACCCATCAGTCTTCAAACTGACCAACAACCACAATCTCTTCTCATGCCAGTTAACAAACATCCCATCAGTTCTCCCTGGCACAAATTCTTGATGCCTGAAAATTGCTTTTTAATTCCATACCATATCATTAGTATATGCCTGGTGAACTTATTGGGGATAACCAAGCCTTTGCTGGTTCCTGCAGTAAACCACAGCAGTACCCACAAAGGCCAATGGGCCATTTCTGATTTGTTCCAAATCCAACCACTGCTTTGGAGAGCTCACATTTCATTCAATTATGGCTGAAAGCTGATCAGTACATTAATATTGATAGAGATCAGGGACTCCTTAGTCCCACATCTTGCCTGGCATGAACTATTACAGTCCACCCATCTCAAGAAGGCTTTCTATCCCAAATATATTCACTGTGGCCGATGAAAATATTAAGAATCTTGTCTGGGATTCTGATTGGCAGAGCAGCAGATAAAGAAACTTGGGTGGTATCATCTTAGCATAAATTTGTCTCAGCTAAGACAGATGAAGGCCCCTCAATGCAGATAACCACCGATTATGTATCTTTCAAGAGTCCCACATAATTAAGTTCACGTAACTTACCCAACTGAGGGTATAAATGTATCCCTAGATATCAAATATGAGATTCCAGCCATTGTAATTCAAAAAGAGGCCGAAGTTCCAAAATCTGATTCCGGGTAATATTAACATTTTAAAATCTTTGATTTTGAAATATTAACCTTTAAATCCAGAGAACTCCATCAATAAAGCCTCAGATATCTTATACTTTCATCCACCCACCACCATCAGACCTGCTATATGAGGATCGTCTTGGACTCTGCATGCGACAGGCTCCATAGCACAAAGAGCAGGGGGATAGTGGACACCCTTTCTGGTATTTCATTGTAATAAAATAAGGTCTGTGCATCCCCCATTAATTTTAATCTTGGCCTCCGGGTGGTGATAAATTGCTTGCAACCAGTCCAAGAAGCAGTTACTCACTCCAACATTCTCTAGACCTGAAACAAATAAATGAATATGGCCAGACTACACTATCTATGCTGAAAAAGCCTTCAATAGGATCATCTCCCGAGGGATTCTCTTAGCTTGGCATATCAAGCACATTAAGAGCCTGCTGCACATTGTCAGAAGGTAATCTACCTGCAATAAAACCAGATTGATCGGGTTGAACTAACTTAGGCAAAATGTTACCTAATCTTTGTTCCAGTATCTTTGCAAAAATTTTATAATTTCTAAGCAATGAGTGGTCTATATACAAAGCGCAATCCTGGGATTCTTGCCTTTTTTAGGTTATTTCAGCCACCTTCATAGAGTGGGGAAGCAGTTCATCCTGACCTATCACATTAACTAAAGTCTTTTTTAAAGGTTCAACAATCAGCATCCCATAAAGCTTATAAAGTTTTGCTGAAAGGCCATCTAATCCTGATGCCTTATTGGATGGCAAGTTCTTAACAGCCAGTTAGGTCTCATGCCTCAAAATTGGCCTATCCAATAATCAGCACTCTTCCTCTGACAGTGTTGGAAGATGACTTCCAACCAAGTATGCTTCTGTCTCTACCAGAAGACACTACTTTCTGGTATCTAGACTCCTGTAATGCGAAACAAACTGTTCCCTAATTCTGGGTGACCTCCTTCCCCCTCCCCATCCCACACTTTCAATTTACTGTTTTTAACATGTAATTTTTTATGCTATGGGTGAGCGGGTGGCTAGACTTGTTACCAAATTCAAAATTATTTTTTAAATCTCTTTATCTGAAATTCCTCTTGCTTTCCCTCCAATTTCTGTCAGTCCCATCTTGCCTTATCTAATTGCTTCCACAGCCTTTTTGACCCTGGCATATCTTTATGAAGCTTTTCTCAAATAAGCCAGTCGTGCTCTTAATCTCATCCATCTATTTTTCATTTTGTTTTTTCTGGGCTGCTACCAAAGAAATGAAATGTACACTACTACCATTTTTAAACATTCCCAAAGTTACCAGAGACAGACCTGGCCATATCGTTTAAGCTTAAATACTCTTCAGTTTCTTGACCAATGTGCTATTACACCCATTTCTGGTTTAACAAGCTGTCATTAAGCATCCAATATTTCTGTTGGACTTCCTCCTGCCTTTCTTGAATCTGTCCAAAACGGTGCATGATCGAATAGGATAATTGCTTCTACCCCATTCTTCATTAACAATAATTTACATGACTCCAAAAGCCATAGATCTGTCATAGAATATGCAGAGTGAACATGAAAATAATATGTATAACTCTTCCTGGAATCATTTAATTCCTGCCAAACTTCTACTAGTGAAATCCTGTAAGAAACTAGTAAAATGTGTTCCAGTCCACCCCTCTGGAAGAGACTTCCTCAGATTGGGGGATAAATTTAAGTTGCTGCCAATTATTAAACTGCCCTCCCCAAAAATAAGTCCTTCCATAAATTTTCCTTGATTAACATTAGGGGCATATACATTCACTAGCATATATGCTTTTCCATTAAAATGTTTACCAACAGAATATAATGTCCCTTTTTATCCTGTTTAATTTTTTGAATCTCTATCTTAATTCCTGCTGAAATGAGAATCTCAACCCCATTCACTCTTCACTTGCGCTTTTTGCTGCCAATAAAGGTTAATAGGATACTTTTTGGATAAAGCAAATATTCATGCTTTGGGAGGAAATTCATTTCTTGAAAAAGGGCTACGTTAACTTGCATTCTCAACAGCTCTTTAAAACAAGTATGTCTCTTCTGTAGGGAGCTTGTCATTCAAACATCCCATCTTACGAGGGTTGCTCATGGTTTTTTCTCAGTCCAGAATGAAGATAGAGGTGTGAAATTGAAAGGGTAGTAACTTGGAACTTCAAAGGACACGTGTGTAATTTTACAGTCGTCCAACAAGTAGGCAGTAGTGATCCTTCAAATGGCATCTGTGAGTGACACATGGTACAAACAACGAGCTGTAATTGAATTCTTGGTGGAGGAGAAAAAGTGTGAGAAACATTCACAAACGATTGTGTGCTGTGTATGGACGTTCTGTGGTAGATAGGAGCACCGTTGGACGATGGGTGAAGAGAGTAAAGGCTTCAGGAAGTGGTAAAAGAGAATTGGAAGATCGACCACGGTCTGGGCGTCCTGTCTCAGCCACCAGTCCAGACAAGTTGAAGCGCCCTGCGATAGCTGCCAGCGGGCATTAAAATACTGTAAGCTGTTGCGGTGTGCCTTGCACACACCTTTGAATATCCCAAAGAGTCAATAATTGCCATTGCACTACCTCTACTGACACAAAGCTGTACGGACAATTCCCGACTCGTGATGCACCGATCGGCACGAATAATGTCATCAGCGCGCTGCAACTTGTCTCGACTGGTGGCTGAGGTAGGACGCCCAGACTGCGGTTGATCTTCCAGTTCCATTTTAACACTTCCTGGAATGAAGACACAGTTGAAGCAGTCATGCCGCAATATCTTTGTTAGTGATATAGCGGAAGGGCTGTTGGGTAAGGTTTGCCTTTTTGCGGATGATACCAAAATCTGCAATAGAGTAGACACCCAGGAAGGTATAGAAAACATGAGGAGGGATCTACAGTGGTGTGCAAAAGTCTGGAATCACTTGTGAGTTTTGCATTTTTCGTACTTTCTAACTTTTTTTTTTTTTTTTTTAATTTTGCATTAGCCCAGCATATTCATCTTTCTACCACGTTAAAAAGGATACATTTGGCTATTAGAGTTGACTTTTTTGCATTCCTTGCTTCCATTTTAAATACTTTACAGGCACTGAGAGATTAGCTACTGCGATTTTTGTGAATCCTGCGTCAAAACTGGATCGAGATTATCCAATATGCACACATTATTTCTGACCAATCAGGAGGCTGGTTTCACTAACCAATCACAATGCAGATATCTAGCCAACAGTGCAGCTATAAAAACGCATGGAATTTTTGAATTTCATACGCTTTCTGGATCGACCATGAAGATGATTCGGACCCTGACGTTGGAAGAGCGTATTTGTTTGTCCTTTATGAGCGAGGAAGGATTTTCAAGCTGTCAGCCAGGAAAGTTGGCTGCAGTAAGAGCGCTGTTAAGATTGTACAGAAGAAAGAAACGGGTTCAGTGGTGGACAAGCTTCGTTCAGGTCGTCCACTTGCATCAACATCACGCCAGGACCACACACTACGATGCATTTCACTGACTGTAATCGCAAGTTGACTTCTCCTCAGCTACTTTGAGAGTGGTCAGACAAGAGTGAGGTCAGTGTCAGCTCATCAACAATTTGTTGCCGGTGCCTGCAGTTTGGTCTCCGGGGCTGCAAAGCACAGAATAAGCCACTGATGACTGACATACAAAGGTGCAACCGGATCATGTGGGCGAGAAAGCACTCAACCTGGTCGACTGAAATGTGGGAAAAGGTGCTATTCAGTGATGAAAGCACCTTCTGCCTGTTTGCTAACCAGGCCCACACCTATGTGAGGAGATTTCCTGGAGAGGAATTCAAGCCTGAGTGTCTGTGAAGCATCCTTTGAAGGTCATAGTCTGGGGCTGCATGGTTGCCAGTGGCGTTGGACGTCTTCACATCATCATTGGAATGGTCAACGGGGCCAAGTACATCACCATACTGCAAAAGTGCATGGTGCCTTCAGCACACCAGCTGTTTCCTGGCCAGTTCCTGTTCCAAGATGACAATGCACCCTGCCATCGCTCCAGACAGGTGATCAGCTGGAAGCAGTGGAACAACATCGTCAATGGACTTGCCTGCCCAGTCTCCAGATCTGAATGCAATCAAGAACATGTGGCACAAGGGGGCCTTGGAAATATCCAAGAGGCATCTGACATAAAAACATGAGCTGATTGAGTCACTCATTGCAGCTTGGAACCGCGTTGTGACCAACGATCACCTTGTCAGACTGGTTCATTCAATGCCAACAAGGTGCAGTCAAGTGATCAAGAACAAAGGGTGGCCCATCAAATACTGAGCCATAACTGACACACAAAAACGGCCTTTTTCAAGGCCACATACATTAATTTGAAGGAAACCTGGCATGCGTCCTTAATATTTTAAAGCTTACTTACAATAATAATCATTGGCCAGCGATGTACATTATGCGATTTTCACAGAAAATCTATCAACAGGACAACTGTGGGGAACAAACTCAGAAAATAAGGGCCAAACCAATACTAAAAGTTGGCCCTAATAGCCAAATCTATCACTTATCATGAGATACACAGAAAAAGCCACTGGGAGGAAAAAGAAATTAAGATATAAGGTTACGAAGTTCAAAAAACGTCAAATTTACAAGTGATTCCAGACTTTTGCAAACCACTGTAGCTAAGCTTGAAGAATGGTCTAGAATCTGGCAGATGGGATTTAATGTTAAAAAATGTAAGGTCATGCATTTGGGCTGCAGCAATCCAGGGGAGCAATATAGTATAGGGGGTGAAGTACTTTTGTCCACTAAAGAAGAGCGGGACCTAGACGTGGCTGTGTATGATGATCTTAATGTAGCTAAACAGGTAGAAAAGGCGACAGCAAAAGCTAGAAGGATGCTTGGGTGAATACGGAGAGGAATGGCTAGCAGAAAAAAGGAGGTGATAGTGCCTCCTCATTTGGAGTATAGTGTGCGATTCTGGAGACCGCACCTTCAAAAGGATGTGAACAAGATGGAGTCAGTGCAGAGGGTGGCTACTAAAATGGTTAGTGGTCTTCATTATAAAACATATGAGGATAGACTTGTTGTTGTTGTTAAGTGCCGTCGAGTCGGAGTCGACTCGTGGCGACCCTCTGGATAGCTGTCCTAAATTGTGTTCGGTCTTGAGTCAGGCGGCTCATTGACAGACTGGTACCCGTAGCTGCTGTTATTGTATCGATCCATCTCATTGCTGGCATTCCTATTTTGCGTTTACCTTCTATCTTGCCGAGCATGATGTCTTTCTCCAGGACCAAGCAGGAAGTCATTTCTCATATATGGGTGACATCGACGTCGATGGAGCCCCTGCGGAGCATTTCCCCAGCTTTCTATGAAAGCCTTTGGGAATACTGCACGCATGCGCGGTCCCCTTCCCGCCTAAAGGTGCCATTTTGCTCAGTCTCTTTTTCCGTGGAGCCCGTCGGACGTCTGTCCTAGTTCACCCGGAAAACAATTAGATTTTTTCTTGCTATTCCTGCGATTCCTTCGCGGTTTTTTTTCTCTGGTTCGACGCCGGTTCCCCTTCCCGCCGTGTTCGGTACACTGGTATCGAGCCCGATCTAATTTTTTTTTCGGTTTTTGTCCTTGGTGGCTGGCGTTTGCGCCCTTTTTTTCTTTTTCCCTGGAAGGCCGGTCCTTTGACCTCGCAGGGGCTCTTTTTTCCCCGATGGCTTCCAATGGTTTTAAGAAGTGTGGTTGGTGCAAGAAACTGTCTCTCACCGACACACACGACTGCTGCCTTCAGTGCCTCGGTCCTGATCATGATCCTAAGATCTGTGGACCACGTGGCAAAATGTCCACTAAGGCACTGCGAAGTCGTCAGCACCAAAAGGAAAGGCTTTTCTCTGATTCGGCCTCCGGCCGGGCCCAGACCTCGTCTGAGGCCTCGACGTCTCGGGAGTCTGACCCCGAGCATCCTCGGGGTTCCTCGGAGAGGGGGGTCCCCCGAGCGGGAGCAAAAGAGGAAGAAGCAGCTCGCGAGGGCGGCGTCGGAGGAGGTCCCTTGCTCCTCGAGGGCTAGGGCTCGGACCCCTGACCGCCGTCCTGGGCCCGTGGAACAGGAGAAGCCGTCAAAAGTGCCTCATGTGGAGCCGGAGTCTGCTGGACACGTAAGTCCTGTTGTCCTCGAGGACTCTCCTCCCAGGGAGCCGACGTCGGGCCCGGCGCCGCTGGGGCCCAACTCGGTGGCTGCTGAGTCTCCTGAGCTGGGTCTCAGGCTGACAGCCTTGGAGTGCAGACTGTCTGCCTTCATGGATCAGCAGCGGGTGCTGATGGCCAGCATTGCTGGCGCATCTGCCCCGACCACCGGGACGTCGAAGTCGACCCCGAAGACCGAGCTGATACTCGAGACCATGAAGGCTCAAGGTCGTCCTCGGTCGCGGTCACCCTCGACCTCCCGGTCGGGACCGACGTCGCGGGGCGGGTGCTGCCGGGCCCTGCGCGGTCGGAGCCCGACTCCTCTTCAGACGAGTCCGCCTGGGAGACGGAAGACGAGGAGTCCCCCGATACCTTCAAGACTCTGTGCGTCCCGTCGGACTCACTGCAGTCTGAGCCCCGGAGTAGATCCCCTCTGGAGGATACCTGGTTCTCGGAGTTCGTTCGGGATATGGCCACTGCTTTGGCGATCCCTGTGGACCCCGAGGAGGAGCCTCGAGCCCCTCCAGTATGACTCTCCTCCGAAGGAGGCCTTTACTGTGCCTGTTCCTCCGATGCTGGAACGGCTGCTCTTCCGGATGTGGGAGGCACCGGCCTCGGCGCCGGTTCTGAGCAAGTGGGTCGATTCCATTTATCGACTCCGTAAGAGCCCTGGTTTTCAAAAGGCGCAGCTGACACCATTCCATGGTGGTGGAATCGGCCATGCATCGTCTGAAGAGTCAGAAGATGCACTCCGCGGTGCCCCCTGGCAGGGAGGCCCGGAACCTGGATGCGTTTGGTAGAAAGTGCTTCCAGGGCTCGATGCTTGGTTGCCGTGTCCAGCCTTACCAGCTGTACTTGCGGGACCTGGCAAAGGAGCTTTCCGGGTTTTCTGCTGGTCTCTCCGGGGAACCTTTGCAGAGGTTCAAGTCCTTGTCCACGGGGATCCGGGAATGCTCTAAGTTTATGTCCCGCGCTGCCTACGATGGCTTCGAGGCCTCGGTCCGTGTTGCGGCAGCCGGCATCGCGGCTCGACACCAGGCATGGCTGCAGTCATCGAATCTCGAGCCATGGGTTCAAGACAAGTTGGTCGATGTCCCTTGCCGAGGTGAGAACCTTTTTGGCAAGCCCATGGCCGAGAAGGCTGCGCAGCTCGAAACCGAGCACCTCACGGGGACAAGGCTATCCAGAAAGACTTCTGCCCCTTCTCATAAGAAGAAGGGCTCGGGTAAGAAGCCCTTTTACCCGAGGAAGGTGACTGCCTGCAAACAGTTCCCACCTTACCAGGCCTCCCCAGCTCCCCCACAGGGTCAGCAGGCCAAGGGGCAGGGACATGGGCCCCGTAGGCAGAAGGCCCCCAAGCCTCTGGCTCCTGCTCCCAATCAGCAGGTTAGGGGGTTTTGACTCCCAAGGCATAGCCTCTCCGTCTCTGCTGTCCCATCCCTGCACAGGAGGTCGACTAGCCCTGTTTGCCCACAGGTGGCCACCCATTACAGGAGACAGTTGGGTCTTAAGCATAGTCCACAAGGGCTATATGCTTCATTTCCATCAGTTGCCTCCTCCTTACTTCCCAGGAGAGCCTCCAAGGCCTCCTCTCCACACAGACCTCCTCCAAGAGCTTCAGGGTCTGTTGCGAGACAAGGCGGTGGAGCCTGTGCCTCCCCACCTACAAGGTCACGGTTTCTACTCCAGGTACTTCCTCGTACCAAAGAGAACCAGAGGCCTCAGGCCTATTCTCGACCTCGGTAATCTCAAAAAGTTCCTAGAGAAAGAAAAGTTCAAGATGCTTACTCTTGGAACACTTCTGCCCTACCTCCAGCAGGGAGATTGGCTATTCTCCTTAGATCTAAAGGATGCGTACACTCACATCCTCATTCATCCAGACCACAGAAGGTACCTCAGGTTCATTGTGGGAGGAAATCATTATCAGTACAGAGTGCTGCCTTTCGGCCTCACCTCCGCCCCCAGGGTCTTTACCAAATGCCAGGCAGTGGTGGCGGCCTACTTGAGAAATCAGGGTATCTTTGTCTTCCCCTATCTGGACGACTGGCTCATCAGGGGTCAGACATGCCAGGAGGCCAGGCAAGCCACCCTCCGAACTATTTCTCTCCTTCAACACCTAGGGTTTGTCATAAACTTCACAAAGTCCACTTTGCTCCCCTCCCAGAACTTGGAGTTCATAGGGGCAAGGCTAGACTCTCTGCAGGCAAAGGTTTTCTTGCCAGAAGACAGAGCCCAAAGACTGATAGACTTGGCAAACCAGTTTCTCAGCAGGCCACTGGTTTCCGCCAGACTCTGGCTAAGGCTTCTGGGCCACATGACTTCGACAGTACATGTGACTCCCAATGCCCGGCTCCGTATGAGGCCTGCACAGTGGTGCCTCAGGACTCAGTGGACTCAGGCCACAGGCAACCTCAGAGACAGAGTAAGGGTGTCCAGAGCAGACCATTCCTGAACTCCCTACGCTGGTGGCTGCACCCCCCCCCCCCCCAAACTACTGCAAGGGGTGCCTTTTCAGATTCCTGGGTTCACCGTGGTGTTGACCACAGATGCCTCCCTGCAGGGCTGGGGTGCACATTGTCTGGGCAAGTGCACCCAGGGCCTGTGGTCTCCCTGGGAGGCCACGCAACAGATCAGTCTACTGGAACTCCAGGCTATTCGCTTAGCCCTCAAAACTTTCTCTCCAACTCTGGCTCATCAGTCTGTCTTAGTACAGACAGACAACCAAGTAGCCATGTTTTATGTGAACAAGCAGGGCGGCACTGGGTCCAGGCTCCTTTGTCAGGAGGCACAGAACCTTTGCTTGTTTGCTCTCAGGCACAACATGTTTCTTAAGGCTGTCTATCTTCCTGGCCAGGAAAACTACCTGGCGGACAGGTTGAGCAGGATTTTGCAGCCCCACGAACGGCAGCTCCATCCATTAGTGGTTCAGAAAATTTTCCTGAAATGGGGACTTCCATCCATAGATCTCTTTGCCAGTCCCCTGAACACCCAGCTGCCCAAGTTCTGCTCCAGGCAGCCTCATCCTCTGCGGCTCGCAGCAGATGCTTTTCTGATTTCCTGGTCTCAGGGCCTCCTATATGCGTTTCCTTCCACGCCTCTGGTGGCCCGAACCCTGTTCAAGATCTTGCGGGACAAGGCCTCGGTCCTTCTGGTAGCTCCCAGGCAGCCTTGGTTCCCACTTATGCTTCAACTGGCAGTGGACACCCCACTGCCTCTGGGGTTGCAGTCCGACCTTCTCTCTCAGGATCAAGGTTCTCGTCTGCACCCAAATCTCAAATCTCTCAATTTGATGGCCTGGAGGCTGCAAGGGTAGTCCTGGCTCCCTGGGGCCTACCTCAGGAAGTTGAAGAGATCCTCCTGGCCTCTAGGAAGCAGTCCACCAGGAAAACCTATGCCCTGAAATGGAAAAGGTTTTCTGTGTGGTGTCAACTCCATACAGAAGATCCTTTCTCCTGTGCTGTACCGGTAGTGCTTCAGTACCTGCTGCACTTGTCCAATCAGGGACTTAAGTCCAATTCTGTTCGGGTCCACCTCTCAGCTCTAGCAGCTCACCACTCCCTGGTGCAAGGACACTCTGTCGGTTCACCCCTTGGTGTCCTGGTTCCTCAGAGGTTTGCTCTTGCTCAAGCCTCCTGTCCGTCCTCCAGCCCCTGAGTGGGAGTTGAATGTGGTCTTGCAACAACTGACTCGCCCGCCTTTTGAGCCGATGGCTACTTGTCCTCTCCGCTTCCTTTCTTGAAAGACACTCTTCCTGGTAGCCCTAACCTCGGCCAGACGAGTGAGTGAGCTTCAGGCCCTGGTCTGTGACAGGCCTTGCACTCGATTCTATAGGAACAGGGTAGTCCTTAGGACTCATCCTAAGTTCCTCCCAAAGGTTGTCTCCTCCTTCCTCCTCAACCAGGAGGTGGTTCTTCCAACATTCTTCCTTAGGCCTCATGCAAGCCAGGCTGAAGCGGTCCTGCATACCCTGGACTGTAGAAGGGCCTTATCCTTCTACTTTGACCGTACGCAGGGACATAGAAGGGCTACTCAGATCTTCATATCTTTTGATCCTAATAATTTCGGGTTAGCTGTGTCCAAGCGTACCTTGTCCATCTGGGTGGCTGACTGTATCACCTGGGCTTACAGGGCGGCTGACCTTCCTTTTCAGGGTCGGGTCACGGCCCACCGTGTCAGGGCTTTGGCTGCCTCAGTAGCTCATCTCCGCTCTGTACCGTTGGCAGACATCTGCAGGGCTGCAACTTGGTCCTCAAGCCAGACTTTTGCGGCCCATTATTGCCTGGAGAGGGAGTCCCGTAGGGACAGTGCTTTTGGCCAAGCAGTACTCCGGAATCTCTTTGAGGTTTAGGCAACTCCTGCCCTCCAGCCCTCCGTTGGGCTACCGGTGGACGTTCTTTCAGTGAAAAGCCTTTCTTTGATGCTGGGACTAGAGGGAGTTCTCTTGTTCAGCCTGGGTTCCTGGTAGCCCAGAGCTAGGGAGTCACTCATATGTGAGGACTGACTTCCTGCTTGGTCCTGGAGAAAGAGTAGTTACTCACCTTTAACAGGTGTTCTCCAGGAGCAGCAGGAATCAGTCCTCACAACCCTCCCTCCTCTCCTGGGAGTTGCAGTTGTATATAGTTCAATTTTTACTTTTTTGTGTACTGTTTTTTTAGCTATGTCATTCAACTGAGCAAGATGGCACCTTTAGGCGGGAAGGGAACCGCGCATGCGTGCAGTATTCCCAAAGACTTTCATAGAAAGCTGGGGAAATGCTCCGCAGGGGCTCCATCGACGTCGATGTCACCCATATGTGAGGACTGATTCCTGCTGCTCCTGGAGAACACCTGTTAAAGGTGAGTAACTACTCTTTCTCTAATGATCTCTCTCTTCGCATGATGTGTCCAAAGTATGAAAGTTGAAGTCTTGTCATCTGAGCTTCTAAAGAAAGCTTAGGTTTGATCTCCTCTAGTACTGACTGGTTTGTTCTTCGGGCAGTCCATGGTATACACAGTATTCGCCGCCAGCACCATAATTCAAAGGCATCAATTTTCTTCCTGTCTATCTTTTTCACTGTCCAGCTTTCACATCCATATGATGTTGAAAATACCATGGCTTGAACAAATCAAATCTTTGTATGGAGAGAGACATCTCTGCTCTTGAGACTCTTATCTAGGTCTTTCATAGCCATTCTGCCAAGAATAATGCGTTGTCTGATTTCTTGACTGCTTGTTGCTTCTTTATTGATAGTTGATCCAAGTAGGTTAAAGTTGTTCACGATTTCAATTCTCCTTCATCGATGAACCTGTTAATTATGCCAGTTGTCATGATCTTTGTCTTCTTTACATTAAGGTGCAGGCCCATTTTGAGACTGTTCTTTGATTGTGAGAAGCAAATGTTTCAGATCATCTTCACTTTCAGCCGGTAATGTGGTATCATCAGCATAGCGAAGGTTGTTGAGTCTTCCACTAATCTTCATACAATCCTGCTTCTCTGATGATTTGTGCTGCATATAAATTAAACAGGTAGGGGGAAAGTATGCAGCCTTGTCTTACACCTTTGCTTATTTTAAACCATTCTGTTTCTCCTTGTTCCGTTCGAACTGTTGCTTCTTGATCAATGTACAGATTGTGCAAGAGTACGATCAGGTGTTCTGGTATACCCATGCTTCTTAATGTGGCCCAGAGTTTCTCATGGTTTACACAGTCAAAAGCCTTGCTATATTCGATAAAGCACAAATAGATATCCTTTTGGTATTCTTTAGTCTTTTCAAGTATCCATCTCACATCCGCAATGATGTCTCTCGTTCCTCGCCCTTTCCTGAACCTTGCTTGCACTTCAGGTAGTTCTTGTTTGAGGTATGGTTGTAGTCTCTTTTGAATAATCTTCAGTAGAATCTTGCTGGCATGTGGGATCAGAGCGATTGTGCAATAATTTCCACAGTCAGTTGGATCACCTTTCTTTAGTATTGGTATAAACACAGATCTTTTCCAGTCAGTTGGCCTTGATGTTGTCTTCCATATTGATATCATTGATTGTATGATAAGGCGGTATAAAAATCCAATTAAATAAAATAAATAAATAAATAAATAAATATTTCTTGGCAGTGCCTTGTAAGTACGGTAACAGCTGCATCAGATTGCTGTAATACTTCTATGGGAATGCTATCAATGCCTGGTGCTTTGTTCTTTGATAAGGCTTTCAATGCTGCTTTAACTTCTTCTTTCATCACCAATGGTTCCCGATCATAAAGTACAGGTTGAAACAGATGTTGGTCCACTTGATCTTTATCATATAAAAACTTTGTATATTCCTTCCACCTTTTCTTTATCTTCTCAGCATCATTCACAATAGAACCTTGAGCATCTTGTAACATTCCAATTCGAGGCTGGAACTTTTTCTTTAACTGTCGTAGCTTTAGGAAAGCCGATCTTGTTCTTCCTCTAATAGTTTCTGCTTCTATTTCCTTGCATGCGTCGTCGTAGTACTTTTCCTTGTCCTTTCTTGCTGCACGTTGGAAATCTCTGAGTTCTGTTGTTGTCTTTCTTTCTCCTCTGGCTTTAGCTTCTCTGCGTTTCTGGGCAATTTTCAGTTTCTTCCGTCATCCATTTTGGCCGTTTTTGCTTTTTCACCTTTTGTATAGACTTCTCGCTTTCTTCCAACACAACCTTCTTGATGTCATTCCATAACTCTTTTGGAGCTCTGTCATTTGTATCTAAATCAGCAAATCGATTTTGCAGGCAGTCTTTAAATTCCAGTGGTATATTCTCAAGGTCATATTTTGCTGCATTCATGAGTGGTTTGCTCTTTTTCAACTTTAGCTTGAGTTTGCATGCTAGTAGTTGATGATCTGTACCACAGTTAGCTCCAGGTTTTGTCTTTGTTGATGTTATAGAACTTTTCCATCATTGACTTCCACAGATGTAGTCAATTTGATTTTTATACAATCCATTGGGTGAAATCCATGTGTACAGTCGCCGCTTGTGTTGCTGGAAGAAGGTGTTTGAGATGAATAGATCGTTGGTCTTGCAGAATTCTCAGTCTTTCTCCAGCTTCATTTCTGTTGCCAAGTCCATATTTTCCAACTACTTTGCCTTCTTCTTTGTTGCCAACTTTTGCGTTCCAGTCACCCATGACTATCAGGATATCCTGTTTGCATGTTCTGTCAATTTCAGCTTGTACTTTTTCATAGAACTCTTCAATTTCATTCTCTTCTGCAGCTGTTGTTGGGGCATATACTTGAATTATAGTTGTGTTGATAGGCATTCCTCGTAGATGAATAGAGATTAAGCGTTCGCTGACTGCATTGTATTTCATTACAGTTCTTGCAAGTTTCTTCTTTATTATAAATGCAACACCATTTCTTCTTTGTCTTTCATTTCCAGCATAGTAGTTAATGTGATTATCTGATGCAAAGTGCCTGATGCCAGCCCATTTCAGTTCGCTGACACCCAACAGATCAAGTTGTACACGTTCCATTTCATTTTTGACCACCTCCAACTTCGTACACTTCATGCTTCGTACATTCCATGTTCCAATGCGTAATACATCTTTACAGCTTCTGACTCTCATTTCATGCGAAGCAACATCAGCAGTCAAACATCCCGAGGGCTTTGATCCAACCACATCATAAATGCTGGCTTTACTCTGAAAAGTCTTCAGCTCTTCCCCAGTAGCTAGCTGAGTGCCTTTCGACCTGGGGGTCCCATCTTCCAGCACTATAGCACAATTTGTTTTGTTGTAACTATTCATTGGGCTTTCATGGCAAGATACAGAAGTAGATTGCCGGGCCTTTCTTCCGCGCAGTTTAAGTTTGGTGGTGTTGCTATTGTCACAGAAATGTGGTCCTCCACCGTCAACACTATCCCATTCTGCTGCTGCCCAGATGGACAGACTTGAGGATAGACTTAAGGTTCTTAATATGTACACCTTAGAAGAAAGGCGTGATAGAGGTGATATGATTGAGATGTTTAAATACCTCCGTGGCATAAATGTTCAGGGGGAGAGCCTCTTTCAATTGAAAGCAAGTTCTGCAACGAGGGGACATGGGATGAGGGTGAAGGGGGGATAGATTCGGGAGTGATTTGCGGAAATATTTCTTTATGTAAAGAGTAGTGGATCCATGGAATTAGTCTCCCAGTGGAGGTGGTAGAGATGAGGACAGTAACTGAATAAAAAAAGCATGGGACAAACACAGAGGATCTCTAAAGGAAAAAGGGGACTGTTGTAGTTGTTGATATGGAAGGACAGACTAGATAGGCCATGTGGTCTTTTTCTGTCATGTTTCTATGTTTCTAATATGCTCAAATAGTCTATCGGGGAGCTTACTGAGGACATTGACATTAGTTTCAGATCGGTACAGTCCATTCTTTCTGTCGATTTGGGGATGAGATGTGTGTTTGCAAAATTTGTATCTCAACTCCTGTCCCCTGACCAAAATGATAGACTGTCTGCAGCCAGGGAGGAGTTGGAATGCATTGAAAATGACTCCAATTTTATCAAAAAGATAATTACTGGTGATATAAAGGTTTTCGGTTATGTCCCAGAAACTAAGGCTCAGTTCTCACATTGGATGACTCCAGACTCTCCCAGACCCAAGAAAGCTCATCAGATGTGCTCAGAATTTTCTCTGATTACCAGGGTTTTGTTCATCATGAGTATGCTCCAAAAGGCCAAACCATCAATAAAGAGGCCTTTGTCCAAGTTCAGACTCGTTTGAGAGATGCAGTTTGTCATAAGAGGCCAGAGTTGCACAGGAATGGTGAATGGTTGCTTCATCACGATAATGCCCAGCTTGCGCATCATTGGAGGGCTTTTAACCTTTGTTGGAGGGCAGAGCAGTCTGGATCTGTTCGAGCAATGCTATGCCAACAACCAGGGAGGGGCCTGATGTGCCTTGGTGACACTTAAGTTGACTGCTTTGCAGTTGGGTGGAGGAACACCTGGTGGCCTGTTGATGATGCATATGGTATGTTTAGATGATTTTCAAGCAGACTTTCTCATTTAGAATACAGTGGATCCCAGAGAGTGGGAGCAGAGTCCCCACACATTCCAACACTTTGGAGAGTCCGTTTAACTACATTTTTAGATCCCTGCTATTTTAGTGAGCCAAAGAATCTCATATCCTTTAATCTCTCTGTTCAGAACATTGTTTTTTGAATTAATTGTGGTTCTATACATAGCTCTGTAAACTGTCTTAGCACAGACAGACAACCAAGTAGCCATGTTCTATGTGAACAAGCAAGGCGGCACGGGTTTCCATCTACTGTGCTAGGAAACCCTGGATCTGTGCTCCTTTGCAGTCCGGCATGGCATTCATTTAAGGGCAGTTTACCTGCTAGGCCAGGACAACTACTTAGCCAAGAGACTAAGCAGGATTCTCCAGCCCCAAGAGTGGCAGCTGGACAAGAGAGTAGTCTATTGGCTTTTCCAGACCTGGGGGCAACCAGTAATGGACTTGTTTTGTGAGTCTGCTCAATCACCAGTTGTCCCGGTTTTGCTCCAGGCAGCCACACCCGCACAGGGTGGCTGCCGACGCATTTCTCACATGGTCTGTGGCCTCCTCTATGCGTTTCCCCTGACGCCTCTGGTGGCCAAGACTCGATTCAAGATCCTCCAGGGCAAGACCTTGGTCATCCTAGTAGCCTCCAGGTGGCAGAGGCAACCCTGGTTTCCGCTTCTACTCCAACTAGTTGTGGAGGCCACCATTCCCCTGGGATCCTCTCCAAATCTCTTGTCGCAGGAGGGGGACACTCTCCTGCATCCCCTATCTCAGCTCCCTCAACCTAATGGCATGGCTGCTGAAAGGGTAGTGCTTGCACCGCTCCCCCTTCCAAACAATGTGTAAGAGGTCTTGCTGGCTTCAAGGAGGCTGTCAACTAGACAGACCTGTGCCTTCAAATGGTGTAGGTTTGGAGTTTGGTGCGAGGAGCAGAAGGTGAATCCTTTTTCCTGCCAGGTTGCAGTGGTATTACAGTACCTTCTCCACATTTCGCAGTTGGGCCTTAAGTCCAACTCCGTCAGAGTTCATCTCGGTGCCATTACAGCAAACCACTTCCTGGTGGAAGGAAAGCCTCTCTGCGCATCCCCTAGTTTCTAGGTTCTTGAGAGGCTTACTTCTGCTGAAGCCCCCGGTCCGGGATTTGAATGTGGTTTTAGGGCAGCTTACTCGGCCGCCTTTTGAGCCGATGGCAACCTGCCATCTACGCTACCTTTTTTGGAAGGTAGTTTTCTTGGTGGCACTCACATCGGCTCGGCGAGTGAGTGAGCTTCAGGCCCTTGTGTCTGACAGGCCTTATACAAGGTTCTATAGGGACTGGGTGGTGCTCTGCACACCCCCCAAGTTCCTTCTGGAAGTGGTCTCTTCGTTCCACCTCATCCAGGAGGTAGGTACTGCCTACCTTCTTTCCCAGGCCGCATGCAAGTCGGGCAGAGACAGTTCTGCATACCCTGGACTGCAAGAAGGCGTTGGCCTTCTATATTCAGCGTATGCAAGGCCATAGAAGGGCTGCTCAGCTCTTCGTATCCTACGACCCCAGTAAGCTGAGGATGGATGTTTCCAAGCGTATGCTGTCCACCTGGGAGGTGGACTGTATTGCATAGGCATAACAGGGCAGCTGAGCTTCCGTTGGAGGGTCGCGTCATGGCCCATCTGGTCAGGGCCATGGCGACATCAGTGGCTCATTTCTGCTCTGTTCCATTGGCAGACATCTGCCGGGCTGACACCTGGTCTTCGCAACCCATTACTGCATGGATAGGGAGTCCCAACGGGACAGTGCTTTCGGCCAGGCTGTACTCAGTAACCTATTCGAGGTCTAGGCAGCTCCTGCCCACCAACCCTTCTGTGTCAGGCTGCCGGAGTGCTACTCTCTCAGTTAAATTCCTACTGTGGCTGCTTGCGGCTCTCGTAGAGGGAGTCTATTTCTCAGCTGTGAGTTCTTGGTAGCCTATAGCTGGGGAGTCCCATATGTGAGGACTGACTTTCTGCTTGTTCCCGGAGAAAGCATAGTTACTCACCTGTAACAGGTGATCTCCAGGAACAAGCAGGAATGAGTCTTCACATATGGGTACGTCGGTACCGACGGAGTCTGTGCAGGAACGCTTCGCAGCGTCCAATCAAGAGCTTTTGGAAGCATCCCAGCACGCCTGCATGCTGCCTTCCCGCCTTTCCCAACTGCCTCTCCTCAGTTTTCGTTTTTCCGTGGAGCCGGCAGGACATCGTCCTGTCACCGTAGAAAATTCTTGTTCTTATTTCTTAGTTTTCTTGTGGTCGCGGCTGTCTTCCCGACGCCACCGGTACTGCCAGTGTTTTCTTTTCTTTTCTTGTAAAATCTTCCTTTTCCACGGGATATTTTTTCTTCATAGTGTCCCACGGTCTCTTAGGCCTTTAAGGCCTCTTCTTTTTCCTTCATGGAACCGCCAGACATTTTCTCCAAGAAATGTTCAGACTGTGGCGGTACAACTTTATTTTTAGACCCTCGAAGTCTGTGTCTAACCTGCTTGGGTCCTGACAACAGTTTGGTGAGAAGACGTCTTAAGCATCGAGGTTCCCTCGATACACGGTTGCCCTCCAACTTCAGGGCACCGTCCCCTTCTTCTTCCACACCGGATCAGGTAACCCACAAACAGTCTGTTAAGACTAGCCAGTCCTCGAGTGGTAGGTCTCATGCACAGCATGTAGACGGCTCCGCCTTGCCCTCGACGGCCCACTGGCTTCAAAACCCCGGCGGGAGTCTTCGGTCTCCAAAGCGTATAAGGGGTTTCAGGTTGTTCCTGGGGTTCACCCCCCACAGAACATACCTAAGCCGTGTACGGTGGTGGCATCCGCTTCGAGTGGTACCGATACCCCGGCATCGGCACTGGTGTTGGATGAAACACTCCTCACCAGGGATCGTCATCTGGCATCCTCGGTGCCTTCGGGACCGGTGGATACTCCCCAGATTGACTTTCCATTATCGGTACCAACACCGATACTACCACCGACGTCGGTACCCTCCAGATGTGCATCGACAGCCTCGCTTCCTTCGATGCCGAGTCTGGAATCAATTTCCAGTCTGGAGGACTGGGTACCGACTCGCCTTGGTGCCATCTCACGGTGGTACCGAAGGCTCGGTTCCGATGACTCGGATCCGCAACTCTCGGTTCCCCTGAGGCCGATTGAGTTGCCACTGGTTGACCTTCATTCACCGGTATCCGACACGGTACTGAAAACGGTACCGATGTCCTCATTACCCTTACGGTCGGTGCCTTCCATGCTTCGCTTATCAGGCTCTCTGCCCTTGATGCTGAGTTTGGAATCGATTTCTAGTCTGGAAGACTGGGTACCAGTAGGTTTTGGTACCAACACCGATCGATACCGGTGGCTCGGTACCGAGGATAGCGGCCGGAGGTTTTCAGTTACTTCGGTACCGATTGAACTGTCACCGATGACTACTCCGATGTCTTTGTCGGGCTCGACTCCGGCATCGGTACCGGTATCCACAGTAGCATCGTGGCCAACTCCTGTCATGCTTTTTTCAACAGGATCGCTCCATTCTATACAAAGCTTGGAGTCGATACCTGGCATGGACAATGTGGTAAGGACGGTTGCTGCTCCTGACAGCCAGTACCAGCAACCATCCCTTAAGCATTCCACACTGCACTCTGCAGGATCTTCTATTCCTATATATTTGGATAACTCTGTGGGTGCTCAGGCTAGTTCTTTAGATCTAACCTGTCCAAGGGAGATTCCTGTTTGGGATCCCTCTTTTCAGAGTTTTCTCCTGGATATAGCAAGGTCCCTTGCCATTCCTATTCCAGGACATGATCTTGCACAAGGCTCTGTTTCTACCAAAGCAAAGGACAACATAATGCTTCCTTTGCATCATTCCTTGCAGGATCTCCTTCTAGGCATGTGAGAAACACCTTTAAGGGTACCCCCACCTCCCAGGGCAACTGATCTCTTATATCAGGTGCCCCCCTCTCCAGGGTTTCAAAAGACTCAACTCCCTCATCATTCCATAGTAGTGGAATCAGCAATGAGGCGGGTAAAGAGTAAGAAAAAGCACTCTTATCCGCCAGGTCGTGAGTCTAAGACACTAGATGCCTTTGGACATCAAACCTTCCAGACATCTATGCTTTCTGCAAGAATTCTCTCATATATTTTTTATATGAGTCTTTCTCTTGAGGAGGTCACAAAGCAATTACATCTTTTGACTCCTTTCCTTCCAGATTCAGGAGTACAGACTATTCCTCTCTACTTAAGCATATCCAGAATATCTCTTGGTTTCTTTCTCGTGCTACCCTAGACTCTTTTGAGTCTGTTAGCAGGACTTCTGCTATAGCTATAGGGGCACGATGTAGAGCCTGGCTCCAAGCTTCAGACTTGGACAAATGGGCACAACAACGGCTGGGACATACTCCTTGCTCTGGAGAAAATCTTTTCAACAAGGAGTCTTTAGGTCAGGTTACTCAGTTGTCCACTGATTTACCTGTTCCTAAGGGTTGTTCTACACCACCTTCTGTCCCAGTAGGTAGGAAATGTCCTACCAAACTTTCTTCCCACAGGAGAAGAAGGTTTTATTCATCACTTGCCCATCATACAGGGGAGACATCGTCCTGGTCTGAAGAATCCAACCTCTCACCAGGCCCAGCAAACCCAGCAAACCCAGCACCTGCGGGGTTTCTGATCAATCATCATCAGATGCTTGTGACTCTTGCGTTTAGAATCTACAGTTGCTTCTTCTCAATAGAGGCAATCCACTGCTTCATTCTAACCCCTACACATGGATCTCTTTCCAAAAGACATCCATTTTTTCTATATTTCTATGAGCTGTCAGGATGTTCATGCCTATAGGTCACAGGTTTCTCCTCTTTTCCTGCTAGGGAAAGAGGTCTGACCACTATTAAATGGTAGTTCCTGTGCCAGCATGTATTTTTCCTTTCTATAGACTTACTACTTGGTAAGTCTTCTTCAGCTCCATTCTCTTCACCCTCTTACCAAGCTTTTTCCTCTGTAAGAGCGGAATTAATTGCAGAGGGCCTTTTTCTTCAGCCTCTCTAGTTTTCTCACTTTCCAGTGTGGAGTTTTCCTCTCTTGAGTTACCTCCTCTGTTTCAATCTTACTTTGGGGCAGCTTATCAGACATGTCCAGAGTTTCTACTCCTGTTCTGTCTGTTTCTGTTTTTCAACAGTAAGATTCTTTCTGCTATCTTGCTAGCAGCTGCCTATGCAGGAGCCTTAATGTTTCGACCACTGGTTCTTGTCCACAAACAACCAGATTTGTCCTCCACTAACATTCTGTCTAGTCTTAGTAGTGGCTCCAAGTCAGTGCTTCCATCTATCTTGGAGATTATCTCACTACAAGCTTTCTGGATTGTCTTCTATTTCTGCCATCTCCATTCTCCTGGGTTTGGCAGCATAGTTGGCAGAGATACTGGCTCTCTAGCAGCCAGTTCTATCTCCTCATTCTCCTGCATCATGCTCTCTGCAATTCTACAGAGAAGCTTTCCACTATGGGCCCTTGTTAGAGAGCATGGGTTTTTTTTCTCCAACAGCTATCCTAGATGGTTGGAAAAGGCTTTTCAGTCATGTCTCCCATGACTAGAAGGTTCTCCCTTCTTTTACTATCTCCTTTTGATATAAAGGACATAGGCCTTCTCTTACGTAAAGGCTTAAGGAGTTGCCAATTCCCTGCTTTGGTCCATAGCATTCCCAATCGGGGATATGCTCTTTCTCCATGCAGCTCGTCCTCATGGTAAGAACGCATGATACTTTTTGCCCTTAAGCAGGTCAACATGGTATCTCATCTCTGTGTCTTCTGTCTACTTACCATGCTAGAGTCTTGGAAGACTCGGGACTTGCTGGCTACAGATTGATGTTATCCTCTGTTTTTCATGTAACCATCCTGGTTATTTCACTAGCTAGCATCCTTGCAGATCATAACCAGGGGAAATAGATTCTCTATATATCTTCTCAAGTAGGTTCCACCTCCTTGTTAGATGAATCTTTCCTCTCCACATATCCTATGTGAATACCATGCTGTAGGCATATATCTGTCTGTTTAATTGCAGACACCCATATTTAGGCCTACATATTCATATTTATCTTTTGTGTGTATTTTATGCCCTTCCATATCTCACTATAGATATATTCTTATATGTCTTATCGATCCTTATAAAATGTATATGTGTATATATATGTGTGTGTGTGTGTATATGTGTGTGTGTGTGTATATATGTGTGTGTGTGTGTATATATGTGTGTGTGTGTGTGTGTGTGTGTATATATATGTGTATATATATGTGTGTTGTTGTTGTTGTTGTTAAGTGCCATCGAGTTGGAGTCGACTCATAGCGACCCTCTGGATAGCTATCCTAAATTGTGTTCGGTCTTCAGTCAGGCGGCTCATTGTTGACAGACTGATACCCGTAGCTGCTGTTATTGTATCGATCCATCTCACTGCTGGCCTTACTCTTTTGCGTTGACCACCTATCTTGCCAAGCATGATGTCTTTCTCTAATGATCTCTCTCTCCGCATGATGTGTCCAAAGTATGAAAGTCGAAGTCTTGTCATCTGAGCTTCTAAAGAAAGCTTAGGTTTGATCTCCTCTAGTACAGACTGGTTTGTTCTTCGGGCAGTCCATGGTATACACAGTATTCGCCGCCAGCACCATAGTTCAAAGGCATCAATTTTCTTCCTGTCTATCTTTTTCACTGTCCAGCTTTCACATCCATATGATGTTATTGAAAATACCATGGCTTGAACAAGTCGAATCTTTGTATGGAGAAAGACATCTCTGCTCTTGAGAATCTTATCTAGGTCTTTCATAGCCATTCTGCCAAGAGCAATGCGTCGTCTGATTTCTTGACTGCTTGTTGCTTCTTTATTGATAGTTGATCCAAGTAGGTTAAAGTTATTCACGATTTCAATTTCTTCTCCTTCGACGATGAACCTGTTGATTATGCCAGTTGTCATGATCTTTGTCTTCTTTACATTAAGGTGCAGGCCCATTTTGAGACTATGTTCTTTGATTGTGAGAAGCAAATGTTTCAGATCATCTTCACTTTCCACCAGTAATGTGGTATCATCAGCATAGCGAAGGTTGTTGATGAGTCTTCCACCAATCTTCACACCTCTGTTGTCTTCATACAATCCTGCTTCTCTGATGATTTGTTCTGCATATAAATTAAACAGGTAGGGGGAAAGTATGCAGCCTTGTCTTACACCTTTGCTTATTTTAAACCATTCTGTTTCTCCTTGTTCCGTTCGAACTGTTGCTTCTTGATCAATGTACAGATTGTGCAAGAGAACGATCAGGTGTTCTGGTATACCCATGCTTCTTAATGTGGCCCAGAGTTTCTCATGGTTTACACAGTCAAAAGCTTTGCTATAGTCGATAAAGCACAAATAGATATCCTTTTGGTATTCTTTAGTCTTTTCAAGGATCCATCTCACATCCGCAGTGATGTCTCTCGTTCCTCGCCCTTTTCTGAACCCTGCTTGCACTTCAGGTAGTTCTTGTTCCAGGTATGATTGTAGTCTCTTTTGAATAATCTTCAGTAGAATCTTGCTGGCATGTGGGATCAGAGCGATTGTGCGATAATTTCCACAGTCAGTTGGATCACCTTTCTTTAGTATTGGTATAAACACAGATCTTTTCCAGTCAGTTGGCCATGATGCCGTCTTCCATATTTCTTGGCAGAGCCTTGTAAGTACGGTAACAGCTGCATCAGATTGCTGTAATACTTCTATGGGAATGCAATCAATGCCTGGTGCTTTGTTCTTTGATAAGGCTTTCAATGCTGCTTCAACTTCTTCTTTCATCACCAATGGTTCCAGATCATAAGGTACAGGTTGAAACGGCTGTTGGTCCACTTGATCTTTATCATATAAAAACTCTGTATATTCCTTCCATCTTTTCTTTATCTTCTCAGCATCATTCAACATAGAACCTTGAGCATCTTGTAACATTCCAATTTGAGACTGGAACTTTTTCTTTAACTCTCGTAGCTTTAGGAAAGCTGATCTTGTTCTTCCTCTAATAGTTTCTGCTTCTATTTCCTTGCATGCATCATTGTAGTACTTTTCCTTGTCCTGTCTTGCTGCACGTTGGAAATCTCTGAGTTCTGTGATTGTCTTTCTTTCTCCTCTGGCTTTAGCTTCTCTGCGTTTCTGGGCAATTTTCAGAGTTTCTTGCGTCATCCATTTTGGCCATTTTTTTTCTTTTTTACCTTTTGTAGAGACTTCTCGCTTTCTTCCAACACAACCTTCTTGATGTCATTCCATAACTCTTCTGGAACTCTATCATTTGTATCTAAAGCAGCAAATCGATTTTGCAGGCAGTCTTTAAATTCCAGTGGTATATTCTCAAGATCATATTTTGCTGCATTCACGAGTGGTTTGCTCTTTTTCAGCTTTAGCTTGAGTTTGCATACTAGTAATTGATGATCTGTACCACAGTCAGCTCCAGGTTTTGTCTTTGTTGATGTTATAGAGCTTTTCCATCGTTGACTTCCACAGATGTAGTCAATTTGATTTTTATACAATCCATTGGGTGAAGTCCATGTGTACAGTCGCCGCTTGTGTTGCTGGAAGAAGGTGTTCGAGATGAATAGATCGTTGGTCTTGCAGAATTCTATCAGTCTTTCTCCAGCTTCATTTCTTTTGCCAAGTCCATATTTTCCAACTACTTTGTCGTCTTCTTTGTTGCCAACCTTTGTGTTCCAATCACCCATGTGAGTCCCCATATGTGTATGTATATATGTGTGTATGTATGTGTGTGTGTGTGTGTGTGTGTATGTATATGTGTGTGTGTATCTGTCGAGATATTTCATTATAGATAAATATGTCTCCACATACTTATCTGTCTGACTGTCTATGCTCATATAGCTATATGTTTCTGACAGAGGGGCTTTACCCATATCTATGCTATCCAGCAGGTTTGGGATTCTACGCACACAACCACTCCTGTGGTAGTCAACAATTTTTATTCCATAACCTAAGGGTTTAGGTACCTCTGAAGCTCTCCGTGCCTAATATCTCTCCTAGCTTACCCCAGTTAGGAGAGATATTGTGGATCTTCAGTTAATCACAGGCTTTAACGCCTCAGGCATCTGTCCTCTCTTTTTGGGATACAAGGGGTTCCCATACCCTTTCTCCCCACAAGGACTGTGCCTGTTTGTCCAAATCGGTTAGCCTTTCTCTTTTTGCTCCTAAGAGTGAGCCACTCTGCCGCCAAAAGAGTTAGGTTTTTGTCATACAGCCTTCTGCTGAAGGCCCACCGTTTTTGTACTACCCCAGTTTTTCCTACTGGGGTTACCTGTTACCTTTCAGAATTCTGACCTCCGCTGTTTTCCTACAGGTTTATTACCTCCACTTTACAGTGAGGTCCTCTTCACGGTTCCTCTACTGGGTTTCCCAGTAGATCCATGAACCTCCATACTTCTGTGAAATCCTGTCAGGGGAGGTCCATATTGCAATATCCTTTGCAATATCATTGATGACAATCATCATCCACACATGGACTCCTTCTCTGCAGTCCTATGCTAGGTTAGCTGTTCCACAGCATCTTTCTTCAACTCCTATCCTCCATCCTCAGGATGCCTGGTGTTCTGGGAGATAGCATGTTCCAACCTATGACATGCTGGGACTCCAGGCATCTCAGCTTGGGAGTCCCCATATGTGAAGACTCATTCCTGCTTGTTCTTGGAGATAGCACAGTTACTTACCTGTAACAGGTGATCTCTGGGAACAGCAGGAATAAGTCTTCACAACCCACCCACCTCCCCAGGAGTTGTCTCTCTATCTGTCTTTCCTTTCCTCTCTCTCTCTTTGTCTCAGCTTTAAAACTTAACTGAGGAGAGGCAGTTGGGAAAGGCGGGAAGGCAGCACGCAGGCGTGCTGGGATGCTTCCAAAAGCTCTTGATTGGACGCTGGGAAGCGTTCCCGCGCAGACTCCGTCGGTACCGACGTACCCATATGTGAAGACTTATTCCTGCTGTTCCCAGAGATCACCTGTTACAGGTAAGTAACTGTGCTTTCTCCGGGGACAGCAGGAATCAGTCCTCACGACCCTCCCTCCTCCCCTTGGAGTTGCAGTCCTGTTGCTTTTGCTAATTTTTGCTGTCTTTTTTTTAGCTATGTCATTTGACTGAGCAAGATGGCACCCTTAGGTGGGAAGGGTACCGCGCATGCGTGATGCAATTCCCAAAGGCTTTCTTTGAAAGCTGGGGATTTGCTTCGCACGAGGGCTCCGTCGGCGCCAACATCACCCATATGTGAGGACTGATTCCTGCTGTCCCCGGAGAACACTTGTTACAGGTGAGTAACTACGCTTTATACCTCCTGATGACATCTGTGAAAGTTGCTTTAGTCTGCCTTTACCTGCTGGTAAGGGAGCAGAACCCACTCATCTGGACTGGTCTAGCAGAATTCAAGGAAACAAAATTGAGGTATGATTAAAATTTCTCCTTTAGTATCGCTTTCAGGTCGAACTGAGATGACTTCCTTCTCTAATTTTGTTTTTCTGAGTTGTAGTAATTTTCAAAGGTGTCATTATTTAATAAAACAGAAAGCACTAGTGCTGGGTTTGATCCATCTGTCTGTTGGAAGCACTAAGATTAGGTGCAAATTCTGTATTAAGTCCAATTCTGGAATTTTACCTTTCTGAAATTCACAAATGCTTGATTATTGGCTGTCACAAAGTATACAGAACCTCACCAAAAGCATGCTACTAATGGTCCGTCCTTCCCTGTGCTGTGTTAAAGATAAAGTAATGATTTCTTTAGCATTCTAGACCAATGAGGGGGTATCCTCCTTTAATCCCCAACATATTTCAGATTATACCCTAGATTACTGTAATAAGACTTTGGGACATTTAAATGTTTGTGTGGGCAGTACAAACCAGAAAGCCTGTTTCCTTCCCTCTTTGATTTCAGGGCGATAATATGTCTTGCTTTATATGTTCTCAAAATATACAGCTGTGCATGATACATAGAGGACACTTTCTTCCAAGTATTTTTGAGCTGAATACCACATTGCTATTCTGATGGAGCTTAGGTATACAGAGATGAAGAAAAGCATTTGTAGTGCCAAACATTTAGCAATGTTTTAAAAATGAAGAAGATTGTGAAAATTTAGTCACTGATGAAAGCAAGTGCATCAGGGGAGGGGGCTAACTCCTCGGTCATCTGCCTTTCCTTATAAACAAAATGATTTGTACTAACATAAGTTACTTTAACTATGGGAATCATAGCCCTGTGTTTGAATTTCAAAGATTTTTTCTTTTTAACATTTAGATATTTTTACTTAAGTCTTTTTCCGATTTATTTTCTAATACAAACACGACTTCATTGCAAAATGGTACAAAATAACTGTCTGGCAGATTGAAAGCCATTTTCATTTGTACTGTGGTATACCAGAAGCAGGCAAGATACTTTAACTTGGTGCAACTTTTTCAGTTGAGAATTATCTAGTCTAAAAGGGTAACTGACAAAAAAGGAAATTAAATGGTTGGTTTCTAATGTATCCACAGATGAGCAGTCATTTCAATACAACTTATGCTTCTGTTTTTGATACATCTTAGTATTTATTTCTGAGCATAGATTAAATGAGTTTCTTTTCATTTCCAAAATCATTCTTGATACATCACATTGTGGTAAAGGAGGATTAACAACAAAAATTCAATTTGTATGAATCCTGGCAAAACTTTATCAATCAAAACATATGTACTTCTGCATCTTCTAATTGAAGCATAGACATAAAGAGGCATGTTTGCTAACGTGCTCATAGTTAACATGGGGTTTGCCATGTGCTAAGTGTGTCATGCGGAGCCCCATGCTAACCAGTAAGTGTGTAGTTGGGTGGGGACTGGGTAGGTTAGTGGTGGAATGTGTATATCTCCAGGAACAAGCAGGAATGAGTCTTCACATATGGGTACGTCGGTGCCGACGGAGCCCGCACGGGAATGCTCCCCAGCATCCAATCAGAAAGCCTTTGGGAGCATCCCTCGTGCCTGCGCGGTGACTTCCCGCCTTTCCCACTGACTCTCCTCAGTTTTCGTTTTTCCGCGGAGCCAACAGGACGTACCTCCTGTCACCGCAGAAACTTTTTGCTTTAAAATCCTTATTTTCTTGTTTTCTTGTGGTCGCGGCTGTCTTTCCCGCCGATACCGGTACCGCCGGTGCTTTATTCTTTTCTTTTCCAACTTAGAGAAATAATTTCTCCTCAGTTTTTTCTCTTATCTTTTTGAGGCCTACTAGGCCTTTCCAACATGGAGCCTTCTTCCCCTAAGAAGTGCCTTCACTGTGGAAACTTAGTTTTCTTTTTAGACTCCAGTGCCTGGTGTCTAACCTGTTTGGGTCCTGACCCCTTTTCCCCTGGTCCATCAGGCTATAGTATCGGGAGAAGGCCTTCTCTTTTTCGGGTATCCCTCGATGCCGTTTTTCCTCCTGAGGTGAGGACACCGGTTTATTCTTCTCTCCAGGATCAGGTAACCCACAAACAGTCTGTTAAGACTAGCCAATTCTTGATGGGTAGGTCTCATGCCCAGCATGATGACGGCTCCGGCCTTGCCCTCAAGACCCCATTGGCAATAAGACCCCAGCGGGGGTCTTCGGGCTCCAAAGCATTTACGGGGTTTCAGGTTGTTCCTGGGGTTCACTCCTCACAGAACATACCTGAGCCATGCTCGGGGTGGTATCCGCTTCGAGCGGTACCGATCCCCCGGCATCTGCACCGGTGTCGAGTGCTCCACTCTTCACCGAGGATCATCAGCTGGTGTCCTCGGTACCTTCGAGGCCGATCGACCCGACCCAGACTGGCTTTCCTGCATCCCAGCCATGCGCGGGGTTGGTACCAGCTTCGAGCGGTACCGCTCCCCCGGCATCGGCACCGGTGTCGAGTGCTCCGCTCTTCACCGGGGATCGTCGTCTGGAGTCCTCGGTACCTTCGGGGCCGATCGATATGACCCAGTCTAGATTTCCTGTATCCCAGCCAACCGCGGGGTTGATACCGGCATCGAGCGGTACCGATGCCCCAGCATCGGCATCGGTGTCGAGTGTTCCACTCTTCACCGGGGATCGTCATCTGGTGTCCTGGGTACCTTCGGGGCCGATCGATGCGCCCCAGATGGACTTCCCTCTATCTACGCCATGCTTGGGGGGGTACCGGCTTCGAGTAGTACCCCGATACCCTGACATCGGCGCTGGTGTCGAGTGTTCCTCTCTTCACCGGGCGTCGTCCTCGGTGCCTTCGGTACCGATCGATACGATTCCGATTGACCTTCATGTAGCGGCATCGCCGATTCCACCACCGACGCTCGGTTCAATGCCCAGTCTAGAATCCATATCCAGTCTAGATGACTTGGTTCTGACGCGTTTCGGAGCCGATCCATGTCGCCTCCGACTACGCAGTACCGGGGATAATCACCAAAGCTCTCTGGTTACCTCGGTACCGCTTCGGCAACCTCCAATACCTGCTACGATGGCATTACCTGTCCCCGATGCCGGTACCGGTATAGATGTCGTTTCCTGCAGTTCCATCGGTGCCATCGATCCTTTCTATGCCTAGCTTGGAATCGATACCGGGAACCGACGATGCAGTACTAACTGCCTCGAATCAGAACTGTCAGTATCGTTCTCCATCTAGCAGGATTCTTTTTATGCACCAGTCCAGTAGGTCTTCTGGTGTTCACGCTGCTCATTCAACCTCAGCCTACCCAGGAATAGTTCCTCGGGGAGATCCTTCTTTTCAGAAATTTCTCCTTGACATGGCAGCCTTTCTTGCCATTCCTATTCCTGGTCCTACTCTTGACCAAGATCCTGCAGAAAAGGAAACCATAAAGCTTCCTTTGCATCAGTCTTTGCAGGACCACCTTCTGAGGATTTGGGAATCACCTTTAAAGGTTCCTGCGCCTTCTACAGCCATGAATGTTCTGTATCAGGTGCCTCCCTCTCCGGGGTTTCAGAACAACCAACTTCCGCATCATTCCATTGTAGTGGAATCAGCAATGAGGAAGGTCAGAAGCAAGAAGAAGCATTCTTCTTTCCCACCAGGTCGTGCATCTAAAGCACTTGATGCCTTTGGACGTCAAACCTTCCAAACTTCTATGTTGGCTTCAAGAATTATTTCATATATTTTTTATATGAGTCTCACACTTCAGGAGGTCACAGAGAAGTTATCTCTTTTGTCTCCTTTTTTGTCAGAACCTAAGGCCTCTGACTATTCCTTGCTTCTTAATCATAGCAGGAATATCTCTTGGTTTCTTTCCCGGGCTTCTCTAGACTCTTTTGAGTCTGTTAGCAGATCCTCTGCTATTGCCATTGGAGCGCGTCGTACAGCATGGCTGCAGGCTTCAGACTTGAGCAGATGGGCACAACATACACTGGGTAATTCTCCTTGTATGGAGAAAACCTTTTCAATAGAGAGGCTTTACGTCAGGTTGCTCATTGCTCCACTGACTTTCCTGGTTCTGGGAACCATCCTAAGCCTTCTTTTTCCCCAGGACGTAGGAAATGTCCTACCAAACCGTCTTTCCCGAAGAAGAGAAAGTTTCATTCTTCTTCTGCCCATCCTCCCGGTGTACCCAAGCAAGGGACATCTCATCCTAGTCTGAAGTCTCCAGACTCTACCCAGTCTACTCATAACCAGCACCCATAGGTTCCTGTGTATTGCAATCTACAGTTAACTTCTCCTTAGCGGAGGTTTATTTTTCAAACTCTACACTGGTTTTTCTTTTCCAGTATGCTATGCTCTTGGGATACTTTTGTCCATGGGTTACAGAATTCTCCCATTCTTACTACCACGAAGGGAGGTTACAACTATCCCATGATAGTTCTGTCCCCATATGGACATCTTTCCCTCAGCTGACTTACCATATGGTAAGTCACTTTCCAACCCCCTCTCTTCCAGGGTCTCCCCTGCTTGAGTTGGTGCCATACTGAAACACTTTCTTTTCTTCCAGTGTAGACTGTTTTCCTTCAATGCGTGCTCTGAACAACTCATCAGACTGGAACGGAAATCTTCTCCGCTGCCTTTGTCTGTTTTCTCTCTGTTTTCAGACAGGAGAATCCCCTCTGTTTGGTTCAGTTGCTGTAAATGCAGGAGTTCCAGTGATTACTTTAGTGCTCATTGCAAGCTACTTGCAACTATCTTGCATAATACTATTCACTGCAGCTTATCTTCTAGCCATATCCTTTCCTAGGATATGGCAACACCCTGACTTCTGTCAGTTTTAGCTTATAATTCTCCTGCACAATGCTCTCTGCAATCTTCAGAGAAGCTTTCTGCTATGGGCCCTTGCTACAGAGCATTGAACTTTGTCTCTGAGGGTCTTTCATATACAGAGGACAAGTTTTTTTCTGCGTGAATGTTCACGGAGTTTCCAATCTGGCCGGAATATACTCCTGTTCCTTCCAGCTTGGCATTATGTTTTCTACTCCACTTGGACAACGCATACATGATGCCCCTGAGCCCCTTGGCTGGGTCACTTTGGTATCTTCGTCTCTGCGTTCTTCTTGTCTTTGGACATATCAGAGTCCTAAGGTACTGCTGACGTACTCTTGCCAGACTGCTGTTATCCTCTGTGTTTCACGCAGCCATGCTGGTTCTTCCACTGACCTACATTCCTGCTCCACAGAAATAGTTTCTCTATATATTTCTTCAGGTGGGTTTCACCCCCTATTATTGGATGAATTTATTCCCATCACATTCCCCATGTGAATGGTTTTCTGTGGCTCAGTTGCAGGCATGTATTCTTAAAATTATTTTCCTGTATGTATGTGTACTGTGCATACATGTTTTTATACCCTGGGTGGGCATCCGCCACCCCGTCTCTATCTATACATATTTCTATCTACATTTCTATATGTAGACATATATATCACACTTGTCTAGGCATATCTATTCTCATATGTATAGATATGTATGTCTTCCTTATATATATATATCATAAGCTATTCACAAAGCTTACTGTTATATATGTAAATAATTGTTGTGCATGTCTCCTTAAGTTATCCAAGTTGTATTTCCCTGTTCTATGTAAAACTGATATTTGTTAATTATGGTTCCATGTAAACCGCGCTGATGCTAAAGAGTGTGGTATATAAGAAAAATAAATAAATAAATTTATTTATTTAGCTGTATTTATATCCCGCTTTTCACCAGGTCAAAGCGGTCAATTGGGAGATACATTTAACACGAGGGGATATGACACATATACGCTAATACTTACAGGGAACATGGGCAATGGAGGGTTAAGTGGCTTGCCCAAGACCACAAGGAGTACCTATAGGACTAGAAATCCCAGTCCCTCCAGCCTGAGATTGCTGTCCCCAGGTGGGACTTGAACCTCCGGCCTGAAGTACCTTGTCCTAACCACTAGGCCACTCCTCCCACTAACTAAATAACTAACTAACTAAATATATATATATATATATATATTGGGAGATGTCCATAGCACCCCATGTCTAACCTATCTCCCTGACTGTCGGTGCTTAGGTCTTTATTTCCTTCTGGGGTCCAGACAGTCAACTTGCCTATTATCATACGGCTCAGTAACTTGGACTGGTTATACTAACAATTACTGCTGTGACGTCAACAGCTTCTAATTTTGTTATACATCTCCCTTTCTATGCAGTCTCAAACTTCAATGTCTTCCTATCTCTTACCAGCTAGGAAGGACAGTGTGCATCGTCAGTATTCCTGGGTACACTTCTGTTCTCCTTGGGAATAGGGGCTTTTTTCCATACCCTCTCTTCCCTTCCGGACTGGGCTAATTTTCCAGATCGGTCAGTTTTTCTTCTTTTAGTCCTCAATGTTTATGACTCTGTACCTAAGAGAGTTCTCAGCTTTTCCCATAAAGCTTTTCATTGGAGGCTTGCCGATCTTCTCCTGCCCCGGTTGACACCTGGGTCACCTGCCCATTCCAGATTGGAACTTCTTCCTCATTGCTGTGGAGTTACCTCGAAGATTCCACTACTGCATCTACTGTCTACTTCCTACAATCCAGTAGGTAAGCTCTATATTGTGCTAGTTCATTAAATATTTTACTGATACTTGACATACATTCTAAAGACTTTTTTCCCTGTAGTCTTTAGATTCGCTGTTCCTCTGCAGCTCTGCTCTATTCAACTCCTACCCCCCATCCCCCAGGGAATGCCGGAGATCCAGGTTTGGGAAATGCCGTCCTGTTCCAGGGATACGCATTTTATGGGATCTCCCCTGGCACCTGCAGCTAGGGAGTCCCCATATGTGAAGACTTGTTCCTGGAGATAGCACAGTTACTTACCTGTAACAGGTGATCTCCGGAACAGCAGGAATTAGTCTTCACAACCCACCCACCTCCCCTAGGAGTTGTATCTATCTATTTCCTTTCCTCTTTCTCTCCTTCTGTCTCAGCTATGAAACTCAACTGAGGAGAGTCAGTGGGAAAGGCGGGAAGTCACCGCGCAGGCGCGAGGGATGCTCCCAAAGGCTTTCTGATTGGATGCTGGGGAGCATTCCCGTGCGGGCTCCGTCGGCGCCAACATACCCATATGTGAAGACTAATTCCTGCTAATAATGGTGCATCGCAGTTAGCATGGGCATTTTGTGAGCATACCAGCTGAGCATGTTGCAGTTGGCACAGAACCACATAACGCCACCTCCATATGTTTCTTTCTGTATTTGCTTGGAAAAGATAGATGTAGATTTTTTTAAAGCTTTTATCTAACATTCAGTGACCTTATGGAATCAAAATATTTTTGGTCTGCCAAAGTATCGGCACTAAAACCATTCAGTTCAAACCCGAGTATGCAACGTGACTATGGTCATGAGACCTAACTAATTTTAACTATATTAAAGCTGATTAGTTTGGAGGATCATTCTATAAATTGTCTTCATCTATTGAAAAAAAATCAATTCACACAGCTGAAGTAGTTAAGGGAAAACTGCTAAAATACTTGTGCTTGCTGCTAATTTAGTTTCTTATGGATAAAGCTCTGGAAGTGTTTCTGCTGGCTAAGATGTGTGTATGTCTTTCACCCATTGTATTAAGATGTTCGGTATAGAAACATGATGGCAGAAAAAGACCACATGGCCTATCTAGTCTGCCCTTCCATATAAACCACTACAACAGCCCCCTTTTTCCTTTAGAGATCCTCTGTGTTTTGTCCCATGCCTTTTTTGAATTCAGATACTACCCTCATCTCTATCACTTCTACCTGAAGACTATTCCATCCATCTACCACTCTTTCCATAAAGAAATATTTCTGCATATTACTCCTGAGTCTATCCCCTTTCACCCTCATTCTGTGTCCCCTCGTAGCAGAGCGTGCTTTCAATCGAAAGAGGCTCTCCCCCTGTGCATTTATGCCACGGAGATATTTAAACATCTCGGTCGTATCACCTCTATCCCACCTTTCCTCTAAAGTATACATATTAAGCTCCTCATATGCTTTATAATGAAGATCACTAATCATTTTACTAGCAACCCTCTGCACCGACTCCAACCTGTTTATATCCTTTTGAACTTGTGGTCTCCAGAATTGCACACACTATTCCAAATGATGTTTCCCCAAAGACTTATATAGAGGTACTATCACCTCCTTCTGCTGGCCATTCCTCTCCCTATGCACCCAAGCATACTTCTAGCTTTTGCCATCGCCTTTTCTATCTGTTTAGCTACTTTAAGATCATCAGACACAACCACACCTAGCTCCCGCTCGTCTTTTGTGGAAAGAAGTACTTCACCCCCTATACTATATTGCTCCCTTGGATTGCTGCATTTCAAATGCATGACCTTGCATTTTTTAACATTAAATCTGAACTGCCAAATTCTAGTCCAAATTCTAGACCACTCTTCAAGCTTAGCTAAATCCCTCCTCATGTTATCTATACCTTCCTGGGTGTCTACTCTATTGCAGATTTTAGTATCATCCGCAAAGAGGCAAACTTTACCCGACAACCCTTCCGTGATATTACTAACAAAGATGTTAAAAAGAATCTGACCAAGGACAGATCCCTGGGGCCACCCCACTGGTAACCACCTCCTCAGAGTGAGCTCCATTTACTTGTACCCTTTGCCGCCTCCCACTCAACCCATTTCTAACCCAAGCAGTTACTTTAGGGTCCATCCCTAGGGTGCTCAATTTAAAAGTCACCTGTGCGGAACAGTGTCAAAGGCTTTAGTGAAATCTAAATACACCACATCTAGGGCTCTCCCTTGGTTCAACTCTCTGGTCACCCAGTCAAAGAAATCAATCAGATTTGTCTAACAAGACCTGCTTCTGGTGAATCCATGCTGCCTCTGATCTGGTAATCCGTTGGACTCCAGAAACCTCACTATTTTCTCTTTCAGTAGCATTTCCAATAATTTACTCCATCCTGATGAAGCACTTCTATACCTGATCTAACACCAATCAGTGTCTCAAGTAACAAGATTGAGGCAAGTCCTGTCATAGACTGGACATTTCAAGACTTTACAAACAGCTCTATGGAAGTGTTCCGCCAGTCATGGCTGCTTTTGGAGTATGGGACATCTTGATCACATTTGAGCCCTTTGGATACATTTGGGTGTTTGCTTACTTCAATTCACAAGGTTTTCTTCTCAGCACCTGATAGTGACTCATATGGGTACAGCATGATTTCTGCTCCAAGGAGTAGCTTTGGATTAATAAGTCTGAGCAGTTAAAACTGCTTCAACAAGCCATAGTGAAACCATAGCTTGCTCCTTTAATGTATTCTTCAGGTTTTGGAACAAGATTTCCAGTGGGACTTAGTCAATATAATAGGCTGTAAGCCCTTTTGGGAAGGGAACTACCTGCTGTATCTGAATGCAGCTCAAACCTTGACAGTTCTTTTCTTAATTTTTTTTCTGAACTTTGGTAATAACCATACAGAGCAGTTTACAAAGTGCGGTATATCAAATATAATAAATGATAACATCAGATTTAGAAAGATGAGATGTAAAATTTAATATCCAATTCCAAATTCATCCAGCTAGACCAGTCCAGACAAGTAGGCTATGCACCCTGGTTGGCAGATGATGGAGACGGAACAAAATATTCCAGAGACTGGTATAAAGACTGGTTCAGCCAGGAGCAACCTCCAGTGTTTTCTCAGTCTCCAGCAGATGGTGGACTGCTGGTTTGGCACAGCAGGATTTTGGGTTCCTGCAGCTGTCCTTGAGGGTGCGCCTCAGTTGAGTTTCCAAGGTGTATTTTTGAAAGCCCCTCTGGAGTTTACTGCTCTGCAAAGGTGGGGGGGTTGGTTCCCTGTCACTGCGATCAGGTTGAGCTCCTGAAGTGTTCTTCTCTTTAAAGGGGATCCTGGAACTTAGAATTCTCTTAATTTGATTTAAAAAATGAGAAGGGAAAGAAGGTATTGTGGTGCAAATCTCTGCCCTATTCAGTGGTTTAAGGCACTTGGGCTGTTTTTTGGCCCTCTTTCTCTTTGCTTCCTTTCTTCCCCTCCTCTCTCGCCCTCCCCCCCCCCAACCCGGCCGTCTGCAGCACTCCTGGGGGTTTCTTGAAGTGCCTTTCTCTTAGATGTCATGACTAATTATAAGTGTTTGTTTTGTTTTGGGGGTCTGGGGTGTGCACGGCCATAGTGGGTCCATTTCTTCAGTGCCTGGTCTTTGCACCATTTTTCATTTTAATTCAGCTTCTGAAGGGGAGGTTCGCAGTATGCAACGGAGTTACTCTGTAGTTTCTTTCTATCGGTGGTTTCTTTTCCCTGTTTGGTGCCCTTCTTTGATTGTGTTCCTTCATGGTTGAGATCACATTATTGTTAGCTTCATGCCAGAGCTCTCCCAGCGCTGTTTTGGCTCTGGTAAAGGGCAGCAGTGTATTTCCAGGAACAAGCAGTCAGTCTTCACATATGGGTTGATGTCAGCAACGATGGAGCCTGGCGCGAGAACACTCCCAAGAATCCAATACAAATGCTTTTGGGAGTTCCTCCAAGCATGCATGGCTGCCTTCCCTCCTTGTCTCCTCAGTCGTCTTTTTTTCCGCTGAGTCATCGGGACCTTGTCCCTGTTAGCCGTGTCTAGAGACTTGAAACTTTTTTACCTAAGTACCGTCAAAAGTATTCAGGTTGCTTTTCCGTCGACTGATTTGACCCCCTCCCCCATCGATTCTGGTTCTCTTTACTACTTTTTTTTTTAAACTTTTTATTTCATATTTTCTTTGTTTTTTTTTTTCTTTTTGAGGCCTATGGCCTCCTCTGGCACCATTGCCCAATTCGATTTTGCCTCCATACTATTTCCAAGTATGGAGAAACCCCGCAATGAGTTTAAAAAATGCTCAAATTGCTCCAGCACAATTTCTATCACTGACGAGCATTCTTGATGCTTCGGCCCGAAGCATAATGTCAAGTCCTGTCTCTCCTGTCTCCATATGACTTCCAGAGGTACGGTAGGAAGAACCGGGACAAGCAAAAGGATAAGCTGTTTCCCACAGACTCAGCTCCTTTGGTGCACTCCTTGGGGGCGTCGACTGTGTCGAAATAGTCCCATGCGTCCAAGTCCTCACCAACACAGGAAAAGTGTTGTTAGGTCTCACCAGTGCTTAAAAAAAAGAAAGCATCGCTTTCGGCATTGAGGTCATAGACATCCAGATCGACATAAGAACATAAAATATGCCATACTGGGTCAGACCAAGGTCCATCAAGCACAGTATCCTGTTTCCAACAGTGACCAATCTAAGTCATGCATACCTAGCAGTTTCCCCAAAAGACACAGGTTCCACAATGCTTGTATTGGATCAAGCATTGATATCCTGGGTCCCTTCTTAATAATGGTTTATGGACCTTTCTTCCAGGAACTTGTCCAAACCTTTTTTTTAAACCCAGCTACACTAACAGCCTTTACTACATCCTCCAGTAACAAATTCCAGAGTTTGATTACATGTTGAGTGAAAAAGTTTTTTCTTTTATTAGTCTTAAATAGTTTACCCTGTAGCTTTTTATTGCATGTCCCCCTAGTCTTTCTATATTCTGATAACGTAAACAATCGATCTACGTTTACCCGTTCCACTCCATTAATTTATAGACTTCTGTCATATCTCCCCTCAGCCGTCTCTTTTTTCCAGGTTAAAGAGCCCTAACCTTTTTAGCCTTTCTTCATAGGGGTATCCTTCCATCCCCTTTACCATTTTGGTGGCTCTTCTCTGAACCTTTTCTAATAACGCTATATCCTTTGTAAGATATGACGACCAGAATTGCACACAGTATTCAAGGTGCGGTCTCACCATGGAACGATATAGAGGCATTATAATATCCTTTGTTTTATTTTCCATTCCTTTCCTTATTATACCTAGCATTCTGTTTGCTCTCTTGGCCACCGCTGCACATTGGGCTGAGGGTTTTAACATGTTATCCACAATGACGCCTAAATCTTTTTCCTGGGTGGTGGTTCCTAATGTGGAACCTTGCATCGTGTAACCATAGTTTGTGGTGTTCTTTCCTAGGTGCATAACTTTGCACTTGTCCACATTAAATTTCATCTGCCATTTTGATGACCAGTCTTCCAATTCATCAAGATCCTCTTGCAATTTTCCACAATCCTCTTGGGTTTTAACAACTTTAAATAGTTTTGTCATCTGCAAATTTGATAACCTCACTCATTATTCCCTTTTCCAGGTCATTTATGAATATGTCAAAAAGCAGCGAACCCAGTACAGATCCCTGGGGTACACCACTATTCACCTTTCTCCATTGGGAAAATTGGCCATTTAGCCCTACCCTCTGCATTTCTTTTTTTTTTTTTTTTTTTTATTCAATATTTTTACATTTTCCAGCACATACATAAAAAAAAGAACAACAAAACAGAACTTAACCCAAAAGAATACAAATACACTATCATTCAAAAGGGTGCCAGAAGCACGGCACCCTTGCATACCCATCTTGCCCCCTGCACCCCCCTCCCCGCCACCCCCCCTGACACCTTGCAAGCCCAGACCGCCCCCTTCCCCGCTCAGCAACCGCCAACATTCGAATATCTATCTAGAGCAGACCATTTATCATCACCCCCCTGTATACCCCTAGAGGCATAAATATGATCATAAGCCTTCTCATATCGACTATATAGACATACTAAGTTCCACCAGTGTACCCAGCTTAACTTCACTGGGTCCTTCCACCTCATAAGTATGACTTTTATAGCGATGGCCAGCATAAAATTCAGTACAAAAAAATTGTCCTTCTTCATGTTAGGTATCTCAGCAGCCGCTCGCAACACTACAATCTTCCAGGATAAGGGATAGTAAAGAGCAGCACCTGTTGGATCCTCTTCCAGACAGCCCCCCAATACTCCCGCAAGGTTATACAGTCCAGAATCATATGTCGCAACGTGCCAACCTCCTTATGACAGTTCCAACAGTGTGGAGATGCACCAGCACCCCACTTGGCCACTCTGATCGGTGTCAAAAAAGCCCGGTGCGCAAAAAAGAACATTGATTGAGTGAGGGAGGCTGAGCGAGAGGGCCTCACTAACGGCCCCCATTTTACAAAGCAAAGGTCCTTAGGAAGTTGGACATCCAGCTCTTCTTCCCATGTTTGCCGTAGCCTGGTAAGCTGCGTTGGCAGCCTACCCCGAAGGAATCCATATATACTGGACACACGGCCATTCCGCTCAACCACCTCTCCGATAAACTCCTCCAGACCCCACTTGTCCGATACCGAAGCTAGTTTTTTTATCTTTTGTCCTACACAGTGTTGCAATTGTAGCCATTGGAAGAAACAGGCCGGTGGCAAGTTGTATTCCTCCTTGAGCATTTGAAAATTCTTCCACTTATCATGCCTGAACAGCTGCCCCAGTCGCCAGATTCCACAGTGTTGCCAGGTTTTCCAGGATACCACCTGCTTATTTATTCGAAAATCAGAGTTATTCCACAGTGGCATTCTGCGAGAGATGGGGTTGTCCCCCCCTAGACAAAGCGACAAATCATGATAGGCCTTCTGCGTGGATAAAAATACTCGTCCTAGTTTCGGGGTCTTCGTCATGTACATCCCCATACATAGATTCAAGGGCACCGGAGAGGCCAAGCGTTCTTCGACTTCCAACCAAATGGGTCTCTGGGCATCTCCAGCGGCCCCTGTCCAGAGGGCCCCTTGACTTAAGATTGCCGCCCGATGATATAGAAGAAAATCCGGGAACTGTACCCCGCCGGCTTCTTTGGGTGCCTTCAGCTTCTTCAGCGCAATTCTTGGGGTCTTTCCATTCCACAGAAAGCGGGTCAGGATCCTCTCTAATTCCTTATATAGCGACTCTGGGAAAAATATTGGAATCATTCCCAAAATGTAGTTTATCTTTGGTACCAACACCATCTTGAGAGAATCCAATCTTCCCCACCAACTGAGATGAAGAGGGGACCATTTCACTGTGAAAAGACGCGCTGTTTCTTTCATACGTTCTCCGTTTATGTTAAGAATTTCATCAATATGACTTCCAATTTGCACACCCAAGTACTTGCTCGACGACGATTCCCACTGAAATCCAAACTGCTGTACCATCGACTGGTTCCCATATTTATTCAGGGGAAACGCTACTGACTTCGTCCAGTTTACTTTATAGCCAGAGAGAGTAGCATAGCTTCCTATGTGATGTAACACCGGCGAAATGGATTCCGGCGTAAGGAACAGCAACAGATCGTCAGCGTAAGCTGAAGCCTTCACCTGAAGGTCAGCAAGAGCTACTCCTTTAATCTCATCGGCCTGTCGCAACTTAAGCAGCAATGGTTCCAGCACCAAGTTGAAAAGCAGGGGTGACATAGGGCATCCTTGCCTTGTGCCTCGGGACAATGTCAGAGTTTGAGACAGCACCCCGTTTGCCAGAATCCGAGCTACCGGCTTGATGTACAAGAGCTGTACCATTCGGATGAAGGAAGGAGGAAACTTGAACCATTCCAGCACTAGGAACATGAAAGACCACTCCACCCTGTCAAACGCCTTCTCAGCATCCAATGAGAGGCCAATGTATGGGGAGTCCAAGCCATTAGTGATCTCCAGGACATTACAGAGCAGCCTTGCGTTATCCATAGTGGATCTTCCTGCTACAAAACCACATTGATCCGGATGTATCAACACTTCCATAACCCTCTTAAGGCGGGCCGCCAGAATAGAAGAGTACAACTTGTAGTCAGCGTTGAGGAGTGAAATAGGACGATAATTGCCCACTTTGCTCAGGTCTCTCCCGGGTTTGGGCAGCACAATTATTGTAGCATCCGTGAAGGCCCCAGCATGGCAGTCTAGCTCTTGCAATTGGTGATAGAAGAATAACAGCTGCGGCCCAAGTTCTGTCACCAGCAGCTTGTAAAACTCAACTGGAATACCATCTGGACCTGCTGCTTTCCCATTCTCCATTGCGGTGATAGCCAATGTAAGCTCTTCCAGTCGAATCGGTGCGCCCAAGGCAGCCTGCTGCTCCAGCGATAAACAGGGATGAGCAATCTGATCCAGAAAACGCCGCGCCTCAGCCTTCTCACACATTCCCTCAGACGCATATAGTTGGCGGTAGAACGCAGAGAAAGCATCTGAAATTTCTTGATCCTTATAAAGGGGGCCAACGCGTTCATCCTCTATTACCGCAATACGAGCTTTTTCTTCCCGGGGCTTGAGTTGCGAAGCCAATACTTTTCCCGCTTTATTTGCCTCCACATGATATCGCACTTGCCTAGGATAAACAGCTCTTTCCACTTCTGCACTGAGAGCCGTATTATAAGCAAATCTGAGTTTTTGCAACTGAGTCAAAACCCTAGTACTAAACTTCCTCTGTAGGATCCGCTCTCCGGCCCGTATCTGTTGATCCAGGGCCCTCACTTCAGCTCGAGTAGCCCTGCGCTGAGCAATCACATAACTCGTTATCTGAGCTCTCATTGATGCTTTAAAAGCTTCCCACCAGGCCCATACTGGGGTATCACTGACCCGATTGTTTGCAAAATACTCATGCAAGGCGTCCCGAAGATATACTTTAAACGACTCATCTGTTAACAAATATCTGGGAAAAAACCACGCCGCCTTCTTACAGGAATCATCCACAAGATTGAAGTCCAGCACTACCGCCGCATGATCTGAGACACTCGTACTGAGGATTCCCGCTTCGCCCACACTCTGAGCTAACGCTTGAGATACCAAAAAATAATCTATTTTCGAGTGTGAGCCATGTGGAGATGAAAAAAATGTAAAATCAGCCTCAGTAGGGTGATGCAACCTCCAGATATCCTCCAGCCCAAAGGAGTCCATGATGGAATGCAATACTTCCAAGGCTCTTTCTCTTTTTCGCGGCCGGCTAGGCTTCCGGTCAATTAAAGGATCAAGAACCAGGTTAAAATCTCCCCCTATAATTAAGGGATAACTGGCATATTCCTGAATGGCCACTGCTAATTTCTTAAAAAAGGAAGGGTTATCATTGTTAGGAGCATATACAGTAAAAATACACACCTGTCGACCTTCTATGAGACAATGCACCCCAGCCCACCTGCCTTCCGTATCAGCCCGTGAGGACAGAACCTGAAGCTTGAGCGACTTCCGGACTAAAATCGCCACTCCATTCTTTTTCAGGCAGGCGGGAGCATGGGCTACTAGACTGTGTTTGCCTTGTGCAAGCTTTTGTGTTTCACAGGTCGACAGATGTGTCTCTTGCAAAAGAATTACATCAGCATTTTGCTTCTGGCAATATAATAATATCTTTTTGCGCTTGATCGGGTGATTTATCCCTTTAACGTTCAGAGATAGGCATCGAACCCCACCCATTGTTGTCAAGGTAAAGCCATTCCCCGTTCCTTCTGGTCTGCACCCCTTTTCCCCCAATTTGCAGAGGCAACCGAGCGGAGAGTATCAGAACTAGGCTTGCAAGGTGTCACCTGTGTCTCCATCAAGATGAATATAATGGGTGAGCAAACACAAAAAAACAGATGGCCCTCGAAAGACCAAAACCCCCCCTCCCCCCTTACATATTACAGTACCACACTTGCTTCTCCCGAGAAACACTACTTTTTTGAACAGTCATTACTAACTGGCTATAACACAAATACAACATCCACAACTATGAATACGATCCCCTTATCAACTTTTAAGCCAACCCCCCCTGCATCCAAACATACAGTCATATCATATCCCCCATAGACAGCCTCCAGGGATACTTATATACTTTGTAATATAGTATAGCATTATATTAGAGTATATCATGCTCCCCCCTCCCTCCTAATACTCCACCAACCATCCCAGCCAATACACAATAGAAATGAGAAGGAGAAGGGACCATCTCCCTTCCCTCAACATATCATACAGTTTCCCCATACCACAGCACATTGATCCCACCAGTATCGGGCCACATGCACCCCTTACAGGCAGCTCCAAACTAGGGGCAGCCCGATGTACCATTGATTTCACTAGACAGCCCAGACCAAGTTCCATTCACTCTCCAGGCCCTCTGTCCCAGTAGAAAGCAAAACACTGAGTCCTTCAGCCAGAAGAAGATGGCTAGCTCATCTGCAATGCCTCTTGTTCCTCAATATATCGAGCCGCCACCGCCGGGACATCAAAGGACTTTGTCTGGTTATTGAGAGTTACTTTTAAACGCGCGGGGTAAAATAACCCATATCGGGCCTGAAGCTGTTGAAGCCGGGGTCGGAGGGCGAGAAACTGCTTCCTCTTTTCCACGGTCCCTCTACAAAAATCAGGAAAGAAGAGGACCTTGTGCCCCTCAAAATCAACTGTCCGCAAAGATTTAGATGCCTCCAGGATCTGCACTGCATGTTGATATCGCAGCAGGCAAAAAATAATCGGTCGCGGGCCCCGTGCATGTAGATTTGGTTGCGCAGGAATCCTATGTGCCCTTTCAATTTCCATAGGGCCATGGAGCTTCAGATGCAGCAACGAGGGTAAAGTTTTTATTAGAAACGCTATCATGTCAGACCCCTCAGCTCCCTCCGGTACTCCCAGCATGCGCACATTATTTCTCCGATTTCTATTTGCGACATCTTCCATGCTTAATTCCAACTTCTCCAGCTTTCTCTCCAGCCTATCCACACGTGCAAGCTTTTCCTCGTGCACAGCGACCGACGCCCCTATGGAATCCATCCTGTTGGTAAGCCTCTCCATTTGTTCTCTAATGTCCTGCATTTCGCCTTGCACTTTCCCCAACGCCTCTCCATTCGCCATCACCAACTCCTTCACTGAGCGCATCTCCCCCAGTAACTCTCTCATCAGCTCCTCCGATTCCCGGGTGGCCGCCATCTTGTGCGGAGATAGGGGGTCTGACTTTGCCCTCTTGGAGCCCGAGTTACTCCCAGGCGTGAAATCCAATTTCGCAGGTTTGAGGTTGGCCATTACTTTCTAAACAACCAGCTTAGTATTATCCTCCACTTTGCTCCGTTTACTCTCCGTTTCTCTCAGGATACTTGCCGGGGTCCGGGGAGCTAATCACTCAAGCAGCCATCTCGTCTTCGCGCAGGCTCCGCCCCCCTACCCTCTGCATTTCTATCTTTTAACCAGTTCCTTATCCACAATAGTACACTACCTCCTATCCCATGACACTTTAGTTTTGCCAAACGTCTCTGAGGGACCTTGTCAAAGGCTTTCTGAAAGTCCAAATACACTATATCAACCGACTCACCTTTGTCTACCTGTTTAGTCACACCTTCAAAAAACATAACAGATTAGTAAGACAAGATTTTCCTTGTCTAAAGCCATGTTGGCTGTCTCCCATTAAGCCATGACTATCTACATGTTCAGCAATTTTGTTCTTTATGATGGTTTCTACTATTTTTCCCAGTACTGACGTCAGGCTCACCGGTCTGTAGTTTCCCGGATCACCCCTGGAACCCTTTTTAAAAAATGACGTTACGTTCGCCATCCTCCAGTCTTCAGGTATTACAGATGATTTTAATGATAGTTTACAGATTACTAATAGCAGGTCTGCAGTCTCATGTTTGAGTTCTTTCAAAACCCTTGGATGTATATCATCCGGCCCAGGTGATTTGTTGCTCTTCATTTTATCTAATAGTTGTAATACATCTTTCCGATGTATCGATATTTCCTTCAATTCTTCCGCACCTTTAAATATCACTTCAGTCATGGGTAATATCCCTACATCTTCCTCAGTAAAGACCGAAGCAAAGAATTCATTCAGTCTCTCTGCTATCGCCTTGTCGCCTCTTAGTGGCCCTTTAACCCCCCATCATGTAATGGACCAACCGACTCTCTCACAGGTTTTTTGTTACAAATGTACTTCAAAAAGTCTATTACGTGTTTTTGCTTCCGCAGCAAGCTGCTTCTCAAATTCTCCTTTTGCCTGCCTTATCAATGCCTTGCATTTAACTTGCCAGTGCTTGTGCTGTTTCCAGGTTTCGTCGTTTGGCTCTTTTTTCCATTTCCTGAAAGATGCTTTTTTGGCAACAGCCTCTCTGACCTCACCTTTAAACCATGCTGGCAGTTTTTTGGACTTCGTTCCACTTTTCTTAAAGCGTGGAATACAGCTGGTCTGGGCTTCCAAGATAGTATTTTTCAACACCCAAGCTTGATGTAAGTCTTTTAACTTTTGCAACTGCTTCTTTTAGTTTTTTTCTTACCTATTTTCCTCATTTTATCATCATCTCCCTTTCGAAAGTTAAAAGTTAGTACTATGGATTTCCATACTATCCCTCCTCCACTAATTAAATGCAATCATGATATGATCACTATTGCCAAGTGACCCCAACACCTTTATCTCTTGCACCAGATCTTGTGTTCCACTAAGGACTAGGTCAGATATGGCTTCCCCTTTGGTCGGTTCATGAACCAGCTGCTCCAAGAAGCAGTCATTTATTTCATCTAGGAACTTTATCTTCCTAGCATGTCCTGCCGTGACACTGACCCAGTCGATACCGGCATAGACTTCAGACACCGAGCATTGGCATAGTTATTCATCATGCTCTGCTGCCGACCGTCCTTCAAAGCAACCCCGGTGGGAGCTATCGCCCTTCAAAGCCATTCAGGGGTTTGGGGATGCCCCCGAGGTTCAGTCCTCAGTGGAGTCCCAGATACCGGCATCGGGAGTTGTGGCCCACACTTCAGTGTTTGGAGCTACTCCTCCTCCGGTTACATTGCTGGGTGACCGGGTCATCGCTATTGAGTGGAGCACTGGTAAACTCTTAGCAATTGTAGAGCCGATAGCATAGACTGCTTTGCAGCCGGTACCAGTTCCACCGATACCTACAATCAGCATGGAATTTGGCATTGTTCCGCAGGCATCCCCTGCGTCTCATATGGTAGACCCACCGATACCGAGGCCCCTCAGTACCATCGGTTCAGATGCCTTTGACATCCAAACAGCCTTCTGAACACCTAAGATATCGAACATCTCATAGAGATTATTTCAGTTTCCTTCTGGACACCGACTCTGAGGAGGTATCCGAGGCGGAATCCATCGAATCCGATACTCCCAGGGATGTGCTGTCAGATCTGTTGCCTCTATATGAATGTTGACACTTGCCGCCCGAGCACATGTCTTTTCAAGACTTCATTAAAGACATGGTGCTTCTCTTGATGTTTCTGCGGCTATTGAAATGGATCTGAGAGCTGAAGAGCTCGATATACTCCAGTACCCTTCAGCACCGAAGGAGGCTGCAAACTTTCTGGTGTATAACATTTTAAAGAACCTGATGATTCGAATGTGGTAGGCCCCCATGTCAACTCCAGCGGTAAGTAAGAGGCTTGATACCCTTTATAGCAGGTGTGGGCAATTCCGGTCCTGGAGGGCCGCCGACCAGTCAGGTTTTCATGTTGTCCCTAATGAATATTCATGGACCTATTTCCATACAATGGAAGACAGTGGATGCAAATATATCTCATGAATATTCATTAGGGACATCATGAAAACCTGACTGGTCTGCGGCCCTCCAGGACCGGAATTGCCCACCCCTACTTTATAGGGTTCCTCTTTCACCAGGGTTTCAAAAGCTGCAACTCCCCCACCATTCTATGGTTGCGGCTCATCAGGTCTTAGTGACACATGCCCAAAACACATCTAAGTCTAGCAACACCCCCGAGAGATAGAATCAGCACTCACTTGCTCCCAGCTGCAAGCTACTCGACGATCCATACTACAGCGACCAACGATCACTGAAAAGAGGTGAGACTGATTTCCTGTGCTATGCCTCCCTACATCAGCAGCTCTTCTCCGTACTGTTCCTCCCCCAGCTGCATCTGCTCAGCCAGCTCCTCCCATGGAACGCCTCCAACGGTGGCAAAAGCGCCTATTTAAACACCAGCACGCTCTGGGTGCGCCCGCGCCTGGTGGACCCGCACCTGAGGGCCCTTTGGTGTGGAAATTAGGCATATACAACGACTCCCTGCTTGGTGGATCCCTGAGAGAACCTCCAACCCTCAAGACATCCACTGAACAGTAAACAGTGCCTTAACCAGGCAAGTAACCTATAATTACAATCTCTAACATCATACTGAATGTTCTAACTCCTGTACACCTACTGTCTATATAATATAGATTTTATGGATGTAGTTTACAGTTTACCTTACTGAAACTTGTTACTGTAACAATACTGCAATATAACCTACACAAACTGTAGGATTTCAACTGCTTCCTAACCTCCCTCATCTCCCACTCACTTCATACAACAGGCTCTCCCCACTCTCCACCTTCAGACTTCATATTCACCAGTCCACTATCCCACCTACCTCCAAACATGGAAAAGAAAGCAATTTGGCTAAACCTCATCCTCTTCACCCTGATTTGCTCCATCATGCTCAACAATGCCCACAACACCCCAGTCTACAAAGTAATCCCTACGATCAACTCTACATTCAGACAACTGACCACACACTACTATCACAAACCCAATTATGTCATGAAACCAAATTACAACAGACTGATTAACATCAAACTCCACACAATCTACCAACAACCACCAGGGCTAGACATGCCCAGCCTCAGAAACCTCTCCTGCTTCCTCATCAATGCAAGGTCAATTAAAAACATAATACTTCTAATATATGATATCATTATGGAAAATACACCTGGCCTAATGTGTATTACCGAAATATGATTATCAGACACGGATCAAGTACTAATCAGTCAACTCAAAGCTCCAAACTACCAAATATTTCACACCCACCGTACGTCCAAAAGAAGAGGAGGAGGAGTCCTCATTGTCATAAAGGAAGAATTAAAAGCAACCCTACTAACCTAAACAAACACTCGGAACCTAGAAATCCTAACCATACGTACAAAAAATCTTAATATCTGTCTAGCCTATAGATCACCTGATGCACCAGCAGACAGCCTCAAAATTCTAACTGAAAAACTATGCACATCCTCCAACAAGCAGCCACTGATACTGCTAGGTGACCTCAAACTAGCATCACTACTAGAATCAACAGCCTTCCTAGCCACGACCCATAGCATGAACTTCCATCAAATAATCAACACTGAAACACACAACAAAGGTAACACATTAGATCTAGTATTACTACCTAGCATAATCCATAGCAACTACGATCCCAACTCCCTTGAAATAACACCAGTCCCATGGTCTGACCACCACCTCATAAGATTTCAAATCCCCATGCAGCAGACAACAACCTCACAACAAATAAACCCCATACAACCATACAAATTTAAGAAATTTGACAAAGATACCTTCTTAAGACAAACACCACCACACCTTTCCACACCTTCCGCCTCCCTCAATGAAACAATAATAAAATGGAATGAGACAATATCTAAAGCTTCCACCCTGCAGATACATTCTCTGCCCACCACAAAAAACACAACACATGGTTTAAACCCGAACTAAAGCAACTCAGAAAAGAGCTACACAAAGCAGAGCGCAAATGGCGCCACTCAAAATCCACAACACACCAAACGCTATACATGGCCGATCTAAAACTTTACCGTGACACAGTAAATAATTTAAAGAGAGCGCACTATTCCAGCATACTATCAAAGTCCATCAACCGTCCTAGAGAACTCTTCCAAATCATCAAATCATTAACCAATAGCAACACAAACAGTGAAACCACAGACAATCCCATAGACCCTCAAATGTTTGCAGATTTCTACAAAACCAAAATATCTCAACAAACCCCTACTCGATATACCCCAGAACCCCAACCATCTACATTAAATCATACATGGTCCACTTTCTCTCTTACAGCTAAGGATACACTGGAGAACATTATCACAAAAGTAAACACAACTACGTCACACCTTGACCCATGTCCAGTAAGCTGGATCAATGCAACTAAAACTGAATTCACTCCATTAATACTGTCCATCAACACCTCCCAACAACTTGGATATATGCCCCTGCACTTAAACAAGCAATAATACACCCAACCCTGAAGAACAATATGATGGACAAAAACAACCCCTCATCATACAGACCTATTTCCAGCCTTCCCCTACTGACCAAACTAATTGAGAAAGCTATTCTCATCCAACTCCAAGACCACATAGACTCCCACGTCCCCCTGGAGATCAACAATATGGCTTCAGACCATACCATGGCACTGACACACTTATTGTTCTCTTCGACCGTATTATACGAGGCATTGACAACACCGAAAATGTGTTTCTCCTTCTATTCTTAGACATCTCCGCAGCCTTTAATAGTGTAAACCATCACATCATGTTATCCAGGCTATAACACATAGGCATTAATAATACTGTATTCCAATGGTTCAAGTCATACCTGTCAGAAAGAACCCAACAAGTTAAAATAGGCAATGCCACCTCCAAAATCTGCAACCAAGAGCAGGGTCTCCTGCAGGGCTCAGCTCTCTCCGTACAATTATTAAACATCTAACTTCAGCCTATCTGTTCCATATCTAAAAAAATTCAACATATTATACCACATATATGCAGATGATATAATGATATATCACCCTTTCAAAACTAATAAACTCCCAATTCAACAAATTACTGACTGCTTCACTGAATTATTCAACTGACTATCATCCCATAATCTTAAAATCAACCTCAATAAAATTGAGGCCCTCTTTATAACACGTAATCAAAACTTCTCACCACCTCCCTCCATTAAAATTCACGACACAACTATAATCTTCAAAGAGGAAATAAAATACCTTGGGGTTATCCTAGATTGCACACTAAACATGGCCTCATTCATAAAACACACAACAAGAAAAAATTATTATAAGCAGAGACTACTAAAACAGCTCCACCCACTCCTTCACCCCAATGACTTCAAATCTGTACGTAACTCAATTGTCACCCCACACTTTGACTATGCTAACTCCCTATTCCACAGCCTGCCTAAGCAAACAATACGACCTCTACAAATTGCACGTTACTGCCAGAATAACAGTGAATGTCAGTCCAATGGACCACATAACACCAATACTAGCTGACTTACACTAGCTCCCTATACATTACCGCACCCAATAGAAAATAATCTTAACCACCTTTAAACTAACCAATGACATTTCCCCATCCCGCCTATCCTCTATCACTGGTGAAAAGAACTTTCGTACACAATGGGACTGCAATAAAAACAAATTCAAAACAACTCTGGACTACAGAAAGTCTAAAAAAAATCACAAACGGAGCATTTGCCCACTGCGCCCCTACCCTGTGGAACAAACTCCCAGATAGCCTAAGAGCCACAAAAGATCTATACTCCACCCGGAAAAAAATTAAAACTTACCTTTCCTCACAACACTTTGGCTCTATAACATAACTCCCAAACATTACATAGGCTTGCCTCCTACTTAATCTATGTTCCTCCGGCAGATTGATTACCTCGATAACAAAAATACAAGATCTCCAAGTATATAGTTAAAATATCTTGTTTTATTGTTATTACTGTACATAGTTGATACTGTTCCATGTAAACTGAATTTGTATTCTCTGTACAATTCATTGTTCTTTGTAAACCGCAATTGATCTTTAGGAAATCGCGGTATAAAAATGTAAAATAAATAAATAAAAATAAGTTCCCGACAAGAGCAGCATTCAATCTTCAGCAGCCTGCATGGCTCCAGGCATCGGATCTGGAACAGTGGGTCCAGGATAAGTTTTGGCCAGAGGTGGAGAGAAAAGGCTGGTGAGACAGACGGATGACCTCACCATGAAGAAGCTGTCAAAGACAGCCAACTCTTTGAAGAAAAAAGCTACCACCAAGAAACAAGTCTTCCCTAAGAAAAAAAGGTTTTATCAACCCTATCAGGCCTACTCTGCCTATGTTGGCTCACAGCAACAACAGAGGCAACTGGGACAGAAACAAGCCAGGAAACTAAGGTTACCAAACTACAGTCTGCACCAACTACTCAACCCTCTCAGAGTTTTTGACTCCATCAAAAAGAGCATGGCCAATTATCCCATGACTCTCCCTCCTCCCCCCAAGTTTCCAGGAAGATTAGTGCACTTTGCACACCACTGGATCACCATTACCTTTGAACCCTGGAACCTACACTTGGTTACTCAGGGCCTACAAATAAAATTTCAAACCCATCCTCCCACTAATTTTGTAGGCCAACCCAATCTGGATCCCTTTAAGTCTTCTTTGCTTCAACAGTAAATTCTCTCACTTCTGAAGCAAAGAGCCATAGAGGAGGTACTCTTCACCCAAAAAGGCCTGAGATTCTACTCCAGATATTTCCTGATACCAAAAAAGACAGGAGTTCACAGGCCTATATTAGATCTTTGAGATCTCAACAAATTTCTCATCAAAGAAAAATTCAAGATGATCTCTCTGGGCACCTTTTTGCCATACTTTCAGCAAAACGATTGTCTATGCTCTTTGGATCTAAAGGATGCTTACACTGACATCCTTATTCACCCAGACCACAGCAGATTCCTCAGGTTTATGTTTGTATTGATAGTGGTTTTCAAAGTCCTCCCATTCAGACTGGCCTCAGCACCCAGTGTCTTCACAAAGTGTTTAGTCATGGTTGCAGCCTACATACGAACTTTGGGGATCTTTCTGTTACCCTACTTAGACGATTGGCTGCTAAGGGCATACTCCGCTTCAGCTGTCGCCTCTGCTCTACATCAGACCATTTGTCCTACAGGAATTGGGGTTTTGTCATAAACTATCCAAAATCACATCTCAGCCCAACTCAGGACCTCAAGTTCATAGGAGCTTGCTTAGATACGATATCAAGCAGAACCTTTCGCCCACATGACAGACATCTCTGTCTCGTGACCTTAGCCACACAAATTCAGCAGCAACCATCAGTTACTGCCAGAACATTTCTACGCCTCTTAGGCCACATGACTTCAACAGTCCATGTCATGCCCTATGCATGCCTCCACATGAGAATCGGAGGATGGACTCTCTCACAACAGTGGAAGCAGTCCATGGGTCATCTCTCAGACCTTAACCTCACTCCACAGATGAGAGCAGACTCCGCAAATGAGGTGCACACCACAGAATCTAGTCGAAGGATCACCAGAAGTCTGCATCGCAGTCTATCCTAACGACCGGTTCATTGAAACTAGGCTGGGGAGCCCATCTCCAGGACTTCACAAAGTTTTTTGGTCCGCTCAGGAAATGCTCCTACAGATCAATCTTTTGGAGCTCAGAGCGGTCTTCAGTGCCGTCAGTCTTCTGTCTCCAACTCAGGGGACAACTCCTTCTTGTGCAGACCGACAATCAGGTAGCGATGTTTGTTTTACATAAACAAACAAGGAGGGGCAGGCTCTCCACCCCTATGCAAGGAGGCCATTCGCCTTTGGAACTGGGCACTTTCTCAAAGTATTCACCTTCACGCAGTCTGCCTTCCGGGAGATCAGAATCAATTAGCCGACAGGCTAAGTCTGACCCTCCATCTATACGAATGGATGCTGGATACCCAAGTGACCCAGCACTTGTTCCAACTATGGGGGATGCCATTGATCAACTGTTGTCATCCTATCAACCCCAACTAAGTAATTGGAGGGGACTGGCCTATAGAGGAACTGGGGCGGAAGGGACGGGATTCTGGGGATGAATAGACAGGCAATTTCTTTTCCCCTGGCTTCTGGGCCCCTTGGGTAGTTGCTACAAATATCCTACACTGTTCCTTATAACAACGTTTCATCCAGGAGGACCACGAAGGGAAAAGAAGGGAGGCCAGAAAGCCATGAATATTGGAAAAATATCTGAAGTTCTCCAACGACTAGATGAGAGCCCAGCAGCCTTCTATGAATGATTATCTGAAGTCTACACACTATATACCCCATACGATCCAGCAGCCCAGGAGTGGAAAGGGTTAAGTTCTTATTAACCCCTTTTGATCTCCTCATTCCAACCTCTTTGCATCTCCCCTCTGCTCAACAACCTCTGTTTTGCTCAAGGATTCCTTCTTTCCACAGGGAATCGTTGGATGCCTTCTTCATCCATTGGGGTCAAGTGCTCCTTTATGCTTTCCCTCCACTTCTGCTCAAAGCGAAAACACTTTTCAAGCTGCAGGCTGACCGGGGACAAATGATTCCCATTGTCCCTTATTGGCCCAGACAACTGTGGTTTCCTCCCCTCCGGCTCGGTTATTCACCAGCCCTACTCTCTCGGGATCAAGGGACCCTGCTACATCCCAGTTTCAAGCCACTCCGCTTGACAGCGTGGAGGCTGAGCGCTTTGTCCTCTCACGCTTAAATCTCCAAGAGGATGTGTTGCATGTCCTTTTATCATCAAGAAAAGATTCTATCATGTGCTCTTACGCCTTCAAATGGCGCAGGTTTTACCTCTGATGTTTCCTTAAAACACTAGATCCCTTTACATGTCCCATTCTGGACTTGCTGCGGTACCTACTGCATTTATCATCTTCTGGTCTCAAGACCAGCTCAGTAACCTACTTTCACATTCCCATCTAGGAAGATCAATAGCGATATCTTCTCTTTGTCATAATGGGTGAACATTTGTACCCTACCCTTTGAGCTAGCTATGGCAGCAAAGACTTTCTCCAAGGCAATGGTAGTGGTGGCTGCTGCCCCTAGGAAAAGGGGTATTTGCTTCATCACTATTTGGACAATTGGCTCATCGGGCAAAATTTTATACCAAAGATATCCAGGAAGTGTCTCAGGTAGTTCACTTTCTAGGAAGCCTTGGGGGGATGGTGAACAGAGCAAAGAGTTGCTTGGTTTACTCTCAAGCCCTAGAGTTTCTCTGTGCCAAGTTCAGTACTTGGTTGGACAAGGAAAGGTGGAGTAAATTTTCCAATCAACTTAAGGCCTTTTGCTGTCTCCTTTCTCCCAGAGTTTAGGATTATTTTCAGCTCTGTGGCATCCATGATAAATCTAGTTCCATGGTAATGGGCTCACATCCACTCCCTACAGAAGCATTGCTTCTTTGGTCTTCATTCTCACAGAACTACAGCATTTGACTCACTTTCCATTGGTGGTGCTCTGGAGTCTTTGTTGGTAGTCTCGTTTTGAAGTTGTGATGAAAGGGAGCCCCCTAGAAAGTCTGTCCTGGTTATTGGTGACAATGGATGCCAGCTTGTGGGGATTGGGGGGGTGTTTCACTACTTGGGAAGTGAGGTGGCCTATCAACTATCTTGAAGATTGGGCAATATGGTTGGTACTTGCAGTTTTCATCTGCTTCATAGCCAGGCAATCCAGGTGCTCTTGAACAATGCCATAGCAGTGCCTTATTTCAATCGACAAGGTGGAACCAAGAGCCACGGGTTGTGCTGTTTTCTTGCCCCATACTCCGTCTACAGGTACTGTCTGCTCACCACATTGTGGGTGTGGATGATTTTTCTCAGTCATGTCCTTGATCTGGGGTAGTAGGAGCTAGCCCCATGGGTATTTTGTTGCATCCTCTACACCTGGGATTGTCCAGTCTTAGATTTGATGATGAGCAGCTCCAATGCCAAGATCCTGGTGTTCTTCAGTCTTCGGAAGGAGGTCTGGTCCAACGGAGTGGATGCCCTATTTATTTAACTGTTTTTTTTTTAATACTGTTTTATCATTTCAGTCAAAGCGGTTTACATTGTAACTTAAACTTGGTAATGTACATTAAACAGGGTCATTGATAACTCTGATTTTTCTGAGGCAATGGAGGGTTAAGTGACTTGCCCAAGGTCATAAGGAGTGCTAGTCTGACCTTTGCGACTCAGAAGACTTTTGACCTGGCCCCAGGCGACTCTTCTGTATGTCTTTCCGCTGTGTGCTCTGATAGGCTGAGTTCTTTGTTTTCATGGTGGATCATCCAGACCGGGTGATCTTGATAATGCCAGATTGCCACATTGGTTGTGGCTAATCTAGTCAAGCTTCTGGCAGCATCAACTCTTTCCCTAGGCAGCCACAAAGGCCTTCTGAGTTAGGGGCAGATCCTGATGGATGATCCCACTCCCTTCTCATTTACGGCCTGGCTCTGGAGAGGTACCATTTAAGGTGCAAGGGTCAGTCTTGGGCAGTTGATATCCATATTGTTGAAAGTCAGATGTAGATCCACCTCCCTCACATATGTCTGGGTCTGTTGTGATTTTGAGTCTTGTTGTCATCAGTGCCTTATTTTGCCTTGGCATGCAAATATACCTTCTCTTTTGGCCTTTCTCCAGAACTGTTTGGAAAAAGGCCTTGCCTTGAATTCTCTGTAGGTGTTTGTTGTGGCTCCTTCCTGTTTTTGTGGTCTGATCGTTTCCATCTTATTCTGCTGTTTCTTGCTTTCTTCACAGGGTGCGTCATCCTATATGTCCTGTGGTTCCACTGTGGGATCTTGGGCTAATTTTTTGAGTCTTGTCTGTCCGCCCGCCCTTTGAGCCTTTGAAGTGGAAAACACTTCAGGACCTTTCCTTAAAGGCTGTTTTCTTAGTGGCTATTTCTACAACGCTGCATTTCTGAGTTGCAGACTTCCTTGCTGAGACCCTTAGTTGACCTTTTCAGCTGATGGTGTCTTCTTACGGGCCTGTTCTTTCTTTTCTGCTGAAGGTGGTTTCCTCTTTTCATGATGAGCAGCTGATGTCTCTACAGACATTTTCCAAGGAACAGTGTGTGGGTAAGGACAAGCACCTTCTCCTTTTGGATGTCTGCAGGGTATTATTTCAGTATTTGGAGGTAATTTAATTCCTTCTGGTGGTTAGAGAAATTGTTCTTTGTGCTGGCCCACATAAGTGTCATGCTGCTTCTAAATCCACATTGGCTCTGTGGATAGAAGAGGCTATTGCTTTTGCTTATCTATTATTTTGTAAGTCTTTTCCGGAAGGGCTCAAAGCTTATTCTGCCTGGGAACAGAATCCTCTCATGTCTCCCATAGTGACATCTGTCGGGCAATGACCTGGTCTTCCCTCTCTACCTTTGTGAAGCATTATTGGCTTGATCTTCAAGCTCAGGATAATTCGTCTTTCGGTTTCAGAGTTCTTGCAGCAGCCGTTTTATCCCACTCACTGGTTAAGTAGCCTTGGTGTTTCCCACTGTTTAGACTGGTCTTGCTGGATGAATTTGGAAGGTGAAAGTTTACTTACCAATAATTTCCTTTCCTGGAATCCTGCTAGACCAGTCCAGCACTCGCCTATTTTTTATAGATTGTCCAGCCATTTCCTGGCGAGAGATGTACTTCAAGTGCTTTGCAGGCTGTGCTGGCAGGTTTCCTGTACATAATTGTACAAAAAAAAATTGAGAAGCAAGTATAGTTAAGGTTTTGAAAGTATTTGTTTTTCTGATTACAGGGTTTTCACCATATGCTTTGTTATAGAAACACTGGAGGATGCCCCAGGCTGCACCAGCCTTTATACCAGCGATGTTGTCATTGGAATCTTTTGTTCTTTCTCGGTCTCCATCATCTGCTGGTTGGAGGGATGCATAACTCATTTGTATGGACCTGTCTAGCAGGATTCCAGGAAAGGAAATTATCGATAAGTAAAAATTTCACCATACCACAAAAAAAAACATGGGGCGAATGGATGTGGGAGCATTTAAATATACCATTGTTTTGTACATTATTGTGAAATCTTTTTCCATAAACTGTATAGATGCAGGAATAGACACACATTTTAGAATAAATAACCACTGCTTTGTCAGCACTCTATATATCATGTACTTTGAAAACATAGTACATATAATATTGACCAAGTGGGCTCTGATTAAAGCATAGTGCCTTAGCTGACAGCAGTTATGGTTGACGCCTTAACAATTAGTGCTGTTGGTCACAAGTTTTAAACTTTTATGCTACTTTAAGCCCTTTTCATATCTGTCTAATATGAAAACAGAGGAAGAGAATGACCAGCGGGTTGTAGATTGATTTACAGTAACACAAATCTTACTTAGAAAAGCAATATGTTGTACCTTGTGATAATTCTAGCTCTAGAGCATATATGTATAAAATCAGGACTATATGCTAACTGGTATAAGTTGTCAGGACTTGGGAGAGGTTATTGTCCCTCAACCAAAAACATGTATGTACTACATCTTTAAAATATTTCTTTCTATTTTGTAGGATCTAAAGAAAGCGGGATTACTGGTATTTGCTAACAAGCAAGATGTAAAAGAGTGCATGTCCGTGGCAGAAATTTCTCAATATCTAAAGCTAACTTCAGTTAAAGACCACCAATGGCACATGCAGGCATGCTGTGCTCTTACAGGGGAGGGGTAAGAATGTTTTTTTTTTCCTTTCATTGAATATCTTTTAACAATATTTTGATATGACATAATACACAAATGATATATATATTTATGTTACAGTATATTCAAAGTAGGAAGATACAAACCTTGCACTAGAGTTCTCTCAAAAGAGAAAGTAAAATCAGTAAGTGTTTTGTACACTTGTGAATGGAATTGGTTACTGAGCCATTATTGGTCCTGAGACTAGTTTGGTACATCTACATAACTGAAGGTGTGACCAATATTATAACTAATATTGGTGATAGATTTTAAATTTTCAAGGTAAGAAAAATATTGAAGGAAATTGACAGTGCCATTCAAGATTATTATTTTTTTTATTTCCGATTGTCATAGGCAACTTATTGAGTCTACTCCTTCAGCATTAATGAATTCCAAAAGTTGGAGGAAGCAGTTAATGTACATTATTTTGTATTTGGGAATATTATAAATAATTGCTCCAGCAAAATGCAGGAAAATATCTATACCTGGCAAACTATCTTCTGCGCTTTTCCACCACTGCTTAGTTTCATATTGGAAACTATTGCAAATGAGGAGTAGGAGTTCCCCTTTAGTTCTTCCAAAGGCATAGTTGGAGTTCTAGTAGCCATGTTCTTGTAGAAAAATGGATCTTTTTTATGGAACCAACTTTAAGAATTATTCAAATATGATTTACATAAACATGCAAGACAACATAGATCTCTTCAGAGGAATATAAATATGTATGAGTAGAGGAAGGAGCAACAATCTAGCATCAAGTGTTGAGAAAAAAGACAGAGCCTTGCAGGAGATGCTGAAACTGAAAAGTGCACGAACATCAAAGAATAAGATACAAGCCATCAATCAGCTTGCAGTCCTTGTATTCTCATATAACTTTGGAATTGTAGACTGGCTTCTGAAATATCTTGGAAAAACTGTACGTACAAACAAGAAAACTCCTTCATGCCCACAAGGTGGTTTATAAAAATCTGTGTATGCTGAGACTACAGCCTTAAAGCCAGAGAAGGAATGGGCCTCCTAAAAATATATTATTTATGTAAATTAACAATCATAGAGTTCCAGGTCTATTTAACAAACCATTATCAAACTTGGACAGGCATTCCGATGAGCAGAAGAAATGGATGAGAATCTTCCAGTATACACAGGGAAGGAAGCATCAGAATTTGCAAAATGAGAGAAACTCTTCAAAGAATCAGATTGGCAAAGGAGGAACAACAGGTGGAAAATGCATAAATAACAGTGGGAAATACAAAGTATTACTCCTGGAGCCAATTATTGATCAAACCAGGACACAAATGGTTAAAGAGAAACATACTGAAACCTAAGGATGAGAGATTCATAGTGGCAGCCCAGGATTGTAGATAATCATAGTGGCAGCCCAGGAGCGGAGGAGTGGCCTAGTGGTTGGGGCAAGGTACTTCAGGCCGGAAGGTCGGGGGTTCAAATCCCACTAGAGGACAGCAACCTTGGGCTGGAAGGACTGGTGTTTCTAGTCCCACAGGTGCTCCTTGTGGTCTTGGGCAAGCCACTTAACCCTCCATAGCCCATGTTCCCTGTAAATAGTTATCTCCAAGTTATAATGCCCTGTTCAATGTAATTTCAGTTTTTTCAATGTAAACCGCACTGATGCAGAATAGCGCGGTATATAAGAGAATGTAAATAAATAAATGGATGAGATGGTTCACAGTGACCGTCTCAAAAACTGGTAAAACAGACATATGTAAAAGAGCTAGAAATAGTCACACATTTCGTAGATAGTTGTGAAGTTCTGATGGCAGAACATAAGATATGCCATACTGGGTCAGACCAAGGTCCATTAAGCCCAGTATCCTGTTTCCAACAGTGGCCAATCTAGGTCATACGTACCTAGCAGTTTCCCCAAAAGGCACAGGTTCCGCAATGCTTGTACTGGGTCAAGCATTGATATCCTGGGTCCCTTCTTAATAATGGTTTATGGACCTTTCCTCCAGGAACTTGTCCAAACCTTTTTTAAACCTAAATAAAACTTCTATACAGAAAGGCACAAAGAGGTGGCACACCTTATCCATTGGAAACTTTGTAAACACTACAACATTGCTGTACCAGAAAAGCACTGGGATCTTGGCCCTAAGACGGGTTCTCAGCCCAGTCCTCAGGATACACCTAGCCAGTCAGGTTTTCAGGATAACCACAGTGAATATGCATGAGCGAAATTTGCATTCAGTGGAAGTAATGCATGCAGATTTCTTTCATGCATATTGTGGTTATTGTGAAAACCGGATTGGCTAGTTGTGTCCAAGGGCTGAGTTGAGAACCACCTGCCCTAGGAGAATTAAGGAGACCAAAGAAGTTATGGTAACTTGGGATAGTCCCATTCAGATAGATAAGAAGCCGGACGTGAGGAAACCCAACATAACACCAAAATGACATTGATAATAGAGGTGACTGTTCAAAGTGATTATTCTGTGAATTGTGTGGAGAGGGAGAATATCCTGAAGTACCAAGAAATGCAGTCAGAGGCCAAGAAAATGTGACAGAAAAATATATAGATATATTTCCTATTCTATTGGGAGCCATAGGCTTGATCAAGAGGAATTTCCAATCACACCTTGACAAGTTCCCAATGCAACTACTTTGCTAAGCATTAGCAGTAAATTTGAGACTGAGATCATACTCCACATACTGTATTTCCCAGATTATAAGTTGCCCCTGTGTATAAGTCGCATTGCCTTAATTTGGCATTTCCACATGTAAATTGCAAGTCACCCCTGCATATAAGTTGCAATTACAAAAGATAAAGTACAAGAGAACATTCTTTCTTAAAACCGGATTTCTTCTGTTTACTTTCACTTTATGATAACACTCATTCCACATCAGATTTGTTCTGTATCACCTTGGAAAGCCATTGAAGTCCTCATCTTTGGTGTCACTGTGAAATAGTTCTGCAATTTCTGGTGCCAATTCATGTTCGTTATTGTCATCGTCTTCATCTTCACCTTCACGGTTATTGGGGCTGTTTAGGATCTCAGCCTTCAGAAAACCTGATTTTATTATTTTATCTCTCGCACCTCCCCACCATGCTGTCGCAACCCACCCGGTAACTTCTGCAAATGTGGCATGGTACATACAGCAGGTAGCCATGAAATTTGTTTTCCATGGCACATCCAGTTTTCCCATAGGCGACGCAATACAGCTTTGAGTCTTTTGTTAATAGAAATGTCAAGCAGCTGAAGCATTTTTGTTATATCACCAGATATAATAACCAGGACAGTGTTCAGAAATTTTATTTTCTTCTTTGTCTTCAGTGAAATGGGCTCTTATCCATGATAAGTAGTGCTTTCTTGAAAAATCCATCCAGCCGCTTACTAAAGCAGCGCTGCAGCCATTTCAACATCATGCTCTCATCCATCCATCTTTTCTCATTTACCTCAACAACATTGATTAGTAAGAGTTTCACATGGCATTGTCTTCCTTTTGAATATAACCATAGGTGGCAGCTTCTTTGCACCTGCACCTGTGTCTTTTTATGTCCGGTAGTTCTGTTTATTGTTCTAACATCCTTTTGACTGACCGTTCTACCTAATGGATGTCGGAGGTTAAGGGAACCTCGTCCATGTTGATTATGAAGTCCGATGTCGCTGTGTATGCGATGATTTCTTTGTTTACAAATTCCCTGAAATCCGTACTTTAGCCAAGAAATCAGCAGGGAGCTACTACACTATTGAGCATTTATAAAGCACTACCAGTCGCACGCAGCGCTGTACATATGGTTGTTCTTTGTCTAATGCTTAATTTGTTTCTTATCATAAATCTATAGCACCACAAATGACCAGCCTTGAATCCCTCTATATTCATTTCCCTAGCAATATGAACTGCTTTGAATTGCACCTGCACAGTGGACAGTCCATGGCCCTGGACCCTCCGCTCTACAATGAACTGAAGCAAATGTGCTTCTAATTCAGGCCACCATGCTTTGCGGCCATGATTTGTCGTCTTGCTGCGTTCAAGGTTAGTTTTACCTGCATCTTCCTCCAGTCTCTAACTAATTTCTCATTTATCTCAAAAGTTCTCTTGGTGGCTCTGTTACCATGATCTTCTGCGTAATGAATAACTTTCAATTTGAATTCTGCGGTGTATGAGTTCTGCGCCTTTGGGGTCACCATTTTCTCTGGGGTTAAAGATAACATTTTTTTGGTAACTGAAATTTGTCTGGTATGCTATTTGCGAAGATAGTAAAAGTATGTACCAGTCTGCTGATCAGAGGGTCTGCTTGCAAGCGTTGGATGTAGAGCGGAGGGCCCAGGGAGAAAGACGTCCACTGTGAAGTTGCAAATATTTATATCCATTTCGAGAGACAGGGTCCACCGTGTAAATTTTAGATAAATTGCTTCTGTGTATAGGTCGCGCCATGGTTTCTGGATGTAAAAAAATTGCGACTTAGAATCCGGGAAATATGGTACCCTGTCTTAGGAGTGAGGTTCATTATTGTCATAGTATGCACAAAACTAACCTATTTGGAGAAATTGCCCCTGAAACAACAAGGTTCAAGGAAGGGAACAGAGGATATTTGTAGGTATATGACAGAGCAGAAATTAATGTGGCAGGATTTTTCATACCGTGACAAATGGTAAGCAAGTCACCTTGAATTAGTTAAGATTGATATTCCTTCAGAACTTCAGTCCACACCAATGGGTCTCAACCCAGTGTTTGGGAACCATTTGGCTGGCTGTATATTTAGGATATCCAAAATGAATATGTATAAGAGTTGCATGCAGTGCCTCCATTATAGACAAAGCTATCTCATGTATATACACTCAGTCCTTAGCATTAATGCGTTCTGTATTTGCGGATTCACATTTAAGAAATAGTGACCCACTTTTTGGTATTCACAGTTCATCTCGGTTTTAAGATGGTAGAGCTTTTTTGACTGGGAGGAACAAGATTGACCCACTTTTCTGGCATTCACGGTCCGCAAATAGCCTGGAGGAGCTCGTGAATACCAAAAAGTGTGTCACTACACTCAATCCTCGGTATTCACATTTTCAGTATTCGCAGCATTTTTGGGGAACATATCCCCTGCAAATACAGAGGTTTGAGGATATGTATTTTGGGCATCCCAGAAACTCGGCCGAACAAGCAGTCCCTGAGAATAGATTGAGAACCACTGCTCTACATCTTATACTTTTCTTCTGTCATATTTGGTGCTTTCATTGACTCAACTTTTGTTAATGATGTGTCCCTAAGTCTTGAACATTTTTAACTTCTGATTGAAGAAAACATAGCAGAAATAAATATTGGTTTATTGGTTCATGAACCGACCAGAGGGGAAGCCATTTTGGACCTAGTCCTTAGTGGAACACCAGATCTGGTGCAAGAGATAAGGGTTTTGGGGCCACTTGACAATAGTGATTATAGTATCATCGCGTTTGATTTAATTAATGGAGGGATGGTCAGGAAATCCACAGTACTACCTTTTAACTTTCGAAAGGGAGACTATGATAAAATGAGAAAAATAGTTAAGAAAAAACTAAAAGGAGCAGTTGCTAAGGTTAAAGATTTACATCAAACTTGGGTGTTTAAAAATATTTTCTCCAGAAACAAGCAGGAAGTCTATCCTTACATATGGGTTTCGTTGGCACCGACGGAGCCTGCGCGAAGCAAATCCACAGCTTTCAAAGAAAGCCTTTGGGAATTGCCACCACACATGCGTGGTCCGCTTCCTGTCCAAAGGAGCCATCTTGCTCAGTCGTCTTTTTTCCGCGGAGCCCTTCAGACATCTGTTCTCTGTCCCGGAAAAAGTGATTCTTGCCTTTTTGGTGGCTGTTTTCTCTATGGCTAGTACCAGTACCCTTTCCGCCAACCCCCGGTATCCCGGTATCGGGTTGGCTCTCTTTTTTTTCATTTTACTTTTTCCCTTTTGGGCATTTCTGCCCCTGTTTTCCTTTGCTGGCAGCCTGAAAGGTCTTTGACCTAGCTGGGGCCCTTTTTACCCCCATGGCTACCAGTGGGTTCAAAAAGTGCGACAGGTATGGTAAAATTGTCCCTCACAGATTCACCCAACTGCTGCCTCCGGTGCCTTGGCCTGGACCACGGCCTGGCTGTTTGTGGCCTTTGCAAACTTATGTCCATGAAGGCCTTGAAAAGCCCCTAACATAGTCCGAAAAGGCTCCCCAAGAAGATGAACTCGAGATCCCCCAATACGAAGCCCCTCCTCGGGAAACCCTCACAGTGCCCATTCCATCTATCCTAGAACGCCTTATGCTCCGCATATGGGAGATCACCAGCAGGTGATAGCAAGTGGCTCGACTCGATGTGTTGGGTCCACCGAAGCCCCGGTTTTCAAAAGTCACAACTGTCACATAATTCCATGGTCGTGGAATTGGCCATGCGTCAACTAAAAAGTCAGAAGATGCATTCCTCGGTACCACCTGGCATGGAGGCCTGCACCTTGGATGCCCTCGGCAGAAAATGTTACCAGGACGCGATGCTGAATTACCAGATCCAAACCTACCAGCTGTACATCGGCATGTATCTGAGAGACCTGGTGAAGGAGATAACCATATTCTCAACTGGTCTCTCTGAGGAGCCATTAGAGCGCTTCAAGGGCTTATCCAGAGCCATCGGTGAATGCTCCAAATTTACGTCTCGAGCGGCCTATGATGCCTTTGAGTTGGCGGCCAGAATAGCCGTGGCATCAGACCTTGAACAATGGGTACAATACAAGTTAGTCAATGTCCCATGCCGTGGGGAGAACCTATTCGGCAAAGCCATGAGAGAAAAGGCCACTGAACTGGAGACTGAGTTCATGACGAGGACTAGGCTCTCTAAGAAGACCTCTGCTCCTTCCCGAAAGAAGGGCTCAGGGAAAAAGCCCTTCTACCCGAGGAAGTCCACTGCTTACTGAAGTTATCCCCTTTATTAGGCCACCCCAGCAGGGGCAACAGGCCAAGGGGCAAGGGCATGGCCCACGTAAGCAGAGGGCTCCCAAACCCCACGCTTGGACCCCGGCTCAGCCCAGGGGAAGCTTTTGACTCCTATAGCATGGCCCCTCTTCCAAGCGAGGTTGGACAGCCCACAGGAAGTCAGCTCCCCACCTGTGGGCATATAGGGAAAGCAATCGCCACTGATGCCTGGGCATTACAGTTGATAAAAGAGGGTTACCTCCTCCGCCTAGCCGAAGTACCTCCACATTATTTCCCTGGAGAGCCCCTTCAGCCTCCCTTTCACCGGGACCTTCTGTTCAAGGAGTTGGCAGGTCTTCTTGAGGACCGAGGAGTGGAACCAATGCCCCACCATCTCAAGGGCAAGGGATTCTACTCCAGGTATCTCCTTGTACCAATGAGGACGGGGCCTAAGGCCCATCCTCGACTTGTGCTACCTCAACAGATTCCTGGTGCGGGAGAAGTTCAAGATGCTCTCCCTTGGAACATTGCTCCCTTACCTCCGCCAGGGAGACTGGCTATGCTCCTTAGATCTAAAAGACACTTATACACACATCCTAATCCACCCAAACCACAGGAAATGCCTATGCTTTGTGGTGGGGGGCTGCCATTTTCAGTACAGGAGCTGCCCTTAGGCCTTGCCTCGGCCCCCAGGGTATTCACGAAGTGCCTAGCGGTAGTCTCTGCCTTTCTCAGGCTTCAGGGGATTTTCCTCTTTCCCTATCTCGACGACTGGCTCATCAGGGGCACCATGGCCCCCAAGGCGCAGCAGGCCACGGCATGCACTATCCAGGTCCTTCAGCACTTGGGCTTAGTTATCAAATATTCCAAGTCCAACCTGTGTCCTGCTCAAGAGCTAGAATTTATCGGGGCAAGGATCGATAACCTCCCAGCCAAGGCCTTCCTACCTGCAGACAGGGTCAGCAGGCTTGAGGCGCTGGCCAGAAATGTACAGCGCCACCCCTAGGTGCCAGCAAGACACCTGTTGCGCCTTCTCAGGCACATGGCCTCCACAGTCCATGTCACGCCAGATGCCCACCTACACATGCAAATTGTGCAGTGGTGCCTCAGGGACCAGTGGTCCCAGGCAACAGGGCATCTCCAGGACAGAATCAAAGTTAGCAGGCATCTGGCGCAGTCCCTGAACTGGTGGCAGTCACCCCACCACTTGCAAGCGGTGATGCCTTTTCAGGCTCCTCATCACTCGAGGGTCCTCGCTACAGACGCCTCCCTGCTTGGCTGGGGAGCACTCTGCTAGGGTTACCGCACCCAGTGCGTCTGGTCCCCGGACAAGAGGGCCCAACAGATCAATCGGTTGGAATTGTGTGTGATGCGCCTTGCCCTAAGGGTGTTCTGAAGACCCCTGAGTCACAGATCCGTCCTAGTTCAGACGGACAACCAGGTTGCTATGTTCTACGACAGGCACGTCCACCTCCGAACAGGTCGTGATCTACTTTTTCCAGCCAAAAGTGCTGGTGATCTACCACCATGAAAATTAAGTTTCAAATTAGTTTCAAATTAAAATTTTAACCCAATAAAGTTGGAGGATTTCCCCCCCCCCCCCCATTTTTAATGAACCTTCTGTCATTTACTTGGATGTGATCTGCTGTTAAGCAAATTAAGCAAAAACAAAACAGACGAAGATCCATTAAGAACTGCGAGGGGAAATGAAATGTACATTTTTTTTCTTAGTTTTATTGAGTAATAACTTTCTTTAACTGTCTTAATAACTTTTTTAGCTTTTATTGAGTAATTTTGTGTTAAATTTAGGTCGAGTATTGATCCAGGCTGATCTTGCACAATCTTTAATATTTCGCTCTTGCTCATTAGTGAGACGTCTGAGCCTGCATTTCGTCCACCAGCTTTTTGAAGTTGGGTGAATATTGCGTGAGGGCAAGTCTCAGGGAATCCTGGAGATGTTCATCTGTCATGTTGGAACGTTGTGTACTCTGTCATTTTCAGATGGGAAACGCAGATTCACACAAATAAGTTGAACCGAAACAGGAGTGTACAGCTTCACTGCATCTTCTCAAGTTGGGAAATTTGTCTGTAGGCACTAGCTTCCAAAACGATTCTTGCTCAGCACGGGTCTTGAGAAAAATGTCATTTTAAGGGTTAATATTTTGTTTTCAAGAGATGGCTTGTTCAATGAGTAATTTTTACTGATAGCAGCTGCAGTTTCTTTAATGTCCACATCTACTTTGAATGGGTATGACATGTACTCCACAACTGTTCCAATTTTTTGGAATTCCTGGATAACAGAACAGATTTCTGTCACAAACGTCTCGTTCTGAAAAACAAAATTTGGATATTGTCCCAGATGGTCCTGCGTATTAGGAAAATGATCAAAAGTGGTGTTTGGAAGGTCAGTCATCATTAGCTCAAATTTGCTCTTGTAGGATGAAACTGTACTCATCTCACCAATGCATTTGTTTTTACCTTGTAGTTCAGGTTCATATCACTTAGTTTGCCTGTAAAGTCAGCGAGAAATGCCAGATCACATACCCACTCCTCATCTTCCAACTCTGCTTGGTCATCTCCCCTCGCCTTCAAAAAACTTCTTATTTCATTCAGCAAATCATGAAATCTTTGCAGAAATTTGTGCCTACTTAGCCACCTTACATCTGTGTGCAAAATGATTTCCGCTGCCCCTTCATCAAGCGTAAGATTGAAAAGACGTCTTTGAAGTGATCTTCCACGAACTGAATTTACAATTTTGAAAATGATGTCCATGACAGTCTTCGTATTGAGGCTCTTGCTTGCCAGAACTTGCTGGTGAATGATGCAGTGTTAAGAGAGGAAATCTGGGAAGTCCTCATGCTGTCTACAGAGGGCTATGAACTGTTAACCTCACCTGTCTCCATCAGTAGTGATGAAAACAATTCTATGCAATGGAAGATTACACTTTGTCACAAAAGAATGGAAAGAACTGAATATTTCCTGACCAGTAGTTCTCCCTTTTAAAAAAATCATTCCAAGTAGTAGTTCTTTAACACTGAAGTCTTCAAAAACCATCCGGATAAAGACTAGTAACTGGGCTATGCCTCTTTTGTCTGTAGATTCATTCAGTTGGAGTGAGAAAGCAACACAATTTGAAACATCCTCCAACAATTGTTCAGTTGTGTCTCCACACATCTTTTCTATTCGCCGCACGACAGTGTCTAACATAAGAACATAAGATATGCCATACTGGGTCAGACCAAGGTCCATCAAGCCCAGTATCCTGTTTCCAACAGTGGCCAATCTAGGTCATACGTACCTAGCGGTTTCCCCAAAAGGCACAGGTTCCACAATGCTTGTACTGGGTCAAGCATTGATATTCTGGGTCCCTTCTTAATAATGGTTTATGGACCTTTCCTCCAGGAACTTAGAAACGTGATGACAGAAAAAGACCACATGGCCTATCTAGTCTGTCCTTCCATATCAACAACTACAACAGTCCACTTTTTACCTTCAGAGGTCCTCTGTGTTGGTCCCATGCTTTTTTGAATTCAGTTACTGTCCTCATCTCTACCACCTCCACTTGGAGACTATTCCATGGATCCACTACTCTTTCCATAAAGAAATATTTCCGCATATCACTCCTGAATCTATCTCCCTTCACCCTCATCCCATGTCCCCTTGTAGCAGAACTTGCTTTCAATTGAAAGAGGCTCTCTCCCTGAACATTTATGCCACGGAGGTATTTAAACATCTCAATGATATCACCTCTATCCCGCCTTTCCTCTAAGGTGTACATATTAAGATCCTTAAGTCTGTCCTCATATGCTTTATAATGAAGCCCACTAATCATTTTAGTAGCCACCCTCTGCACCGACTCCATCCTGTTCACATCCTTTTGAAGGTACAGTCTCCAGAATTGCACACTATACTCCAAATGAGGTCGCACCAAAAACTTCTACACAGGCATTATCACCTCCTTTTTTCTGCTAGCCATTCCTCTCCGTATGCACCCAAGCATTCTTCTAGCTTTTGCCATCGCCTTTTCTACCTGTTTAGCTACTTTAAGATCATCAGACACAACCACGCCTAGGTCCCGCTCTTCTTTAGTGGACAAAAGTACACTTCCTCCTATACTGTATTGCTCCCTTGGATTGCTGCAGCCCAAATGCATGACCTTACATTTTTTAACATGAAATCCCAGCTGCCAAATTCTAGACCATTCTTCAAGCTTAGCTAGATCCCTCCTCATGTTATCTACACCTTCCTGGGTGTCTACTCTATTGCAGAGTTTGGTATCATCTGCAAAGAGGCAAACCTTACCCGACAGCCCTTCCGCTATATCACTAACAAAGATGTTAAAAAGAATCGGACCGACAGATCCCTGGGGCACACCACTGGTAACATCCTTCTCCTCAGAGTGAGCTCCATTTACTTGTACTCTTTGTCGCCTCCCACCCAACCAATTTCTAACCCAAGCAGTAACTTTAGGGTCCATCCCTAGGGTGCTCAGTTTGTTTATAAGTCGCCTGTGAGGAACAGTGTCAGGCTTTACTGAAATCTAAATACACCACATCTAGAGCTCGCCCTTGGTCCAACTCCCTGGTCACCCAGTCAAAGAAATCAATCAGATTTGTCTGACAAGACTTGCCTCTGGTGAATCCATGCTGCCTCGGATCCTGTAGTCCGCTGGACTCCAGAAACCTCACTATTTTCTCTTTCAGCAGCGTTTCCAATAATTTTATCACCACCGAAGTTAAACTAACCGGCCTGTAGTTTTCAACCACATCCTTACTTCCGCTTTTGTGTAAAGACACCACATGAGGCTCTCTCCAGTCCTTTGGCACCACTCCCGACTCCAACGAGGCATTGAAAAGGTCAGTCAGTGGAGTTGCTAGAACGTCCCCAAGTTCCCTCAGTATTCTAGGGTGTATCCCATCCGGTCCCATCGCTTTGTCTACTTTAAGTTGAGCTAGTTTCTCACGAACACAGTCTTCTGAAAATTGTTCAAGATGTCCCTCGCTTCTGTTCTATTTGTGGGTGTTTTCTGAGGTCCTGCTCCTGGTTCTTCATCTGTGAACACAGAACAAAAATGTTTGTTAAGCAATTCCGCTTTATCCTTATCAGCTTCTACATATTCCCCCCCTGCACCCTTGAGTCTGACAATACCACTTTTGCCCTTCCTCTTCTCACTAATATATCTGAAAAATGTCTTATCCCCCCATTTTATTGCATTGGCTATTTCCTCCTCCTTTTGAATCTTTGCCGCCTTGACTACTTTGCTAGCTTCTCTAAGTTTTTCCAAATACAGATGCCTGTCTTCCTCTCTCTGTGACCTCTTGTATTTCATGAAGGCCTCCCTCTTTTTCTTCACTTTTTCAGCTACTTCCTTCGAAAACATAGCGGTCTCCTTTTCCTTTTGCCTTTATTTACCATTTTAACAAAAAGGTTGGTTGCCCTTAAAATACCCCCTTTCAGTTTTGCCCACTGTTTTTCTACATCCCCCAGCTGTTCCCATCCCACTAACGACTCCCTGAGGTATTGGCCCATCTTCGCAAAGTTAGTCTTCCTAAAGTCTAAGATCCTCACCTTGGAATGGATTCTAATAGCCCTAGTCCTAATACTGAACCACACCATCTGGTGATCACTGAATGCAAAATGATCTCCCACTACAACATCAGAAACACTTTCACCATTGGTAAGCACCAAGTCCAATATGGCCCCTTCACGTGTGGGGTCTGTTACCAATTGCCTGAATAGTTTTCCCTGTAGAGAATCCAGGATCTCCTTACTTCTAGATGATACTGCAGCAGGAATGTGCCAATCAACATCTGGCATATTGAAATCTCTTATCAGTAGCACTTCCCCTTTCTTAGCAATGCTGCGTATGTCTTCAATTAACTCTCTGTCCACCTCTTCCTCTTGTGAGGGAGGTCTGTATATCACACCAATGCAAATAGATTTCTCTTTCCCTCTTTCTAGTTTAAACCACAATGCCTCCTCTCTCCCTTTTAAGCTCTGTAATTCCAAAGCTTTAATAGTAGTTTTTACATATAGTGCCACTCCTCCTCCCCTTCTTCCTACCCTGTCCTTTCTGAATAAAGTATAGCCAGGCATAGTTACAGCCCAGTCATGGTTTTCTGTGAACCATGTTTCTGTAACTGCCACTTAATCCAAGTCAGCCACGCCCACCAAAGCTTCAACATCAGGGATCTTATTTCCCATGCTACGGGCATTTATACACACTGCTTTCCATATGTTACCCCTGTTACCCATTTCCATAAAGGTATTTAATGTATCACCTACCTGGGGGCTTTCACTTACCTGGGGGCTTTCTTCACCTATCCCCAACGAATCCAGTTTAAAGCCCTCTTCAGTAGATTAGCCAGTCTACTACCGAAGATGCGTTGACCTTTCTTGGACAGATGGATGCCATCTCTGCTCTGCAACCCTTGGAACAGCATCCCATGGTCTAGGAAACCAAAACGCTCTCGATGACACCATCCACGCAGCCATGCATTCATCTCCAGGATGCGAGCCTCTCGGCCTTGGACTTTACCCTCAACAGGGAGGATTGAAGAGAACACCACCTGTGCACCTAACTGCTTCACCCTCTGTCCCAGAGCCATGAAGTCACTTTTGATATGTTCCGAGGTATACCTGGCAGTATCATTTGTTCCAACATGGATTAGCAACATTGGGTAATAGTCAGTGGGCTTGATGAGTCTCGGCAAACTCTCCGTAACATCTGGGATTTTGGCACCAGGCAGACAGCATACCTCTCTGGACATCAAGTTTGGTCGGCAGATGGACGCCTCAGTACCCCTTCTCCAAAACGTTTTTAAACCCAGCTACACTAACAGCCTTTACTACATCCTCCGGTAACAAATTTCAGAGTTTGATTACACGTTGAGTGAAAATATATTTTGTTGCATTAGTCTTAAATAGTTTACCCTGTAGCTTCATTGCATGTCCCCTAGTCTTTCTATATTCTGATAACGTAAACAATTGATCTACGTTTACCCGTTCCACTCCGTTCATTAATTTATAGACTTCTATCATATCTCCCCTCAGCCGTCTCTTTTCCAGGTTAAAGAGCCCTAACCTTTTTAGCCTTTCTTCATAGGAGTATCCTTCCATCCCCTTTACCATTTTGGTGGCTCTTCTCTGAACCTTTTCTAATAACTCTATATCCTTTTTAAGATATGGCGACCAGATTTGCACACAATATTCAAGGTGCAGTCTCACCATGGAACGATATAGAGGCTTTATAATACCTTTTGTTTTATTTTTCATTCCTTTCCTTATGATACCTAGCATTCTCTTTGCTCTCTTGGCCGCTGCTGCACACTGGGCCGAGGGTTTTAACATGGTATCCACAATGACGCCTAAATCTTTTTCCTTGGTGGTGGTTCCTAATGTGGAACCTTGCATCATGTAACCATAGTTTGGATTGTTCTTCCCTAGGTGCATAACTTTGCACTTGTCCACATTAAATTTCATCTGCCACTTTGATGCCCAGTCTTCCAATTTATCAAGATCCTCTTGCAATTTTCCACAATCACCCTTGGGTTTTAACAACTTCAAACAGTTTTGTGTCATCTGCAAATTTGATAATCTCACTCGTTATTCCATTTTCCAGGTCATTTATGAATATGTCAAAAAGCAGCGGACCCAGCACAGATCCCTGGGGTACTCTGCTATTCACCTTTCTCCATTGGGAAAATTGGCCATTTAGCCCTACCCTCTGCTTTCTATCTTTTAACCAGTTCCTGATCCACAGTAGTACACTGCCTCCTATCCCATGACTCTTTAGTTTTGCCAAAAGTCTGATGAGGGACCTTGTCAAAGGCTTTCTGAAAGTCCAGATACACTATATCAACCGACTCACCTTTGTCCACCTTTTTATTCACACCTTCAAAAAAACCATAACAGATTAGTAAGACAAGATCTTCCTTGTCTAAAGCCATGTTGGTTGTCTCCCATTAGGCCATGACTATCTACATGCTGAGTAATTTTATTCTTTATGATGGTTTCTACCATTTTTCCCGGTACTGACGTCAGGCTCACTGGTCTGTAGTTTCCCGGATCACCCCTGCAACCCTTTTTAAAAATTGGCATTACATTGGCGATCCTCCAATCTTCAGGTATTAGAGATGATTTTAATGATAGTTCACAGATTACTAATAGCAGGTCTGCAATCTCATATTTCAGTTCTTTCAACACCCTTGGATGTATACCATCCGGCCCAGGTGATTTGCTACTCTTCAGTTTATCTAATAGTTGTAATACATCTTCCCGATGTATCGATATTTCCTTCAATTCTTCTGCACCTTTAAATACCACTTCAGTCATGGGTAACATCCCTACATCTTCCTCAGTAAAGACCCAAGCAAAGAATTCATTCAGTCTCTCCGCTATCGCCTTGTCGCCTCTTACTGCCCCTTTAACCCCTCTATCATCTAATGGACCAACTGACTCTCTCACAGGTTTTCAACACCCAAGCTTGATGTAGGTCTTTAACCTTTGCAACTGCTCCTTTTAGTTTTTTCTTAACTATTTTCCTCATTTTATCATAGTCTCCCTTTCGAAAGTTAAAAGATAGTACTGTGGATTTCCTTACTATCCCTCCTCCACTAATTAAATCATGGGCTATCATGCTATGATCACTATTGTCAAGTGGCCCCAACACCCTTATCTCTTGCACTAGATCGGGTGTTCCACTAAGGACTAGGTCTAATATGGCTTCCCCTCTGGTCGGTTCATGAACCAGCTGCTCCAAGAAGCAGTCATTTATTTCATCTAGGAACTTTATCTCCCTAGCATGTCCTGCCGTGACACTGACCCAGTCGATATCGGGGTAGTTGAAATCACCCATTATTATTACTGCGCTGCAGTGTTTGTTAGCTTCCTTGATTTCTTTGAGCATTTTATCATCCATTTGTTCATTTTATTTATTTATTTAATGTTTCTCTATACCGCACTATTCGTCTTCAGCGCGGTTTACAAGGAACAGGTTTGTACAATGTGGAACAGCCATACATTGAACTTACATCAAACAAGGAATTTAAACATGGATAACAGGTGAACTATATACACTATATACAAAAGGGGATTGCATCATAGTTGAATTTATGATACAAGCTCTAAAAGAGCTGATTAAGTGCGGAGGAAAGTTATCATAGGGGATTGGTTAGGCGGCGTTGGGTTGAGAGGCTGTAGGGTCATGTGATATTGTGTAGGTGATGTCGGAGTTACAGAAGTGTTGTAGAAATAGGTGGTGCTTGAGGGCTTTTCTGAAATGGGGGAGGTTGTTTATGGTTCTGATTTCTGTTGGGAGGGAGTTCCAACATGAGGGGGCAAACAAGGCAAAGGCACGGTTTCTGGTGGAATTGTTGCATTTTGTGATGGCTTTTGGGAGGAGGATGGTATTGCAGGATGTGGTTCTTCTTAGTCTGTTGTCTGGGGTAGGTTGGATCAGATCAGACAGGGTAGTTGCGGTGATACCGTTAACTGCTTTAAATGTCATGGTTAGGATCTTAAATGTGATCCTGTATTGGACGGGGAGCCAGTGAAGGCTCTTCAGAATAGGGGTGATATGGTCCCTACGAGACCCTCCATAGAGGGTTCTAGCTGCGGTGTTCATCGCAAGCTGCAAGGGGTTTATCGAGGTCTTTAGGAGGCCAAGTAGGATGGAGTTGGCGTAGTCGAAGTGGGGCATTATTATGGCCTGGAAGACTGTTCTGAAGTCATTTGCTTCCAGAGTATTCTTTGAGGCGTAGTGTCCGTATTTTATGGTAGATTGTTCTGATGGTATTGTCTACATGCGCATGCATGTCAAGGTGCTGATTGAGTGTTACGCCTAAGTATTTGATCGTTGTCTTGGAGATGAGCTCTGTGTCATTCTGGCCAGGCGGTCGATAGTACACCCCCACTGCCATCGCCTTCCCCTTTTTACATGGAATTTCAATCCATAGAGATTCTACAGCAAATTTTGTTTCCTGCAAAACTTTAATCCTTTCTGACTCAATGCCCTCTCTAACATAGAGCGCAACCCCTCCACTAATTTGATCAGCTCTATCATTACGATATAGTTTGTACCCAGGTATCAGTGTCCCACTGGTTGTCCTCCTTCCACCATGTCTCTGATATTACAATTATATCTAACCTCTCATTTAGTGCTATATATTCTAACTCTTCCATCTTAATTTTAGATTTCTAGCATTTGCATACAAGCGTTTTAGAGACTGTATTTTATTCATATTAATTTGGCTATTGGTAGACATGGGTAATTTGGGATCTTTAAGCTCTATCTCCTCCATACTCGAGGGCATTTGGGCTACTTTACTCTTTTTGGAACATCTCTGCTTTTGGTAGTATCCTTCAAGGATATATTCTTCCGAACCATCCGCTCTTGGGTGACTGTCTGCTTTCCCCTATTATCTAGTTTAAAAGCTGCTCTCTCTCCTTTTTAAAGGTTAATGCCAGCAGCCTGGTTCCATCCCGGTTAAGGTGAAGCCCATCCCTTCAGAAGAGCCCCTCCGTTCCCTAGTTCCTAACAAATCCAAAACCCTCATTTCTGCACCATTGTCTCATCCATGCATTCAGACTCCAGAGCTCTGCCTGCCTTTTGGGTCCTGTGCGTGGAACGGGAAACATTTCGGAGAACGCTATCCTGGAAGTTCTGGATTTCAACTTCCTACCTAAAAGCCTAAATTTAGCCTCCAGAACATCCCTACCACATTTTCCTATGTCATTGGTACCGATATGTACCAAGACAGCAGACTCCTCCCCAGCACTATCTAAGACCTTATCTAGGTGGCGCGTGAGGTCCGCTACCTTCGCAACAGGCAGGCAATTTCTTGACAATTGTACATCTTGAATAGCAGCTATTATCTCTCTTATTTTTAAATCCTTCAAAAAGATTGTCAGCTGCTTCAAAAAAACAATCTTTTACAAATTTCCCTTCCGTGAAATGTTTGCATTTCTTTGCAATCAGGTTGCTGACCTTGAAGGATGCTATGGTTGCATTTACCTAATGTGACCTTGGCTTCGCCATCAACTGTTTCTGAGTAGCCAATTTAGATTTAAGTTCTTTGAGCTTCAGTTTACGAATTTCACTTTTGGGTAGAAAATCAGCATCAAACTTATTGCTATGCAGAGCCTTATAATGACGTTCCAGATTACCCTTTTTGGGCATGGATACTGGGGCGTTACAAATTAGACAACAACACTTGTCTTTCACCATTTCCCATTCATCATGAAAGTGGTAGGTTTTGCTCTTCTTTGGAACACTCATCTTCGTTATACTGGGGTGGCTGGATGTAAGAAGGCCAAATCTGCTAAGTTAGTATAAACACTGGCTGAATCTGGTCCAAAACTGCCACTGTCCCAAAGTATTAAAGATCAACAGGAACTGAAGACCTCTGGATGATGTGCAATATAAGGACTGGAGATGCCAAAACCACACATGCAGTTCTAAAAGTAAAAAAAAGAATTCATCATACTGGCACCAATAATCAAATACCACCAAACAATCATCAAAAAAACTCACACCTGTCCAGCAAACCAGATAAAATCAAATACCGCCAAACAAGTTCAAATACCACCACACGCGATTTAATAAATTCTGCACACAGTGCAGAATCAACGCAAAGGCAAGGCAAAATAAAATTGCAGAGGTAGGCAAAAGTCAGTGGTTTGAACCAATTCGAAGGCAAGGCATAGGCAAGTTAGAACAAAATTGGAAAAGCCTGCCAAATTCACCAAATTCTTGACGCTTTGTTGTGTCTGCCCGAAAACGTTTAATGAAAGTGAACTATAAAGCGACCAACGACCAGCACATGACACAACTAATACGGTAAGTGTATTCAGGTAAAGCCCGGGCGAATGGATATCACCCGGTATATAACACACTTCTAAGGGGTGTTGAGGTGGGGGCAGGAATAGGTGATTCTGGGAGGCAGGAGACCAGGTATGACTCCTGTGGTGTCTCGTCGCAGGGCGCTGGCGGCCCTCTGGGGTATCCACAAACTATTGGCACGAAAACAACAAGCACCCCCAATACACCCACAGGCAAGATTCCCGCAGGCAGTGAAAAAAGACAGGCAAAGAATCAGCAGCGGCGGCAAGCCCTCGGCAGACGACCTGCCGGCACGAGCTATCTCCTAGCGACGGGGAAAACTGGTGTAGAGATGGAGCCAAGTGGGGCTGGTGATCTACCTCTGATCCCTCCGCAATCTACAGGTAGATCGCAATCTACCTGTTGGACATGCCTGTTCTACGTGAACAAACAAGGGGGCACGGGGTCTCGCGTCCTTTGTTGGGAGGCTATGTACTTCTGTTCACTTACAAGCCCAACAGGACATTCTCCTCAGGGCAGTATACCTGCTGGGCCAGGACAATTGGCTGGCCGACAGACTCAGCAGACTGCTGCAGCTGCATGAGTGGCAGCTGGACCCGAAAGTGGCCTGCGGGCTCTTCCAGATTTTGGGGGAGCCAGTGATGGACCTGTTCACCAGACCGGACAACCACCAGTTGCCCCGTTTCTGCTCCCGGCAACCACATCCTGCCAGGGTGGCTGCTGGCGACTTTCTAATCTCATGATCAGTGGGTCTTCCATATGCGTTTCTCCTGATACCTCTGATCGCCAAGACCCTGTTCAAGATTCTTCGCGACAGAGCTTCAGTCATTCTGATAGCCCCACGATGGCTTTGGCAACCGTGGTTCCCACTCCTCCTGCAGTTAGCGGTGGAGACTCCTATCCCCTTAGGGACAGACCCGTGGCTTCTCTCCCAGGAGGGGGGGCTCTCTCCTGCACCCCAGCTCCCTTTCACTGATGGCGTGGTTGCTGAGCGGATCTCACTCGCTCTGCTCCTACTTCCGAGAGAAGTGGAGGATGTTCTGCTAGCTTCGCACAGAATGTCTACCAGACGGGCTTATGCCTTTAAGTGGTGCAGGTTTCGCTCTGGTGTGCGGCTCGGGGGGCCGAACCCTTTTCCTTCCCGGTGGTTATGGTGTTACAATACCTTCTCCATCTCTGACTCAGGGCTCAAGTCCAACTCAGAGTACATCTCAGTGCCCTCATGGCCAACCACCATCTGGTAGATGGGAAGCCCCTCTCGGCACACCTGACGTTGTCCTGGTTCCTTATGGGCCTTCTCCTGTCTAAGCCCCCTTTCTGCCTTCCGGCGGCCGAATGGGATCTCAGTGTATTGTTGGGGCGGCTCACCCTACCGCCTTTCGAACCGATGGCTACATGTCATCTTTGCTATCTCTCCTGGAAGGTCATGTTCCTCGTAGCACTCATCTCCACCTGAAGGGTGAGCAAGCTTCAGGCCCTAATGGCGGAGAGGCCTTATACCAGGTTCTACAAGAATAGCGTAGTACTTCGCACACACCCCAAGTTTCTTCCGATGGTGGTGTCCTCGTTTCACCTCAGTCAGGAGGTGGTCCTCCCTACCTTTTTTCCCAGACCACACGCCGGTTGCACGGAGGCTGTTCTCCATACCCTAGACCAGCGATGGCGAACCTATGGCACGCGTGCCAGCTGTGGCACGCGAAGGCCTTGCAGCTGGCACGCGAAGGCCTTGCAGCTGGCACGCGGGTAGGTCCGCAAAAAAGAAAAAGCTGGCTCTGGCTGCTGCCGCGGTCGCGGACGCGGCAGAGTGCAGTGTCCTGCGGGGCCCCCTCCGCCCGCTAAGCCCCTCTGCAAGGGCTTTCAGATTCGCGAGGGAGAGCGTCTCCCTCGCGTCTCTGTTAAGCCCGCAGGGGCTAATGGGAAATTTCCCATCAGCCCCTTTAGACGCGAGGGACTGATGGGAAATTTCCCATTAGCCCCTGCGGGCTTAACAGAGACGCGAGGGAGACGCTCTCCCTCGCGAATCTGAAAGCCCTTGCAGAGGGGCTTAGCGGGCGGAGGGGGCCCCGCGGGACATTGCATTCTGCCGCTGCCGTGGCAGCAGCCAAAGCCAGCTTTTTTTTTTTTTTTAAATATGCCATGGGGGGGGGGGGGGGTTGGAATTATAATGGGCTAGGGGGGGGGGGGTTAGGACTTCTAATGGGCGTGGGGGGGTGTGTAGGACTGCTAATGGGCTAGGGGGGGTAGGACTGCTAATGGGTTGGGGGGGTAGGACTGCTAATGGGCTGGGGGGGTAGCGGGTAGGACTGCTAATGGGCTGGGGGGGTAGGACTGCTAATGGGCTAGGGGGGGTAGGACTGCTAATTGGCTGTGGGCTGATGGGGGCTGTCTGGAAATGGGGTGATGGGGGGTTAGGACTGGTAATGGGCTATGGGGGGGTTAAGACTGCTAATGGGCTTTGGGCTGATGGGGGCTGTCTGGAAATGGGGTGATGGGGGTTAGGACTGATAATGGGCTATGGGGGGGGCTAGGACAGGAAATGGGCTATGGGGGGGGCTAGGACAGGAAATGGGCTGATGGGGAGGGGTTAGGACTGGATGGGCTGTGGGCTGTGGTGGGGGTTAGGACAAGTAATGGGCAATGGGGGGCTTAAGACTGGTAATGGGCTGTGGGCTGATGGGGGCTGTCTGGAAATGAGGTGATGGGGGGTTAGAACTGCTAATGGGCTATGGGGGGGGGGTAGGACTGATAATGGGCTAAGGGGGGGCTAGGACAGGAAATGGGGAGGGGTTAGGACTTGAGGTGGGCTGATGTGGTTAGGACTGGTAATGGGCTGTGGGCTGATGGGGGGGTTTAGGACTGGCAATGGGCTGTGGGGGGCTGACTGGAAATGGGCTGATGGGGTTAAGACTGGAAGTGGGCTGATGGGGGGTTAGGACTGGTAATGGGCTATGGGGGGGTTAGGACTGATAATGGGCTATGGGGGGGTTAAGACTGGTAATGGGCTTTGGGCTGATGGGGGATGTCTGGAAATGGGGTGATGGGGGGTTAGGACTGGTAATGGGCTATGGGGGGGGGTTAGGACTGATAATGGGCTAAGGGGGGGCTAGGACAGGAAATGGGGAGGGGTTAGGACTTGAGGTGGGCTGATGTGGTTAGGACTGGTAATGGTCTGTGGGCTGATGGGGGGGTTTAGGACTGGCAATGGGCTGTGGGGGGCTGACTGGAAATGGGCTGATGGGGTTAAGACTGGAAGTGGGCTGATGGGGGGTTAGGACTGGTAATGGGCTATGGGGGGTTAGGACTGATAATGGGCTATGGGGGGGTTAAGACTGGTAATGGGCTTTGGGCTGATGGGGGATGTCTGGAAATGGGGTGATGGGGGGTTAGGACTGGTAATGGGTTATAGGGGGGGCTTAAACTGAAAATGGGGTGATGGGGGTTTAGGACTGGAAGTGGGTTGATGGGGGGCTAGGACTGGTAATGGGTTGGGGGGTTGCTATGACTGGAAATGGGCTGAGTGGAAGGGGAGGCTTGAACTGCAAATAGCTGATGGGGAGGGAGCTAGGACTGAAAATGGGCTGATGGAGCAGCTAGGATAGGACTGGAAATGGGCTGTTGGGGGAGCTAAGATTGGAAATGGGCTGTGGTTGGGGCTTGAATTGAAATGGACTCATGGAGGGGCTAGAACTGGAAGTAGGCTCATGGGGGGTGCTTGGACTGGAATTGGACTGAGTGGAGGGGAGCTATGATTTGACATGGGCTGATGATGGGGCTAGGAAATGACTAGAAATGGGCTGATGGGGGGCTAGGATTGGAAATGAGCTGATGAAGGGACTCAGACTGAAAATGGATGGGGGAGCTAGGACTGGAAATGGGTTGATGGGGGGCTAGGACTGGAAATGGGCTGATGCAGGGACTAGAAAGGAATGGATGCTGGGTGAGACTGGAACTAGAAGGGAGCTGATGTTGGGGGAGGATTAGAATGGGATGGGGCTGGGAGAGTAAAATGGACAGGAAAAATATTTTGTGTGGGAGGAATGAAAAATCTACAATTGGCCGGGTATTGGGAGAGTAAGTGGGGATTGAGGATGGAGCGGTAAAATTTGTGTGGATGAAATAGGAATGAGGAAAGAGCAAAAGGAGAAAGATTAGTATGTTAAAGCAGATGTAGAGAGAGAGAATGGAAAAAAAGACTAGAAGAGAGAAGAAAGAACAAATGGACAGCAGACGATGGAGACGTATAACCTAGATTGGCCACTGTTGGAAACAGAATACTGGGCTTGATGGACCTTGGTCTGACCCAGTATGGCATATCTTATGTTCTTATGTTCTTATGAGTTAGCAGAAAACATGAAGAAACCAGAAGAAAGTGGCTGGAGCAATTGCAACTGAAAAAAAATGCACAAAAGGTAGAAAGATATCTCTTTATTTTGAATTTATTAACTGGAATATGAAACCTCTGGGAAATGTGCATCATTAACGTCTGTGCTTTGTTTGGTACAAGAGGAAATTAATTTATAGTTTTATTTCTACAGTGTTGTACGTTCCAAGTTTGGCTTTTGGGGTTCCCAGTTTAATTATTGCCTTCCTGTTTCTAAATTGTGATTCCTTGTTTGGTGATGGTCTATGTTCTGCATGTGTAACTGAGCTGAGGTTTAATTGACGTGCTGGCACTTTGAGGAAATTCTTTGGTTTTGTGCGGCAGTTTGGGCACTCGGGCTCAAAAAGGTTAGCCATCACTGCCCTAGACTGTAGGAGGGCCTTATTGTTCTACATTCAACCTACTCAAGGCCACCGAAAAGCTTCTCAGCTTTTCGTTTCCCATGACCCCAGCAAGCTGGGGCAGGTGGTGACCAAGCGTACGCTGTCCACATGGGTGGCAGACTGTATTGCCCGGGACTATGAGGAAGCGCAGCTTCCCTTGGAAGCCTGTGTCATGGCTTGGAAGCTTGTGTCATGGCTCACAAAGTCAGGGCCATGGCAACCTCTGTCGCTCATCTGCGCTCCGTTCCTCTGGCAGACATCTGCTGGACAGCCACCTGGTCTTTGGTTCATACCTTCGCAGCTCACCACTGCCTGTATAGGGAATCCCGACTGGATAGTGCCTTCAGCCAAGCTGTACTCCGTAACCTTTTTGATGTCTAGGCAACTCCTGCCCTCCGACCCTTCTGTGTTCAGGCTACCGGAGTGCTGTTTCATTGACAATTGAGAGCTTCGATGAGGGAGCCATTTTTTGTCTATGGGTTCATGGTAGCCTGTAGCTGGGGAGTCCCATATGTGAGGACTGACTTCTGCTTATTCCCAGAGAAAGTGTAGTTACTCCTCCTGTGGACAGCAGGAATCGGTCCTCACAACCCTCCCTCCCTCCCTTTGGAGTTGCAGTCCTCCTATCTTCAGTGTCTTGTTTTTTTTGCCGTCTTTAGCTATGTCATTTGACTGAGCAAGATGGCTCCTTTGGGCGGGAAGCAGACCACACATGCATGGTGGCAACTCCCAAAGTCTTTCTTTGGAAGCTGGGGATTTGCTCCGTGCAGGTTCTGTCGGCGCTGACGTAACCTATATTTGAGATCTGATTCCTGCTGTCCCCGGAGAACACCTGTTACAGGTAAGTAACTATGCTATCTTGGAAGCCCACACCATCTGTATTCCACGCTTTAAGAAAAGTGGAAGGAAGTCCAAAAAACTGCCAGCATGGTTTAAAGGTGAGGTCAGAGATGCTGTTGCCAAAAATGCATCTTTCAGGAAATGGAAAAAAGTGCCAAATGACGATAATTGGAAACAGCACAAACACTGGCAAGTTAAAAGCAAGGCATTGATAAGTCAGGCAAAGAGAGAATTTGAAAAGAAGCTTGCTGTGGAAGCAAAAACTCGTAATAAAGACTTTTTCAAGTACATTCGTAACAAATAATCTGTGAGTCAGTTGGACCATTAGGTGATAGAGGGGGAAAAAAGGGGCAATAAGAGGGGGGGGGGGGGCCAAGGCCATAGCTGAGAGACTGAATGAATTCTTTGCTTCTGTCTTTACTGATAAAGATGTAGGGATGTTGCCATGACTGAAGTGGTATTTAAAGGTGATACTGCGTAAGGATTGAAAGAAATATCGATACACCGGGAAGATGTATTACAACAATTTGATAAACTGAAGAGTAGCAAATCACCTGGACCAGATGGTATATATCCAAGGGTGTTGAAAGAACTAAAATATGAGATTACTGACCTGCTATTAGTAATCTGTGAACTATTATTAAAGTTATCTATAATACCTGAAGATTGGAGGATGGCCAGTGTAACGCCAATTTTTAAAAAGAGTTCCAGGGGTGATCTGGGAAACTACAGACCAGTGAGCCTGACGTCATTACTGGGAAAAATGGTAGAAACCATCATAGACAACAAAATTACTGAACATGTAGATAGCCATGGTTTAATGGGAGACAGCCAACATGGCTTTAGCCAAGGAAGCTTTTGTCTTACTAATCTGTTATGTTTTTTGAAGGTGTGAATAAACAGGTAGACAAAGGTGAGTCAGTTGATATAGTGTATCTTGACTTTTTGAAAGCCTTTGACAAGGTCCTTCATCAGAGACTTTTGGAAAAACTAAAAAGTCATGGGATAGGAGGCAGTGTACTATTGTGGATCAGGAACTGGTTAAAAGATAGAAAGCAGTGGGTAGGGCTAAATGGCCAATTTTCCCAATGGAGAAAGGTGTGAATAGTAAAGTACCCTGGGATCTGTGCTGGGTCTGCTGCTTTCTGACATATTCATAAATGACCTGGAAAAGGGAATAACGAGTGAGGTTATCAAATTTGCAGATGACAAAAACTGTTTAAAGTTGTCAAAACCCATGAGGATTGTGGAAAATTGCAAGAAGATCTTGATAAATGGCAGATGAAAATTAATGTGGGCGAGTGCAAAGTTATGCACCTAGGAAAGACAACCCAAACTATGGTTACACGATACAAGGTTCCACATTAGGAACCACCACCCAGGAAAAAGATTTAGGTGTCATTGTGGATAACATGTTAAAACCCTCCACCCAGTGTGCAGCGGCAGCCAAGAGAGCAAATAGAATGCTAGGAATCATAAGGAAAGGAATGGAAAATAAAACAAAGGGATGATATGCTGCCTCTGTATCGTTCCATAGTGCGACCGCACCTTGAATATTGTGTGCAATTCTGGTCGCCGTATCTTAAAAAGGATATAGCGTTATTAGAAAAGATACAGAGAAGAGCCACCAAAATGATAGAGGGGATGAAAAGATACCCCTATGAAGAGAGGCTAAAAGGATTAGGGCTCTTCAACCTGGAAAAGAGACAGCTGAGGGGAGATATGATAGAGGTCTATAAACTAACGAATGGAGTGGAACGGGTAAATGTAGATCGATTGTTTACGTCATCAGAATATAGAAAGACTAGGAGACATGTAATGAAACTGCAGGGTAACCTATTTGACTAATAAGAGAAAATATTTTTTCACTCAACGTATAATCAAACTCTGGAATTTGTTACCGGAGGATGTTGTAAAAGCTGTTAGTGTAGCTGGGTTTAAAAAAGGTTTGGACAAGTTCCTGAAGGACAGGTCCATAAACCATTATTAATAGGTATTATTTAATACCTAAAAGATGTTTCTGCTTTTTGTTTTTCCTTTAATACCTACAAAGTTTATATTACTGTTCAATGTAAATAGTTGAATTCTATTGTTCTATGTAAAATGTATACAAACTGTGTACAAGACTGTTAACCTGTTATATGTAAACCGCCCTTGATCTCTGGAAGGGGCGGTATAAAAGAAATAGTTAAATAAATAAAATAAAATAAATAAAAATAATAGGAACCCAGGATATCACTGCTTGCCCCAATACAAGCATTGTGGAACCTGTGTCTTATGGGGAAACTGCTAGCTACTTATGATCTAGATTGGCCACTGTTGGAAACAGGATACTGGGCTTGATGGACCTTGGTCTGACCTAGTATGGCATATCTTATGTTCTTTTTGTAATTGTGGAAATTTAAAAAAGCTGAAGAGGAAATGTTTTTGAAAGTAAACTTTTTTGCATCACATCTGGGTGTGGTTTTTTTTTTCTGAATCAACAAAATATTCAAAATTTCAGGTTCAGTTTGAGAAGAAATTTTAAAGGAAAAAGAAAAAGGCCAAACACTTTTTTTTTGGTGGGGGGGAGGGATATTACGTTTATTTTAGAGTTCTACATAAGAAAAAACAATTACCTCCATCTAATCCCCTAAAAGTTAAGTGTCTACTTGTTTCATTTTGTGATTTACTTTTTTGCTTTTAGCATTTTTTTTTAATCACTGGCTTTTTTTCCCAGTTTGTATTATTCCTATCTCCAGGAACAAGCAGGAATTTAGTCTTCGCATATGGGTATCGTCCGTACCGACGGAGCCCGCACGGGAACGCTCCCCAGCGTCCAATAGGAACACTTTTGGGAGCATCCCACAGCGCATGCGTGCTACCTTCCCACTTCTGTACCTCTCTCACTTCAGTTCTTCGTTTTCCGCGGAGCCGACAGGACTTATACCCTGTCACCACAGAAAATTTCTTTTTATTCTTTCTTTTTTTTGTGGTCGCGTCTGCCTTCATTCGACGCCTACCGGTACTGCCAGTGGTGGTTCTTTCGTTAAAAAAAAACAAAAAAAAAACTTCGAGAAACCAGCTAGTGGTTTCAAAAAATGCTCAGTGTGGCGGTACCATTTCTGTCACCGACACCCATGATTGGTGTCTAAAATGTTTAGGTCCTGAACATTGTCCAATGGAGTGTCTCTGCTGCACGAGGATGACCAAAAGGGGCCTGCAGAATAGAGCTGCAAAACTCGGTACCCTTTTTGCCGCGGATACAATGTCACTTGCATCGACATCCCCCACGGCTTCATCTTCTCCCCATGGATCTCAGGTAACTAAACTTAAGTCTTCTAAGACTGGCCGGTCCTCAAAGGGTAAATCTCCTTCAAAGTATCTAGATGCCACTGGCATTGCCCTCGAGGATAATTCACCGGCAAAACAGCCCCGGCGGGAGTCTTCGGGCTCCAAAGCATTAATGGGGCTCCAGGATGTTCCAGAGGCTTCCACCTCTGCAGAACTATGGGTGCCATGTTCTGGGGTTGTAGCCGCTTCCACTGGTACTGACACCCAGGCATCGGCAGGAGCGATGGATAAAAGAATCCTCGCTATTGAACGCAATCTAGTGTCCCTCTTAGCAGCTTAAGGTACTGCTAAGACCGCTACAGACAAATTTGACAGGTATTGGTACCGACACAGACAGTACCTGCTTTGACAGGACTGCTTCCCCCCATGCCGAGCCTTGAGTCTATCTCAGGTATCAGGGATCAGGAGCCAAGACATTTCGGTACCGACTTCGAGCGGTACCGATACCATGTGTTATGGGAGCACCCGGTACAGAGAGCCCTTGAGTCTTCCGATGACTCTGACAATTCTACCGATACCAGAGCGAACCTACTAGAGGATTCAACTCCTCCTCAACTCAGGATATCTCCTCCAGAAGATATGGGCGCTTTATTGATAAAGAAGGGTGTTTTTTTATCAATAAAGCGCTTGTGACCACCACTACCTCTTGCTTTTTGTGCTTCTGAGGTTATCTGCAGTTAGGTGTTCTTTCGTTTGGTTTCCTCCAGAAGATATGTCCTTCCAGGATTTCATACGTGATTTAGCAAAGGGCCTTGCAATCACTGTGATTCCAGAAAAGGAACCTAGAGCAGAATTAAGAATTCTACAGTACCCTATGGCTCCCAAGGAGGCAGCTATGCTTCCCATTCACAAGATCTTACATGATCTGATGTTGAGAATGTGGGAAACTCCTTTAACGATATCTTCACATTCCCGACACCTTAACACTATATACCAAATGCCAAGTTGTCCTGGTTTTCAAAAAACGCAGTTACCACACCATTCAGTGGTAGTGGAATCGGCCACGTGAAGAATCAAGAGTGCTAAAACACATTCTTCTAATCCTCCAGGCCGGGAATCCAAGATACTCAATGCCTTTGGGTGTCGATGCTTTCAGTCCTCCATGCTATCAGCCAGAATCAGTTCCTACATTCTTTATATGGGAATGTTCCTGGAAGAAGTCACAAAAGACTTAGAGCTCATTAGCCCTTGTGTCTCTGAGGAAAAAAGAGCAGACTGCCTTATTCTGGTCAAGCACGCCCAGAATGTCTCTAAATTCATGAACCATGCTACCTTTGATTGCTTTGAATGTATTAGCAGAACTTCTGCTATATCCTTAGGAGCACGTCGTATTGCTTGGCTTCAAGCATCAGACTTAGAACAGTGGGTGCAAGAAAAGCTGGGAAATATTCCTTGTGCAGGAGAAAATCTCTCTGGCAAGGACTGGCAGGACAAGGCTAATCAGCTTGAATCTGAAAATACTACCTTGAACAGACTATCAAAGTCTACAGCCAACCCAGCAAAGAAGAAAACATTCAAAAAACCCTTTTTCAATAAGAAAAAGAAGCTTTACCATCTTACACCCATCAAAGCCACTGTCCGTTTCATGTTCCCCAGAAGGGGCAACAACAGAACAGACAGCAAAGAAAGCCGCAAGCTCAAAGAGCTCAACCTGCCCAACAGACCCAGCCCCCTCAGGATCTTTGACTCCTACCTAGAGAACTTAGTCATTCTGCCCCTGAAAGGTCCAGAAGCCTTAGCCATTCCAGGAAGACTATGCTATTTTGCCAAAAGATGGCAACAAATAACATCAGAAAACTGGACTCCGTCCATTGTACGACTGGGGTACAAGCTTCATTTTCTCAACTTGCCCCCCCTCCCCCCACCTACAATAATAAAACAGTTCAATTCTCAGGCCCCTGCCACCAACCTCTTGTAGCAGGAAGTCGCATCACTTCTCACTCAAGAAGCAATCGAAGAAGTACCCATACCACAACAGGGGACGTGGTTTTACTCCCCCTATTTTCTTATTCCAAAGAAGACAGGGGGACACAGGCCTATACTAGACCTCAGAGAATTAAACAAATATTTGTTCCTAGAAAAGTTCAAAATGATCTCCCTCTGGACACTCCTACCATACCTTCAAAGTCAGGACTGGCTATGTTCTCTAGATCTAAGAGATGCGTACACGCATATTCTCATCCACTCAGATCACAGGAAGTTCCTTTGATTCCTGGTCCAAGGCAGACACTTCCAGTACAGAGTTATTTATTTATTTATTTTATTTCTCTTATATACCGCGCTCTTCAACATCAGTGCGGTTTACATGGAACATTTAGGTTTTTACGGTGGGGGTTACACCGTAATTACAGATAACAGGTAGCTCAACTTGGATAACCATAATTAACTATTTACACATATTTGAAACACATAGTAGTATTTACATATTATACAACATTTGAGGGATGGTTACAATGGACATGGAGCTTATTTGTGGGTAGGTCGAGATGGTGCACCTTCATTTGGGTAACATTCGGACTGGCCTCTGCTCCAAGAGTCTTCACAAAATGAATGGCAGTGGTAGCAGCATTTATGAGGACTCTGGGAATATTCATCTTCCCTTACTTAGACGATTGGGTCATTTGAGCATCGACAGCTCCAGAGGCCAGCTTCGCTCTTTCTCGAGCAATGAGAATTCTTCAATACTTGCAACTGGTCATAAACCTCCCAAAATCTTATCTCACCCCCTCTCAATCTCTCGAATTCATAGGGGCTCATCTAGACACACGGCAGTCAAGGGCTTTCCTGCCACAGCCACGCTGTCTATGAATATTACAACTGGCATCTCAAGCATCTTTGAAGGTGTTCCTTACTACTCGAGAGATGCTTCAACTTCTGGGACACATGGCATCCACTTTCCATGTGGTTCCCTATGCTCACCTCTGCATGCGAGCAACCCAGTGGACTCTATCCTCTCAATGGTCACAGGCCTCGGGTCAGTTAATGGACAAGATCAGAAACACCACACGTCTGATTTCGTCCCTGCAATGGTGGCAATCTCTAGAAAACCTCCTCGTAGGCTCTCCTTTCCAGCAGCCTTTATATCGGGCCACCTTAACAACAGATGCGTCCAAGATGGGTTGGGGGGTTTATGTGCATGATCTCTCCACTCAAGGTTTTTGAACCTAACAGGTTTCCTTTCACATAAACCTCCTAGAGCTGAGAGCCATTTTCAATGCTATTCAAGTCTTTCAGACCCATCTCAGCAACAAAACAGTTCTGGTCCAAACCGACAATCAAATAGCTATGTTCTATGTGAACAAGCACGGCGGAACAGGCTCTCTATCGCTATGCAACAAAGCTTTGCGACTATGGGCCCTCGCCAGAGAGTTGCAAATTCACCTGTTTGCGGTATACATTCCGGGCATTCAAAACTTATGGGCGGACGGACTCAGTCGAATACTGCTGCCACACAAGTGGTCCCTCCACTCATACCAACTTGCTCGAGTATTTCAAATCTGATATAGACCTCTTTGCAAGTCCACAGAATGCCAAACTTCCCCGATTCTGTTCCAGAATCCCGGCTCACAACTGTCAGGCAAGAGATGCTTTCCTACTCCACTGGGGTCTGGACTTCCTCTATGCCTTTCCACCCATTCCCTTCATTCCCAAAACTTTATTCAAACTTCAGAGAGACAGAGGTCGTATGATACTCATAGCTCCACATTGGCCAAGACAAACGTGGTATCCTCCTCTTCTGCGTCTCTCTCAAACCACTCCTCTGGAGTTGGGGAATGCTCCAGATCTTCTATCTCAGGAGGACGGATGCTTACTGCATCCCAATCCCCAGTCCCTACATCTCAGGGCCTGGTTACTGAAAGCCTAGAATTCCAGGATATTAACCTTTCTCAACAAGTAAAGGATATCCTTCTGGCTTCCAGAAAACCTTCCACAAGATGTTCTTATGCTTTTAAGTGGAAAAGGTTCTCTGTCTGGTGTTCACAAAAGGGACTTAACCCCCTTTTGGTACCTGTAGAGTCGCTACTAGAGTATCTCCTCCAGTTATCAACTTCTGGTCTAAAGACTAATTCAGCGAGAGTCCATCTTAGTGCTATTGCTGCTTTTCATAAACCTTTCGATGGACAACCTATTTCCTCTCATCCACTTGTATCAAGATTTATGAGAGGCCTACTCTTAACAAAACCTCCCATGAAACCACCACCGGTGGCATGGGATCTGAATCTTGTTCTTGGTCAGCTTATGAAACCGCCCTTTGAACCTTTAGCCACTTCAGACCTAAGGTTTCTTTCATGGAAAGTCATTTTCCTAATTGCCATCACTTCTGCAAGACGCATTAGTGAACTACAGGCGTTAGTAGCTGACCCTCCTTATACAAGGTTTCCACCATGATAAAGTAGTCCTCAGGACTCATCCTCACTTTATGCCAAAGGTGGTTTCGCCTTTCCATTTAAACCAGTCGGTTTATCTTCCTATATTCTTCCCTAGGCCTCCTGCCTCTAGTGCGGAAAGGAATCTTCACACATTGGATTGTAAAAGAGCCTTAGACATTTATCTCCAAAGAACTAAGCCACATAGAAAATCTTCTCAGCTTTTTGTGGCTTTTGACTCTAGTCATTTGGGACTTCCAGTTTCCAAAAGAACTCTGTCAAATTGGATTGCAGATTGCATATCCTATACTTATCAGAGTAAAGGACTTTCTCTCGAGGGCCATGTCACAGCTCACAATGTGAGAGCAATGGCAGCCTCAATGACTAACCTTCGTTCTGTGTCCATTGATGACATCTGTAGAGCAGCCACTTGGGCTTTGGTACACACCTTCACAGCCCACTACTGCTTAGACAAGGACGCCCGTCGGGATGCCTTGTTTGGCCAGGCTGTTCTTTAGCATCTCTTCCATACTTAATACAACTCCTACCCACTGTCCAAAGTTTGGATGCCAGAGGTCCATGGGAGGAAGCATGACCCATCTCACCTGGGTTCGCAGCTTGCTGGGGTCACCCCATGGCATTTTTCAGCTGGGGAGTCCCCATATGTGAAGACTACATTCCTGCTTGTTCCTGGAGATAGCGTAGTTACTCACCTGTAACAGGTGATCTCCGGGAATAGCAGGAATTTAGTCTTCACAACCCACCCACCTTCCCTAGAAGTTGTCTCTATCTCTTTCTCTACTTCTCTCCTTTGGTCTCAGCTATAAACTCAACTGAAGTAAGAGGTACAGAGGCGGGAAGGCAGCACGCTTGTGGTGTGGGATGCTCCCAAAAGCGTTCCTATTGGACGCTGGGGAGCATTCCTGTGCAGGCTCCATCGGTACCGATGATACCCATATGTGAAGACTAAATTCCTGCTGTTCCCGGAGATCACCTGTTACAGGTGAGTAACTACACTTTATTGTATCTGTGTTTCTTTGAGCAGGGGCTACAGATCATGGCCCCTTTGGAAATCAGTATATGTGCAAACAGAGCAGTGGCCCTGGCTCTCTGTCTGGAGGAGTGATGATCATTAATAGAAAGTTCCAAGTTGAATCAAGCTAGTGGTCCAATATGCCCAGCATCATGTCTCCCATAGTAGTCAGTCCATGTCACTTAGAAGTATCCTTCAGATCCCATATCAAATAAACATAACCCTATAGGAAAGTCTGTTTCCTGTTGCTAACACCAAGAATTGAGACATGGAACTCCCCAGTTATCGTTGCCCTTCTAGACCGAGAGGGCAAAGGGTGGATCCAGGAATTGACATACTGACGTGACATATATTACATCTTATAAACTTATTTTTTTTTCTGATGTAAGAGCATGCAAACAAATAAATGAAGTTTGATGTTCTTTTTATTTTCTGCATAGAAAATGCTGTTATGTCTACTTATCGGGTTACTTGGTCTGCCTGATTTCACTTACGAAGTCATGACATTCACTATAAAAAAAATAAAAAAAAAACTGATCAAATCCTATTCCCCTCCTTTGTATCAAGTCTGAAAATGTTTGCAGCATCTAATTTTCATCATAAATGATGAAAAATATTGTATATTGAGTTCAGTTGGGAAATGTTTTGTGTGTTAATTTAATTTCCACCTCTTCCCAAATAATGCAAAGTGGGATACAGTGAAAAGATTTTTATACCAAAATGCATCATTCCAGACAAAATACACAAAGTAAACCATATACAGCTCCCCAATCCCACAAATGCAGCCTTCTTTTTAGTCTACTCTGACAGTTCGAATTTAAATTTAATAAAACTTTAAAAGAAACAATAATAATTCCACAGTCTCTGAGAAAGCATAGATCTCCAGGAACAAGCAGGAATGTAGTCTTCACATAAGGGTATCGTCAGTACCGACGGAGCCTGCGCGGGAACGCTCCCCAGCGTCCAATAGGAAAGCTTTTGGGAGCATTCCACAGCGCCTGCGTGCTGCCTTCCCACCTTTCCCAATTGTCCCTCTCCAGTTCTTCGTTTTCTGCGGAGCCGACAGGTCGCACATCCTGTCACCGCAGAAAAAAATCCCTTCTATTCTTATTTTTTGTGGTCTCATCTGCCTTCCCTCGACGCTACACCGGTACCGCCGGTGGTTCTTCTTTCTTTTCTTAAAAAAAACCAAACAAACAAAAAAACCATTTTTCTGCAGTCTTTCCAGTCATTTTCTCTTCAGGTGCCATGCGCCATTTTGGGCACTCGGCCCAACTTTTCCTTCAGAATGGAAAAACCTGCCTCAGGTTTTAAAAAGTGTTCTAAGTGTGGTGTTACCATTTCCGTCACCGACACCCATGAGTGGTGCCTCAAATGTTTAGGTCCTGACCACTCTATTTCAGAGTGTGTTGCCTGTGGGATGATGTCGAAAAGGAGTTGGCAGAACCGAGCTGCTAAGCTTAGCACCCTTTTTCCCTCTGATGCAGCCTCCATGGCATCGACGTTGTCCAGGGCTTCGTCTTCCTCCCATGGATCTCAGGTAACTAAACATAAATCTAGCCGGTCCTCAAAGGGTAGATCTCCTTCTAGACAGCGAGATGCCTCTGGCGTTGCCCTTGAGGGACTTTCACCGGCAAAATTGCCCCGGCGGGAGGCTTCGGCTTCCAAAGCACTAACGGGGCTCCAAGATGTTCTCGAGGCTTCAACCTCGGCAGAACTACTGGTGCCATGCTCTCGAGTACTGGCTGCTTCTTCCAGTACCGATACCAAAGCATCGGCAGCGTCGATAGACCAGAGATTCTTGGCTATTGAACGCAGTCTGGTGGCTCTTCTCACGGCCTCGATGCCCTTGAAACCGCTTCAGACAATTCAACTGGTACCGGCACCGACTCCGGTGCCTGCATCGACATCGGCAGGTATTCTACCAGGACTGAGTCATGCGTATCCATCCGGTATCGACAGGTTGGTACCAGACCACTCCGATGCTGACTTTGATCGGTACCGGTACCGTGCCTTGCACGATCACACAGATCGGAGATACTTCTTATCCTCGGATGAGTCTGAAGACTCTGAAAGCTCTGCTGATACCAGAGTACTTCTTCCTGAGGATTCTTTTTCACCTCAGCGTAGGATGTCTCCACCAGAGGATATGTCCTTTCAGGATTTTATCCGAGATGTGGCTCAAGGTCTTTCCATCACAGTGGCTCCTGAAAAAGAGCCTAGGGCAAAGGAATTAGAAATCCTGCAATACCCTAAAGCTCCCAAGGAGGCAGCTAACTTACCTATTCATGAGATCTTGCATGATCTCATGTTAAGGATGTGGGAAACACCTCTAACCACATCTCCTCACTCTCGAAGACTCAACACCATGTATCGAGTTCCTCCTTGTCCTGGCTTTCAAAAGACTCAGTTACAACACCATTCCATGGTGGTGGAATCGGTTATGAGAAGGATAAAGAGTGCAAAAATGCATGCATCTAATCCTCCAGGACGTGAGTGTAGGACTCTTGACGCCTTTGGGCGTCGAACCTTCCAGGCTTTCATGCTTTCTGCTAGGATCAGTTCCTATATCTTATATATGGGAATGTTCCTGAAGGAGGTCACAGGAGATCTAGAGCTTATGAACCCTCTCCTTCCTGATAAGAGGCAAGATTACCTCGCCCTTGTCAAACATGCTCAGGATGTTTCCAAGTTTGTGAATCGTGCAGCCTTTGACTGCTTTGAGTGCATAAGCAGAACCTCTGCTATTGCCGTAGGGGCACATAGGATTGCCTGGCTCCAGGCATCTGACTTGGAAATTTGGGTACAGGATAAACTAGGGAATATCCCTTGCACAGGAGAGAATCTCTTTGGCAAGAATTGGCAGGAAAAAGCTAATGAGATAGATGCTGACAATATCACTTTGGATAGATTGTCTAAATCTACAGCTGATCCTGCGAGGAAAAAATCCTCTAAAAAAAAAAAAAAAAACATTCTTCAGTAAGAAGAAGTTTTATCCCTCCTATCCCCAACAGGGGCATCACTTAGATCAGTCTGCCCAAAAGGGACAGCAGCAACAACCTAGGCAAAGAAAGACAAAAGCAGCTAAGCCTCAACCGGCTCAGCAGATTCAGCCTCCACAGGGGCTTTGACTCTTATCTAGAGAACTTTGCCTTCCTGGCCCTGAACGGTCCAGAACCCTCCCAGGAAGATTGTCATTTTGCCCCCAGATGGGGTCAGATAACAGCAGAAAATTGGACTGTCTATTGTAAGAGAGGGGTACAAGCTTCATTTCCTCAGCATGCCCCCTTCTACAATGGTAAGACAGTTCAATTCGCAGACCTCTCTCAACAACCAGTTAGGTCAAGAGGTCACTGTACTTCTTGCCCAAGGGGCAATAGAAGAGGTACCCATTCCACAACGGGGTTCTGGGTTTTACTCCCCCCTATTTCCTTATTCCAAAGAAAACAGGAGGACACAGACCCATCTTAGACCTCAGAGAATTGAACAAATTCCTGTTCAAAGAGAAATTCAAAATGATTTCTCTAGGAACTCTGCTGCCATACCGTCAGTGTCAGGATTGGCTTTGTTCTCTAGATCTCAAGGATGCGTACACTCATGTTCTCATCCATCCAACTCACTGAAAGTTCCTTCGCTTTCTGTGTCAAGGGATGCACTAACAATACAGGGTTCTTCCTTTTGGCCTGGCCTCTGCACCAAGGGTGTTCACAAAATGCATGGCTGTGGTGGCAGCATTTCTCCGCACTCTAGGAATATTCGTCTTCCCTTACTTAGACTGGCTCATTCGAGCCCCTTCAGAGCCAGAGGCCAGGGTTGCTGTCTCTCACACAATGCGCATCCTTCAGTATTTGGAACTTGTCATGAACTTCCCAAAATCCAACCTTGCTCCCACTCAGTCCCTAGAGTTTATAGGAGCTCTGCTGGATACCAGACAGACAAGGGCCTACCTTCCACAGCCCCGCTGCCTTCGCATTGTGCAGTTAGCTTCTCAAGCAGTGCTAAAACCTCACCTCACTGCTCGGGAAATGTTACAATTGCTAGGCCGCATGGCATCCACCGTGCATGTGGTTCCTTATGCTCGCCTCCATATGAGGGCAGCCCAGTGGACTTTATCCACTCAATGGACTCAGGCGTCAGGTTGCCTGTCAGACAAAATAGCATACTCAGCCTTATTTTGTCCCTCCAATGGTGGCAGTCACCCCAAAACCTTCTGGTGGGGTCTCCTTTTCAGCAACCCCACCTCAAGCCACTCTAACAGATGCCTCACAGGTGGCTTGGGGAGCCCACCTGCAAGGCCTCTCTAACCAGGGTACCTGGACTCCACAGGAGGCCTATCTACACATCGATCTCCTGGAACTCAGAGCAATCTTCCTTGCTCTTCGAGTATTCCACACCCAGCTCGGCTACAAGACAGTCCTAGTTCAAACAGACAATCAAGTAGCCATGTTCTATGTGAACAAGCAGGGCGGAACAGGCTCTCTGTTGCTATGCAACGAAGCTTTGAGACTATGGGCCCTCACCAGAGAGCATCAGATTCATCTCCTTGTGGTGTATCTTCCAGGCATTCAAAACTCTTGGGTAGACAGACTCAGTCGAGTTCTGCTTCCACACGAATGGTCTCTCCATGCAGACCAAGTGGCCAACATTTTCCAAATTTGGGGAACCCCGGACATAGACCTCTTTGCAAGTCCGCTGAATGCGAAACTTCCCCGGTTCTGTTCCAGAATTCTGGCTCAGGGTTGTCAGGCCTGGGATGCTTTCCTCCTCCATTGGAGCCAGGACTTCCTGTATGCCTTTCTACCCATTCCCCTAATTCCCAAACCCCTGTTCAAGCTTCAGAGAGACAGAGGTCATATGATTCTCATAGCTCCACATTGGCCACGGCAAATGTGGTACTCTCTGCTCCTACATCTCTCTCAAGCTCCACCTCTTGAGTTAGGATCTGCTCCATATCTCCTTTCTCAGGAGGACGGGATGCTGTGGCATCCCAATCCCCAGTCTCTGCATCTCAGGGCCTGGTTGCTGAAAGCCTAGAACTTCACCGTCTTAACCTTTCTCAGCAGGTAAAGTATATCCTTTATGCTTCCAGGAAGCCTTCCACAAGATGCTCTTATGCATGCAAGTGGAAAAGGTTTGCCATATGGTGCTCACAGAAGAGTCTTAACCCTCTTGCGATACCTCTAGAATCATTTATTTATTTATTTATTTATTTAAATTCTCTTATATACCGCACTATTCAGCATCAGCGCGGTTCACATAGAACATAACATCTCAGTACAGTCAACATGCATGAGTTTACAGATAACAAGGGAAGGAACTTGGATAACAAGGGTAACTGTCTACAAACTATTTACAAGGAAAATATTACTGGAGTATCTCCTTCATTTATCTAATGCAGGGCTTAAGACCAATTCAGTGAATTCATTTGAGTGCTATTGCAGCTTCTTTCAAGCCTCTAAATGGACAACCTATTTCCTCTCATAACGAGATTTAAGGGAGGCCTTCTTTTAACTAAGCCTCCCATTAAGTCACCACCGGTGGCATGGGACTTAAATCTGGTTCTTGGGTAGCTCATGAAGCCGCCTTTTGAACCATTTAGCTACTTCCTCTTTGAAATTCCTTTCCTGGAAGGTCATCTTTCTTATTGCAATCACATCAGCACGTCGCATCAGTGAATTGCAAGCGTTGGTGGCTGATCCTCCTTAAACAAGGTTCCATCATGATAAGGTAGTCCTTAGGACTCATCCACACTTTATGTCAAAGGTGGTGTCACCTTTTCATTTAAACCAAGCGGTTTACGTTCCTGTATTCTTCCCAAGGCTTCACGCCTCAAATGCAGAAAGGAATCTTCATACTTTGGACTGTAAAAGGGCTTTGGCTTTTTACTTGCAAAGGACACAGCAACATAGAAAGTCCTCTCAACTCTTTGTTGCTTTTGATCCTAGTCATTTGGGGCTTCCAGTCTCCAAGAGAACACTGTCCAGCTGGATTGCACAGTGTATATCTTTTGCCTATGAGAGTAAGAACCTTCCTCTTGAAGGCCATGTCACAGCTCACAATGTGAGAGCCATGGCGGCTTCTATGGCTCATCTTCACTCTGTGTCTATCGACGACATCTGTCGAGCAGCTACTTGGGCTTCGGTTCATACCTTCACAGCCCATTACTGCTTAGACAAGGACTCCCGCCGGGATGCCTTGTTTGGTCAGGCTGTTCTTCAACACCTGTTCCATACTTAATCAACTCCTATCCACCATCCCTGGTAGGATGCCAGAGATCCATGGGGGGAAGTGGAGCCCTTTCACAAGGGCACACAACTTCTGGGGCCTTCTCCCTGGCATCTGCAGCTAGGAAGTCCCCATATGTGAAGACTACATTCCTGCTTGTTCCTGGAGATAGCATAGTTACTTACCTGTAACAGGTGATCTCCGGGAACAGCAGGAATTTAGTCTTCACTACCCACCCACCTCCCCTAGGATTTGTATCTCTCTCTCTTTCCCTCTCTCTTTGTCTCAGCTTTAAACTCAACTGGAGAGGGACAGTTGGGAAAGGCGGGAAGACAGCACGCAGGCGCTGTGGGATGCTCCCAAAAGCTTTCCTATTGGACGCTGGGGAGCGTTCCCATGCAGGCTCCGTCGGTACCGACGATAACCATATGTGAAGACTAAATTCCTGCTGTTCCCGGAGATCACCTGTTACAGGTGAATAACTATGCTTTACTCGCCTATAACAGGTGTTCTCTGGGGACAGCAGGAATCAGTCCTCACATATGGGTGACGTTGGCACCGACTGAGCCCTCGCGGAAACATCCCCCCAGCTTTCAAAGAAAGACTTTGGGAGATGCCACCACGCATGTGTGGTCCCCTTCCCGCCCAAGGGTGCCATCTTGCTCAGTCAGATGACATAGCTAAAAGATGGCAAAAATAAAGGATGGTACAGTAGGAACTCCAAGAGGAGAAGGGAGGGTTGTGAGGACAGATTCTTGCTGTTTCCGGAGAACACCTATTTACAGGTGAGTAACTATGCTTTCTCCGGGAACAAGCAGGAAATCAGTCCTAACATATGGGACTCCCCAGCTACAGGCTACTGAAAACCCATAGCAAAAAGAGAGCTTCCACGAGGGGAGCCAAAAGCAACAGCAATTTTAGTCTGTGCACGGAGACCACAGTAGGACCCCTGTGTCCAATGAAACCAGCACTCCGGTAGTTGAACACAGAAGGGTAGGAGTTGCCTAGACCACAAAAAGGTTACAGAGCATAGCCTGACCGAAGGCACTGTCCCATCGGGACTTTATCTCCAGGGAGTAATGAGCTGCGAAAATATGGACTGAAGACCAGATGGCAGCCCAGCAGATGTCCACCATCGGGACAGAGTGCAAGTTTGCCACCGAAGCCGCCATGGCCCGACACGGTTTGCTATGATGCGGCCTTCCAGTGGGAACCTCGCCTGCCCATAAGCAAAGGCAATACAGTCCGCCACACAAGTGGACAACGTATGCTTTTTTTCACCGCCTCCCCTAGCCTACTGTGGTCATAGGAGATGAAAAGCTGAGAAGCTTTGCGGTGGCCTTGGGTGTGTTGGATGTAGAAGGATAAGGCCTCTTACAGTCCAATGAGTGAAGGACCATCTCCGTCCGACTGGTGTGAGGTCTTGGGAAGAAGGTAGGAAGCACCACTTTCTGATTAAGTTGGAAGGGGCGACACTACCTTCGGCAGGAACTCGGGGTGCGTGCGAAGCACCACCCTATTCTTGTAGAACTTGGGGTCGTGCCCCTCTGATATGAGGGCCTGGAGCTCGCTACGTCTGTGAGCTTAGGTGTGCGCAACCAGGAAACTACCTTCCAAGAGAGGTAGTGAAGGTGGCAAGTCACCAGATGCTTGAAGGGTGGGTGAATGAGCTGCCCCAACACCACGTTGAGGTCGCATTCGGTCGCCGGAGGGTAAACCGGGGGTTTTGCCAGGAGCAAGCCCCAAAGAAAGCAGGTCACCAAGGTTTGGACTGAGAGGGGCTTACCATCTACCGGGTGGTGGTGCGCTGCCAGGACACAAAGGTGCACTCGGACGGAGTTAAACTTGAGCCCGGATTGGGAGAGGTGGAGAAGGTACTGCAACACCAAAGACACCGGGCAGAAGAAGGGATCAGCCCCATGATCAGCGCACTGAACAGAGAACCTGTGCCATTTGAGGGCATAAGCCTTCCTAGTAGAGGCCTGGCGGGAGGCCAGCAGAATGTCTTTGAACTCAACCGGAAGGTTGAGGGGGGCGAGAGTCACCTTCTCAGCAGCCATGCTGTCAAGAGATGGGAGTCCTGGAGCAGTGCCCAAGGGGATGGGGCCCTCCACTGCCAGCTGTAGACGCAGCGGGAACCACGGCTGCCTGGGCCACCTGGGAGCTATCAGGATAGGCGAGGCCCTGTCGCGGAGGGTCCTGAACAAGGTCTTGGCAATCAGCGTCATCGGAGGGAAGGCGTATATGAGGTCTTCCGAACATGAGACTAGAAACGTATCCGTTGCCAACCTGGAGGGGTGGGCCTGCCGGGAGCATAAGCGGGGCAACAAAGTTGTCTCGACTGGCGAACAAGTCCATCACGGGTTCCCCTCAGAGCCGGAAAAGCCGACTGGCTATCCTGGGGTCCAGCTGCCACTTGTGCGTCTGGAAAACCCTGCTGAGTCTGTCGGCCAGGAGGTTGTCCTGGCCTGGCAGGTACACTGCCCTCAGGAAGGGATACCCTGTTGGACTGCGAACAAAAAGAGAACCACAAAAGGAAGCGGGACCCCATCTTTTTGTTTGTTCACGTAGAACATTGCCACCTGGTTGTTCGTCTGGACTAGGAACAGCCAGTGGCACAAGTGGTGACAGAAAACTCTGAGTGAGGTGTATCGTTCGGAGCTCCAGGAGGGTTGATCTGTTGGACGCTGTCATCTGGCGACCAAGAGCCCTGTGTGTGGAGGGCTCCGCAGTGGGCTCCTCAGCTGAGCAGGGAGGCGTCCGTGGTGAGGACCCTCGAATGGCTGGCAGTCTGGAAGAGCATGCCCACTTCTAGGTGTTATGGTGGCAGTCACCCCACCAGGGAAACCGCCAACTGGCGGGTCACCGCAACCCTGTCCCGGAGGCAGCCTGTGGCCTGAGACCACTGGTCCCGGAGACACCACTGCGCCACCCTCGTATGGAGGCGAGCATCTGGGTTGACTTGGACTGTGGAGGCCATGTGCCCGAGGTGGCAGGCAGGCAGGCACCGAGGGACGATGTTGTACGTCTCAAGCCAGAGATCTGAGACGATCGGCCCGATCCTTGGGCAGGAAGGCCTTGCCCTGAAGGGTGTCGAGCTTTGCCCCGATACCTCTTCCGGGCACAATGCCTGGAGTTTGAGACTTGGGGTAATTTATGATGAAGCCCAAGTGTTTCAGAACCTAGATGGTGCGTGCAGTGGCCTGCTACACCTCGGAAGTTGAGGTTGTGCAGGTCAAGGATGGGCTCATCAAAAGCTTTCCCCTGGCTGGACTGGAGCCAGTGCCTGTGGTTTTGGAGCCTTCTGTTTATGCGAGCCATGCCAATGTCCCTTGGCCTGCTGACCCTGTTGGGGTGCTGGGGAAGCCTGATAAGGTTGGGTAGTTTTGGTAAGCAGCCCTCTTCCTTGGGTGGAATGGCTTTTTACCCAAACCCTTCCATCATGGAGGGGCAGTGGTATTCTTGGAGAGCCTGGTCCTCGTCATGAATTCTGTCTCCAGTTCGGCAGCCTTGTCGGTCGTGGGTTTGCCGACGAGGTTCTCCCCTTGGCATGGGACATTGACCAATTTGTCCTGAACCCACTGCTTGAGGTCGGACGGCTGAAGCTAAGCCTGCCACAGCTACCCGGGCCGCCGACTCGAACCCGTCATAGGCTGCTCGAGACATAAATTTGGAGCACTCATGGACATCCCTGGATAGGCTTTTGAACCGCTGCAAAGGTTCTTCGGAGAGACCAGCTGAGGACCCGGCGAGATCCTTCGCCAGGTCTCTCAAGTACATGCCCATGTACAGCTGGTAGGCCTGGACCCAGTAGATGAGCATCGAGCCCTGGTAGCACTTCCTGCTGAGGGCATCCAAGGTGCGGGCCTCCCTGCCGGGGGCACCGAGGAGTACGTCTTATGGCTTTTTGGCCGACGTATGGCCAACTCCTCCACAATGAAGTTGTGCAGCAGTTGTGACTTCTGGAAGTCCGGGCTCTAGCAGACCTGATACATCGAGTCAAGCCTTTTGTTCACCACCGGCACCGATGCCTGTGTCTCCCACATGCGGAGCATGAGCGGTTCCAAGATGGGAGGAGTAGGCACCGTGGGTGATTCCAGAGGAGGGCCTCATACTGGAGGATCTCCAGCTTGTCTGTCTGAGGGTCCTCCTTAGACTCTGTCGGGAACACCAGGGCCTTGGACATGTCCCTGACAAAGTCCAAGAAACCCATGTCCCACGGCGGGGACGGTCTCAGTTTCTGACACTGGGGAATCGGAAGGGATGTTGCAGTGGTGACTGGTATCAGGAGACTCCTCATCCTCAGTCTCCCATTCAGAGTATTCCAAGGATGACTCATAGGAGGCTGCTCGGTCTTTACTGAGGAAGATGTAGGGATGTTACCCATGACTGAAGTGGTATTTAAAGGTGCGGAAGAATTAAAGGAAATCGATACATCGGGAAAATATATTACAACTATTAGATAAACTGAAGAGTAGCAAATCACCTGGGCCGGATGGTATGCATCCAAGGGTGTTGAAAGAACTGAAATATGAGATTGCAGACCTGCTATTAGTAATCTGTGAACTATCATTAAAATCATCTCTAATACCTGAAGATTGGAGGATCACCAATGTAACACCAATTTTTAAAAAGGGTTCCAGGGGTAATCCAGGAAACTACAGACCTGTGAGCCTCACGTCAGTACAGGGAAAAATGGTAGAAACCATCATAAAGAATAAAATTATGCAGCATGTAGATAGTCATGGCCTAATGGGAGACAGCCAACATGGCTTTAGACAAGGAAGATCTTATTTATTTATGCAATTTAAAATACATTAGAGAAGAAGCTTAAACAAGCCTTACTCAAGAAACAGGGTTACAACAAGAAAATCACATTTCAATATACAAAATGCTCATATAACAGAAATAATAAAAGCAAAGAATAACGGTGTAAACCCTCTCTAGTCCACAAAAAGGAGTGGGAGCATCACAGCAAAAAGAAATTAACATCGAAGCTCAAAAGAAAAGATCATAACCACATATCCAGCTTTACCACTTAACATGAGCACTACGAGGGAGCAGGGGGAGCTTCCAAACATCTGGAACTAATAAAAGTAACCAATTGGGCAGGGTCAAAAAAAACATAAGAAACTGAACAATACTTAAACATCCCTGTAAATGTTTGATCAAGAAAAAATAACCCCCCCCCCAATTGCAAAACACCAGGTCGTAAAAGTAAAAATTCTCTACGACGCTTTTGAGTCTCCCTAGAGAGATCAGGATAAATACGTACCGCTAAGCCCCGGAATAGTATCTTCCTCCTCTTAAAAAAAAGTTTCAATATCCACTCTTTATCAGATGTCAATGCAAATGTTACTAGCAAAGTTGAGGGGTCTTGAGACTCTAAACCAGAATTTTCAATCAAATCTGTAACATTAAGGGAATCCCCTTGCACATTACCATCCCCTAAGTTCCTCACCACAGGGGCACGCTTGGCCTTAGGAATATAATAAGCTTTAACCAAAGGTGGCATAAGATTAGAGGAAACCCCCAGCACATCAGAAAGGTACTCTTTAAACATATCCCTAGGAGATACAGATATTAATCTAGGAAAATTAATGACACGAAGATTGTTACTACGCAAGAAATTTTCTAGTTGTTCCAACTTAGTATGCACAATCAAATCCTCCTTTTGAGAAATATCTACATAATCTTCCAAAAGTTTTACTTTCTGCCGTTCTTCTTCTAGCACCATAGAAAGATTAGACACCCTCTCCTCCAGAACCGCTACTGTCCCCGAAGTCACATTAACTTTCGCTGATACAGATGTAATCTGCGGTAGCAATACCTTCACCAAGAGAAACAACTGCATTCCATATTGACTCCAAAGTAAAAGTCACAGGACGCTGAAGAACGAAGGTTCCATCCGGGGCAACAGTCGGAGCACTCTCCATCCGCCGAGCAGGCTGCAATAGTTCCAAGCGTGTAGAAGGAAGATCTTCCCCTGTGCAAAAACCTCCAACAACCAGCGACGTAGTTGGCAAAGAACAGGAGGCTCCACTGGCCTCACGTCCAGGCTCCTGCGACACACCTTTCCCTGGGCCACGCAAGGAAATCCCCTCTCCCAATTCACTTGGGGGGGGACACCTCCAGGAAGCCTTCCGGCAACAGGCTAGGACGAGGAACCTTCAGTGCTGGGCTCACACCAGGGGAGAGAGATGACACCGAGGCTGATACCGAGCTCTCCGACGTCGGTAAATCAACCAGCCGGTCGTCTCCACCTGCAACAGCTGGACCGCGAGGAGCACAAGATACAAAGGCGTCCAAAGGACCCAACACAGCAAGAGGCGTCGAGGTAAGCTGAGGCTGCGAAGGCTCCTGCCCAGCCTTCCCTTTTCGCTTCCTCCCCATGAAGCAATAACGTGCTCACTCAGTGAGGGTTACAATCGCCATCTTGGAACGCCCCTAGACAAGGAAGATCTTGTCTTACTAATCTGTTATGTCTTTTTGAAAGTATGAATAAACAGGTGGACAAAGGTGAGTCTGTTGATATAGTGTATCTGGACTTTCAGAAAGCCTTTGACATCAGAGACTTTTGGCAAAACTAAAGAGTCATGGGATAGGAGGCAGTGTACTACTGTGGATCAAGAACTGGTTAAAAGATAGAAAGCAGAGGGTTGGGCTAAATGGCCAATTTTCCCAATGGAGAAAGGTGAATAGTGGTGTACCCCAGGGATCTGTGCTGGGTCTGCTGCTTTTTGACATATTCATAAATGACCTGGAAAGGGGAATAACGAGTGAGGTTATCAAATTTGCAGATGAGACAAAACTATTTAAAGTTGTTAAAACCCAAGAGGATTGTGGTAAATTGCAAGAGGATCTTGATAAATTAGAAGACTGGGAATCAAAATGGCAGATGAAATTTAATGTGGACAAGTGCAAAGTTATGCACCCAGGGAAGAACAACCCAAACTATGGTTACACAATGCAAGGTTCCACATTAGGAACCACCACCCAGGAAAAAGATTTAGGCATCATTGTGGATAACATGTTAAAACCCTCGGCCCAGTGTGCAGCGGCGGTCAAGAGAGCAAATAGAATGCTAGGTATCATAAGGAAAGGAATGGAAAATAAAACAAAGGATATTATAATGCCTCTATATCGTTCCATGGTGAGACCGCATCTTGAATATTGTATATTGTGTGCAATTCTGGTCGCCATATCTTAAAAAGGATATAGAGTTATTAGAAAAGGTTCAGAGAAGAGCCACCAAAATGGTAAAGGGGATGGAAGGATACTCATAAGAACATAAGATATGCCATACTGGGTCAGACCAAGGTCCATCAAGCCCAGTATCCTGTTTCCAACAGTGGCCAATCTAGGTCATACGTACCTAGCAGTTTCCCCAAAAGACACAGGTTCCACAATGCTTGTACTGGGTCAAGCATTGATATCCTGGGTCCCTATGAAGAAAGGCTAAAAAGGTTAGGGCTCTTTAACCTGGAAAAGAGACGACTGACGGGAGATATGATAGAAGTCTATAAATTAATGAACGGAGTGGAACGGGTAAACGTAGATCGATTGTTTGTTACCAGAATATAGAAAGACTAGGGGACATGCAATGAAGCTACAGGGTAAACTATTTAAGACTAATAAAAGAAAATATTTTTTCACTCAACGTGTAATCAAACTCTGGAATTTGTTACCGGAGGATGTAATAAAGGCTGTTAGGGTAGCTGGGTTTAAAAAAGGTTTGGACAAGTTCCTGGAGGAAAGGTCCATAAACCATTATTAAGAAGGGGCCCAGGATATCAATGCTTGACCCAGTACAAGCATTGCGGAACCTGTATCTTTTGGGGAAGCTGCTAGGTACGTATGACCTAGATTGGCCACTGTTGGAAACAGGATACTGGGCTTAATGGACCTTGGTCTGACCCAGTAAGGCATGTCTTATGTTCTTATGTTATGTTCTTATGCTCCGTGGGCATTGTGGAACCTGTGTCTTTTGGGGAAACCTCTAGGTACGTATGACCTAGATTGGCCACTGTTGGAAACAGGATACTGGGCTTGATGGACCTTGATCTGACCCAGTATGGCATGTCTTATGTTCTTAATACCCTTGTACCGGCCCTGATAAAAGTACTGCTCTTAATTATCTAGAAGAAACCTAAGTCATTAAAAGTGAAAAGTCTGGACAGCCTCTTAGAGAGATTGACTGACTGGAATATTTCAATCCTCCCTATAGAATCCAATGCATACGGCATATCACCTGGTCTGATTGCTGTTAGCTCCTGTAAAGAAGTTTGTGAAGTTCAGAGGACTTACCCAGTACAGCAGTTTAAAAAGAATATTTGCCAGTAGACAAACACTTGGTTGATTTTAGCTGTCTAATCTCCCTTTCCAACACTCTGAAAATAGTGGGTAATGATGGCTACCCCCAACTTTCCTATTTAGCCTTGGTTTCTACATGTAAATGATTTTAGTTTAGCTCAGTTTTTGTTTTTTTTGTTTTTTACAAAGTTCTAAGCATAAAAAGTTATTTTGGTAATATTTAACATAATTGTTTGCATTTAATTGTCTGTTATGTGTTCTAGATGCTTGTATATTTTCAACTGTATTTTATTTATACCTTGGAGCTACAGTTTCTATAGTATCACAATGTGTGCTTTATCTGTTTTACAGGTTATGTCAAGGGCTTGAATGGATGATGTCAAGACTTAGGGTCAGATGACGACTTACTTTGCACAGACATTAAACATAAACAGTGCTTTATTTTTGATTCCCTTGATGGCGGCAAACCTTTTGGGTTGACATATTTATAGAATATTGACTTCACGTTTTTATCCCATGCAAAAAGAAATTAAAACAATTGCTTTGAAAGGAAAGCTGAAGTCCTGTTTTCCAGTGCTGCTGTCTGCCATTAATATTTCCTGAAGAAAAGTATTAAAATCTGTCATTGTTTCGAACTTTATCTTGGGTTAAAGTCTGTATTTGGTAAGCATGAAAGAGACAATGTTTATATTTACTTTATTTTACACGTTGTATTAGTCATCTTGGTTGAGCTCATTAATTGGACTCTAACAAATGAATCATTGGTGCAGATATGAACTGCAGTATTTTTAATGCAAGTGAAATGGGACATTGATTTTGTGTTTTGTGCATTGCCTGATTGTGAAGTTGGTACAGCACAAATTTGGGGTAAGAGCTCTGATGACAATATTGCCATCGTAAGCTGAATACATGCAAATGTATAGCTGGAAGAATGTCAGAGTAACTTCCATTTCTATTTTCATGCTTCCACTTCCTCTGTACCTTTGTAATGTACATGGTATATATTTAGTAGACTGCAGTTTTTCCCTGAAATTTCACCTTTTGGACTATTATTTTTGTACAAAATGCTGTAGTTCGCAAAATTAAGTGGTAGCATATGTGTTTGTGTAACTTTCTACTTGAATCCTTTGACCAGTTTATTTTTGATTTCTGTAAAAACAAAATAATAATTTCTGTCCCACCTTTTCATCGTCCTTGCTTTTCATTTAAGGTTTTCTTTATTTTGTTCATAATATGGTCACTGGAGCTTTGATGGTGATAAAGGAAATCCTAGAAAAGAAAACATCCATATATCAGGTGTTACTGCCTGAAATAGCCAAAATTGTCCAATCTCTGATTCAAACTTTTCCATCAAATACAAATATTGATAGTCCTATATGGCTATGTGAAATGTTGAATCAGGCCTTACTACTAAAATTATGTCCATCATATTCAGCTTAGTGTTCTAGACTATTCCTGCTTTTAACACTATACATGGAAAAAGCTTCCCTTTTCCCCCAGCAAAGTAAGCTGTTTCCTATGTAGTCAGAGTAGCTGTTTCAGAACATTATAACATTCTACCACAAAGAACTGATCTACATTTCAAAATGCAGTTTTAGCTTACACCCCTTGATTTATATTCCTAGTTACTATGTGAAATGGATATAAAACACATCAGAACAGTATTTAAGCCTAGACTGCATTGTACAGATTACTTTGAAGTAGTGCGTTTAAAATACTATCTTAAATTTTGTTATTTTGGGTAAGACCAGGGTTATCTTATCCATTACACAAGACTAGGTGGTGGCTTTAAAGGGTGGGTAAATAGCAACTACAGTTGAAGCAAATCAATAGTCCTAACAGCTACACAAATTTAAAAGAACCATAGACTTGTACTTCTACTGAAATGGAAGGCTGGTAATTTTCAGATAGCCCATTTACCCAAGTGGCTTTTGGAAATTCATTCCTACATGAACACACGAGGGGCTATGTTACATATGTGTGTATGTAAATTTATATCGGTGATTTACAAATAACAAAAGATATAGAATGCCTTCACACATACTGCTAAATATTGAACTTTGTTTCATATATATATTGCCCATTTATTCATTTTTACAGGATTGTTCTGGAAAGAGGGGTAGTATTGATGCTATCATGATTTGAGTGTGAAATTCTCAGGGCAGGGGATGCACGGCCGAAAGCTTGCCTAGGATGTCTAATACCCTTGCACCAACTTTGGGTGAAACCAAATTAAAAATATGCTTGATTAATTTTTCTTTATTTGGGAAAACCGAGGGTCCCCTTCAAAGTGCAGGTAATGATCTATGCTTGTTTTAAGTGGCACATAGTCTTCTTTACACAGGTAACCCTAGGGCAATGTATTTTTCTGAAAATGTACTAGCAACCGGTGGTATCAACACAGACACATCCATGTATGTTTAAGTACGAATTATTCTTTTCTCTTAATTTTTAATGTGTACTCCTAAATAACATGCAGTCCTACAAGCCCTATGTTTAGGAGAATTGCTGTTCAGTTATTGGCATATTTACAAGGCTGATACATTAGGGTCAAAGGAATGTGCAACATAATTCACTAGCAGTGGTTGGTGAATTGCTGTGTGTATCTTACGGGAAGAGAATATAGTTTACTCCCAAAGTCTTATTGAGTACCTTCATGTGATGATCCCATTGCACAAAATCTATACTAAATCTCAGCACGGCAACACTGCAACTTAAGTTTGGTAGGAAAGAAAAAGAACAATACATACTGGCTGCCTGTCGCCCAGGATAAAAAGGTGCCCACCCAAAGCCTACGCACTAGGGCTAACAATGGTGATAGCGATAATGCAAGCACTACAGATGCAGATAACATTTCCTGCCATGAATAAAGGCAATGCTGAGCGTGTTCATGGACCCACTGTGGCAGGAGATAAACCACAGAAATTAATGAAGTTAAGAGGATTAACCACAGTTAAGTGGACGTCTGCAGATACAGAGGAGATAATGTACTGCTATGAACGGACAAGATGGTTTACAACAAGCTTTGAAAAAACTGGCAAAATAGACATATGTCAATTCTGTAAGAGAGCTGGAAATAGACTCTCCTCATAGCTAGCTGTGAAGTTCTGATGGCAGAAAATATTTATACAGAAAGGCACAAGAAAGTAGCATGCCTCCTGCATTGGAAACTCTGTAAACACTATAATATCACTGTCCCTGAAAAGCTCTAGGATCATGACCCTAAGAGAATTACAGAGAATGAAGAGGTTATGATCACCTCGAACATTCCCATTCCAACAGATAAGAAACTGGATGCGAGGAAACTCAACATAGTGCTAAAGGAGAAAAAATACGCCAGAACTGCATTGATGAGGTATCCATTCCAAGGGATTATACTTGTGAATCACATGGAAAATGAGAAGATCCTGAAGTTCCAAGAAAATGAGAAATATTTTTGTATCTTTCTGCCACATTGTGTTGGGAGCCACAGGCTCGATTAAGAAGAACTTAAGTCGTATCTTGACCAACTAATCATGCATGTTATGTCTTATGAACTCTGGAAGGAAGCTTTCTTTGGCACAATGCAAGTACTACAGCGAGCATTTGCAGTAAATTTGAGAGACTGAGATCATACTCCACATACCCTGCCATATGAGTGACGTTCATGTCTGTCATGGTATGTGCAAAACTAACCCATTTGGAGAAAGTGCCCTAATGTACTAACCTATGAAAAATTATAGTCATATTTTTTCATAACATTTAGCTATGGATGCAAATGAGTGCCTGACTTACCTGCATCCTTAGCTAAGTGTTTTGTTTTGTTTTTTTGTTTTTGTTTTTTTTGCAAGAAATTTGTGTGCTGCACAATCTGACTTTTTCATTGGTGCCCTTTTCCCCAGGGACCCTCAACTCACTAGTGGCCTGCTAACCTGCTTGCTGTGAGCAGGGCCTTAAATAAAAAAGAAAAAAGTGGCCAGTCTACCCCTTACAAAAGAAAAAAAAGTGGCAACCCTCCCCATCCCAACCCCAGGCTTACCCCTAAAGGTTGAAATCGGCAGGATGCAACCATGAATTCCCCACATTCTCCTAGTCTGTGCTGTCATATTGAAAAGTGGTGACACCTTACCCCTAGTGGTGCATTTATGCTTATGAATGCCGATGTGAAAATTTTTAGGTATGATTACATCATACGTTCTGACGTAGTGTTAGGAGTTGAGTGCTGTTTTACAAGATAGAAGCACTGGGGCAGGAATGAATAGGGATTTCTTATGCACTCTGCTGAGTTTCTTTGGAGCTAAGCCTTGAAGGGAGGGGGAAAAGGCTAAATCACTTTTTGTAAAGGGGGTTGAGCTTCCCAAGCAGGTGGGCTGGAATGGTGGGGGCAGCATTTTCTTTTATTAATTTGTGCCCTGGTTTTTGGGCCGGGGAATAGACGGGGTTTTAAGGTACTCTGGAAAAGGCCTTTGAGATGTGGCCAGCTACCTCTTTAAGTCATGGGCCCTGGATGCTGAGAAGAAACTACACATTTTTGAGACATACATTTCAAGAAAGAGGGCCTACAAAGCTTTTCACATGTCAATTTTTATAGATTTACCTATTAATTAGTGACTTTGAATGTGTGTACATAACAGCAGTTCATTAATTGGGAATTTGAATAAACTTGTATGCAGCGAACATTTGTGAGGCCCAGTTAAAAGAACTGAAATATTAGTAATCTGTGAACTATCATTAAAATCATCTGTAGTACTTGAAGATTGGAGAATAGCCAATGTAACACCAATTTTAAGGGTTCCAGGGATGATCCTGGAAACTACAGACTGGTGAGCCTGACGTCATTACCGGGCAAAATGGTAGAAACCACTATAAAGAATAAAATTAATGAACATGTAGATAGTTGTGGTCTAATGGGAGAAAGACAACATGGGTTTATTTTTTTACTTTTTTTATATGTCTCCTTTCTCCAGGAACAAGCAGGAAGTCAGTCCTTACATATGGGTGATGTCGGCACCGACGGAGCCCTCGTGCAGAGCAATTCCCTAGCTTTCAAAGAAAGCCTTTGGGATTGCATCGTGCATGCGTGGTCCCCTTCCCGCCCAAGAGTGCCATCTTGCTCAGTCTCCCTTTTTCCGCGGAGCCCAACGGATGTTGTCCCTAATTCCTCATGGAAAAAGTGCGTCAAAACTTTGACAAATTTTTGGATCATCGAACGGTTCGATGCCGGTTCCGCCTTTGGCTCGGTACACTGGTATTGACTCCAGTCAAGTTTTTGCATTTTTGTCCTTAGAGACTAATGTTTGCGCTCTTTTTTTTATTTTTACTGGCAGCCCGGTCTTTCGACCTTGCAGGGGGCCCTTTTTCCCCTGATGGCTGCCAGCGGGTTTAAAAAGTGTGATCGGTGTAAGAAGTTAATGTCCCTCACCGACACACATGACTGCTGTCTCCGATGCCTCGGACCTGACCATGACCCGAAGGTCTGTGGCCTGTGTAGGAAGATGTCCTCTAAGGCACTTTGAAGTAGGCAGCAGCAGCGTGAAAGGATTTTCTTGGAGTCCGCATCCCCCTGGATCCGGACCTCATCAGAAGCCTCGACGTCTCGGGAGCTGTCCGAACCCGAGCAGCATCAGTGGTCTTCTGAACGGGGTTCTCCCTCCCGGGAACACTGGAGGAATAAGAAGGCCCACGAGGGCGGCAACTTTGGATGCCTCCGATCGCCCTGGGCCCTTGAAAGCCAGGTCACGGAGTCCTGACCACTGCCCCAGGTCCTTGGAGTCAGAGCGGCCTGCGAAGGTACCTCACAAGGAGCCGGAGACGCCGAGGCAGGTAAGTGCTGTTGTCCTCGTGGACTCCCCTCCAGGGGAGCCGGCGTCAGGCCCAACATCAGGGCCCGAGCCAGAGGCTGCGGAGTCTTCTGAGCTCGGTCTCAGGATGACGGCCCTGGAGCGCAGCATGTTTCCCTTCATGGAGCAGCAGCGGGTGCTGATAGTCGGTCTCACCGGTCCATCCGCCCCGACCACCGGGACCTCGATGTCCAAGTCGACCCCGGAGGCCGAGCCGATCCTCGACACTCTTTGGACTCGAGTCGATCCTCGGCCAAGGTCTCCCTTGACCTCCCACTCAGAACCGAGGTCGTTGACGCCGGTGCTCTTGGCATCGGGGCGGTCGGGGCCGTAGCCCTCGCGGCAAGGGCCCCTTTATTCCTCCTTGGAGGGATCGGCATGGGAGACGGAGGATGAGGAGTCCCCTGACACCCATCGGACCCGGTATGTCCCATCGGACTCACCAGGTTCGGAGCCTTGGAGAAGGTCCCCTTCGGAGGATACCCAGTTCTCGGACTTCGTCAGGGACATGGCCAAGGCTTTGGCATTCCCAGCGGATGCCGAAGAGGAGCCTCGAGCTGAAGAGCTCGATGCCCTCCTGTATGACTTTCCCCTGAGGGAAGCCCTTACTGTGCCAGTTCCTCCGATGCTGGAACGGCTGATGCTCCGCATGTGGGAGTCACCGGCCTTGATGCCGGTTCTTAGCAAGCGGGTCGATTCCATCTATCGAGTCCGCAAGAGCCCTGGATTCCAAAAGGCACAGCTGCCGCACAACTCCATGGTTGTGGATTTGGCCATGCATAAGCTCAAGAGCCAGAAAACGCACTCCTCGGTGCCTTCTGGCCGGGAGGCCCGCAACCTGGACGCACTCGGCAGAAAATGCTTCCAGAGCTCGATGCTTTCATGCTGTGTCCAAATCTACCAGCTGTACATGAGCATGTACTTGAGGGACCTGGCAAAGGAGATTCCTGGGTTCTCAGCTGGCCTCTCCGAGGCACCCTTGTAGCGCTTTAATGCCTTGTCCACTGAGATTCGGGAGTGCTCGAAGTTCATATCTCGAGCGGCCTATGATGGCTTCGAGGCTTCGGCCAGAGTAGTCGTGGCCGGCATCGGTGCACGCCGCCAGGCCTGGCTAATGTCATCGGATCTGGAGCCATGGGTTCAGGACAAGTTGGTCGATGTCCCTTGCCGAGGTGACATCCTCTTTGGCAAACCCATGACTGAGAAGGCTGCTGAGCTTGAGTCCGAGTACTTGACCCGGAGAAGACTCTCAAAGAAGACTTCTGCCCCTTCTAAGAAGAAGGGCTCGGGTAAAAAGCCCTTTTTCCCGAGGAAGGGTACTGCTTTACCACAACTGCCCCACTTACTAGGCCACCCCAGCTCCCCAACATGGACAGCAGGCCAAGGGACAGGGGCATAGCCCACTTAAGCAGAAGGCCCCCAGGCCCCGGCTCCTACCCAGCCGGGTGGGCGTTTTTGACTCCCAATGCATAGTCTCTCTTCCGCCAGGGGTAAGGTCATGCACAGGGGGCAGGCTGACCCTGTACACTCACAGGTGGCCAGTCATCACCTCGGATATCTGGGTCCTGCATATCGTCCAGAGGGGCTATATGCTTCACTTCAACCAGTTACCACCCCTCTTCTTTCCAGGGGAGCCTCTCAGACCCCCTCTTCGCAGGGACCTCCCCTTGCAGGAGCTGGCAGGTCTTTTAGAGGATCAGGCGGTGGCACCTGTGCCCCACCACCTGCAGGGCAAAGGCTTCTACTACAGGTATTTTCTCATACCAAAGAGAACAGGAGGCCTCAGACCCATCCTCGACTTTCAAAACTTAAACAAGTTCCTGGTGAGGGAAAAGTTCAAGATGCTTTCCCTTGGAATGTTGCTGACTTACCTCCACTAGGGAGATTGGCTATGCTCCTTAGACCTGAAGGATGCCTACACACACATCCTCATACATCCAGACCACAGACAATATCTGAGATTTGTAGTGGGAGGAAAACATTTCCAATACAGGGTTCTACCCTTTGGCCTGGCCTAGCCTCTGCTCCCAGAGTGTTTACAGAATGCCTGGCTGTAGTGGCAGCCTTCCTCAGAAGTCAGAGAATCTTTGTCTTCCCTTACCTGGATGACTGGCTCATCAGGGGCCAGTCACCTCAGGAGGCCCAACAGGCCACTTCTCGCACTATATCAACCTGTTGCAACGTCTAAGCTTTGTCATAAACCACGCAAAGTCTATTTTGCTCCCCACTCAAAACTTAGAGTTCATAGGAGCAAGATTGGACACCCTTCAGGCGAAGGCTTACCTGCCAGAGGACAGGGCACAGAGGCTGCTAGCACTGGCGCATCAGTTCAGGCACAGGTCTCGGGTCTCTACGCAACACTTCTTACGCCTCCTGGGACACATGGCCTCCACGGTACATGTGACACCAAATGCCTGTCTCCACATGAGAACAGCTCAGTGGTGCCTCAGGGATCAGTGGACACAAGTCACCGGCAACCTCAGAGACAGGATAACAGTATCCAGGCGACTGGTGAAGTCATTGCAGTGGTGGAGTCAACCACCCAATCTGCTCGAGGGTATGTTATGTCTTTTCAGATTCCCTCGCACACAAGAGTGTTAACGACAGATGCCTCCTTGCTGGGCTGGGGATCCCACTGCCAAGGATCATGCACTCGGGGGTTATGGTCTCATCAGGAGTCTGCGCTCCAAATCAACCTCTTAGAGCTGTGGACGATTTGCCTAGTTCTTCAAGCCTTTTGTCATGTCCTCTCACATCAGTCTGTATTGATACAGACGGACAACCAGGTAGCAATGTTCTACATGAACAAGCAGAGAGGTACGGGGTCTTGTATCCTATGTCAGGAGACACTGGACCTCTGCTCTTTTGCCATCAGGCAGAGTATGTCTCTCAAAGCAGTGTACCTGCCTGGTTAGGAGAACTACAATCCAAATGGGCGTTTTCTCAGAGTGAGGTGTACTGTCTCAATTAAATGTCCAATTCACTCTATAAGTATCAAAACCCTATCTATAATGATGGGTGACGTCAATTGAAATAATGAACTAACTTCACTTTCAATAGTTATGAAGAAATCATTTAAATAGTATTGCATATAGGTCTCAGACTCTTCAGCACTATTTTTACTGGCTTTAAATTTGTCAGAACTGTCAGTGCCTGTTTGTATCAATGACCAATCAAATGCAATTCTTCTTATCTTGAAATCTTCTTATATGAAAAAGTGCTTATCTTAATGCGTTGCCTTTTCAATGGTCTTCTTTCCCTTTATGTATCCTCTTCCCACTTCTTCTTCCCAACGCCTCTTGTCGGCGCCTCGTCACATTTCACTCGCTTGAGTTTCATCAGGGGATCATTCCACAAAAGTGTTTAGAAGAAATGTTCTTGATGCTGCACACGTCTTGCTCTTAATCAATTAACTGCTATCCGAGTTGAAAAGAATGCCGCGCATCCAGGTCAGGAGAACTGCCTAGCAGACAAACTAAAGCCAAATACAAATACCCAACCAGGTCTGAAAATATATACCATAGCAAAAAAGCCCAGTATTATTCAAAGGAAAAAAGCACCATTACGTGTCACAAATAAATTTTTGTCGGAAAGGCCGTCAAAGTGTAAAGGACTTGCCCTCACACCACTGCGGTCCATCCATTTTATTAGAAAATCTTAAACGGTTCAAAATATATTTATGAAAATGTATTTGTCAAAATCACTTAGCTGAAAAGAGCTGCTGTAAACCTTTCAACAAACTGTTCTTCAAACGACCGTCAAAGACAAACTAAGCAGGATTCTCCAACCTCTTGAGTGGCAACTGGATCCGGTGGTGGCCCAGTGGATTTTCCACCGCTGGGAACATCCGTCCATAGATCTATTTGCCTGTCTGCAAAATCACCAGTTGCCCAGATTTTGCTCCAGACAGCCACATCCCCTGAGGGTGGCTGCAGATGCTTTCCTGATCTCCTGGTCAGGGGGCCTCATGTATGCGTTTCCTCCCATGCCTCTGGTGGCCCGGACTCTGTTCAAAATCCTTCGGGACAAGGCCTCTGTCATTCTGGTAGCCCCCAGATGGCCAAGACAGCCTTAGTTTCTGCTTCTCCTTCAGCTGGCAGTGGAAACCCCACTTCCACTGGGGATGCAGCCTGACCACCTTTCACAGGAGCAGGGCTCTTTCTTGCATCCCAACCTCAGGGCCCTCAACCTGATGGCATGGCTGCGGAAAGGGTAGTGCTGGCTCCTCTCCTCCTACCTCAGAATGTAGAAGAGGTGTTGCTGGCCTCCAGGAGGCAGTCCACTAGGAAATCCTATGTCTTCAAGTGGTGTAGATTTTGAGATGTGGTGTAACCAGCACAATGAGAACCCTTTCTCTTGCCTTGTACCAGTGGTGCTGCAGTACTTGCTTCACCTCTCAGAATTAGGTCTCAAGTCTAGCTCTATCAGGGTCCACCTGAGTGCTTTTGTCAGCAAACCGCTCCCCAGTGGAGGGGCAACCTCTTTCGGCTCACCCCCTGGTGGCCAGATTCCTTAGAGGTCGTCTGCTGCTGAAACCCCCAGTTCGTCCTCCGGCAACTGAGTGGGATTTGAATGTGGTCTTACAGCAGCTTACTCGCCCACCTTTTGAACCAATGTCCTCTTGCCATCTGCGCTTCCTCTCCTGGAAGGTGCTCTTCCTGGTGGCACTCTCATCAGCCAGACGTGTGAGTGAGCTGCAAGCTCTCATAACTGATAAACCATACACAAGGTTTTATAGGAATAGGGTGGTCCTCCGTACTCACCCGAAGTTCCTTCCAAAGGTGGTCTCTTCTTTCCACCTCATCCAGGAGGTGGTTATTCCGACCTTCTTTCCCAGGCCGCATTCCAGCCGGGCAGAGGCAGTCCTGCATACCCTGGATTGTAAGCGGGCGTTGTCCTTCTACCTGGAGCATACGAAGGAACATCGAAGGGCTACTCAGCTCTTCGTCTCGTATGACCCCAATAAGTTGGGGTTACCTGTTTCCAAGCGTACGCTGTCTGCCTGGGTGGCAGACTGTATTGCCTGGGCGTACAGGGCGGCCTACCTCCCGTTGCAGGATCGAGTCCCAGCCCACCGCATCAGGGCTAAGGCCGCTTCAGTGGCTTACTTCTGCTCTGTTCCATTGGCAGACATCTGCCGGGCCGCAACTTGGTCTCCAAGCCAGACTTTTTGCAGCCCATTACTGCCTGGATAGGGAGTCCCGATGGGACAGTGCTTTCGGCCAGACGGTTCTCTGGAACCTATTTGAGGTTTAGGCAACTCCAACCCTCCGACCCTTTGGTGTCAGGCTACTGGGGGTGTTGCTTTCTCGGCTGAATTCCTATTGCAGCTGCTGCGACTCTTCTAGAGGGAGCCATTTTTCAGCTATAGGTTCTCGTTAGCCTATAGCTAGGGAGTCCCATATGTGAGGACTGACTTCCTGCTTGTTCCTGGAGAAAGCGTAGTTACCTTTAATAGGTGTTCTCCAGGGACAGCAAGAATCAATCCTCACGACCCTCCCTCCTCCCCTGGAGTTACAGTTCTGTTATTGGTTTTTATTCCTTTTGCTGTCTTTTTAGCTATGTCATTTGACTGAGCAAGATGGCACCCTTGGGCGGGAAGGGGACCGCACATGCGCGATGCAATCCCAAAGGCTTTCTTTGAAAGCTGGGGAATTGCTCCGCACGAGGCTCCGTCTGCGCTGACATCACCCATATGTGAGGACTGATTCCTGCTGTCCCTGGAGAACACCTGTTACAGGTGAGTAACTACGCTTTCAGATTCTCAAGACTGTTTACAGTGAACATAACTTTGTTTACATGGAATTTTTCATCAGAACTATTTACGATGTCAAATATCAACAGTGCTTACAGATAACATTTTAACAATTTACACGGGAGCTTGAGCTCTTACAGATGCTTAGAGATTTACCAATTGTCTATATGCTGCAATAACCAGTACAATTACTTGACTTGTATGGTATTGAAGTGTTCATTAAATAGATGGGTTTTCAAGTATTTCCTGAAGTCTGTAATATCAGTGGTTGCTCTGAGTTGGTTTGGAAGAGTTCCATAGGAATGGTAAGTAGAGTTCGAACACTCTGTAGTGCATTCTGGGAGGTGCCCATAGATATCGTAGTGGTTGCAAGGGAGTTTTGGTGTTGTCTTCCTTGATCTGTTGTCTGGGACTCTTCTGATTTAAGTTTTTTAAGCAGCTGGCAGATTGATTGTGTAGTATTTTGAATGCCATCATTATTGTCTTATATTTTATACGTGAACTTGTGGGGAGTCAATGGAGAGATTAGAGTATGGGGATGATGTGGGTGTGTTTATTAGTTCTAGTGATGTCGGGCTGCTGCATTTTTGTGCCAGTTGTAAGGCATGGATTGCGCATTTGGGTAAACCGTGTAGAATTAGATTGCAATAGTCGAGGTGCGGTGTAATTAGCGCCTGACATATGGAGCAGAAGTGGTTCTGCTCAAGTAAAGGTCGAAGATTTTGCAGGAACTTTATTTTGTAATATACTCTTGTGGTTGTTTTGCTGATGTGGGTCTGGAAAGTAAGTCTCTGATCAAGGTATATTCCTAAGTATTTTACCTCACTCTTTACCAGGATTGATCTGTTTCCTATTGGTAAGTTTCAGGGGGGTTAAATGTGATGTCTCTCATGAGGGCTTCCGATTTATTGTAGTTAATTTCCAGATTGCATTGTGTTAACCATTCTGTGACTGCTGTCATGCAGGCTGAGATGGCAGAGTAATCGGGTTTCTTTGTCTAGGTTGGAGTATATGTTGTGCTCTTGTAATATTTTGCATACTGGTTGTATATAAAGATTGAAGGGGATAGCTGAGAGCACAGAGCCTTGTGGAAGACCTTGTTTTAGTGGGAAAGGTCTAGACGTATTGGATTTTATCTTGACTTGTGATCTTCTATCAGATAAGTAAGAATGAAACCAAGCGAACGGTGTGTGTCACTTACTTCTATTTCGCTTAGTCTGTCCAGAAGTATGGAGTGAATTATAGAATTGAAGGCAGATGTTATGTCTATGAAAATGAGAATGATGCCTTTCCTGATGTTTGATTCCTTTTGAGTGCAGTGTTCAGAAGGGATGTTAATAAAGTTTCCACCCCGTGAAGCTCTCGGAAACCATGTTGTGGGTCGAGTGGGAAGGTAGCATCCACGTGGTCTTGTAGCTGACATTGGACCGTCTTTTCAATTAATTTGGATAAGAGCGGGATGCTAGATATGGGGCGATATGAGGCAGGAGAAGTTGGGTCAGAAGTGCTGTTCTTCAGTAGTGGTCTTATGGAAGAGATTTTCAGTGGTGGTGGCATGATCCCTTGTGAGAGGGATAAGTTTATTATTTATGATCTGCCACCCCAAATGGCACAGTGTCAACCACCACTAACCCCGAAGCAAATGCTCAGCACAGTTTACTGTATCTGAGCCATACACTGTAAATAGTTCAAGGTAGCTCCTCCAGCTACCATTTGTATATAGTTATAAACCAGTTATATGTACCTATGTATATAGTTAAAAACCTGTTAAATGTAACTGTTTGCTGTGTTAATAGTTATAATGTAAACCACTACTGATCACTGGAAGAAGCGGTATAAAAATGTAACCAAATAAAATAACCAAATACATTTTGCAGAGTGAAAGAGCTAATTCTTGAGCCATTGTCTTTATCCAAAGGGTTGGGCATGGGTCTAGAGGGGAAGTGGACGTGTTCAAGGATTTCAGGAGATTGGTGCAAATGTCTTCAGAGACCGAGTAGAAAGATGTCCATATGTTTGGTTGATTTGGATCAGTTGGAGAGGTGATAGATTGGCTTGTTGAGGCTTGTGGACAAGATAGTTTGTTTCGGAGATAGGATGCATAGGATTCTGGTGTTAGAGCATCCATGTCTTGGCTTTGTGGGGCTCTTGAGAGTTCTTTGACTATAGAGAGAAGCTCTCTAGAACGGTTTAGAGAACTCATGATGTTTGTGTGGTATTTAGCCAAGGAAAGTCTTGTTTTCTTAGTAACCTGTTATATTTTTTGAAGGTGTGAATTAACAGGTAGACAAAGGTGAGCCAGTCGATTATAGTGTATCTGGGTTTTCCGAAAGCCTTTGACAAGGTCCCTCATGAGAGACTCTTGGCGTAATGAAAAAGTCATGGGATAGGAGGCAGTATATTCTGCATCAGGAACTGGTTAAAAGAAAGCAGAGAGAAGGGCTAAATGGCCAATTTTCTCAGTTGAGAAAGATGAATAGTGGAGTACCCCAGGGATCTGTGCTGGGCCCACTGCTTTTTAACATATTCATAAATGGCCTGGAAATGGGAATAATGAGTGAGGTGATCAAATTTGCATATGACACAAAATTATTCAAAGTTGTTATAACACACGAGGATTGTGAAGAATTGCAAGAAGACCTTAATAAATTGGAAGAATGGATATCCAAATGGCAGATGAAAGTTAATGTGAACAAGTGCAAAGTTACGCACCTAGGAAAGAACAACCAAAACTAGGTTACACGATGCAAGCTTCCACATTAGGAACCCCGTGCTGCCTCCCCCCACCCCACCCCACCCCACCCCCCCACCCCCCAAACCAGGAAAAATATTTAAGTGTCATCATGGATAATAGGTTGAAAATCTCTGCCCAATGTGCAGTGGCAGCCAAGACAGCAAATAGAATGCTAGGAATTATAAGGAATGGAGAATAAATCAAAGGATGATATAATGCCTCTGTATCGTTCCATGTGACCGCACCTTGAATATTGTGTGCAATTCTGATAGCTCTGGTACATCCCACTTTTCCGGATTGGTCTAGCAGGACGATATGGAAGGTGACATTTTACTTACCAGTTAATGTCCTTTCCTTGAGTCCTGCTAAACCAGTCCAGGGCCCACCCCTGAAACTGTATGAGTTCTGTTCTTCTGCTGTGGTATCCTTGGGTCTGCTATGAATTTTGTACTTTGCTCTGCAGATTCATAGTCTACTGACAGCCTTATGTTTATTCTTTCCTGTACATAGTTCTCTCCTTTTGATCACTAGTTGTTGCCCACATTCGGTTGTGTGAGGCTTACTATGTTTCCCCCTAATGCTTTGGGATGGATACAGAAGGAAACCTTTGGTGGCTGAGGCGAAATAGAGGCATGGGAGTAATGTTATTGAAGCCTGGACTTTTCATTGGTTCTTTACCTCCACCAATCTATTGCTAGAGGAACACAACCCACTTGTCTGAACTGGTTTAGCAGGACTCGAAAGGACATCAAATGGTAAGTAAAATGTTACCCTAGCTCTCTTTAAGCGAATGAAGTGGCATTAGTTAAAGGGGCCCTTCCATACCTCCTGATACTCCAAACTTGGGAATCTAATGAAAGGACATGAGACATCTGCCTTTCTGTCCATACCCACTGCTTTTCCTTGACATCTCCTCCACACCAGCACTGCCCTAACTTGTGCTGCTAAGTGTACTCCATTCCCTCTTTAGCTTCTCTGGCAGGGGAAGACCCAACATGCGACTCAATGAGCAGCCCTTTGAAATGAAATGTAAATGCTTCCTTGAGACTTTCTCAGTAACTGGCCTTGACATAGGCAAGGGCAAAGTTTGACAAAACTACAGAAACCTGGGTAATACCATCATCTTGGTCCCATCTAGGACAAGTTAAGACTGGGCCAGTGATCTGAATTCCTACCACGAGCACTAAACAGTGGGAGGTAATTAAAACCTAAGCAGGGAAGGGCAGTTCATGCTAATTTGAACCTCTAGATAACAAATAGAATCCTTTGCCATTTTAAATTGGAACCTATGCGTTGCCTCAGATGTAGTATGCTAATCAAGTGTTATTACTAATATTTCGGACTTCCAAGTTAACTTTAAAGCCTGATACTATGCCATAGGCTGTTGACTCATCCATGAATACTCAGGCTACAGATTGCGCAATCGACTGAACAAAATTTAATCCACAAATCTTACACTGCTAGACTCCAGCTATTGTTCCCCAGATCCATCCATTAGCTCTCACCTGAGTCACCAATGGCTCTACTACTAAGGCAAAGATGAAAGAGGATCTCCTTGCAAGAGGAAAGGACTCTAATTAACCATCATTAACTCTTGCCCTCGCATCCAGCTCTAGCGATAGGGGGCAATTGGCAATTTTAATAGCTACTTATCACCCAAAGGCGCTCACTCATAACCACCAAACCTTGGTAACAAGGAGTTTGTTCTTCATTGGGGCCATATCCACAGAAAAATGTATTTGTCCATATACAAGGAGTTTCTCGTTATCAAATACCACCCTGTCCCCCATGTCTGTAGTAGGCTCCAGTACCCACATTGGAAGATCTCTGGAAAAATGTATACCCACCCCTTCCCTTTTTCCATGTAAGTAGGTTGGAAGCAAAAATGCACATAGGGAACGTGCCATTTTTATCAAACCCTTGTCTTTTTTTTAATAGATGTGTTTCTTGCACTAAACATACAAAGGCGCACAAGCAAGTAGCTTCAGACATTAATAGATGCTAATTTCAAGAGCCCACAGCAGCTCATAACTATGTCCTTGACTCCTGACCAGGGGCAACAACACTGGAATCCTTCCTCGGCACTTGGTTTCCTATCTCTGGTCCCAAGGCAAGTGAGAATTAAGAACAGCATGTCATACCATTATGCAATAACAAAGTGGTCCCCTTCCTGCCCAAGGGTGCCATCTTCCTCGGTCTCCTTTTTTCCGCAAAGCCCTTCAGATGTTTGTCTGGCTTGTCCCTGGGAAAAAGTTGATTTTTCTCTCTGAGGTTTATACTCTTCTCCGGTATCGCACCAGTACTCTTCCTGCCTACTGACTTTATTGTCTGGGTGTCGAGCTTGGTCTGTTTTTGTAGTCTTCGTTCTTTACTTTTCCTGGCATCTTCACGCCTTTTTTCTCCACTGGCAACCTGGAAAGTCTTCGACCGTGTAGGGGTACTTTATTTCCCCCATGGCTACCAGTGGCTTTAAGAAGTGTGATTGGTGCTCCAAAATCATGTCTTTGACTGACACACACAACTGCTATCTCTGCTGCCTCAGGCCAGACCATGTGGTCTCTGCAAGAGGATGTCCAGTAAGGCCCTCAAGAGCTGCCAGCAGTAGCCTGATACGTTTTTCCCAGAGTCCCTGATGCCTCAGAAGGCTAGGGCCTCGTCTGAGGCCCCGACATATTGGGCAGAGCCTTCTGAACCTGAGCCTCGTCATGGGTCCTCAGAAAGGGGGTCTCAGAGGGAACCCACTAAGAAGAAGAAATCCTTGAAGGCAGCGTTGGACGGTTCCGACCGGCTAGGTGCTCCCCAGGCCCGGTCCTGCAGTCTGAGACATTTGTCTGAGGCATCGGAGAAGGAGCAGTCTGCAAAGGTCCCCTGGAAGGATCCGACCATAGACCGTTCTCGTCCCCAGACACTATCCTCATCGAGGATTCCCCTTCAGGGGAGCTGGTTTCAGGCCCGAGTCCCTCGGTGCCCTCGCCGAAGGCTGCAGAGCCTTCTGGTCTGGAGTCCAGAATGGTGGCCCTGGAGCACAATTTGAATGCCTTCATGGACCAGCAGCGGGCGCTGTTGTCCAGCATGACTGGTTCATCCACCCCAACCACCAGGCCCTTGACGTCCCCGGAGGCTGAGCCGATCCTTGGCCAAGGTCACGATCAGAGTCCTACTTGACAGGACTGCGGTCATCCCCGGCAGGTTTACCGGAACCCTCCTAAGAGTCCTTGACAGACTTCTCCAAGTAGGAGATGGAGGACAAGGAGTCCCCCGATATCACCGCCGCAACGTCCCATCTGACTCTCCCATCTCGGAGCCTCGACGGCGGTCCCCACCCAAGGATATGGGGTTCCTTGATTTTATCAAGGACATGTCTAAGGCCCTGGCATTCCCAACCGAGTCGGAGGAGGACCCTCGGGCAGATGAGTTGGGAATCGCTCACGGTGTCCATCCCTCCCATCCTGGAACGGCTGATGCTCCAAATGTGGGAAACGCAGGCTTCGGTGCCGGTAGTGAGCAAATGGCTCGACTCGACATATCGAGTCCGCTGGAGCCCGGGCTTCCAAAAGTCATAGCCGCCGCATAACTCCATGGTGGTGGAGTCGGCCATGCGTCAACTGAAAAGCCAGAAGATGCACTCCTTGGTGTCCCTGGCAGGGAGGCCTGCACACTCTGGACGTCCTCGGCAGGAAGTGCTGCCAGGGCTCAATGCTCATCGGCTGCATCCAGGCCTACCAGCTGTACATGGGCATGTACCTGAGAGACCTGGTGAAGGAACTTGCAGGGTTCTCGGCTGGTCTCTCCTAGGAACCTTTGTAGTGGTTCAAGAATCTGGCCAAAGCAGTCCGTGAATGTTCCAAATTTATGTCTCGAGCGGCCTATGACGGGTTCGAGTCAGCGGCTCGAGTAGTGGCTGCTGGCATTTGTGCACGCCGCCAAGCATGGCTACAGTTGTCCAACTTCGAGCAGTGGGTTCAGGACAAATTGGTTGATATCCCCTGTCAAGGAGAGAATCTCTTTGGCAAACCCATGACCGACAAGGCTGCCAAGCTGGAGAGAGTTCATGACGAGGACCAGGCTCTCTAAAAAGACCACTACCCCTCCCCAACAGAAGGGCTTGGGTAAAAAGTCCTACCCAAGGAAAGGAGTTGCTTAAGGTGGATAGTTTCTGTATCAGGCCTCCCTAGCTCCCCAACAGGGTCAGCAGGCCAAGGGACATGGGCATGGCCCATGTAAGCAGAAGGCTACAAAACACCAGGTATCAGCTCCGGCCCAGCCAGGGGGGAGTGTTTGACTCCTTGAGCATAGCCTCTCTACCCCAAGGAGATCAGCAGCCCACAGGGGGACGTCTGGCTCTTTATGCCCAGAGGTAGGTGACCATTGCCACCGATTCCTGGGAACTAAGGGTCATCAGGGAGAGTTATCTCCTCCATCTGACTCAGACATCTTTAACATCTTTGTTAGTGATATAGCGGAAGGGCTGTCAGGTAAGGTTTGCCTCTTTGCAGATGATACCAAAATCTGCAATAGAGTAGACACCCAGGAAGGTGTAGATAACATGAGGAGGGATCTAGCTAAGCTTGAAGAATGGTCTAGAATTTGGCAGCTGGGATTTAATGTTAAAAAATGTAAGGTCATGCATTTGGGCTGCAGCAATCCAAGGGAGCAATACAGTATAGGAGGTGAAGTACTTTTGTCCACTAAAGAAGAGCGGGACCTAGGCGTGGTTGTGTCTGATGATCTTAAAGTAGCTAAACAGGTAGAAAAGGCGACGGCAAAAGCTAGAAGGATGCTTGGGTGCATACGGAGAGGAATGGCTAGCAGAAAAAAGGAGGTGATAATGCCTCTGTATAAGTCTTTGGTGCGACCTCATTTGGAGTATGGTGTGCAATTCTGGAGACCGCACCTTCAAAAGGATGTGAACAGGATGGAGTCGGTGCAGAGGGTTGCTACTAAAATGATTAATGGGCTTCATTATAAAGCATATGAGGACAGACTTAAGGATCTTAATATGTACACCTTAGAGGAAAGGCGGGATAGAGGTGATATGATTGAGATGTTTAAATACCTCCGTGGCATAAATGTTCAGGGAGAGAGCCTCTTTCAATTGAAAGCAAGTTCTGCTACAAGGGGACATGGGATGAGGGTGAAGGGAGATAGATTCAGGAGTGATATGCGGAAATATTTCTTTACGGAAAGAGTAGTGGATCCATGGAATAGTCTCCCAGTGGAGGTGGTAGAGATGAGGACAGTAACTGAATTCAAAAAAGCATGGGACCAACACAGAGGATCTCTAAAGGTAAAAAGTGGACTGTTGTAGTTATGGAAGGACAGACTAGATAGGCCATGTGGTCTTTTTCTGTCATCATGTTTCTATGACACCTCCCCCTTATTTCCCGGGAGAGCCCCTCAGGTCTCCCCTCCACCGGGACCTCCTGAAAGAGTTGGCAGGTCTTCTCAAGGACAAAGCGGTGGAACTGGTGCCCACCCACCTCAAGAGCAAGGGGTTCTACTCCAGGTACTTCCTCGTGCCAAAGAGGACAGGGGGCCTAAGGCCCATCCTCGACCTGTGCATCCTCAACAAATTCCTGGTGAGGGAGACGTTCAAGATGCTCTCCTTTGGAACATTGCTGTCATGCTTCCAGCGGGGAAACTGGCTATGCTCCTTAGACCTCAAGGATGCTTATACTCACATCCTCATCCACCCCAACCACAGGCAGTACCTGCGGTTCGTAGTGGAGGGCAGGCACTTTCAATACAGGGTGCTCCCCTTCGGCCTAGCCTCTGCCCCAAGAGTTTTAACAAAATGCCTGGTGGTCAGGGCCACCTTCCTCCGGCTCCATGCGATCTTTGTCTTTCCCTACCTGGGTGACTGGCTCATAAAGGGAGGCACGGCCTCAGAGATGCAGCAGGCCACCGCATGCACCATCCAGGTTCTGCAATTGACTTTGTCATAAACTACCCCAAGTCTCACCACCTCCCAACGCAGTGTCTGGAGTTCATTGGAGCAAGGATCGACACTCTACAGTTGAAGGCTTTCTTGCCCAGTGACCGAGCCAATCGTCTTTGGCTTGGGACGTACAGTGCCATCCTACGGTGCCTGCTCGGCTTCTCCTGCGCCTCCTCAGGCACATGGCTTCCACCGTCCATGGCACCCCAGATGCTCACCTCCACATGTTTGTTTATTGAGTTTGATATTAGGAGAAGGGTGGTATAACAGAGCGGTTTACTATAATAAAAAAAAAAAATCAATAGAACGGCCGAGGCCAGGAAAAGAAGTTACAATATAAACAGGACAGAAGAGAGTAAGCCATGCGTACCAGACAAGAGTTAGAGATGGCGTGGGACAGTGGGAGGAGATCACACAGAAGGTCAAAGGCAGAAGCAAACAGATAAGTCTTCAGGCGTGTCTTAAAGGTGTGGTAGTTCTGCTCAAGTCTGAGAGAGGAGGGGAGTGAGTTCCAGTGTGCAGGGCCAAGAAAGAAAAAAGCTGAAGAGCGAGTGGAGTGTAGGTGAGCTCGGGAGGGGGAAGGGAGGTGGAGACCATTTATGTGGATGGACCGTAGGGCACGACTAGGGGTATGAGATTGGATAAGGTCTGCCAGATACTGAAGGTTGTGTATAAAGGATTTGGTGCACAAGAGCAAGCAGCTTGAAGCAAATGCAGTAGCCAGTGGAGGTGAAGAAGGAGAGGCGTTACGTGGTCGAAGTGGGTGGTGTGGGTGAGCAAACAGGCAGCTGTGTTTTGTATGCACTGAAGCCTGTATAACTGAGATTGAGTGGTACTGGCGAGAACAGATTTACAGAAGTCGAGACGGGAAATGACAAGGGAGAGTACAAGAGTGGTGAGGGCTTGGGGAGTGAGAAAGGGGCAGACAGCACGGATCTGACGAAGATAGAAAAAAGAAGTTTGTGATATGGGAGATGTGATTGTGGAAAGAGAGGTTAGAATCAATAAGAACATCAAGGTATTGAAAGCAGGATACTAGTGGAATAGAGGACCCGGCAAAAGATGGGGCCAGTTGTGAACAGGAACTACTGTGGGGGAACCAGATGGCAACAGTCTTGGAGAGGTTTAAGTACAAGCAGTTTGTGGAAAGCCAGCTGGAGACAGAAGACATGAGTTAAGGGGGGAGAGATCTGGATGAAGGGGAGAGGGGTGATAAAGAAGAACTAGGTCTGCATAATAAAAAGCCAGAATGCCAGATTGTTGAATGAGAAGTGCAAGGGGTGCTAGGAAGATATTGAATAGAAGAGGTGCAAGGACAGAGCCTTGTGGAACACCACAGTGCATAGGGACAGGATCAGAGGAAGCAGTGGAAGAGAAGGGAGCGAGAACAGAGTAGGATCGGGAGAAGAGATAGGAGTGAAACCAGCGATAAACAGTGTCGCGAAGACGGGAGAGAAAAGGAGTGATCTACCAGGTCAAAAGCTGCAGAGAGGTCTAGAGATACCGCCACCGAGATATCACCACGGTTGTGCGCAACATGAAGAGTTCTTGAGAATAGGGCATATGAGTGTGCGTTTCCAAGAGTGAGGAAAAGTTCCAGTGGAGAGGCTAATGTTGATGGTGAGGATAGTGGGAGGAAGAGCAAGAGAAGGAGTGAGAAGCCAGGACGAGGGGATGGGATTAAGAGAACAAGTGGTTTTGTTTGAGGATAAGATAGATTTAATGAGCTCAGTAGAAATGAGTGGGTGAAAAGAACCCCAGATGTGTGAAAGTGAGGGGGTGGGAGGGGGAGAAGGGGGGACAATAGGGTAGTGATGAGCGAAGACTCAAGATTTTAGTATCGGAAAAGGAGGCCAGCTGTGGGGGATTGGGAATAACTGGAGGGGGGGGGGCGGGGGATGTATCTTGAAGTGATGTAAGAGATTTGAGGACTGTGTAAAGATGGTGATTCTGATTTCAAGCAGCGATGATTGAGGCAGAGAAGTGGGAATGGTGCTGTTTGAAAGACTGTAGCGAAGAGGAAGAGCAAGATTTCCTCCACAGCTGCTCCGCCCGGTGCAACTGAGAGCGGAGAAGGTGGAGGCCAGAGTGAAACCAGGGCTGTGAAGGACGGGATCGAGGGGGACAAGGCCAGAGCGGAGCAAGTTGATCAAGGGCAGTAGAGAGACAGGAAGTCCAGCAGGAGACTTGAGTCAGGAGAGAGAGAGAGAGAGGGGAACTCGACAGGTAGAAGAGTGGTAGCAGGTGGGCGGTGCAGTAGCGTCTCCGGGACCAGTGCTCTCAAGCCATGGGCTGCATCCGAGACAGAGTTTCTGTGACCCACCAATTGGCCTGGTGGCAGTCGCCCCAGCATCTCTAGGTGGGCATACTTTTTCAGACCCATAAGAACAAAAGATATCCCATACTGGGTCAGACCAAGGTCCATCAAGCCCAGTATATTGTTTCCAACAGTGGCCAATCTAGGTCATACGTACCTAGCAGTTCCTTAAGACACAGGTTCCACAATGCTTGTACTGGGTCAAGCATTGATATCCTGGGTCCCTTTTTAATAATGGTTTATGGACCTTTCCTCCAGGAACTTGTCCAAACCTTTTTTAAACGCAGCTACACTAAGAGCCTTTACTGCATCCTCCGGTAACAAATTCCAGAGTTTGATTACACGTTGAGTGAAAAAATATTTTCTTTTATTAGTCTTAAATAGTTTGCCCTGTAGCTTCATTGCATGTCCCCTAGTCTTTCTATATTCTGATAACATAAACAATCGATCTACGTTTACCCGTTCCACTCCATTCATTAATTTATAGACTTCTATCATATCTCCCCACAGCCGTCTCTTTTCCAGGTTAAAGAGCCCTGACCTTTTTAGCCTTTCTTCATAGGAGTATCCTTCCATCCCCTTTTACCATTTTGGTGGCTCTTCTCTGAACCTTTTCTAATAACGCTATATCCTTTTTAAGATAGGGCGACCAGAATTGCACACAATATTCAAGGTGCAATCTCTCCATGGAACGATATACAGGCATTATAATATCTTTTATTTTCCATTCCTTTCCTTATGATACTTAGCATTCTATTTGCTCTCTTGGCCGCCGCTGCACACTGGGCCGATGGTTTTAACATGTTATCCACGAAGACGCCTAAATCTTTTTCCTGGGTGGTGGTTCCTAATGTGGAACCTTGCATCGTGTAACCATAGTTTGGGTTGTTCTTCCCTAAGTGCATAACTTTGCACTTGTCCACATTAAATTTCATCTGCCATTTTGATGCCCAGACTTCCAATTTATCAAGATCCTCTTGCAATTTTCCACAAACCTCTTGGGTTTTAACAACTTTAAATAGTTTTGTGTCATCTGCAAAATTGATAACCTCACTCGTTATTCCCCTTTCCAGGTCATTTATGAATATGTCAAAAAGCAGCGTACCCAGCACAGATCCCTGGGGTACACCACTATTCACCTTTCTCCATTGGAAAAATTGGCCATTTAGCCCTACCCTCTGCTTTCTATCTTTTAACCACTTCCTGATCCACAATAGTACACTGCCTCCTATCCCATGACTCTTTAGTTTTGCCAAAAGTCTCTGATGAGGGACCTTGTCAAAGGCTTTCTGAAAGTCTAGATACACTATATCAACTGACTCACCTTTGTCCACCTGTTTATTCACACTTTCAAAAATACATTACAGATTAGTAAGACAAGATCTTCCTTGTCTAAAAGCCATGTTGACTGTCTCCCATTAGGCCATGACTATCTACATGCTGAGTAATTTTGTTCTTTATGATGGTTTCTACCATTTTTCCCGGTACTGACGTCAGGCTCACCAGTCTGTAGTTTCCCGGATCACCCCTGAAACCCTTTTTAAAAATTGGCGTTACATTGGCGATCCTCCAATCTTCAGGTATTACAGATGATTTTAATGAAGATTCACAGATTACTAATAGCAGGTCTGCAATCTCATATTTTAGTTTTTTCAACACCTTTGGATGTATACCATTCAGCCCAGGTGATTTGCTACGCTTCAGTTTATCTAATAGTTGTAATACATCTTCCCGATGTATCTATTTCCTTCAATTCTTCCGCACCTTTAAATACCACTTCAGTCATGCGTAACATCCCTACATCTTCGTCAGTAAAGACCGAAGGAAAGAATTCATTCAGTCTGTTAGCGCCTTGTCGCCTCTTAGTGCCCTTTTAACCCCTCTATCATCTAATGGACCAACTGACTGACTCACAGGTTTTTTGCTACGAATGTACTTGAAAAAATTATTTATTTCGCGTTTTTTTGCTTCCGCAGCAAGCTTCTTCTCAAATTCTCCCTTTGCCTGCCTTATCAATGCCTTGCATTTGACTTGCCAGTGCTTGTGCTGTTTCCAGGTTTCGTCATTTGGCTCTTTTTTCCATTTCCTGAAAGATGCTTTTTTGGCAACAGCCTCTTTGACCTCACCTTTAAACCATGCTGGCAGTTTTTTGGACTTCCTTCCACTTTTCTTAAAGCGTGGAATACAGCTGGTCTGGGCTTCCAAGATAGTATTTTTCAACAACACCCAAGCTTGATGTAAGTCTTTAACCTTTGCAACTGCTCCTTTTAGTCTTTTCTTAACTATTTTCCTCATTTTATCATAGTCTCCCTTTCGAAAGTTAAAAGGTAGTACTGTGGATTTCCTTACTATCCCTCCTCCACTAATTAAATCAAACGTGATCATGCTATGATCACTATTGCCAAATGGCCCCAATACCCTTATCTCTTGCACTAGATCTGGTGTTCCACTAAGGACTAGGTCCAATATGGCTTCCCCTCTGGTCGGTTCATGAACCAGCTGCTCCAAGAAGCAGTCATTTATTTCATCTAGGAACTTTATCTCCCTAGCATGTCCTGCCGTGACACTGACCTAGTTGATACCGGAGTAAGTGAAATCGCCCCTACCTCCTCAAGGGTCCTCACCACGGATGCCTCCCTGCTCAGCTGGGGAGCCAACTGCAGACATCTCCGCACCCAGGGCAGCTGGTCACCAGATGAGTACCCAGCAAATCAACCTCCTAGAGCTCCGGGCCATACACCTAGCCCTGAGAGTCTTCTGTCACCACCTGTGTCACCAGCCAGTGCTAGGTCCAGATGGACAACCAGGTGGTGGTGATCTATGTGAACAAACGGGGGGCACTGTATCTCGTAGCCTTTGTCAGGAGGCACTGGTCCTCTGCTCATATATAGTCCAACAGGGTATACTCCTGTGGGAAGTGTACCTGCCAGGCCATGACAACCCACTGGTTGACAGGCTCAGCAGAGTTCTCCAGCCTCATGAGTGGCTGTTGGATCCCAGGGTAGCCAGTCGGCTTTTTTGGCTCTGGGGGCAACCTCTGATGGACCTGTTCGCCAGCCCAGACAACTTTTCAGTTGCCCCGCTTCTGCTCCCGAGAGGTCCACCCTTCCAGGGTAACAGCAGTTCCTGGTCTCATGGTCGGAAGGCCTCATGTAGACCTTCCCTCCTATGCTGCTGATCGCCAAGACCTTGTTCAGGACCCTCCGTGACAAGGCCTCACTCATTCAGATAGCTCCTCAGTGGCCCAGGAAGCCATGGTTCCCGCTGCTTCTACAGTTGACTGTGGAGGCCTTCATCCCCTTGGGGACCTCCCCAGGGCTCCTATCTCAGGAGGGGGGCTCTCTCCTGCATCCCAACCTGGGGTCCCTGTCCCTGACAGCGTGGCTGCTGAGATGGTGACTCTGGCCCCTTTCAACCTCCCGGTTGAGGTAGAGGACATTCTTCTGGCCTCTTCTAGGAAGGTTTATGCCCTCAAATGGTGTAGGTTCTCTGTTTTGGTGCACCAAATGCAGGGCTGACCCATTCTCCTGCCCGGAGGCTGTGGTGTTGCAATACCTGTTCCATCTCTCCCAGTCCAGGCTCAAGTCTAACTCCGTCCAAGTGCACCTTAGTGCCCTTGTGGTGCACTACCATCTGGTGAATGGTAAGCCCCTCTCGGCCCAACCGTTGATGACCTGTTTCCTTTGGGGCCTGCTCTTATCGAAGCCCCCGTTTTTCCCCCCGGCAGCTGAATGGGACCTCAACGTGGTGTCGGGGCAGCTCATTCACCCGCCCTTCAAACCTCTGGCTACCCGCCACCTCCACTACCTCTCTTGGAAGGTGGCTTTCCTGGTTGGGCTTACCTCTGCTCACAGAGCAAGCTTCAGGCCCTCGTGGCAGAGGTGCCATATACTAGGTTCTACAAGAACAGAGTGTTGCCCTTCCATCTTAACCGGAAAGTGGTGTTCCCTACCTTCTTTCCAAGACCTCATTCCAGTTGGGCGGAGAAGGTCCTTCACACCTTGGACTGTAAGAGGGCTTTGTCCTTCTGTATCCAATGCACTCAGGGCCACTGCAAAGCTTCTCAGCTTTTTATCTTCTACAACCCCAGTAGGCTGGGGGAGGCGGTGACCACGCGTACGCTGTCCACATAGGTGGCAGACTGTATCACCCTCACGAGCAAGTGAGGCTCTCGCTGGTAGGCCGCATCAAGGCGTGCCATAGTGGCTTCTGTGGCAAACATCTGCCGAGCCACCACCTGTTCTTCAGTCCATACCTTTGCTGCCTGTTATTGCCTGGAAAGAGAGTCCCGATGGGACAGTGTCTTCAGCCAAGCTGTGCTCCGTAGCCTTTTCGGGGTTTAGGCAACTCCTACCCTTCTGTGTTCAGGCTACCGGAGTGCTGGTTCATCGGACAGATCCTACTGTGGTCTGTGTATACTGCTGCTTGCAGCTCCCTATGAGGGAGCCCCTCTTCTTGCTATGGGGTTTTGGTAGCCTGTAGCTGTGGGTCCCATATGTGAGGACTGACTTCCTGCTTGTTCCCGGAGAAAGCGTAGTTACTCACCTGTAACAGGTGTTCTCTGGGAAGAGCAGGAAAGAGTCCTCACAACCCTCCCTCCTCCCCTTTGAGTTGTTCCTTTACCATCTTTTATTTTTGTCTTCTTTTAGCTATGTCATCTGACTGAGCAAGATGACACCTTTGGGCAGGAAGGGGACCATGCATGTGTGATGGCATCTCCCAAAGGCTTTCTTTGAAAGCTGGATGGATGTTTCTGCATGGGCTCCATTGGTGCCGACGTCACCCATATATGAGGACTGATTCCTGCTGTCCCCGGAGAACACCTGTTACAGGTGAGTAACTATGCTTTCTCTGCTAAAGCTTTAGGGAGCAAGTTACAGGACTGCAAAATTGAGCAGTCTCCCCTAACCCCCAATTCTCCAGGACCAAGCAGGAAGTCAGTCCTCACATATGGGTGACATCGACGTTGATGGAGCCCTTGCGGAGCATTACCCCAGCTTTCTATGAAAGCCTTTGGGAATACTGCACGCATGCGCGGTCCCCTTCCCGCCTAAAGGTGCCATCTTGCTCAGTCTCTCTTTTTCCGTGGAGCCCGTTGGACGTGTGTCCTAGTTCACCCGGAAAATAGTTAGATTTTTTTCTTCAATTCTTTGCGGTTTTTTTCTCCGGTTCGACACCGGTTCCCCTTCTCGCCGGGTTCGGTACACTGGTATCAAGCCCGATCTTATTTTCGGTTTTTGCCCTTCGTGGCTGGTGTTCGCGCTCTTTTTTCCCTTTTCCCTGGAAGGCCGGTCCTTTGACCTCGCGGGGACTCTTTTTTTTTTTTCCCCGATGGCTTCCAGTGGTTTTAAGAAGGGTGATCGGTGCAAGAAACTAATGTCTCTCACCGACACCACGACTGCTGCCTTCGGTGCCCTCGGTCCTGATCATGATCCTAAGATCTGTGGACCGTGTGGGAAAATGTCCACTAAGGCACTACGAAGTCGTCAGCACCAAAAGGAAAGGCTTTTCTCCGATTCGGCCTCAGGCCGGGCCCGGACCTCATCTGAGGCCTCGACGTCTCGGGAGTCTGACCGCGAGCATCGTCGGGGTTCCTTGGAGAGGGGGGTCCCCCGAGCGGGAGCGAAAGAGGAAGAAGCGGCTTGCGAGGGCGGCGTCGGAGGAGGTCCCTGGCTCCTCGAGGGCTAGGTCTCGGACCCCCGACTGCCGTCCCGGGCCCGTGGAACAGGAGAAGCCATCAAAAGTACCTCGGCTGGAGCTGGAGTCTGCTGGACAAGTAAGTCCTGTTGTCCTCGAGGACTCTCCTCCCAGGGAGCTGACGTCGGGCCCGGGGCCCTAGTCGGTAGCTGCTGAGTCTCCTGAGCTGGGTCTCAGGCTGACAGCCTTGGAGTGCAGACTGTCTGCCTTCATGGATCAGCAGTGGGTGCTGATGGCCAGCCTCGCTGGCGCATCTGCCCCGACCACCGGGACATCGACGTCGAAGTCGACCCCCGGAGACCGAGCCGATACTCGAGACCATGAAGGCTCGAGGTCACCCTCGACCTCCTGGTCGGGACCGAGGGCGTCGACGCCGGTGCCTTCGGCATCGGGGCAGGAGCTGCCGGGCCCCGCGCGGTCAGAGCCCGACTCCTCTTCGGACGAGTCCCCAGATACCTTCAAGACTCGGTGTGTCCCATCGGACTCACCGCAGTCTGAGCCCCGGAGTAGGTCCCCTCCGGAGGATACCCGGTTCTCGGAGTTTGTGAGGGATATGGCCACTGCTTTGGCGATCCCGGCGGATCCCGAGGAGGAGCCTCGAGCCGAAGAGCTCAAGGCTCTCCAGTATGACTCTCCTCCGAAGGAGGCCTTTACTGTGCCGGTTCCTCCGATGCTGGAATGGCTCCTCGTCCGGATGTGGGAGGCACTGGCCTTGGCGCCGGTTCTGAGCAGGCGGGTCGATTCCATTTATAGACTCCGTAAGAGCCGTGGTTTTCAAAAGGCGCAGCTACCGCACCGTTCCATGGTGGTGGAATCGGCCATGCATCGTCTGAAGTGTCAGAAGATGCACTCCGTGGTGCCCCCTGGCAGGGAGGCCTAGAACCTGGATGCGTTTGGTAGAAAATGCTTCCAGGGCTCGATGCTTGCTTGCCGTGTCCAGTCTTACCAGCTGTACATGGGCATGTACTTGCGGGACCTGGCAAAGGAGCTTGCTGGTTTCTTGCTGGTCTCTCCAGGGAACCTTTGCAGAGGTTCAAGTCCTTGTCTTTGGGGATCCGGGAATGCTCTAAGTTCATGTCCCGAGCGGCCTACAATGGCTTCGAGGCCTCGGCCTGTGTTGCGGCTGCTGGCATCGCGGCTCAACGCCAGGCATGGCTGCAGTCATCGGACCTCGAGCCATGGGTTCAGGACAAGTTGATCGATGTCCCTTGCCGAGGTGAAAACCTTTTTGGCAAGCCCATGGCTGAGAAGGCTGCTGAGCTCGAGACCGAGCACCTCACGAGGACAAGGCTGTTTCGAAAGACCTCTGCCCCTTCACACAAGAAGGGCTCAGGTAAAAAGTCCTTTTACCCGAGGAAGGCGACTGCCTACAAACAGTTCCCACCTTACCAGGCCTCCCCCACAGGGTCAGCAGGCCAAGGGGCAAGGACATGGGCCCCGTAGGCAGAAGGCCCCCAAGCCTCCGGCTCCTGCTCCCACTCAGCAGGGTGGGGGTTTTTGACTCCCAAGGCATAGCCTCTCCATCTCTGCTGTCCCATCCCTGCACAGGAGGTCGACTAGCCCTGTTTGCCCACCGGTGGCCACCCATTACAGGGGACAACTGGGTTTTAAGCATAGTCCACAAGGGCTACCTGCTTCATTTTCATCAGTTGCCTCCTCCCTATTTTCCAGGAGAGCCTCCAAGGCCTCCTCTCCATACAGCCCTCCTCCTGCAGGAGCTTCAGGGTCTGTTACGAGACCAGGCGGTGGAACCTGTACCTCCCCACCTCCAAGGTCACGGTTTCTACTCCAGGTACTTCCTAGTACCAAAGAGGACAGGGGATCTCAGGCCTATTCTCGACCTCAGAAATCTCAACAAGTTCTTACAGAAGGAGAAGTTCAAGATGCTTACTCTTGGAACTCTTCTGCCCTACCTCCAGCAGGGAGATTGGCTATGCTCCTTAGATCTAAGGGATGCGTACACTCACATCCTCATTCATCCAGACCACAGACAGTACCTCAGATTGTGGGAGGAAACCATTATCAGTACAGAGTGCTGCCACTTGGCCTCACCTCCGCACCCAGCGTCTTTACCAAATGCCTGGCAGTGGTGGCGGCCTACTTAAGGATTCAGGGTATCTTTGTCTTCCCCTGTCTGGACGACTGGCTCATCAGGGGTCAGACATGCCAGGAGGCCAGGCAAGCCACCCTCCGAACGATTTCTCTACTCCAACATCTGGGGTTTGTCATAAACTTCGCAAAGTCCACTTTGCTCCCCTCCCAAAACTTGGAGTTCATAGGGGCAAGGCTAGACTCTCTGCAGGCAAAAGATTTCTTGCCAGAGGACAGAGCCCAAAGACTGATGACCTTCGCAAACAAGTTTCTCAGCAGGTCACTGGTCTCCGCCAGGCTCTGCCTGAGGCTTCTTGGCCACATGGCTTCAACAGTATATGTGACTCCCAATGCCAGGCTTCATATGAGGCCTGCGCAATGGTGTCTCAGGACTCAGTGGTCGCAGGCCACAGGGAACCTCAGCGACAGAGTAAGGGTGTCCAGACCATTCCTGAACTCCCTACGTTGGTGGCTGCATCCCCCCAACTTACTGCAAGGGATGCCTTTTCAGCCACCTGGGTCCACAGTGGTATTGACCACCGATGCCTCCCTGCAGGGCTGGGGTGCACACTGTCTGGGCAGGTGCACCCAGGGCCTGTGGTCTCCCTGGGAGGTCCAGCAGCAGATCAATCTATTGGAACTACGGGCTATTCGCTTAGCCCTCAGGACTTTCTCTCAAACCCTGGCCCACCAGTCTGTTTTAGTGCAAACAGACAATCAGGTAGCCATGTTTTATGTGAACAAACAGGGAGGCACTGGGTCCAGGCTCCTTTGTCAGGAGGCGCAGGACCTTTGCTTGTTTGCGCTCAGGCACAACATGTTACTCAGGGCGGTTTATCTCCCTGGCCAGGAAAATTACCTGGCAGACAGGTTGAGCAGGATTTTGCAGCCCCACGAATGGCAGCTCCATCCCTTGGTAGTTCAGAAGATCTTCCTGAGGTGGGGACTTCCATCCATAGATCTCTTTGCCAGTCCCCTGAACAGACAGCTGCCCAGGTTCTGCTCCAGGCAACCACATCCTCTGAGACTAGCAGCAGATGCTTTTCTGATTTCCTGGTCACAGGGCCTCCTCTATGCGTTTCCTCCCACGCCTCTGGTGGCCTGAACCCTGTTCAAGGTTCTAAAGGACCAGGCCTCGGTCCTTCTGGTAGCTCCCAGGTGGCCGAGGCAGCCTTGGTTCCCACTTCTGCTTCAACTAGCAGTGGACACTCCACTACCTCTAGGGTTGCAGCCCGACCTCCTTTCTCAGGACCAGGGGTCTCTTCTGCACCCCAATCTCAAATCTCTCAATTTGATTGCCTGGAAGCTGCAAGGGTATTTTTGTCTCCTTGGGGCCTACCTCCTGAAGTTGAAGAGGTCATCCTGGCTTCTAGGAAGCAGTCCACTAGAAAAACCTATGCCCTGAAGTGGAAGAGGTTTTCTGTGTGGTGTCAGCTGCGCACAGAGGATCCTTTTTCCTGTACTGTACCAGTGGTGCTTCAGTACCGGCTGCACTTAAGGCCCTGATTGGATAAGTCCAATTTTGTTCGGGTCCACCTCTCAGCTCTAGCAGCTCACCACTCACTGGTGGAGGGACACTGTCGGTTCATCCCTTGGTGTCCAGATTTCTCAGAGGCTTGCTCTTGCTAAAGCCTCCTCTCCGTCCACCAGCCCCTGAGTGGGAGTTAAATGTGGTCTTGCAGCAACTAACTTGCCCACCTTTTGAGCTGATAGCTACTTGTCCTCTTCGCTTCCTTTCCTGGAAGACACTCTTTCTAGTAGCCCTTACCTCGGCCAGGCGCGTGAGTGAGCTTCAGGCCCTGGTTTGTGACAGGCCTTACACTCGCTTCTATAGGAACAGGGTAGTCCTTAGGACTCATCCAAAGTTCTTCCAAAAGGTTGTCTCCTCTTTCCACCTCAACCAGGAGGTGGTTCTTCCGAAAGTCTTCCCTAGGCCTCATGCAAGCCAGGCTGAAGCAGTTCTGCATACCCTGGACTGTAGGAGGGCCTTATCCTTCTACCTTGACCGTACGCAGGGGCATAGGAGAGCTACTCAGCTCTTCATATCTTTTGACCCTAATTTGGGGTTGGCCCTTGTCGAAGTGTACCTTGTCCATCTGGGTGGCTGACTGTATCACCTGGGCTTACAGGGCAGCTGACCTTTCTTTGCAGGGTCGGGTCACGGCCCACCGTGTCAGGGCAATGGCTGCTTCAGTAGCTCATCTCCGCTCTGTACTGTTGGCAGACATCTGCAGGGCTGCAACTTGGTCCTCAAGCCAGACCTTTGCGGCCCATTACTGCCTGGAGATGGAGTCCCATAGGGACAGTGCTTTTGGCCAGGCAGTACTCCAGAATCTCTTTGAGGTTTAGGCAACTCCTGCCCTCCAGCCCTCCGTTGGGCTACCGGTGGAGGTTCTTTCAGTGAAAAGCCTTTCTTTGATGCTGGGACGAGAGGGAGTTCTCTTGTTCAGTCTGGGTTGCCCAGAGCTTGGGAGTCACCCATATGTGAGGACTGACTTCCTGCTTGGTCCTGGAGAAAGAGTAGTTACTCACCTGTAACAGGTGTTCTCCAGGAACAGCAGGAATCAGTCCTCACAACCCTCCCTCCTCCCCTGGGAGTTGCAGTTGTACATAGCTAAAAAACAGCACACAAAAAATTCAAAATAAACTGTCATTTGACTGAGCAAGATGGCACCTTTAGGCGGGAAGGGGACTGCGCATGCGTGCAGTATTCCCAAAGTTGTTTTTTTTTATTTATTTACATTCTCTTATATACCACGCTTTTCTGCATCAGTGTGGTTTACATTGAACAGGGCATTATATATATTTATTTATTTATTTATATTCTCTTATATACCGCGCTATTCTGCATCAGTGCGGTTTACATTGAACAAACTGAAATTACATTGAACAGGGTATTATAACTTGGAGATAACTATTTTACAGGGAACATGGGCTATGGAGGGTTAAGTGGCTTGCCCAAGACCACAAGGAGCACTTGTGGGACTAGAAACCCCAGTCCTTCCGGCCCAAGGTTGCTGTCCTATAGTGGGATTTGAACCCCTGACCTTCCAGCCTGAAGTACCTTGCCCCAACCACTAGACCACTCCTCCACTTTCATATAAAGCTGGGGTAATGCTCCGCAAGGGCTCCATCGATGTCACCCATATGTGAGGACTGATTCCTGTTGTTCCTGGAGAACACCTGTTACAGGTGAGTAACTACTCTACCTCTGATGTCGGCAGCACTTACATTTATTAGAAAAAATTGTCACATTGTACATTTTTGTCTCATCTGTGCATCATGCTTTGCCTTGATGAGAACACACTTGTACTTCACATGCAAAGTTAGTCACAGTTTTGTTTAATCATGCCAAACTTTCTACAGGTATTGGCTTTTGTGTAGTCGTTCCTATGGGATACAACCTTGACAGTTTCACAGTTATTCATACACATTGTACTGCTGACAACAGGACCCTGGCCACTCTTCCCTTTCTACAATAACAATTGGCTTTATGGCTCCAAAGAACCTCTTGCATGGGGAGCTCAATACCCCATCACCTTTCCTCTCTTTTCACATTTTTTTCCTTCTATATAGCCTCCCCCCATGTCTCGCACTTCCCATAGACTATCCCTCTACCATCTACCCCAGCCCTCCTAAACCCCTTGCCTCTCCCCCTCTCCCTGTATTAATCCACTTGCCACTCTCCTCCAGGCAGGAGCCTCTAAGGGTAAGGAAGTAAGCTCACCTGAGCCTTTCCTCATTTGACCATCATTTTGTCACCAGTACTAACACTTTTACACATCCTCCTATTCATATTCAGCTGAGAATGTATGAGTCACATTTTCTTCCTTATCCTCCCTTCCCCCCCCCCCCCCCCCCCGTCCCGTCCTCAACATTCATCATTTAGAACTCATCCCAATAGGTCTCAGCAACCACATGACACATATACACCATACCACATCCTCAATACAACTCTCATAGCCATAGATCAAACATCAAGTAACCAAAGTCCAGGGAATGTCCAAATCCAGTGTTCCTCTGCTGTACACATGGTCCCATGGGCTGCCTCCAGAGCCTTACTCTGCTACTTGCTTCTTGTTACCATCTTAGTGGTTTAAAGTTCTGACATCTCTGAACTATTATAGGTGCCAGATCTGGATAGATACCATTTCATGCCCATCCCTGTTAAGGAAGTGATGGAGACATACAATTATATCCTTAGGGAGTTTAGGATTCTGTGCTCTAAAAACTCTGTGTGCTCTGTCAATTTTAACAGAGCTGGGTCTGTACCATTTTCATCTGTTAGCAGCTACATACAGATTACCTGCACCACCTTCACGCAGTTTGAGTACTCTGTTTGGGCATTTCGTAGAATTTAAGATTGCAACTTTTCTCCGGTTCTCTAAATCCTCCATCTTGTCAGCCAACTACTTATGTGCTTTCCGAAGTGCAGTCATCTTCTTTCCAATATTCCCTAAAGTCTGAGCCTGCTCCTTGCTTCAGGCCTCTGCCTCCTGAACTATGCCCCTAGCCAAGTCTGCTCTAGGATCAACTCACAAGGTAGTGATTTCTCTTCTTATGAGCTTGATGTCTTCTTTTTTTTTGATCATTCAGAACCAGATTTTGGGCTCTGGAAGGGCAAGAAACATAGAAACATGACAGCAGAAAAAGATCACATGGCCTATCTATGAGTAGCACGTCTCCTTTCATGGCAATGTGTGTATGTCTTCTATTAAATCTCCATCCACTTTTTCTCCTTGTGAGAGGGATCTGTATATCGCTCCAGTGCAAATGGATTTCCCTTTATCTAGTTTAATCCACAGTGCTTCCTCTCTCCCTTTAAGCTCTGTAAGTCTATAGCTTTAATATTTTTTTTACATATAGTGCCTCCCTTCCTCCCTATCCTGTCCTTCCTGAATAAAGTATAACCCAATATAATTACATCCCAGTCATGACTGTCAGTGAACCATGTTTCTGTAACTGCCGCTAAATTCAAGTTGGCCCCTTCCATTAAAGCCTCAACATCTGAGATTTTATTTCCCATGGTATGAACATTTTTACACACTGTTTTCCAGATGTTTCCCTTTTTACCTGTTTCTAAAGAGGTATTTAATGTTTCACTTACGCGGGGGCTTTCTCCAACCATCCCCAGTGAATCTAGTTTAAAGCCCTCTTCAGTAGGTTAGCCAGTCTGCTGCTGAAGACACTGCCCCTTCTTTGACAGATGGATGCCATCTCTGCTCTGCAACTCTTGGAACATCATCCCATGGTTCAGTGAGCCAAAATACTCTCTCTGACACCATCCATGCATTTATCTCCAGGATGCAAGCTTTTCTGCCTCAGCCTTGCCCTCAACAGGGAGGATTGAAGAGACCACCATATGTGCATCTATCTGCTTCACACTCTGTCCCAGAGCCATAAAGTCACTTTTGATATGCTCAGAGGGATATCTAGCAGTATCATTTGTGCCAACATGGATGAGCAACATCAGATAATAGTAGGCTTGATGAGTCTTGGCAAACTCCCCATAACATTGTGGATTTTGGCACCTGGCACACAGCATGCCTTTTTGGACATTGTCTGGTTGGCAGATGGTTGCCTTAGTACCCCTCAGAAGAATCACCAACCACCACTACCCTTTGCTTCCTTGTCGTCACTGATTCTGCAACTTTGGGGTGCTCAAACCCTGGTTCTTCCTTTTTTTGGGATGCCTCCACCTCCTCCACTTCCAGGGCTGCATACTGGTTCTCCATTTCAAGGGCTTGAGGAGTTGGAATGTTCATTTTGCAAACTGTGATGACTTGTGTCCAACTTTCTTCATTCTATAGCCTTTGATCTTCACCTTTGTTGGAGAGCTTGAATTATTCAAGAAGCATTTCATCAATGAACTTCTCACTAGCTCGAATGTTTCTCAGCCTTGTCATCTGTTCTTTGAGCTCCTTCACTCGTTTCCTGAGAGCTTCAGCATGCAGGCATCCTGCACATGAAACTGGTACTTCAGCTGACATTGAGATCTCTTTCTGGATAGAGGCAGAAGCTTATAAGGGGCAACCGCTTTGGCAATGTAATTTTTTGCAGCCATTGTTTAGTTGGTGCAGCTTTGATACCTTTTGAAGTAAAAGAGAGACCTACAAAAGTCCCTACCTGTTCCTCGGCTGTTCTTTTAAGAGAAAAAGCAGTTAACCTCTTTTAAGTGTGTTATAGCAGCACTGTTCTATGTTGCTGTGTGTAGCTAATTGGGGAGTTGCCCTAAAAATCAAGAATGCTCACATGAAATAGGTAGGGAGGGATTTAACACCTGATGAGGTCAGTGGCTTCAAAGTGCTTGGTGTGAATCGGTAGCTGGAGCAAAAAATGAGCTTGATGTCTGTCTCTATTTTTCTTTTTTTTTTTCTTTTTTAATTATCATTCAGAGCCAGCTTTAGGGCTCTGGAAAGGTTGTATGCTCTAAATCTTCAGCTTCGAGAAATGACAACTAAGAAGGTATATAAGTTTATAAATCGTAAGTAGAGGGGGATGTTTGACAGGCTCAAGAACTGTTCCCTATTTAAACACAGAAATGAGGGCATTCCATGAAAGAAATTTGAAGGTCTTTTTTTTCCACACAACACCTAATTAAGTCCTGAAATCTGTTGTTGAAGGATGTGGTCAGGCAACAAATATTGCATGATTCAAGAGAGATTTGGACAAGTTCCTGTAGGAAAAGTCCATTAACAATTAGTAGCCAGCTAGAGATGGGAGAGCTGTTGCTCGTCCCTGATAATGAACTATTTGAAATAGCCTGAGTCACCCAGAACCCAAAATGTAGATCTATGTCTGGAGACAGTATGCTAGGTTCAATGGACCTTGGTCTGACCCAGTATGGTTTATCTCCAGAAACAAGCAGGAATGTAGTCTTCACATATAGGTGGCATTGGGTACCAATGGAACCCGCGTGGAAAGCTTCCCAGCTACTAATAGGAAAGCTTTTGGGAGCAATCCACCGTGCCTGCGCTGGTGCCTTCCTGCTCTTCCATCATACTCTCCTCACTTCTTCTTTTTCCGTGGAGCCGACAGGACCTCTCCCTATTACTGCTGAAGAATCACATACCTTCCTTTTCCACCTAATTTCAGTATAGATTGATACTACCTTTCCCACCTAATTTCAGTATAGATTGATACTACCTTTCCCTTCTTTATTTTACTTAAAAAAAAAAAAAGTAGGATTTTTCCTTTAGGGCCTTGCTCACCCCTTTCCAATCATGGAATAGCCTGCCCATGGCTTAAAAAAAAAAAAAAAAAAACCTGACAAAATGTTCAGGCACCATATCGATCATTAATAAGCACGATTGGTGCCTTAAATGCCTCTGTCCCAACCACATCCCTCAAGACTGCTCCCCATGCAAACAAATGACTAAGAGGCCTGGGGAACGGGGCCAAGAAGTTCAGAGAGCTTTTTCCTTCAGACACAGTATCCTTGGCCTAGACTCCTTTGCGGGTGTTGTCGGGCTCTCACACTTCTAAACATTCTAAAGATTCCAGACATGGGGAGAAGAAATTAAAGAAGCCTTCTCCATCTCGCCCTCAAAAAGATAAGTCCAGACCACGGGAACCCGAAAGAACCAAGTCATAAGTACAAGGATGCCTCTAGTAAGTTTTGGGAATTGAGAGAACATTCCCGTTCGCACTGAGAATCGTCCATGACTTTGTCGTACTCAAGCCATAGGTCCAAGCATCCCTGGTGGGATGACTTGTCCTCCAAAGCCCCAGTAGGGATTCAGGAAGTACCCGAGGCCGAGGCCTCTGCGGAACCCCTGATGCCATGCACTGGTATGGTGGCACTTCGCTCCATTCTGTTTATGGACCAGGCACAGGCTCCATCCTTGGACCAGCAGATGCTGTCCTTGGAAAGGGCCTTAGCAACTCTCCTGGCAGCAATGGTACCACTGACACAGACAGCCCTGGAGAATCAGCTAGTAGCATAGACCTTGATCCCCCAGTAGTCATCCCCGATGGTTCCATCAACATTGAAGCAGGGACCTTGAGACACTGAGACTTCGGTTCCAGTACCGATACTACCACCATCTAAGAATCCCTCCTGGATGGTGCAGGGCTTCAACTCTGAGGACATCGATGTGACACTCGACATCGGCACCACCGATACTCACCAGAGTCATATTCTGATGTATCCAATTCCGATCACTGGTTGCTGGACTCCGATGACCTTTGAGACTTCAGGCTGGAACCCTCACCACCTTCGGCAAATACCCGAAGAAAATCCCCTCCTGAGGACATGTCCTTTCAGGAATTCATCGGGGATATGGTGGCGGGCATCTCAATCCAGGTGGCATTGGAACCAGAACCAAGGGCAGAGTTGCTTGAGATGATCGAAGGAACACTGAGATTAAGACAAAGAAGTCAAATAATACATTCAACCCCTTTTAACTATGCCCAGTCAAATAGAACAAATCTCTCTAAAGGAAAACTACTTATCCAAAAGAAATTGCTCAAGATGGGTAGCCTCAACAAATACATAACTGTTGCCAGAAAGTGTTATCAAACACTTGCAAGGAAACTTCAAATAAAACGTTTCTCCAAGAGCCACTACCTTAGGTTTTAACTGAAGAAAAGTTTAATGCTGGATCTGAGTGGTATGAACAATATCGGGAAATATCATGGATGGATGGCCACAAAAAGGAGCAGCCTTCTTTAAGAAATACAATTTCATAATACCACTCTTAATCTTCTTTGAGAAAAAAATAAACTAATAAAGTACCTCTTTGGGATATGTTACCCAAAGAAGTCTTCAAAAATTGAGTTAATCCTAAATCATCAGCATTAACCAGCTCGTCTACATCTTCCACAGATGCTACTTTTATTTATTTATTTATTCAGTTTTGTATACCGCCTTATCCTTCAATCAAAGCGGTCACAACACAATTGGGGGATACATTTAACACGCGGGGATATGAGACACATACACTAATACTTACAGGGAACATGGGCAATGGAGGGTTAAGTGGCTTGCCCAAGACCACAAGGAGCATCTGTGGGACTAGAAACCCCAGTCCTTCCGGCCCAAAGTTGCTGTCCTCTAGTGGGATTTGAACCTCCGACCTTCCGGCCTGAAGTGCCTTGCCCCAACCACTAGGCTACTCCTGCCCTACTTAAGCAACACTCTGAGGTATATAATAAATAGAGGAGATAGCAGACTCTGAAAAAATCTGATTACAACAAAATATCCTTTAAATACATTTTAAATAGCTCCATGGGAGAAAGCAGATGAACCACAGGAAAATTAAGAACCCTAAGGTTCTTGGCTCTTGCAGCATTTCCCAATAGTTCTAATTTATTATATAGCAACATGTTATCTATAGATAGAAAATTACTGAACTGTTGTAAGCTGACATTAGCCTCCAACTAAGAGACCTTCGCAGTGCAATCAGCAAGCAAGGTCTCATGTTGGCACAAAGTGTCAGCAGTTTTCTGAAAAACTTCACATAACTGCACCAGCATGCTCTGCAACACCCCCTCCACCCTGCTGATTGCAGACCAAATATCATGGAGCGATACTTCCATGGACCCAGTGCCCTCAAGTGGTAATTTTGAAGAAGTAACAGAAAAAGAAACCGGCACCGGGAACTTAGGTCCAGAGTCTACAACCATCTCTGTTACAATAGTCAAAACCAATGATAAGAGAGTAGAAGCAGATGGGGCTATACTCCCTACCTGGGAAGCCCCAATCATGCTGGAGACATACTGAGAATTTGGTTGGTGGGGAAGGGTTCTTAACCCAAAAATCAGTGAGGAATCCGAAGAGATACTCACACCTGTCAGCAGGGGCAAAGAGTTAAATTTCCCAGTACTTACAACATGATGGTCATCGGGCCTTTCACCACCACCAACTCTTCCTTAGGGCCCTTCACCTTAGCTTTCCTCTTGCCCATTGCAAAAGGTACTAACAGGTGAGAGAAAATCCCATCTTCTGGTACCCTCTGTACTCCAAAGGGAAAAATTAGCCCCTTAGAACACGCCCCTTTGTATAAGCACCTGCGTCCACTACCCATGGAGAAGCAGGCTTTTTATGCCCCCTCACAGAAGGGAGGAGCTGTAGTCAAAACAACTGATAGAAAAGCAAGCCTCCCCTCCGGTGCTGGAATCACTCTCTCACACCCCCACTCTCCAACAGAGCAAGCAGACTTTTTATCCCCCTCCCCACCTCATAGGAGGAAGGAGCTGCAGTCAAAACAGCTGATGGAAAAGCAAGCCTCCGGAGCTGGAATCTCACTCTCATGTCTTCAGGAAGAGCAGCTTTTAAACTAGTTGATGGGGTGAAAGCCAATATTCATCCAGAAGTGCATGGTTTGGCATAATATATTTGAAGAATACTACCAGAACAGGGAGATTAGGACATCCTGAGAAGTAGTCCTGGTGACCTTAAAAGGCAGACAAAGTTGAAAGATCCCATACTGCCCCGTCAACTTATAAGCAGGTTTTCAGTATGCAGAAAAACATACTTTGAAATGTCTCTATACAAATGTTGGAGTTGGAACATATAGCACAGAATGAAGAGAGAGAGAGATCTGGCATCTCAAACCTGTTGGGAAGGAGGATAACCAATGGGACACTGATACCAGGGTACAAATTTATATCGCAGTGGTAGGGTAGATCAAATTGGTGGAAGGATGGTGCTGTATTAGAGGGCATTGAGTTGGCAGGATGAAGTGATATCACACAACTAGATGCAAAGAAGAGTATTGGAGGGTTGTATGTGGGTGAATGAGGTATGGTTTGTACTTTATCTGTCAATGTTAAGGGGTTGACCTCTTGGCAGAAACGCTGTTCTTTGTTTAAGGAATACAAGGACCAGAGGGTGCAAGTAGTTTATACAAGAAACTCACTTGAAGGTGTCTAGAACTCATTTACTGAGGAGGCATGAGTATCCACACGTGGTTTATCTTGTTAGCTTCCAGGAAGACAAGACAAGAGGTGAGGGATGGACATTTTAATCCGGGGGGGGGGGGGGTGCTGTGAAGGTGAGGAGCATATGTAAGGATCCATTAGGGTAGGTATCTGGTAGTGGAAGCAATGGTGGGGGGCGAAGTGGATTTGATGCTGGTGTATGTGTATGCACCTAATTCACAGCAAGGGATTTTTATGATCATTTGTCAGAGTGTTTACAGGGGTGTGGGGGTAAGGCAATTTTAGTAGGGGGAGATTTTAACATGATGCTAAATTTGTTATTGGATCATTCAAAGGGGCGAGGGGTCTGAATGGGGTATCATAGGAGGAGACTGACCAAATTTAATTGTGGAGAATAATCTTTGGGGCATTTGGCATAAGCGGGTGGGGACGGCAAAGAAATTTACATTTTACTCATATCCTCATGATTTGTATAGCAGGATATAGCATTTTTAGAAAAGATACAGAGAAGAGCCACCAAAATGGTAAAGGGGGATGGAAGGATACTCCTATGAAGAGAGGCTAAAAAGGTTAAGGCTCTTCAACCTGGAAAAGAGATGGCTGAGGGGGAGATATGATAGAGGTCTATAAATTAATGAATGAAGTGGAATGGGTAAATTGTAAATCAATTGTTTATGCCATCAAAATATAGAAAGACTAGGGGGCATGTAATGAATCTACAGTGTAACCTATTTAAGACTAATAAGAGAAAATATTTTTTTACTCAACATATAATCAAACTTTGGAATTCGTTACTGGAAGATGTAGTAAAAGCTGATGGTGTAGCTGGGTTTAAAAAAGTTTGGACAAATTCCTGGAGGAAAGGTCCATAAATCATCATTAAAGGGGACCCAGGAAATCTCCCAGTTTCTAAACGTAATCTGTCCAATTGGATAGCAGATTGCCCTTGAAGGGCACATCACTGCCCAAAATGTTCATGCCATAGCTGCCTCGACTGCAAACCTATGGTCTGTGGCCATTGATGAAATCTGCATGGCAGCTACCTGGTCTTCAGTGCATACCTTTGCTGCTCATGACGAGGATTCCCACCGGGATGCCATGTTTGGTCAGCCTGTACTCCAGCACCTCTTTTAGACTTAGGGTAACTCCTACCCTCCGTCCCAAAATTTAACGATACCAGACATCCATGAGGATCCATGACCTCTTGATGCCTACTCTGAGGCAAATCTACCAATTCTGAGGTCATTTCTCTGGCATCTTGGAGCTAGGGAATCCCATATGTGAAGACTACATTCTTCCTTGTTGCTGCAGATAGTGTAGTTACTCACCCATAACAGGTGATCTCCAGGAACAGCAAGAATTTAGTCTTCACAAGCCACCCTCCTCCCCTAGGAGTTGTAGGGTTTCTCTCTTTTCTCTTTTTATCTCAGCTAAAAACTCAACTGAGGAAGGAGAGTTCCAAGGGCAGGAAGGCAGTGACGCAGACGCAATGGGATGCTCCCAAAAGCTTTCCTATTGGATGCTGGGGCGTGTTCCTGTGTGGGCTCCGTTGGTACTAACGTCATCCATATGTGAAGACTAAATTCCTGCTATTCCTGGAGATCACCTGTTACAGGTGAGTAACTGTGTTTACCCCAATCTATGACAGTGGCGGGGATTACACTTATTCCCAAGCCAGGGAAGGATGTGACAGTGTGCGGATCTTATCACCAAGTATCGCTCAGAAATTTGGATGCTAAGCTTTTGTCTAAACTTCTAGCTGATAACTTGAAGTGGGTGATCCACGAGTTGATCCACGAATACCAGGTTTGGTTCTTACCTGGAAGGGAGGGAAGTGACAATATCTGAAGGATATTGAATGTGATTTGGCATGCAAGGAAGGGGAATGAGCCACTATGCTTCTAGTGGTTGATACTGAAAAAGCATTTGACTGTTTGGCATGGGGCTTTATGTTCACTGTTTTACATAGGGTTGAGCTGGGGGAGAACTTTGTGTGGTGGATAGAAGCGTTATATAAATGCCCACAAAGGTGGCTGAGGTTTAATGGGTGGTATGGGGATGCTATTGATTTGCAGATAGGGACACAGCAGGGGTGTCCTTTTTACCTGCTTTTCTTTGCTGTGGCAGCTGGGATGTGGAGGAGTGAGGATATTAGGGGGGTGTATGTGGGAAAGGAAGAGTATTGTATTGTGTTTGCAGATGATGTTATCTTTGCAGTACAGCAGCCTTTACTGTCCGTACCAGTGTTGCTGGGGAAAATACAGGTGTATAGCAAACTTTTGGGATATACAATGAACTGAAATAAGTCAGGGTTTGAATTTGAATATGGAGGGATGAATAGTGGAGGGGGTGAAAGTATAGTTTCCGTTCCAATAGGCGTAGTGAGCAAAAAAGGTACTTTGGTGTGGAAATAGCAGCAGATTGAGAGCAGTTGTATGGCTTGAATTATGATCCTCTGCTTAAGGCTTTACAAAGAAATTTGTGTAGATGGATGAGGTTGGCAGTTTCATGGTTGGGAAAAATTGCAATCATTAAAATGAATATTTTACAGAGAATACCTTTTATGTTTGTCTTTGCCCATTGAAATTCCTGGTAGGGTCTCAAAGAATTTGCAGATCTATGGTTTAATTTGGAGGAAGGGTAAGCTAGAAGGTGGCAAGAAGGGTATTGAGCCTTCCCGGTTATGGGGTGGGTTGAGGGTGCCGGATATTACTCGCTATTATCATGCACTGCAAGTGCATGTGGCATTTGATTGGAGGTGTGGGAGGGGTATACGGCTTGGGTGTGGTTGGAAAGGGAGATTAGGGGGTAGGGAAGCTTGCTGGATAGGATATGGGGGGGGGGGGGGAGGAAGTTAGAGGTTGAGGTGGAGAAGACATTAACCTCTTTACGAAGGTAGGCTTCCAGGTGTAGGAGCAGGTTAGGACTAAGATTCTTGGAAGTAAAAGCTCAGTTAAATGGAGACCTATTAGGTTTAACAACCAGTTTGAGCCAGGGAATTTGTTCAGGGTTATGAGGAGTGGGACACAAAGGGGTTGGTACTTTGGGCTAGTTTGTGGGAAAGGATAAACAACTATGCTCACTCAATGAATTGAGCAAGGATTGCATTTTGGGAGATAATGCACAATCTGCAACTAGAAATAGTCCTTTTCTGGGAGATCCATGCATTGTAGGTCACCTGAGGAAGGTGCTCTCACCCTTTGAGTGTCTGTATACTAAGCATAGAGGGATGAAGGGATTGCTTTCAGGATTTATAAAGCATTGCTATCTGAGGAAGAGAAGAAAGGGTTCAATGGGGCCTTCTGGGATAAAGTTGTCATTGGGGTGGGAGGAGGAGGAGGAGGATTGGAGACAGGCTTAGTTTGTCTATTGTGGGTTTTCCTTTCAGCGGCCCTCATTGAGAATGGGCATAAGATACTTTATAGGTTTTATTTTTCACCAATGAGGGTGGTGCATGCCATGAGGTGGCAGTCTAGGGTGTGCTGGAGGCAGTGTGGGGAGAAAGGAGATTTTATACATATGTGGTAGGCATGTCCTAAGAGGAGAGGATTCTGGGAGGAGATGATGGGGCTAGTAGTGGAGATTGTGGAGCGAATGGTGATGCTTGATCCCACAGTGGTGCTGCTGAATGTTCCACCTGTGAGGTTGGAAAGTGAGAAGAAGAGGTTGGTGGTTTTGCTTATAGTGGCTGCCAGGATGGAAATGGCATACAGGTAGAAGTGTACAGTTGTCAATTCTGCAGCAAGTCCCATATAAAATGGATTTTGTGTATAGAACGAGCCTGATTACAATATTGAAGTGACAAAGGGTGCCCCGGTTTCAGACTGTGTGGGATAGATATATAAAATGGTGTGAAGACATGGGGTGGTAACAAGTGATTATATCTTTTGTCTGTGTATAGATATTGGAGACGGGTCAAATGGTGGTCTATGATCTATAGTTTTTGGACTTTGGAGGGTGAGAGTGTGTACAAGCTCGGGGTGGATGGGACCGAAGGAGAGGTGAGAGGGAGGGTTTTGAGGGGTAAGAGGGTGTGGGATGTTTGGAGTATTGGTATTACCATGATTACTATGACTCGTATTATTTCTGTTACTATATGTTTAGTGATATTGTTAATAATGTTAATATTGTATGACTACTGAGATCTGTATTGCTAGTTTTACTAGTAGTGCTGTTATGATTGATCTTAATACTAATATAGACAGAAGTGTTTGGAAGGGGGGAGCACCGATGTGTTTTGTGCAGAAGAATCTGTAATAGGGGATAGCTGGGGGGCTGGTGTTCCTTTCTACTGGGGGGGGGGAAGGATTGTGGGTTAGGTTGGAGTGGGAGTGAAGAGGTTGGGTGGCAAGGTAGAGTAGGTCTAGCTTGGGGAAATTATGAAGTTAAGCAATAAGGGGGAGGAGGTGGATTGTTGGGGTTGATGTTTATAATATGCTTGTGAAAAAAAAAGTGGATTTAAATAAAAAATAAAAAAATAAATAAAAGGAGCATTCAGTCAAATAGGAGAAAATGATCTATACCATATTCCCTGTCATGATACTAGCCATGAAAGCCTAAGAGAACAAACAAGATAAAAGTTCTGTAGGAAACAAAATGGTACTGTATAATCTTTATGGATAGGCATTCCATGTGAGAAAGGGAAGGGAATAACAATGGGGTTGAACTACCGCCCACTCACAGAATGAACAGATGGATTATGAAATGCTCACACAAATTAAAGAAGGTAACAAAATTGGCAACAGTAATACGGGGGTAGTTGAAGTCACCCATTATCAACTGGATCAATGTTGATGCAACCTTCTCCCTAGTGTGTCTTGATGCAAGGTTTCTAGATGAAATAAATGGCTGCTTCATGGAGCAGCTGGTTCAGGAATCAACATGAAGGGAAGTTATATTAGACCTAATCCTTAAGACAAGTTCTGGTGTGACAGTAGTGCCACTTGGCGATAGTGATCATAAAATGATCAAATTTGATTTAATTAAGAGGGAGGACAGCAAGGAAATTTACTGTACTAGCATTTAATTTTCAGAAGGGAGACTGAAAATAAGAAAAATAGTTAACCTCTGCATCTACTACTTTTAGTTTTTAAGAGTTTACATCAGGTCTGGACATTTGTTTAAAAAGCCATCTTAGAAGCTCAGTCCAGATATATTACCTTTTAAAAAAGGTAGAAGGAAGTCCAAATGACTTGCCAGCATGGTTTAAAAGTAAGGTGAGAGAGAAGCTGTTACAACCCCAAAAAATTTCAGAAAACGGAAAGAATCAAAATGAAGAAAAGAAGCTTGCAGTGGAAGCCAAAACTCATAACAAAAACCTTTTTCAGGTACATTCAAAGTAAGAAGCTGTTGAGGGCACTAAGGGTGAACAAGACCATTGTAGAGAGATTAAATTAATTCCTTTAGTATTTACTGAAGATAATGTAGTGGACATACCCATGCCAAACATGACATTTAAAGGTGATGAACTGGAGTGATTGAAAGATATCTCGGTGAACCTGTAAGTTATAATAGGGCAATTTGACAAACTGAAGAGTAGCAAGTCACTTGGACCATGTAGTATACATCTCAGGGTGCTTAAAGAGCTGAAAACGAGATGATAAACCTACAATTAGTAATTTTATAAACTATCATTGAAATTGTTTACAATTCCTGAAGTTTGGAGGGTGACCAACATAATGCCAATTTTTAAAATGGTTCAAGGTATAACCGGGGAAATTACAGACTAGTGAGCGCAATGTCAGTGCTGGGTAAAATGGTAGAAACTATTATAAAGAACAAAATTACTGAACATATAGTCATGGTTTAATGGGACAAAGCCAACATGGATTTAGCAAAGGGAAGTTTTGCTCACCAGTCTCTTACTTTTTTTTGAAGGTGTGACTAAACAGGTAGATAAAGGTGAGCCAGTTGATACAATGTGTCTGTGTTTTCAGAAATGTAGTTAAATCACAGGACTCCAGAGGATATAAATGGCAATTCAGTAAAGCAGAGAACAATCCTTTGTATATTTAAGGTTGAGAATTTTATATTGAATTTATTTTTAAGGTACTTTTCCCTGATGCAGCCCATGCGAAACCCTGCCAGCATCAGAATAGATTTGAAAGATGAAAGAGTGAAAAGAATATTTGCAAAAGATGTGCTGGCCGTGGGGTCTTAAATTTCAATGAAATTATGAATTAAAATTTTAAAAAGTATATATTTTGAGAAAAGTAATTCAATAAATAGTTTGGAGGAAGGTTTGTCTGACAGCTATTATCTGATGGCCTGACTAATAGCTTTTGTGTTATACCCACTGAAATCTCGTTCCCTTCCTTGTTTCTAATGTATGCTTGTATAGCAAGAAGATCAGTGTTATACAGAGGATTGTTCTCTGCTTTACTGGGTTTTCAGAAGGCCTTTGACAAGGTCCTTCATGAGAGACTTGAGGAAAATAAGTCATGGGATAGGCGACAATGTCCTATTGTGTATTGGGAGCAGGTTAAGAGAGGCAAAAGAGTTAAGGCTAAAGGGTCAGTTTTATCAATTGAGAAGTGTGAATAGTGGAGTGCCTCAGGGATCTGCACTGGGCCCACTGCCTTTTTAAATATACTATTTATAAATCCTAGAAATGGGAATAAGTGAGGTGATCAAATTTGTAGGCAAGACAAAATTATGAAAAGTTAAATCACAAGAGGATTATGAAAAATTGCAAGGGGACCTTGAGAAATTGGGAGACTGAGCATCCAAATGCCAATGAAATTTGATATGAACAAGTGCAAAGTTATGCGTTTAAGTATATAAGATATGCCATACTGGGTCTATTAAGCCTAGTATCCTGTTTCTAACAGAGGCCAATCCAGGTCACAAGTACCTAGCAAGTTATCACAGAGACACACAGGTTCCACAAAGCTTGTACTGGGACAAGCAATGTATTTCCCGGGTCATCTTTAATAATGATTTATGGACCTTTCCTCCAGGAACTTGTCCAAACCTTTTTTTAAACCCATCTTCACTAATAGCTTTTACTATATCCTCTGGTAATGAATTCCAGAGTTTGATTACGCACTGAGTGAAAAAATATTTTTTCTTATTAGTCTTAAATGGGTTACACTGTAGCTTCATTGCATGCCCCCTAATTTTTCTACATTTTGTTGGTGTAAACAATGGATCTATGTTTACCTGTTCCACTTCATTCATTAATTTATAGACCTCTATCATATCTCCCCTCAGTCATCTCTTTTCCAGGTTTAAGAGCTCTAACCTTTTAAGCCTCTCCTCATAGGGGGGGTATCCTTCCATCCGCTTTACCATTTTAGTGGCTCTTCTCTGTACCTTTTCTAATTCTGCTATATCCTTTTTAAGATACGGTGACCAGAATTGCACACAATATTCAAGGTGCGATCACACCACGTAACGATACAGAGACATTATAATATCCTTTGTTTTATTGTCCATTCCTTTGCTTGTGATTCCTAGCATTCTATTTGCCTTCTTGAATGTTTACTAAAGTATGCTCAGCACATGATTGAGCCATAATTCTGATGTAGAGGCTCGTGCTAACTTCAGGGGGGGGGGGTGCATATATGTCCATCCCCCTGCCTTTAGAGTGCTGCAGCCACATGGGTGCACTTAACACATTCATTGAGATGTGGTGTTAAGTGCACATGTGCTAACTGCAACAGCCATGGTTATTGTGCACTCAAGATGCATGCTAACTATGTTGCTGCACCATCAACGCCCATGTTCTGCTCTTAATCTGCCCACTCTCCAAGCAATCATGTGCTCTCCGGTTAGCATGGTTTTTTTTTGTGTGGGGCCCCATGCCAGTAGTGCAGCTAGACCCTGTGCTAACATTTAGCAGACTTTAGTAAAAATGCTTCTTGAGGAAGAACAACCTAAACTATAGCTATATGATCCTAGGTTCCACATTAGACATCACCATCCAGGAAGATGATCCTAGGCTTCATTATGAATGATATGTTGAAATATTCTGCGCAGCATGCAGTGGTGGCCTTGAAAGTGAATAATATGCTAGTAATTATAAGGAAAGGCACCATCGGGCGTGAACAACAGCCTGCTACAACATCCTTCCTCAACTCTTCCCCGATCGAGGTAGAGCACGAGAGTGGGAAGTCGAACTCCTACCTGCTGTCCTGCTCCAGCCCAATCAGGGGCTCTTCTTGAATGCCATCTAAAGAAAGGCGCTGTCAGCCATGCCCGTGCTTGGCAGGCCTGCACCTGAGGGCCTTGCCAGAGGGCCTTTAGGCAGGGAATGCTGGTGGTGATAGAAACAACAGCCGAAGATCACCAAAATCCAAGGTTAGTCAAATATGCCTATATTAAAACTCAGCAAATAGCAAGCCCACGCTGCAACACAGAATGTCTATAAAGCCACTTTTCATAAACCTCAAACTTAAGCACATTCCCTCTTATATTATGTAACCTAACTTCTACCAGCTCTACAACAGTAGATTAACCAGAATGTTTGTACACATTTATTGCTTCACACTGTTGTATGTCATCTCTCTGGAATTGCCCATTGGATTTCATAATACTTTGTCTTTGCTCCCTATAACATAACTCGGCAATTCTTGATTCATTGTTTACAACCACATATCTTTCCATTGTAACCTCATTGCTTTCCATTGTATTCCATTTCCTGCACCCCCATGCCTCACACACTCTCACCTTCCCTCTACCGCTTAATACTTGGACAACACTATCTTAAATCTAATAACTGTTATCACACCACATTCCACCATGGAAATCAATAAGGCTGCCTTCTGCATTCTAACCCTGCTCCTTCTATCCTTATTGGTTACAAATACCCAATCATTACTGCAAGACACAAACCTAATTGGTCCCATCCCCATCATTCACAGCCAAACCAGACATTTCACAAATCTACACCTTTATAAAAGTACTTTCTCTAAAGGACCGCACACAGGACATACCAGGACCCACCATAGATTAATCTACATCAACCTCTTACCGATAAATTTTCCACATAATACAGCAAACACACTTATACCAATAAAATGCATCCTCATAAATGCCAGATCTATAAGAAATAAAATCCCAGTTATCATAGATTTGGTCAAAGATGAAAGACCTGACACACTCTGTATCATGGAGACTTGGCTTTCCACCACAGATAATGTATTATTAAACCAACTAAACATAAATGGCTTTAACCTCTTCAACTGCCCCAGAGACTCCAAGAGAGGAGGTGGCGTCCTTATATTAAGTAAAACAGAACTCTGATTCACCTCCTGCAACAATCTAGATGGGATGGATATGCTTAAAATTGAAAATAATTACATGGCGCTATGACCCCCCTCACCTAATCATAACAATCTAACCTCAATCCTTGAATCCGCCTACTCATCCTCCCTAAAGAAACGCCATATCATATTATGTGACCTTAACCTACTCTCTCTCCACATAATGCATTCCACCACTTTCCTTGATTCAATGGCCAATGTGAGCTTCCAGCAAATTATAAACTGCCCCACACACTCAAAAGGAAATGCCCTTGATCTAGTATTCCTCCCCATTTCAATTACAAAACACCCACACTATACACTCTATTTTACATCACAAGTCCCATGGTCTGACCACTACTTGGTATCCTTCAACATCCCTATATACCCCCATGCAGCTCCTGCACCAGTAACTTCACCTCAACCCAGATGATTCAATCACTTCAACAGACGTCTTACCTCAACTAGTAACGCATTCAGACCTCAACATCTCACTAAGTATCTGGAACACTTCAATACAAAAAGCTGCAACACCCACAAACGTACACCCAAGACTCAAACAAAAAACAATCTGAAAGATGGTATTTGCATGACCTAGCTAATTTAAAAAAAGAACTAAGAAAACTGGAACATAAATGGAGAGCCACTAAAACTCTAGAAAACAGACAACTCTATCTTACTTCTCTTAATACATATAAAGATGCAAATAATGAAGCTAAGACCGACCACAATACTAAGATCCTTAATTGAGCTTGACTGAGAGAACTCTTTGAAATTATCAAATCATTAACCAAAACCTCCCAAAATGAACCTGACAAAAACAACATCAAACCCGAAATCCTAGCAGACGTCTATGCAGACAAAGTAAAAGGAGAGAATCCCACCCTCACCATCCTCACTTCCTACTCTCCTATAAACCCCAATTTATTAATAGACCAGAAACATTTACTAAATACTATAATCAAGATTAACACTACAACCTCCCTACTAGACCCCTGTCCCATCACCTGGATTAAGGCAACAAAGACGAATTAGCATCCTACCACCTCTATGTAGTAAACACAGGACTGATAAAGAAGAATTTCCAAGGACATCTTGACAAACTACCCATACATGTTGCATTTTATGAACACCAGCAGGAGGCTCTCTTTGGCATGATGCAAGTATTACGCCAAGCATTGAGTAAATTTGAGAGATTAAGATCATATTCCACATACTCTGGCTTAGAAGTGAGGTTCACGACTGCCATGGTATGCACAAAACTAACCCAAGTAAACCAATCCCTCCTTCAAGGAATTATTCCTAAAGATCTTAAACTCTCTACTATTCGGCCCATCCCAAAGAATAAAACCCTCAACAGAGATGATCCAAGCTCATATAGGCTCATAGCTAGCATTCTGTTTGTATACAAAGTCATTGAAAAGGTTATCCAATTGCAACTCCAAGATTTCATCGATACAAACGCTGCCTCGACATCCACCAGTATAGATTCCGCCCATTCCATGGTGTCAAAATATTATTAATAGTGCTATTTAACACCCTCATCTGTGGAATGAATGACGCAAAACAGGTTCATATTAGTCTTTTTAGACATAGCCTCTGCATTTGACAATGTTAACCATAATATCCTACTCTCAAGACTAGCTTAAATTGGAATAGGAGGAACAAATCTTCAATGGTTTAATTCATACATCTCTGACCGGTTGCTACAAGTACAAGTTGGTCAAGATACATCTGCTACCTTCCCCCAGGAACAAGGAATACCCCAAGGTACTGCCCTATCAGCCCTATTATTCAATCTATACCTTCAACCAATCACCAACATATCCTGTGTTGAATTTTCTAAATATTTCATATACGCAGACAACATTGTGTTATAGCTTCCCATTGATATAACAAACCCCTCATACCACAACCTGGCAGACTGCATCAATGAAGCAGAATCCTGGCTAACCTCCAACAACCTTAGCATTAGCTTCAAGAAAACTGAAGTTTTATACACTTCAAGAAATTAAAACATTACTCCCATCCCCCCCCCCCCCCCCAATCTTTCACCATTCACAACACCATGCTCCTGTGCTCCTCACTGTGACTACTGTAACAGATTTGTTTTTTGGTTGTGCCCTGTAACAATCTGTGTATTCTCCAGAGGGCACAGAATATCACAGCCAGGATCATCTGCAAGACCCGATTAACAGATCACATCACACCCATATTATATGAACTCCACTAACTTCCAGTCTCCAGCCATATAAAATATAAAACCCTAATGACCACTTTCAAGTTGATCAACAATATTGCTCCGTCTTTCCTCACAACCCTTTTACACATCCCCACAGAAACTAGATCGAGAAGGGGTAGCACCCAGCACACCCTGGCAATCCCTCCTTCTGTTCGTAAGACCAAACAGAAGACAAGCACTAGAGCATTCACATACACAGCCCCCGGCCTGTGGAACTCTCTCCCTGACTCAATACATTTGATTAAAGACCTCCAGGTATTCAGAAAAGAAATCAAAACACTTTTCACTGAATACTATAGTGACACTAAAGATACCACTAACAGATACCTGACCCAACCCAATCCACACTGACCTACCCAAATACACATAGGACTGATAAGCAGAACTACAGCTCCCCACATGCCTGAGTTTAAAAAGCAAAATTGCCAGTCTGTTTTATGCAAATTGTGTACATAGTTGTTATGTAAATAGTTTCCTGTTGTGTTTATTTTTAATACTGTTACATGTAACATGTTTGTTTTTTTGTAAACCACCCCTGATCTCTGGAAGGGGCGGTGTAGAAAAGTGTAGCTAGCAAATATATAAAATGAATAAATCTGAGGGATGATATAATGTGTCTATCCCTCTGTGGTGCAACCACACCTTGAGTATTGTATGTAGTTCTCATTGCCACATCTAAAAAATAAATAAAATATAGTTGGAATTAGGAAAGGTACAGTGAAGGGTGACCAAAATAACTGGGTTGGAAGGATACCTCTATGCGAAAAGACTTATAAGATTTGTACTATTCAGACTGGGGAATTGGCAATATGACAGAGGTCTATAAAATGAGTGGAGTGGAACAGGTAAATGTGAATTGGTTGTATTACTTCTTCAAAAACTATAAAAACTAGGAGACATGCAATGAAAGCTATTAAGTAGTATACTTAAGGCTAATGGGAGAAAATATTGTTTTATTCAACATAAGTAAGCTCTGGAATTTGTTGCTGGAAGATGTAATAGAAACTGTTAATGTACCTAGATCTAAAAAAGTTTTGGGCAAGTTCCTGTCAGGTACTTTTTATCTGGATTGGCCACTGCTGGAAACAGGGTACAGAGTTTGGACATTCTGTTCTGACCTTGCATGGCAAGTCTTAAGTTCTTATTGTAACCAGTAGTAAAATTAAAGTTTCATGCCTGCAGTTCCCAGTGCAAATCTAGGGTTGTAGGGAGGAGGGAGAGCAGTTTCGCTGCAAAGTGTGGCATTTGTGAGGCAGGGGAAGGCAGCACAAGGGTTTGGAATTTGTGTGTGTGTGGTTTTTTTTGTTTTTTTTTAAAGAGCAGTTCTGCCAAGGCACTGGGTTGCCGTGGGAGAGCTGCTCTTGTGGCTCCTGCGGTCCCGGTGGTTCTTGGAGGGGGGCGCATGCTGTAGCAGTCAGTTATGGCAAGGGAAGGGTTCTGTGTGGTGCTTTCGTCAGCCTGGGAGCAGAGCCAGGATCGGGGGAAAGGCCTAGGGCTGTCCGGGGTTATGACGGTTCGGCTATGTTTGGGGCAAAGGTTGGCTCAGAAGGAGCCTCTTGGAGGTGTGGGGAGGTCCGGAATTAATATTTTAATTAAAAAGAGGTTGCGAATCACAGTGAAATGACTACCGCAATTTTGGATGCTCCAAGTGGGGTCCAGAAACCTCATCTTTAAAAGATGAAAGTAGATTGAAGTTGGGGAGCATCAGGAGATTCTAAATATCTTAAGATATTGAAAGTTTTAAAGTTGAGTTGGATCATGGAAGGAAGTGTATACTGAGCATGTGCAGAGCTGAAACAGGGAAGGGAGGGGGAGTTGAGTGAGCACAAGGCAGCATATGAAGAAGACAGATTGAGACACTTTTTGATGTTAGGAAGCCTGCAAAAATGGTAAATTTTAATGATGCAGTTTGAGCTCTTAATGTTGTGAGAGTCTGATTGGGAGATGATGATTTCATAGATGTTAGTTTATATATAGCTTTTATGAAGGAGAAAATGGGGAGAAGCTGTTGTGTGTGTCTAAGGTATGGTGGTAATTTTTCTGTGGAAGAGCACTAATTTTTTGAACAGTTCTTACTGTTTTGTGGAAGTAGTTGGAAGAAGATCAGAAGAGGGGTGGATGTGTGTGGTGTGTGTGTGAGAAGCAGGTTATAGAGGATTTTCGACAGGATTAGATTAAGAATGGGATAGGAAAGTGAATGCAGACTAGAGTAGTTGTTTAAAGTTATTTTTGGAATAATTTCTGGTGTTTTTCAGAGAATAAGCTACTTCTCTGAAGAGGAAAGGAAGCTAGTTCTAATTAATAAATTTTTTTTGAACTGGTATTATAGTGTTAGCGAGTAAGTTAAAACTCATCTTAGGAGGGTCCGCGTGGTGCATGAGCGAGTGAGGATATTTCTCAGCTCGCTCCAGGGCTGCCTCGTGAATTAATCTTTAAAACTTATCACTGTCCCTCTAAAGGAGATTAAAAGTGGGCAAAAAAAGGTACAGAAAACGAGTGGATTACATCTGGGGGAGCTAATTGTGGCATAATGCCCTTGCCCGCGAAGAAAGATCAGGGCAGAGTGAACAAGGCCGGAGCCGCAATTCCAGCGGCATCCCAGCCTGCGTCTCCCAGAGCAGAAAGTACGGATTCCTCGACAGAAGTAGCGAAGGAAGTAGTGAAGCTATTGGACCCTAAATTTGATCAAATACTGAAAAAATTGGAGGAGAAGGGTGACTCGCTGGTGGAGGTAGGCCAGAGAGTGGATGAACTGGAACACCGCATGGCCGCCATTGATGATGAAGAGGGGTGCCAAGTGAGGGAAAGTGCAGCGTAACATACACAAATAGAGGCCCTACTAGCAAAAGTGGATGATTTGGAAAATAGATAGAGGAGGAACAATGTGTGACTAGTGGGATCCCAGAGTCTACGACAGACCGGATGCTGCTGTCCTTGATCGAAACCTGGCTCCCAAAAGAACTGGGCCTGGAATCTCTAGTTGTCTTAATCCAGGTGGAGCGAGCACACCGTTTAGGGATTAGGATGGAGACCAGACAACGCCTGAGAGTGGTATTTGCGCGCATCCTGAACTTTCAACATAAGATGCAGCTGCTCCAGGCTTATTGCAAGAAAGGGGATCTGGTGCTGGAGAACCATTGGATTTTGATGTTTCAGGACTACTCGGCGGCAGTAGCGGCAAAGAGGAAGGAGTACGCCCCACTTTGTGCCTCTTTATTTAGGAGGAAGATTTGTTTCACGCTAACATACCTGGCAGTGCTCAGGGTCTCCAACCAAGGCCAGAATCACACATTCGATATGCTGGCAACAGCTAAGCGGTTCATGGCAGACTTGGACAAAGATAAAGATGGAGAGTCTTCAACTTGAGAGACCCAGGAGTCCATGATGGGTGTTAGAGGCACTGGAGACTCAAACTGTGGCAGGATTTGGAGGGCAAGATGGAACATTATTACATAGTAACATAGTAAATGACGGCAGATAAAGACCAGCATGGTCCATCCAGTCTGCCCAGCAATACAGCAAGAGTAGGTGCACCTGTTGCTCTGTGCAGGCCACCCCTCCCCATGTCTTTGTTTAGGAGTGGACCCCCCACTCCATGTAGGACACCCCTATTTGTTGAGAAGTTATATGGTTCAGTTTATTTTGTTTTTATCCTGTTGCTGTAAAGGGATCCGCTGTGCTTGTCCCATGCTGTTTTGAATTCCGTCACCGTGTTTGCCCCCACCATTTCCATCGGGAGAGCATTCCAAGCATCCACCACCCTTTCAGTGAAAAAATATTTCCTGACATTGTCTTTCAATTTTCCACCTTGCAGCTTCATGTTATGCCCTCTAGTTTTGCAGCTTCCCCGTCTTTGGAAGAGGTTTGTTTGTTCATCGTTCCTCTTTAAGTATTTAAAGGTCTGAATCATATTTCACCTATCCCTCCTCTCCTCCAAAGTGTACATATTTAGGTCTTCAAGTCTCTTCTCATAAGGTTTCTTACGCAGGCTCCAAATCATTTTGGTTGCCTTCCTCTGAACAGTTTCCAGTCTTTTTACCTCTTTTGCAAGATATGGTCTCCAAAACGGAACACAGTATTCCAAGTGAGGCCTCACCAGCGACCTGTACAGTGGCATAAGTACCTCTTCCTTTCTGCTGGTAATCCATCTTTGTATGCAGCCCAACAGTCTCCTGGCTTTTGCCACCACCTTGCTATACTGTTTTGCCACCACCTTGCTATACTGTTTTGCCACCTTGAGATCATCAGAGATAATCACACCAAGGTCTTTCTCCTGAACCATGCACACCAACCTCTCGCCCCCATTGCGTACATTTCCCTTGGATTTCTGCTACCTAAGTGCATGACACTGAACTTTTTCGCATTAAATCATAATTTGCCAAGCATTAGACCATTCTTCCACCTTTTGTAGATCTATTGTGGGTGCCTTGCACCTAATCAATATTAATGTACAGCGGTAAACATTTGAACAGTTGAACTTTGGACTATGGACGGAGATGGAGACAATGTAGTGCACGATCGCAGAGAGAAATGCCCCGGATTAGAAAACTGAGTCGAGGAGGCAGCTTTGGTGAATCGCGGCAGCCGTGCAGCGTCAAATCTGGGCCTAACTCAGCAGAGCAGTGCTAAGGAGTAGAGGATGAGACATTTCTTGGGGGGCTGGGAGAGGGGGAAGGGGAGAGAGATAGGTGGTGAGAGTGTGATGTGTGTGTGGAGATGGGGTGAGGGGACTGACTGGGGAAAGGAGTAGTGGGGGAGGGAGGAGTGACTGAAGCATGGTTTTTGCATTACTGGGTGGATATCGGAGTCATGTGGTAACAGTTGGTGTACACCTGGATTCTGTGCATTACGAGCCCTGGAGTTGAGGCTGGGTGACTCCGGGTGAATCAAATGCAAATATTGAGAATTGATGGAAGGGTCAGATTAAGATATCAATATGACTCATGACCTACACATGATTACTTGGAATGTGGGAGGGGTAAGTATGCCTATTAAACATACAAAAATATTGCAGGCTCTGAAACGAAAAGGAGCTCAGGTGGCTTTCCTGCAAGAAACCCATCTCAGCAAGAGGGAGCATGAAAAATTGAAACGAGATTGGGTAGGACAGGTATGTGTATATATAATGTTATTATATGTGTTTTTCAACTAGTTTAATTTTAACTACTCCGTGTTTTGCAATACTTATACTGAGCATGCGTCAAAGTGTCCTATAAAAGAACCCAGATGAACGCGGGATCATTATTTATTTATTTAACAATCATTTATATACCGCATCTTCCAGAGATCAGTTGCGGTTCACAACAAACAACAATCAACAAAGCAGAGTTTGTTTTACATGTAACATCATATAACCACAAGCAAAATAATAAGTAAACAGCAAATGTTAAAACTGAACAGCACAGAACAGTGAAAAACTATATACATTATATACAGATACACATTATGTAGGGTTTAAGCATTGTGCAATTATTGGAATTATGTGCCGGTTAGAGCACAATCAGAATTGTGCAATTATTGGAATTATGTGCCGGTTAGAGCACAATTTCATATTGTGAGCTGCTGCTATGACGCTGAATCATTAAAACTGTATATTTCAGGTATTTACACTCATTACTCTTTTGTCTGTCTGCCAGTGCCATTTTTTAATCAGAGCCCCGGACAGTTGACATTGGCTGTTCTTTATATTGACAGTTCTTTATGCACAAGAATGTGGAACCTAAACATGTTTCCAGTAAGGTTGAAACAAAAGGTTTTTAGATTTCCTTTTAAAACAAACGCCGTTTAAAATTTGCTTTGCTTGGTATTGACAGTATTTTTATGTATGAGAACGTGAAATCAAAATATGCTCCGAAAAAGGCTCTTATACCTTTTTTTGTAGAAACGCTCTTTCAAATATGTTAGGCTCGGTAGTAGATATACTTTAGAGACATACTTCTTTGAGTTCCTGTCTTGGAATCCTTCGCGCCACTGTTCCCTCTAAGCTGTGCGCATGTGCGCGCGCACACACTTCGCCGAGCGAACACACATACTTTACAGCAGAGCGCACAAAAATTACGGTTCTGATTCTGATAGAAAACAACACAGACGTCTTAAAATTTAAAAGTTGTGATTGTAATTACTAGAAATTTTCCGCTTCATTTAGTAATCGTCTATTTTCATTTAAAAATGTGGTGTACATTCTGTATTCTGACGTGTAGTCAAATTTTAAAGTATATAACTCCGAGTGTCGTTATGTGGCGCACAAAAATTTTAACCTTCCTTCAAAAGCTGCACAGTTGATATTTTATGCCCACACAGCTTACAGAAAATTAGAGGGAACATTACTTCACTCTGTTTACAATGTATACTTTCTAACTTTTTATACTTTTCCACTATTAGTTTTTCAAAGTTGTCATTTAATGTCTGAGCAATAAGTTTTATATAGACCTCTTCTTTTAAAAAAAATAAATAAATTCCTTCCAATATGTACTACGCTCAGTAGTATAATTATTTTTGAATTGTTTGTCATGTGAGCTATATCGCATTAAATGTAGGCCACGGGGCCTGTCCACGCCGGCCGCCTGTAACTGGGCGGCATGGCGAGAGTGACGTCAGGTGGCCGGGAGGATTGGGGAGGGGGGGGCAAGCAGGTCTGCGGGTGCGACTTTTAAATTCATTGGCTCCCGGCTCGGTTGGTGCCGAAGGGTGGGAGCCAATGAATTGGAAGTTGGGCGGAGGCGGGGTTGGCGAAGTGCTGAGGCAGCAACGGCCCGGTCAGAACGGGCGTGGAGCGTTGGCTGGTGTCCCACCCTCGGGGCTGGCAAAGTGCTGAGGCAGCAACGGCCCGGTCAGAACGGGTGCGGAGCGTTGGCTGGTATGCTAGCGAATTCTGAGGTGCTGGAGGATTTCGGCGAGCGGTGTTCAGAAGATCTCTGGGGTGCTGGAGGATTTCGGCGAGCGGTGGTCAGCCGGGTTGGGGCAACCGTGAGGAACACTGACGAGGCACGTGGTCTGCGGCAGTGAGGGAGTGCAGGACGCAGAGGATCCGCATCGAGCAGGCAAGTGTGCGACGGTCTGCTTCGTCGCATTGTAGAAGTAATATTAATGCCGGCTCGCGGTAGGCAGAGAATTCGGGGGCGGGAGGGAAGGGGGTGGATTTGCAGAGGAGGGCAGCGCTCTCGGGATCGGTGGAGGTTGTGGGAGCAGAGCCGGTGACTGCAGTGACCGGGCATGAATGAGGTGGTTTGGATGTGCAGGGGAGGGTTAGCAGATCAGGGAGGGTTTTCAGAAGGGCCAGGGGAGCGCGGTCGGCTGGGAATGGTCATCAGGCAGCCACGGAGAGGGAGAGCAGAGGGGGGTCAAGCCAGGGGTTGCGGGGTAAGGCCAAAAAGCGGGGGGGGGGTTCAGAGAAACGGAGGTTGGCTGCACAGGAGGAAGTTTAAGGGGTGCAGCAGCTGAGGGGGGTATGGTGGAGGTGCACATGGGAGAAGGGTTACCCCATGGTTTCAGGGGGAGCAGGGGCAGGGGCCAAATGGGGCAGGCCGGTGATGTGGTCAGAGGGAGGGGTTTTCCTACCCCTTATTCTGGGTGGGGTGGGCACCGGGCTTTATGACCGGCAGGAAGTGCAGGGGCTTGGGAGCACTGGGCAAGTGGGGGCAGGGCTCCTCGGGGGCCGAATGGCTTGGGGCATGGCAGTCAGCTTGGCCTGCAGCATGCCCCCCCCCTCTGTGTTTCCTTTTTTATCTCCACAGGTCCCTGACAGGAGTTCTTGCCCTCTGATGACTGGCGGTGAAGGCTTCGGAGGGGACAGGCAAAACGTCAGCCAGCTGACCGGGAGAGAGGAGATGGCATGTGAGCAGACTGCCGTTCAGCAGCAGCCCGTTGCAGAAGGAGGCAGGGTGCCATCAGGAGCAGCGGCTGAAGGTTCGATGGCTGGGGCAGCAGGTGAGTCTTTAGCGGGCAGTGGTGGGGCTTCAGTGCATCAAGGGGCATCTTTGGGTAAAAAAGGGAAAGGCCATCGGAAACGGAAGCGTGGCGGGCGAAGGAGGCGCGGTTCTGATACTACTTCCTCTTCGTCAAGCTGGTCGTCTTCTTCCTCCTCGAGTGAGGGGGCGCAGTATTGGTGGCGGAGGGGGCCGGCGAAGGGCCAGGACAGCGCGTGGGGGCCCCTTATCTAGCAGCGTATGCAGAATTGTGGGAGGGGGTCCCGAAAAAATTGCGTAGTAAGATACGGAAGCGGAGGTATATTGACATCTTCCGGTTGTTGGAAGGACGGAGACGCTCAGGGGATAGTAAGTGGAAGAGAAAGGAGGATGAGAAGGCAGGTAGGGTGAGGAAGGTGTCTCGGAATGTAGTGAATTGGACGAGAGCTTTTTTGCATTTAGCGAGCGTGTGGGGGCACTATCATCCGGAGCAATATGGGATGTTGCTGGCTTACGCAGACGCAATCCTGGAGGCAGCGCAAACGCATGAAGGCTGGTTGTGGTTGAACTACGACGAGAAATTTCGCGATAGGATGGAGGAGAACCGAGGCCTGTCATGGGGCGCTCAGGACATTAATTTATGGCTGGCGCAAATGTCGGCTAAAGTAGGGGTGGGGGTTCGGGGGGGCGGAAAAGTTGGGGGGGGGCGGGCCAAGGGGCCACAAGTCGTTCCTTTCGGAATGCAGGAGCCGTTGCGCAGCAGAGAGCGGGAGGAACCGGGTCTGGGGATGTGTGTTGGAGATTTATCAAAGCCTCATGCCCTTTCCCAGACTGCAAATTTCGGCATGCCTGCTCCAGCTGTGGGGGAGGGCATTCGGCAGCCAAGTGCGGCAAAAAGGTTTCCGCCCCACCAGGCGGGCCATTGCCGAAGTAATGCGGAGATCGTCCGTCTTGCCCCTACCCCGATAAAAGTACGGGAGTTGCAGGCTCAATTGTTATGTTATCCGAGGTGGCGGGATAGAGTAATTTTGGACAAGGGGTTTCGGGAGGGTTTTGTTATTCCAATTGTGGGCGAGGTGGTAGCTAGGGCATCGCGCAATGCGCCGTCCGTACGGCGATTGGCGAGTATTGTTCGGAACAAATTGTTGCATGAATTGGAGCTGGGTCGGATTGCGGGGCCATTCTCTGAGATGCCCTTCCCGAATTTGGTGGTTTCCCCACTAGGGATTATTCCTAAAAAAGAGGCGGGGAAGTTTAGACTTATTCATAACCTGTCTTTTCCAGAGGGGGAGTCGGTCAACGATCTTATCCCACGGAATAAGTGTGCGGTGCGTTACGCGTCCTTTGATCGGGCAGTGGCCTTGGTCCGGAGAGCAGGGCGGGGGGGCGTGGATGGCGAAAATGGACATTGAGTCGGCGTTTATGCACCCGGATAGCTTTCCCTTGTTGGGTTTTAAGTTTGAGGATGGGTTTTATTTTGATAAATGCTTGCCTGTGGGTTGTTCGGTGTCTTGTTCCTACTTTGAAAAATTTAGTACCTTTTTGAATTGGGCGTTGGTGAAGGAGATTGGTTGTGCGAATGTGGTCCATTATTTGGATGATTTTTTGTTGGTGGGATCCGAACAGTCTGGGGATTGCCAGGGGCCTGGTGAAGGGTTTTTTGGGTTTGGCTGAAGAGCTGGGCGTGCCGCTGGCAGAGGGGAAGTCGGAGGGGCCGTCGAAGCGTTTGACCTTTTTAGGGGTGGAGCTGGACTCCGTGGAGATGGTAGTTCGGCTGCCGCTCGACAAGGTGGTTAAGTTACGGGTTTTAGTGGCTAATGCAAGGGCATCCAGTAAGTTGACTTTGAAAGAAGCACAGGCTCTGCTGGGTGCGTTGAATTTCGCCTGTCGGGTCATTCCGATGGGCAGGGTGTTCCTGCGGCGTTTGGCGAGAGCCACGGTGGGGCTGCGAAAGCCTCACCATCGCTTCCGGGTGTCAAAGGTGTTGCGTGCGGATTTAAGGATTTGGGACATATTCTTAAAAGAATTTAATGGCACGTCGGTCATGTTGGAGGAGGAGCGGTCCACGGAGGACTTGCAATTGTATACGGATGCTGCAGGAGGAATTGGGCTGGGCATTTACTTTGCGGGCGCCTGGTGTGCCGAAAAATGGCCACAGGTTTGGCATGAGGTAGGTTTAGTGAAAAATGTGGCGTTTTGGAGCTATTTCCTATTCTGGTGGTCTTGGAATTGTGGCCCCAGCGTTTGGAGAATAGGAGGGTCTTGTGGTGGTGTGATAATGCGGTGGTCTTTAGTGGCATCAACCATTATTCACCGAGGTGCGTGCTGGTAGCGGAGTTAATGCGGGAAGTGATCTTGGCTTTTTTACGTTTGAATGTACAGATCAGAGCAAGGCACATCCCAGGATGCACCAATGAGGTGGCTGACTCTCTTTCTCGATTGCAGTGGGAGCGGTTTCAGAAGCTGGCGCCAGGAGCAGATGCATCCGGTTGGAAGGTTCCAGAGAGATTGTGGCGCATTGGCCTCCCGGAATGTTGAGTTTGCTGCGGAGCTCAGTGGCGCAAGCAACTTGGTTGGCGTATCAGCGAGGCTGTGGCAAACTTGAGGAGTATTGTACGGAACAGGGCTGGCAACTGGACTCTGTATCGGATTGGATGCTGGCGCAGTATGTAGCGGAGGCCAAGCAGAGAGGTTTATCTAAAGCTGCGGTGCAGAGTCATTTGGCGGGTTTTTTGTTTTTTGCAAAAGCTGTGGGTAGGTCCCCTTCAAGTGGAACTTTCCTAACCCGGAAATTGCTGCAGGGGTGGGAGAGGGTGCAGCCGAGACGGGGCGACCTTCGGCGGCTGTTAGTGTGGATGCGTGCGGTGCTCCCTGAGGTTGCTTCGTCCGGTTATGAGGCAGTGTTGTTTAAGGCCATTTTCTGCCTTGCGTTCTCTGGGGCATTCCGGGCTGGGGAATTGGTTGCTGCATCGGGGAGGGTAGGTGGGTCTGGGGGGCTGTTGTTCCGTCATATCCAGCTGGAAGATGCGAGCCTGCGTGTACTATTAGTGCGGTCTAAAACTGATCAGCAGGGGCGAGGGCTGTGGGTGTTATTGCGGGAAATTCCTGGAGGGTCGACTTGTTCTGTGGCGGCAGTGCGGGAGTATCTGGGGCACCGCCCGGCGGTGGGGGGCGAGCTTTTTATACACGCTGATGCGAGCAGAGTGACAAGATTTCAGGTGACGGCGGTATTGCGCATGGTTCTGCAACGGATCGGAGAGGAGCCGGGGCGCTTTGCGGAGCATTCCTTCCGCATTGGTGCAGCAACCAGTGCCGCGGCAGCAGATTTGTCTGATCAGGAGGTGCAGCACATAGGGAGATGGCGGTCTAAGGCGTTCTTGGGCTATGTCCGTTTCTAAAGCTGGGGGGGGGGGGCGGGGGAGGCAGGCGGCTAATTGTGTTTTTTATCTTTCAGACCACCGGCTGATTCCACAGAGCTGTTGGCTTGTCGGCCACTCGTTCATGTATTGGGCGAGCCGGCGTGCAGCTGTGCGGCCAGTCGGGGCGAATCTGGGGCTGGATCCTGCGATGGTTGCTGTAACATGGCTGGGCGAGCGTGGACTGCATTGGATGCAGTTGCTCCCTTTGCTGCGGCACCATGTGCGTATGCGGAGTGCTCCAGGCTCGATCTTATTTCATCTGGGGGGCAACGACTTGTCAACGTGGACCTGCAAGCAGCTGATCAGAGCCGTCCACAGAGACTTATGGGAAGTTCTGCTTTTATTCCCAGGGGTGATATTGCTTTGGTCTGACATTATTCCATGGCCGAGTTGTCGGGATCAGCGACGCTGGTTGCGGGGCCTTACAAAGATAAACAGACAAATCGGTCGGTGGGTATGTCAGCATGGCGAATACCAAATAATGCATTCTTGGGTGGATGTCAACTGTGCAGGGTTGTATGGAAGGGACGGGGTGCATCTGTCCCCTGTGAGCTTAGATCTCTTATTGAATGATTGGCAAGAGTAGCCTAGTGGTTGGGGCAAGGTACCTCAGGCCGGAAGGTCGGGGGTTCAAATCCCACTAGAGGACAGCAACCTTGGGCCGGAAGGACTGGGGTTTCTAGTCCCACAGATGCTCCTTGTGGTCTTGGGCAAGCCACTTAACCCTCCATTGCCCATGTTCCCTGTAAGTATTAGTGTATGTGTCTCATATCCCCACGTATTAAATGTATCCCCAATTGTGTTGTGACCGCTTTGATTGAAGGATAAGGCGGTATACAAAAACTGTCTAAATAAAAAAATAAAAAAATAAATAAAATAAGAAGCGCTAGAGTGGGTAGCTCTGAGGGATGCCCGCTGGTCGCAGCTTTAGGCAGTGGAGGGGGCAGCGCAATAACGTAGGACGTATGCGCCGGTGGCGGGATCCCGGAGGTTTCCGGGGTCCGGATGCTGAGGATAAGCTTGGGCCGGGGGTGGGGTACCCCGACCCAGACAACTCCCTGGCTGGGCTTTTGCTAATGGCATGGCGAAGTCGGGGGCTAAGGGGGGGCGATGAGAATACAAAAGCGGATGCGCCATTACCTTGCTAGTGATATGGCTGGTGATGCATTATTCTGCTGTTGTAGTTGGGTTTGTTAATCAAGTTGATGTTTCTAAGCGTTAATGCTTAATAAAGCTGCGACCAGTTTATGAACCAATTATGGAGTGGTGTCTGTCTTTGGTCCCATTGGGGGGAGGGGGGTTAAGGGGGCAGGGTGAGGGGGGAGTGATGTAGGAGGAAAGAAGGAAGGTTTATATGTAGGAGTCCGCGAGTCCGCGCTCCCTCGGTTACTATTCGGTACTGTTGGACCACATTTTGCATTATCTATGAGCTCCTCTCCTGGAATTCTTTGCTTTGTTCAAAAAAAAATTTCCTCCCTCGTTTTTATACACTTTTTTAACTATTGTTTTTTGAAGCTGTTATGCAATGTCTGAGCAAAGAGGCTCTTAGACCTCTTTTCAAAAAGACGCCTTTTAAATGTGACACTCTTGGTAGCAATATGAGTTTAAAAAAAAATTTTTGCCTTTTGAGTTATATCGCATTAGTAATATGGTACTGCTGGATTACATGATTATTTACTATGTTGTTGTTGTTAAGTGCTGTCGAGTCAGAGTCGACTCATGGCGACCCTCTGGATAGCTGTACTAAATTGTGTTCGATCTTCAGTCAGGCGGCTCATTGTTGACAGACTGGTACCCGTAGCTGCTGTTATTGTATCGATCCATCTCATTGCTGGCCTTCCTCTTTTGCGTTGATCTTCTATCTTGCCAAGCATAATGTCTTTCTCTAATGATCTCTCTCTCCGCATGATGTGTCCAAAGTATGAAAGTCGAAGTCTTGTCATCTGAGCTTCTAAAGAAAGCTTAGGTTTTATCTCCTCTAGTACAGACTGGTTTGTTCTTCGGGCAGTCCATGGTATACACAGTATTCGCCGCCAGCACCATAATTCAAAGGCATCAATTTTCTTCCTGTCTATCTTTTTCACTGTCCAGCTTTCACATCCATATGATGTTATTGAAAATACCATGGCTTGAACAAGTCGAATCGTTGTATGGAGAGAGACATCTCTGCTCTTGAGAATCTTATCTAGGTCTTTCATAGCCATTTTGCCAAGAGCAATGCGTCGTCTGATTTCTTGACTGCTTGTTGCTTCTTTATTGATAGTTGATCAAAGTAGGTTAAAGTTATTCACGATTTCAATTTCTTCTCCTTCGACGATGAACCTGTTGATTATGCCAGTTGTCATGATCTTTGTCTTCTTTACATTAAGGTGCAGTCCCATTCTGAGACTATGTTCTTTGATTGTGAGAAGCAAATGTTTCAGATCATCTTCACTTTCCGCCAGTAATGTGGTATCATCAGCATAGCGAAGGTTGTTGATGAGTCTTCCACCAATCTTCACACCTCTGTTGTCTTCATACAATCCTGCTTCTCTGATGATTTGTTCTGCATATAAACAGATAGGGGGAAAGTATGCAGCCTTGTCTTACACCTTTGCTTATTTTAAACCATTCTGTTTCCCCTTGTTCCGTTCGAACTGTTGCTTCTTGATCAATGTACAGATTGTGCAAGAGAACGATCAGTTGTTCTGGTATACCCATGCTTAATGTGGCCCAGAGTTTCTCATGGTTTACACAGTCAAAAGCTTTGCTATAGTCGATAAAGCACAAATAGATATCCTTTTGGTATTCTTTAGTCTTTTCAAGGATCCATCTCACATTCGCAATGATGTCTCTCGTTCCTCGCCCTTTTCTGAACCCTGCTTGCACTTCAGGTAGTTCTTGTTCCAGGTATGATTGTAGTCTCTTTTGAATAATCTTCAGTAGAATTTTGCTGGCATGTGGGATCAGAGCGATTGTGCGATAATTTCCACAGTCAGTTGGATCACCTTTCTTTAGTATTGGTATAAACACAGATCTTTTCCAGTCAGTTGGCCATGATGTTGTCTTCCATATTTCTTGGCAGAGCCTTGTAAGTACGGTCACAGCTGCATCAGATTGCTGTAATACTTCTATGTGAATGCAATCAATGCCTGGTGCTTTGTTCTTTGATAAGGCTTTCAATGCTGCTTCAACTTCTTCTTTCATCACCAATGGTTCCAGATCATAAGGTACAGGTTGAAACGGCTGTTGGTCCACTTGATCTTTATCATATAAAAACTCTGTATATTCCTTCCATCTTCTCTTGATCTTCTCAGCATCATTCAACATAGAACCTTGAGCATCTTGTAACATTCCAATTCGAGGCTGGAACTTTTTCTTTAACTCTCGTAGCTTTAGGAAAGCTGATCTTGTTCTTCCTCTAATAGTTTCTGCTTCTATTTCCTTGCATGCATCATTGTAGTACTTTTCCTTGTCCTGTCTTGCTGCACGTTGGAAATCTCTGTTGAGTTCTGTGATTGTCTTTCTTTCTCCTCTGGCTTTAGCTTCTCTGCGTTTCTGGGCAATTTTCAGAGTTTCTTCCGTCATCCATTTTGGCCGTTGTTTCTTTTTTACCTTTTGTAGAGACTTCTCGCTTTCTTCCAACACAACCTTCTTGATGTCATTCCATAACTCTTCTGGAACTTGTGATAAGGAAGCTTATCATAGCTCAGGTAGGAGCTATAGAAAAGATGATGTGACTCTGAACAAGCAACCTGTCAGTTCTGGTAGAAGTGAGAAAACAGAGTTTTCACATAAAAGACTACCAGTCCCAGAATGCACCAGGTTTCCAGCAGCCATGAGAGGGGCTGAAGTGAGAAAATGTGTGTGCAATCAAGAGAGCTATGAGGTAATCCCTAAGCACTCATCTCAAAGGGCAGGGCCTGATTCAAGACAGCTGCGCTGTGTTAGGGAGCAGCACACATTAGAACAGGATAAGAATAGAGCTTATTCTTCAGGAAACAGTCTCAGCAACAGTTTGAAGAACAGCTTCAGCAAAAGCCACACAGATAGAGAGAGAAGGAAACTCTCTGGAAGGAAGAGAAGAAAGGCCATTGGAAGGTCTGGGAGATTCCAAGGCAGTACTCATACTGGGAGGTATTCCAAAAACCAGCAGAGTCCATTGGACTGGATTCAGCCAGAGGAATGGAGTGGCAGAGATAGGAATCACCAGTGGCTACCTGGAAGAGAGAAGACTGCATGTGGAAGGGACTTTCAGACCAAGGCCAGAAGGTATGTGAGAGAAGATCCAGTGTCCAGGGATCAAGATTGGAAGGCTGGACATCAGAATTGGATTACATATTGGCCAGGCTATACAGAGAGAAATAATGATAGCAGGAGAGGCTCAGGTATGAACACTGATCCAGACCCTATCTATAATAGAGAATGGCAGCAAGGGAATAAGCATTCTCATGATAGTGCCTTAATGAAAGACTCGTCTGTGCCAATGTATGATATTGACCCTATGATTGTTGATGAAGGGGGAGATACAGCAGATGAAACTATTTATATGGACTGTTCTCTATCTAAATGCTATTGCTAGTTTTCCAAATACATCAGCCATCACAAAGAAACCTAACTTTGTTCTTTATTTCCACTGCAAACAGCTCTTAAAGCAGGATTTGGGCTCACACAGTAGCAGCCAGCCAGCTAAAGGCTTTCAGCTGGTCCATTCATAGTAATTAGGGCTGCACCTGATTGTGTGTGTGAGCAAGGGAGAATCACTGCTGAGATCTGCATGGAAAATAAGCAGAAGTTAACCTAACCAGCAAAGTTTATTCTTTTCTTTGTGCCTTGGTATTTGGTAATTATTTGCTAAGAAAACATTAGCTAATTGCCTGACAAGCTGAAGGTTGTTTTCTGGTTTATTTTGTGATTTTTGTTATCCATTTTAAACACTGCAAGCAAGTAACCTCATTTATAGTGCTATCAAGCATACATGTGCTGGGTGAATTAAACCCCATCAATAAAAGAAGTATTTTATTGATCTTACCACTTGGTTTCACAACTCAAATTATTGTCATCAGCTGTGTTTGGGAGTGAATGAACTACAATACCCACAATACCTTGCTAGAATCATATGAATATATGCATCGTCAAGATTGTGTAAGTTCTCACCCTAGGCAGCCGTCTGACAAACTCTATCATTTGTATCTAAAGCAGCAAATCGATTTTGCAGGCAGTCTTTAAATTCCAGTGGTATATTCTCAAGGTCATATTTTGCTGCATTCATGAGTGGTTTGCTCTTTTTCAGCTTTAGCTTGAGTTTGCATACTAGTAGTTGATGATCTGTACCACAGTCAGCTCCAGGTTTTGTCTTTGTTGATGTTATAGAGCTTTTCCATCGTTGACTTCCACAAATGTAGTCAATTTGATTTTTATACAATCCATTGGGTGAAGTCCATGTGTACAGTCGCCGCTTGTGTTGCTGGAAGAAGGTGTTCGAGATGAATAGATCGTTGGTCTTGCAGAATTCTATCAGTCTTTCTCCAGCTTCATTTCTGTTGCCAAGTCCATGTTTTCCAACTACTTTGTCTTCTTCTTTGTTGCCAACCTTTGCGTTCCAGTCACCCATGACTATCAAGATATCCTGTTTGCATGTTCTGTCAATTTCAGCTTGTACTTGTTCATAGAACTCTTCAATTTCATTCTCTTCTGCAGCTGTTGTTGGGGCATATACTTGAATTATAGTTGTGTTGATAGGCATTCCTCGTAGACGAATAGAGATTAAGCGTTCGCTGACTGCATTGTATTTCATTACAGTTCTTGCAAGTTTCTTCTTTATAAATGCAACACCATTTCTTCTTTGTCTTTCATTTCCAGCATAGTAGACCATGTGATCATCTGATGCAAAGTGCCCGATGCCAGTCCATTTCAGTTCGCTGACACCCAACAGATCAAGTTGTACACGTTTCATTTCATTCTTGACCACCTCCAACTTCCCTTGGTTCATGCTTCGTACGTTCCATGTTCCAATGTGTAAGACATCTTTACAGCTTCTGACTCTCATTTCATGTGCAGCTACATCAGCAGTCAGACGTCCCGAGGGCTTTGATCCAACCACATCATAAATGCTGGCTTTACTCTGAAAAGTCTTCAGCTCTTCCCCAGTAGCTAGTTGAGTGCCTTCCAACCTGGGGGTCTCATCTTCCAGCACTACAGCACAATTTGTTTTGTTGTAACTATCCATTGGGTTTTCATGGCAAGATACAGAAGTAGATTGCCGGGCCTTTCTTCCGCGCAGTTTAAGTTTGGTGTTGTTGCCGTTGTCACAGAAATGTGATCCTCCGCCGTCAACACTATCCCATTCTGCTGCTGCCCAGATGGGTGGTTTGTCTTGGTCTGGCATCTCAGCTGAGACCTGTCCATCTTGGGAGACCCTGCCAGTAGTTAAACTACCGATAGTTTAGCTCTCAGCATCACTGATGCACACAAGCCCTCACAGCACGACAAGCTGCAAACCAAGTGAGGGCATATTTACTATATTGAATGCATTTTGCACAATTTACGAGTTCCTGTCCTGGAATCCTTCACTCTCCACATTGTTTATAATTTAGATTGCCCACATTTTTATTTTCCTCGTTTTGAAACATATCTTTTTTATTGTTGCTCATAATATTGATTTTACATCATCACTGTCGGTATGACATTTTAGTTATCATACAATTAATAATCTCCACAATGTATTTGTCTGATTAATTGCTAAATTACTAATGAGTATCTTTGCCTCTGTTTTCCTATGTGTTCAAAATTCAATCATTGAATGATGCTATGTCCCTCTGGCTCTGTGCTACATATGTTTCAATTACAGTAGTATCTCGAGATGGAGTCTTTGTAAAGACTGAATTGTTATACTGTGCCTCCTGTAAGTACTTCCTCTTCGGTCTCTAACATATATTTATTTATTCATAATCCTATTATGGTTCTTTTATATGTTTTTTTTACAAGTACTATTACTATTTATCTGTTTTTATATGTATCATAGTTTATATTGATTATAATTATTTGTTTTGTTTTTCCAAGTTATTTTATAGTTTCAAGTTGAGCTTGAGTTTCCAAGTTTTTAAGCTTGTTTATATGTTATACATTTATACAGAGATATATTTATATACTTGTTTCCATATGTTTTTATAGTTTTAATTGTTATTATTCACGTATTTTTAATATCAACATTGTACTTTTGATTTTTATAATTTGTTTGATATTATATGTTTTATTTTTAAGATGTGTGCCCCCTGAAGAAGGCATTCATGCTGAAATGTGTTGGGACTCTATTTTCAATAAACCAGTGACCTTCTACACCCTCACCTCTTGTACTTTTTTTGGGGGACGGATTGTCTCCCCTTATTGGGGAACAGTAATTTCTCTCCGGGTATGCAGGGGAGAGTCTTGAGGAGATGGGCTCGATGTGGTGTGTTGGTAAACCATTCACAAATGGGAAGTTCTGTTAAATTTAACATTTGCTGATTAAGTTTATGAAGTGTTGTCTCTGTTGTCTGTAAATTTCCTGTTTTACATCTGGAGTTTTATTGACTGCTCTTTCAAACTTTGAAAAGTATGTTTAAAGGACAATGATGAGTAGTTGATTTTTTTAAAAGAACATTAAATTAGTAAAGCTTGAACGAGACTTGTGCTCACTGTTTCTTATATGTTTAAACCACATATGAGTGCATGATTAAAAAATAAGTTATATTTGAGAAGTAGGCATATGTTAAAAGATGGTTATGCTTCTAAATGTGAATAATTTTTGGATTTGAATACAGCATATGTAATTCATTACACTGTCAAAAATCCTAGGATAAAAACGTCAAAAAATGTATACTGTGTATAAAAAAAAAAATCCACATTCATTTGCATATCACATCTTCCCTTACATACAGTAAAAACTAGCATTGATCTGTTTTTTCTTCATTTTATGTTAAGCAGTCAGTTTGTGGAGATTCATATCATTTTTTGGTATGTGGACTCATCCCAAATGAAGATGGAGCATGTGCAAATGAGTTTTCTTCCCTCTGTCTAGCCAAGAATAGTGCCAATCACATATCCAGTAATTTTCCCATTTTTCTTTCTTTACAGTGAAGTTACTAAAGCAATACATATATTGATTCTGTCTCACACTTACCCAGCATTTGCCATACCAGCATTCACTACAAGTCTACTGATGGATGAGAAATAGTTTTTATAGTACAGAATGGCTATACAATATCATTTACAATTGTCATTGCATCTTTTACGTAGTCCTAATGTCAATGTGATGCTCATTCATATATATATATCCCAAGTTTGCTGCTACATGGAAATGAGAAATTAATATAAGACTGGAGGGAGGGACACTAGATTTCTCCAGAGGCTTCAGTACACCAGATCAACAATGACATAATCAAGTTGCGGAAAAAAAGAAAATTAGAAATGCTAGCACGCTGCTTCATTTCATATCTTTCTCTTCTCTTGGTGGTTAGGTCTATAGTACACGCATTTAATCAGGCTCTCGGACACATCTCCTAACTAAAGCTAAATCTAAGAGACCAACTGCTAGCAATGAGGAGTCCAAGTGAAGTAATAACCGGGTAAGGCGGACACGTCGCCTCTCGCCCTTCTCCGCCCCCCCACTAACTTTCCCCTCCAACACTGCATTCAAAACAAAACACATGACAACAATCATGGACTTAAACTGGTCGCAGCTTTAATAACCTTTTTAACAAATCAACCAATACAAATCAACACATTATAACTCCCTCCCCCCAAGCAGAGCGAGCCCTCACCAGCCATGTTAGTAGCAAGGTGACGCCGCATCCGCTTCCACCGGGTACAGGCCCGACAATTTTCCACACCCTCCCTCTTCCGACTTCGCCATATTATTAGCAAAAACCTGAGGGATTAACCGGGTCGGGGTACCCCACCCCCGCCCTCATGCTTGCCACCGGCTCCGGACCCCGGAAACCTCCGGGATCCCGCCACCGGCTCAGGTCAGCCACGACCAGAGCCGCCCCCCAAAGGTAAGCTGCGACCAGCCCTCGCCCCCAACTTAATAACTTTCAAGGCCTCCTGCCAATCGTTAAGTAGTAAATCCAACCCCACCGGGGACAAGTGCACGCCATCAGACCTGTAGAGGCCCGCGCACTGAACGTCCACCCAAGGGTGCAGGATTTGCCCGCCTCCCTGCTCCCCCACCCATCTGCCAATTTGACGGTTAATCTTCGTCACACCCCGTGACCACCGTCGCTGACCCCAACAGGCCGGCCTTGGAATGATATCAGACCAAACCAATATGACACCTGAACATCCCCAACACCACCCCAAAGTCCTTTACAACTGCACGAATCAACTGTCAACCACGAAACCAGATCATTGCCACCTAAGTGGAGCAGCAGATGTCCGGTGTGCCTCTTGAACGCTAGTGGTGCCGAAGCAAGGGCAAAAGCTGGATCCACCGAAGCCCACGCTCACTCAGCCATGTGACGGTCACCGCACGCTCTGGAAGCCCCAAATTCGGCCCCACCGGGCACATCGCTGCTCTCCGACCAGCCCAGCACACAAAGGAGTGGCCAGTCACCCAAAAAGACGATCCTGGCCGTGCATCTGCAACAGAAAAAACAGAACAGTTATCACCCCCCCCACACACCCTTACAAACGCATGAAGTGTTGGAAGGCCCGCGACCGCCATCTCCTTATCCGCCATATCTCCTGTTAGGCAGTCCAGCAGCCGCTGCACTAGTCGCCGTCCCAATCCGGAAGGAGTGAGGGGCAAACGCACCAGGGTCTTCACCAATCAGCCGCAAGGACAGCCGAAGGACCGCCGCAAACTGAAAACACGTAAGAACCCGCGCATCCTGATGTATAAAAAGGCTAACGGCGGTATCTGGACGCATGCGTAAGTACGCCTGCAGTAACGCCACAGGACACGGGGGGAAGCCCCGAACTGCTGCCAATTCCACCCACATACCACTCCCCGCCTGATCCGTCCTGGAACGGGCAAGGCGGATACGAACCCCACCCCCGATCCATTGCACCTGATTTAGCTGGACCTCCCTCCCATCGCGAATCCGACCCGACTCCGCCCCCAATTCACCCAGCCGAAACGCGCCGAAAAAAGCTACTAAAAGGACAGCCCGAAAAAACACCCTTTCCTACGATGACGAAACCACCTGGGGCAATGCGCCGCATAAACGCCACAGGTCGTGCGTGATGGGGAGCCGCCAATCACCCGAAGAAGGGCAGGATCGTTCCAACCACACGCGTTGAAAAAACCCCCACCCGCCCCTCCCCACCCCAGGGCCCGAGCAAAAAAGGAGAAGCCCGCCAGATTTCTCCAGACAGTAGGTCGCGACAATCCCGCAGCCTTAGCTGCCAACACCTACTGATCCAGCTCATCAGCGGCCGGACCTTCCACCCATCCGTGCAGTACCAAAAAGGAGACCACACTGCAGCAGCCCCGCTGATAAGCTACCCACGTGACAAGCCTTAATCACAAGATTCAGCCGCATCATTATACAGCTGCAGATCCGCAGAAGTCACCTCCCGGCCTCAAAACGAGCTAAACTGCTCGAAATAAGCACAGGAAATCGAACAACCCATAGGCATGCTCTTATCTAAGTAAAATTGTCCCTCGAAGCAAAACCCCAACAAATGAAAGGCTGACGGGTGCACCGGCAATAAACGGAAGGCGGATCAATATCCACTTTCGCCAGCAAGCACCCAGGCCCCCACCTGCTCGCACGAGCTCGACAGCCTCATCAAAGGTGGCGTAACGTACTAGGCACCATTCCCGAGGAATGTGATCATTGACCGAGGAACCAATGGGAAAGGAAAGCTTATGTATTAAGCGATACTTTCCCGGATCCTGCTTTGGAATGATACCCAAAGGAGACACCACAAAGTCAGCGAAAGGCTGTTCTCCAAAAGGGCCCGCTACCCTACCTAACTCCATCTCGGTTGCCAACTTATCCCATACCAGCTGCGCAAAAACGCCGAACGGACGGCGAATTCCAGGCCTTGTTCGCCCCTACCCTACCTACTACCGGTATAGGCAACTCCTCCCGAAACCCATTCTCGAAAATGCAGCTGACCTGGCTCCTCGGATATCTCCTAAGCCACGGACCTAAAACATCAATCGCAACCGGAGTGGGGGCCAAACTCCACGAGCCTCTACTACTTGTGGGGGGGGGACCACGGCTCCCCCAACACTCTTTTTGACACATTTGAGTGCTGAGTGGCCCCCATTACAGATGGAGCAAGCGTGACGGAATTTGCAATCCGGAAAGGGGCATGAAGACTTGTTGAACCGCCAGCACAAATCCCCCGCTCCCCCCCCCCTGGAGTTCCCTGCACAACCGGGGGCACGCCCGCTCGAAAGGGCAGATCTGCCCTCGTGGTGACGGACAATCCACCGTTTTGCCCGCTCACACTTCCGCCTACCGGTCTGAGCGCCATCTGCATCAGCCACAGATTAATGTCTTGCGTTCCCCAGGAAAGCATTTGATTCTCCTCCATCTTATCACGGAATTTCTCATCATAGTTGAGCCAAGCCCAACCCTCATGAGTCTGTGATGCCTCTAAGATGGAATCCGCGTAAGCCAGAAGCATACCATACTGCTCCGGGTGCGAATGCCCCCATACACTAGCCAAACGCAGGAAGGCCCGAGTCCAATTGACCACATTCCACGCCACTCTCTTCACCCTACCAGCCTTCTCATCCTCCTTATGCTTCCTCCGACTGTCCCCTGACCGTTTTCGACCTTCGAGCAAACGAAATATATCTAAATAGCGACGCTTCACAATCTTCTTCCGAAGATTCTTCGGCACTCCCTCCCATAACTCAGAGAAAACCGCCACCGAGGGCGCCGCACCAACCTGCCTGGCACGCCCCGCATCACCATTGGCCTCGCGACCATGGCCGAACCTGTCCGAAATAGAACCGGACGAAGACTCAGAGGTTGTAGAAGAGGAGGATTCCGAACGCCTAAGCCGGTGACAAGAATGCCGCCTCCTCTTGTTCCCACGTTTCTTACCCCCCTCGGCTGACCGAGTACCACCTCCCACCGCTGCACCATCAACCCGCACCGCAGCGCCAGCAGCCCGCACCGCATCGCCAGCATCCAACTCACCTGCAGCAGATGACTCCATCGCGGTAGCCGCGCCTGTCACCTGTCGTGTCGACGCCGAAGCTGCAGATTCTCCCCCGGTTCCGACAAGCAAGGGGCTTCCGCCTGTGCTCGCCGTCACACCATCCGACCGTCCAGCAGCAGCCATCAAAGGATGTCCCACATAGTGCCATCCTGGAGAAACCTGTGGAGAAAAAACAGGAAAAGGCGAAGGGACACCTGCCATAGCCCACGGGGACTGCCATGCCCCTAGCCACTCCGTACCGGAAGAGCCCTGACCCCCGCTCTGCCAATGCGCCCAAGCAGGCGAGTAACCACCCCTCGCAGCAGCCGACAAACCCCCCAGGCTTGCCTCCGCCAAACCCGTACCACCCCCTGGCAGGTTTAAACCCTCACCACCCTCCGCAGGCACCGAGCACACACCCGGGCCGTCAAAAGACCCGTGGGCCACTCCAAGCCCCGAGATACCTCTTGCCGTCCCTCTAGACCTGCCACGACTACCCCGAGCTACAGGGTCGGCCGAAACCCCCCTCCGCACTTGCCCTTCATGCCCTGAACCACCCCCAGAGCTGGTGCCCTGTCTGGCTACCCTGCTACCGCTAGGAGCCCTACCCCGGGCCCCCCCTCGCCCTCTGACGCCCGGAGCATCTGGTCCGTGGGGGCCAGCACCATACCCAGACACCCCTCCGCCCACCTGAGCTGGTCGCCCGTCAGACCCCGAGGCAGCTGCCCCACCCACCCCTACCAATCCCCTGCTGACCTTGACTGAACCTTTCCTCAGCCTGGGACCCCCTTTTTTCCCTCTGCCGGCCATGGCACACGCAAGCTGGAGGAACCCTGGAACGAGGCTATTTAGTTTAATTATGTGTGTAGCTATGCCTATTATATTTTTTCAATACTTCTCTGCTGGGTTTTTTTTTTTTTTAAAATCTTTACCACCCCGGACCACACAGCCCACAGAGAACCGCCGCGTGCTGCCACAGACAATATATATGCTTTTTACAAGGAATGGGAACCACTTGCCAGGAATAAAAAAAACCCGCCTCTCTGCCCGGGCCGCCGCCGTCAGCCAGTACCAACCGCCGCCAGGAAAACACCGGTGCCGTCGAAACCCCCACTGCTGCCACCCTGGATGCCGATCCCACCGCTGAGGCCTCAGCTTCTCCCGGTTCGCCAGCAGCAGCTCCCAGACACGTCCGACGCCTTCCTGCTCAACCGACAACGGCTGGAGCAGAGCCGAGTCCCCGCACCACCCCCCCCTGCTGTCAAGGCCCCAGCCCTCTCATTGGCTCCCGCGCGCTTCAAAACGCCACGGGAGCCAATGAGGTCGCCGGGCCGTGCGGTACCCACCACGTCCTGCGCGCCGCCGGAACGCGGGAGACGCGAGCGAACTGCCGCCCCCCCCCCGGTTATAAGCGGCCACGGGCACGGGGCCCGCGGCCTTACATTTCTTGTCCCTCTGTAAGAAAGGACCATCGAATGTAATACTTCATAAATGCACATTTCCCACCATCTTTTTTCCCCCTAGAATTTCCTGCTGATTTTAACTGTAGCTCTTTTCCTTTGGACTTGCAACTAATTGGCATATAGAGCCAGAGTCCAGATAGATTTAAAGAAAACATTTGGTCATATGTAGCTATCCAAAAACTGGATAATTTCCTGAACTTAGGGCATGCTAATACCCATAAAAAGAGCCTTATCTGCTGCTTCACCCATAAGAATAAAATGGGCCATGACAGCGTTACACACTAAGACCGTTAGTGTATGCCAATTGTTAGTAAAAAGGGCTCTTAGTGATGCTCTTGGCTGAGGTAATGGTCAGGGCTTTTGCCACAGTCACTGTTAACATGTTTTAACATTCTTTTGGTATGACTTTAGATATTAAGTCCATCAAAATACATAAATATAGTTCAGATATTTCATTGGGGCACATGCTTTTGTAAAATCCTTGTCCTAGTCCTGAATGTCTTGTTTTTATATCAATAAACAGAAAAAAAAACCATGATAAAACCAAAATATATTGACTTAAACCAATTCTAGATCCTGATCACTTCTGAACCATCTGTCAGGCAATTATCACCCCAACGCTTGACTATTGCAATTCACTATACCATGGTCTCCCAAAGCAAACCATCTTACCACTTCAACAAATGCAGAACACTGCAGCTCGCCTAATCACAGGAACGGACAGATATGGACACATCACACTAATTCTTAATCAAGTTCATTGGCTCCCAATATATGCACAAATCCAATGCAAAGAAACACTAACCATATTCAAGATCATTCACCAGCTATCAGCAAATATTCTGCAAGACACGATAACTAAAGATTCAAGTAACCAACCCAGGAGAAATAACAATAAGAACATCATTATCCAACCTCTTGGATACCAAAGGTCCATACAAACCACCTCTGGAAGAGAAATTTCACTCTATGCTCCATCATTATGGAACTCCCTCCCAGATGACATACGTGCAATTTCAGACATTAAGGATTTTAGAAAGAATCTAAAAACACTTCTCTTCAAGAATCACTTTGACCATATTACATAATCACCTGAAGTTAACATGATCCAAGCCACCTAGGAATAAGCTTTTGCTATGGACTGGTAGACGCTATACGCAATATAATAAACTGTATATAGTTATGTTTCAACTCCCATAATACTGTACATAGATTTTACTCTACCTTTACCCAATATAACCCGTCCTTTGTACAACATTAGCCACTGTTTAACTGTTCTATGTATAATTTATTTATTTCTCTTATATACCGCGCTCTTCGATATCAGTGCAGTTTACATGGAACATCGAGGTATTTTACGGTGGGGGATTACACCGTATTTACAAATAACAGGTAGCTCAACTTGGATAACCATCTTAACTATAATGTTCAAGTTATAATGTAAACCGCTTTGAGTGAAGGACAAATAAATAAATAAAATCAATATTAAAGTAAAAATCAAGAACAACAAATATTAATATTAATATTTGAGTGAAGGACAAATAAATAAAATCAATAATAAAGTCAAAATCAAGAACAAATATTAATTTTGTGTGTTCATAAGAGACTATTAAGTCTCCCATTATACTCATCACACACATCCTGGAAGAGGTCCTTTTACTAAAGGTTAACGTGCTTTAATGAAGGTAACTCATGTTAGGTGCCATTGCACCCATAGAAATAAAGTGGCTGTGGGCACTTAACAGGCATTAAAAACTTTAGTAAAAGGGCCCCTAAGTGTCATAGCATGAAAGTAAATAATCAAAATTGTATTCAAAAAACCCCACACACTTACTTAATTTGCATTAGCATTGAAAATAATCATTCTTAGGGAGGTTCTGCCATCAAAATGTTTGTCGTCCTTTCAATCAAAGGAAGGTCTTAAATGTGAATCTTCCATGGAGACCCTTTATTTCTGTGCACATAATTAGAGATGTTTAAAACACAAGAGGATTGTGAAAAATTACAAGAGGACCTTAAATTGGGAGACTTGGCCTCCAAATGGCAGATGAAATGTGGACACGTGTGAAGTTATGCATTTAGGGAAGAAGAACCCAAACAACGGCTACACGATGCAAGGTTCCACATTAGGAATTACCACGCAGGAAAAGGATCTGGGCGTCATCGTGGATAATACGTTGAAACCCTCTGCCCAGTATGCAGTTGTGGCCAAGAAAGCAAATAGAACGCAAGAATGGAGATTAAAACCAAAGATATTATAATGCCTCTGTATCGCTCCATAGTGCGACTGCACCTTGGATATTGTGTGCAGTTCTGGTCACCATATCTTAAAAAGCATATAGCAGAATAGGAAAAAGTACAGAGAAGAGTGACCAAAATAGTAAAGGCGATGGAAGGATATCCTTACGAGGAAAGGCTTAAAAGGTTAGAGCTCTTCAACTTGGAAAAGAGACTACTGAGGGGAGATATATAATAGAGGTCTATAAAATAATAGAGTGGAACGGGTAAACATAGCCTAGTTGTTTACTCCTTCAAAATATAGTACATTTAAGACAAATCAGAGAAAATATTTTTTCACTCGATGCATAATCAAAGTCTCAAATTATGGTCTGCAAAAAAATTTTTTTCGAGAGCTGTTTTGGTTATTCCACGTAATCTTTGTTTTTTGGTGCGCTGAATCCAAAAATGACCTCCATTTTGTCATAGGACATCACGTTTCCTGACAATTTAGGTAACTATCTTAAATAAGGCAATACCTCAAATTAAATGGAAATAGACTTATAAAATTAAAGTTTTATTACAATATTTTCCTGAAAATCCTTTTTTGAACTGAAATGAGCTCACCTACACACACTAAACTCGATTCTTCTTCCTTGTGAGGCTCCTCTTGGTGCATTTACCCTTGTGAGTAGCATCTGGAATGTCTCTCTGAAGCATCCAACAGTAGTCTGCCATCATTGTAATGCTCCATTTTCCCTGGTATCTCCTTTCCATCTCTTTAATGTCTTGGTGGAAGCATTCACCTTGTTCCTCACTCACAGCTCCCAAATTTTCAGGAAAGTAGTCAAGGTGGGACTGGAGGAAATGCACTTTCAAACTCATCAGGCAACCTAAAGCTTGAAATGCGTTCAGCATTCGTCCGACGATCTTTTTGTAGTGAGGATCTTTGTTATTGCCTAAAAATTTCTGCACGTCTTCTTTAAATGCAATCTGCTCTTCTTTTTGAGGATTCGTCATGGTATTGACAAACTCTTGATCAACTATTAGCCTTCTAACGTCTGGTCCGACGAACACACCTTCCTTCAATTTTGCCTCCGACAGGCCTGGAAACTTGGTGACCAAGTATTTGAAGCATTCTCCATCTCTTGGAAGTGATTTTAGGAATTGCTTCATCAATCCCAATTTTATGTGGAGAGGTGGTAGAAGACCTTTATGGGAAGGTACCAAAGTTTCTCGGAGGACATTTTTTTCACCGACTATTAGCACCCTCGGCTGCCAACTCTTCTTGGTCCAGTGATTTTGTCGGTCTCGACTGTCCCATAGACACAGAAAACAAGGATATTTGGTATACCCAGCTTGTTGCCCGAGCAGCATGCACAAGACCTTCAAGTCCCCACACACTTGCCAACCATGGTCTTCATATTTAAGTTTACGAAGAACCAATTCCAAGTTCTCATAGGTTTCCTTCAAGTGTACGAAATGACCTACAGGTATGGAAGCGTAAAAACTGTTGTGGAGTAAAACTGCTTTGAGACTTCTTTTTGAAGAATCTATAAAAAGACGCCATTGCTCTGAATCATATTGGATTTTAAATTGACCCATCAGACCTTCGACATCAATGCAATAAACCAACTTGTCTTCCTGGGCGAAGTAAGGAACGAACAACTTTTCACGATGTCTGAACCATGAAGATGACACTCCTGGCAACAATAAATGACACTCCTAGCAACAATAAATTCCTGCTTTTCAGCCTTGATCCGAGTAACTCAGCGCATCTTTGGGAAGATTCAAGTCTCTTACCAAATCATTCATCTTCCCTGAGAAAACAATTTTGGTCTTGTATCATCTTCAAAGTCAGAACTTGATTCATCATCTGGTTCAGGTATGACTTCACCTTCATCAGAGCTAGGTATCTCTTCCAAGGTAGCAGGGGGCTTGGGTATTGGTATATCTGTGCTGTGGGGGATGGGACGAATTGCCAAGTGAAGATTGGGGTATGAAATGGAATGCTTCCATTTGGAATTAAACCCTTTCACATCGCATGAACAAAAGTAACAGTCGTCACTATGGTTCTTTTGCTCTCGCCATACCATAGGAATCCCATAATGGAAAAAAATTTTCTTACCCTTGAACCAGTTTCAGAGGTCCTCAACACACCGTTTGCATACTTTATGAGGCGCCCCAGACTTTATCTTGATCTCCAATTTTTAGTCCAAAGTATGCAAAGTATACTTTTTTCACAAAGTCTGTAATATTCTGCTGTTGCTTCAACACTGTATATTCAACACAGATGAAACAGAAACTGTCTGGCGAATTAATACACTTTCGCGGAGCCATAACATAACGGTTGAAGAATAACGAGCTAACATGAATTGCGATGAAAAAGTGTGAACAGCCTAGAACCAAGAACCTGATGATGATTTGTGCACAAGTGTGGCATGCAGGAGAGAGCAGCTCTGTGTCTGTACACGAGATGTCACAGTGCTGGCCACGCCCCTGCACTGACCGGAGCTGCTGCTATCTGCCCTGTGTGTCCCTCCCACTGGATTCTTCAGGAAAGATTAACCCTTTCTACCATTAGAAGCACGGACTTAAAACTTGCTTAGCTTATGTATATATTGCTGACCATCAGATTTACAGTGCTATATTTTTTTTTACATAACTCGGACAACCCCTTTAAGGTTTTTTGGGCATTTTATATCTTAAATGCACTTATGTGAATTAATTACTAGTAATTCGAATTAATTAATAGTAATTTGAAAAAATTTGATAAATTTGAAGACAATTTTGCATGTTGTGGCAAATCATGACGTCTAGGAGTTTTTTCAATATTTTATTTGTTTCCAGCACACCAAAATACATGGAAATTAGATGAAAATAATCAAACAGCTTTTTAGTCGCAGACCTGTGGTTAGTTATCAGAGGATGTAGTAAAAGCTGTTAATGTAGCTGGGTCTGAAAGAGGTTTGGGCAAGTTCCTCGAGGAACACTCCATAAACCATTATTAAAGTGGACCAGGGAAATCCATGGGACAAGCAACATAGAATGTGTATACCTTTTGGGAATATGACAGGTACTGTGGTGGCGAGGCCATGGAGGAGCAGGAGGAAAGGGAGAAAAAACAGGCATTTTCCCCTAAAAATGCAGTTAGCTCCAGGACGTCAGGGGTTAAAACGTCAGAGTTAGAAAAAAACTCCCTGCATAGAGTCAGTGGTAGAAAGACACGCCCTAGCTCTATGGCAACCAGCATTGATAATGAGGAACAGCTGGGGGTGGAGCTAGGAAAGGAAAGGGAGATTCACCAATATAAGGTGGAGGAAATTAGAGACAGGAGGAGCCGGGGAGACAGGAGCAGAGCCACAGGAGAAGCAGGAAGTGACGAGGCAAGCCGAGATGGCATTGCAAGTGGCAAGCATTGCTGGCACGTGGAGCCTAGGCAGCCCAGGAGGCAGCAACAGGAGGAACACGATGCAAGGCCTGTTTGCAGAGTAAGGCAAGAGCCCAAGGAGTCCTGCAAAAGGTATGGAAGTAATCCTGTGAGAGGGAAAGCTTATGAGAGAGAGGAAGTAAGCTATGGAAATGGCTGAGAGTTGTCTCCACCTGAGTGTATGGAAATTGAGCCCGTGGCACTAAACTCTGAGGAGAGTTTGTTTCCCCACAGCAAGGTGAGCACTTTAAAAGCTTCTCCTAGTTCCCTGAGAGATAAGAAGTCTCCTTATTCTCTCAAGAGTCCCCAGCAGAGAGAAGAAGCCATTTGGCAGAAAGTTTTAAAGGTTTTAGAAAGATTAAAGCCTGTTACTTCTGACCCAAAGTCTGACCATTTACCCTCTGATTCTGAAGGGGAAAGTATGGATTTGGGAGAATCTGTGTTAGAAGATTTACCTTCAGATCAGGAGATGGATTGTTCTTTAGTCTATGGCCAAACTGACAAGCCATAAGGTTTTAAAAAATGAAGAAACCTAGAGGCTTGGATTTCAGTTGAGCAGTGCTGAGAAGATTATGCTAATGAGCTGCTGAGCTCCGTGGTTTGTTTCAGACTTGTTAAAAGACTGTGTTACAAGTGAATGCCAGAGTTGTTAACTCAGCCTCTAAGAAACATTTGTGAAGGAAGAAGAATAGTTGCAGTAAAAGTACCATTGGTTTAACTAACTGGAAGAATGTAAAGTTTGTAACCAACCTGGAAGCTATGTGGCTTAAAGAGTACTGGCTATTTTCTACCTGAAGATACACTGATTGCCTAGTATTGTATATAAGCTGAATGAAGAAGCAAGTTTTTGTTTTTGTTTCACCGGAGAAAGTATCCACCAATTTTTATGTTGTGATATTTTTTGAACTGACAAGTTCATCTTGCCTGGAGAATAAATAAATAAAAATCCTGTGTGCCTTGAAAAACAAAACCTCTCGGCTGAATTACTTTTCACAACTACTTTGCATAGAGGCTAAACAAGGGACATAAAAAATAAATAAGTTCCGTCTCCTACCACTAGGCTACCGCCTGGCCACTAGGGGGCGCGACAGTACATGTGACCTGGATTGGTACACTGTTGGAAACAGGATACTGGGCTTGATGGACCCTTGGTCTGAATCGATATGGCATATCTTATATTCTTATGTAACTTATAGGTGGGTCATCCAGCAACCAATGAAACAAGTTGGGTAAGGGTAAGGTAAGCCTTCAGCACAGCACCTTTGCATAAGCCAAGGTGCAAGACATGCTGGATGACCCACTTATAGTTTTAATACGCCTCTGATGTGCCCCTGTATTCTATTTTCTTTTCACCAAAAGAGTGACTACTATAGGCCTGCTAACTTATGATGAAATGCTATAGGATGAAATTGATAATCCTAGCAGAATTAAGAGGAGCTTTTCTGTATATCCTGCAAGGATTGTGAGTGCTATGGTCCCAACACTGGGAGTCAGGACCCTTACTAAGATTGCAGAAATAATGCTGCTTCTCCTCCCCTTCCCTGTTCTGGACCTTCACTGTGACATATGCCTAGTAGTGGCAATCCGCACGATGCTGTGACTCTGAACATTGACAGGCCCTGTCCTTCATCATTTGTTGACTTTGAGTTCGACTAGAAACCCATCTAAAGTATTGGTCTCTGAGTGTATACTGACCCACAGACTCCGGTGCTGGTGCAGCTGCTGCCACTGCCAACACTTTGGATAGGCGGGGCGGTAGGAGAGAGGAGTGGAGGTCTGCTGTTTGTTTCCATCATCCTCTGAGGCCATGTGCATGTTTGTGTTAAAATGTGATCATCTTGTATATAAGTTTGTGAGCACCAAAAAATATATAAATCCTGAACCCTTACTATTAATATGGTCTTCAAAATAATCTGAGCAGTTATTGTTTCTAGCAAGAGAGCCCAAAAGATTTAAGGCCACAAAGCCAGATTTGCTCGTTATCTCATCTGTCCAAGCAGACTCCTAAAAAGGAGCCATAATATCCCAACCATTCTTTAAGAAAGTATTTTAATTTTCTTATTTTATATATATATATTTTTTTCTTTCAAAAACTTTATCACTCAAAATTTCCTAAAAGTGCTTATTTTTCATGAAAAAGATCACATCTCAAAAGTTCATTAAGCACTCATATCAGCTGACAGAAAAAGAAACAAAAATGTCCACATATATCCGACACAATATTGTGTTTCGACTTATCTGTATCAGGGATATAGATGGTCTTCAAATTGTCACAATATGCTCTCCAAGATTTCAAAAAAAGTCCAAGCCCGCTCATACTCCAAACAGCTGTAGGCTGAGATCCTCTAGTACCCAACAGCACCCAAGGAGGCAGCTACTCTGCATGATCTTATGCTCCGTATGTGGGAGACTCCTCTTACAGTCTCACCTTACAGTTGTCAACTCAATACCATGTATTGGGTACTGGAGTGTCCGGGCTTCTAAAAGTCACAGCTTCGACACCACTCCATGATGGTTGAATCGGCGATGCGCCAAATCAAAAGCTCACTCCTCAAATCCTCCAGGTAGGGAATTGAGGACACTCAATGCCTTTGGGTGGCGATGCTTCCAGGTATCCATGCTCTTGGCCAGGATTAACGCCTATATTCTCTACATAGGAATGTTCCTCAAGGAGGTATCCGGGGATCTCAAGTCTTTTGCTCCTCTCTTCCCAGATGAAAAGAGGGCAGACTATCTTTCCCTAGTCAAGCATAGCCAAAATGTATCCAAATTTGTCAAGGCCACCTTCGATGCTTTTGAATGTACAAGCAGGGCCACAGTCATATGAATCAGGTCCCGTAGAATTGCATGGCTTCAGACCTTAGATCTTGAACAGTGGGTTCAAGATAAACTGGGCAACATACCCCTCACAGGGGGGAACCTCTTTGGCAAAGACTGGCAAGATAAGGCCTCTCAGAGTCAGAGAACATGACTCTAAAGAGACTGTCCAGAGTCACAGCTGACCCTGCTAGGAAGAAGACATCTTATTGTAGAAAGATTTCTTTTCAGAAGTTGTTCTTTTCTTATCCACCTGCTTCTCAGTACCAGGGTCAGGCCCCATAGAAGAGACAGCAGCTTCCTAAGCAACAGAAGAAGCCACAGGTAACTAAATCTCAACCAGCTCTGCAGCCACAGTCTGCACCTGGTTTTTGACTCTTTCCTACAGAATCATTGCCACCCTACCTCTGGAGGAACCCCACCTCCTCCACATAGCAGGCAGACTGAGTCACTATGCCCACAGATGGCACCTCATCACCTCATAGAAATGGACACTAACCATAGTCCAGGAAGGGTACAGACTTCATCTACAGACTCTGTTCCCCTCCACTTTCATGGGGGAATATCAAATGCAACCCCCACACACTGCTCTCCTACAGGATGAGGTGTCCTTTCTTCTGTTTCAGGGCGCCATAGAAGTCGTCCCCACATCTCAACAGGGAATAGGCTTCTATTCTCCATACTTTCTCACCTAAAGAAAACAGGAGGGTACAGACCCATTCTGGACCTCAGAAACCTCAACAAGTTTCTAGTCCATGAAAAGATGATCTCCCTTGGGACTCTTCTTCCCTACCTCCAGAGTCAACACTGGCTCTGTTCTCTAGATCTAAAAGAAGTGTACACACATATCCTCATCCACCCGGTACACAGGAAGTTTCTACGCTTCACTTTTCAAGGAAAATATTACCAATACAGAAACCTCCCCTTTGGACTCGCCTCTGCCCCAAGAGTTTTCACAAAGTGCATGGCGGTTGTAGCCACATACCTAAGATCTTTGGGGATATTTGCCTTCCCCTACTTAGATTGGAGGAGTAATCTAGTGGTTAGAGCAACTGTCTAATACCCAGAAGATCAAGGGTTCAGGTCCCACTGGCACTCCTTGTGACCTTGGGCAAGTCACTTTACCCTCCATTGATTTGGAAGAACAGACCTGGCAATACAGAGGCAGCTGGGTCACCAGGAGTCAGCACTGACTTGATGGCACTAAAAATAAAAAACAAACAAACCCTTAGATGACTGGTTAATAAAAGCAGACGCCTCCCAAGGAGTTCTGCTCTCCTTGCATCGTATCATCACAGTACTTACAACTCTTGGGATTTGTGATAAACTTCCCAAAGTCTCAGCTCACTCCAACTCAAAAACTAGAGTTCATCAGAGCCCTACTAGACACCCAATAGTCCAGGGCATTCCTGACCCAGCTCCGCCGTGCCCATCTAGTCGAACTAGCATCCCAGGCACTCCTACAAATACATCTGACCGCCCGAGATACATGGCCTCTACAGTACATGTCATTCTATATGCCTGACTACATATGCAGACAGCCCAGTGGACTCTTGCCTCCCAGTGGAAGCGGGCCTCGGGCCATCTCTGGGACATGATCCAAGTTACTGCCTGTCAGACCGCACTCCTACGGTGGTGGTATTCTCCAGAAAATCTGCTCATAGGGTCATCTTTTCAGATGCCTCCACTTCAATGCACCCTGACAACAGATGTCTCCAAACTGGATTGGGGAGCTCACCTGGGCAACCTGACTACACAGGGGCTCTGGACAACGCAAGAGTTGCAACTCCAAATCAATCTCCTGAAACTTTGAGCTATGTCGAATGCCCTCAAGGTGTTTCAACACCACCTCAGGGCACAACAGGTCCAAGTCAGGATGGACAATCATGTTGCCATGCTCTATGTGAACAAGCAGGAAGGAACAGGCTCCTTGGCATACCTGTGGTCCTTTGGTATTGCTCATCAAATCACTTCCTGGGAGAGTCAAATGTCTTGGCAGATAGACTGAGTCGCATCCTTCTTCCCCATGAATGGTCTCTCCATCTGGACACAATGTCCTGCATCTTCCAGACCTGCGGAACCCCAGATATAGATCTGTTTGCAACTAACCCAAAATGCCAAGCTTCCTTGCTTCTGCATAAGAACTCCGACATCCACCAAACAACCAGTGAATGCCTTCCACCTACACTGAGGTCGGGGTATGCTTTATGCTTTCCCTCCTAAACCCCTCATTCCCAAGACACTTTTCAAGCTTCAGTCAGACAAGGGCTCCATAATATTCATAGCCCCCCTCCCCCCACACTGGCTGAGGCAACCGTGGTTTCCTCTGCTACTACGTCTGACTCAGACTCAACCTCTGTGATTGGGATCTGCACCCAATATCCTTTCCCAGGGTAATGGCTCACTACTCTATCCCAATCCACAGTCTCTCCACATCTCATAGTTTGGCTGCTGAGAGCATAGCTTTCCAAGGCCTTGACCTCTCAACTGCTAGTAGCCCATTTCATGAGTCTTCTCCTGTCCAAACCACCCATTAAGCCACCTCCGGTAGCTTGGGACCTCACCGTCATTCTAGCACAGCTTCTCAAGCCGCCCTTTGAACTATTAGCCACAATCTCACTAAAGTTCCTGTCTTGGAAGGTTATCTTTCTAATTGCCCTTACTTCAGCTAGATGCATTGAGTTTCAGGCTTTAGTGGAGGACCCACCGTATACCTGTTTCCACCATGATAAAGTCGTCCTTAGGACTCACCCACACTTTATGCCAAAGATGGTGTCTCCTTTTCATTTAAATCAGTCAATTTTCCTTCCAGTCTTCTTTCCCAAACCGCATGCGTCTTGCGCAGAAGCAACCCTGCACACTCTTGATTGCAGGCATGTGTTGGATTTCTATCTCCAAAGTACTCTAGATCACCGCAAAGCTTTGCAGCTGTTCATCTCCTTTTGACCCTAGTCACCTGGGTCTCCCTGTATCTAAATGCATGGTCTCCAGATGGATAGCAAGACTACATGTCATTTTCCTATGACAAAGCAGGGCTCTCCCTGGAAGGGCATGTCACTGCTCACAATGTTCATGCCATGGCAACCTCAGTCCAAAGAAAAAAAACACCTCAGAGGCAAATCACAAAATTGTCAATGTCCAAAAGATCACCCAGTAATGCAGAACTCACCTAAAACTATTTTTGTTGGACAAATAGTCAGGAGAGAAATATATCACTCTTGTATGACTGCAATGACCTTTTAATCAATTAAGGTTCTAAAAATACCAATGAACTTATCTGGTAGTAGCCCCATGAAACACAGGTCCGGTGTCAACCACAAAGAGTCCTTCTTGGAACCCCCTGCACACAATGTGCACGTTTCAAGCCACCTGACAACTCTGCTTCAGGTGCAGCGGGACATTCTTTCATTCCAAATAATTGACCACTTTAGATGTCAAAGGGTCCTCCAAACCACCAACCACAACCATTTGAGTATCTGCTTGGTTATTTCACTGCACAGGTTTCCTGAACAGCGTGGTAAATAACCTTCCAGATTTTTTGTAATATCCAAAAAATAAATTTCAGTTTGGATATGAGCTGTGAATTGAATATTCAGCTTGATGGTATTTAACCACAACAGGAACCCTTGCAATTCTTCCGATGATGCTATCCATAAGAAAAAGATGTCATCCAAGAACCGGCACCAAAATAACACATGTTTAAACCACTCGGAGGTATATACAGCTGTCTCCTCCAGTTCTGCCATATATAATGTAGCTATTGAGGGAGCTGCTGTGGCCCCCATAGCTATACCAAAAATCTGTAGAAAAAACAGCCATTAAACAAAAAAATAATTGTTGGTGAGGGCTAATCCAATAAGACATCATCCATATATGAAGATCAAATTTCTGCTGTTCCCGGAGACTACCTGTTACAGGTGAGTAATTACGCTTAATAGCACATTGCAATCTGGGACCCACAAGTAGATCCAAATCCACAGTCTGAAAGCCACTAAGTTAAGGGGAAAAGCATTGAGCGCTGTATATGAACTCATGAGCCCAAATTCTCCATCAATGACCGTGTGCAACCTTTGCCTACAGTATACCAGAGCTGCTCCAGCTGCAATAGTGTTAGCAGCCTTGTTCATGCACCACACAAGCATCAAAGTTGACAGCTGGACTATCTATCCCAGAGACCGTTATATACACGTCTGAAACAGTTTAATGCTGAATTTGAAAGCACTGCCTAAATTTAACCTATTACAAATAGAATACTTTTAGGGACATAAGTCAATGAGTCAGTGTGTACCCTTTCCACTAGTGGGCAAAGTTGAGAATCAGCTGAGTACTCAAACCAGTTTATCAGCCAATCAAGAATTACATCAAACAAGATCAACTCTGCCATTCATATTTTTCTTCACATTTTCTTTATAAAAGTAAAAATCACTTAGCTATATCTTTTCTTGGATATCATTTAATAGGCAATTTTGTACAGGGTGGTTCAATTATTTAAAAAGTATCTATTACAGAAGAAGTTGGTCAACAAGGCTTCAACTTTAAAGGAGCAGGTAAAAAAATATATTGAATTTTAGAAAAGTGTACAATAATGTGTTTTGCCATAAATTACAGGAAATAAGTCCTATATGTAGCTAAGACAATATTTTAATGAGCTAAACTACTTATTGGAATGTTTTGATCTACAGACTTTGATTCATACTTTAAAAAATTATTTTAAAAAACTCCAGTAACATTACATATTCTAGAATCTAGATGATCCTTAGAAATCATAAACATATCTTCAAAAATTCATAGAAGTTATATTTGTGGAAGGAGGATAATCCAAATAATTTGATATTCTCCAGGAACAAGCAGGAAGTCATTCCTCACATAAGGGTGGTGTTGGCGCCGATGGAGCCCGCGTGGAGCATTTCCCCAGCTTTCAAAGAAAGCCTTTGGGACATACTACCACACATGCATGGTCCTCTTCTTGCCCAAGGGTGCCATTCTGCTCAGTCTCCTTTTTTCCACAGAGCCCAACAGACATCTGTCCTCTTTCCCCAGAAAAATCCTTGCTAATTATCCTTAAAGTTAGTTTCACGGTTGTGTGCCAGTTCCTCTTCCCTCCTCAAGCTGGCATCGGCACCAGCATTGTTCTCAGCCCCTTTTGTCTTTTTTGATCGAGGTTTGCCTCAACCTTTCGTTCGCACCCTTTTTTGGCCTGGGGGTTGTCAACCTCAGCCGAGTGCTTCCCCACCATGTCCCCCAGTGGGTTTAAAAAATGTGACCACTGCAGTCAAACCATGTCGGTCACCAACACCCATGACTGCTGCCTGTGCCTGGACCATGACAGCACCTCCTGCAACCTGTGCTAGGCCATGATGCCTAAGACAATTAAAAAGAAGTTGGAGTTGCAGAAAAAACTGTTCCCCAGTTCTGACTTTGCTTCGGCATCCCTGATGCCAAGCTCGAAGCCCAACACTTCCTTGAGGTCTGAGCATTCTTGGAGTCCCAAGCTGCAGCTCCTCCAAGAAGACCCTGGACCCCGAGAGAAAGAAGAAAATAGCCTCAAAGTCTGCGGAGGTTGCACTGGAGAAACCAGGTAAAATTGCCCAGAGGGACACTGGTGACTCTGAGAAGCACCCTATCAAGGTCCTCACGAAGGATTCCTCGGCAGGTGGAGACCATGCGAAGTTCCTCCGGACCATAGTCCTCGTCGAGGATGCACTTGTGAGAGTGCTGGTGCCAGGCCTGAGACCCTCTGTGCCCACATCGAAAGCTGTGGAGCCTTCTGGCTTAGAAACCAGAATGGTGGCCCTGGAGCAGAACATCACTGCTATCCAGGCCCTGCAGCAAGCAATGATGGCTGGTTCGTCTGCATCATCTGCCTCGACGACCGGGCCCCCGACTGCAGGGGAGTCCCCTATTGTCAAGCCGAGCACCATCAGCCTTGTGTAAGTCCTCGGCGCTGGTCGAGGTCTAAGTCCCTCGGTCATATGACCCTCCCTGGCCAGTTTCCAATTTCCATGACTCTGATCCCAGGTCCTCCGGAAGCCACCAACCCCTTGGCTCCGGTCTCGATGTAATGAGTCACAGGTCCTCAGACTCATGTCACCTCGGACCATTGGGAGACTGATGAGGCATCCCCAGAAGCCAAAAGTCACTGAGATATTCCATCAGACCCTTCTCCCCCCCCCCCCCCCGCGCCATTCTCCTCCAGAGGATGTGGCCTTTCACGACTTTGTCAAGGATATGGCCAAAGCCCCCTTGGTGCAAACCTAGGCAGAGGAAGATCCCCGCACCAAAGAACCGGAGATTCTTCAGTATGAGTCTCCACCCAAGGAAACTCTCACAGTGCCCATGCAGCTGATCTTCGAGCGGCTACTGCTCAGAATGTGGGAGATGCCAGTGTCTGTGTAGATGGTGATCCGGCATCTCAGCACCATGTACTGTGTTCAAAAGGGCCTGGTGTTCCATAAACCCCAGCTCCCACAAAACTCCATGGTTGTTGAGTCGACCATGCAGAAACTTAAGAGCCAGTAGATTCACTCCTCTGTTCCCCCTGGAAGGGACACTAGAGCCCTCGACGCCCTCGGGCACAAGTGTTACCAGGGTTCGATGCTGGGTTTCCAGATCCAAGCCTATGAATTGTACATAGGTATGTACCTGAAGGCCCTAACCTAGAAGTTGTCTGGGTTTTCAGCAGAGCTTGCCGGGGAACTCCTCCAATGGTTCCAATCTCTGACCTCTGGGATCAAGGACTGCTCTAAGTTCCTGTCCTGGGCGGCCAATGACAACTTCAAGTTAGTGGCTTGAGTAGCAGCAGCTGGCATCGGTGCCTGGCACCAAGCCTGGCTACAATCATCTGACCTCAAGCAATGGGTCCAAGACAAGCTGCTTGACGTTCCCTGTACCGGGGAGAACCTGTTCGGCCTATGGCCAACAAGACAGCTGAGATAGAGGCAGACATGGTGACTCGCCAGAGGCTCTCTAAAAGGACCTCTTCCTTTCCCCATAAGAAACCATTGGGGAAAAGACCCCTGTTCCTGAGGAAAAAGGGGCCCTTTCAACAAAGTCACCAATACCAGCCCTTCTTGGGCCAGTAGCAGGGTTCTCATCTTAAAAGACAAGTCCATGGCACTCAGAAGCCAAAGGCACAGAAGTCCCAGGCCTCAGCTCCTGCCCAACTTGGGGGGAGCTTTTGACTCCCAAGACAGGGCCTCCTCTCCCCCAGGAGACCTTCACCAGCCCACAGAGGTCTGTCTGGCATTCTTTGCCCACAGGTGGGCCAATGTCATCTCAGACCAGTGCGTACTGCAGGTGGTAAGGGAGGGATACCTCCTCATCCTACAGCAGGTACCACCCAGGTTCTTCCCAAGAGAACCGGTGTCACCTCTCCTTCACCAGACCCTCTCAGAGCTCACAGGTCTGCTCAGGGACAATGCACCCAAGCACCTATGGGGAAAAGGCTTCTACTCCAGATAATTCATTGTCCCAAAGAGAACTAGGGGCCTCAGGCCCATACTAGACCTGCAAAACTTAAACAAGTTTCTGGTGAGGGAGAAGTTCAAGATGCTCTCCCTTGGAACACTGCTGCCTTGCCTCCATAAGGGAGATTGGCTGTATTCCTTGGACCTAAATGATGCGTACACACGCATCCTGATCCACCCCTCCCACAGACAGTACATAAGATTCTTGGTGGGAGGAGGGCACTACCAGTATAGGGTGCTACCCTTCGGCCTGGCCTCCTCGCCAAGGGTCTTTACCAAATGCCTGGCAGTGGTAGCTGCCCACTTGCACCTACAAGGGGCTTTTGTCTTACTCTACCTAGATGACTGACTAATCAGGGGTGGTACGACCTTAGAGATCAGTCAGACTACAGAGCGTGCAACCCTCCTTCTGCAGGACCTGGGGTTCGGCATCAAATATCCAAAATCCCACCTCTCTCCAGCCCAAAATCTGGAGTTCATAGGTGCTCCTTTGGACATGTTACAGGTCAAAGCTGTTCTCCCAAGAGAAAGGGCAGAACGCCTCGGGCAACCGACAGAAGAGGTACAACGCTGCAGGTCAGTGCCAGCTCGTCGTCTCTTCTGCCTGCTGGGCCATATGGCCTTCAGGGTCCACATCATGCTCTCAGCCTGCTTGCACATTCAGACAGCCTAGTGATGCCTCTGCTCGCAGTGGACTCAAGCCATATAACCAGGTTGCCATGGTTTATATCAATGAGCAGGGTGGCATGGGTTCGTACTCCCTCTGCCAGGAGATAGTGGCCCTCCTCTCCTTCGCAGAACGCAACAGCATGCTCTTGCGAGCGGTGTACCTCCCAGGCCAGGACAGCTGCCTAGCAGACAGGCTGAGTAGAGTCCTTCGTCCACATGAGTGGCGCTTGAACCTCAGGGCAACGAAGTGTCTCTTCTACCTCTGGGGCAGGCCCATGATGGACTTATTCGCCTCCCCGGACAACACACAGCTGCCTCGCTTCTGTTCACAGCAGCCACACCTGGAGAGAGTGGCAACAGATGCCTTCCTGATCTCATGGTCTGAGGGCCTACTCTGTGCATTCCCACCAAACTCCCTGGTCACCAGAACCAAGGACCAGAGCGAGAGGGCATCAGTGATACTGATTGCCCCCAGGTGGCCCAGGCAACCTTGGTTCCTTCTGTTTCTTTCCCTGTCGGCACTCCCAGTCCCACTGGACTGAGTCCCAGACCTCCTGTCCCAGGAGGAGGGCTCTCTCCTGCACCTCAATTTGGGTTCGCTAATGCTAGCAGTGTGGCTGCTGAAAGGGTAGTATTGGCCCCTTTCAATTTTCCAGGAGAAGTCGAGAAGATCCTACTGGTCTCCTGAAAAACCTCCAACAGATGGGCTTATGCCTCTAAGTGGAGAAGGTTCTCTGCCTGGTGTGCGGAAAGAGAGGAGAATCCTTCCTCCTGCCACACACAACTAGTACGCCAGTACTTACTGCATATGTCACACACCGGGCTGAAATCTAACTCTGTGAGAGTACATCTGAGTGCCATAGCCACTCACCACCACCCTATATAGGGGAAACCCCTCTCAGGTCAGCTCCTCGTCTCCAGGTTCCTCCGAGGCCTTCTGTTATCTAAGCCCCCTCTGCCCTCCGGTGGCAGAGTGGGACCTCAAAGTGTTATCAAACTCTGGAATATGTTATCGGAGGATGTAGTAAAAGCTGTTAGTGTAGCTGGGTTTAAAAAAGGTTTGGACAAGTTCCTGGAGGAAAGGTCCATAAACCATTATTAAAAGGGACCCGGGATATCACTGTTTGACCCAATGCAAGCATTGTGGAACTGTGTCTTTTGGGGAAATTGTTAGGTACTTATGACCTAGATTGGCCACTGTTGGAAACAGGATACTGGGCTTGATGGACCTTGGTCTGACCCAATATAGCATATCTTATGTTCTTATATTCTTATGTGGTGCTCTCCCAGCTCACCATACTGCCATTCGAACCCCTAGCTGCTTGCCACCTGTGGTACCTATCCTGGAAAGTGGCCTTTCTGGTGGTCCTCATATCCACTCAAAGAGTGAGCGAATTCCAGGCCCTGGTGGCAGATCCACCATATACAAGGTTCTATAAGAATATGGTAGTGCTCTGCACACACACTAAATTCCTCCCGAAGATGGTATCTGCTTTCCACCTCAACCAAGAGGTGGTCCTCCACACCTTTTTCCCGTGACCCCCACACTGGCAGGGAGGAACTAGTACTGCATACACTGGATTGCAAATGGGCCCTGTCTTACTTACAGTGGATTCGGGCCCATTGCAAAGCTCCCCAGCTTTTTGTGTCTTATGACGAAAGTAGACGGGGGCTCTCCATGAGTAAATAAACTCTGTCCATTTGGGTGGCAGACTGTATTGCCCTCGCCTATGACTGAGCTGGCCTCTCCCTCAAGCACCGGATCACAGCGCATCGCGTGAGGGCGACGGCCATGTTGGTAGCCAACCTCCACTCAGTGCCAGTGACGGAGATCTGCAAGGCCACCACATGGTCTTCAATTCATACGTTCACAGTTCACTACTGCCTGGAGAGCAAGTCCCGCAGGGACAGTACGTTTGGACAGGCAGTACTCTGTAATATTCTTGGGGTGTAGGCAACTCCTGCCCTCCGACTCTTCTGTGTTCAGGCTTCCGGAATGATAATGTCACTGGATGCTAGGTTCTTGCAGAGTCTCTCAGTGGGGACTCATTTTATTTATTTGGTGTTTCTTTTATACCACCACTTCCTATGATCAAGGGTGGTTTACAATAAAATAACAGTAATACATAGAACACATCTTAGCAGTTTGTTACTCCAACGGAAATCAACACAATGTACATAGAACTAAGAACAATAACTATTTACAAACAGAGAGAATCTGTAAGTTTCTACATAATGGGTGATTCTTCTGGGGAGGGTTAGTTTTGTTCAACTCACGGCTACCTGACTTGGCTGCTGTTGATGCTGTTGTGGCTTGGTCTTGGTCTTGGGCAGCCTAGAGCTAGGGAGTCCCATATGTGAGGATGACTTCCTGCTTGTTCCTGGAGAAGGTGTAGTTACTCACCTATAACAGATGTTCTCCAGGGACAGCAGGAATCAGTCCTCACAACCCTCCCTCCTCCCCTGGGAGTTGCCTCCCTACCTGGTATTATTTTTTACTACCATCCTACTGTAGCTATGTCATCTGACTGAGCAAGATGGCACCATTGGGTGGGAAGGGGACCACGCATGTGTGGAAGCATATCCCAAAGGCTTTCATGGAAAGCTGGGGAAATGCTCCGTGTGGGCTCCATCTGTGCAGACATCACCCATATGTGAGGACTGATTCCTGCTGTCCCTGGAGAACACCTGTTATAGGTGAGTAACTACATTTTCTCATACTCGTAGAAAACACAATGGCAGCAGTACATTTTCGGGGAAACCATTTCAGTGCCTTCAGTGAAGGAGTGTAGCACTGTAAGATCATTGCCTACTACAGGTCCCTAGTGTTCATGATGAATAATTTTTGTTTTAAGTGCCTAAAGTCAATTTTCCCGGTGATCCAGCAGGCTCCGAGGTTTCTTGGCAAGGTATGAGCAGAAATAGATTGCCAGGCCTTTTCCTCCGAGGCAGTGGAAAGTAAAGTGACTTGCCCAATGCCACAAGGACTGCCAGTGGAAATCAAACCGAGATATCCTAGGTAATTGGTTGTTGCTCTAACCATTAGGCTGTTCTTCCCCTCGTTATGATTATTACAGTATCTATAATCCATTCTAGAACTTCTTTGAGACATGCTTCATCAAACTGAGTCTTCAACTTTCCTTTAGCATGCAGTTGATTTAAGACTTAAATTACTTATTTGTGTCAAATATCTTCATCAATTTTCTACAAAACACCACTTCTTCATCGTCCTGCTAGACCAGTCCAGACAAGTAGATTGTGTTCCCCTACCAGCAGATTGGTGGAGACAAAGAACCAATGAAAAGTCCAGGTTTCAATGATATCACTCATATTCCTCTATTTGCCTCAGCCACCAGAGGTCTCTTCAATATTTCTTAGGCTCCAGCAGATGGTGGATGGATTTTCTCCTCTGAAGAAAATCTGAAGATTGAGAGGTAAAGATGAAATGCTCGTGAACGACCACCTTGAGGGTGCCATGGAAAGCTCCACTAGACGGTGATCTTTTTGGTAGCCAAGAAGGAGAGAAAATTGGTTCAGCTCCACAAACTTATCATAAGAGCCTGTTGAGCAGCCAGAAATTGGAAGGATCTGGAATAGTTCAGCAGCCTCACACAACCTCAATGCCTTCTCCCCCTCCTCTGTGCCCCCTGCTCTCTCCTGAAAATTGCAGCAGACTCTGAGGGCTCTGCCTGTCAGCCACTTTAAATGTAGTGCTACAAAGTCAGTGAAACAGTTTCAGGGGAATAGAGCTGAACCTGGCACGTATCCTCTTCCTGGGGCTCTCAGGAGGTGAGTGTTCTTGTCTGCCTAGGACACAATCGGGGGTGGACCGCTAGTGACCGTGTGGGGGTTTCCTGCCATTTTCTGCACGTTAGTAGCATTTTTATCTATTATGTGCCTGGTGATCATGTGGTCCTAGTGCATGGTCCACCCAAATGGCTCCAACATGCATTCCTACCCTAGCACCTGTAAAATCTATTTCCACAGAATCCACCCCCTGCAATGAGCAGAGCTGACAACTGGGAAGTTCTTCGCCGCTCAGGCAAACAAGAGAGCCATCTCCAGGGCTACCCGGGCACTCCTCCTGCTGCCTTGCCGATTAACATAAGCCACCACTGTGGCACTGTCAGACAAACACTTGAACCATCCAGCCATTGACCTGGGGCCAGAAACAGATGAGTCAATTTGATTTCCCTTGCCACAAGGCAGTTGACTGACCATACTGCTTCCCTGTAGTTCCAATGGCCCTGGGCCATTTGGCCTTGACAATGGGCTCCCCAGCCTGAGAGAGTGGCATCCATCATTAGAAGGACCCATGAGCAAACATCCAGCAGCACCCTCAGAATACTGGGTTGCTGCCACCACCGCAGACTGGCCATCACCATCATTGGGAGCTGGAGCCTGAGCTCAAAAGATTGAAAACTTGGGGACCAATGGGTCAGTAAGGACCACTGGAGTTGCCGCATATAAGCATGCACCCAGGGCACCATCTCAATTGTCACCACCATCAATCAGAGGAGCTGAAGAGCAATCCAGGCTCTGGGAGCCTGCAGTGAACAGAACAATCCAACAGCCTTTGACTGTCTCCTCTGGCAGGAAAACTCTGTCCACATGAGAACTGAAATGCACTCCCAGGAACTTCAGGGACTGGGAATACAACTGGCTCTTCCCCCAACTGATCACCCAGCTGATGCTCATCAGAAAGGACACAACTCGGGGAGCTACATGAGATGCTTCCGAAAGAATGGACTCTGATGAACCTGTAGTCCACATGTGGGTGCACAGAAATCTCTTGGTGCTGTAGCACCGCAGCCACCATCACCATGATCTTGGAGAACGTCCTTGGGGCAGTGAGAGTCTGAATGGGAAGGCAGCGAACTGAAGGGGAGAGCCAAGCACAGCAAAACAGATACTTTGCCAATCCCCCAGATCAGGATATGAAAATATGCCTCTGTCAAATCCAGAGATGCCAGGAATTCCCCTTGGCGCACTGCTCAAACTATGAATCACAAAGTTTCCATCCAGAAGTGCATGACGTGTAAGTGCTCCTTGACACCCTTCCAAAATGCTCCTTCCGTATCGGCATCATGAAACAGAACTACTGCCCTTGTCCCAATCATTTGGGTGCAGGGGGCACCACTGCCTTCAGAAGAGGCAACTTGTCCAGGTGATCTGCACAGCAGCCTTGCTGTTTGCAGACCCACAAGGGAAGAAGATGAAAACAGCCAGGATCAGTTCTTGCATTCCAGGACATAACCATACTGAATGGGGACTAGCACCCAGCAATCCTTGGTGACCCAAGCCCATTCCTGAGAGAAGAGGCAAAGCCTGCCCCCAACTGGAGGAATGGGCTCCCAAATTTCATTGCACAGCCCAGGGGGTCCTGTTCCTTTGGATGGGACCAGGTCTCTGGGCCCAGGTGCTCCATGAAGGGACTAAGAACGAGACTGAAGTCCAAAAGCAGAAGGAAAGGCTTTCCAGGCAGACAGCAACAAGAGTCCGAGACCCCCGGGAGTCCGATCAGCGTGCTCCCAAGGATTGGACAAAAGCTGATGGAAAAGGGGCTCCTGCCCACTTCAAAGGCCCCTTGGACCTGCCCTCTGGAAGGCAGAACGATTTTGGCTCACCCAGGTCCTTCACCAGCTTCTCTGTCGGACCAAACAGAAGCGGCCCTCTAAGGCTAGGTGGGCAACTGGACTTTGGAAGATGAGTCTGCTGCCCCATGTCAGACCAAGCCAACACTGTCACCATCAACAGGGCACAATCTCTGGCTGCTAGACATACCAAGCCATGCATACTATCAGAAAGGAAGGCCATAGCAGACTCCAAAAGAGGGATAGAATCATTCAGTGGAAGAGACTGAATCCAAAGGAGGAGGGCTCGAGACGTCAGGACTGCACGTATCGCCAACTGAAGAACAGCAGCCGCCGTAGTGAACTGGTTCTTCAACACAAATCCACCTTTCAGTCCAGAGTATCCTTTAGGTTGATCTGCCTTCCACAGGAATAGTGGTCCAGTTGGAAACCACAGTGACCTGTGCATCCACCTTGGAAATAGCAAACCACAAAATGCGCTCCTCCTCCAGGAGAGTGTGCATTTTCTTATACACCCTTAGTCCCTAGCTGGGGAACAGAAGAAATCTCCTACCAGAACAGGCCCTTAAGCACCTCTGGGAACAGGAAGATGGTAGTGGATTTCCACACTCCTTGCAGGAGTGGATGTATGTTCATTTTCTGCTCCTTTCCTGGAGCATCTACCAAGCCCAAGGTGCATAAAACCCTGGGAATCAACGCCTCCAATTCATCCTTCTGGAACAGGTGGGTCACATCAATCTCTTCACAATCCTATGAAGGTGAGAATACTTATTCATTCACATCAGAGTCCAGTACCAAGACATTTGATTCTAAGTCACCATCCAAATCTCGAACAGATCCCAGCTGATCCCCATCTCTAGGGAGCACCCCTTGACGGGGATGCTTAGCTAAAGGCAGATGCACAGGGCTTCCACTCTCAGCTCATAAGACTGCATCCAGGGGGCATCCAGAGGCCACAGGGTCTGAATTTCCATGCCAGAAGGATCAGGCCTGCTCTAAAAAGGAAAATAATTCTGGGGAAGACAGACAATCTGGAGTCTGAAAGCTCTCCTCTCAGAAATGACCCTGCAACACTAGGGAGAACAGCTACTGCAGACTCTCTAGAGGATGAGTGGCTCACAGCATGGCTGCAGCACCCTCTGGCAGATCGATATACTTACCTCATAGCACAGTCATCTCCTGACCAGAGGCAGGTAAGGCCAGACTAACTGCATCCCCTGGCTGAGAGAGGAGTAGGCCCTCCAGGGACAACTCATAAGCTTCTATGCAAGAAGAGCAATCTGCTAAGGCCGCGGCAGCCCAAAGGGTATGCTTTTAATGTATTGTGTGTTCTCAGTTGTCACTCTCTAGTTCCAGGAGAGTAAGAGTTGGGTCAGTAGGTATTTCATTTGTTTCTGTGCTGCTGGGGTCACCCCGAGAGAGATCTGATGGTGATCTACCCCAATGCCGAAGTGTGCTGCTTCTTCAGTCACCGCACGGAGATGGGGTCTGAGGGCATTGGCACCCTGACTCAACCTTGACCAAGTCAATATCTGCTGTATGTTTTCTCTGTGGCCCCTGTTGGGGCATGCGATTTAGCATCTGGAGTGCCACCCGAGAAGGATTCTTCTGGCGGTACCGGATTGGCTGAGGAGAGCATGATTCAGAGATCTGATGGGACACCTACAAGTGCCATCTTTTCATTTTTCTTAGTCTCAGGGCCTATTATGTCAGGGGCCACTTGTCCTGGAGGACCCGGCCCCCTTCTCACATATAGCTTGGTGCCTGTAAGGAAATGGTTAGCACATATTGGTTACTGTCTGGCAGTGGTTTCCACTTTTCCCAGAAAAGGTCTACCAACCTGGCATAAGTGCTGGTCTGGTGTCTTGACTGTTGGTGCGGTACATGGCAGCTGGCTCTTGAGGCAGCTAAGATGCCATCTCTGTTGGCCTTTTCAGTAGGATGGTCTGGAGAAGGGCCTTTCTCTTAGCTCCCTGAGTGCTCAGGTGGCAGCTTTGGCTAGTTTTAGAGGTATGTTGGCTGGTAAGTCTCTAGCCTTACACCCAGATGTTTCATGCTTTCTTCAGGGGATTCAACATCTGCATCCTCCCCTGCCGTATGTGGTCCCTTCTTGGGATTTGTGTCTGGTGCTCGTGACCCTGATGTCAGAGCCCCTTGAGCCATTAAAGTGTGCTACTCTGAAGGAGTTTGATGCTCAAGGTGGTCGTCTTGGTTGCAGTTGTTCCGCAAGGTGGATCCTAAGCTGCTGGGTCTGTCTTGTTAAGGTCCTTACCTATCTTTTTCTGAGGAGGTCATTCCGTTCCAGTCTGTGCCGCCTTTTTTTCCTGAAGTGATTTCTCCCTTTCATGTGAACCAGGCGGTCTGCCTGCCTTTCTTCTCTAAGGAGCAGTGTCAGGGGAATGATAACGATCTTCTCTTTGTGGATGTCCAGAGGGTGCCTCTCCGGATTTTGGAGGTTAAGAAAAAAATTTGTATGTCAGACCATTTTTTGGTGCTCTTAGCTGGCTCATGCATGATGGCATGGCAGCTAAATCTGCATTGGGGCACTGGATTAAGGAAGCCATTGCCTCAGCAGATCTATTGTAGAATAGGCCAGTTCCGAGGGTTTGCGCACCCATTCTACCTAAGCGCTAGTGTTCTCGTGGGTGGAATGGAGCTCAGTAACCCCTGCAGACATTTGTCTGGTGGCAATGTGGGCATCACTTTCCACTTTTGTCAAGCATTTCTGCTTGGATGTTCATGCTTGGGCAGATCTGGCCTTTGGCTCTAGGGCTTGTGAGCTGCTGTGTCTTCTTCCTGCCCAGCGGAGGCATAGCTTTGGTATTTCCCACTTATCTGGACTAATCTGGCAGGACCATATGGAAGGTGACATTTTACTTACCAGACAATGTCCTTTCCTTGACTCCTGCTAGACCTATCCAGGGCATGCCCCCTGGAACTGTTTGCTCTGTTCTTCTGCAGTGGTACCCTTGGGTCCACTATGATTTTTATACTTAGCTTCACAGGTCCATCTTCTTTGTACAGCCTTCTGCTTAACTGTACATAGTTCTTTACTGTTGATTACTCATTGTTGCCCATGATTGAGGTTGTGTGAGGCTTGCCATGTTATCCCATATGTTTTGCGATGGATACTGAAGAGATCTCTGGTGGCTCAGGTGAATAGAGGCATAGTAGTGATATCATCAGAACTTGGGCTTTTCATTGGTTCTTTGTCTCCACCAATCAGCTGGTAGGGGAACACAACCCACTTGTTGATTGGTCTAGCAGGACTCAAAGAAAGGACATTATCTGGTAAGTAAAATGTCACCTTCAGTCTGCATCAAATATCCTCTATAAACAATAAATTGACAAGTTCCAAAAACTTAATCTCATAAGAACATAAGAACATAAGAAATGCCATACTGGGTCAGACCGAGGTCCATCAAGCCCAGTATCCTGTTTCCAACAGTGGCCAATCTAGGTCATACGTACCTAGCAGTTTCCCCAAAAGACACAGGTTCTGCAGTGCTTGTACTAGGCCAAGCATTGATATCCTGGGTCCCTTTTTAATAGTGGTTTATGGACCTTTCCTCCAGGAACTTGTCCAAACCTTTTTTAAACCCAGCTATACTAACAGCCCTTACTACATCCTCCGGTAACAGATTCCAGAGTTTGATTACACGTTGAGAGAAGAAATATTTTCTCCTATTTGTCTTAAATAGTTTACCCTGTAGCTTCATTACATGCCCCCTAGTCCTTCTATATTCTGATAGCGTAAACAATTTATCCACGTTTATCCGTTCCACTCCATTCATTAATTTATACACCTCTATCATATCTCCCCTCAGCCGCCTCTTTTCTAGGTTAAAGAGCCCTAACCTTTTTAGCCTCTCTTCATAGGAGTAGCCTTCCATCCCCTTCACCAATTTGGTGGCTCTTCTCTGTACTTTTTCTAATAACTCTATGTCCTTTTTAAGATACGGTGACAAGAATTGCACACAATATTCAAGGTGCGGTCGTACCATGGAGCGATACAGAGGCATTATAATATCCTTTGTTTTATTCTCCATCCCTTTCCTTATGATACCTAGCATTCTATTTGCTTTCTTGGCCGCCGCTGCACACTGGGCGGAGGGTTTTAACATGTTATCCACGATGACTCCTAAATCTTTTTCCTGGGTGGTGGTTTCTAATGTGGAGCCTTGCATCTTGTAACTATAGTGTGGGTTGTTCTTTCCTAGGTGCATAACTTTGCACTTGTCCACATTAAATTTCATCTGCCATTTGGATGCCCAGTCTTCCAATTTATCCAGATCCTCCTGCAGTTTTCCACAATCCTCTTGGGTTTTAACAACTTTAAACAGCTTTGTGTCATCTGCAAATTTGATTACCTCACTAGTTATTCCCTTTTCCAGGTCATTTATGAATATGTCAAAAAGTAGCGGACCCAGTACAGATCCCTGGGGTACTCCACTATTCACCTTTTTCCATTGGGAATATTGGCCATTTAGCCCTACCCTCTGCTTTCTATCTTTTAACCAGTTCCCGATCCACAATAGTACACTGCCTCCTATCCCATGACTTTTTAGCTTCGCCAAAAGTCTCTGATGGGGGACCTTGTCAAAAGCTTTCTGAAAGTCCAGATACACTATATCAACCGACTCACCTTTGTCTACCTGTTTATGCACACCTTCAAAAAAACATATCAGATTAGTAAGACAAGATCTTCCTTGTCTAAAGCCATGTTGGCTGTCTCCCATTAGGCCATGACTATCTACATGCTGTGTAATTTTGTTCTTTATGATGGCTTCTACCATTTTCCCTGGTACTGACGTCAGGCTCACCGGTCTGTAATTTCCCGGGTCACCCCTGGAACCCTTTTTCCTGTCCTTGCCTGCCTGAGTGACTCCTCCCCCTGTGTGTGTGGTAGCCATTTTGAATTAATCTCTCTCCCCAGAGCCTGCTGTTAAGCTTTTTCCTGTCCTTGCCTGCCTGAGTGACTCCTCCCCCTGACCCATCCAGCCCATCAACAGGTTTTGCTTAGGAAAGCTGCTTCAGGAAGGATTTAGATTCATATATACAAATGCAGAGGGTTAGCAATTTTATGAAAACAAAATAAAATTATAGACTATAATGTTGGATGGACATAGTGCTTTATAGGAAAAATGTATTTAGTGTGATAATGATACAATAGATGTTTAAATACTCTGTGGCATAAATGCACAAGGGGGGAGATCCTCTTTATGATTAAAAGCAAGCTCTGTTACGAGGGGACATAGGATGAGGGTGAAAGGGGATAGACTCAGGAGTAATATGCGGAAATTACATTGATGTGTAAATCTCAGATGTGCACTCATCAATGCTCGCTCTGCCCGCAAAAATTGGCCAGCCATTACAGACCTACTGAACAACCTCAACCTGGACATCTTAATGGTCACAGAAACATGGCTCTCTGACACGGACACTGTATTATTAAACCAACTCACCCCCCCCCCCCCCTAATTTCTCAATTTACACATGTAATAGGACAGACAAAAGAGGAGGTGGCGTCTTTATTATAGCAAAGACTGAATGCCAGTACCGGACAACCCTAGCCAGAAGCATTCTGAACCTGGACTCAATCTCTATCTCCAATAAATACAACACCATTAACCTCATTTACAGGGCACCTAGCTCGTCTGCAGAAGAGCTATCCAATATAATCGACCTTGCTTGTAATCTCGATAGCCCAACCAACCCAAACTGGCTGCTGGGAGATTTTAATCTACCCTCTATCCAATCAGCCCTAGCCAACACTTTCCTGGAAGCAATGGACAACCTCAGCTACAGTCAAATAGTAGGCAATTCCACTCATCAACAAGGGAATGTTCTTGACCTGATCTTTTCCCCATGCAATGTCACTAGCAAGAAGTCTAATCTTGATCTCTCCATCACCCCAGTCCCATGGTCAGACCACAGTCTTATAACATTCAGTATGCCAACACAACAAGATATACCCAGCCAAACAAACACCCACCTAATCCAGCACGTTTCAAACCACTTGACAAGGAAGAAATTACTAAACAGGTACTCCCAAAACATGCTCAGCCTTCAGCCAACATTAACGAAAGTGTAGCTAACTGGAATGACACCCTGAATCGATATGCTAAAAAGCCCTCATCTAACATTCATAAGTCACCCAGCAACCATGCGGATAGAAGGCAGTCAGGAACTACAGGAGTCCCTACTCCACCTGAGAAAAATGGAGAGAAAGTGGCGTCACACCCACAGTGTCTCAGACCAGACCACATACTTAGCATATCTGAAAACCCATCGTGAACTAATCTGGGACAAAAGGAGGAGATTTCATTCGGAGCTCCTCAACCGCTCCTTAAGGAAGCCACGAGACCTCTTCAATTTGGTGAAATCCCTAACCATAGAACCTTCACAGCCACAACAGGAATCTATACACCCACAACAGTATGCCAACTATTTACAGTCCAAAACCATAAAAACAACATCAGCACCTATACCAAAGTCTACACAATCTCATTCACACCAGAACCCCCTCAACAAGCTTTCACCTCCATCTGCAAAATGCATTGAAGAAATTATTGCTAACATCGACACCACCACTGCACCAAATGACCCATGCCCAGCACACTGGATAAGAGCAATGCGTTTGGAACTCAGCCCAATCATATATGATATCATAAATCAATCATTCTCAACAGGAATATTCCCATCTGCTCTTAAACAAACTTCCATCAGACCATTGTTAAAGAACAGCCAGCTGGATCCAAAGAAGGAAGAATCCTACCGACCGATCTCCAGTATCCCTTTATTGGCTAAAATACTTGAGAAGGTTACTCAGAGGCAGATCCAGCAACATATTGACACAGCATCACCACTCGACATCAGCCAACATGGATTTAGAGAAGCTCATGGTGTGGAAACACTTCTTACATCCCTAACCAATGTGCTCATCAGTGGAATCGACAACATCAAAATGGGCTTCGCACTAATCTTTCTCGACATAGCCGCAGCATTTGATTCAGTCGACCATGACAAACTATTAGCTCGACTTTACGAAAAGGGAATCCAAGATCTAGCTTGGAAGTGGTGTAAATCTTACTTAGAAGACAGATGGCAACAAGTCCGGATTGGCTCAAACACATCTGAACCATTTCTGCAAAAGCAAGGAGTTCCCCAAGGCTCTTCCCTTTCTGCGCTGCTCTTTAATATATATATGCAGCCGATCTGCGAAATCACCAGCTCCTTCGGTATATCCTGCTTAATCTACACAGATGATGTGCTGATGTACACACCGATCAACGTTGTTACACCTGATTACTCAACCCTAATCGAATGCTTCAATGCTATAACGGACTGGCTCCTTGGGCAGAACCTGAGAATCAACTTCAAAAAAACCGAAGTCCTAATTATCACAAAAACAAAGGATTTGCACCCCCCGCTACTTTAAAAGTACGAGATGCAGAGCTTCCAATAAAGTCCACCATAAGATACTTAGGTGTAATATTAGACCAAAGGCTGGAATTCAAGGAGCACATAAACCGCACTGTGAAAACAATATACTATAAGATCAAGACCCTCAGGCACCTAAGACCTATGCTTGACCCCGGTAACTTCAGAACTATTTTCCAAGCAATAGTCACACCCCACTTTGACTTTGCAAACATCATACTCCACGGCCTCCCAAAGAATACCCTAAAACCACTACAATTAGCCATGAATGCCGCCGCCCGCATTTTACATGGAGCAACATGGAGCAACAAGGAGTGAACACACAACCCCCATTTTAAGGGAATTATATTGGCTCCCGATAAACTGCAGGATCTTATATAAAGTCCTACTTATTACCGTCAAGGCCATTAACAAAATAGCTCCCTCCTCAATCTCGACCACCCACCCAACAACAGACCCAGGAGATCAGCAGCCACCAATACGCTAACCATTCCGAGAGAAACTACAAAATGTGTACTTTCAACTAACAGAGCATTTGCGTTCTACACACCCAGATGCTGGAACAACCTCCCATCAGAGCATCCAGAGACCTCATGCAATTTAGAAAAACCCTAAAGCACTACCTTTTCATTACACACTTCTCACAACCTGGAAACACTTCTCCATCTCTGCAACACAGTTCAAGCTTGTAATATGAATCAGCAGCGGTCCTATATCATGATGCACATCACTGATATAGAATCCATCCACTGTAAATAATCTACCTCACAATCTGTAAATAAGTTTCCCAAAGTTGAAATCCCAGTTGCCTTCCCTGTTCTATGTAAACTCAGGACAGATTATTTGTCCGAGAGTCATTTTGTTTCATTGTAAACCGCACTGATAACAAAAAGCGCGGTATAAAAGAACTATCAAATAAATAAATAAAAAATAAAATATAAACATGCAACTATGAACCCTTGGGTTCTTAATTATATAACAGATCCATAGATCTTAACTATATACATTTCTGGTTATGTACAGTTGTAATGATAGTCATCTTGTAATGTTCTTTCTGAAGGGGTGGGGGGGGGGGGTCATGAGCCTGGGTTGAAGTGTTCCTTGAACAGATGTATTTTTAGATGTTTTCTGAAAGTTGTTAGGTCAGTGATGATCCTAAGTTGGTCCGGTAGCTTGTTCCATAAGGAAAGTGTAAATAGCTGGAAGACTCGTTTATATGCTTGCTCATTTGGATTTGGATGATGAGGGTGTTCATTGTGAATGTCTGTCTAGATCTGTGTGGTTGGGAGAGCTGAAGAAGTGAGTAGAGGTGTGGGGGGGATCTGAGTGGATTGCTTTGTGGGTTAGCATGATAGATTTGTATGTTATATGTCTCCGTAGTGGGAGCCGGTGGAACCATTTTAGTATTGGAGTGATGTGATCTTGCCTTGCTGCTGTTTGCAGGGTTCTGGCTGTTGAATGGAGCGCTATTTGGAGTGGTAGGATTCTGAAGTGTGGTAGTCGTGGTAGATGGCATTGCAGTAATCCAGATGAGGTATTATTGAGGCTTGTAGTATAGTATGGAAGTCTGCAGATTCGAGGAGTGGTCAGAGGCACTGGGGAATCTTTGCTTTGTGGTAAATTGTTTGGGTGATTTTATTTAGGTGCTGGTCAAGGGAGTGACCCCAAGGAATCTGGCTTCAATCTTGGTTTTGATTGTAGTGTAGTGTTGTAGCAGGGGGGGGGGGGAGAGACAAAGGTAGTGTCCTTCATTATGTAGAGTGCCTCCGTCTTGTTGTAGTTGATTTGCAGGTTATTGTCTCTTAACCATTTAGTAACCACAGTGAAACATTTTTGGTGGGCAGATGGAGTGGGTTGGTTTGTTAATAGGTCCATATATCATAATGTTGTCTGTGTTTTTATGATTGAGCAGAGTGGTCACAGGTAGAAGTTAGAGTATGGTGGAGAGGGTGGATCCTTGGGGGGACTCCTTGTGTCTGCCTATATGGGGTGGAGGTATTTTGACCAATCTTTATCTGTTGATGTCTATCGTTGATATTAGAATGTGGACCATTTGAGTATAGTGCCTCGAATTCCATTGGTGTGTAGACAAAATAGTATTATTTGGTGATTTACAGTGTCAAAGACTGACAAGATGTGCAAGAAGATTAATAGGAAGCCTTGATTGGCTTTCTGCATTCCTTGAGTTAGTGTGTTTATCAGGGTGGTGAGAACTGTTTCCACTCCATGATGTGGGCAGAATCCATGCTGCTGGGGGTCTAGTAGGTTGTGTCGGTCTATATGGTCTTGAAGTTGGTGTTGTACTGTATTTTCAATGATCTTTGTTGTGAATGGTAGGCTTGCGTTGGGTCTGTAAGATGAAGGATCAGCAGAGTCCAGGGTTGTTTTTTTCAGCATTGGGCGTATGGAAGAAATTTTCAGGCATATGGGCATGATGCCTTGTTGGAGAATCAACTGCATGATTTTGGTGATTGCTCCACTGAGTTCTTTTTTTTGTTGCCTTAATCGATGATGCTGGGCAGGGATCTATGGGGGGGAGGTTGTTGTGTTCAGAGATGCTATAGTGTTTTTGATTTGGCCTTCAGTAACATCTGTGAAGGAGATCCAGAGGTCTGGATGGCTGTCATAGAAACATAGAAATATGATGACAGAAAAAGACCACATGGCCTATCTAGTCTGTCCTTCCATAACAACTACAACAGTCCCCTTTTTACCTTTAGAGATCCTCTGTGTTTGTCCCATGCTTTTTTGAATTCAGTTACTGTCCTCATCTCTACCACCTCCACTGGGAGACTATTCCACGGATCCACTACTCTTTCCGTAAAGAAATATTTCCGCATATCACTCCTGAATCTATCTCCCTTCACCCTCATTCCATGTCCCCTTGTAGCAGAACTTGCTTTCAATTGAAAGAGGCTCTCTCCCTGAACATTTATGCCACAGAGGTATTTAAACATCTCAATCATATCACCTCTATCCCGCCTTTCCTTTAAGTTGTACATATTAAGATCCTTCAGTCTGTCCTCATATGCTTTATAATGAAGACCACTAATCATTTTAGTAGCCACCCTCTGCACTGACTCCATCCTGTTCACATCCTTTTGAAGGTGCGGTCTCCAGAATTGCACACTATACTCCAAATGAGGTCGCACCAAAGACTTATACAGAGGCATTATCACCTCCTTTTTTCTGCTAGCCATTCCTCTCCGTATGCACCCAAGCATCCTTCTAGCTTTTGCCGTTGCATTTTCTACCTGTTTAGCTACTTTAAGATCATCAGACACAACCACGCCTAGGTCCCGCTCTTCTTTAGTGGACAAACGTACTTCACCCCCTATACTATATTGCTCCCTTGGATTGCTGCAGCCCAAATGCATGACCTTACATTTTTTAACATTAAATCCCAGCTGCCAAATTCTAGATCATTCTCCAAGCTTAGCTAGATCCCTCCTCATGTTATCTACCCCTTCCTGGGTGTCTACTCTATTGCAGATTTTGGTATCATCCGCAAAGAGGCAAACCTTATCTGAAAGCCCTTCCGCTATATCACTAACAAAGATGTTAAAAAGAATCGGACCAAGGACAGATCCCTGGGGCACACCACTGATAACATCCTTCTCCTCAGAGTGAGCTCCATTTACTTGTACTCTTTGTCGCCTCCCACCCAACCAATTTCTAACCCAAGCAGTAACTTTAGGGTCCATCCCTAGGGTGCTCAGTTTATTTATAAGTTGCCTGTGAGGAACAGTGTCAAAGGCTTTACTGAAATCTAAATACACCACATCTAGGGCTCTCCCTCAGTCCAACTCCCTGGTCACCCAGTCAAAGAAATCAATCAGATTTGTCTGACAAGACCTGCCTCTGGTGAATCCATGCTGCCTTGGATCCTGTAATCCGCTGGACTCCAGAAACCTCACTATTTTCTCTTTCAGCAGCGTTTCCAATAATTTACTCACCACCGAAGTTAAACTAACCGGCCTGTAGTTGTCAACCACATCCTTACTTCCGCTTTTGTGTAAAGGCACCACATGAGCCTCTCTCCAGTCCTTTGGCACCACTCCCGACTCCAATGAGGCATTGAAAAGGTCAGTCAGTGGAGCTGCTAGAACGTCCCCAAGTTCCCTCAGTATTCTCGGGTGTATCCCATCCGGTCCCATCAGTTTGTCTACTTTAAGTTGAGATAGTTTCTCACGAACACAGTCTTTTGAAAATTGTTCAAGATGTCATTTGCTTCTGTTCCGATTTGTGGGTGTTTTCTGAGGTCCTGCTCCTGGTTCTTCATCTGTGAACACAGAACAAAAATATTTGCTAAGCAATTCCGCTTTATCCTTATCAGCTTCTACATATTCCTCCCCTGCACCCTTGAGTCTGACAATACCACTCTTGCCCTTCCTCTTCTCACTAATATATCTGAAAAATGTCTTATCCCCCCATTTTATTGCATTGGCTATTTCCTCCTCCTTTTCAATCTTTGCCTTCTTGACTACTTTGCTAGCTTCTCTAAGTTTTTCCAAATACAGATGCCTGTCTTCCTCTCTCTGTCTTCATCTCTCTGTCTTCGGTGAGGGGTTGGAAATTGACATCTGGTTGTGGATGAAATTGTTTAAAATGTTGAGCTAGTTGTTGGGAGGGTGAAGGTGGTCTCCTGGTTTTCGGTGGATGGTGCTTTATTCAGGTGTTTGATGATATTGAAGAGTTCTCTTGGTCAGTTGATTGCAGAGCTGAGTAGTTTAGTATGGTGTTCACGTCTCATTTTGTCTGATGAAAGGCTACCACACCGCAACAATCGTAGATATTGTAGTTTGTCTTTGCTGTGTTTAGTTTTGTGACCTTTTCTTTCATGTTTATGGAGTTGCTGTTTCAGGTTGTGGAGGGTTGAGTGTACCAGTCTGTCTTGGGCTGCTTTGTTCATGTGTTCGCGGCAGTATTGGTGGCGATGGCTGCATTTCTGGTGGTGATGCTCCAGTTCTGAATGAGGACATCTGTTTCAGTGGAGTCTACAGGTAGTTGTGCGAGAGTCTCTTGAATGAAATTGTCCTTGTTGAAAGGTTTAAACCTTCTTGTTGATGAATGCTGGTTGTCTTTTTTTCTGATGCAGTTCTGAGGGAAGGAGAACTTGATGAGTTTGTGACCCGCCCATGGGACTGGATACGCTTGAATAGAGTGAGAGGGGTCTGACTGGCTGTCAATGTTCATTGAAGAAAATTAGATGCAGGGTGTTGCCTTTTGTGTGTGTGGGCATGTTTACAAATTGCATTAGATCCATTGCTGACATCGCTTGTATAAAGGTGTGTGGGTGGTTTTGGTGTAGCGAAGGGAGGTTAAAGATGCCTAGTACTAGGAGGTCTTTTCTGGTTTTCAATGCAGCTATTATTGAGTCTAGGTTATTGATAGCTCATTGGCATTGGAGGTAGGTGTCCTGTATATGAGGCAGATGGTGGTCAGTTTGTTGGTGATGATGATGGAGTTGGATTCATTGGTGCTTTTGCTTGCATGGCATCGGAAGTTGAGATTTTTCCTGGCTAGGATCAACACTCCACCGCCTCTACATCGAGTTCTTGGGCATTGATATAAGGTGTATCCACTTGGTGTAAGTTGGTTCAGTAGTGTGTTGTTCGTTTCTTTGATCCATGTTTCAGTTAATGCAAAGTATGTCTATGTTATGGGATAGTAGGAGGTCTATGATGACTGGGAGTTTATTAAAGCACATTGTAGTGTGTGTGTGTGGAGATTTGAGTGAGGTCAGGATAGTGTGGAATGTGGAGTTGTTTGTGTATTAAGCATCATGAGGTTCTGTGTGTACTGCAGGAGTGTGGGATGAGTGTTCGATTGGGTAGTTGGTTGGTGGGCCATGTTAGGAGTTTAGTGTTAGCGTAAGGTTTCTGGCCATGGAGATCAACAGGAGTGCCAGCAGCATATAGACTAGTGGGTAAAATGTGAGCATGGTGCATAGTAAATGTCACCGTACTTTAGAATTGGACGTATAGGTATAGTGGTTGAGGGGCTGCGTTGTTTGTGCTGTGTGATTTTCTTCTTGTGCCTGTTCTTGTAGAGGCTCTGCATCTGGGGACCGTCTGTCATGCAAACGTCTGTGCGGCGTTGTGTGGTCTTGCAGAGGTGACAGACTTTATCCTTTCTGTTGTTTTCTCCTGGGGTCCCCGCCTAAGGGCATGACAAAGGGCCCTCTGGTGAGGGCCCACCAGGTGCAGGTGCACCTGGAGGCACCATTGATTTAATTGGTTCAAGTCTGGGGTTCTGGTGGGCTGCCTTGGCCTTGGAGAGGTGATCAGGAAGGGGCTCTCTTTCCTGCTCATCACCACGATGCCGATCAAGCTGGTGTGTGCGGCGGTTCCTGTTCATGTCTGGAGTTGCCTTTGATTTAATTAGTGCAAATCCAGGGTTCCAGTGGGCCTGATTGGCCTTGTGGAGATGATTGGGGAGGGGCTCGCCTTCCTGCTCACCTCCCCTATGCTGATCAGGCCAGCATTGTGTGTGGTGATTCCTTAAGAAATAATTGGAAATATTCCAACTGTATGTCATCATAATACTGTTTTTTGTTTTTTTTTTAATTTTTTTTTTAATTTTTATAGAATACATCAAGAATACAATCTTGAAACAGAAATATACAAGCCAACCACAACTTAAGAATAAAAGCAATACCAAATATACACAGCTCACATTAGCCCACAAGAAAAAGAAGCCAGTGGGGGAGAGAAAAAAGGAAATAACTCAACTCAACTCAGTACAACATACAAAAAGAAATATAGGCATGTAAGCAGTCAGAATATTAGCAACCTCAAGTAGAAACAGGGGGGAGTGTACCCACATCTTCCAAATGCCGAATGTTTATGAAGCCCAGCAGTTGGGAGGGCTCATAAAAAATGTATAACACAGACTGATACTTGATCAAACACTTGCAGGGATGTTTAAGGAAAAAGAGCCCTCCCAACTTCTGAACCCCGGGACAGAGGAGAAGAAACTCCCATCTCCTCTTCTGAGTATCCCTGGAAAGGTCTGGAAACATGCGAACAGTCAGACCTTTAAACAAAATATAACGCTTCATAAAAAAATCTTCATAAGCCATTCTTTATCAGACAACAATGCTATTGTAATCACTAAAGTAGAAGGAACAACATTTTCATCTTGGGTTGACTCTTAACAAAGCAGTCATATTTAAAACATCAACAGTTTGTAACCTTTCAACAGCTCCAGACCCTCCTTCTTTTTTCTCTGATGGAAAATGATAAAATTAGCTATAGGAGGATGGGATTCAGGTAAAATACCCAGTGTCTCACTCAAATAAGCACAAAATATGTTCCTTGCAGACACAGACCCAGACCCCACTCTGGGAAAGTTCACCAACCGCAAATTCACTGCAACAGTTGAATTCTCCAACATTTCCAATTTAGCTTTCATAGCAAGAGTAGCCTTCCTCGAGAACTATAAGCCACCTTCCACAACCATAACCTTAGTTGGAGTGGAGAAATTTTGGGTCGTCATCATAATATTGTACCTATACAGTTCCTATTGAATACCCTGCCAACCAGACTTGATGTCCAGAGAGGTATGCTGTCTGCCAGGTGCCAAAATCAGAGATCTTACGGAGAGTTTTCTGAGACTCATCAAGCCCACTGACTACTACCCAATGTTGCTCATCCATGTTGGCAGAAATGATACTGCCAGATATCCCTCTGAGCATACTTAAAGTGACTTCATGGCTCTGGGACAGAGGGTGAAGCAGATAGGGGCACAGATGGTGTTCTCTTCAATCCTCCCTGTTGAGGGTAAAGGTAGAGGCAGAGAAGCTCGCATCCTGGAGATAAATGCATGGTTGCATGGATGGTGTCATTGAGAGCGTTTTGGTTTCCTGGACCATGGGATGCCGTTCCAAGGATTGCAGAGCAGAGATGGTGTCCATCTGTCCAAGAAGGGTTGACATGTCTTCGATAGCAGACTTACTAATCTACTGAAGAGGGCTTTAAACTAGATTCATTGGGGATGAGTCCAGGTAAGTGAAACATTAAATACATTTATGGAATGGGTAAAAGGGGCAACATATGGAAAGCAGTGTGTATAAATGCCAGTAGCATGGGAAATAAGATCCCAGATGTTGAGGCTTTAATGGGAGAGGCTGACTTGGATTTAGTGGCAGTAACAGAGACATGGTTCACGGACAGCCATGACTGGGATGTAACTATACCAGGCTATACTTTATTCAGAAAGGACAGGATAGGAAGAATGGGAAGGGGAGTGGCACTATATGTAAAAAATAATATTAAAGCTATGGAAATACAGGGCTTAAAAGGGAGAGAGTAGGCACTGTGGGTTAAACTAGAAAGAGGGAAAGAGAAATCTATTTACATTGGTATGATATACAGACCTCCCTTACAGGGAGAAGAGGTGGACAGAGTTAATTGAAGACATACGCAGCTTTGCCAGGAAAGGGGAAGTGCTACTGATAGGGGATTTTAATTACTAGATGTTGATTGACACATCCCTGCTGCAGTATCATCTAGAAATAAGGCAGAACTATTCATGAAGGGGCCATACTGGACTTGGTTCTTTACCAATGGTGAAAGTGTTTCTGATGTTATAGCGGGAGATCATTTTGCATCCAGTGATCACCAGATGGTATGGTATGGTATTAGGACTAGGACTGATAAAATACATTGAAAAGCGAGGGTCTTGGACTTTAGGAAAACTAACTTTGCCAAGATGGACCAGTTAGCAGGATGGGAACAGCTGGGGAATGTAGAAAAACAGTGGGCAAAACTGAAAAGGGATATTTTAATGGCAACCAACTTTTTTGTTAAAATGGTAAATAAAGGTAAAAGGAAAAGGAAACCACTATGGTTTTCGAAAGTAGAAGCTGAAAAGGTGAAGAAAAAGTGGGAGGCCTTCATAAAATACAAGAGATCACAGAGAGAGGAAGACAGGCATCTATATTTGGAAAAACTTAGAGAAGCTAACAAAGAAGTCAGGAAAGCAAAGATTCAAAAGGAGGAGGAAATAGCCAATACAATAAAAAGGGGGGATAAGAAATTTTCAGATATGTTAGTGAGAAGAGGAAGGGCAAAAATGGTATTGTCAGACTTAAGGGTGAAGGGGAGGAATATGTAGACGTTGATAAGGTTAAAGCAGAATTGCTTAACAAATATTTCTTTTCTGTGTTCACAGATGAAGAACCAGAACCAGGAACAGGACCTCAGAAAACACCCAAAAACAGGAACAGAAGCGAGGGGCATCTTGAAGAATTTTCAGAAGATTATGGTCATGAGGAACTAGCTAAACTTAAAGTAGACAAAATGATGGGACCAGATGCGATACACCCGAGAATACTGAGGGAACTTGGGGACGTTCTAGCAGCTCCACTGACTGACCTTTTCAATGCCTCGTTGGAGTTGGGAGTGCTGCCAGAGGACTGGAGAGTGGCACATGTCCCTTTACACAAAAGTGGAAGTAAAGATGTGGTTGAAAATTACAGGCCAGTTAGTTTAACCTCAGAGGTGAGTAAATTATTGGAAGTGCTGCTGAAAGAGAAAATAGGTTTCTGGAGTCCAGCGAATTACTGGATCCAAAGCAGCACAGATTCACCAGAGGCAGGTCTTGTCAGACAAATCTGATTGATTTATTTGACTGGGGGGATGAAGGGAGAGCCCTAGATGTGGTATATTTAGTGTTCAGTAAAACCTTTGACACCGTTCCGTACAGGCAATTATAAACAATCTGAGCACCCTAGGGATAAACCCTAAAGTTACTTCTTGGGTTAGAAATTGGTTGAGTGGGAGGGGGGAAAGGGTACAGGCAAATGGAGCTCACTCTGTGGAGAAGGAGGCTACCAGTGGTTTGCCCCAAGGATCTGTCCTTGGTCCGATTCTTTTTTTTTAAATTTAATTTTATTTATTATTGATGCAGTTTTACAATATATATGTGTTCCCTGTAGATAACAGGATATCTATCAGTCCTCATAAAACTCATCCATATCCTCTAGGAGATGGCTTCTCCTAATAATTGTTTAATTTGGAACTGAGGTGACTCCTTGTGGTGATGCAGATGGTTGAAATCCTGAACATGTGCTGGACTGCTCTTTGTTGATGTTACTCTAGCTGCTCTCCATCAAATGATATTGTTCCGACGAAAAGCCTGATATCCTGTTGCCTCAAAGCACCAATTATGGATAAGCAAGTTTCCATATCTGGAATGATCTTGAAAAAAAGCCATTGTGAATTATGGAAGTACTTCAACCAGCCTTCAGATAAATAAGATATTTCTAGATAATAGAGTATGGCCTGCCAATAGCAATTTTTTTTTTGGGGGGGGGGGGTATAATTTTGTGGTTGATATATCTTCATAAAAGCTCGGCTCTACTTCTGACCTCCCCAAATATTTATCATCTTGTTCTACAAGAAGTCTGTTCTATTACAGATTTCTTTCTCATTCAGTTGCAGAAGTTCAAATTAAAGCAAGAAGAATCCATTTCCAAAGATCTCAAAAAGGTTGCAAGTGGGCCCACCTGCACTGCATGGGCTGTTGGGCAGTATTTATGTTCCTGTTCTTGTTTGTAGCTATGAGGGAAGAAGCTTAGTAAATAAGACTCTGGATAACAGCCATTCATCTTAATTGATTTACTTGAGTAAAGATTACACGTCTGATGAAATATTTGAATCTAGTTTTACAAGTCTGCTAGATTACTAATTGTCAAGGTCTGTCCGAAAAAGAGCATGGGACTTTGGGTTAGTATGGGTACTGGTCCTTCTCCATTCAGCCCCTCTTTCCTGGCATACCAGCTCTGCTGACCATTGCTGCCTGTCACACAGGGTAAAAGGCGGTTTATATCCATTCAAAAGACCTTTTATGCGCAGAGCAAAGCCCTTTATTTCTGCAATCCTCCCCCCTCCCCCACTGATTTTGCTTTGATTAGATCCGGGTATGGCTACACTCCATATTACCTCAGCAGAGACTGGAAAGTTTCCTGCTGTTTTAATAACTAATCATTTTTGGCTTCTATATGGCACATTGCCCAGTATCTCTTACAAGAAATATATATGATATGAAGTGTGCACAAATCAATGGGACATTAATCAGAAGTAAGGAGGTAAATTTAAATTAAACAAAAAGCAATATAAACTATCCTCAAGAGGCATAGAGTTAAGGTAAACAATGAAGCAACAAACACACTAGCATAAGGTTACCAGATACCCCAGATTTTCATGGATTACCCCAGAATTTAGAGCTATGTCCCAATTCCCACCTGTTTGGCAGCCCCCTCTCCCTGATTCCAGCTGTGAGTGGATGGGGGGGGGGGGTAATAAAGAAAACATTTTCAATGTAGTGATTTGAATAGGTCAGGTTTTTAGAAATGACACCCAGTATACGGAAAATGCATCACTGTTTCTATTTCCCTGTCAATTGGCTTGGAAATGATATTGTCGCTGTCATGGGATGAATGGGAGAGGGCAGGGTAACCGTTCCCCTTCTCCATGCCTTGTTGCTTAAACCTGGAACTAAAGTGCCCCTCCCTCCTCCCCATCCCACCCCACCCCACCCATTTAGGTTAAGTGTCCCAGATTTGTCTACAAAAAAATCTGGTAACTTTACACTAGCAGAACATTGTAGTAGCAGACCGACCTGTTAAGGATGATAGTCCTAGGCTGTTCTTTGCAGTCTGCGGTAGCTGTCTGTGTTAAATCCGAAAGAGCATCCAATTTCACAACTGGTAATGGAGCAAAGCATGCTGGGAGAGGGAGATTTTCAACCAGACTGCCAAGGCCACTGAAACAGACTGAAGACTGATTGCATAGAGCAAATGCTGATATATCAGAGAGAAGAAATGCAGCTACCATAGCTAAACTAGTGGTAGGCTGGGTTTAGGATTAAGATTCTGTGGAGTCTTGGAAGATTCATTTTTGTTGTGACCTGGTGAAGTACAGCTCCCAAAAACTAGTCAATAAGAACATAAGAAATGCCATACTGGGTCAGGCCAAGGTCCATCAAGCTCAGTATACTGTTTCTAACAATGAACAATCCTGGTCACAAGTACCTGGCAGGTTCCCAAAAAGATGCACAGATTCCACAATGCTGCTCCTGGGGTAAGCAGAGGATTTCACTAGTCCTCTTTAATAATGGTTTATGGACTTTTCCTCCAAGAACTTGTCCAAACCTTTTTTTAAAACCAGCTATATGAACAGCTTTTACTACATCCTCTAACTAATTCCAGAGTTTGATTACAATAGAGTGAACAAATATTTTCTCTTATTAGTCCTAAATGAACTACATTATAGCTTCATTATCTGTCCCCTAGTCTTTTTACTTTTTTGAAAACGTAAAAAACCTATTTATGTTTACCCATTGCACTCCATTAATTTCTCCATGAACAAGCAGAAAATAAGTCCTCACATATGGATGATGTCATCGATAGAGCCCCCACACAGAAGGCTCTCCAGCTTCCAAAGGAAGCTTTTGGGAGGTATACTGTGCATGCGTGCCTGCCTTCCTACCCGCCATGGCGCCATATTCTTCCACGGAGCCCCTAGGATGTGGTCATGAAGTTCAGAATAAAGTTATTTTTAGCCCTCGTGGCTGGGATTTCTTTTGCTATTTTCTCACCTATTGTTGGTTAGCTGGGGTTTTTTTTTCCTTTAAGGGTTTATTTTTGTGTTTTTCAACACTTTTGCATGGTTTTCCCCCTTTGGGATGATTTACTATCCATGGCAGTTTTTTCAGCAGGTCTAAGCCAGTTAGTGTCTTTAAGAAATGCACCAAGTATGGCAAAACAATTTCTGTCACTAACCATCATAACTGGTGCTTGTAATGCCTTGGCTCTGACCATGAGTCAGCGTCTTGTGAAGTCTGCTTGCAGTTGACGTGCAAAAGGCTGAAAGGTTGGGAAAAGCAGAAGTCCCTCTTTGGCTCATCCGATTCAGTATTCTCAACGCCAACCCCTCATCTACACCCGCAAAAGGTTCAGAGGCAGCCAAGAGAAAGGAGCAGCATGCTCCATCAGAGCTGAAGATTCAGAGTGGCAAGAGGAGGCTCCCTGCAGAGACCCCAGAAATATTGAAGTGTAAGCACTGGGAGAAGTTCTGCGTGCAGTGCCCCCACAGCCCTTCTGGATGAGATGCGGACAGTGATGGCCAGGAGTGGCTGGCCAAGCTTCCTGGGCAGGAGGACCTGACCGGGATGGCAGAATCCATTTCCATTGCCTAGGAGGGCAGCTTCCTGTCTCCCCATGCTCCTATCATTGTGGAGTCCCCATCTGAGGTGGCATCGTCGATGGCTGTGGCATCAGATGCCTCGCAAGTGGCAGTTATGGAAGAATGCCTTTGAGCCTTGGAAGCTCATATGGCAGCGGTGGAAGCCTTGTGAAATGCATGCTTCATGCCGCAGAATGAGTAATCACTGCACTTCTTCCAGCCTATCCTGGAGACCCTTGCCCTGCCTGCAGAGGTTGGGACATCAGATGGGAGATCGGTATTGACCCTGATTGACAGAGCCATCTCCCTCTCCAGTGTGTCTGAGTCAGAGGCCCAAGGGCATTACCAGAATCATCGACGCCCTCCCTCTTCCATGCTGCGGAGCTGGCAGGATGAGGAGACACAATACTATTTCGGCTTCCTCTCAGAATCTAAATTGGAATGGGAGACTGAGGCAGAATCGACTGCATCAGACATTCGATCCCCAGATCTTCTGTCCGCTCAGGTGGGGACAACTGATCACCACAAGTCGCTCCCGGAGGACATATCCTTCCAGGACTTCATTCAGGACATGGCCAAGGCTATTCTGTTCTCCTTGGAGTGAAGAGACTGAACTAAGGGCAGAGGAACAGGAACTCCTCCAGTACCCCTTACCCCCCTGAGAGGCGGTGACAGTTCCCATCCATCATGTCCTGCAGTGGCTGCTACTACGGCTCTGGAAGACATTGCTCATGCTGCCTATTAGCTGTTGGATCGATTCCCTATACTGGGCCCAGAAGGCCTGGGAGTTGAAAAAACACAGTTAACCGCGATGGAATTGTGAAAATAAGAACATAAGACCAAGGTCCATCAAGCCCAGTATCCTGTTTCCAACAGTGACCAATCTAGGTCATAAGTACCTAGCAGTTTCCCCAAAAGACACAGGTTCCACAATGCTTGTATTGGGTCAAGCAGTGATATCCCGGGTCCCTTTTAATAATGGTTTATGGACCTTTCCTCCTGGAACTTGTCCAAACCTTTTTGAAACCCAGCTACTCTAACAAGTTTTACTACATCCCCTGCTAACAAATTTCAGAGTTTGATACATTGAGTGAAAAAATATTTTCTATTATTAGTCTTAAATAGGTTAGCCTGTAGCTTCATTGCATGTCCCCTAGTCTTTCTATATTCTGATGATTTAAACCATCGATCTATGTTTACCCGTTTCACTCCATTCATTAATTTATAGACTTTTATCATATCTCCCCTCAGCCATCTCTTTTCCAGGTTGAAGAGCCCTAACCTTTTTAGCCTCTCTTCATAGGGGTATCCTTCCATCCCCTTTACCGTTTTGGTAGCTCTTCTATGTACACTTTCTAATAACGCTATATTCTTTTTAAGATACGGCGACCAGAATTGCACACAATATTCAAGGTGCAGTCTCACCATGGAACGATATAGAGGCATTATAATATATTTTGTTTTATTTTCCATTCCTTTCCTTATGATACCTAGCATTCTATTTGCTCTCTTGGCTGCCGCTGCACACTGGGCCAAGGGTTTTAACATGTTATCCACGATAACACCTGAATCTTTTTCCTGGGTGGTGGTTCCTAATGTGGAACCTTGCATCATGTAACCATAGTTTGGGTTGTTCTTTCCTAGGTGCAGTAACTTTGCACTTGTCCACATTAAATTTCAACCCCTGACCTTCCGGCCTGAAGTACCTTGCCCCAACCACTAGGCCACTCCTCCACTCCTATATATTACTAATAGCAGGTCTGCAATCTCACATTTCAGTTCTTTCAACACCCTTGGACGTATACCATCCAGTCCAGATGATTTGTTTGTGGGGGTGAGTCAGTCCTGAAATGCACAAAGAGTGCTAAAATGCACTCCTCTGTCCCACCAAGTCATGAGGCTCGTTCCCTGGACTCCTTCGGAAAGGAGTGCTTCCAGGAGTCCATGCTGATTACCCAGATCCTGGTCTACCAGACACATATGAGCATGATCCTCAAAGACGTCATGCTGGATCTGGAGGACTTTGCTGCTCTTGATCCTGAGGATCATCACGAGTCCTTTTGGAGCTTAGGAGCACATGGGAAGGACTGCTTGAAGTACATGCTGCATGGTTCCTACAATGCCTTTGAATCCGCTATTAGAGTGGTGGCAGTGGGCATCGCTGCTGCCAGATGGCGTGGTTACAGTCCTTGGATGTGGAGCAATGGGTCCAGGACAAGATTGCTAATGTCTCTTGCTGGGGTGAGAACCTCTTTGACAAGCCCATGGAGGAGAAGGCAGTGGAGCTGGAGAAAGAAAGCAGCTAACTCTCACCAGGCTTTCCGGGAAAACCTCGGACCCAGTGTGGAAGAAACACTATGCCAAGAAAGCCTTATGTCTGCCAATATTTCACAGACCAGCCACAGGAACAGTCCAAGCCACAGACCCCCCATGCTTAGCAGAGGGAGAAGACCCTGAAGGCACAACCTGCCCCCCCCCCCCAGCTCAAGCCAGGTGCAGGATTTTGACTGGTTCCTCAGGAACAAAGCTAATCACCCATTGCCTGTTGAGGTGCCCCTGCAGGTCAAGGGCGGCTCATACACTTTGCCCACCAGTAGCCCCTCACATACAAAACCCTACTCTCCCTTGCTACCCATCTGCAAACCTTTCTTCAACCCCTCAACCTCAAAAGATCATGAAGATGCTCCACAACCCACAAACTCAATATACCACATTCCAGAACAAAGCAGTCACAACAAGCATGCAATAGAGCCTTCGAACTATATGCTCCCTCCCTATGGAACACACTCCCAAGTCATATAAAAAATATTCCTGACCTCCATTCCTTCTGCAAACACCTCAGACCTTCCTGTTCTCAAAATACTTCATCCCTGACTCTGAATCAGGATCATACTGATCTCCTTGGTAAATATGCCACCGAAACTCCCAACTCTACAGACCTACTCATTATGTATATATAGTTACAATGTTCCTTGTATGTATTTGGCTGTAATATGTAATCTGGGACCCGGTGAAAAGCGGTATATAATTTCTGCTAAATAAATAAATAAATAACCTCAGACACCTGGGTACTGCAGATTTGTGCAAAGCGGATATCAGCTGCCACCTCTGTTCAATCCCGGTGAGTACCCCTATGGATCCCGTGCATCCAGAGCCTCCTGTAGACCAAGTTCGAGGCCCTACTCTCAGACTTCACCATTGAATCGGTTCTCCTGGCCCAGAACGGGCAGGGCTTCTACTCAAGGTACTTCCAAGAAGACTGGCGGTTCTGTCTGATTCTAGATCTGAGAAACCTCAAGCAGTTCCTGATGCGTGAAAAGTTCAAAATGGTCTCATTAGGTATGCTACTCCCGTATCTCATACAGGGTGATCGGTTATGTTCCTTGGAGCTGGCCATGGCCTCTTGGGTCTTCATAAAGTGTCTGATGGTCATAGCTGCTTTTTTCTGGACCCGAGGGGTCTTTGTTTTCCTGTAATTGGATGACTGTCTGATCAAGGCTACCACCCCCTCCAGCAGCCAGCAGTCTGCTGCGCTTACAATTCAAATGTTTGAGGGCTTCTGCTTTGTAGTCAGCTAACCGCAGTCCCATCGCCATCCAACACAGCAGGTAGAGTTCATCGGTGCCCTCCTTGATAACTCTCGGGCATGAACCTTTTTGCTGGCAGACTGCCTGCAGCTCTTCGTCGAGATGATAGGTGTGCTACAATGTCGGTGCCATACCACGGGCTGTGGGCTGTTGAGGACCCTCGGACACATGGCCACTATAACTCAAGATTTTATAGATCTCTATCAAATCTCCTCCCCTTAGCTGTCTATTCTCAAGGCTGAAGAGCCCTAACCTCTTTAGCCTTTCCTCAGAAGACTGAATAGAAAAAGATCTATTGTCATTTCAAAAAAAGCTGAAGATTTATTTGTTCACTTGCTGCCAGTTTCAAGGGGTTGGGTAGAAGCAGTGGATGAAGCTGCGGGCTAAGTTCCCCGTGCTACTGGAAAATTGACTCATGTTGCCATCTGTGAGTACTGTTATCTTGGTGGGAAGGAGATTCATCAGTTTGAGGTTGAAAGATGTGTAAGTTCCCTACGTTGATTGGGAATATTCTCTCATGTTTCCATTATTGTTCAGATGTGAAGGTGGTTTCAGTTTAAATTTTTATGTTTTAATGTATATTTGATATGTATCATGTTTTATTTCTCTTGTAAATTGCTTTGGATGTTTGATAAAGACGGTATATAAATGTTTTATAGATAAACAATAAGTATATGTCCATGAATCTTGGAACTACTTGTAAATACATAATTTTTTGTTAACTTTAATGCACAAATTAAACATCTGTAATATACTCCAAAACCACACAATGTAGCCACCAACCTTTAATAGGCACAAAAATTCATAAGATTTTAACAGTGATTAAAATATGATCTAGTTCATTTTTTTTCATCATTTACTCTGTTGCCTCTTGTTTGATTCTTGTTCTAGTTCCATTTACTGATTTAAAACAAACAAAGTATATTAGACTGTGCGGTAAGCTAAAAACCTCTGTCCTGATATTGAGTTGTGCAGGCTATGTGCCCCTATGGCGCATGGTGCGGCCCACAAATCCTTAACCCAAACTCTTTGGGACCAGATGGGATACACCCCAGGATACCGAGAGAGCTCAGAGAGATTCTTGCAGGGCCTTTGAATAGATCGTTGGAGACAGGAGAAGTTCCACAGGACTGGAGAAGGGCTGATGTGGTACCTCTCTACAACAGTGGTAATAGAGAAGAACTGACAAACTACAGGCCAGTAAACCTTACTTTGATGGTGGGAAAAGTAATGGAGGTGCTTCTGAAAGAGCGAATAGTGGACTTCCTCAAAAGTAACAGGTTGCATGATCCGAGGCAACATGGTTTTACCAAAGGATGTTCTTTCCAAACAAATTTGATTGAGTTCTTTGACTGGGTGACCAGAGAACTAGATCAAGGGCATGTGATGGATGTGATCTACCTAGATTTCAGCAAAGTGTTTGATACTGTTCCTCATATGAGGCTTATCAATAAACTCAATAGCTTGGGGATGGGTCCCAAGATGGTGAACTGGATCAAAAATTGGTTGACTGACAGACGATAGAAGGTGATGGTAAATGGAACTCACTCGGATGAAAGGAAGGTGATTAGCAGTGTGCCCCAGGGTTCGATCTTGGTACCAGTACAGTTCAATATATTCGTGAGTGATATTGCCAAAGGGCTGAATGGAAAAGTCTGCCTTTTGCAGATGACACCAAAATTTGCAACAGAGTGGACTCCCCTAAGGGAGTGGAGAACATGAGGAAAGATCTACAAAAGCTGGAAGAATGGTCTAATGCTTGGCAGTTAAGATTTAATGTGAAGAAGTGCAGTGTCATGCACTTGGGAAGCAGAAATCCAAGGGAAATGTCCGTGATAGGGGACAAGAGATTGGTGTGCACGGACCAGGAGAAGGACCTCGGTGTGATTGTTTCTGATGATCTCAAGGTGGCGAAACAGTGTGACAAGGTGGTGGCAAAAGCCAGAAGGATGCTGGGTTGCATACAGAGAGGAATTTACCAATACAAAGGAAGAGGTACTAATGTCACCATACAAGTATCTGGTGAGGCCTCACTTGGAATATTGTGTTCAGTTTTGGAGACCATATCTCGCAAAGGATATAAAAAAGGCTGGAAGCGGTTCAGAGGAAGGTGACCAAAATGATTTAGAGACATAGAAACATGACAACAGAAAAAGAGCACATGGCTTATCTAGTCTGTCCTTCCATATCAACCACTACAACAGTCCCCTTTTTTCCTTTAGAAATCCTGTGGGTTTGTCCCATGCTTCTTTGAATTCAGATACTATCCTCATCCCTACCACCTCCACTGGGAGACTATTCCACGGATCCACCATTCTTTCCATAAAAAAATATTTCTGCATATCACTCCTGAATCTATCTCCTTTCACCCTCATCCCATGCCCCCTTGTAGCAGAGCTTGCTTTCAATTGAAAGAGTCTCTCCTCCTGTGCATTTATTCCACAGAGATATTTAAACGTCTTAATCATATCACCTCTATCCCACCTTTCCTCTAAAGTGTACATATTAAGATCCTTAAGTCTGTCCTCATATGCTACATAATGAAGACCACTAACCATTTTAGTAGCCATCCTCTGTACCGACTCCAGCCTGTTTATATCCATTTGAAGATGTGGTCTCCAGAATTGCACACAATATTCCAAATGAGGTCACAACAAAGACTTATACAGAGGCACTATCACCTCCTTTCTTCTGCTGGCCATTCCTCTCCCTATGCACCCAAGCATCCTTCTAGCTTTTGCCACTGCCTTTTCTACCTGTTTAGCTACCTTAATATCATCAGACACAATCACGCCTAGGTCCTGCTCTTCTTTAGTGGACAGAAGTACTTCACCCCCTATACTATATTGCTCCCTTGGTTTGCTGCAGCCCAAATGCATGACCTTGCATTTTTTAACATATTGCAGCCCATGGTTTTGAAAAACAGGAGGCATTAAAAAAAAATACCACCTATGTGTGCTTAGAAATGGACTTCAGTAAATATTCAGTCATCTTCCATACCTAAGTGAACTACTTACATTTTCTTTCCAAAGAGCTAATTAGACCTTAAAATCATTATTTTATGTGAATATGTGATCGGAAAATACATATTATTGTGGTCCAAAGTTATGAGATTTCCAACTCATTCCTAATGCAGCAATTCACAGTACTACAACTTACTTTTCTAACAGGTATCTCGGACTAGAGTTTGAAATTGACTCTAGAATAATTCTACCACTGAGCTAAAGGAAGTCCTCAACCAGCAGAATTTGTAGAAGATCATCTTGGCCAGGTTTCTCTTTGCTCTCCCCTGAGATTTTCATTCTCCCAAAAATACAGGAACTGTTTTTTTTAGCTTTATAATGCCAGGACTTTGGCTGTGGATCCTTTAAATTTTTCTGCGGCTGTTTTTCTTTCCAATATGTCCCAAAAACCTCCCAGCGGAAGTGTTCCCAGTGCTCAAGAACCATATCTGTCATAGATACTCACAATTGATGCCTTCAGTGCCTGGGACTCCATCATCAGCCCTCTTCTTGTAATTCATGTTTGCAGGTGACAAAAAGGAGGTTCAAGGGTTGAGAGAAACAGCGTGAATCACTTTTTGGTGCTCACAAGTCCAATCCATTGGCATTGGCGGCACTGGTATCTATGATTTCAAAGGCTGCATCGGACACTGGCAGTGCATCAACATTGAGGAGTTCTCGAACCCACTCAGTGCCGAGCATCCTTAGTGCTCTCGAGCATTGGCCATTGGTCGATCTCCACCCAAGGACGAGGAAGGATTCGGCTTTGTATTTCTCTGTCCTGCAGGGTGATTGCACCGAGTACCGAGTGAAGGCTCCAATGCACCAGTGTTGAAGCCCCTCAAGGCTGGGCACTGAGACCGATGAGGCTACATGAGAGCACTCCTCTAAGCTGCCCTGAAGAGAGCTCATCCTTCAGGACATCGGAGGGGTAACGCAGGCCTATTGATAGCTGAGACCAAGCCACCGATATCCTCTTGCAAATTTCCGGGTACATTGGTGGAAGTTGCTGAGGCCTTACAGCCTTCGGAGTCGGCAGCCATGGAGAGACGCCATCTGAAGACTCTCGAGGAATGAATCACATTGCTGTTGGCCATGCAGCAGGCAGTACCTCATCTCAGCTGCATCGATTTTAAGAATATAAGATATACCATACTGGGTCAGACCAAGGTCCATGAAGCCCATTATCATTTTCCAACAGTGGCCAATCCAGGTCACAAGTACCTGGCAGGTTCCCAAAAAGGTACACAGTTTCCACAATGCTTGTCCTGGGGGAAGCAATAGATTTCCTGGGTCCTTTTTAATAATGGTTTATGAACCTTTCTTACAGGAACGTCCTGAAACCTTTTTTAAACACAGCTACACTAACAGCTTTTACTACAACTTCTGGTAACGAATTTCAGAGTTTGATTGCATGTTGAGGGAAAAAATATTTTCTCTTATTTTTAAATGGGTTACATTGTAGCTTCATTGCATGTCCCCTAGTCTTTCTACTTTTTGATGGCGTAAACTACCTATCTACGTTTACCTGTTCCAATCCATTAATTTATAGACCTCTATCATATTTAGAAACAGAAACATGATGGTAGGCCATGTGGTCTTTTTCTATCTAGTCTGCTCTTCTATATCAACTACAATAGTCCCCTTTTTATCTTTAGAGATCCTCTGTGTTTGTCCCATGCTTTTTTGAATTCAGATACTGTCTTCATGTCCACCACCTCCATTGGGAGACTATTCCACATGTCTACCATTCTTTCCATAAAGAAATATTTCCGCATATTACTCCTGAATCTATCCCCTTTCACTCTCATCCTAGGCCCCTCGTAGCAGAGCTAGCCTTCAATTGAAAGAGATCCTCTTGTGCATTTATGTCACAGACGTATTTAAATTTCTCTATCCTGCCTTTCCTCTAATGTATACATATTAAGATCTTTGTCTGTCCTCATTTGCTAGATAATGAAGACCACTAAACATTTTAGTAGCCACCGTCTGCACCAACTGCAACCTGCTTATATCCTTCTGAACAGGGGCAGCCCAAGGGGGGGTGCGGGGCCATGTGTGGAGACTTGGTGCGGGACCTCATTTGCATAAGGGGCCTCATTTGCATAAATATTTGCATAATGTTACCATACACTAACTTTTAGTAAACATGCCTCTTAATGAGTGTATGGATAAAGAAAGACTAAAAGATTTCTACATTGCTATAATCTAGTGCCAATCGCCAGGCACATTAGGAACTACTACAAACACTGCCCTTTTAGAACCCATAGCAAACCCGCCATATCTTAACAGCACTACCAGGCCTCACAAAGCACCTATCAAAAGGCAACACTGCAAATATTAAAGCAATACATTTCAGAGAATAACAATACATGACCTACTGGGGAAAGAGAACAAGTGACACTGTCAAATAGGAATTACATAAACAGAATACCTCAGCTCAGTTACACATGCAGAACATACACCATCACCAAACAAGGAATCACAGGAAACAGGAAGACAATAATTAAACTGGGAACCCCAAAAGCCAAACTTGGAATGTACAACACCACTGTAGAAATAAAACTATAAATTAATTTCCTCTTGTACTAAACAAATAACAGACATTAATGATGCACATTTCCCAGAGCTGACATATTCCAGTTAATAAATTCAAAATAAAGAGATTTTTCTACCTTTTGTGCATTTTTTTTTCAGTTGCAGTTGCTCCAGCCAATTTCTTCTGTTTTCTTCGTGTCTTCTGCTAACTCTCCAGTGTCTGCTGTCCATTTGTCCTTTCTTCTCTCTTCTAGTTTTTTTCCATTCTCTCTCTACATCTGTTTTAACATACTAATCTTTCTCCTTTTGCTCTTTCCTCATTCCTATTTCATCCATTCAAATTTTACCCCTCCATTCTCAATCCCCACTTACTCTCCCAATACCCGGCCAATTGTAGATTTTTCTTCCCCCCCACACAAAATATTTTTCCCCTCTCCATTTCACTCTCCCAGCCCCATCCCATACTAATCCTCCCCCAACATCAGCTCCCTTCTAGTTCCAGCCCCACCCAGCATCTGCTCCCTTCTAGGCCCCGCATCAGCCCATTTCCAGTTCTAGCCCCCCCTCCCCCCATCAGCCCATTTCCAGCCCTAGCTCCCCCATCCATTTCCAGTCCTATCTGAGTCCCTCCATCAGTTCATTTCCAATCCCAGCCCCCCATCAGCCCATTTCTAGTCCTTTCCTAGCCCCACCATCTGTCCTTTCCTAGCCCCACCACCATGTCAAATCTTAGCTCCCCTCCATCAAAGCCCACTTCCATTCCAAGCCCCCGTCCCCATCAGCTATTTGTAGTTTGAGCCTCCCTTCCACTCAGCCCTTTTCCAGTCCTAGCAACCCCCCAACCCATTACCAGTCCTAAGTCCCCCATCAGCCCACTTCCAGTCCTAACCCCCCTATCACCCCATTTTCAGTCTTAGCCCCCCCATATCCCATTACCATCCCTAACCCCATCAGCCCACCTCAAGTCCTAACTCCCCATCAGCCCATTTCCAGTCCTAGCCCCCACATCAGCCCACTTCCAGTCCTAACCCCATCACCCCATTTTCAGTGTTAGCCCCCCCCATAGCCCATTACCAGTCCTAACCCCCCATTCACTCCATTTTCTGTTTTAGCCCCCCCATAGCCCATTACCAGTCCTAACCCCCATCACTACATTTTCAGTGTTAGCCCCCCATAGCCTATTACCAGTCCTAACCCCCCATTCACTCCATTTTCTGTTTTAGCCCCCCCATAGCCCATTACCAGTCCTAACCCCCTCACTCCATTTTCAGTTTTAGCCCCCCCCCATAGCCCATTACCAGTCCTAACCCCCCCCCCCCCCATTAGCCCATAGCCAGTCCTAACCCCCTTCCCTCCCCCATCAGCAAAATTAAACAAACAAAAAAAAGCTGGCTGCTGCCACCGTGGCAGTGGCAGGATCGAGTGTCTGCGGGCCCCCCCTGGGGCTGATGGGAAATGGGCATTTCCTGTTTCCCATCAGCCCCAGGCCCCGGTAGGCTTAATAGAGCTGCGAGGGAGAAACTCTCCCTTCGCGGCTCTGAAAGCCAGCACGAGAGGGAGCTGATGCAGGGTGGGAGGGCTCTGCCGGGAAGGGGGGGGGGCCTCACGGACACTCGATCCTGCCGCTGCTACGGTGGCAGCTGCAGCAGCCAGCTTTTTAAAAAAATTTATTTAACTATGCAGAATGTTCTTTGCGCGGGGCCCCCTGAAACGCGGGACCCTGTGCAAAAAACATTCTCGCTCAATGGACGGGCTGACCCTGCTTCTGAAGGTGTGGTCTCCAGAATTGCACACAGTACTCCAAATGAGGTTGCACCAGAGACCGCTGTCACCTCCTTTCTTCTGCTGGCCATTGCTCTCCCAATGCACCCAAGCATCCTTCTCGCTTTCACAGTCACCTTTTCTATCTGCTTAGCTACGTTATGATCATCAGATACAATTAAGTCCAGCTCTTGCTCTTCTTTTGTGGACAGAAATACCTCACCCCCTACACTGTATAGCTCCTTTGGATTTTTGCAGTCCAAATGCATGACCCTGCATTTTTTAGCATTAAATTTCAACTGCCACATTTTAGATAATTCTTAAACCTTAGCTAGACCCCCTCCTCATGTTATCTACTCCTTCCTAGGTGTCTACTCAATTGCAGATTTTCATATCAAACAAACAAACCTTACCTGACAGCCCTTCTGCAATATCACTAACAAATATGTTAAAGAATCGGCACACCACTGGTAACCACCTCCTCCTCAGAGTGAGTTCCATTTACCTGTCACCTCCCACTCAACCAATTTCTAACCCAATCAGTAACTTTAGGGTCTATCCCTAAAGTGCTCAGTTTGTTTATAAGTTGCCGGTGCAGAACTGTGTCAAAGGTTTTACTGAAATATAAATAGACCACATCTAGGGCTCTCCCTCGGTCTAACTCCCTAGTCACCCAGTCAAAGAAATCAATCAGATTTGTCTGATATGACCTAGCTCTGGTTCATCCATGTTGTCTCTGATCCTGTAATCCATTGGACTCCAGAAACCTAACTATTCTCTCTTTTAGTAGCCTTACCAATAATTTACTAATCACAGAGGTTAGACTAACTGGCCCGTAGTTCTCAATGTCATCCTTACATACGCTCTTGTGTAAAGGGACCACATGTGCCTTTCTCCAGGCCTCTGGCACCACTCCTGACTCCAAAGAGGCATTGAAGGACTACAAAAAGAGACTGCTATTTCTGGAGAGAGATCTGCAATTGTAAGTATTTACTTCTGGGAATTTTTCTAAATCTTGGGGAACAGGAATTCTTTAGATTAAATCTGTTTAATCTGTGAACCCAGTGTATTTGTTAAATCAGTCAGGGCCTAGTAGCAGCAAAGAGCTTTCAGTTTAAATTTAAAACACAGAAAAGAGCTTTCTGGTTAAATTTAGAACCCAAGACTCCCTTTATCCAAGCAAGGGCTGTGGGACTCCCCCTGGATATTGGTCACAGATTACCTTAGAAGTATAGGACAGGATACTCTGTAGCAGCCAGCTTTTAATAGGCCTTCTTTCCCTCCCTGACACCCACCCACCCCTGGGATAATCATAGCTTAAACCTCTTAAAGGAAAGGAGGAGCCATATTCACTCTCAGATGCAGCTGTTTATTCTCATCAGCATATATTAAGGCCCTGAGATTAATTCAACTTCAGGTGAACAAGGTACATTAAATGTATTAGGTATAGTTTTATTAGTATAAGTACCCAGCAACCCCTAGTAAGTAAAGAACTTAAATATCTAAACATAACCTTAAAACTAAGATGCAGACGGCAGTCCAGTAACGAGATGGGGGCTTTCCAGTCTTTTGCATTGAGTGCCACATGTATGATTTTCTCCCAGTTGGTGAGGGGTCTTACGTGTGCACAAGGTGCAAGGAGCTCTTTGCTCTCAGGGAACGAGTCCAATCTCTGGAGGCAAGAGTAGCAGACTTGGAAGACAGAGAGGTACACAGACAAGACCTACAGGGATATAGTCCTGAAGTCCCACCTCCAGTCTGGCAGCATCCCTGTTGCCATGGAGGAGAGAGGACACGTGACAGGAGAGAATCACCCTGGTGTGGAAGGAAGTGATCCTATAGCTAGGACCTGTCCTCCAGGTGATGTAAAACCTGCTCACACTGAGGGAGTTTCTCCAGGGCCATGTGCCCATGAGGGAAGGGTTAGGACAGCCATTATAGTTGGTGATTCGATCATTAGGCATGTAGATAACTGGGTGGCTGGTAGACATGAAGATCGCCTGGTAACATGCCTGCCTGGTGTGAAGGTAGCGTACCTCACATGCCACCTAGACAAGGTCTTAGATAGTGCTGGGGAGGAGTCTGCTATCTTGGTACATGTCTGTACCAATGACATAGGAAAATGTGGTAAGGAGGTTCTGGAGGCCAAATTTAAGCTTTTAGGTAGGAAGTTGAAATCCAGAACTTCCAGGGTAGCATTCTCCGAAATGCTTCCCGTTCCACGTGCAGGACCCAAAAGGCAGGCAGAGCTCCAGAGTCTCAATGCATGGATGAGATGATGGTACAAGGATGAGAGGTTTGGATTTGTTAGAAACTGGGGAACATTCTGGGAAAAGGAGGGGCTCTTCCGAAGGGATGGGCTTCACCTTAACCAGGAAGGAACCAGGCTGCTGGCATTAACCTTTAAAAAGGAGATAGAGCAGATTTTAAACTAGATAATAAGGGACAGCTGACATTCGCCAGGGAGCGCATGGTTTGGAATAATGTATCCTTGAAGGATACTGCCAAAAAAAATGAAGTTAGGGTACATCAGCAGAGAGGTTACAATAAAGACAAAGGTAGAGATCCCACGTGATGCGTGAGTGAGCAGATCGTGTCTCTGCTCGCTCCGGGGCCGCACTGACTAAATTGATTGATTAAGCGACAATTGCCCTCTCCCAACCAAATTACCTGCACCGGGAGGTGAAAGGCTGTTAGCCGGCATGAAACGGAGCGCTCGGGTGGACGGCTCGATGGCGGCGGCCTCGAGAAAAGACAAAGACAAGCCAGCTAAGCCTGGGGCCTGTGCGTCCGCACCGCCACAACCAGTGTCACCTGGGGTAGAGAGTCTGGAGAGCGCGGACTCCCATGCCGAGGACCTGGCCAGAGACGTTGCAAAAAATTTTTGGAGCCGAAATTCAATCTAATGCTACAGAAACTGGAGTCTCTGGGTGAGTCCCTGACCGACATGGGGAAGAGAGTTGATGAGGTGGAACAACGTGTCTCGGCCATTGAGGATGAGGAGGGACGGCGGGACCGGGAATGGAAAACGCAGCGGGCGCAGATTGCAGCTCTGCAAGCCAAAGTGGATGACTTAGAGAACAGATCCCGGCGGAACAATTTGAGAGTCTTAGGCATCCCTGAATCTTACTCGGGCGATGCCCTCATGATGTTGCTCAGGGGCTGGCTGCCTAAAACCTTGGGCCTTCCTACCCTGAAAGGGACGCTGGAAACTGAGCGTGCCCATCGCATTGGCCCGGCGGCCACAGAACAGCAGAGGCCCCGCGTGGTCATTATGCGCTTGTTGAATTTCCAACATAAGGTGTTGATTATGCAAGCTTTCCGCAGCCACCGTGATCTGCAGTTGGAGAACCACAAACTACTGATCTTTCAAGATTACTCGGCGGCCGTGGCGCAGAAACGCAAAGAGTTCTCTCCTATCTGTACGGCCCTTTACAAGCAATAGGTGTGCTTCACTTTGGCTTTCCCAGCGACGTTGCGAGTAACGTCCCGAGGCAAGAATTTTGTTTTTGATTCTGTGTCGGCGGCGCAACGCTTTTTGGAGGGACTCTCGGGGACTAACCCAGCAGCGGAGCGCCTCCCCTGAACAACTGTCCTTGCACGCTGCATGGATCACGGATGTGACTGACTATGGCTGGGAGTGCCTGTTGGGCCACTTGCGCTCCGTGGCGGCTGCGGCGGCGGCTGCCTAATGTGGCTATCTGAGACTTCTGTGGAGCCTTGCGAGCTATACTTTGTTTTGGTTGCTGGCTCCCAATCTCCTTAATCAATCTGATGCTATAAGTTGTTAACTGTTGATTGTTTTCCATGTTTTTACTCGACAATTATGCCTGATGTCTAGGTCTGAGGGGTGCAGCTAGGGGGGGGGGGGGAAGGGACTGTTCAGCGGTAGCTTGGTGCGGCCCTGTGGCACCTGGTGGGATATAACCTCAGCGACTTGAGCTGAGGCATGGAATTCGATTTTTTTTTTACTCTGGTGGGACTGGGGAGGGATAAGATAGGGGTGGGGGAAGGGGGTGGGTGGGGTGGGAGAGGGGGGTGGTGGGGAGGGTGGGTTGGATGCGCACGGGTTGATTGCTGAGAGCCTGAATGATATCAAATTTGTGCTACTTTCTACAGTACAGAGCCACGGATGAGAGCCTGTCCTTTGGGGAGCTCTATGGATGGAGTTCTGGGTCGAGGCTGGGCGACCTAGAACAGGGGTATGCTTGGGGGCCGTTTGTGTGTGCGACTGATGGATGGGGAGAATGAGGGATGATCTTCGTATTGTTTCCTGGAATGTCGGCGGCCTTAATACCCCTGTAAAACGGACAAAGGTGTTGCAGGCCCTTAAGAGGGGACAGGCGCAGATAGCGCTATTACAAGAGACACACCTGAATGCAGTGGAACATGCTAAGCTAAAGAAAGATTGGGTGGGTCAGGTCTTTGCTGCATCTGCCGCTGTTAAGAAGCGAGGAGTGGCGATCCTAGTGAAGAAAGGCCTAGCGGTGGAGATAATTCGGGAGGAGATGGACCCCCAAGGTAGATTCCTATTTTTGCATGCTAAAATCCGGGGGGAGGAACTCTTTTTGGGAAATATTTATGCCCCCAACTCCTACGACCATCAGTTTTTTCAGATGCTGTTGCGAAAAATACTGGGGGCGCCAAAGGTACCCCTGATACTGGCGGGGGATTATAACTGCCCCCATGACCCGACTTTAGATAAGTCTTCTGCTGGCGGCTCAAGTGGGGCCTGGAATAAGAAAGGGGTGGGCTACCTGTGTAATATGGGTGGTCTGATCGACTCCTGGAGAACTCTACATGCACTGGAGCGGGATTACACACATCTGTCGAGAGTGCACCAGACTTGGTCTCGGATTGATTATATCCTAATTTCGAGAGAGTGCTTGGGCAAGGTGGTCAGAGTGGAGATTGAGCCCCTAGTCGTATCCGACCATGCCAAGGTAGTACTCGATTGGAGGGGGTGTGCCTCGGGGGGGACCCGTTGGTCTTTTCCTGGGCATCTTTGGCAGAATGAGGATTTCCGGGCCTATTTGATACGCCACTGGGAGGAGTATTTGTCACTGAATGATACGGGGGATGTAGGAGTGGCGACATTCTGGGAGGCGGGGAAAGCAGTGTTGAGAGGCCACATTATTGCCTATGTAGCACGAGAGCGGAAACGTCTTAGTGCTCGCATTCTAGATTTGACACGCCAGCTGCAGGAGGCCCGGCGGGCCGCTGTGGCTCGGCCGAGGAAACTCCCTGAGTATTTGGAGATACAGCGGGCTCTCAACGCGGTGTTACATGAGCGAGCAGTTCAATCACTGCAGTATTATAGTCATCAATTGTTTCGCTATGGGGATCGCGCGGGCCGCTTGCTGGCACGATTGGTGAAGCCATGAGGTGGCATTCAGGGGTGGCCCGGGTGCGAGATGTGCGGGGTGTGCAACACACTGACTTGCAGCAGATTGTGCAGGTGTTTAGTCAGTATTACCAGGATTTGTACACTCCTGATGCCGAAGACAGGACTCTCGAGCGGGAATTCTTGGCGACGGTGACCTTGCCCCGTTTGACGGGAGACGAACTCCAGATACTTAATGCGCGAATGACCTGCGAAGAAATTCAGAGGGTGATAAAGGCGGGGAAACTCCATAAGGCTCCAGGCCCAGACGGGTATGGCTCTGAATTCTATAAGATTTTGATGCCTCAGGTGACACCCACTTTAATGGCCTTGTATCAAGAAGCCCAGGAACTGGGCTCCTATCCGAGGGATATGCGGACTGCGGCGATTACTATTATCCCGAAGGAGGGCAGGGATCCGGAGGATCCGGCATCCTATCGCCCCATTTCCCTGATCAACTATGATATGAAACTGGTGGCCTCGGTGCTAGCGGCCCGATTGCAGGCGATTTTGCCCCGGCTCATAGGCAGTCACCAGTCGGGTTTTGTGAGAGGGAGAGGAGCCTTTTCTAATATCAGTAAGGTGTTGTTGGGTATGGAGAAATGCTTAAGTCAGGCGACACCTCTGATTTTGGTGAGCCTGGACGCCGAAAAGGCTTTTGATAGAGTGTCATGGTCCTATATGTTTACAGTTCTAGCGAAATTCGGTTTTGATGGAGCCTTTTTGTCCTGGGTGCGTGCGTTGTACACGAAGCCGCTGGCGTCGGTAGCAAGTGGTGGAACTTGCTCCTCGCCCTTTGAGCTGCGCAGAGGCACGCGTCAGGGATGCCCCTTATCGCCTTTATTATTTGTTCTACAATTGGAGCCTTTACTACTCTTGCTTCTTGCGGAGCGGAGGATTAGAGGTATCGAGTGGCCCCAGGGTGGCATTAAGGTCAGCGCGTTTGCCGATGATATGTTGTTGTGTTTATGTAATCCCCAATCATCTCTGGAGCAGGCCCTGGGATTGATTCACCGGTTTGGGTCCTTTTCGGGGCTACGGATTAATGTAAGTAAGTCGGTGGCGTTGGATGTAGGTGGTAGAGCACAACGAGAGTGGAGGGGGCCTTTTCCTTTACGCTGGGCACCAGGAGAATTTTGATATTTAGGGATTCAGATACCAGATCATGTATCGAAATTATACGAAGTTAACATTCGGCCTATGTTGACTAAGACGGCGACTCTTTTACAGAAATGGCGGGATTTACCGCTCTCGCTTATGGGACGTCTTGCACTTTTCCAGATGATCGAGGTACCTAGATGGAGGTACCTGTTGCGTCACCTCCCTATTTGGCTGCTACGCCGAGATGTACTGCTCTTGCAGCGACATGTTAGACAATTTCTGTGGAAGGGTAGGAAATCGAGAATTCCACTGTCCGTGCTGATGGGCAGCAGATCCGAGGGGGAGCTCGACCTCTTCTCGGTACGAGATTACAATTTTTTGTCCTTGCTCGGGCCGCTGCGAGATCTCATCCGGGGGAGTGAGGACGTCCTACCGCAGGGGCTGGTGACTTGGATGTCGGCACCTTCCCACGCGGCTTACTTGTTGCATGGACGAAACAAAGATTTGCCGAAGTGTTGGCGGGAGTCGGTTTATTTTGGTGCGTTGCGGCAGGCGTGGAGATTCCTTTGTCAGAAAAAGGGTGTACGTTGGTATGCCACTGAATGTCTCCCGCTCCGTGCTAACGCTGACTTCCCACCCGGGCGACGAGGAGGACTCCCAGCTAGTTGGATGTTGGCTGGTTTGGGGCATTTAGGTCAACTTCGCATGCAGTCGCAGGAGGAATTGGATTCCTTCCAGTCCCTGGCGCAGAGATATCACCTTGCCCCTCAGTCATTTTATTTTTACCTACAGGTGCGTCACTATATCCACGCGTTGCAGCACCAGAGTGGCTTCCAGTTCTGTGGAAAGGGGGTATGGGACTTAATAGCTGCAACTGATGGGAAATATTCGTTGCGGACCTGGAGGGAGGAATGGTGCCCAGAGGGGGAGTGGGCCCCTCTAGAGAACCTGGCTCTCAAAATGGAGTAGAGAGGGTAATGTGAAGATCACAGCGCTTGCTTTGCAGACCGCTTTTAAGCATGTCAAGCTTCTCTCTGAATCCATCAAGTTTCAAGAACTCCAATATAAGTTACTATGGAGGGCCTATGTCCCCAATATTTGGGCGGCCCGGATGGGGCTACTCTCGACAAATGTGTGTCAGTTCTGTGCGATCCATAGAGGGACACTGTTGCATAGATTTTGGGCTTGCGAGCACGTACAACAGTTTTGGCAGGAGGTACATAATGAGCTGCGAGCTTTTCGGCCCCTGGGGGGGGAGCTCTCCCCAGAATGGTGCTTATTTGGCATCGCCAATGTCACTACTGTCACATCCGATACTGCCACAGATGTCTCCGCCCGTATCCCTACTGTTATCACTTCGGGTGCCCCTTCTCCTGTCCCCCCCGATGTCGCTGGCCTTGTCACTCCCCTTGCCCCCTTTAGTTCCACTGTGGAGGATGTTGGATGGGATGAGTGTATGTCTGGTGCAGCTGCCATTGATTTTGGGGACGGGTCTGGGGTGGGGACGGGAGGAGGGACGGATGCCGCCATGGATCTGTCTGCCCGCAAACTGTATGAGAGAGGCTTTCTGATAGCGAAGCATTGTATACTCCAGCATTGGATAGAAGACCGACCCCCGGGGATTCGGGAATGGCGCCGAGCTTTCTTGGCCTTGAGGGGCCTTGAGTGGCGTACTGCTCGGCTTCTCGGAGCCAAGACATCACACCACCCTTTTGGACCGCCTGGCCTCGCTAGGTATAACAGGGACCCCCCTGAAATGGTTCACATCATACATATCCAATAGGATGCAACAAGTGCAATTCAACAACGACAGAGCTGATGCTTTCCCCCAAACCCAAGGGATCCCTCAAGGGTCTGCCCTCTCATCCCTACTGTTCAATTTGTATATAAAGCCGGTATGCAGTATTTTCCAGAAATACAACATAAATTACCACATATATGCCGACGATGTGATGTTATACACACAGCTCGACATAACACAGCCTAACTTCAGTCCACTAGAAGAATGCCTTGACATGCTCCAATCATGGCTTCAGCAAAACAACATGTCAATAAATCACAAAAAAACAGAGGTCATGTTCATGTCCAAGAAAGCCAATTTCATCCCGCCCACCACAGTCACACTAAACAAAAACATATACGATACAAAGCCTGTAATAAAGTATCTAGGAGTCCTACTTGACAGCAACCTCAAGATGGACAAACACCTCAGAACAGTTAACCGAGCCATCTTTTACAAACTCAAAATCCTTCAACCACTCCGCAATATCCTCGAGAAATCCGACTTTAGGTCTGTTGCTCAAGCACTAATCATGCCCCACCTGGATTACAGCAATGCCATTCTACAAGGGCTTCCAAAGAGCACACTAAGCATCCTGCAAATGGCTCAGAACGTGGCTGCAAGAGTCATCATGGAAAAGAAAGTCACCGACCACATAACCCCAGTTCTAATGGATCTGCACTGGCTCCCAGTGGCCGCCCGCATCATCTACAAACTACTCATCACAACATTTAAACTCATCAATGGCATCGCACCATCCTACCTCAATAACCTAATCACTATTCAACCTAGCAACAGGAGCAGGAGAACTATGAATCTCAACACCCTATGTATCCCGACCAGCATAAGATCTGTCAAGGCCGAAACAAGCAATAGGGCGTTCACATACTCAGCGCCAATCCAATGGAACCAACTACCGCATGAATTAAGGCTCACAAACAACCTGAACGAATTTAGACGAAAACTGAAAACCTATCTGTTTCAAACCCACTACAACTTGATCTAACTGCGATACCCTACCTCAACCAGATCTCCTCTGCCGCACTCGGCAGCATATAATCTAATAGTATATAGTCATGTATAACTTGTACACCTTGGCAACTAATTCCGTACAAATTGTATATAACCATGTATAGTCTGTACACCTTGGCAACTAATTCTGTACAAATTGTATATATGGGGCCCTCCCCCAATCTACTGAAATCAAATGTATACCTTGATCTGTGTGCTTTAATCAAATATGTATCGTATCCAAATGCTTGTCCCGTGTTACGTAATCATTGACTAATCAAAATGTAAAACTGAAATCTCAATGTACCGTACAATACATTATGATTCTGTAAAGTAAACCGCTGCTGATCGTAGGAAGCAGCGGTATACAAGTGTTTACTAAATAAATAAAATAAATAAAGAAACAACTGGAATTTGGAAAAATCTGGAGGGGAGTTCCTGAGAGCTCCTCTGAGAACGGGGAGGGGCTGCTTGAGGATGTGTGAGTGCGCGGCTCGAGGGCATGCGAGCTTTGAGAGCTTGGTAGTGGGTAGGGCTCTCTCTCACGGTTGTTGATAAGACTCATCTGTGGGATGAGCTTGCGCATGGGGGAGGGGGCGGGGGGGTATAGTGGGAGGGGAACGGGGGGAAGGAACTGGGAGGGTGGACGGGAGTCAGGGAATGGAGATGGGAGGAGGCAAGCCAGCTTGGGATGGGTAGTTTCTACTTATACACTGGATTTCCCGACCTTTGCCCGTTGAAGTGTTCATCCTGTACTTGTGGGTAATCCGATTGTTTTAGCCCTGTGTTAGTCTTCATTGTTAGTGTACGTGTTCTTTGCTGTGCTTTTCTGGCTACTTGCACTTACCTTCTCTAATGTTACTGTATATCATTTTGGAAATCAATAAAAATGATTTGAAATAAAGACAAAGGTAGCCCAAATGCCCTGAGTACAGAGCCGAGAGAGATTAAAGCTTCCAAATTACCCCTGCCTACCAATAACCAGATTAATATGAATAAAATACAGTCTCTAAAATGCATGCATGCAAATGCTAGAAGTCTAAAAATAAGATGGGAGAGTTAGAATATATAGCACTAAATGAGAAGTTAGATATCATTGGTATCTCAGAGACATGGTGGAAGGAGGACAACCAGTGGGCACTGTGATACTTGGGTACAAACTATATTGTAATGATAGAGCTGATCAAATTGGTGGAGGTGTTGCGCTATATGTTAGAGAGGGCATTGAGTCACAAAGGATTAAAGTTTTGCAGGAAACAAAATATTCTATAGAATCTCTATGGATTGAAATTCCATGTAAAAAGGGGAAGGCAAAGGCAGTGTGGTTGTACTATCGACCGCCTGGCCAGAATGAAGAAATGGATGATGAAATGCTCAAATAAATCAGGGAAGCTAACAAACGTTACAGAACAGTAATAATAATGGGTGATTTCAATTACCCCGCTATTGACTGGGTCAGTGTCACGGAGGGACCTGCTAGGGAGATAAAGTTTCTAGATGAAATAAATGACTGCTTCTTGGAGCAGCTTGTTCATGAACCAACCAGAGGGGAAGCCACTTTGGACTTAGTCCTTAGTGGAACACTAGATCTGGTGCAAGAGATAAGGGTGTTGGGGTCACTTGGCAATAGTGATCATAACATGATTGTGTTTGATTTAATTAAATTGAGGAGGGGATGGTAAGGAAATCCATAGTATGACCTTTTAACTTTCAAAAGGGAGACTATGATAAAATGAGGAAAATAGTTAAGAAAAAACTAAAAGGAGCAGTTGCAAAGGTTAGAGACTTACATAAAGCTTGGGTGTTTAAAAATACTATCTTGGAAGCCCAGACCAGCTGTATTCCATGCATTAAGAAAAGTGGAAGGAAGTCCAAAAAACTGCCAGCATGGTTTAAAGGTAAGGTCAGAGAGGCTGTTGCCAAAAAAGCATCTTTCAGGAAATGGAAAAAAGAGCCAAATGACAAAAACAGGAAACAGCACAAGCACTGGCAAGTTAAATGATCGGAGCGGTGGAGGGGTGATGTCGACAGCGGAGGTTTTGAGTGGGAGCTTAAACACCTGGTGGTATGATATCTACCTCTTCAGATGCTATGTGGAGCATTTCTTCTCGTCTCCTCTATTCCTTTAACTATCACAGTATCTCTTATTCTGTCCTATCTAATTAATGGCGTTCTTTTGATATTTTCTGTAACTTTTATGTAATATTGTAAACCGCTCTGATGCTTTGGCTTGAGCGGTATATCAAATGCAATAAACAAACATAAACACAAGCAAAGAGAGAATTTGAGAAGAAACTTGCTGTGGAAGCAAAAACGTGTAATAAAGACTTTTTCAAGTACATTCATAGCAAAAAAACCTGTAAGAGAGTCAGTTGGACCATTGAATGCTAGAGGGGTAAAAGAGGCAGTAAGAGGGGGCAAGGCTATAATCAAGAGACCGAATGAATTCTTTGCTTCAGTCTTTACTGAGGAAGATGTAGGGATGTTACCCATGATTGAAGTGGCATTTAAAGGTGATACTGCGGAAGAATTGAAAGAAATATTGATACACCGGGAAGATGTATTACAACTATTTGATAAACTGTGAAGAGTTGCAGAATCACCTGGACCAGATGGTATACATCCAAGGGTGTTGCAAGAACTGAAACATGAGATTGCAGACCTCCTATTAGTAATCTGAGAGGATTGCCTATGTAATGCCAATTTTTAAAAAGGGTTCCAGGGGTGATAAAGGAAACTACAGACCGGTGAGCCTGATGTCAGTACCGGGAAAAATGGTAGAAACCATCATAAAGAACAAAATTACTCAACATATAGATAATCATGGCTTAATGGGAGACAGCCAACATGGCTTTATGACGGTGTGAATAAACAGATAGACAAAGGTGAGTCAGTTGATATAGTGTATTTGGACTTTCAGAAAGCCTTTGACAAGGTCCCTAATCAGAGACTTTTGGCAAAACTAAAAAGTCTGGAGTGGAGGAGTAGCCTAGTGGTTAGAACACTGGCTTGATAACCAAGCAACCAGGGTTCAATTCCCACTGGCACTCCTTGTGGCCTTGGGCAAGTCACTTAACCCTCCATTGCCTCGGAAGAAAGGCCTGGCAATCTACTTCCGGTGACACTGCCAAGAAAACCCAGGAGCTTCTGGGTCGCCAGGAGTCAGGACTGACTCGAAGGCACACATTGCATTGCAAAATGTCAAGGGATAGGAGGCAGTGTACTATAGTGGATCAGGAACTGGTTAAAAGATAGAAAGCAGAGGGTAGGGCTAAATGGCCAATTCTCCCAATGGAAAAAGGTGAATAGTGGAGTACCCCAGGTATCTGTGCTGGGTCCGCTACGTTTTGACATATTCATATATGACCTGGAAAAGGGAATAATGAGTGAGGTTATCAAAATTGCAGATGACACAAAACTATTTAAATTTGTTAAAACCCAAGGGGATTGTGGAAAATTGCAAGAGGATCTTGATAAATTGGAAGACTGGGCATCCAAACAGCAGATGAAATTGAATGTGGACAAGTGCAAAGTTATGCACCTAGGAAAGAACAACCTAAACTATGGTTACACGATGCAAGGTTCCACATTGAGAACCACCACCCAGGAAAAACATTTAGGCATCATCGTAGATTAACATGTTTAAACCCTCTGCCCAGTGTGCAGCGGCGGCCAAGAGCAAATAGAATGCTAGGTATCACAAGGAATGGAAAATAAAACAAAGGATATTATAATGCCTCTGTATCGTTCCATGGAGCGACTTCACCTTGAATATTGTGTGTAATTCTGGTCGCCGTATCTTAAAAAGGATATATCGTTATTAGAAAAGGTACAGAGAAGAGCTACCAAACTGGTAAAGGGAATGGAAGGATACCCCTATGAGGAGATGCTAAAAAGGTTAGGGCTCTTCAACCTGGAAAAGAGACAGCTGAGGGGGAGATATGATAGAGGTCTATAAATTAATGAATGGAGTGGAACGGGTAAACGTAAAGCGATTGTTTACGTCATCAGAATATAAAAAGACTAGGGGACATGGAATGAAGCTGCAGGGTAAACTATTTAAGACTAATAGGAGAAAATATTTTTTCATTCAATGTGTAATCAAACTCTGGAATTTGTTACCGGAGGATGTAGTAAAAGCTGTTAGTGTAGCTGGGTTTTAAAAAGGCTTGGAGAAGTTCCTGGAGGAAAGGTCAATAAACCATTATTAAAAGGGACCCAGGATATCACTGCTTGACCCGATACAAGCATTGAGGAACCGGTGTCTTTTGGGGAAACTGCTAGGTACTTATGACTTAGATTGGCCACTGTTGGAAACAGGATACTGAGCTTGATGGACCTTGGTCTGACCCAGTGCGGCATATCTTATGTTCTTATGAAAAGGTCAGACAGTGGAGCCGCTAGAATGTCCCCCCTCAGCTGTTTCTTTTCCAAGGTGAACTGCACTAACCTTTTAAGCCTTTCCTTATAGAGGTATCCTTCCATCCCCTTTACCATTTTGGTGGCTCTTCTCTGTACCTTTTCTAATTTTACTATATTCTTTTTAAGATATGGTGACTATAATTGCACGTAATATGCAAGGCAATATAATATCCTTGATTTTATTCTCCATTCCTTTCCTTATGATTCCTAGCATTCTATTTGCTTTCTTGGACGTGGCTGTTTCAGCATATTATCCACGATAATGCCTAAATCCTTTTCCTGGGTGGTGGTGTGGTTCCTAATGTGGAACCTTGCATTGTGTAACCGTGATTTGGGTTGTTCTTTCCGAGGTGCATAACTTTGCACATGTGCATATTAAATTTCATCTGCCATTTGGACGTCCAGTCTTTCAGTTCATCAAGGTCCTCTTGCAATTCTTTTACAATCCTCTTGTATTTCAGCAGCTTTGAATAATTTTGTGTCATCTGCAAACTTTATTACCTCACTCATTATTCCCATTTCCAGGTCATTTATGAATATGTTAAAAAGCAGCGGACCCAAAAGGACATCAGACATGCCAGCCAGCAGGTTGAGCTCGGACAACATTAGCCTCAAAATGCACACCGTGAGGGCCAAGGACTTGATGTTGAGGTGCAACATCATTCTCGTTCTCCTGCAAAATCAGGTCTGGCGCCTGACTCAGCTGTATTGGCTCCTGATTGGAGAGCTGTAAGCAGGCGAGGAAACCAAGGCTGTAAGGGCCAATAGGGAGTGATGAGAATCATCGTGCCTCCATCTGTTTTGAGCTTCGGGAGGGTCTTAGCAATGAGAGGGTTTGGAGGATATGTATACAGATTACCCTCCCCTCAATGCAGGAGTAAAGAATCCAAGGCTAGTCTGCTATGTGATCTGACTCTGGAACAGAACTATTCCACTTGGGCATCCTGAGGAGTCATGAACAGATCTAGTGAGGGGGTGTTCCACTCTCCAAAGATGTGAGCTGCAATTTCCCTGTCCAGTGTCCATTCATGGGGTTGGAGGACTTGACTCTGTCTGCTATCAAGTTTTGTTTGCCTAATAGTTATGTAGCTCTCAAGTCCATCCCATAGGTAATGGCAAACTTCCACAATCAGATGGTTTCCCAACAGGAGGTATGAGCCCGTTCCTCCCTGCTTGATGATGTAGAACATTGTTACTTGATTGTGGATTTGAATGAGAAAAATTTGATTGGCTAATCAATCTCTGAAAGCTTTTAGAACATTTGCTACAGCTCTTAACTCCAAGACTTTCCTGGACAGACCAATTGCCCTGAGTATGAAACCCATCTTTATGAGCTCCCCAAACCAGTTTAGATGTGCCTTTGAATAAAATGCTTTTCACAATTATGTTTGAGCAGGTGCATCCACGTTATCAGTTTTGCACTGGTGTAAGGCTCCCTAATTCTTTTGTTTTGTTTTTTATATGTGTTTTTTTTCTAAAGAGCATTTTCTTATTTATTTATTTATTTATTTATTTAACAGCTTTTATATACCGCACTTTTGACATCAGCGCGGTTTACATTTTAACAAGTTTTGTACTTAAACATAAAAACAAATGTTAAGTTTACAGAGAACAGGGAATAAAAACATGGATAACAGGGATTAACAATTAACAGATATTTTCAATTATTTACAATAGGTTCTTAAATGCTTGAGTTTTAAAGGTAGGGTTTGTGAGGCCTGGTCTAGATCAAGTGGTAAGATTTCAGGAGCTTATTTGGCTAGCCGTGGTCAATGGTCTGTGTGGGAGGGGGGTCAGTATATTGAGAGAAGTGCTGTAGGAAGAGATATGTTTTTATGTATTTTCTGAACTGGGACAGGTCCTTTTGTGCTCTAATACTAGGTGGTAGCGTGTTCCAGCATCTAGGGGCGAAGGAAGAGAATGCTCTTAAAGTGGTTGTTTGAGTGAGTTTTTTGCTGTCTTTTGGGATTGTTAGCAAGTTCTCTGTTACAGAACGTCTAGATCTGGTGTTCTGTGTGTGTTGGAGGAGATCAGATAAGGAGGATGATGAGATATGGTGGAATGCTTTAAAGGTAAGGATGAGAGCTTTGTATAAGATTCTGCCAGCTAGTGGGAGCCAGTGGAGGTCAAATAGTATGGGAGTAATATGTTGACTCTTTTGGGATCCATGAAGAACTCTGGCCGCTGTATTCATGGCCAATTGAAGCGGGTTTAGAGTGCTCTTGGGTAGGCCATGAAGAACGATATTTGCATAGTCAAAATGAGGAGTGACTAATGCCTGGAAGGTTGTACGAAAGTCAGATGGTTCAAGCATAGGTCTGAGGTGTCGAAGGGTCTTGATTTTATAGTAAATGGCTTTTACAGTATTTTTTATGTGTTCTTTGAATTCAAGTCGTTGGTCAAGTATAACACCCAGATAACGTATTGAGGTTTTGAGTGGTAGATCAGCATCACGTGTTTTAGAGTTGGTGGGGGAGAGAAGTCTTTGTTCCGAGTGACACTCAGGACTTCGGTTTTTTTAAAATTGATTCTGAGGTTTTGAGTGAGTAGCCAATCTGATATTGAGTTGAAGCAGGTGATTAGAGTAGTGTAGTCAGGTTTTAATACATTGATTGGAGTGAATAAGAGCACGTCATCTGCGTAGATAAGACATGATACTCCGAATGAGCGGGAGATGTTGCAGAGAGGTTGCATATATATGTTAAATAGAAGGGCTGAAAGAGAGGAACCTTGTGGAACTCCTTGCTTCTGATGAAAAGGTTGAGATGTGGTCTCCCCAGTCCGTACTTGTTACTTATATTTAAGAAGGTAGGATTTGCACTTGGTGCTTTTCAGCACAACAGAAACAGCTACTCAGTGATACAGCACTGATTGCTTCTGTAAAGAGTAGATTATCCATATAAAGGGCCGATTCTTCTCATTTCTTTTTAATCCATATGTAATTTTAACATTGAAAATAATTGAAATTCCTTTTTTATTTAGGTTTGGGTTTTTTTCGTGTAATGAGCATGGTTCATTTTTATTTTTAAAGGGACAGTGGATTTGTTTGACATCATAACATTTTCTAGTGTTGTGTCTAGATTTATTATCTTACTTTGGTTCTTCCAGGAGCACTCACTTGCTATTCTACATATGAATTTGTGCACAGATCTTAAGAGAGGTCGTGTGCGCACTTGCTGATCTATATATGCATTAGTGCACAGGTCTTAAGGGAAGTTGTGCTATTTTGGTAATTTACATATGTATTAGTGCACAGGTCTTAAGGGAGGTCATGTGCTCACTTACTAATTTATATATGTGTTAGTGCACAGGTCTTAAGGGAAGTCATGTGCTCTAGTGATTTTTACTTTCACTTTCTAAGTAAATGCCGAAGGTAAGAGCCGATCCTTGCTAATTCTGGAGCTTTATTGTGCTAGTTGTTTTGCACTGCTGCAACAATCTTTATTGTTTTATTATTATGACTTTTTCTGGCTGTTAGTAGTTCTGTGTTTTTTGATTTACAGTGTGGCCTTTTTATGCCTTGTCATTTAGATCACAAGTTTTTCTATACTGTCTTTACTGTTGTAATAAGGCTAGGCATGGGCAGATGGACACTTTAGTTATGTGACTACATAATAGGGGTATGAATTAAAGAGTGTATCTGCATTATATGTGCCCCTTAAAGGATTTCTTTCTTTTTCTTTCATGAGATAAGTGATGAGATGTAGGTCTTTTTATTCCACTGTTGTACTGCTGTGTTCCTGCCGTTGTCTGACATTACCTAGTCAGCTCTTTACGAATATTATGGTTTATGTTTTTTTTCCTTTGCTGTCATACAGGCATACCTGAGAAGTGCTTATTGAGCTTTCAGCTACTGGTAGGACTGCAATAGCTTGTTTTTCCTTTTTTCACTCTCCTCCCTCTCTTTGTAAAACGTTTAGCTCAGTTAACAGTTGTGGATTTGTTTTGTTCAAGTTGTTTTAGCTACTATTAATCTTCTCTTTTTGTTTTTTTTGTGTTTATGTAAAGATCATGAAGCATGCTAGCTGCAGAATTTTATGGTATTGTCTGCAGCAATTGTACTGCCTCATATGCACCTTTTAGGTTACATATGTATGTTTTATTTATAGGTTTTTGTTACAATGTCCTAACTGCCATTGGAGTATACAGGGTGGCTCAAAAAAGTGAGAACATCTCGTAGCATATAAGTTAATTAAAAATGTAAAGAGACAGATGTAAATGATTGACAAATTTTAAAAAAAGATGGCAACTGGAAATTGTCGAAATAAAGACGTTATATAGCTTAAAAAGGTAAATAAGTAAGCTATTTAAGCTTTTAATTTACGAGATGCTCTCACTTTTTTTGGGCCACCCTGTATATGCAATCGATTCTTAATCGGTATTGTATGTTTCTTTTGTATTTTATTTTTGTTTGTTCTTTACTGTACAGTTGGAGAATATTATTGTATTTTTAATGTATTTTTAATATTCATGTGTTTTGTTTTTTGACCCCTGATGCAGGCTGACAGATAAAACTTGGCCAAGCTTTGAAGGTTTTATGAAATAAAAGGTTTCTTTGCTTTTAAGAGGTGTGACTGTGTCCTCTCTGTGCTGTTCTGGTGACTCCATTGCCCCTCAGTAAGAGTAGACTAGCCGTGGGTGACAACACCATGTCCTTGGTAAAGCAAAATACATAGTTGCAAAAAGCCCAAAAAAGCCTAAAGTCTTTGCATACATTTGTGTAGCAAAAGCACAGTCTTTGTCTTTGCATACATTTTTTTTACTTATGCAGAGATTGGTTGGAACAGGGCTCCTCTGAATAAATCAGAAAGTTTCAGCCAGAGTGTCTTATATCCTTGCACTGGTCTTGCGGGATCGTGGAGCACCAGTCTAGAGTGAGGTGATTATAAAAGAACACCACATTTATCAGGAGGAGGCTACATGCGTAATAGAGTCCATGAAGGAAGATGGAATGCAGCAGAAGATGATATGAATCCCAAGACAATATTAGATATTCCAAGGTTGTCGAGGAAGTTCTTGGACTGAGAAAGGCCTGGAAGTCTGGTTCTCTGGATGGAGACAGAACAAAGAATAGTAGGTATTCAGTGTCCACACACATTGATTTCACCAGGTCAGAGGCCTGTGCAGCAGGAGTCCATGTCTGCTTTTGTTCAGGATCTTGGCTTAAGAGACCACAGGCATACTACAGGTAATGTTCCCATAGGAGTATTGACAATGGATACATTTCTGTTTGATTGTAGCAAGTATGACTGTATATCTATAAAACACATCTCTGCTATTTCATCTAACGTTAGCCCCTGGAGATCATTAACAAAATGTTGCTGAACTGCATGAAAGTTTTCCAACTTCAAATTTTTCTACAGCAGATGAACCAGTTTCACCAGCTTCTGATACATTTTTATTCAACATAAACCAGAGAGGTGAGACTACCTCACTGGGTCTACCCTTATCTTTTTGATTAAAAAAAAAAACTTTGGCTCTTCTGAAATAAAAATTACAGAATAACAGACAGGAAAAGACATCCATATGTAAACTAAGGTCTATAAATATTCACATCTATGAAAACATTGCGGAACAGGGAAGTAAACAATGATGTAAGCTGCGTAGCAATTCACATGATGTCCAGGGGTGTGATAAACTGGCAAAATATTTATTATAAAGGAAGATGCCGATACTAATAGGATTCCCTCTACCCCAGAATGATACAAGGGCTTGTACTGAAAATCTTAAAAGCTGTCATGAATCGCTTTCCCAGCTCCCCTTCCTTTACCACCTTAATCTAGATCCTCTAAAAATGTAAATGTGAAACACAACTGAGGACATAAAAGCAAATCATGTATGCAGTTTACCAATCCAGAAATGTAACTTTTTAATTATAGCTTACATTGAATGATTTTTTTTACAATACAGGAGCAGAGATCGAATGATGTTATGTGCAGTGTTCAGACTTCACAGAAGCTTTTTTTGAAGATAGTGCTGTAATTAAATACTCGAAGGGGTATGTTTACTAAAGCGCGGTAACGTTACCGGCGATAAGTGCAGCATTAACGTGAGTAATGCCATATAAGGAAGTGGGCGTACCGGCATTAAGGTAGCAATAGCCGTGATGCAGGTAGGCGGCTGCCTAGGGTGTGGGGTGTGGGGTAGGGGTGCCTACATAGACATCCACACTCCCCCCCCCACCTGGCACTACCTGCCAATGTTATGTGCTCTTTGGGGTACCTGCTGGGTAATGTCCCCTGGATGGGTCACTGTGGGACACAGCCTCGTGGACATGTTTGACCTTGGTCAGTTGCTGTCTTGCTGATTTCCAGATTTTGCATTCCTATGTACCACCTAGGCATCTGCCTAGCCCACCCTGTGCCCCAGCTGCTCCACTATATGTCCCACCTTCAGCCCCCTATGCCCCATTTGCAGCATCGCCATAGTGCCCTTTCATACCTGGGCACTATGCTGTTACTGCACATGTAGCACTACTATCACTGTTTTTGGGCTCCCTGCCTATGCTGTACATTGCTGACACTGAAGTGGTTTCTCTCTCCTGCAAATGTGCATCTAACGACAGGTTTTTCACTCGCGGTAACATTCAGCCCTTCAGTTCCCCATGTTAGTGTAGCAGGAGCCTCTCCCCGCCCACTCCCTACCCATTGACCCCTTCTCTCTGCCCTCTGCGGGACTTAACACTGCCAGAGACGTTAACACATGATAATGTTGCATCTGGTAATGTTAGCGTGCATTAACGTTACATTTGGTAACGTTAGCGTGCATTAACAGTCACTGCTACGTTACCACGCTTTAGTAAACATACCCAAAGTACGTGTCTGTAGCTCTCCTTATTTATTTCATATTTTTTAGTAACTGGTTTGTAATATATTTAATAAAAAACAAAGTCTCAAATATCATTAGAGGCCTATAATTGGAGAACATTTGCAGAGAAGCTATGAAACTGGTAGAATACACTAGTTGGAACTACACTGACCTGATGAATAAAACAGTCAACACTTCAAATAGTAAAAAAAAAAAAAAAAAATCCCTTATTGATTTTGTAGGTGTGTAGACTGCATATCTGATAAAAACTGAGGTATGCGGTTAACAAGAATAGATTCATAATAAAATAAACAAACACAGGCCACACATAAAGATTGAAATAAACAGCAGCCCTCCTTTCCACATGCCCATATAAAAAAGCCTGCAAACCTGTGCAAAGACTTGGGCAAACTGGTTAATTTTCAGTTGTCTGTAAAATCTTAAATAAAGTAATCCTTTTCAGCCCATAATACCCCAGGTAGTACATTCCACAACATAGGGCCTGTATATACATGCAATTTTATGATCATATTCATTTTTTAAAATTGCCTACTAAAGTAATTATTTCAATTACCGTACATTCAATTTTGGAGAGAAATTATGGATAGCAGCATACTGACTGATTAAAGATTATATTTTATTAAATCCTGTTTACTTGTAATTTTTAAGGAGGAGATTTCAGGTTTCCATTTAAGTTGAACTTTCTTTTTATGTTTGAGTAGTCACTCCAGTGTATTCTAATGGTGAGAAACCTTCGCATACTGCTGCAGAAAGCATACATTAACTTTTTTAAAATTTTACTGGTATGTATAAAATAGCAGACAGGGATGTGCCTTTATAATTGACTTGCTTAAGGGCAAGTGCTGATGTGATCATTTCCACAGCGAAAATCTGCAGCTGTTCTTGTCTGTCCATTGTAGTAACAGCAGTTAAAAAGAGACTCTGTGTAATCTGGCATGTCACCTCCCATATACCAGTTTCAGAGAACTTGCTGAAGAGATCTCGTCGTTGTTATATGAAGACAGAGGGCATACAGCTATTAGGGGTGAGCATTCGTCAGCACGTATTCGGTTTGCTTGGCTGCCTACAAAATGTTGTGCCTGCAAATTGTGCGCATGTATACCTACAAATTAGATGTGCACAATCGATCTATGCGCACACAAAAGTTGTATAGAAAATATGCTTTTAAGAAAAATGTGTGCAGAAACACAAAAATCCCCACAAGAAAAATCGCAAAAACAAAGACTGACCAAACTTTTTCTTTGGCTGTGCATATCTTTAATAGCTACTGCAGAACTTTTATAGCATTTATATAATGTTTGAACATGAAAGACACAGATTAAGATAGCAAAGGATAGCTTAGTTAGTGCTTCTTTCATAAGCAGAAAGCATGACGAAGGGGGGGGGGGGGGATATGCTTCCACAACACAACATAACATAACATTATCTTTTGGCTCCATTTTTTTAGTGCAACATTTTATTGATCTTTCTTCATTATCTTTTCATTTTTTAAAATTTTATTTATTAAATTTATTCAAATTAACCAAAAAACAAAACAAATAAGAACCAAATCATAAACCCACCTCTACCACCCACAAAATACTAAGACAAAGTAATTAATCATTTTGTGCACTTCTTAAATCCTGAGGCAGGCTTTTCCATATTAAGGAAAAAAAGGTTTTGGGCCTAAGGCCCAAAACACAAGTGCACCTGAAGAAAAAGAACGAAAAAACAAAGGGGTTTTTTTTTTTTTACAAGAAGAAAAAAACAAAGACCGGCGGTACCGGTAGAGCGTCGAAGAAGGCAGACGCAACACAAAAGAAATAAAGAAAATATAAGGAAATTCTTCTGCGGTGACAGGAACACGACCTGCTGGCTTCGCGGAAAAAGAAGAACTGAGGAGAGACAGTTGGGAAAGGCGGGAAGGCAGCACACAGGCGCTGTGGGATGCTCCATAAGGCTTTCTGATTGGACGCTGGGGAGCGTTCCCGCGCAGGCTCCATCGGTACCGAAGAAACCCATATGTGAAGACTCATTCCTGCTTGTTCCTGGAGATTGTTCAAATCCTCACACACAAACTTACACCTGCTCTCAGGAAGGTGTAACCTTGTGCCTACACTCTGTGCATGTACCAGCATATTATATAAAATGTGTGTAGACTGCAACTCTGAACCCAACCCTGTCCATGCCCCCAGAAATACCTATGCATTGTTGGCATAAAAATATATATAATCTCTTGGAGTGTATACTTTTTACACAGATATACGACCGTGCAGTTTTATAACAGCCCTTTTCTACACATCAAACAGGTTTTACACATGAAAAGAGCTTTATAAAATTCACCCTAAGAAAATAAGTCAGTCAGTAATCAAATATCAATACAATTAAAAAAAAAACAATGTAAGAAATACAATTCACTGGAAATTATACAAATAGAAAGCAGTTTAGAAATTGTTTAATCAAAGCAAATAATGCTGACCTAAACTTAAGTCTACAAACATGTACATTACTGCTACAATGAGGCTTATTAATTCTTAATTAAAAACATACAGTAGCTTCATCAGTACAGTTATGGTAATATGGATTTAAACATGAACTGTTCACACTTTGGGTTTGAAAAGGAAGAGGTAGAGCCTGGGAAAAGCCCTTGTTGGCAGATATATCAAGCCCAAAGCTGAATTCAAAGACCAGGATGTCCCAGGAAGGTCTAACATTCCCATGAGCCATATTCACTGTCTCCAGCTAATATTGTAACATAGTAACATAGTAAATGATGGCAGATAAAGACCAGTATGGTCCATCTAGTCTGCTCAGTAAGATGGCAAGTGTAGGTGCACCTGCTGCTCTGTGCAGGCCACCCCTCCCCATGTCTTTGTTTAGGGGTGAACCCACCGCTCCATCTAGGACACCCCTATTTGTTGAGAAATTAGCTAGTTCAGTTTATTTTGATTTTATCCTGCTGCTGTAAAGGGATCCACTGTGTCTGTCCCATGGAATTTTGAATTCCATCACTGTGTTTGCCCCCACTACTTCCATCGGGAGGGCATTCCAAGCATCCACCACCCTTTCAGTGAAAAAGTATTTCCTGACATTGCCTTTCAATTTACCACCTTGCAGCTTCATGTTATGCCCTCTAGATTTACAGCTTCCCCATTGGTCTACTTAGGATTGCCATGAAGAACAACCACCTTGAGGGTCTTTCCTACATATATATCATTGGAAGTCTGTTAACAATGAGAAAGTTCCTAAACTGGTCAGTGGAACCATCATTGCCAGGCAGGCAACATTCAAGCTCAAAGTTTACTTGAGAAAATACAAATGGACTCCTCCCAGTAGTCAAAATCCATAGTCACAGGAATTTAACTTTACTCCAAAAAGCTAATTGAGGGACTTCTATGTAGCTTTAAGAATATAATTTTTTCCTCTTTAGCATGGTCTTTGTACCAATGGTCCTATGAGAAGAGGCTACTCTGTTATTCTCCAACTTTAACTTTGAATACAGACTTTTATACTATTTCTATGAGCCCTTAGACCCCCTATTTATGTATGTGCCACTTTTTGATGGAAAATGTTTGGTATAATAAAGTTGAATTAAAAAAAAAAAATCTGGATTTAGATGGCTCATGAAAAGGAATTTATCTAAGGGCCTTTTATCCTAAAGAGTTATTAAAAGTTAACCCACACTAGGTTACCTTATACATAATTGACATTATTCTTGTGATAAAAAGAAAAGGAAATAGCAAACAGTGTCTTGTGAAATGGAGAGGTGGCTGATACTTTTAAGGGTTGGGTGAAGGCCTCAGGATGTCAAGACATTTGAATACATGAATGGGCAAAGATAAGTGGGAAGGGGGAGTCAGGGTGTTACATCAGGCTGCCAAGGAAAGCCTCTATGGGAGGTGTTTCTAAAATAGAGGATCTAATTTTACAATATAACTGGCTAGATGGGTAGAACATCTCAGGTTCCATGATGTAGGACTGGTGGGAATATAATACCCACATGTTTGGGATAGTATGAAAGAAAACTAGATGTATGCTAAAACTTCTAGAGGAGGCAGAGAACACCATTTTAAATGATAAAGAGACAATATAAGGATTGCTAGCATTCAAAAATCATGACATTAATGGTTTCTACAATTGTGTGTCTAAAATTTACTCATCCATCAAAAATCAATCAGATGAGGCAGCAGCTAGGGTTGGCCCCAGAGTTGGTTCAAGGTTTTGGCACCCTAGGCAAACCTTAAGCTTTATGCCCCACCTGGCTGCCAGAAATTGTTTAGTTTGAATACTGTCCACCAGAAGCTGCTGCCCACCCCTACCCAAACCGCCTAGTTAGCTTAGTAATTTGGCCTGTCCTGGCAGCAGCCTGAACATATGGAAGGTGGTGAGGAATGGGATCCCCTATCGCCTCAGAGGCAATGGCAAGAACCATAGATCTTTTGAGTCAGTGTTTCCAATCATTTCACTCTCAGCAGCAACACAAGATGGCTCCTTCTTTCATCTTCCTCCAATAGAATTGATCAGGCAATTATTTACAGGATATGGAGAGAAGGAGGTACTGATTGGCTGAGTCCTTCATGGTACTGGTTGGCTACATCCTTCAAAGGGCCAGGGAGATAAGGGAATTGATGGTGGACCAGGCACTCAGAAACAAGGATAAGTGGTTGTCAGAGACAAGCCTTTCAATTCAGAGATAATCCCTGGAAATTGAGGATCTCTGCTATAAAAAATGGAGAATGAAGAATAATTGTGCACAGGGTCTATTGTTGGTGCATCATTTAGACCTGCATGAAGAAAGTTCTGTAAATTATATTAATGAAAGTATTTATACAAACATTTTTCTGGAAGGTAATAAAAATGATATGGCATTTTCTACTTAGATCAGTGCATAATAGAATACCATGCAAGATAAAGATTTACAATGCTGAGAAAAAGTTTAAGAAACTCCTTAGTTGGAATGTACTTTAGCACAATTTGTTATCATAACATTATTAGACCCAAACTAAACTCTGATATGAAAGAGATAACCCCAAAGAATAAATAGCTCAGTATGTAATGTGTGCCTTTGAGTCAGTGCTGACTCCTGGCAACCCAACAACTGTGGGCTTTCTTGGCAGTGTGACCAAAGTAGATTTCCAAGTCTTTCTTCCAAGACAAGAGAGAGTTAAGTGACTTGCCCAAAGCCACAAGAAGTGCTAGTGAGAATTGAACCCTGGTCTCTTGGTTACCAAGCCAGTGCTCATATCACTAGGCTACTCCTCTGCTCCTAGCTCAGTATAACCACAACGGAGAACAGAGCACTCGCAGTATGTAGGAGGTCACAGGTGCCTTTATTGTTGAGACTCTCCTACGTGTTTTGGCAGTTGCCTTCTTCAGAAGCTCATTTTTACATGCAGGAATACAGAGATATATGTGTGCAAGAGTGGTGTTCCAAAGGATTTTCAGAGATTGTATAACTGCATACCCCCTGAAGAAGGCAACTGCCGAAACGCGTAGGGGATTCTCAATAATAAAGGCACCTGTGACCACACACCACTTGCTTTCTGTGTTCAGTATAAAGGGATACATTTTAAGTATTTATTCAACAAAAAGATTCATCAGTAAGAATCCATATGTGAAAAAATAGGCAAACTGTTCATTCATTAACTAATAGAACCTCTTTGACAAGAAATAACTTCAACTAAATACATCATGTAACTGTTGATCAGCCTCTTACATCATCTTTGAGGAATTCTGGAATGTTCTTTCAAGCAGAACTATTTCAATTCTGTGACCTTTGAGAGCTTCCTTACATTAAAAGCTTTCTTCAGGTCTTGCCACATTTCAAGATGTTTAGGTTGTAACTAACTTGTCCAATCTAGAACATAAAATCCCTTCTTTTTATTGAATGTTTAGGGTTATTGTCTTGCCACATGATGTAGTTTCGGCTCAGCTTCACCTCAAGGAAGGATGATTTGATATTCTCCTCTAGAATTTTGTGATTATATAAAGGAGAATTCATTATTCCATTATTGATGGTAATCTGTCCAGGTTCTGATTCAGCAAGGCAGCCACCCGCTATGATATTTATACCACCATGCTTGGCAGTTGGGATAAGGTTCTTATTTTGGAACGTAGAACTTGCTATTCACCAAACAAAACATTTATTATTGTGACAAAATAGTTCAATTTTTGACTCATCTGTCTGGGGAATATTATTTCACAAGCCTTGTAGGTCAGCCAGATGCCCTTTGGCAAATCTTAAGCAAGCAACTGTGTTCTTTTTAAAAGAGCTAGGAAGTAACCATTGCAATCTTCCTAGGAATACCAGTCTCATTCAGTTATTTTTTCCTAAGCTTTCATTTGGTATGGGGTTCTTTGTGATTTTGTGGATGATTTTCCAGTTTGATCTTGCCATAATCATGACAAGTCAATTGCTTCTGGTCAGAGTTGGTGTAGTCCTTAACATTTTCTCATTTGTAGGCCATCTATTTGACAGCTGATGAAGGGATCCTCAAAGGTTTTGAAATGATCTTATAACTCTCTACAGGTAGATATGTATCAGTGGTTCTTTTTTGTAGGAACTCTGAAATTTCTTTTGATAGAGGTATGATGGGTTCTCACCATCTTTTCTGGTGAGGATCAAATTCAAATCTGAACTTTTATATAAGACAGGATTCTCAAAAGTTATACAAATTTACTCTATAGGGTGGTTTACCTCTTACCTAATTACTTACAGATCTGATTCTAATTAGCAAAAACATTGTGCTAAGGAAACTAGGGGTTCACTCACTGTGTCATAGTAACATAGAATATGACGGCAGATAAAGACCAGTATGGTCCATCTAGTCTGCCAAGCAAGGTAGCAAGAGTAGGTGCACCTGCCGCTCAATGCAGGTCCCCCCACCCCTCCCCATGCCTTTGTTTAGGGGTGTACCACCGCACCATGTAGGTCACCCCTATCTGTTCAGATATAAGAGATAGCTATGTTTATTTTGATTTTATCCTGTTGCTATAAAGGGATCCATTGTGTCTGTCCCATATTCTTATGAATTCTGTCACTGTATTTGCCCCCACCACTTCCATCAGGAGGGCATTCCAAGCATCCACCACCCTTTCAGTGAAAAAGTATTTCCTGACATTGCCTCTCAGTTTACCCCCTTGCAGCTTCATGTTATGCCCTCTAGTTTTACAGCTTCCCTGTCTTTGGAAGAGGTTTGTTTGTTCATTAATACTCTAAGTATTTAAAGGTCTGAATCATATCTCCCCTGTCCCTCCTCTCATCCAGAGAGGAGAGATAGGGGAGATATGATTCTGCACTGATTCTGAATTAGTCTTATTGTTACACTTTATTTAAATGAAAGTATCAGAGTAAGAAACAGTAATTCTCTTTATTACACTTGGGGCTCACAAACCTTTTTCTCAGCACTGTATAAAAGAGTTAGAAGATTATAAGCCCTATTTTGTATAAAGTATGCATTTGGAAAATAGAATGTTCAGGTCAGGATGTTAACATTTCCCTGAGTATTTTGCAAAAGGCTCTGCTAAACATAGGGCCTTTTATAAAATATATACAAGGACCCCGTCAAATGCACTTGTACTTGCCCGCATGTACATCGGGAGCAGCAATTTCAGAAACCTACATGTGCAGACAAACAGCAGTGCTGTTCAGCAACTTCCATTTATAAGTGGAGTCGGGGAAGGGGGGGAGGCAAGGTTAAGATGGCCATGTAGTGCTGCATCTCTGTGTTACCTCAATGCCGAAGTGTAAGGGGAAGGCTGGGGAAAAACCCTCGGAACTCGTCCCTCCTAGTTGAGTCCTTTGGATCGTCATCTCTGAGGGTCTGAGGCGATGCATGCTGGGTTGAGTTCATTTTTTAGAAAGAGATGGTTAATCCCTGAAGACGCGGGCAGCATCATTTTTGCAGGAACCAACTGGGGGCCATGAGAAGTAGGATCTTTTCTCAGAGATTCCGAATGGCGGAGCCAGTGGTTTCCAAATAGGAGTTAATCTTCCTTGAAGACAGATTGATATTTTCCCTGAAAAAAGAATGTGAACTGATAAAACACTTTGTTCAAATTTCCCCTGAAGAATCCCAAGTGGGAGAAACGCGTGGGAGCGCGACTAAGACAGCGTTGGGAACATTTATTTGGACTTTGGGAACATTCATTGGGACTTTGAGGACATTATTTCAAATTTTTTCAAAACATATTATTTTTTCAAATGTTATTTATGTATACACTTTGGTAGGGTGATGGTTTAATATAATATGTTTTAAGAGTATTTAAAAGTAAAATAGTAAACTGGTCACAACTTTGGCAGGTCGTTGATGCTAGTTGGCGCGGCTATGTTAGTTTACTGACAGATTGCCAAGAAAGCGCCGGGAAGTCTGAGACCTAGCCAAATTTTAAGTAGAACAGTTACGTTGAGAAGAGTTTTGGAATTGCAGGGGTACGAATTTCTGGAGCGTAAAACTGATATAAAGGAACTCTGAAGCAATGTAAGCAATTTTTACTGCTGAAGCCTGGTGTACTTCAATCAGGTGGGTTTCCTTTATCTAAAGTTTCCATGTAACTATATAGTTTTATATAAGTCTGTACTCTGCCTTTTTGCTGCTTTCATTAGTTCTAGGGTTCCCATAACATCGGGGGTAACCTCTCCTGAGGCGATGTAGCCACGCTAAGTTTGAAGAAGCCTTGGTCAGCACACCACTGCTTCTCTTTCTTGTATAAGTAGTTATATTCTTTTTTTTTTAAAGGGGTTCCCCTTATTTCTTTTCCTTCTCACTTTCCCCCTGATTATGTGGGCTTGTAGGAAGTATTCTTTGTTGTTTCTTGTTACTGTTTTCTGTATAAATTTTGTTTTGAGAGATTCTTTTTTTTATTTAATCTTTATCGAATTTCAAATTACAATCAAATCATAATCTTGTACAGAAAAAAGAAAAGTACCAGTGAGTTTTGTATGTGGATTTTTTTCTACTTTAACATATAAGTGCTGGAATATATATGTATAAGAGCCATATTCAGACAGTTACAGTTAGTCTTATTTAACTTGATACACCACCCGTAGCAAGGCAACTAGGCAGTTAAAGTAAAAGACAATGCTACAAAACAAAAACAAAACACAGGAAATGAACAAAGGTAGACGAGAGGACAACAGATGACGAAGGGGAAGGAGGGCCTAGGTTACAATGCAGTAGTGAGTGTTAATAAAGCAAAGGACACAGAAGGATGGGAACAGGGAAGACACAGATAGACCATATTGGCTGGAACTGTTCAGGGGATACCAAGAAAGAGGAGGAGGAGATAGAATCACTAAGGAAACAAAAGGTCAAGAACGCAGAAACATGGGAAAAGCTAAGGTAAAGAAATGGGTTTTTAATTGCGATTTAAATCAAGTAAAGGAAAGCTGGGAGCCAAGGACATAAGAACATAAGATATGCCATACTAGGTCAGACCAAGGTCCATCAAGCCCAGTATTCTGTTTCCAACAGTGGCCAATCTAGGTCATATGTACCTAGCAGTTTCCCCAAGGGACACAGGTTCCACAATGCTTGTATTGGTTCAAGCATTGATATCCTGGGTCCCTTCTTAATAATGGTTTATGGACCTTTCCTCCAGGAACTTGTCCAAACCTTTTTTAAACCCAGCTACACTAACAGCTTTTACTACATCCTCCGGTAACAAATTCCAGAGTTTGATTACACGTTTAATAAAAGAAAATATTTTTTCACTCGTCTTAAATAGTTTACCCTGTAGCTTCATTGCATGTCCCCTAATCTTTCTATATTCTGATAAGGTAAACAATCGATCTACGTTTACACGTTCCACTCCGTTCATTAATTTATAGACTTCTATCATATCTCCCCTCAGCCGTCTCTTTTCCAGGTTAAAGAGCCCTAACCTTTTTAGCCTTTCTTCATAGGAGTATCCTTCCATCCCCTTTACCATTTTGGTGGCTCTTCTCTGAACCTTTTTTAAAATCGCTATATCCTTTTTAAGATACGGCGACCAGAACTGCACACAATATTCAAGGTGCGGTCTCACCATGGAACGATATAGAGGCATAATAATATCTTTTGTTTTATTTTCCATTCCTTTCCATATCATACCTTATTTGCTCTTGGCCACTGTTGCACACTGGGCCGAGGGTTTTAACATGGTATCCACAATGACGCCTAAATCTTTTTCCTGGGTGGTGGTTCCTAATGTGGAACCTTGCATCGTGTAACCATAGTTTGGGTTGTTCTTTCCTAGGTGCATAATCTTGCACTTGTCCACATTAAATTTCATCTGCCATTTTGATGCCCAGTCTTCCAATTTATCAAGATCCTCTTGCAATTTTCCACAATCCTCTTGGGTTTTAACAACTTTAAATAGTTTTGTGTCATCTGCAAATTTGATAACCTCACTCGTTATTCCCCTTTCCAGGTCATTTATGAATATGTCAAAAAGCAGCGGACCCAGCACAGATCCCTGGGGTACACCACTATTCACCTTTCTCCATTGGGAAAATTGGCCATTTAGCCCTACCCTCTGCTTTCTATCTTTTAACCAGTTCCTGATCCACAATAGTACACTGCCTCCTATCCCATGACTCTTTAGTTTTGCCAAAAGTCTCTCATGAGGGACTTTGTCAAAGGCTTTCTGAAAGTCCAGATACACAATATCAACCGACTCACCTTTGTCCACCTGATTATTCACACCTTCAAAACAACATAACAGATTAGTAAGACAAGATCTTCCTTGTCTAAAGCCATGTTGGCTGTCTCCCATTAGGTCATGACTATCTACATGCTGAGTAATTCTATTCTTTATGATGGTTTCTACCATTTTTCCCGGTACTGATGTCAGGCTCACCGGTCTGTAGTTTCCCGGATCACCCCTGGAACCCTTTTTAAAAATTGGTGTTACATTGGCGATCCTCCAATCTTCAGGTATTAGAGATGATTTTAATGATAGTTCACAGATTACTAATAGCAGGTCTGCAATCTCGTATTTCAGTTCTTTCAACACCCTTGGATGTATACCAGCCAGCCCAGGTGATTTGCTACTCTTCAGCTTATTTAATAGTTGTAATACATCTTCCCGATGTATCGATATTTCCTTCAATTCTTCCGCACCTTTAAATACCACTTCAGTCATGGGTAACATCCCTACATCTTCCTCGGTAAAGACTGAAGCAAAGAATTCATTCAGTCTCTCCGCTATCGCCTTGTCGCCTCTTAGTGCTCCATTAACCCCTTTATCATCTAATAGACCAACTGACTCTCACAGGTTTTTTGCTACGAATGTACTTGAAAAGGTCTTTACTTCGCGTTTTTGCTTCCACAGCAAACTTCTTCTCAAATTCTCCCTTTGCCTGCCTTATCAATGCCTTGCATTTGACTTGCCAGTGCTTGTGCTGTTTCCAGGTTTCGTCATTTGCCTCTTTTTTCCATTTCCTGAAAGATGATTTTTTGGCAACAGCCGCCTCTCTGACCTCACCTTTAAACCATGCTGGCAGTTTTTTGGACTTCCTTCCACTTTTCTTAAAGCGTGTAATACAGCTGGTCTGGGCTTCCAAGATAGTATTTTTCAACAACAGCCAAGCCTGATGTACGTCTTTAACCTTTGCAACTGCTCCTTTTAGTTTTTTCTTAACTGTGTTCCTCATTTTATCATAGTCTCCCTTTCGAAGGTTAAAAGGTAGTACTGTGGATTTCCTTACTATCCCTCCTCCACTAATTAAATCAAAGGCGATCATGCTATGATCACTATTGCCAAGTGGCCCCAACAACCTTATCTCTTGCACTAGATTTGGTGTTCCACTAAGGATTAGGTCTAATATGGCTTCCCCTCTGGTTGGTTCATGAACCAGCTGCTACAAGAAGCAGTCATTTATTTCATCTAGGAACTTTATCTCCCTAGCATGTCCTGAAGACACTGACCCAGTCGATACCGGGGTAGTTGAAATCACCCATTATTATTACTGTGCTGTAACTTTTGTTAGCTTCCTTGGATTTCTTTGAGCATTTCATCATCCAATTGGTCATTCTGGCCAGGCGCTTGATAGTACACCCCCGCTGCCATTGCCTTCCCCCTTTTACATGGAATTTCAATCCATATAGATTCTACAGCAGATTTTGTTTCCTGCAAAACTTTAATCCTTTCTGACTCAATGCCCTCTCTAACAGAGCGCAACCCCCTCCACCAATTTGATCAGCTCTATCATTATGATATAGTTTGTATCCAGGTATCACAGTGTCCCACTGGTTGTCCTCCTTCCACCATATCTCTGATATTCCAATCATATCTAACCTTTCATTTAGTGCTATATATTCTAACTCTTCCATCTTATTTTTTAGACTTCTAGCATTTGCATACAAGCATTTTAGAGAATGTATTTTATTCATATTAATTTGGCTATTGTTAGACATGGGTAATTTGGGATCTTTAAGCTCTGTCTGCTCCATACTTGAGGGCATTTGGGCTACTTTACTCTTTTGTGGAACCTCTCTGCTTTTGCTAGTATCCTTCAAAGATACATTCTTCCGAACCATCTGCTCTTGGGCGACTGTCGGCTTTCCCCTAATATCTAGTTTAAAAGCTGCTCTATCTCCTTTTTAAAGGTTAATGCCAGCAGCCTGGTTCCATCCCGTTTAAGGTGAAGCCCATCCCTTTGGAAGAGCCCCTGCTTTCCCCAGAATGTTCCCCAGTTCCTAACAAATCCAAAACCCTCATCTCTGCACCATTGTCTCATCCACGCATTGAGACTCCGGAGCTCTGCCTGCCTTTTGGGTCCTGCGCGTGGAACAGGAAGCATTTCGGAGAATGCTACCCTGGAAGTTCTGGATTTCAACTTCCTACCTAAAAGCCTAAATTTAGCCTCCAGAACCTCCCTACCACATTTTCCTATGTCATTGGTACCGACATGTACCAAGACAGCAGACTCCTCCCTAGCACTATCTAAGACCTTATCTAGGTGGCGCGTGAGGTCCGCTACCTTCGCACCAGGCAGGCATGTTACCAGGCGATCCTCACGTCCACCAGCCACCCAGCTATCTACATGCCTAATGATCGAATCACCAACTATAACGGCTGTCCTAACCCTTCCCTCATGGGCACATGGCCCTGGAGAAACTTCCTCGGTGCGAGAGGGTTTTACGTCACCTGGAGGACAGGTCCTAGTTACAGGATCACTTCCTGCCACACCAGGGTGATGCTCTCCTGTCACGTGACCTCTCTCCTCCATGGCAACAGGAATGATGCCAGACTGGAGGTGGGACTTCAGGACTATATCCCTGTAGGTCTCGTCTATGTACCTCTCTGTCTGTCTTATGCTTTCCAAGTCTGCTACTTTAGCCTCTGGAGAACGGACTCGTTCCCTGAGAGCAAAGAGCTCCTTGCACCTAGTGCACACGTAAGACCTCTCACCAACTGGGAGAAAATCATACATGTGACACTCAATGCAAAAGACTGGAAAGCCCCCATCCCACTGCTGGACTGCTGTCTGCATCTTAGTTTTAAGTTTGTGTTTAGATCTAAGTTCTTTACTTACTAAGGGTTGCTATGGATATTTATACTAATAAAACTGTACCTAATACGTGTAATATACCTTGTTCACCTGAAGCTTAACTAATCTCAGGTCCTTAGTATATGACTGATTTGGGTAATGAGCTTCATCTGAGAGCACCTCCTGTCTTTTAAGATGTGTAAGTACCTATAAAGTTACGATTATCCCAGGGGTGGGTGGGTGTGGAGAGGGAGGGAGGGAAATAACACTTATTCAAAGAGGGCTGCTATACAGTACCCTGTCTTGTGCTGCTGAGGTAAGCTATATTCTGATTTGATTTAAATTATAGTTCCTAGCTGCTGCTAGGCTCTAACTTCTTATGAAATTTAAACTACAAGCTCTCTGCCGAGTTCTAAATTTAACCAGAAAGCTCTTTTGTGTGTTTTAAATTCAAGCTAAAAGTACTTTGCTGATGCTAGGCCCTGAGTGACTATTAAATTTAAACTACAAGCTCTCTGCTGGGTATGAAATGTAACCAGAAAGTTCTCTGTGTTTTAAATGTAAACTTAAACTGCTGCTACTAGGCCCTGACTGATTTAACAAAAATAGTGGAGTCACAGATTAGCTTTAATACAAAGAATTCCTTTTAGAAAATTACCAGAGGTATATACTCACAGTTGCAGATCTCTCTCCAGAAGTAACAGTCCCTTTTTCTAGTCCTTCAAGACAGCTCTACACTCTGGCAGAGGGAAGAGAATTCCATAGAGTGAGGGCAACACAAGAAAAAGGAGAAATGCACTAAGGACGAATGGACAGAACGTAAATCAGGGGCTACAAGAAGACTTTGGGATGCAGATTGAAGAGCGTGTTGACGAATGTAGGTAGATAAGAGCTGCGACAAGAATGGGAGGTTGCCAGAGTGTAGAACAGGATGTGTTAGTATGTATTTGATGTGAAAAGATACCGGAAGCCAGTGTTCAATGAGGAAGAGGGGGGTGACATGATCGAATTTACACTCACCATGGAGTTTGAGAGTGGCATTTTGAATCAATTGTAAACAGCAGATGTGGCACTGAGGAAGATCAGAGAAGAGAATTGGCATAGTCAAGGCAGGTGATAAATGAAAACGAAAGTTAGCGAATGGAGGTTTGATCAAGGAGCTCAAAGATTGAGTGGATCTGACACAGGACAGTAAAACAATGCCGAATGGTGGAGGAGATGTGATGGGAAAAGGAGAGCCGAGAGTCAAAGGATACACCAAGATCATGTCTTGGAAGGGAAGAAGGGTGCCATAAATGGAAGGGGGGAGCAGGAATGGAGAGGTGAGCAGGATTAGCAAAGAGAAGAGGGAGGTATTGACTTTTAACCCGTGACTGGAGAGTCAGTCAGCGATAGAATTAAGCTTGAGGGAAATCTGGGACATCACAACTGGAAAATGTGCGGGGAGTCAGAAGGAGCTCGATATCATCAGAATAAATGAAGAATGTAATGTCCAAAGATGCAGTTAGGAATGCTAAGGGGGCCAGAAAGATGTTAAAAAGAATTGGACCTAGAACAGAACCTTGGGGAACACCACAGTGGAGGGTTTGACGGACAGAGCACAAAGACGACCAAGAAACTCTATAAGAGTGATCCAGTAAGTAGGGATGGAACCAGTCAAGAACAGAACCTGTGATACCAATCAAAGGAGAAAGGAGAAGAGAGTGGTCAGTCAAGTCAAAAGCCATGGTGAGGTCAAGGGAAACAAGGAGAACCAGGAGATGGGAATACAAAGCAGTGCAAAGGTAGTCAGTAATGGCTAGGAGAGAGTGCTTAGTGGACAGATGGGGATGAAAGCCAGTCTGAGCTGGGTGGAAGGCACAAGAAGAAAGGAAGTCCTGCAGTTGGTGTGTGACTAAACACTCTGACTTTAGAGATAAAAGGTAGAAAAGAAATGACTGGTAATTGAGAGGATCAGAGGAATCATTAGCAGCTGGTTTGAGGATAGGGAGGACTATAGTTTCTTTCCAGGAAGAGGGAAAGATACCAGAAGAGAAGGATGAAGTGATGATAGAGAAGATTTGAGAGAGAAAAAGAGTCGCTGATTAGTTAAAAAAAATTGTGAAGGTATTGGGTCAGATGCGGCAGTGCTGGAGCGAGATGAGGCAACATGTGACAGCTCATAGAAGGTAGGAGCAATAAATGTATAGAGACTAGTGGTAGAGATGGAGGAGGTGGGACCAGAGGGCAAAGGAACTGTGGAGCGGGCAGGGAAGACTGGATGGTGAGGATCTTCTGACAGAAAGCTGAGGCAAAGGCCTGTGGGTATAGAGATGAGGCGGCGGAAGGAACGTGAGGAGGGAGATCATCAAGAAAATGCAGCAGATGGAACAGATGGGAGGAAGAAGTATCTTTGTGCACAAGGGTAGAGTACTATGACTTCTTGGCCTTGATGACAGCAGCATTTTAATGGCAGGAAGTGAACTGAAAAGAGGAAAGCAGAGTGAGCAAGTGGGATTTTCGCCAAAGGACAATTATATATATAGGGCCCAATTCCAAAGAGGGAACGTCCTGCCCGCCTGGATGTCCAGGATCTGGACTGGCCGGTCTAATCCCTGATTCTGAGCCCGTGGGAGCTAGATGTTCCCGTGGGATCATAATCGGGTCTAGATGGCCAGTTCGTGCCTGGATGGGCAGGCCATCCCCCGATTCTGTGCCACCGGACATCCAATCATTTCCCTGCACAGGCCTCCCCTGGCTCCTGCATGGATTTACGGTGCCATGGCGTCCTTTTGCCATAGCATCATGGCTCCATTTTAGGAGCCATGATCCCTGGCTACCGCCACAAAGTTCATTCCGTACAGCCCGACCCCCTATGCGGCCTCTCAAAGGCAGTGTTGGGATGCGGGGAAGCTCTTGCACCCCTGTGCCCCACTGACCTGGCCCTGCGCTGCCATCTCCTATCCCCATCTATGTTGCTGACCCCAGATGTACAGGGCCAACCTTAAGATCGCCCTTGCTCCTCCGTCGGCCCACCCCCTCCTGACCTCATCCAGAGCTCCCCATACATCTCCTATGTACGTGCAGGGAGCTTTGAGCAGGGGATACGGTCCCAGCGTTTAGTGGGGATGGACGTCTGACCCTTATAGAGTAAATGCAATCAAATAAGGAGCAAAGTTCCTAAAGGTAAATTTTTATATTTTATTAATTTTGTAATTTAAATTTTTATTTGCATTTACAAAATATTCAGGTATACACATGAAGGAAAACCAAAATGGCATCAATCAAAAACCAAGAAAAGACTAAAAAGAAAACCCTAACCATTAACAATTGTTCCACAAAAAAGGAAAAATACATAGATAACAAGTACACATTAGTTGTGTCCTAGTTAACACATAAAGAAAGCTAAATCAAAACAGGTAGAGACGTATGCTGCAGCCGTATGGGTCGCCACAACTACCTCAGACCCTTCCCTAGCAACTAGGAACTGCAGGAGCTGCTTGGGTTAAAAAAAAGGAAAGAAAAATATATCTTTATAGGAAACATAACAACGCGAGGGAAATTTTAACACAAAGATAGCCCCCAGAATGAGGACCCTGGCTCTATATGCCAGGAATTCCTTTCTCCTAACCTGTGTGGCACGAGACAAATCAGGAAAAATATAAACTTGAAAGCCCAAATTTTTATATTTTAAGGATATAAAAAGTACTGAAAGTTGGGGTTGAGGGGCTAAGCACAATTGCCTCTTTGATCATGCATTTCAAACCCTGGCCAAACTGAGCACTTTACTGAATGCGTGCCTTGCAGGACGTGCAGAAGCCAAAAGGGACAATTTTTAAACAATATGTGTGTTCTTTTTGTGAAATCAGAAATACAAACCATGCCCAGGACACCCCCTCTTTGCTTCTATGCATTCCAAGCTGCAACATTCTTAAATTGCCAATTGTCATGTTTATGTGCTGCTATATATGCGTGTCGAAGCAATCTAGGCTTCTGAAATGATCTCCTGTATGTACAGTTGTGGTCAGCATTATTGGCACCCTTGAAGTTCAGCCCCTTAATGCTCAATATATCATAAAGAAGTGTCCAGTGAAATAGCTTTGGACTATATATGCACATATAATTTTACACACAAAAGAATCAAATAAAACAAAACCGATTAAAAAAAGGAAATAGTATAAAAACTGGGGCATTCCCAGGACATGATTATTGGCACCCGTTACAGCTTCTGCCTCTGTCCAGACAGATGTCCCAATGCCAGTTGAAGGACCGGTTCCATGTGCAGGGTGTCTGCATGCTGAAGCTCTGAGGAAACAAGAGGAGGAACTCAGAGAGGAGGTGGCGAGGCTGAGGAGCATTCAAAACAGTGAGAGGTACATTGATGAGATGCTTCTTGCAGCAACCAAGCTCTCCAGCAGAAGAGAAGATGGGTGCCAACAGAATGACGAAGGTTGGACCCAAGTCACCAGGGCCTGCAGAATCACCAATCCAACTTCACCAACCCTTGAATTGGAGAACCATTATGCAGCCCTGGAAGTGGAGGAGGTGAAAGCATCCCTAGAAAGGGAAAAGCCAGAGCTCAAGTACCCCAAAGTTGCAGAATCAGTGACCACAAGGAAGCGAAGGGTAGTGGTGGTTGGTGACTCTCTTCTGAGAGGTACTGAGGCGTCCATCTGCCGACCAGACTTGATGTCCAGAGAGGTATGCTGTCTGCCTGGTGCCAAAATCCAAGATTTTATGGAGAGTTTGCCGAGACTCATCAAGCCCACTGACTATTACCCAATGTTGCTAATCCATGTTGGAACAAATGATACTGCCAGGTATACCTCGGAACATATCAAAAGTGACTTCATGGCTCTGGGACAGAGGGTGAAGCAGTGAGGTGCACAGGTGGTGTTCTCTTCAATCCTCTCTGTTGAGGGTAAAGGCCAAGGCAGAGAGGCTCGCATCCTGGAGATGAATGCATGGCTGCATGGATGGTGTCATCGAGAGCATTTTGGTTTCCTATACCATGGGATGCTGTTCCAAGGGTTGCAGAGCAGAGATGGCATCCATCTGTCCAAGAAAGGTCAACGCGTCTTCAGTAGTAGACTGGCTAATCTATTCAAGAGGGCTTTAAACTAGATTCATTGGGGATGTGTGAAGAAAGCCCCCAGGTAAGTGATACATTAAATACCTTTATGGAAATGGGTAACAGGGGTAATATATGGAAAGCAGTGTGTATAAATGCCCGTAGCATGGGAAATAAGATCCCTGATGTTGAAGCTTTGGTGGAAGTGGCCGACTTGGATTTACTGGCAGTTAGAGAAACATGGTTCACAGAAAACCATGAATGGGATGTAACTATACCTGGCTATACTTTATTCAGAAAGGACAGGGTAGGAAGAAGGGGAGAAGGAGTGGCACTATATGTAAAAAACACTATTAAAGCTTTGGAATTACAGAGCTTAAAAGGGAGAGAAGAGGCATTGTGGGTTAAACTAGAAAGAGGGAAAGAGAAATCTATTTGCATTGGCGTGATATACAGACCTCTCTCACAAGAAGAAGAGGTGGACAGAGAGTTAATTGAAGACATACGCAGCATTGCTAGGAAAAGGGAAGTGCTACTGACAGGGGATTTCAATATGCCAGATGTTGATTGGCACATACCTGCTGCAGTATCATCTAGAAGTAAAGGGATCCTGGATTCTCTACAGGGAGAACTAGTCAAGCAATTGGTAACAGACCCCATATGTGAAGGGGCCATACTGGACTTAGTGCTTACCAATGGTGAAAGTGTTTCTGATGTTATAGTGGGAGATCATTTTGCATCCAATGATCACCAGATGGTGTGGTTCAGTATTAGGACTAGGGCTATTAGAATTCATTCAAAGGTGAGGGTCTTAGACTTTAGGAAGACTAGCTTTGCCAAGATGGGCCGATACCTCAGAGAGTCGTTAGTGGGATGGGAACAGCTGGGGGATATAGAAAAACAGTGGGCAAAACTGAAAGGGGATATTTTAAGGGCAACCAACCTTTTTGTTAAAATGGTAAATAAAAGGTAAAAAGAAAGAGACCGCTATGGCTTTCGAAAGAAGTAGCTGAAAAAGTGAAGAAAAACAGGGAGGCCTTCATGAAATACAAGAAATCACAGAGAGAGGAAGACAGGCATCTATATTTGGAAAAACTTAGAGAAGCTAGCAAAGTAGTCAGGAAAGCAAAGATTCAAAAAGAGGAGGAAATAGCCAATGTAATAAAATGGGGGATAAGACATTTTTCAGATATGTTAATGAGAAGAGGAAGGGTAAAAGTGGTATTGTCAGACTCAAGGGTGAAGGGGAGGAATATGTAGAAGCTGATGAGGATAAAGCGGAATTGCTTAACAAATATTTCTGTTCTGTGTTCACAGATGAAGAACCAGGAGCAGGACCTCAGAAAACACCCACAAACAGGAACAGAAGCGAGGGACATCTTGAACAATTTTCAGAATACTGTGTTTGTGAGAAGCTATCTTAAAGTAGACAAAGCGATGGGATCGGATGGGATACACCCTAGAATACTGAGGGAACTTGGGGACTTTCTAGCAGCTCCACTGACTGACCTTTTCAATGCCTCGGAGTTGGGGAGTGGTGCCAAAGGACTAGAGAGAGGCTCATGTGGTGCCTTTACAGAAAAGCAGATGTGGTTGAAAACTACAGGCCGGTTAGTTTAACTTCGGTGGTGAGTAAATTATTGCAAATGCTGCTGAAAGAAAAAATAGTGAAGTTTCTGGAGTCCAGCAGATTACAGGATCTGAGGCAACATGGATTCACCAGAGGTAGGTCTTGTCAGACAAATCTGATTGATTTCTTTGACTGGGTGACCAGGGAGTTGGACTGAGGGAGAGGCCTTGATGTGGTGTATTTAGATTTCAGTAAAGCCTTTGACACAGTTCCTCACAGGCGACTTATAAACAAGCTGAGCACCCTAGGAATGGACCCTAAAGTTACTGCTTGGGTTAGAAACTGGTTGGGTGGTAGGCGACAAAAGAGTACAGGTAAATGGAGCTCACTCCTTGGAGAAGGATGTTACCAGTGGTGTGCCCCTGGGATCTGTCCTTGGTCCAATTCTTTAGCATCTTTGTTAGTGATATAGTGGAAGGGCTGTAGGGTAAGGTTTGCCTCTTTGCAGATGATACCAAAATCTGCAATAGAGTAGACACCCAGCAAGGTGTAGATAACATGAGGAGGGATCTAGCTAAGCTTGAAGAATGGTCTAGAATTTGGCAGCTGGGATTTAATGTTAAAAAATGTAAGGTCATGCATTTGGCCTGCAGCAAACCAAGGGAGCAATATAGTATAGGGGGTGAAGTACTTTTGTCCACTAAAGAAGAGCGGGACCTAGGCGTGGTTGTGTCTGATGATATTAAGGTAGCTAAACAGGTAGAAAAGTCGACGACACAAGCTAGAAGGATGCTTGGGTGCATACGGAGAGGAATGGCTAGCAAAAAAAAGGAGGTGATGGTGCCTCTGTATAAGTCTTTGGTGCGACCTCATTTGGAGTATAGTGTGCAATTCTGGAGACCACACCTTCAAAAGGATGTGAACAGAATGGAGTCGATGCAGAGAGTGGCTACTAAAATGGTTAGTGGTCTTCATTATAAAGCATTTTAGGACAGACTTAAGGATCTTAATATGTACACCTTAGAGGAAAGGCAGGATAGAGGTGATATGATTGAGTTGTTTAAATACCTCCATGGCATAAATGTTCAGGGGGAGAGCCTCTTTCAATTGAAAGCAAGTTCTGCTACAAGGGGACATGGGATGAGGGTGAAGGGGGATGGATTCAGGAGTGATATGCGGAAAACCTTCTTTACGGAAAGAGTGGTAGATCCATGGAATAGTCTCCCAGTGGAGGTGGTAGAGAGGAGGACAGTAACTGAATTCAAAAAAGCATGGGACAAACAGAGGATCTCTAAAGGAAAAAAGGGGACTGTTGTAGTTGTTGATATGGAAGGACAGACTAGATAGAAATGTGACAACAGAAAAAGACCACATGGCCTATATTTCTATGTTTATAAACAATTCAAATCAGTTTGAACAGAAGAACCACTTTCCCATTGCAGTAAAATTACATGCACCTGTCATTAACATTTAAAATGGCCACATTTACTCCCATTTTCACAATAGTGAAAGCAAGAGAGCCGCCTGAGACCATCAGAAAAGGCTTTATTACCAAACATCAAACTTCAAAGAGGTACATAAACCTTTCTTGCCAATTTACAGTATTACCTGTTTTATTCTCTTAGAAGACTACTTAGGCACTGTGATGTGTTAGTCCCACTACCTTGGTGTAGTTACCCTAACACCAAAAAAAAAAACCACCTTCCCACAAAAAAAGACCTTGGTCGTCCTTTCTGTCTCCATCCCATTTCTATCTGTTCATATCCTCCTTGATCTACTATCTAGTGGCAAACAGCCTAACCTTTGGCTATATGTTTAGGAATATTTAGATTGCCTACATTCCTTGCATAGCCTTTAAATCAGATATATGAGTGTGCCCTCAGTTCATGTAAGGTCTACTGGCCAGACACACTTAACGTCCCACCCACCTTGCCCCTCACTCCACCCGCCCCATTGTTGCATTGTCTATATAGGCATCATATACATTGACATCTGTTCTTTTATTAGGTGTTACACCCACTTTTCTCCTTCTAGGACCACTTTATAACTGTTTTAATCAGCATGTTGTGTATTCAATGCAATAACTGTGGTGCTTTCATTCTAAGAAGAATCATTTGGAGCTTAAGAGCTTGCCCTATATGCCTCAAGTTATCTGTTATGCATAAAGAATTGACTCTACCAAGGGGAGAATTAGCTGCAATTAAACACACCTCTTCTAGGGTACAAACTGAACAAAATTCACCACCGCTCCCACAAAGAATCAAACAGCCCAGGAACAAATGGATCACAGTGGACTCTGGTAGGTTGCGACCTATAACTCAGAGACACCCTCTTCATCAAGAGTTATCCCTGCATAATTCCATCTCTGCCTTGGATAATGAGGGTGCCCAATCCATGGAAACTGAAGTGCCCTTAAATGAGAAAGTCAATGCCCAATCTATTGATAATGCACCAAATATGAAGAAAAAAAATCACAAAACATAAAACTACTACTACTTGGAGATTCCATCAACAGCTTGGGAACACAGATCAAAGGAGAGAAGATGGTCAAATGCCTCCTAGACTCTTTAGCCAGCAGGAATACAAACCAAGTTGTTGGTATAGTTAGTGCAGAAAGTGAGCACTCCAAAATTGATGTTATCATCCACTTGGGTACAAATGACCTGACTAGAAACAGTGCCTCTGCAGTTCAAAGGGACTTCCAGACTCTGGGAGAGAAACTCAAGCCTGTTAACACTATAGCATTCTCAGAAGTTCTACCTGTTCTTGGTAAGGGGGCAAAAAGACTGTATCATATAAACAACTTTTAATACATAGCTCCAAACCTGGTGCAAACAAGAAGGATTTAGATATATTGGTGACTGGGGAAACGGATCAAGAGACTATACTGTGTTGATGGACTACATCTCTCTGTCGCAGGGAAAAGGATCCTAAGTGAAAACTTCAGGCAGTATGTGGACAGGCATTTAAACTAGGGAAAGGGGGTGATGGATGGAGAAAGAAACTCAGGACGTCGCTCCCAGCAAAAGCATAATAAAACATTGGAAACAGCCACATTTTTAAACCATACATCAATGGCAAGTGGGAAGAGGCATGTAGAACAAAATCCATGCAAAATATAGGCAAACCAGTCAACAATTGCTGGAATGCAATAAACACAACTGCTGGAAGCCTAGCCAACAAAGTTCCTGACCTGGAAGCCCTAATGGTGGAAATGGACTTGGACATTGTGGCCATTACAGAAACATGATTTAATGAGTCACATGAATGGGAAATAGTTATAGCTGGCTATAATTTATTTAGGAGAGATAGAGAAGGTAGAAAAGGAGGAAGAGTAGCCCTATATGTCAAAAGCAATATTAAAGCTGGTGAAATGCAGAGAATTTAATTTAATTTACATTCTCTTATATACCGCACTATTCAGCATCAGCGCGGTTTACACAGAACAAAGGTCTCAGTACAATAACAAGCATGAGTTTACAGATAACAAGGGAAGGAACTTGGATAACAAGGGAAACTATTTACAGTCTATTTACAGATGTAATACTACTGAATGAATACAGGTTAATAGGAACAGGTGCTAAGAAAATATTCAATAATCAAAGCGATTCATCACATGTCTGTTGTTGAGAAACCACGAAGCTGGGTATCTGGGTGGGATCACTAATGTCAATGAGTATCGATGTCTCAATAAGATGTTTATTAAAGAGATGGAATTTGAGAGCTTTCCTGAATTGTGATAAACTAGTGATAGCCCGAATGCCAGGAGGTAGTGTATTCCAGCACCTAGGGGCACAGAGGATAAAGGCTCTCTTGGCTGTGGAAGAAGAGCAGCTTGTAAGGGCCTTTGGGAGTTTTAAGGAGTTGATGGCTGAGGATCTTCTTGCTCTGTTTGGTGTGGTAGTATTAATAAGGTCAGATAAGGAAGGAGCGGAAAGCTTGTTGAGAGCTTTGAACGTAAGGAGTAGAGTTTTGAAGATAATTCTGGCATGAATGGGTAGCCAATGTAATTTAATCAGCAAAGGAGTAACATGGTCAGTCCTGGTGGCCCCCTGGAGTACCCTTGCTGCAGCATTCATAGCCAGCTGTAAAGGGTTTAAGGTAGATTGAGGGAGACCTTGAAGAATGACATTGGCGTAATCGAAGTGGGGTATTATAAGTGCCTGGTAGATAGTCCTGAAATCTTTTGGTTCTAGAATGGAGCGTAGGTGTCTCAGGGATCGGATCTTGTAATATATTGTTCTGACTGTGTTTCCAATGTGGGACTTCATATCCAGATGTTGATCCAGAGTGACTCCTAAGTAGCGTATTGAGGGTTTGGTTTGCAGTTCAGCATCATTAGTTCTTATAGATTGAGGTGGGATGAAATTGTGATTCCTTGAGATAAAGAGGACTTCTGTTTTCTTATGTTGTATACGGAGGTTTTGGGAGAGCAACCAGTCAGAAACTGCATTGAAACAGTTTATTAGAGGGGAAAGATCCAGATGGTCAGTTGAGATGGGGGTATAAAGTAGGACATCATCTGCATAAAGCATGCAGTCGACATTAAATGACCGTATGATCTTACATATCGGTTGCATGTATACGTTGAATAAAAGTGCAGAGAGTGAAGAACCTTGAGGGACTCCCTGATCTAGGTGGAAGGGTTCTGAAGTTTGTCAGACGGCTGCCTAGGGTGAGAACTTACACAATCTTGACGATGCATATATTCATATGATTCTTGCAAGGTATTGTGGGTATTGTAGTTCATTCACTCCCAAACACAGCTGATGACAATAATTTGAGTTGTGAAACCAAGTGGTAAGATCAATAAAATACTTCTTTTATTGATGGGGTTTAATTCACCCAGCACATGTATGCTTGATAGCACTATAAATGAGGTCACTTGCTTGCAGTGTTTAAAATGGATAACAAAAAGTCACAAAGTAAACCAGAAAACAACCTTCAGCTTGTCAGGCAATTAGCTAATGTTTTCTTAGCAAGTAATTACCAAATACAAAGGCACAAAGTAAAGAATAAACTTTGCTGGTTAGGTTAACTTCTGCTTATTTTCCACGCCGATCTCAGCAGTGATTCTCCCTTGCTCACACACACAATCAGGTGCAGCCCTAATTACTATCAATGGACCAGCTGAAAGCCTTTAGCTGGCTGGCTGCTACTGTGTGAGCCCAAATCCTGCTTTAAGAGCTGTTTGCAGTGGAAATAAAGAACAAAGTTAGGTTTCTTTGTGATGGCCGATGTGTTTGCTCATAGAAAACTAGCAATAGCATTTAGATAAAGAACAGTCCATGTAAATAGTTTCATCTGCTGTATTTCCCCCTGCATCAACAATCATAGGGTCAATATCATACATTGGCACAGATGAGTCTTTCATTAAGGCACTATCATGAGAATGCTTATTCCCTTGCTGCCATTCTCTATTATAGATAGGGTCTGGATCAGTGTTCATACCTGAGCCTCTCCTGCTATCATTATTCCTCTCTGTATAGCCTGGCCAATATGTAATCCAATTCTGATGTCCAGCCTTCCAATCTTGATCCCTGGACACTGGATCTTCTCTCACATACCTTCTGGCCTTGGTCTGAAAGTCCCTTCCACATGCAGTCTTCTCTCTTCCAGGTAGCCACTGGTGATTCCTATCTCTGCCACTCCATTCCTCTGGCTGAATCCAGTCCAATGGACTCTGCTGGCCTTTGGAATACCTCCCAGTATGAGTACTGCCTTGGAATCTCCCAGACCTTCCAATGGCCTTTCTTCTCTTCCTTCCAGAGAGTTTCCTTCTCTCTCTATCTGCTTGGCTTGGCTTCTGTTTCTCCAGGTGATACTGGTGCTTGTAGCCGTTGCTGAAGCTCTCCCCTCTGTATCTCTTCCTGAAGCTGTTCTTGAAACTGTTGCTGAAACTGTTTCCTGAAGAATAAGCTCTACTCTTATCCTGTTCTAATGTGTGCTGCTCCCTAACACAGCGCAGCTGTGTTGAATCAGGCCCTGCCCTTTGAGATGAGTGCTTAGGGATTACCTCATAGCTCTCTTGATTGCACACACATTCTCTCACTTCAGCCCCTCTCATGGCTGCTGGAAACCTGGTGCATTCTGGGACTGGTAGTCTTTTATGTGAAAACTCTGTTTTCTCACTTCTACCAGAACTGACAGGTTGCTTGTTCAGAGTCACATCATCTTTTTTATAGCTCCTACCTGAGCTATGATAAGCTTCCTTATCACAAGTTCTGCCCCCTGAGCGGACATGCTGCCATCTTCCGGATAAGTAGGACCTGCACCATTCAAGCGCTGTTCCAGTGATGCCCTTCTCTGTTGCAGAATGTGGGGAAAAGAAGAAGTGCTGTGGATTGTGTTGGAAAGAGGAGATGGCACTATCATCCATGCTGGTGTAATCTACAGGCCTCCACTCAAACCGAAGAAATGGATAGAGACTTGATTATTTATATTGCAAACGTAGCCATGAAGGGGGAAGTGATCATATTGGGTGGCTTTAATCTACCCGATGTGGTTTGGAGTATTTCTTCTGCAAATCTGGAAAGAAGTAAAAAAAAATTGTGGAAGTCTTCCAAGATACATTGCTTAGACAAATGGTGATGGAACCGACAAGGGAAAGTTCGATGCTGGATTTAGTACTCGCCAACGGAGGAAGTGTTTCAAATGTCCAGGTGGGTGCCCATGTGAGCAGCAGCGATCATCACACTGTATGATTTGAGATAAAGGTCAAGGTAGAGTCCCCTCACAGGAAGCTCAAAGTCCTAGACTTCAAAAATGCAGACTTCAGGAAGATGGCCAAGTGCCTGAAGGAAGAGATGGCAGGGTGGGACGAGGTAAGGGAAGTGGAATTGCAGTGGGCTAAACTAAAGGAGGCAATAAAAGGGGCAACAGGTGCATATGTAAGGAAAATAAATAAAAACAAGAGTAAAAGGAAACCTATTTGGTTTTCTAAAGAAGTGACTGCACAAAGGCAAAAAACACAGCTTTCACAAAATTCAGAAGTTCACAAACAGAGGAACACCGAAAAGAATACAGGATAAAACTAAAAGAGACAAAAAGAGAAATAAGGATAGCAAAATCAAAAGGGAGAAGAAAAGATGGCTAAAGAACTAAAGTATGGTGATAAAAAACTTTTGTTCAGATATATTCGGGAGAAGATCAGAGGTGAAATTGCAAGACTCAAAAGTGCTGAGAACAGATTCGTGGAAAGTGACGTTGAAAAAGCAAAAATGCTAAATAAATACTTCTGGTTTTACTAAAGAAAATCCTGGAGAAGAACCACCTGTGATTGACAAATATACAAATGGAAATGGAGTAGATACTACACCATTCACACAAGATGATGTGTTTGAACAGCTTGCAAAACTGAAAGTGGACAAAGCTTGGGATCAGATGGGATACAGATCTAATGTGAAAGAGCTCAGAGAGATTCTTGCCGGGCCTTTAAAGTATGTTTTTAATAGATCATTGGAGACAGGAGAAGTTCCACAGGACTGGAAAAGGGCCATTGTGGTACCTCTTCAAAAAAGTGGTGATAAGGGAAGAAATGATAAACTACAGGCCAGTAAGCCTTACCTCGGTGGCGGGAAAAGAGTTCTTTGACTGGGTGACCAGAGAACTAGATCAAGGGATATGATCTATCTAGCTTTCAGAAAAGGCTTTGCTACTGTTCCTCATAGGAGGCTTAAACTGATCAGCCTGGGGATGGGTCCCAAGGTGATGAACTGGATCAGAAATTGGTTGATTGACAGACAATAGAATGTGATGGTAAACGGAACTCACTCTGATGAAAGGAAGGTGATTTAGTGGCGTGCCCAAGGGATCGATCCTGGGGCCGCTACTGTTCAATGTATTTGTGAGTGATAATGCTGAAGGACTGAATGGAAAAGTCTGTCTTTTTGCAGATGACATGAAATTTGCAACAGAGTAGACTCCCCTGAGGAGGTGGATAACATGAGGAAAGATCTGCAAAAGCTTAGCAGTTAAGATCTAATGTGAAGAAGTGCAGTATCATGCATTTGGGATGCAGAAATCCAAGGGAATTCTATGAGATAGGGGGCAATAGGTTGGTGTGCATGGACCAGGAGAAGGACCTTGGAGAGATTGTTTCTGAGAATCTCAAAGTGGCGAAATAGTGTGATGAGGAGGGCGCCAAAGCCAGAAGGATGCTGGATTGCTTACAGAGAGGAATTATTGTGTTCAGCTTTGGAGATCATATCTCACAAAGGATATATAAAGACTGGAAAAGGTTCAGAGGAAGGCGGCCAAAATGATTTGGAACACCAGAAGACTTATGAAAAAAGACTCACCAAGACTTAAATATGTATACTCTAGAGGAGAGGAGGGAAAGGGGAGATATGATGTGGACCTTTAAATACTTGAGTATTAATGAACAAACAAACCTTTTTCAAAGATGGGGAAGCTGCAATACTAGAGGGCATAACATGAAGCTGCAAGGTGGTAAACTGAAAGGCAACGTCAAGAAATACTTTTTCACTGAAAGGGTGGTGGATGCTTGGAATGACCTCTTGATGGAAGTGGTGGGGGCAAATACAGTGACCGAATTCAAAGTGTCATGGGACAGACACAGTGGATCACTTTATAGAAACAGGATAAAATCAAAATAAACTTAACTGTCACTGATATCTCAGCAAGTAGAGGTGACCTGCATGGAGTGGTGGGTGCACCCTTACACAAAGGCATTGGGAGGGGTGACCTGCATGGAGCGGCAAGTGCACTTACACTTGCCACCCTGCTAGGCAGACTAGATGGACCATGCTGGTCTTTATGTGCCATCATATACTATGTTACTATGTTATAAGGCCATCTCCAAGACCTTGGGATTCCTGTGTCTACAGTTCGCAATGTTATTAAGACGTTTTCTGCTCAAGGAACTATCAAGAACCTCTTAGGATGTGGTGGGAAGAGGACGATTAAGCCAAGAAGTCTTCAAAGATTAGTGCAAACTATTGGAAAAACACCACATACAATATCCAAAGAGCAGGGGCGGCCCAAGGGGGGTGCGGGGCCTTATGCAGAGACTCGGCGCGGGGCCTCTTTTGTATAAGGGGCCTCATTTTCATAAATATTTGCATAATGTTACCATACACTGACTTTTAGTAAACGTGCCTCTTAATGAGTGTATGGATAAAGAAAGACTAAAAGGTTTCTACATTACTATAATCCAGTGCCAACCACCAGGCATATTAGGAACTACTACAAACACTGCCCATTTAGAACCCATAGCAAACCCGCCGTATTGTAACAGCATTACCAGGACTCACAAAGCACCATACTCTACCTATCAAAAGGCAACACAGCAAATATTAAACCAATACATTTCAGAGAATAACAATACATGACCTACTGGGGAAAGAGAACAAGTGGCAATGTCAAATAGGAATTACATAAACAGAATACCTCAGCTCAGTTACACCTGCAGAACATAGACCATCACCAAACAAGGAATCACAATTTAGAAACAGGAAGACAATAATTGAACTGGGAACCCCAAAAGCCAAACTTGGAATGTACAACAACACTGTAGAAATAAAACTATAAATTAATTTCCTCTTGTACTAAACAAAGCACAGACGTCAATGATGCACATTTCCCAGAGCTGACATATTCCAGTTAATAAATTCAAAATAGAGATATTTTTGTTCCTTTTGTGCATTTCTTTTTCAGTTGCAATTGCTCCAGCCACTTTCTTCTGGTTTCTTTGTGTCTTCTGCTAACTCTCCATCGTCTGCTGTCCATTTCTCCTTTCTTCTCTCTTCTAGTTTTTCTTCCATTCTCTCTCTACATCTTCTTTAACATACTAATCTTTCTCCTTTTGCTCTTTCCTCATTCCTTTTTCATCCACTCAAATTTGACCCCTCCATCCTCAATCCCCACTTACTCTCCCAATACCCGGCCAATTGTAGATTTTTTTTCCCTCCCACACAAATTTTTTTTCCCCTCTCCATTTCACTCTCCCAGCTCCATCACATTCTAATCCTCCCCAACATCAGCTCTCTTCTAGTTCCATCCCCACCCAGCATCCACTCCCTTCTAGTCCCCGCATCAGCCCATTTCCAGTCCTAGCCCGCCCCCCATCAGCCCATTTCCAATCCTATCCTAGCCCCACCATCAGCCCATTTCCAGTCCTAGCTCCCCATCCATTTCCAGTCCTATCCGAATCCCTCCATCAGCTCATTTCCAATCCCAGCCCCCCCCCATCAGCCCATTTCTAGTCCTTTCCTAGCCCCACCATCAGCCCATGTCAAATCCTAGCTCCCCTCCACTCAGCCCATTTCCAATCTAAGCCCCCCATGAGCCTACTTCGAGTTCTAGCCCCTCCATGAGTCCATTTTAATCCAAGCCCCCGCCACAGTCCATTTCCAATCTTAGCACCCCCCAACAGCCCATTTCCAGTCCTATCCTAGCCCCTCCATCATCCCATTTCCTGTCCTAGCTCTCCCCCACCACTCAACCCATTTCCAGTCCTAGCTCCCTCCCCTCACAGCCCATTTCCATTCAAACCCCCCCTCCCCATCAGCTATTTGTAGTTCAAGTCTCCCCTTCCAATCAGCCCATTTCCATTACTATCCTCGCCTCCTAATTTTGGGAGATTTTAACATTCATGCTGACTCCCCATCCACCCCCCGTGACTCTGCTTTTCTAACACACCTGTCTGATCTCTCCCTTCACCAACTAGTCTCCTTTCCCTCCCATGCCGCTGGCCATTCCCTAGACCTTCTTATTTCTCATGATCCTTCTCCTTTTCTAACTTCTTCCCTTTCAGCCTTATCTCTTCCCTGGTCTGACCACTCCTGTATCCTTTTTTCCTTTGCTACCCCGTCGCCTCCCCCATCATGTTCTCCCACCTCCGCTCCTAGTCTTGCTTCATCCTCCCAGTCTCGTCATATTACCGCAAAACACTCTTCTCCAGTTCCCATCCTCTGATACCCTTTTCTCCCCAGATTTTTACTCTCTTTCAGTTGATTCCCAGGTACATACCTGGCATACGACCCTTGTCTCTGCTCTTGACACCCTTGCCCCACTCTGCCCTCTTTGCACCTCTCCTGTCCCCACTCGACATCCTTGGTACCACCCCGGTCTCTATCTTCATCGTCGATATCTCCATCGGGCTGAGCGCTCTTGGCGTAAGCACCCCTGTTCTTTTACTCTCTCACATTTTCACTACTGTCACAAACTCTATCGCTCTCTTCTTCATTCCGCTAAACAAGATTACTATTCCAAGCTTATTTCTTCATCAGCTAATTCCTCTCATACTCTTTATTCTGTTCTTCGCTCCCTCTCAGTCCTGCAGTCGCCCACTCCCTCTCTCTCCCTCCCCTGCTACTTTAGCATCCTATTTCTCCTCTAAAGTCCTCTCTCTTCGTCTTTCTTTTCCTTCATGCCCCTCCCCTCTCTCCCCAGTATTCTCATCTCCAACCTCACCATCCTTTTTGTTCCCACCATCATCCACCCTATCCTCTGCCTCCCCCCCCCCTCTCTCATCGTTGGCCTACTTTTGACCCAATCACAGCTCCTATGCTCTCTAAGGTCTTCTCTTCTTCACAGAAAACTACCTGTCTTTCTGATCCCATCCCCTCCTATTGGCTTTTAGAACCATCTCTCGCTTTGTCCTCTTTCATCCTTTCTATCTTTAACTCTAGTCTTGCCTCTGGTGTCTTCCCCTCTTCCTGGAAACATGCTTTGGTCCGTCCTATCCTGAAAAACAGTTCCCTGGATCCCTCTTCCCCTTTAAATTGGCACCCTATCTCTAACCTTCCTTTCCTCTCCAAACTCTTAGAGAAATTGGTTTTCTTCCAGCTCTCCACGCACCTTGAGGCTTCCCTTACCCTTCACCCCCGGCAATCTGGCTTCTGTCCCGGTCATAGCACCGAATCTGTTCTTTCACTCCTCAATGAATTGCATGCTGCCCACGATCACGGTTCTCTCTCTCTTGCTGTCTCACTAGATCTTTCCGCTGCCTTTGACCTTGTTGATCATCACACCCTCCTGCTTCGACTTCAAGATGCTGGTCTCTGGTCTGGTCCTAAAGTGGTTCCACTCTTTTTTGTCTTGTCATTCTTTCTCTGTCCTATCTGGTGTTTCTTCCTCTCCCTCCACCCCCCTTTTGTGTGGGGTTCCTCAAGGCTCTGTCCTCTCTCCTGTTCTCTTTAATGTCTTTTTGGCTCCCCTCACTCTCCTGGTTCAACAGTATGGTGTTTCCGCACATTATTATGCTGACGACATCTTTCTCCTCTATCACACTGATTCCTTGGCTCCAGACATCACCTCTCTCAACAACTGTCTCTCTGCCATTGCTTCTTGGATTTCTTCCAACTTCCTCCATCTCAATCTCAAGAAAACTGCGGCGATCTGGTTCACCTTTGGTCACTCCCCTCCTCCTCTTGTACCTGTTCTCTCTTCCTTTCCTATCACCTTAGTCTCCTCCCTTAGATACTTAGGTGTTACTCTTGATTCTGCCCTCACCTTTAAGAGTCACATTTCATCCTTGGTCCAACGTTCCTTTTTTGTGTTAAAGCAACTCCGTGCTGTCCGTCCTTTTCTCTCCTCCTCCTCTCTGGCTACCCTTCTTTGCTCTTTAGTTCTCTTATGCTTGGACTATTGTAACGTTTGCTTAGCTGGTCTCCCTCAATCTCAACTGTCCTGCATCCAACGTCTCCAGAAAACAGCTGTCCGTATCCTCTCACATGCATCCCGCTTTGATCATGTCACCCCCCTCCTTTTGCACCACCATTGGCTCCCTGTTTCATATCGCATACAATTCAAAATTCTTATCTTTCTCCACAGAACTATTCACACTGGTGTTCCTTTGTACCTTGCTGATCTGATACACCTTCACACCCCCCACCGTTCTCTCCGTTCTGTTCACTCCAACCGCTTGTTCCTTCCTTCCCCGTCCCAAGCCCACTTAGAATCTACACGGTCTTCCGCTTTTTACTTTCTTGGGCCCCGCCTCTGGAACTCGCTCCCCCCTGCCCTTCGATTGGATTCTTCTTTCAAATCCTTTAAACCTCACCTTTTTTGTATGGCTTTCAACCTTCCGCCCCCTCCCTCACCTCCTACTACCTTTCCCCTTAACGAGTATTGTAATTAACTTTTTTATTGGTTGTCTTGTTGTTTTTTTACTTTTCTGTTCTCTTTCCTTTCCCCCTCTTGGAAACTTCTAAATTGGTGTTCTCTTTCCTTTCTGCAGCCTTTTATGATTGTAAACCACTCTGATACCCTGTGACGGGCGGTATATAAAGTTTTAAATAAACATAAACAAACATACTAGCAACCCCCCCAGCCCATTACCAGTCCTAGCCCCCTATAGCTCATTACCAGTCCTAAGCCCCCCATCACCCCATTTTCAGTCTTAGCCCCCCATAGCCCACCTCCAATCCTAACCCCCCCCATCAGCCCATTACCAGTCCTACCCCCTCATAGCCCATTACCAGTCCTATCCCCATCACCCCATTTCCAGTCCTAGCCCCCCCCCCATAGCCCATTTCCATTCCAAGCCCCCATCCCCATCAACTATTTGCAGTTCAAGTCCCCCCTTCCACTCAGCCCATTTCCAGTACTAGCAACCCCCCAGCCCATTACCAGTCCTAACCCCCACCATCAGCCCATTACCAGTCTTAGCCCCCCATCACCCTATTTCCAGTCCTAACCCCCATCACCCTATTTCCAGTCCTAGCCCCCCCATAGCCCATTACCAGTCCAGTCCTACCCCCCCATAGCCAGTTACCAGTCCTAACCCCCCTCCCCCCCCCCGATCAGCCCAGGGAAACCTTAAAAGAAAAAAGAAACTTGCTGCTGCCGCCATGGCAGCAGCAAAATGAAGTGTCTCCCACGATCAAGTGTCTCCCACAGGGCCCCCCCCCCCCACCTCTGGCTGCCCAGTAGAGCCCACCTCAATCATTGTCCTCGGCGCGGCTTTCAGAGCCGCAAAGGGAGAGTTTCTCTCTCTCGCGGTTCTGTTAAGCCTGCCGGGGCTGATGGGAAAATTCCCATCAGCCCCAGCGAGCTTAACAAACAGAGCCATGAGGAGAGGGAAACTCTCTTTGTGGCTCTGAAAGCCGCGCCGAGGAGAGTGATTGAGGCAGGCTCTGCTGGGCAGCCGGAGGTGGGGGGGCCCCCCGGAGACACTTCATTCTGCCACTGCCATGGTGGCAGCAGCAACACATTTTTTTTTTCTTTTAAAGTGACTGATGGGCAGAATGTTGTTTGTGTGGGGCCCCCTGAAATGCGGGGCCCTGTGCAAACAACATTCTTGCTCAATGGATGGGCTAGCCCTGCCAAAGAGCATACGGCTGACCTGGAACAATCTTGAGGGGTTGTTTCAACCCGAATCATACGCTGCTCAGTAAACAAAAGAACTTCTTCATGAGCGAAGGCCAAGGAGGACCCCACTGCTCAAATATAGACATAAAAAGGCATGCCTGATTTTTGCCCAAACCCACCTTGAGAAACCACAATCCTTCTGGGAAAATGTTCTGTGGACAGATGAACCCAAACTTGAGCTCTGTGGCAATGCAGACCAGCGATACATTTACAGGTGAAGAAATGAAGTTTATAAGGAAAAGAACACCCATCCTACAGTTAAAAATGGTGGAGGTTCTATAATGTTCTGGGGCTGTTTTGCTGCCTCAGAAACTGGAGGCTGGAACATATTAAAGGAATCATGAAGTCAGAGGACTACCAAGGCATTTTGGAGCAAAATGTGCTACCTAGTGACGGAAAGCTAGGTCTGGGTCAAAGGCCATGGGTCCTCCAGCAGGACAATGACCCAAAACATACATCCAAAAGTGCAAAAGAAGGGTTAAAAAGGAACAAATGGGGGAGGAGCTTTGTCTAAGATGGCGGCGGTTGCTGTTTCGCTCTGAGCGTGTTTCTTATCGATATGGGCAAGAAACGTAAGGGGAAGGGGCCTGCGGAGTCTGTCCAGCTTCCCCCAACCTCTACGCCGATTTCTACGGGTCCGATGGACTCCTTTGTTATCCGTTCTCAGCGTGCACAAGTTGGTGAAGGGGATGAGTCTCGGGTTATACGGCGCCGGAGTCGGGTGGCTCGGCGTCTATCTCCGGCATATCTCTCTCCCCCGAGAGTCCGGCATCGAAGGTGACTCGAGGGTTGCCTTTGCCAGAAGGGTTCCTGGAGCTTGGCGTCCTTCCGAAATCGGCGCTCGCTAGTGGCTCGGACGGTCCAGGATCTGTGGGGCAGACAGTCGTTTTGCAGACTGCTGCTAGGCTGGTCGAGTCGGTGACAGCTTCGTTGCCGTGTGCAGGAGAGTCTAAGGATCAGCGTTTAGCTGTTAATCGAGGTCAGCAGCGGATAGCAGGCGTGGAAGTGAATTTAAAGAGCACCTTGGGGCAACAACATTTCACCCTACAGCGTCCTGAGACGTTTACGTTAGAGACGATTTGGCAAGCCATTCTCTCCTTAGGGGAAGCGATAGTGCCTACGGTAGTTTCTTTGGAAAGAAAAGTGGAGGAACAGGGTTCAACGGTGAAAGTTGTCCAACAAAGAGTTTCTGGTTTGCAACTTGACATTACTACAGTACAACAGAAGGTGGAAGTCCTTGAAGAACAAGTGGACACGTATAAGAAATCTTTTCTTACTACACAGACTAAGTTGGAACAATTGGATAATGCTCTTAGGTTGAATAACCTTAGGTTAATTAATTTTCCTAGAATGCTATCTATTTCTCCAGTAGAAATGTTTCGTTTATATTTAATGGAAGTGTTGGGGGTATCATCTGAATTAATTCCACCCTTGGTTAGAGTGTATTACCTCCCTAAGGCTAAGATTACTATGGCTGAGTCTAATGTTAGGAATGGTTTGGAACAAGTTAACCTTTTGAATGTTACTGAAATGCTTGAGAGTTCTCAAAGTGAAGACCCGGTACCTTCTACGTTGCTTGTAACGTTTGCTCTCCTTTCGGATAGGGAGTGGCTGTTGAAGCTTTTTTTTAAGAAAAGGAATATACCGTTTAAAGGGTTGCTAGTTAGGATTTTTCCTGATTTAGCTAGGACCACTCAGAAGCGTAGGAAGGAATTTTTGTTGTTGCGCCCAGGTATTTTGCAGTTGGGTGGTTTGTTTTTTCTTAAACATCCTTGTAAGTGTTTAGTCAAATTAGACTCAGTTTCTTATGTTTTTTACGAACCAGCCCAACTAGTAGCTTTCATTAATGCTAAATGTTTGGAGACCTCGGCATGACTCCCTGGTACTCTCATAAAAGTGTGACTTAGTGGGGCAACTGCCTTATGTTTTCTTATCAATTTTTGGTATCTCTTTTTTTCATGGCTCCTCCAGTGGTGGGCTAGGGTGGAAAATGTTTGAAATTATTTTCTTCTTTCTGGTTTTGTTCCAGTCTCTTTTTATTTTTCTTTGATGTTTTCCCGTTTCTTCAAGAATGTTCGTAACTTCTTGTTATATTGTAAAAATGTTGAAAATATAAAATAAAATAAAAAAAAAAGGAACAAATGGACCGTTTTAAACCAGCCAGCAATGAGTCCTGGTCTCAGTCCAATTGAGAACCTTTGGAAAGAGCTGAGATCTGCCAATGGTAAAAGGAATCCTGAAAACATTCATGAGCTGGAACAAGTCACAGCTGAAGAGTGGGAGAAACTACCAGCAGACAGACAAATGTAAGAAACTTATAGATGGCTACAAGAAAACATTTGAATGCTGTCATCACTGCTAAGTGTTGTGCAATCAAATATTAGTGAAGGGTGCCATTAATCCTGTCCAGGTCATATTTTGTTTTTTTTTCTCAAAAATTACTTGTTTAAGTTGCACAGACATCTTTTTTTGTTGTATACCTTTGAACATACTATTAACACCTTATGATGACATACAGTTGGAATATTTCCAATTTTTTCTCAAGATATTATACACAACATACCTAAAATGCAAGGGTGCCGAAAATGTTGATCACAACTAAGTACTACAACCTTCCTCAAAAGCATACATGAGTACAAGCATAATATATTCTGTGGTATAATGTGTGTGTAAGGGGGTCACTTCTACAGACATCATAGAACTGTCATCTAAACTAAATTGTTTATCACTTAGCGCAATTTTTTCCATGCTAGGCTTTCTTACTGCCATCTTGTCCTCCTTTGTAAACTCATCCTTTTCTTGGTGGTTCATGGAACATTTTCTGGAAGGAAGGGAAAGAAAGACATGTGCAGTCCCACAGCAGAAGTATTTTCTAGATTCCATTCCCCAATTCATCTTTGACCGTCACTGGCTAGCAAAATTCAATGTGGACAATTCAGTCAGCTATCAGCACCACAGATTCCTGTGCTGCCCTTCAAGGAGCTTCATGATGTGGGTTAGTTCCTTTTCTTTATGCATTTAATGACTCATCTTAGCACAAGTACAGTGTAATCTATTGGGGGTATGATGTAGTCACAATAAGTATTCATAATCCAAAATAAACAAGCAAATAAAGTGACTTATGTGATGTAATTGCTATTTTGACTGTGCACTGCATATTACTGTGTTATCTTCCATGATCTAATGTTTTCTATTAATAGTCAAAGAGTTATGATCATCACTAGAAGGGAAAAGTACAGCAGCTATTGTTACACACAACAAAATTTGTTTGTTGAGTCTACCAGCGCAGAGTTTTCAAACAGAATGGAAAAGTTTGTTTTAGGCAGATCTGTATTATGAGAAAGAGACTAATTCAGACCAAGAGATTACATATGTTTACTGATTCTGTTGGTTGTTTATTTTACTTATGTATTTAGAATATTGTATATTGTTTGAATTTATAGCTAAGTTGTAGTCTGATCTACAATGGATAATGATGAGCCGACACATGGATTTCTTAGAAGACCTGCAAGAATGGGCAGTCATCAGTTTGGGGGTCTCATCTATTGATGAAACTAGGAGACTGTCCTTTGTTTTAGATGTACTTTTAGATGCCATAGCTTTTTTTTTTTTTCCTTGACTTGGTGTTTTTAGTTCGGCTCTGGCTTTCGGTTTTTGTGGCTGGAACCTAGCGCTCAGTCTCAGATAGTTCATTGGTATTGGGAGCATTCATACTGTCCAGGCAAAGGATGTTACGAGAATTCAGTGGGGATCAGTTAGGATTTATTTCTCATTTGTTACATCAGTGATGGTCTTATACGTTTTAGACTAATTAGACAGGGGCTATTTCTTTTATGATTCTCTAGGCCAGGAATTCTCAAACCTGTCATGAGAACCCCCATAGCCAGCTGGATTTTCAGGATATCCGCAGTGAATCTGTTTGAGATATATTTGCCTACACTGGAAACCCAATATATGCTAATATATCTCATGCATATTCATTATGGATTTCCTGATAACCTGATTGGCTGTGGGATTCCTGGGACAGGTTTGAGAAGTTTTGTTTTAGTTGTCCATTTATGCCAGTCAAGATAACATGTCACTGGAATGCTTCTGATTCCCAATCTATGCTACTTATAACTTTTTCAAACTGTTCAAAAATCCTTGATTAATATTGATGTGAACAAAGTCATTTCATGGGAGATCCAGAGGACTGCCAGCATTGTTTTATTAATGAAAGTACAAAGGATGTCCAAAAGATATTTATTTATTTTATTTATTATTTTTATTATTTATTTATTAACATTTCTTATATACCGCACTATTTGACATCAGCGCGATTTACATGGAACAGAAACATCCGACAAAATTACATATGTCTGGTCTTACAATTAACAGGAAGTAGAACCTGGATAACAGGGGAAACTATTTACATGAAGAGTGTCGCAAGAAAAGGAGACTGTTTGGTGGTTTACAGTGATAGGGACACCTGTTGAGAGGGCTTGCCTGCCTGATTTAATTCCAGGAAGTTCCTACAGCAGATGTTCATGGTATTAGTAGAGAGGAAAAAATCTCCCAGACAACTCTGAATACCTTGATCAATTTTAGTGAATGCTATCAGTCAGTATGAAGCAATTTGTTCAATGAGGTAGAGTATTGTGATTGCTATGTTATTCTAAGTGAATATGTAGAAATAAGGGACCGCAAACAAGTTGTAGGTCTTACATTTTTATTGGACTTAAAGAGCCCAATATTCAAAGGCATTTACATGGTTTACAGCCCAGTAAACCATGTAAATGCCTTATATGGGGATATTCAACAGCACCTATATGGTTAGTGTCTTTGAATGTCCCCATCTAAGTCCCCTACGTGCCCCAATGCTATCTGGTTAGCATAGGGGCATGTTGGGGGCATACCAGGGCTGAGTGGAGGTGGAGAATGGTGCTAACCATGCAGCAACGATATTGGCTGCTGCCCGGATAGCAATCGGTGCCTTAAAACCAATATCACTGCTGCATGGTTAGCTTTGACAGCTTCTGGATTTGGCACCAATCACCGGATGTTTCACAAGTCATGTACGTTAACTCATGACAGTATGGTCAATGGCTTTGAAAATTGTCTTCTCAGAGTAATATTGGCTGGGCAGATAGAGGGATTATAGTTCTCAAAAGCTAGTCGCAGACAGATTGGGCCCAATATTCATTTGCCCAGATCTTCGAAGTTCAAGTACATGACTTGTGAAACATCTCATGTACTTTTTACAGTATTGAGCAGAGGCAACATGCATAGGTTTATATTTCCAAAATTACATGCCCATACAAAAAGGAGGCACTGGCAGTAGTGGATCCATTTTCTATAGGCAATTTTCAAAGCGAAAAAAATGCATAGACTTTCAGCTGGAAAATGGTTGCACATTCCTCAGCTAAGAGGTTCCACTCACTTTGCAACAGGGTGTCAAGAGATTTATTAAAATAGAAGCTGTTTTGCATCTTGGCTGCATCTACTACTAATAATCATTTGTATAGCACTAAAAGGTGTACACATCACTGTAGATATAGGTGTAAGACACAATCCCTGCTCATCAGAACTTACAAGCTAATCAAGATGAAAAAAACATTGCAGAACTGGGGATTAGAGTATGGTAAGATACACATAAGTGGTGGACAAGAGAATGAGGTGCATCAGGATCCAAAAGCAGCCTCAGAGGTGAATCTTCAGCCTGGACTTGAATAGGGCCAGAGAAAGAGCCCAAATGCACTGACTCAGGTAGTCTGTTCCAGGCATATGGAGCAATAAGGTGGAATGAATAAAGTCTGGAGTTGGCAGTGGCAGAGAAGGGCACAGATAAAAGGGATCTGCCAGAAGAGTGGAGTTCCCAAGGAGGAGTATAAAATGAGATAAGAGAGGAAAGATGCACTTGGTAGTGTGATGATGTGAAGGCTGCAGAGCCCTTTAAAAGTAGAAAAAACTCTGAGATTTGTTCCCACAAGCGGGGGATGGGATCACAGAAGCACATTTCCCACAGAGAGAATGAAACTAAGGCACATAGAAGCAGGGTTAGCTTGAAGCTACACCCAACCTCTAGGACAGCTGCAAGCAGAGAGAGGGTGGGGTCAGAGAAGCAAACAGTTCACAGAACATATAAGCTGCGTCACACAGGAAGTGAGGGGAGAGATGAACAGGAGCTGGAGAATCAGTTGAGAGTTGATTCCAGAGCTTCACACACACGAGGACTAGGCACAGGACGGTGCAAAGGAAATTGCAATGCTAAAGGGAAACTAGCAAAACCCCGAGGACAAAGTTTCTTTGAAGAATCAGCTGAGTGGGAGGAGGAATCAGGTACTGATCAAACGGTATGTGCTTTTACACCAGAAAGACTGCAAAGAAGGTCTGTTCAAAGGCAGGACCGGTTGCAGGCTAGGAGCCAGAGGAAAAGGCCAGTAAACCAGGGAAGGAAGCAGGATTTCAAGGCTGTTAATTCTGCTAAGCCCAGAAGGACTGACCACTACTTACAAGGCAAGTGCAAAGGGTGTGGGCATAGAAGGAACCGGCAGAGAAGCCTGGATTGTACCTCTGAATCAGAATATAGCAGTTCTAGTCTTGAACCTCCACACAGATATTATAGAAAGCCTGTTAGGAGGAGAGTTACTGCTAGTCAAGAAGCTTTTGCATTTCCTGATGAGAAACTATTAAGGGGGAGAAAAGCAAAAGGTTCAAACCCAGTTACAGAGGGGAACCGTGAGCTAAAGTGGAGAAACCTTTGTAAGCTTCTGAAGAACATACAACAGGTTAAACCAGAGATTACCCCAAGTTCAGAGCCATACAATTCCCCAACTGAAATGGACGTGGACTGTCTCTCTGATAAATCAATGTCCTCTGCTGAATCGATGGATTGCAGTTTGTGTGTGTCTAATGTATAAAGCTTTTCCTGTATGCTGTATGAAACAAGTAAGAAGACGTCAGGAGTTCAGATATCGTTGTATGCTTGGAAAGCAGACAAGTGGATGAGAGAAACCTCATGTGAAAGCCTAGCTAGTTTTATTGCTGCTGTAACGTCAGCTGAGAAAGCTAGTGGTTTAAAAGCTAAGAGGTAGCACTCTGAATGATGTTTTAAACTTGAAGTCAGCAAGGAAAGTGAAGTTTTCATAGTGCCTAAGTTTGTGAGTAATGCACAAAGATATTTCTACTGCGTTTGTAAATACTAGAAAATACTGCTATCAAGGTTGAGAAGTTTATGGAAGAAATTCACCTTGCACATTTTTGGAGAAGAATCCTATACTTTGGTTGAATGTGTTTTCCCTTTCTGGAATTTTGCCACGAATGATTTCCTTACAGAAAATAAAAATAAAAGCAATTTATGTTATAAATTGTCCTGTGCTCCTTCTATTCGGACTGCTAACAAAAGCAAACCACAACTACAATTAAGGAGGTGATCCACCGTCTCTCATTAGGCAAGTGTCTATACTAAATAGCACTATAAGTGATCAAACAGAGACAATCTGCCGTGCCACCCCTAGGGGCAGTGCGGTGAGAGCGGTGGAAGGCGTCCCAGGTGGCGTAGTGTGTTGGATTTTTCGTTTGGAGTCACGTGACAACGGAGAGGTCATCTACAAACACAGGAAAGAGAATCCTAGAGCAGCTGTATCAACTTCCAAGGTCTGCGGAGCGGAAGGAAAGCCGGAGTGACCACTGGAACCCGAGTCCAGGGCAACGGAGTTGATGAAGTGAGACTCTGCACCAGTATAAGGTAACCCGTAGGCTGGAGGGTTGGACCGGATAAGCACTGGTGTAAGAGGGTGGCTGCTGGGATAATCACCAAGACAAGGGTGAAGTGGAAGGTTCCGCACTTGGTGCTTTGTTTCTGTTTTTTTTTACAGGAAAGAAGATGGAGTCTCGAGACATCTTGGACTGGGCGGCTGGTCAGATAGCCCAACAGCAAGAGTTGTCCACGAGGAGCCTGGAACAGGCGAAGGCGCTGTTCCAATCACAACAAGCACCGGTTATACAAGCAATGTCCAGTTGGCTTGAGGCCCAAGGGAAAAAGGACGATGCTGCCAGGACTATGCCAGGTGCAAGGGCAGATTGTCGGGACTGGGACTGGTCAGGGACTGGGATTTTTGCAGGAGGTCGTCTAACAAAGGATGACGATGTAGACGACTACATTGAGTCTTTTGAGCGTATAGCTATTCTAGCAAAATGGCCTAAAGAACAGTGGGCGCTAAGATTTGCTGCCTCGCTTACAGGCGAAGCCTTAGCAGCTTACCGGGCCATGCCTGCTAGTTTAGTTATAAGCTATGAAGATGTAAAACAAGCGGTAAAGGATCGTTTGGGTCTAAATCCAGCGGTCTACCGTAGGCAGCTACGGTCATGTAAATTGAGGTCAGAGGAAACACCTCAGGCATTATATTACCGCGTAAAGAATTTGGCTTATAAATGGTTGATGCCTGAAGGTAAAGATATAGAGGCTATCTTAGACACAATAATTCTTGAACAGTTCATGGAAGCAGTGCCGAGCAGCGTGCATACCTTTCTAGTACTCCAAAGCTGTAAGAACACGCAAGAAGCAATTGCTTTAACAGACCGCTTTCTGGAGGCCAATAAGTTGAGCCTGGAGAAAGAAGGCATCTTTAAAAACAAAGTGGAGTTACTAGAAAGGAAAGCTAAGCTGGATGAATTTGCAGATAGTAATGTGAAACTGTATAAGAGAAATGTGTTAAGAAAGTGTTTTTCGTGTGGAGAAGTGGGACACGTGAAAAGGGACTGTAAGGCCCGGAAGGCTTTAATCACTACCCAGCACCGAGATACAGGGGAGGGATTCCTACTGAGGGTGGAGGTAGAAGGAATACCAACTGAGGCACTCTTAGATTCAGGGGCGAATCAGTCTATGATCTCCCGGAAGCTCTGGCAACAGATAGAGGCAGAAGAAAAACCCTCGCTGCCAAGCTCTGGGGATCATATTCGGATCCGGTGCGTCCATGGCGCAGCTTCTACCTACCCTATACACCCGGTGGTTATAGAGGGAGTGGGTCTCAAGAAACAAATGCAAGTGGCCATTGTACCAAGGCTTCCACACGAAGTAGTCTTAGGCCGAGATTGGCCACAATTTCGGAAAGGTCTGGCTAAGGAGTTGCAGGTGGAAAACTACCCACTCGCTACCTTTCCGCAAGTTGATTTAGCTGAGGAGAAGACCCTGCCCAAGGTAGGCAAGGTAGCTGACCCCATGCTAGCTAAGAATAGGGCTATTATGAATACCACAGTCAGGGAGAAGACCTTACCCAAGGTAGGCAAGGTAGTTGACCCCAGACTAGCCGAAAGAATGGGTATGATCACTACCCGTACAGGGGATAAGCCCTTAGGAGAAGAAATTGGTTCACAAGTAGACCCAGTGCCAGGAACATCCTTCCAGGAAGACCTGCTTACTCAGGCCAAAGACACTCCTAGGAAAGGAAAACCTGAAAGGAGAAGGGAGAGGAGGACCCGGGCACAAAATAGGGTTAAAATAATGACAGGACAGGAACTACCCTGGGTTCCTGCTGAATTAAAGGAAAAATTTCCCTCATTCCCTGCAGAGCAGAGGGCCGATCCTGCTCTCCGTCGAGCGTATGAGTACGCTACGAAGGGATCGGAGACCCTACCAAGATTTCTATTAGAGGACAATATTTTGTACAGGGAAAGTACAGATATCCGCCTAGGGGGCACAAAGAAACAATTAGTGATACCTCAAGCTCTTAGGAGCATGGTGTTAGGGATAGCACATGGATACGCGGGAAGAGTGCATAAAGGGGCGCAAGGCACCCTAGAGCACGTATTGGCTAGGTTCTATTGGCCAGGGGTATATACGGAAACGGCGAGATATTGTGCGTCTTGCCCGGTTTGTCAGGGGGGCGCAGCAAGTCGTCCACCGAGGGCACCCCTAAGGCCAGTTATGGCCGAATCGGTACCTAGATTAGCCAAGGAAGATGGTCATGCCCGTCAGAAGGCTTATTATGCCCGACGAGCCCGACCGCATTTCTTACGTATGGGGGATGAGGTATTAGTAATTACCAAGGCCAGCTCCAAGTTTGGAACTGCCACGAAAGGCCCTTATAAAGTATTAAAACAGATAGGTCCTCTACACTATGCCTTGGAGACAGGGAAGGGGAAGTACCACGCATACCACATCGACAGCTTGCGTCTGGCGCAGGAGCATGTCGATAAAGTAGCTGCAAGACCAGACAATAACCCAAGAGCATTAGTTGGGATTTCCAGCTATGCGCGCGTGGGTGCGCCAGCTGGCAATTGCTTAAGGTGGGGGATATGTGATGATGTGAAGGCTGCAGAGCCCTTTAAAAGTAGAAAAAACTCTGAGATTTGTTCCCACAAGCGGGGGATGGGATCACAGAAGCACATTTCCCACAGAGAGAATGAAACTAAGGCACATAGAAGCAGGGTTAGCTTGAAGCCACACCCAACCTCTAGGACAGCTGCAAGCAGAGAGAGGGTGGGGTCAGAGAAGCAAACAGTTCACAGAACATATAAGCTGCGTCACACAGGAAGTGAGGGGAGAGATGAACAGGAGCTGGAGAATCAGTTGAGAGTTGATTCCAGAGCTTCACACACACGAGGACTAGGCACAGGACGGTGCAAAGGAAATTGCAATGCTAAAGGGAAACTAGCAAAACCCCGAGGACAAAGTTTCTTTGAAGAATCAGCTGAGTGGGAGGAGGAATCAGGTACTGATCAAACGGTATGTGCTTTTACACCAGAAAGACTGCAAAGAAGGTCTGTTCAAAGGCAGGACCGGTTGCAGGCTAGGAGCCAGAGGAAAAGGCCAGTAAACCAGGGAAGGAAGCAGGATTTCAAGGCTGTTAATTCTGCTAAGCCCAGAAGGACTGACCACTACTTACAAGGCAAGTGCAAAGGGTGTGGGCATAGAAGGAACCGGCAGAGAAGCCTGGATTGTACCTCTGAATCAGAATATAGCAGTTCTAGTCTTGAACCTCCACACAGATATTATAGAAAGCCTGTTAGGAGGAGAGTTACTGCTAGTCAAGAAGCTTTTGCATTTCCTGATGAGAAACTATTAAGGGGGAGAAAAGCAAAAGGTTCAAACCCAGTTACAGAGGGGAACCGTGAGCTAAAGTGGAGAAACCTTTGTAAGCTTCTGAAGAACATACAACAGGTTAAACCAGAGATTACCCCAAGTTCAGAGCCATACAATTCCCCAACTGAAATGGACGTGGACTGTCTCTCTGATAAATCAATGTCCTCTGCTGAATCGATGGATTGCAGTTTGTGTGTGTCTAATGTATAAAGCTTTTCCTGTATGCTGTATGAAACAAGTAAGAAGACGTCAGGAGTTCAGATATCGTTGTATGCTTGGAAAGCAGACAAGTGGATGAGAGAAACCTCATGTGAAAGCCTAGCTAGTTTTATTGCTGCTGTAACGTCAGCTGAGAAAGCTAGTGGTTTAAAAGCTAAGAGGTAGCACTCTGAATGATGTTTTAAACTTGAAGTCAGCAAGGAAAGTGAAGTTTTCATAGTGCCTAAGTTTGTGAGTAATGCACAAAGATATTTCTACTGCGTTTGTAAATACTAGAAAATACTGCTATCAAGGTTGAGAAGTTTATGGAAGAAATTCACCTTGCACATTTTTGGAGAAGAATCCTATACTTTGGTTGAATGTGTTTTCCCTTTCTGGAATTTTGCCACGAATGATTTCCTTACAGAAAATAAAAATAAAAGCAATTTATGTTATAAATTGTCCTGTGCTCCTTCTATTCGGACTGCTAACAAAAGCAAACCACAACTACAATTAAGGAGGTGATCCACCGTCTCTCATTAGGCAAGTGTCTATACTAAATAGCACTATAAGTGATCAAACAGAGACAATCTGCCGTGCCACCCCTAGGGGCAGTGCGGTGAGAGCGGTGGAAGGCGTCACAGTAGGTACATTTTGTGATGTACTTGGTGGGCACCATATGGGTAAAATTTTGTTTATAGAACAGTGTAGAGATACTGCAACTGGATAAGCAGCTTAAGCAAATACTAGGAGTGCAATAAGTTGACTGCTTCTGTATTAGAGGAACATAGGTTACTTTCATACCATTAAGTTATCAATAACAGCCATAGAAATCAAAGATTTGATTTGACTTGGTTTATTGACTTAATATATTGCCTATGACCAAAAGATATCAAAGTAGTATCGGGATCCTTGGCCTAGATTGTGCATGTTCACGTATAACAACCTCCAGATTGAGCTCCCTGATACTTAGCCCCAGGGTGGAGTTACCAGTGACCAGATAGTAGGAGACTAGAGAAGTGCAGGAACAAAGATCAGGGATGTGGCCTCCCATCTAAGCAGCAACTAGACCTGCTCCTGCTTAGCTTTTATAGAGCAGACACAGACAAGCAGATTAATGGTAGTAACAGAAGAAAATAGAAGTAATAGCACATCCAGGAACTCTCATGAGAAATTTATTTCAGCCACTGGAAGCACTGTAAACACGATAACATCACTGTACCAGAATAACACTGGGATCATGACCCTAAGAAAACAACAGAGAATGAAGAAGTTCCGATAACTTGGGACATTCCTATTCCAATGGATAAGAAGCTGTAGGTGATGAAAACTGACATAGTGGTAAAGGAGAAAAACACCAGAACGGCCTTGATAATAGAGGTTTTGGTTCCAAACAATTAGTCTGTAAATTGTGTGAACAGGGTGAAGATCCTGAAATACAAAGCAGCACAGTCAGAGAACAAGAAATGTGGCAGAAAGATACAGAAATTTTTCTTGCTGTATTGGGAGACACAGGCCTGATTAAGAAGAGTTTCCAATCACAACTTGACAAGTTGCCTATATATGTTACATCTTATGAACTGAAGGAGGAAGCTCTCTTTGGCATGATGCAAGTATTACAGCGAGCATTAGTAGTAAATTTGAGAGACAGAGATCATACTCCACATATCCTGATTTAGGAGCGAGGTTCATGACTGTCATGACTTAAAGGACTACAAAAGGGGACTGCTACTTCTGGAGAGAGATCTGCAATTGTAAGAATTTACTTCTGGAAATTTTTCTAAATCTTGGGGAAAAAGAAATCCTTTAGATTAAAGCTGATTAATCTGTGAACCCAATGTATTTGTTAAATCAGTCATGGCCTAGTAGCAGCAAAGAACTTTCAATTTAAATTTAACACACAGAAGAGAGCTTTCTGGTTAAATTTCGAACCCAAGACTCCCTCTATCTAAGCAACAGATTTGAGACCCCCCCTGGAGATTGGTCACAGATTACCTTAGAAGCACAGGACAGGATACCGTATAGCAGCCAGCTTTTAATAAGTCTTCTTGTTTTACAACTATTTGATAAACTGAAGAGTAGTAAATCACCTGGACCAGATGGTATACATCCAAGGGTGTTGAAAGAACTGAAATAAGAGATTGCAGACCTACTATTAGTAATCTGTGAATTATCATTAAAATCATCTGTAATACCTGAAGATTGGAGGCTTGCCAATGTAACGCCAATTTTTAAAAAGGGTTCCAGGGGTGATCCAGGAAACTACAGACCGGTGAGCCTGACGTCAGTACCAGGACAAATGGTAGAAACCATCATAAAGAACAAAATTACTCAATATGTAGATAGTCATGGCTTAATGTGAGACAGCCAACATGGCTTTAGACAAGGAAGATCTTGTCTTACTAATCTGTTATTTTTTTTGAAGGTGTGAATAAACAGGTAGACAAAGGTGAGTCGGTAGATATAGTGTATATGGACTTTAAGAAAGCCTTTGACAAGGTCCCTCATCAGAGACTTTTGGCAAAACTAAAAAGTCATGGGATATTGTGGATCAGGAACTGGTTAAAAGATAGAAAGCAGAGGATAGGGCTAAATGGCCAATTCTCCCAATGGAAAAAGGTGAATAGTGGAGTACCCCAGGGATCTGTGCTGGGTCCGCTGCTTTTTGACATATTCATAAATGACCTGGAAAAGGGAATAACGAGTGAGGTCATCAAATTTGCAGATGACACAAAACTATTTAAAGTAGTTAAAACCCATGAGGATTGTGGAAAATTGCAAGAGGATCTTGAAAAATTGGAAGACTGGGCATCAAAATGGCAGATGAAATTTAATGTGGACAAGTGCAAAGTTATGCACCTAGGAAAGAAAACCCCAAACTATGATTACACGATGCAAGGTTACACATTAGGAACCACCACACAGGAAAAAGATTTAGGTGTCATCATGGATAACATGTTAAAACCCTCCACCCAGTGTGCAGCGGCGGCGGCCAAGAAAGCAAATAGAATGCTAGGTATCATAAGGAAAGGAATGGAAAATAAAACAAAGGATATTATAATGCCTCTATATCGTTCCATGGTGCGACCGTACCTTGAGTATTGTGTACAATTCTGGTCGCTGTATCTTAAGGATATAGCGTTATTAGAAAAGGTACAGAGAAGAGACACCAAAATGGTAAAGGGGATGGAAGGATACCCCTATGAAGAGAGGCTAAAAAGGTTAGGGCTCTTCAACCTGGAAAAGAGACGGCTGAGGGGAGATAAGATAGAGGTCTATAAATTAATGAATGGAATGGAACAGGTAAACTTAGATCAATTCTTTACGTCATCAGAATATAGAAAGACTAGGGGACATGCAATGAAGATACAGGGTAAACTATTGTTCCTGTTTTCTCCACGTGTGCATAGGCTGTTTTAGTTTGCTTTTCTCTGATCAGAGAAAGGCTGAACTTTTACAGAGCTCTGCTAGTGAGTGGATTTTTGCCTCCTGGGACATCTTACTGTGAGTTCTAGCTGTTTATTTAATTATTTACTGTTTGTCTAACTGTTGTTTGTTTAATTATTTAGTGTTTGTCTTAGTGGTGTGCAAGTTCAGCCTTCTCAGCTGTACTTACCTTGCCTCTCTCAATTAACTGGGCCTTGTGTGGTAGCCATTTTGAATTAATCTCTCTCCCCAGAGCCTGCTGTTTGTTAAGCTTTTCCTGTCCTTGCCTGCCTGAGTGACTCCTCCCCCTGTGTGTGTGGTAGCCATTTTGAATTAATCTCTCTCCCCAGAGCCTGCTGTTTGTTAAGCTTTTTCCTGTCCTTGCCTGCCTGAGTGACTCCTCCCCCTGACCCCCTCCCCCTGAGGTATCCTGTAACCTTGTTCCTGTTTTCTCCACGTGTGCATAGGCCGTTTTAGTTTGCTTTTCTCTGATCAGAGAAAGGCTGAACTTTTACAGAGCTCTGCTAGTGAGTGGATTTTTGCCTCCTGGGACATCTTACTGTGAGTTCTAGCTGTTTATTTAATTATTTACTGTTTGTCTAACTGTTGTTTGTTTAATTATTTAGTGTTTGTCTTAGTGGTGTGCAAGTTCAGCCTTCTCAGCTGTACTTACCTTGCCTCTCTCAACTAACTGGGCTTTGTGTGGTACCCCCATCCCCCTGCTGAGGGTTCAGGACAGGGTACCTTGTAACTGCCCTCTTTAATAGGACTTATCTCCCCCCCTCCCTCCCCAGCACCCACCCACCCCTGGGGAAATTGTAGTTTTATAGGTACTTGGACATCTTAGAGGAAAGGGGCTGCTCTCAGGTGCAGCTCTTAATCCAAATCAGTCATACACAGAGGACCTGTGATTAATTAGCTTCAGGTACACAGGGTGTATTAGGGGTATTAGATACACTTTTATTAGTATAAGCATCTACACCAATCCTTATTATATACCGATTTAAAAGACCTAAACACAAGCTTTAAACTAAGATGCAGTCAGAGGTCCAGCAACGAGATGGGGGTTCTCCAGTCTTTTGCATCGAGTGTCACATGTATGATTATCTCCCAGTTGGTGAGAGGTCCTACATATGCACTAAGTGCAGGGAGCTCTTTGCTCTCAGGGAACGAGTCCGTTCTCTAGAGGCTAGAGTAGCAGACCTGGAAGACATAAGAAAGACAGAGAAGTACATGGACGAGACCTACAGGGATATAGTCCTGAAGTCCCACCTCCAGTCTGGCAGCATCCCTGTTGCCATGGAGGAGAGAGGTCACGTGACAGGAGAGCATCACCCTGGTGTGGCAGGAAGTGATCCTGTAACTAGGACCTGTCCTCCAGGTGATGTAAAACCCTCTCGCACCGAGGACGTTTCTCCAGGGCCATGTCCCCATGAGGGGAGGGTCAGGACAGCTGTTATAGTTGGTGATTCAATCATTAGGAATGTAGATAGCTGGGTGGCTGGTGGACGTGAGGATCGCCTGGTAACATGCCTGCCTGGTGCGAAGGTAGCAGATCTCACGCACCGCCTAGATAGGATCATAGATAGTGCTGGGGGGGAGTCTGCTGTCTTGGTACATGTTGGTACCAATGACATAGGAAAATGTGGTAGGGAAGTTCTGGAGGCTAAATTTAAGCTTTTAGGTAGGAAGTTGAAATCCAGAACTTCCAGGATAGCGTTCTCCGAAATGCTTCCTGTTCCACGTGCAGGACCCAAAAGACAGGCAGAGCTCCGGAGTCTCAATGCGTGGATGAGACAATGGTGCAAGGATGAGGGTTTTGGATTTGTTAGGAACTGGGGAACATTCTGGGGAAAGGGGGGGCTCTTCCGAAGGGATGGGCTTCACCTTAATCAGGATGGGACCAGACTGCTGGCATTAACCTTTAAAAAAGAGATAGAGAAGCTTTTAAACTAGAAAATAGGGGAAAGCCGACAGTCACCCAGGAGCGCACGGTTCGGACAAAGGTATCCTTGAAGGATACTACCAAAAGCAGTGAGGTTCCAAAAGGGAGTATAGTAGCCCAAATGCCCTTGAGTAAGGAGCAGACAGAGCATAAAGATTCCCAATTACCCATGCCTACCAATAGCCAGATTAATATTAATAAAATACAGTCTCTAAAATGCTTGTATGCCAATGCTAGAAGTCTAAACAATAAGATGGGAGAATTAGAATATATAGCATTAAATGAGAGGTTAGATATGATTGCACTCTCAGAGACATGGTGGAAGGAGGATAACCAGTGGGACACTGTGATACCTGGATACAAACTATATCGTAATGATAGAGCTGAACAAATTGGTGGAGGGGTTGCGCTCTATGTTAGAGAGGGCATTGAGTCAGAAAGGATTAAAGTTTTGCAGGGAACAAAATATGCTGTAGAATCTCTATGGATTGAAATTCCATTTATGAAGGGGAAGGTGATGGCAGTGGGAGTATACTATCGACCACCTGGCCAGAATGAACAAATGGATGATGAAATGCTCAAAGAAATCAAGGAAGCTAACAAAAGCCACAACAGAGTAGTAATAATGGGTGATTTCAATTACCCCGGTATCGACTGGGACAGTGTCACAGCAGGACAAGCTAAAGAGATAAAGTTTCTAGATGAAATAAATGACTGCTTCTTGGAGCAGCTGGTTCATGAACCGACCAGAGGGGAAGCCATACTGGACCTAGTCCTTAGTGGAACGCCAGATCTGGTGCAAGAAATAAGGGTGTTGGGACCACTTGGCAATAGTGATCATAGTATGATCATGTTTGATTTAATCAGTGGAGGACAGATAGTAAAGGAATCCACAGTACTACCTTTTAACTTTCAAAAGGGTGACTATGATAGAATGAGGAATATAGTTCGGAAAAAACTAAAAGGAGCGGTTCCAAAGGTTAAAGACTTACAGCAAGCTTGGGTGTTATTTAAAAATACTATCCTCGAAGCCCAGACCAGCTGTATTCCACGCATTAAGAAAAGTGGAAGAAAGTCCAAAAAACTGCCAGCATGGTTTAAAGGTGAGGTCAGAGAGGCTGTTGCTGCCAAAAGAGCAACCTTCAGAAAATGGAAAAAAGAGCCAAATGATGAAAACTGGAAACAGCACAAGCACTGGCAAGTTAAATGCAAAGCATTGATAAGGTAGGCAAAGCGGGAATTTGAGAAGAAACTTGCTACGGAAGCAAAAACACGAAATAAAGACTTTTTCAAGTACATTCGTAGCAAAAGGCCTGTGAGAGAGTCAATTGGACCATTAGATGATAGAGGGGTAAAAGGGACAGTAAGAGGAGACAAGGCTATAGCAGAGAGACTGAATGAATTCTTTGCTTCGGTCTTTACTGAGGAAGATGTAGGGGTGTTACCCAAGACTGAAGTGGTATTTAAAGGTGATACTGCAGAGGAATTGAGAGAAATATCGCTACACCGGGAAGATATATTACAACTATTTGATAAACTGAATAGTAGCAAATCACCTGGACCGGATGGTATACATCCCAGAGTGTTGAAAGAACTGAAATATGAGATTGCAGACCTGTTATTGGTAATCTGTGAACTTTCATTAAAATCATCTGTAATACCTGAAGATTGGAGGGTCGCCAACGTAACACCAATTTTTAAAAAGGGTTCCAGGGGTGACCCGGGAAATTACAGACCGGTGAGCCTGACGTCAGTACCAGGGAAAATGGTAGAAGCCATCATAAAGAACAAAATTACACAGCATGTAGATAGTCATGGCCTAATGGGAGACAGCCAACATGGCTTTAGACAAGGAAGATCTTGTCTTACTAATCTGATCTGTTTTTTTGAAGGTGTGCATAAACAGGTAGACAAAGGTGAGTCGGTTGATATAGTGTATCTGGACTTTCAGAAAGCTTTTGACAAGGTCCCCCATCAGAGACTTTTGGCGAAGCTAAAAAGTCATGGGATAGGAGGCAGTGTACTATTGTGGATCGGGAACTGGTTAAAAGATAGAAAGCAGAGGGTAGGGCTAAATGGCCAATATTCCCAATGGAAAAAGGTGAATAGTGGAGTACCCCAGGGATCTGTACTGGGTCCGCTACTTTTTGACATATTCATAAATGACCTGGAAAAGGGAATAACTAGTGAGGTAATCAAATTTGCAGATGACACAAAACTGTTTAAAGTTGTTAAAACCCAAGAGGATTGTGGAAAACTGCAGGAGGATCTGGATAAATTGGAAGACTGGGCATCCAAATGGCAGATGAAATTTAATGTGGACAAGTGCAAAGTTATGCACCTAGGAAAGAACAACCCACACTATAGTTACAAGATGCAAGGCTCCACATTAGAAACCACCACCCAGGAAAAAGATTTAGGAGTCATCGTGGATAACATGTTAAAACCCTCCGCCCAGTGTGCAGCGGCGGCCAAGAAAGCAAATAGAATGCTAGGTATCATAAGGAAAGGGATGGAGAATAAAACAAAGGATATTATAATGCCTCTGTATCGCTCCATGGTACGACCGCACCTTGAATATTGTGTGCAATTCTGGTCACCGTATCTTAAAAAGGACATAGAGTTATTAGAAAAAGTACAGAGAAGAGCCACCAAATTGGTGAAGGGGATGGAAGGCTACTCCTATGAAGAGAGGCTAAAAAGGTTAGGGCTCTTTAACCTAGAAAAGAGGCGGCTGAGGAGAGATATGATAGAGGTGTATAAATTAATGAATGGAGTGGAACGGATAAACGTGGATAAATTGTTTACGCTATCAGAATATAGAAGGACTAGGGGGCATGTAATGAAGCTACAGGGTAAACTATTTAAGACAAATAGGAGAAAATATTTCTTCTCTCAACGTGTAATCAAACTCTGGAATCTGTTACCGGAGGATGTAGTAAGGGCTGTTAGTATAGCTGGGTTTAAAAAAGGTTTGGACAAGTTCCTGGAGGAAAGGTCCATAAACCACTATTAAAAAGGGACCCAGGATATCAATGCTTGGCCTAGTACAAGCACTGCAGAACCTGTGTCTTTTGGGGAAACTGCTAGGTACGTATGACCTAGATTGGCCACTGTTGGAATCAGGATACTGGGCTTGATGGACCTCGGTCTGACCCAGTATGGCATTTCTTATGTTCTTCTGTTCTTATGACTAATAAGAGAAAATATTTTTTCACTCAACGTGTAATCAAACTCTGGAATTTGTTACCGGAGGATGTGATAAAAGCTGCTAGTGTAGCTGGGTTTAAAAAAGGTTTGGACAAGTTCCTAGAGGAAAGGTCCATAAACCATTATTAAAAGGGACACGGGATATCACTGCTTAACCCAATATAACCATTGAGGAACCTTTGTCTTTTGGGGAATCTGCTAGGTACTTATGACCTAGATTGGTCACTGTTGGAAACAGGATACTGGGCTTGATGGACCTTGGTCTGATCCAGTATGGCATATCTTATGTTCTTATGGTATCTGCAAAATTAATCCATTTGGAGAAATTGTCCCAGGAGAGACCTATCCCTTGGAAACCTTGAAAAAACTACAACATCGCTGTACCTGGAAAACACTGGGATCATGGTCCTAAGAGAATTATGAAGGATGAAGAAGTTATGATAACTTGGGACATTCCCATTCCAAGCTGGATGCGAGGAAACCTGACAAAGGAGAAAACACCAGAGTGGCATTTATAATAGAGGTGTTGGTTCCAAATGATTATTCTGTGAATTGTGTAGCAAGGAAGAAGATCCTGAAATACCAAGAAATGTAGTCAAAGACCAAGACAATGTTACAGAAAAATAGAGAAATATTTCTGATCACCTTCAGAGCCATGAGCCTGATTAAGAAGAATTTTCAATTGCACCTTGACAAGTTGCCTATACATTTTAGTGCTTATGAAGTCCAAAAGGAGACCATCGTTGGCACGATGCAAGTACTATGGTGAACGTTAACAGTAAATCTGAGAGACTGAGATCATACTCCACATACCCTGGCTTAGGAATGAGGTTCATGACTGTCATGGTATGCCCAAAATTAACCCGTTTGGAGAAATTGCCCCCAAGACTCAAAGGGCAAAGCAGAGTTCTCAGGTTATATGGTTTCAGGGAACTAATCAGAGAAATGCATTATTAGGGAACCAGTCACAGCACGTCGCATCAAGGTGTGACTGGTAATGGCTTAGGACTGCAAGTGGAAGTCATGATCCCCTTCTTACCTAGAGGGCATCCCGGGGGTAAGTATGTGACAGGTTTACAATAAATTAATTCAGAAGATGGCTGCCATAAAGTCGCAGCTAACTGCAATAGTTTTTGCTCTGATAGAAAAGTTCCTATTACAGATTCCACTATGACCTAACCATCTGCTGAAGGGCAATGGGAAGATGAAATGAGTTATGCTGGTGAAAGATCTCATTTACACTCTATCTACAGCAGCCATGTGAGCATGTATTGTACTCAACTTGCAGGAACAAATGGTCCTTCGTACATCGCCTTCTTGGACCCACATCCCACCCCTCTGATTTTTCTTTTATTTAGATGTTAGAGGACAAGGATCCCTAATCCACTGAAGTTAACTCTGTCATTAATACCTCAGTGTCCAGCTGTCAACTAGATGGAAAGCTCCACTGAGCAGGGACTGTCTCTTATGTGAATCTAGGTCTGGCTGAACTTGTTAGGTAGACTAGGTGGTAACCTAGAGCAGTAGGTCCTGAGAGCAATGCAAACACAAAGAACCATCAGCCCTACAGAGAGGACTGACAATTTTCAAATAACCCATTTACTCAGGTAAATGGTTTTTGAAAATTGCCCTAGTGAAGGGTAATTTGATAAGGAGCTGCCCTCTTTAAACATAAGTCTGCACCTACTTAGTACGTCACCTACTTTTCTTTAGAAAATAGCAGCATAAGTGTCAGAGATCAGGCCTGGAGTTAAAGTTCAGAATTTTCCATCAGCCCTAGAGCAGGTGTAAATGACCACGGCTGTATTTTCCAAACATGTGAGTAACCTACATGTGTGGTTGTGAGCTCCGCACATAGCTATTCACCATCTGGATACTGATCTCCATGGTGCTTAAACTTCCTCATCTTTGAGTATAAGCTCCTCACCTTTTTTGCTTTTACATCTTGACAACTTCTCAGTTATATAGTCTCCTTGAATCTCTTGTTGTCCTGTACAGTATGCTTGTCTTTGCTAGATTATAAGCAGGGACTGTGTCTTTACAGCATTGTGTACACCTGGTAGTGTTTTAGAAATACTGTAAGTAGTGGTAATAGTAATAAAAGGAGTAGCCGCCTAGTGGTTAGAGCAACTACCTAGTACCCAGAAGATCAAGGGTTCAATTCCCACTGGCACTCCTTGTGACTTTGGGCAAGTCACTTTGCCAGCCTTTTCTTCTGAGGCAATGGTGGGTAATCTACTTCCGGTGATACATTGCCAAGAAAACCCATAGGTAGCTGGGTCGCTATGAGTCAACACTGACTTGATGGCACTAAAAAAAAAAAAAAAAAAAGTGGTAATAGTAATAGTACTGTAGTTTAATAATCAGAATCTTGGGGAGAAACGGAGATCTTGTCTCCTAAAATTTAATAGAGTGCAAATCTAAAGACTTGCCCAGAGCACGTAATACTTTTGCGCTGACCTTGTATGTATCTCTACAATGCTTTATGAATGTTTATTAGTAGTTGTAGTGATAGGAGTTTTGATCCTTATGCAGAGTTTTGAGTGGAAGAGTTGGACCCAACAGTTTCTTCCTATTCCTTTATACAGTATTTCCAACATAATTGGAATCAGAGTTGTGATTTGGTACCAAGGGCCTTTGTTAACAACTATCCTGGTTTTTCCCCCTCTGCTTTACTGTATCTATCTATAACAAATGACAGCCCAGCCTTCATGGCAAAAGTTCTTCCTCAGAGGTCAGAAAAGCATGGCTCCCTCTTGAACTCCACTAACATGACCCCTAATTTTGGTTTCTAGGTGTTGCTGTTGATCATTGACTGGGACCCCGTCCAGGGGCCTTACCAACTTTGGTCATCCAAGAGCACCTAATATAAGAACTATTCATTCCATGCTGATGTTTGTGATGGGAAAAGATAGGGCCCCATTTTCAAAACTGCCAATATGCAAACACCATGGCCATCAGCCATGGCACTTAAATTCCTGTGGGATAGTCAGCAGCAGTGTCCAGATGGAAGCGGCTACTGAATATCCAGGCTAGAAGAGTGGGCTCACAGTCTTGCAAGTGTGCTAATGCCTTTCTGTCACTATTGATTTAAGTTGGATTTGAACTGGTGACCAAAAGGTAACAGGCTTTATCACCCATTCTATTATTATAGAAAATTTTGTGCTTAAATTGAATTTTTGCTGTTGTGCCTGATGTAAATATTGTTTTGATTTTTTGTTATTGCATGAGTTTCTTCATTTAGAGCTTATCAGCTTATTTATAATTCAAAGAAATCAATTGGGTCAATATTCAATATAATTTATAGGTTTACCGGTGACTCGTAACTTCTTTGTGCACGTGTTTGGCTTGCTCTTCCAGTTTAATGCTGCCATTTGCTCCACAGTTTAACTTGTGGCTGATTCGCATATCCGCCCCTTTCTGCATGCTGGCATTGAAATCACGTGCTATCTGTGCGCTGCATAGAGGGAGTACAGAGTTGATGGCGTGCAACTTCAGAGCTGGCTTACTGCATCGGCCCATTGGACTACTGTTGGCACATGTGTGGCCTGCATTTCCTTCTCTTCCTTCCCCTCTCGCACCGAGGAGGTTTCTCCAGGGATATGTGCCCATAAGGGAAGGGTTAGGATGGCCATTATAGTTGATGATTCGATCATTAGGCATATAGGTAACTGGGTGGCTGATGGACGTGGTAACAAACCTGCCTGGTGCAAAAGGTAGCGGACCTCATGTGCCACTTAGACAAGGTGTGCTGGGGAGAAGTCTGCAAAAAGGCAGACAGAGCTCCGGATTCCCAATGCGTGGATGAGATGATGGTGCAAAGAAGAGGGTTTTGGATTTGTTAGGAACTGGGAAACATTCTGGGGAAGGGAGGGGCTTTTCCAAAAGGATGGATGCCACCTTAACTGGAATGGAACCGGGCTGCTGGCATTAGCCTTTAAAAAAGGAGAGAGAGCAGCTTTTAAACTAGATAATAGGGAAATGCTGACAATCGTCCAAGAGCTCAAGGTTCGGAAGGATGTATCCTTGAAAGATACGAGCAAAATAGGAAAGTTAGGGCATCCCAACAGAGAGGTTCCAATAAAGATAAAAGTAACCCAGATGCTCTTAAGTATAGATTAATCTGAATAAAATACAACTTGTAAAATGCTTGTATGCAAAATGCTAGAAGTCTAAATAATAAGATGGGAGAGTTAGAATATATAGCACTAAATGAGAGGTTCTTAAAAGCCATGGAGTCATTAAAATACTGCCAGACAATTAAAGCCCCAATGCACCAGCATGGTACAACTCCAGACTTGGTCTTCATGCCAATGCAATTAGTGGAACAGAACAAGACCACAAAACCAACAATTATGACAGTCCACTGGTCAGATCACCATGTAATTGAATTCACCATGACCCTGAATAACCCCACCCAACGCAAAGAAGATGAAAGAATAATCAGACGTTTCAAAACATTTAACAGAGACTCATTCATAAACGAAATCACTCCACAACTTCAACAGGAACATGACACCCTTGACCTAAATATAGAAGAATGGAACACAATAATATCCAACGCAGCATCTGCCCCAGCTATCAAAGAACCACAAACACGCAAGAGATCCAACGCCCCATGGTACTCACATGAAATCAGAGTTGCAAAACGCACACTCAGAAGACTAGAAAGAAAATGGAGACGGAACAAATCACACAACCTCCTAACCCAATACAGAGACAAACAACGGGAATATAACAATCTAATAAATGAGCGTAGACAGCAACACCATACCAACCTAATCATGAAAGCTACTAATAGACCAAGAGAACTCTTTAGCATTGTCCAAAAGCTCACCAAGGATGACATGCAACAAAGCACCCACCATCTTGACCCACAAAAATATGCAGACTACATGAAGTCAAAAAACACCAACCAAACATGCTCTACTACACCACAAACAAATGATCACACGATAAAAAATCATCAAACATGGGAGAGCTTCAACATACCAAAGCAGCAAGTAGAAGACATTATATCTGGACTAAACACTACAACTTCACCGTCAGACCCAAGCCCAGTAACATGGCTGAAAGCTACAGAATGCCAACTCTCATCACATTCAAAAAATGGTCAAAGATTCACTCCAATAAGGATACATGCACAACCCCTAAAGCATGCAATGATACAACCAATACTTAAAAGTAGCAATCTGAGCCCCTCCAAACCAAAATCATACCGTCCCATCTCCAGCCTGCCATTCCTTGCTAAAATCATGGAAAAGGCAGTGCAAAAGCAACTTCAGGACCATATTGATATTAATGCCCCACTGGACATACATCAGCATGGATTTAAACCCCAACACGGAGTGGAAACACTACTAACCTCCCTCTTTGACAACCTACTAAGAGGAATGGACAACATAAAAAATGTCTTCCTGCTAGTGTTCATGGACATTTCGGCGGCCTTCGACACTGTGTCCCACACCAAGCTATTGCAACGCTTACAACAGATAGGACAATGCAAGAATACCCTGAAGTGGTTCACATCATACTTGGAAGGGCAAACGCAACAAGTCAAATGTGACCAAAAGAAATCACTAAAATTCCCCGTCACACAGGGAATACCTCAAGGCTCAGCCCTGTCATCAATGCTCTTTAACATCTACATACAGCCCATATGCAACATCATCAAGCACCACAAACTTCACTATCACATTTATGCTGACGACATCATGGTGTATGCTCCAATCAACATACTAGCACTGGAGGGAGGAGTGGTCTAGTGGTTAGGACAAGGTACTTCAGGCCGGAGGGCCGGGGGTTCAAGTCCCACCTGGGGACAGCAATCTCAGGCCGGAGGGACTGGGATTTCTAGTCCTATAGGCACTCCTTGTGGTCTTGGGCAAGCCACTTAACCCTCCATTGCCCATGTTTCCTGTAAGTATTAGCGTATGTGTCTCATATCCCCTCGTGTTAAATGTATCCCCCAATTGACCGCTTTGACCCGGTGAAAAGCGGGATATAAATACAGCTAAATAAATAAAATAAACAAACACAACAACAACCACCACCAAATGCCTCGAAGACATGAATGACTGGCTCAGAGCCAACAACTTAACGGTCAACTACGATAAAACTGAAGCAATGTTCGTCACCAGGAACCCCAGCTCCATACCTCCACAAACTATCAGCATCCTAGACAAGCACATAGTAGTCAAAGAAGAAGTTAAGTATCTGGGCATCACACTAGACAGAGCTCTAAACCTGAAATCCCACATCACCAAAACCCCAAACAAGGCCTATCAACGATTGAAAACAATCAGACAAATCAAACCAATGCTGCGCCAGGACCACTTCCGTACAATGTGCCAAGCACTCATCACACCACTGCTTGATTACGGAAACTCACTATATCAAGGCCTACCTCAGCAGACACTCCACCCACTACAGATGGTACAAAACACCACAGCATGCATCATTACAGACACACCAAGGACCGAGCACATCACTCCCGTCCTACAGCAACTGCACTGGCTCCCAATGGTGACAAGAGCTAAATACAAAACAATCATGATCATCTTCAAAGTCATTCACCATCTCTCAGCAGACGTACTCCAAAACGTCATAACAAGAGACATCAGCAGTAGACCAAAAAGAACCAATAACGACAACATGATCGGCACACCTGCAGGCTATCACAAAACCAAACAAACAACATGAAAAAGAGCACCATCACTACTGGCATCCACACTATGGAACTCCCTCCCAACGAGCCTGAGAGCATTAGATGACCTCAAAGATGTCCGCAAAGACCTCAAAACATATTTATTTATAGAAACATGAGCATCCAGGCAACATCCCATACCCAAACTGAAATGCCATCTACCCTGCCAACTAAACACGCACCCATCCTATCCACACACACAAGATTATCATACCACGTTATTAAATACCCTCATATTAAATGTTACCTTTAATTGTACTGTCTAAATGCTGTTATGTAACTGCACTGTCTAAATGTTTACATGTACCCTAATTTTTATTGTAACCCTCCAATTGTGATGTGACGTGACCATCTTGATTGAAGGATAAGGTGGTATACAAGTCTGTCTAAATAAATAAATATGATTGACATCTCAGAGACCTGGTAGAAGGAGGACAACCAATGGGACACTGTGATAGCTGGGTACAAACTACATCCCAATGAGAGGGTATATCAAATTGGTGGAAGAGTTGTGCTCTGTGTTAGAAAGGGCATTGAGTCACATTTATTTATTTATAAGCTTTTATATACCGCCCCTTCCAAAGATTTACATCAAACGTAACCATGAACATTACACTGAAACTTTAAGAACTCATGTACATTTTAATTGCAGGTAACTATGTTACATTAACTATATACAATATAACTATATATAAAGAATTAGGATTAAATAGGATTAAAGTTTTGCAGGAAACAAAATACACTGTGGAATCTCTATGGATAGAAATCCCATGTAAAAAGGGGAAGGCGATGGCAATGGGGGTGTACTACCAACAGCCTATTCAGAATAAACAGATGGATGATGTTTAATGTACATTACCAAGTTTAATTTACAATGTAAACTGCTTTGACTGAAATGATAAAGTGGTATAAAAAAAATCTCCTAAATAATAGTATGCACATGTACTTTCATGCCTGGAAAAAGTTTATAGGAGCCATTTTATGTGCATATATTGCTGAATACACCCGCAAATGATTTGATAAAATTGCCCCCTAGTACATAGATCTCCGTGGATAGAGGATTTATACAGATAAGAACATAAGAACTGCCATACTGGGTCAGACCAAGGTCCATCAAGCCCAGTATCCTGTTTCCAACAGTGGCCAAACCGAGTCACAAGTACCCGGCAGTTCCCAAAAAAGTACACAGGTTCCACAATGCTTGTCCCAGAGTGTAAGCAGTGGATTTCCCTGGTCCTTCTTAATAATGGTTTATGGACTTTTCCTCCAGGAACTTGTCCAAAACCTTTTTAAACTCATCAAAACTAACAGCTTTTACTACATCCTCTGGTAATGAGTTTGATTATGCATGAATGAAAAATATTTTCTCTTATTAGTCTTAAATGGGTTACACTGTAGCTTCATTGTATGTCCCCATGTTATTCTACTTTTTGATGGTGTAAACAACCAATCTACATTTACCTGTTCCACTCTATTCATTAATTTATAGACCTCTATTATATCTCCCCTCAGCCTTCTCTTTTCCAAGTTAAAGAGTCCTAACCTTTTAAGCCTTTCCTTATAGGTGTATCCTTCTATCTTCTTTACCATTTTTGTGGCTCTTCTCTGTACCTTTTCTAATAACACTATATCCTTTTTAAGATGTGTGACCAGAATTGCACACAATATTCAAGGTGGATCAATGGAACGATATAGAGGCATTATAATTTCCTTGGTTTTATTCTCCATTCCTTTTCCTTATGATACCTAGAATACTATTTGCTCTCTTGGCTGCCGCTGCACACTGGATGGAAGGTTTTAACATCTTATCCATGATGACATCTAAATCTTTTTCCTGGGTGGTGGTTCCTAATGTGGAACCTTAACAGTAAATCTGAGAGACTGAGATCATATTCCACATACCCTGGCTTAGGAATGAGGTAATAATAGTTTGGGTTGTTCTTTCCTAGGTGCATAACGTTGCACATGTCCATGTTAAATTTTCATCTGTCATTTGGACATCCAGTCTTCCAATTTATCAAGGTCCTCTTGCAGCTTTTCACAATCCTCCTGTGTTTTAACTTTGATTTTTTTTCTGAGCCAATGGAGGGTTAAATGACTTGCCCAAGGCCACAAGAAGTGCTAGTGGGAATGAAACCCTAGTCTCTTGGTTCCCAAGCCAGTTCTGTAATCATTAGGCTACTCCTCCTATTACTATAGATGATGCCAGGCTGTGGTCTGGGCAGTGCACAGGTGGAATCATGAAGTGCATTATACCTGCTCTCAAGCAGGACTAAGTTGAAGGAGGATAAATTATGGATGGAGGTATTAGCATCTTGCATGGTTTCTGGTTCGGAGTTGCTTCCTTTGGTCGTAATTTGCAAATGTCTCTGGGCATGGGGTTTTGATGTTTTTATTTTCATCGGGGTCTTTCAGTAGGGATTTTACTATTTCAAATAGTTGTCTTGGTTGGTTTAGTGAGCACATTAAGAGTTTCTTGTGGTATTTCTTTTGGTTTTTATCAGTCATTTTGTTGTGTTCTTGAAGATTGGTTATGTAAGTGACGCCTCTTTTGCTCTAATTTTCTGAGCTTTAGTTTAGAATCCCGTAACTCTGTAGAGTACCAGGTGGCTGTGTGTTGTCTCTTAGGGGCTTGTTTACAAAGCCGCGGTAGCCGTTTGCGATCGTAATCGGAGCCGCGGCCCCATTGATTTCAATGGGGCCGCGGCTGCGATCGCGAACCACTACCGCGGCTTTGTAAACAAGCCCCTTAGTGTTTCCTGTAGCTTGTAGTGGTAGAGCTGCCCAAGTGCAATTTGGGATGTCCAAGCCAGAACGTCTGGAAAAAAAAAAAAAGCAGACAGCCAAATTCAGGCACGATTTCACAAATGTGGATATGCCTGATATGGCTGTCTGTAGGAGCGTCTTCATAGACATCCCTGGAATAGTGTTTCAGACCCTGGACATCTAGGAATGGCCTAATATTTAGAGTATTGGACGCCGGGTTCAATTCCCACTGCTGCTGTCATTTTGATTGTGCCGAGTACTGGCCTGGGCATGATGGAGTGCCCTTTTCTACACCCTCTGAATATTTTACCTCCAAAACAAGCACTTTCCTGATCTCTATTTGTGCCTGGAACAGATATAACCTTAGACACGACTCCAGACATCCAGGACATTTCTGAGATCAGGCAGTGACATCCAGGTTCTTGGGAATGCGCTAACCATAACTCTGGCACACCCCCGTTCAGACTTGCACATCTTCACACAGGGGATGTCCACAGACCCAGCTTCTAAAATGCCTCTGGAGACATCTCCGTGCTTTGGATGTCTCTGTTTGTTTTCAGACGTCCAAAGCCTGAAGTAACCCCCTTAATTGGGAGTTGGACCGAGGGAGAGCTCTAGATGTGGTGTATTTAGATTTCAGTAAAGCCTTTGACACTGTTCCTCACAGGCGACTTATAAACAAACTGAGCACCCTAGGGATGGACCCTAAAGTTACTGCTTGGGTTAGAAATTGGTTGGGTGGGAGGAGACAAAGAGTACAAGTAAATGGAGCTCACTCTGAGGAGAAGGATGTTACCAGTGGTGTGCCCCAGGGATCTGTCCTTGGTCCGATTCTTTTTAACATCTTTGTTAGTGATATAGCGGAAGGGCTGTCGGGTAAGGTTTGCCTCTTTGCAGATGATACCAAAATCTGCAATAGAGTAGACACCCAGGAAGGTGTAGATAACATGAGGAGGGATCTAGCTAAGCTTGAAGAATGGTCTAGAATTTGGCAGCTGGGATTTAATGTTAAAAAATGTAAGGTCATGCATTTGGGCTGCAGCAATCCAAGGGAGCAATACAGTATAGGAGGTGAAGTACTTTTGTCCACTAAAGAAGAGCGGGACCTAGGCGTGGTTGTGTCTGATGATCTTTAAGTAGCTAAACAGGTAGAAAAGGCGACGGCAAAAGCTAGAAGGATGCTTGGGTGCATACGGAGAGGAATGGCTAGCAGAAAAAAGGAGGTGATAATGCCTCTGTATAAGTCTTTGGTGCGACCTCATTTGGAGTATGGTGTGCAATTCTGGAGACCGCACCTTCAAAAGGATGTGAACAGGATGGAGTCGGTGCAGAGGGTTGCTACTAAAATGATTAATGGGCTTCATTATAAAGCATATGAGGACAGACTTAAGGATCTTAATATGTACACCTTAGAGGAAAGGCGGGATAGAGGTGATATGATTGAGATGTTTAAATACCTCCGTGGCATAAATGTTCAGGGAGAGAGCCTCTTTCAATTGAAAGCAAGTTCTGCTACGAGGGGAGATGGGATGAGGGTGAAGGGAGATAGATTCAGGAGTGATATGCGGAAATATTTCTTTACGGAAAGAGTAGTGGATCCGTGGAATAGTCTCCCAGTGGAGGTGGTAGAGATGAGGACAGTAACTGAATTCAAAAAAGCATGGGACCAACACAGAGGATCTCTAAAGGTAAAAAGTGGACTGTTGTAGTTGTTATGGAAGGACAGACTAGATGAGCCTTGTGGTCTTTTTCTGTCATCATGTTTCTATGTTTCTATGTTCTATGTTTCTAATTGTACTTCAGCTGTGTTATCTTGAAAGTTTGCTTTTTCAAGTATATTTTCTTGCTGTAATATTTGAAATGTAAAGAAAAATAAAAAATGGTAGAACCATTTTAACAAAACTAAAATGTTATATGCCATGGCCTGCTCTTGTATAGGCACATAATAGAAGGGCAAATGTTTGCACAGAGGATATACAGTATTTACATTACATTTAGAAGTCATTTACTAACAGCATGCACGAATGCTGTTAATGTGTGTTATTTACCGCAGGGCCCGCATGCATAACACCCGCCACCTACAAACACCCCCACACTCCTTCACAAATGCACTTCCTACCAACAGACATATAGTCATATCCCCAAAAAACATACAAGATGCATCATTCCATACACTCACAAATCCTATACAAATCCCTCCCGCCCGCACAATCACTTACTTATTAAAAAATGTACCCCACACACACATCCACCCCCAAATACACACCTCTACTCACCACACAGCCTTATACCTCCCACACACCACACCCCCACTAATAGACCCATACACATATAACCTCACACACAACTCACTTTGCATATTCTTCCTATAGTCTCCTCCCATATACCCCCCACTTTATTCCTCCCACCACACTCACACCCTCTACAAATTTATGTTGATAAGCATTCACAAAGCTATGCCTCTGCATGCTTTCTACTCTTTATTTTTTTTTTGCTCAGAGGTAAGAATTGCTAGCCCCTTTTCCTCTGTGGATTTGTTGAACAGGTGCTCTTCCAAAAGCTCACTAGGTATATTTAGCTGCTGAAACCTGAGCAAGTTCCTCTCTGATTGGCTGTCATGGCCACATGATAATTTTGGAGCTGCTGTATCTGGTTTGCTCTTGCCCAGCGTTTCTCAGGAGGGAAGACCTGGAGAGGCTTTGCTGCTAAGGAAATTTATTTAATGCTACTGGTAAGAAGATTTATTTTCCGTTCTTCCATTCGTTCGACCGGATTCTATGCTTTTAATTACTATCTAGCTTATAAAATACTTACCAAGCCCAGTGCATGCATCTAGAGAAGCGGTATGAAGAAAGTTCCAACACTGATGGATGCTTCCTGGGATTAAATGTCCCATTTCTATAAATTTCTGGCTCGGACCTTGAAAATCACCAGTGCTACGCACCAAAATTTTAGATTTCTTCATTTAGTTGAGTGAGAGTTTATTCAAATACATTTCTGTGCATTTTTTCCTCTATATGCTGCCACTAAGAAAGAAATGGTATTAAACATGTTCCTATATTTAACCTGCACTAGTGGGCTCCATTTGCCTCAGAAGGAATTGCAGTTTAGCTAGCTAAACAAAACCAGCCAATCATTTAGTGGTGTTAGCTTACATCCCAAATATCTTTGGATGAAAAAAACAGCTGTTCCAAGTCTTCATCTACCCATGGTAACATCGCCTCCTCTGATGTAAAACTGGGGAGCTCCAGTCCCAGCAGGCCTCGATAAATCATTCCATTATAGTCATTTACACTAAAAGGCACTCTCGCTCAGTTCTGGAACCAAATTCTTGTGGATTTTAATATTTTTCAGGTTTGACAAAAGCATCAGAAACTAAAAAGGGGATCAACGGATCATCAGTTCAGGCTCATGGTGTGCAGATGGAAATTAACCTGATTATCCTGAGGTCTCTCATTCTTTTTAAATTATTAGCTATATATTTTAAGTGCTGTGTTATTTTATTTCTTGTAAAAACATGGTTTTTGTTTTCATGCAAATATGTAAAGAACCAAGAAATGATGTTACTGCTCTGATAGATGACATTTGGATTATAAAAAGTCTGCATATATTTTATCTTTTGCATTGAGAAAACAAGGGGCATCGTTCTGGTATCGAGTCTACACGCTACGTAGGTTGTTTTGCTCTGGTTTGCATGTGAGCTTGGATGTTCTGCGTCTGTACATTCAGAGAGCATTACTACAGAGCTATCGCTGAGAGAAACTTATAAGTTCATACACAGTAGAGGGCCTGAGGAAAGAGAGAGAACATTTTGTCTTTCAACTTTAGCTTTATAGATTCTGCATTCCTGTTTTATTACTAGCTTATCAGTAAGATCTTATATTGTATATTTATTAGCTAACATAAGATACTAGTTAGTCACTCTCGGTTCTTTCTGCTAATACTGAAAATATTTAATGTGATTAGTTTGTAGGTGACAGACTAATAGACAAAAGATGGCAGACGACGAAGGATATGAGGAGGTGGTGGAGGTAAGATGCTTCCATTCAATAGCAAGTCATTCCACCTAAAACAGCTATTTTAGAGGCCAGTACACTAAATCCTTGGGATCTCCCATGGGTTAGTGGCCTCGTTTGCATGAGATTTTCCTACCCATGCAAATGTGCTGCATAAAAAAATTCCATGTTAAATTTTGCTACTGGGACTGGTTAAAAAACTGAAAACCAGCAAGTGGAGACATTTTTGCATGCTGATTTTTGGGACATTCAAAATGAATGGGTGACTTTCATTATTCATTCATTTTGAATTTAAATAAACTTGTGTGTTGCCAACTATATGAGAAAGTCCACTGCTGAAAAGGACCAAATTTGCAAATTTTTCTCAAAAGGGTTTTCAGAAATAAACCCCCCAGAATGTCATGCCAGTTGTAGCTTTTTTCCTGTTCAAGGAAATGTTACCGTTTTATTTTAAAGAGTATTCACAAAATGGAATGAACAGGTGGAAATCCCATCCCGTTGCTGGAGCTGGTTCAGAATCCTAATGCTTGGGAATAGTTGAGCACTGTACTGGGGTATGCATGAAGTCAGCATATGCAAGGTGATAGGGACATTCACCCTGCACGCCTCTCTATATGGGCCCACATTTTATTTTATCTGTTCTGCTTTAATATTTCTGCATCACTTTTTGCTATTAAACTTGCATATTTTGTTGACTTAATGTAAAACAATAAATAAATTTTAAAAAAAGGAACTATTACTCCACACAGCTATTCATAGTATGTAGAAAATGCTTGGGCAGGTAACAGGTAACAGCATATGGGGGTCATATTACTCTTAAAGGAGACACGTTAGGGAATAAATGAAACCTTAATTTATTTTTACAAGGAAGTAAGCCCTTGACGTAGACAAATTCATGAAGAAACTTCCTCCATTTAAGTTTTAGACTTACAAACAAAATGTAAAAGCCAGTCTGTTCTTGGCTTACTGTATCATCTTTTCCCTATTTCTTAAATGTAAATGGAGGTGTATATTACCGATTTCACTCCCGTTTTTGCCACTGAGCTATGCTTAGCCTTTGCAGCACTATTCCCTGGTCTCTCACAAAGGCTATTCTTTACTGGGCAGTGATATAATGGCATAGTACCACACCATTTCATTGTAAGTAAACTACCACAGGATTCACTAAGCTGTGGTATCTGAGTACCAGTGACTCACATGGAATTCCTCTATGTGCACTGCCGCCGCTGGGAAAACTGCATGTTGCTGGCTGCGGCAATGTGCAATAGTGGGTCTCCATCCTGGGGCCACCAGTTAAAGGGGCTACACGTGCTTAAAATAGCCCCATCTATCCTAGAAAAAATTTCCCTTCTGGTACGTGAGTCCTGACTTCCCACCTACCACCAGTCCCAGGCCATACATTTGAAAAATTAATTCCCTTTTTCGAGACCCTGGTCTTATAGCCCTGCCCTTGCCAAAAAATCCCTCCGGGACCCTTTAAAACTTACTCCATTTGTGGGAGTGTACTGAGTGATAGTCCTCACTTATTCTTTCCCTAGAGGAGCCATCTGGAAGAATAGTGCCAGGTGACCCCAGCAGCTCAGTTATCTGCTCAACACACCTTTACAAATGGGGCAAGCTAGGAAAGAGTCTCGGGGTAGAGTTTTGGCAAGATGCAGGGCTGCAAGATAAGGCCAGGCTTGAAAGAAGGGACATTTGCACATTTCTGGCCTGGAACAGGTGGGGGGTTAGGGGGAGGTGGGTGAGGGAGGGAGGGAGGGACCATTTTAAGAGCATACAGGTCCCTTTAACTGGGGGTCCTGAGAGCGCTGTCATGTGCAAGAGCTTTCTGATACTCCTCAGGGGAGGGGGAGGGGGAAATTATTATACAGATGTGTAACTAAACTTCCCAAAGTAATGCAATGCACAAGGGCTTTTTGCATGCTCTGCTAATCCTTGGCATGCCACTTAACTGCTTTGCATGCATTTACATATGATACAAATCATTTGCATACCTGGATCTGGGAAATTCTGTGCAATATTTTCATTTTATCTGCAGTAATGTATTTTACTGTCCAGTAAACACACTGCTTACCACAAGCAAATTTGCTCTTCTGGTGTAGCAGTTAGGTATCAGAGTACATTAAGATAATGATGACCTCTAGCAACTTTTAAAAAATTATTTTCCACTAATTCTCTTTGGGGCCACAAATGGATCTGGGTTTCAGGATATTAAGAATGAATAAGCATCACACAAATTTGCACTCATGTGGCCCAACAGCCAGGTATATGTTTTGTTAACTCTGCTGAAAGCCCTTAGTGTGCATCAAGACCTGGAGCCTAAGAGCCCCGTATTAGTTTCCCAACACAGAAATGAGCTAAGCCTTTGAAGCCCAGGGTACTCCATAAGTAAGGGTTAGACTGATGAGCTAATTAAAGATAGGTGGCTTAGCTGTATACATAACACAAAGCAAACCTCTGTGCCAGAGCATGTACGTGAAGCAATTCCTTTGTGTTTGGGAACATGCTATAATTTTTCAGCCAAATATAGATTGTTACTTTAATGTTGCTATCACTAATGTTTCCTATATCCACCTCTCCTTAGTTTCACTCTGATTTTTCTCAGAATTTTAAATTTAGTGCTATAGTTGGTGCTTGAGAAAAATCCCAAACTCAGTGCTTTTCTTTCGGCCTTTTCTCCTGACATCCATGGTTTCTAATTGTTTAAAGAGATTTTTTACATCCATATTTCAGAAGTGATATTTTCTAGAGAAGCACAGACATTCTCTGATCATCTGGTGTCGAGTTATTAATAGTTATGGATAAAACAGCAATAAAGGCATATGACATCATTAGAGAGACGTCTAAAGAGCTTGCTTAAATCTTGAAAACCAGCACTTCGGTTGTAGAAGAATTCCATTATTTAAATTTCCTGCGGTGTCCTATAGCACAAGACAAATATTTTAAATGACAGGAATTTAAAAAAAGATGGTCAGCTTGTGGCACCATTTGAACTTCTAGTCCTTCACATCAGATTGTAAATACTGGGCCCAGTTAGGATGAAGGTGAGCCGGAATACGCGTTGCTGGCTATCGCAGAGTCATGACACTTGGCATAGGGCGATTCCCATGCTAATTGCGCAACTAGCTTTAGGGTCCTGAAAGGGCGAATCAGGATGTGGTGAGCTCCGTGCAATTACCACGCGCTAGCTGCGCCTTGCATAATTAGCACAGGTTCACCTACCACCATCTCAGTAGGTGGATTTACGTGCACCTACACTAATACCGCCTGTGATTGGGGGAAGTGCTCCACATTAACTGCCAGGGAAATGCTTTCCACTCCTCTGCCAATGAACATGCTGGTGTTGCACCTAACGCACCATAGTTTCAGCGCTTTTGGCTCATTAGGTGCAACACCCTAGTAGTGCCCTTTATTAGAAGGGTCCCCCTGTCTTGCAAACATAATCGGTTCAGAATGCTGTAGAGGTTTCCCGGGAGATGCCATTTATACCGTAATCGTCAGCCTGAATGACGCAGTTGCTGACTGCTGTGGAATGTGACTGACTACAGTCAGAGAAGATGACCGAATGACATCTGCTTGTGGAACATGAGGCTGCTTTGAAGGAAATGAGTCAGTCACACTCACCGATGAGCAGAAACTAACTGAAATAGAGCCGGACTCACTGCTAGCACATACTTCTCTATGGGATGTGTTCTGGGATCTATTTGTTCCTGTCCAGCTATGTCTTGTTGTTTTGACAAAAGGCAGTATGACAGATAGCATAAATAAATAAATATATTAGTCTTTAAGGTGACTATGCATGTTTACTAAGCTGGGCTATTGATTGGCATGCGTTAATGGGACCTAGTTACAAATAGCGCATGCTAACCGTTAGACACGCCCCTATGTATAGAGGACAGGTTTTAAAAATAGTCAGAACTAGCAAGCCATGAGACTACAGGCATAAAATCGAAAAGTTGTAGACAATGATTTTGAGTTTCTACATTTCATAATTTTGGCAAAGTATTGTATGAGGGGAATAAACTGCACAAAAATGGCTATTGTCACAGAACAGAGATCCGGCCATACTAGTGTGTACTAATGTCATTAATGTGCATGATTTTACTGCAGGTCCCATTGTATGCAGGGGGACCTAGTTACTAACACCATGCATTCATGGCGATAGAGCATGCTAACCTGCTAGTAACAACGATCTTTTTCAGGAAGGGTAGTTTTCAAAATATCTTTACCTGGGTAAACTAGCTGTCTGGAAATTCTCTACCCTGTATGTGGGTATTGGTATGTTTGCGCACTTTTATCTGTGGAAATAGCAGGCGGGATTGGAGGTGGGGTTAGGTTGGAAGAGGCAGTGATGCAAACTTATAAGCATAGTTTGGCTGGAGAAAAAAAGCGCAAATCTGTGTGTGATAGTTTTCAAAAGACAGGATGTGTGTCACCTTTCCCATAGAGAATGAATGCAACGTGCAGATGTAAAGCCTCCTGTGGGCTTTGCAACTGTGAAGGTCGTTTTGAAAATTTCCCTTCATTAATGATTGCAAATGCAATGTGTGCCTTTGAGTCAGTCCTGACTCCTGGCGACCCAGAAGCTCCTGGGTTTTCTATGCTTGTATAATTCTAAGGTAATTTGTCTGAAGACATTTTTAAAATAAGATAACCGGCATCCATTTTATGGGCACATATTGAAAATCTAATTATTAAACCCTTCCTCAATGAATGTGAAAGTATGGCTCTTGTTTTACACATGAGGCTTCTGTTTGAAAATGGAGATAACATTGGCTTTCTGAATAACGGGCTCGAGGTAATTCTACACAAAGCCATGGAAACATTCTTTAAAATTGCCTCAATGCAGCTGTTATTTCTGAGATGTTTGAAGTTCTCTCTTCAGGAACTTATTTAACATTCCCCAGTTCACTGTCTGTCTCTATTGCTAAGGGGCCCTTTTACTAAAGTGCGCTATGCAGTTAATGTACTAATTGGAGAGCGGTAACTGAGGCCTCGGGCCACAGCAACAGTTACTATGAAGGCATGATAGTTATTGCACACCGATTTTCACGCTAACTGCTAATCGTGCATTAGAATCGCAAATGGGCAGGTCAAGGGCAGAGAGGAGGCATGGTGAACACCTTGCAATTAGCATGGGGTACATATCACACACAAACGATGTTGCAATTAGTACGGGTGCAGTAATTGCGCCGCATGTAGGGATATGCATCTACACATAAAGTGTTGGGAAAATACTGGTCATACCCCCAACAGTTACCCTGGTGACTTTGCACTTAACGCACATTAGTTTTCGCACTAAACATCTCTCCCCCCTTCAATCCGTTCAAAACTCGGTTGTGCAGCTAATCGTCTGCCAACCCTGATATGCTCATATTACCCCTCTTCTCAAGTCGCTTCACTGGCTCCCTATCCGTTTCCGTATCCAATTCATGCTTCTCCTACTGACCTTTAAGTGCCCTCATTCTCATTCTCCTCACCACCTTTCCTCTCTTATCTCGCCCTACACCCCTCCTTGGGAACTCCACTTTTCTGCCTGTGCCCTTCTCTTACATTGCCAATTCCAGACTTTGATCCTTTCACCTTGCTGATCCTTATGCCTGGAACAAACTACCAGAGTCTGCACCTCGTGTTTCATCTCTGCCCTTTTTCAAACTCAGAATAAAGGCTCACCTCTTTGAGGCTGCTTTTGGATCCTGATCTGCTTAGTTTCCTATGTGCTTCCTTACCATATCCCTAGATGTATTCTTGTATTGTCTGTCTTAACAAGATTGTAAGTTCTAATAAGCAAGGACCATCTTTTCCATGTGCCTGTACAGCGCTTCTTACGCCTTGTAGCACTATACAAATGATCAGTAGTAGTAGTAAGCTTGCAGTACATGCAAAAGCCTAATTCAGGTTAGCATAACTTTATGATACAGTCACTTACAGCATCCTGCGACGTGCAGATGTGGCTTTTCTTGTGTTCTGCTAAACAATTCTCAGTAAACAATTTCACGAGTTTGTTTTCTCAGTTTCTTAAACTATTTGGGATCTAGATTTATTTATTTACTATTTAAAAAGTGATCAGCTACTGTTCTCAGAGTAGATCAATTTTATCAAACTTAAAGATAGCTCCACCCCAAACCCCTATCATATATTAACTCAGACAAAAAAAAGTCTGGGGGGAAAAAAGCCAGGTCTTGATGAATTTCCTGGCATCTAACTAATTCTCTTCCTGCCAGTTTTCTGAAGGGTGCAGGGTATACAAACTAAAAGCACACTGCCTTATTGAGACAATTTTAGCCTGGGTCAACCTAGGGACTGCTAGAAGACATTTCTGAGATTATCTATGGGGAGAGCAGGGACTGGGACTTAGGTGGAAACTTTAAAATTTGGTGGGAGTGAAAAAAGACAACTTTTAAGATTGACGGGGTACTGGGAGAATAAGTAGCAACTGAGGCATCAGGTCCAGGGCAACGCACTGGGCATGCAGCTCCAGCAGCAGAAAGATTATGGCATTGTGCAGCACCATCCCCACCTTCATCTTTCTTTCTCCGAGTCAGCAGCAGCAGCAGCAGCAGCAGCCAGTGCAGACTGTAGCATTCACTTCCAATGTGCGGAGCCATTCAACTGTGCACCGGAATTGAATACTACAGGCAGCACTGGCTGCTTCATACTGACTCAGAGCAAGAAAGATGAAGATAGAAAGATTGCACGACACCATCCCTATTGCTGATTTGGAGAGAAAAAAAAGGAAGATGCCAGAGATGGTTCTGCATAGTATTTTTGCCATGGGGGGGGGGGGGGAGCGGGAAAGAGAAATAGAGAGAGGTGATATGCTGGATAGGGTGAGGTTTAGGGAGAAAGAGAGGGAGATTTTGGGTTATGAGAAAGGAGTGATATATTGGACTGGGGATGGGGGGACAGAGAGAGAGAGAGAGAGAGAGAGAGAGAGAAAGAGAGAGCGAGAGAGAGATGATGTTGGGCTGGGAGAGGAGATAGGAGAGATGCTAGACTAATGGAGGGGGAGAAGGGGAAGGAGGATAGAAAGCTGTTGGTCTATGGCAGGCATGTCCAACTTCGAACAGGTCATGATCTACTTTTTCTGTCCAAAAGTGCCAGTGATTTACCACCATGAAAATTAAGTTTCAAAATTAGTTTTAAATTAAAATTAACCCAATAAAGTTGGAGGATTCCCCCCCCCCCCCAATTTTTAATGAACCTTCTGTCATTTACTTGGATGTGATCAGCTGTTAAGCAAAAACAAAACAGAGAGACAAAGATCCATTAAGAACTGCGAGGGGTAATGGAAAGTACATTTTTTCTTAAAATGTTTATTGAGCAATAACTTTCTTTAACTTTTATTGAGTAATTTGTGTTAAATTTAGGTCGAGTATTAATCCAGGCTGATCTTGCACAATCTTTAATATTTCGCTCTTGCTCATTAGTGAGAGATGTCTGAGCCTGCATGTCATCCACCAGCTTTTTGAAGTTGGGTGAATATTGTGCGAGGGCCAGTCTCAGGGAATCCTGGAGATGTTCATCTGTCATGTTGGAACGTTGTGTACTCTGTGTCATTTTCAGATGGGAAAACACAGATTCACACAAATAAGTTGAACCGAAAACAGGAGTGTACAGTTTCACTGCATTTTCTCAAGTTGGGAAATTTGTCTCTAGGCACTAGCTTCCAAAATGATTCTTGCTCAGCTCGGGTCTTGAGAAAAATGTCATTTTTAAGGGTTAATATTTTGTTTTCAAGAGATGGCTTGTTCAACGAATAATTTTTACTGGTAGCACCCGCAGTTTCTTTAATGTCCACATCTACTTTGAATATATATGACAAGTACTCCACAACTTTTTGGAAGTCACAGAATTTATTTTCGAATTCCTGGATAACAGAACAGATTTCTGTCACATACTTCTCATTCTGAAAAATGAAATTTGGATATTGTCCCAGATGGTCCTGCGTATTAGGAAAATGATCAAAAGTGGTGTTTGCAAGGTCAGTCATCATTAGCTCAAATTTGCTCTTTTAAGATGAAACTGTACTCATCATCTCACCAATGCATTTGTTTTTACCTTGTAGTTCAAGGTTCATATCAATTAGTTCGCCTGTAAAGTCAGCGAGAAATGCTAGATCACATAACCACTCCTCATCTTCCAAATCTACTTGGTTATCTCCCCTCTCCTTCAAAAAAACTTCTTATTTCATTCAGCAAATCACGAAATCTTTGCAGAAATGTGTGCCTACTTAGCCACCTTATATCTGTGTGCAAAATTATTTCTGCTGTAACTTCATCAAGAGTAAGATTGAAAAGCTGTCTTTGAAATGATGTTCCATGAACTGAATTTACAATTTTGAAAGTGGTGTCCATGACAGTCTTTGTATTGAGTCTCTTGCTTGCCAAAACTTGCTGGTGAATGATGCAGTGGTGAGAAAGGAAATCTGGGAAGTCGTCATGCTTTCTACAGAGGGCTATGAAACCGTTAACCTCACCTGTCATTGCTCTTGCTCCATCAGTAGTGATGGAAACAAGTCTATGCAATGGAAGATTACAATTTGTCACAAAAGAATGGAAAGAACTGAATATTTCCTGACCAGTAGTTCTCCCTTTTAAAGAAATCATTCCAAGTAGTTCTTCTTTAACACTGAAGTCTTCAAAAACCATCTGGATAAAGACTAGTAACTGGGCTATGTCTCTTATGTCTGTAGATTCATCCAGTTGTAGTGAGAAAGCAACACAATTTGAAACATCCTCCAACAATTGTTCAGTTGTGTCTCCACACATCTTTTCTATTCGCTGCACAACAGTGTTTCTTGACAATTGTACATCTTGAATAGCAGCTATGATCTCTTTCTTATTTTTAAATCCTTCAAAAAGATCATCAGCTGCTTCAAGAAAACAATCTTTTATAAATTCCTCTTCAGTGAAAGGTTTGCAATTCTTTGCGATCAGGTTGCTGGCCTTGAAGGATGCTATGGTTGCATTGACCAAATGTGACCTTGGCTTTGCCATCAACTGTTGCTAAGTAGCCAATTTTGATTTAAGTTCTTTGAGCTTCAGTTTACGAATTTCACTTTTGGGTGGAAAATCAGCATCAAACTTATTGCTATGCAGAGCCTTATAATGACATTCCAGATTACCCTTTTTGGGCAAGGATACTGGGGCGTTACAAATTAGACAACACACTTGTCTTTCACCATGATGAAGAAGTAGTCCATTTCCCATTCATCATGAAAGTAGTAGGTTTTGCTCTTCTTTGGAATACTCATCTTCATTATACTGGGGTGGCTGGATGTAAGAAGGCCAAATCTGCTTAGTAAAAACACTGGCTGAATCTGATCCAAAACTGTCACTGTCTCAAAATATTAAAGATCAATAGGAACTGAAGACCTCTGGATGATGTGAAATACAAGGACTGGAGATGCCAAAACCACACATGCAGTTCTAAAAGTAAAAATAAGAATTCGTCATACTGGCACCAATAATGAATCACCACCAAACAATCATCAAAAAAACTCAAAACTCCTGTCCAGCAAACCATATAAAATCAAATACCGCCAAACAATTTCAAATACCACCACATGTGATTTAATAAATTCTGAACACAGTGTAGAATCAACGCAAAGGCTAGGCAAAATAAAATTGCAGAGGCAAGCAAATGTCACAGTGGTTTGAACCAATTCGAAGGCAAGGCATAGGCAAGTTAGAAATAAATTGGAAAAGCTGGCAAAATCACCAAATTCTTGACACTTTGTTGTGTCTGCCCGAAAACGTTTAATGAAAGCGAACTATAAAGCGACCAACAACCAGCACATGACACAACTAATACGGTAAGTGTATTCAGGTAAAGCCCGGGTGAATGGATAATCACCCGGTATATAACACACTTCTAAGGGGTGTTGGGGCAGGGGCAGGAATGGGTGATTCTGAGAGGCAGGAGACCAGGTATGATGCTGGGCCTGTGGCGTCTCATCGCGGGGTGCGGGCGGCGACCCCCTGGGGTACCCACAAACTATTTGCATGAAAAAAACAAGCGCCCCCAATACACCTGCACACAGGGAAAAAAGACAGGCAAAGGATCAGCAGTGGTGGCAAGCCTTCAGCAGACAACCTGCTGGCACGAGTTCTCACCTAGCGATGGGGCGGGCTGCTGGAGAGATGGAGCCAAGTGGGGCTGGCGATCTACCTCTGACCCCTCCGCGATCTACCTGTTGGACATGCCTGGTCTATGGGTTGGGGAAGAAAAAAAAAAAAAAAAGAGTTGGAGAGGTAGAGAGAAAGAGAGATATGTTGGACTTTGGCGGTAAAGGGGAAGGGTAAGGGGAATGGGGACTACTGAATTTGGGTAGTGAGAGAGAGAGGGAAGATGGTGGGCATGGTGCAACTATGTGAAAGAGGCCATGGGAAGTTGGCAAGGAGATGAGAGAAAGGAGGATGGTGATTACCGAGCGTGGATATGTAGTAATGATGAGCGAGTGAAAGACAGAAGGGAATAAGAGGCTAGCAAAGAGGAAATTAGATAAGTGGGGACACAGGCTGGGCTGGAGGTTAGAGGAGTAGATGGAAAGTTGATAAGTGAAATGTCAAAAGGGGATTGAGGGTGGAGGGGTGAAATTTGGATGGATGAAAAAGAAGTAAAGAAAGAAAAGGAGGAAAGAGCAGAAGGGGAAAGATTAATATGTTAGAGGCAGATTTATAGTGAAAATGGAGAAAAAAAACAGGAGAAGAGACGACAAATGGACAGCAGTATTAGTTTAATATTTGCAGTGCTACCTTTTGATAGGTAGGGTTTGGTGCTGTGTGAGTCCTGGTAGTGCTGTTATGATATGGAGGGTTTGCTATGAGTTCTAAATGAGTAGGGTTTTGTAGTACTTACTAATGTACCTGGCTAAGTGAAGCAGCACCATTAATTTCTATGGGTGCAGTGGCACTTAATGCACATTAATGTTTAGTAAACAGGCCCTTAAGTCATTGCTAGGACAAAAGAGAGGCTTGTGAAGGGGTCTTTTGAAAACCGCATAAGATTTTAAATGGGCAGCATATAAATTTTAAAATAAATTAATTTATGCAAATGAGGCTCAGTGGGTATGCAAATGAGGCCCCCTGTGAGTCTCCGCACATGGCTCTGCAAAGTCCTTGGGCTGCCACCGACTATAGATCTTTTTCTTTTAGAGATGTGTTTGTCCCATGCTTTCTTGAATTCAGATACTGTCCAGATCTCTACTACTTCTACTGGGAGACTGTCCACGCATCTACCACTCTTTCCGTAAAGAAATATTTCCACATATTACTCCCGAATCTATCCCCTTTCACCCTCATCCTACGCCCCCTCATTGCAGAACTTTCTTTCAATTGAAAGAGGCTCTCATCCTGTATATTTATGTCATGGAGGTATTTAAGCATCTCTATCATATCTCCTATATCCCACCTTTCCTCCAAAGTATACACACTGAGATCTTTACAGTAAGTCTGTCCCCATATGCCTTATGACGAAGCCCACTGACCATTTTGGTAGCCATTCTCTGCACTGACTCCATGCTGTTTATGTCCTTTTGAAGGTGTGGTCTCCAGAATTGCACACAATACTTCAAATGAGGTTTCATCAAAGACTTATACAGAGGCACTAGCACCTCCTCCTTCCTGTTGACCATTCCTTTCCCTGGGCACACATCCTTTTGGTTTTTTCCATCACATTTTCTACCTGGTTTAGCCACCTTAAGATCATCAGAAAAAAAGTCATGCCCAGGTCCTGCTCTTCTTTTGTGTACAGAAGTACTTCACCCCCTACATGGTACCCAGTGCTGGCCCAAGGGTTTCTGTTATTTATTTATTTATTTATTTTAGTTTCTTATATACCGCACTATTTAGTATCAGCGCGGTTTATCCTAGGCAGAAGACCTATCCGTGCCACCCCCCCCCCCGCGTGCCGAGCTGTGCCCCCCATGCTGAGGCATGCTACTGCCGATTCCAGCAGTAGGGTCGATGGGAGGGCTTCTGACCCCCCTCCAAATAACTTCGGGAGTTCAAAGTGGAAGGCCATGTGTGCAGAAGCACATGGCCTACCACTGAGCCTAGCCATCCCTCCCCTGCCGCCGGAATCAGCAGCAGCAGTGGGGGTGGCTCAGCACTGGGGGGGGGGGGCAGGGCAGCAGGACATGTGTGCCAAAGCCCATGGCCTACCACCCTCAGAGATCTTCCACCCTAAGCAGCTGCCTAGTGGATGTCTGATTGTACCGCTCCCTTGGATTTTTGCAGCCCAAATGAATGACCCTCCATTTTTTAGCATTAAATCTTAGCTGACAAATTCTAGACTATTCTTCCAGCTTAGCTAGATCCATTTTCATGTTATCTACTCCTGCCTGGGTGTCTACTCTATCTGCAAAGAGGAAAACCTTACCCGACAGCCCTTCTGTAATATTACTAAAAAAAAATGTTAAAAAGAATTGGACCAACTACTACTACTGCTAATAAGAATCATTTATATAGCGCTACAAAGTGTACACAGCACTGTACAGATACATATAAAAGGCAGACCCTGCTCGCTAGAGCTTACAATCTAATCAAGACAGACAATACAATAGATGAGGATAAGGGTACAAAGGGAAAGGTAAGGAGACAAGGAAAAAGGGATCAGGATCCAAAAGAAGCCTCAAAGAGGGGAGCCTTTAGCACGGATTTGAAAAGGAGAAGAGAAGGAGGCTGATGTACAGACATAAGTAGTTTGTTCCAGGCATAAGGAGCAGTAACATGAAAGGATGGAGTTGGTAGTGGACCAAGGACAGGTCCCTGCGGCACACCGCTGGTTACATCTTTCTTATCAGAGCAAGCTCCCTTTTCCTGTACCTTTTGTCGCCTCCCATTCAACCAATTTCAAACCCAGTCGGTCACTTTAAGGTCTATTCCTGGATGCTCAATTTATTTATACGTTGGCTATGTGGAATGATGTCAAAAGCTTTACTGAAATCTAAATACACCACATCTAGGGCTCTCCCCCAGTCTCAATCTCTGGTCGCCCAATCAACAAAATTAATTTGTTTTGTCTGAGACCTGCCCCTAGTAAAACCATGCTGCCTCATATCTTGCAAGCCATTAGACTCCAGAAACCTCACTATCCACTGTTTTAGTAGCCTTTCCATTTATTTCCTCACCACAGAGGTCAGACTAACTGGCCTGTAATTCTCAACCTAATCCTTAATTCTGCTTTCTCCAGTCTTCAGGGACCACTCCCGACTCTAAAGAAACATTGAAAAGGTCAGACATTGGAGCCCCTAGAATGTCGCCAAGTTCCTTCAATACTCTGAGATATATCTGATCTGGCCCCATTGCTTTGTCTACTTATAGTTTAGCTAGTGCCTCATGAGCGCAGTCTTCTGAAAATTGTTCAAGATCCCCTTCACTACTGTTCCTATTTGGGGATGTTTTCTGAGGTCCTGCTCCTGGGCTTTCATCTGTGAACACAGAACAAATATATTTGTTGAACAATTCCGCTTTATCCTCATCAGCTTCTACATATTCCTCCCCTTCAACTTTGAGTCTGATAATACCACTTTGCCTTCCTCCTCTCACTAACATATCTGAAAAAATGTCTTGCCCCCCATTTTGCTGCATTGGCTATTTTTCCTTTTATTTATATCTCTGCTTTCCTCACTACTTTCCTAGCTTCTCGTTTTTCCAAATATTGCTGCTTGTCTTCCTCTTTCTGTGATCTCTTGTATTTTATGAAGGCCTCCCTCCTTTTCTTCATCTTTTCAGCTACTTCTTTCGAGAATCATTGCAGTCTCCTTTTCCTTTTACATTTATTTACTAACAAAAAGATTTGTTGCCCTGAAAATATCCCCTTGCTTTTCTGCATCCCCCAGTTCCCATCCTGCTAACGATTCCTTGAGGTATTGTCACATCTTGGCAAAGTTGGTTTTCCTAAACTCTAGGACCCTCACATTTGAATGGACTTTATCAGCCCTAGTCCTAATACTGAATCATACCATCTGGAGATCGTTGGATGCGAGGTGATCTCCTATACTTTCCCCATTGGTAAGCACCAGGTCCACTATGACCCCTTCACATGTGGGTTCTGTTATGAGTTGCTGGAATAATTCTCCCTGTAGAGAATCCAGGATCTTCTTTCTAGATGACACTGCAGCAGGGGTGCACCAATCAATATCCAGCATATTGAAATCACCTATCAGTAGCACATCTACTTTCATGGCAGTAATGCAAATATCTTTAATTAAATCTCTGTCTACTTCTGCCTGTGTAGGAGATCTGTATATCACACCAATGCAAATGGATTCCCCATTCCCTCTTTCTATTTTAAATGACAGTACCTCCTCCTTCCCTTGTAAGTCCTATAATTCTGTAGCTTTAACAGGCTTTTTATACCGCTTTATCATTTCAGTCAAAGCAGTTAACATTGTAATTACAACTTAGTAGTGCACATTAAACAGGGACATTGATAACTTGGATTTTTCTGAGGCAATGGAGGTTACGTGACTTGGCCACAAGGAGTGCTTGTGAGAATTGAACTCTGGTCTCTTGGTTACCAAGCCAGTACTCTAATCATTAGGCTACTCCTCCACTCTACTTTAATATGACTTTTTACATATACAGTAGTACAACTCCTTCTTCCTACCTTATCCTTCTCCTGAATAAAGAATAGCCTGGTATTATTACATCCCAGTCCTGATTGTCAGTGAACCATGTCTCTATAACCGCCACTAAATCCAAGTCTGCCTCTTCCATTAAAGCCTTAACATCTGGAATCTTATTTCTCGTATTATGGGCATTAATATACACTACTTTCCAGACATTACCCCTTTTACCTTTTTTCTACAGAGGTACTAAATATTTCACTTACCTGAGGGCTTCTACTTACCTGGGGGCTTTCTTCATCCATTCCCATTGATTCTAGTTTAAAACCCTCTTTAGTAGGTTAGCCAGTCTGCTGCGGAAGACACTTTGACCCTTCTTGGATAGGTGGACACCATCTCTGCTCAGCAGCCCTTGGAGAATAATCCCATGGTCCAAGAAACCAAAATGCTCTTAATGACACCATCCACACAGCCATGCATTCATCTCCAGGATGTGAGTTTCTCTGCCCCAGCGTTTACCCTCAACAGGGAGGATTGAAGAGAACATCACCTGCAAACCTATCTGCTTCACCCTCTCTCCCAGAGCCATGAAGTCATGTTTGATATGCTCAGAAGGACACTTGTCCGTATCATTTGTGCCAACATGGATAAGCATCATCAGATAATAGTCGGTAGACTTGCTGAGTCTCAGCAAACTCTCTAACATCTCAAATTTTGGTACCTGGCAAACAGCACACCTCTCTGGACATCAAGTCTGGTTGGCAGATGGACATCACAGTACCTCTCAGAAGAGAGTCACCAACCACCACTACCATTTGCTTCCTTGTGGTCACTGATTCTGCATCTTTGGGGTGCTTGAGCTCTGGTTCTTCCCATTCCTGGGATGTTTTCACCTCCTCCACTTCCAGGGCTGCATACTGGTTCTTCAATTCGAGGGCTGGAGGAGTTGGATTATTGATTCTGCAGGATCTGGTGACTCATGTCCAACTCTCTTCATTCTATAGCATACCATCTTCACCTCTGTCAGAGAGCTTGAATGCCTGAAGAAGCATCTTATCAATGTACTTCTCACTGTTGTGGATGCTGTTCAGCCTCACCACCTTCTCTCTGAGCTCCTCCACTTGTTTCATGGGGGCTTCAGCTTGCAGGCATCATGCATATGAACAAATCCCTTGACTGGATCGGGCTGCCAGTCTGAACAGAGGCAGAAGCTGTAACAGGGGCAATAGTTTTGGCAACATGATGCTTCCCAGTCATAGTTCAGTTTTTGGAGCTTTGGTACCTATCAAAAGGAAATGAAATGAAAGGCCTACCAAAGTCCCTAACATTTCCTCAAAGAAAAAGCAGCTGGCCTCTTTTATCTATGTTCTAACAGCTCTCTTCTATGTACCTGTGTGTAGTCCTGATAGCTTGCTATCAGCTATTATTTACACTACTAAATTATGATATTATGCATCTGAGGTATATTGTTTAATGTGTTTCCTTTGTAAGATTACCTAATCAAAGCTTCTTCAAGAATATCAAAATTGTTCTAACTAGATTGTAAGCTCCGATGAGCATGACTCTGATGGGCAGGGACTGTTTCTTGTATGTTGGCTACCTCTTGTAGGTTAGCTGTGCAGCGCTGCGTGCGTGGCACCTTTATAAGTGCTAAATAGTAGTAGTAGTAGTGTTTACTTTTAGTAGATATCCAAATGTGGAATTATTTACTTCCTAGATTTTCCCTACTAACCAATAAAAACATCTGTTATCTTTGCTAACAAACTAATTGGTAAATTGTTCTGTACAGCAAGAATTCTCACATGGGGTGGGTGGGAGCTGGGGGAAGGAACGGAGGGATATAACACCTGAGAAGGACAGTGACTTCAAAGAGTTTGTCTTCCACTTCAAAGCTAAAAGGTGAAGAAAAAAAAAGACTAATAGCAAAAAAAGCTTTGCTTAAGAACACAAAAATGCCCCTTTTGCAATACAGCTATAATTCACTAGGCAATGCAGCAGAAAAGTTAGCAATTAAAATGAAAAAAAAAAAAACCTCCTTTAAGAGCTCTCTGGCAGTGAGTTTGTATTCAAAAGCCACAAAAATACCTTGCTTGCAAAGGAGACCCTCTAGGAATTGGACCCTCTGTCTTATAGCCTTTCATTCCGTCAAATTGAAAACCTCAGGAAAACTGTGAAGATGTTGCATCAGTTTAACTACCACTTGTATACATTTTGCATATCTTGCCTATAGAAAAACTGCCTAGATTTGGAAAAAGTAATAAATACATCTAAAATATAAATCTCCAAAACAGTTTCTATCCGGTCAATCACTTCTGGGCCCATACCAAGAATGCTCAGTATATTTATAAGTGTCCTGTGTAGAACTTTATCAAAAGCTTTGCCAAAATTGAAATACACCACATCCAGCACTCTTTCCTGATCCAGTTCTCAAGGGCAACCACCCAAGAAATTGATCAGATTCCCATCCACAGAATCAGAAAGAAGTGGAGAGACTGTGGATGCCTGCTTAGAGAAATGGTGAAGGATCCCACTCAAGAAGGGGTGATAATGGATCTAGTACTCACCAATGGAGAGTTTGTCTAATATCAGGATGATTTGATATAAGAGTTAAAGTGGAGTCCAGAAACAGAAAAATCAAAGTCCTGGATTTCAGACACATTGATTTTAGTAAAACTGGCGTGTACGTAAAAGGAGGAGCTAAGAGAAATGGAGAGGCAATGGGCCAAAATAAAAGGAGCTATAAAAATGTCAATTGACCTTTATGTAAAGAAAATCTATACAAGTAGGAGGAGGAAACCAATTTTGTTATTCTGTGACTAAAAAGGTAAAGGCAAAAAAAGGTAGCATTCACTAAATGCAGAATTTCACCAAAAGAGGAACATGGAGAAGAATTCCAGATAGAGCTCAAAGAGGCAAAGAAAGAAATCAGAAGGGCAAAAGCTAGGACAGAAGAAAAAATGTTGTTAAAGATGTAAAGTGAGGTGACAAGGCCTTTTTCAGTTATGTTGGGAGAGGAGGAAGGACAGAAGTGGAATTGTAAGACAGAAGGGTGCTGAGGGCTGCTGTGTGGAAAGTGATGATAACAAGCAGAGAGGTTGAACTAATTCTTCTGTTCCATGTTCATGGAAGGGAATCCTGGAGCAGGACTACAGTTGGCTGACAAAGGTACAAATATAAATAGAGAAGAAGATGCCACACCATTCATGGAAGAAAGTGTTTATGAACAACTTGACAAACTGAAAGTGGACAAAGCCATGCTGCTAGATGAGATACATTGCAGGATACCGAGGGAGCTCAGTCCTTTTAAGGATGTGTTTAATAGATCCTTAGATGAGGGTTAGGTTCCGTAGGACTGGAGAAGGGCTGATATTGTCTCTCTTCACAAAAGTGGCAACGTAGACAAAATGGGAAACTACAGTGTTTGGAAAAATAATGGAGGCACTACTAAATGAAAAGGATAGAGAGCTTTCTACATTCCATTGGGTTGCAAGGCCTCAGGCAACATGGTTTTACCAAAGGCAAATCATGCCAGACGAAGCTGACTGGGTGACCTTAGAACTAGATCAAGGGCATGTGCTGGATGTAGTCTATTAGGATTTCAGCAAAGATTTTCATACTGTTCCTTACAGGAGGCTCATGAATAAACTGAGCAGCCTGAAGGTAGAATCCAAGGTGGTGAACTTGATTAAAAATTGGTTGACAGATGGCAGAGGGTGATAGTAAATGGAATTCATTCGGAAAAAAGAAAGGTGAGTATTGGAGTGCCTCAATATCTTTGTAAGTGAATTACCAAAGGGCTAGAAGGAAACATTTGCCTCTTTTCAGATGACATGAAGATTTGTATTAGGTTAGACACCCCAGAGGGATTTCACAACATAAGAAATAATAGAATACTGCTTGGCAATTAAGATTTAATAGAAAGAAGTACAAAGTGATGCACTTGGGCTTCAGAAATCCAAAGAAGTAGTTTGCGATAAGGGGTGACAGGTTGATATGGACCAAGCAAGAGACTTTGAGATCCTCAGACAGTATTACCCCAAAGTGGTGAAACAATGTGACAAGAATACTAGATGGCATAGAGAGAAGGCATAACCAGCCAAAAGGAGGAGGTGCGAATGTCCCTGTACAGGTCATTGGTGAGGCTTCACTCGGGGTACTATGTTCAGTTTTAGAGGCTGTATCTCGTTAAGGATATAAAAAGACTTGATGTGGTTCAAAGAAAAGCAGCCAAAATAGTATGGGGCTTGCACCAGAAGCCATATGAGAAGAGATTTGAAGACCTGACTGACTATGTATACCTTAGAGCAGGGATCTCCAATTCCAGTCTTGGAGGGCCACAAACCAGTCAGGTTTTCAGGATGAATATACATGAGATAAATTTGTATACAATGTGGGCAGTGCATGCAAATATATCTCATGGATATTCATTAGGATCATCCTGAAAACCTGACTGGTTTGCAGCCCTCCTGGACCGGAATTGGAGACCCCCCTGCCTTAGGAGGAAAGAGGAGACAGGGGAGATATGAAACAGATGTTTAAATACGTGAAAGGATTAAATGAACCAACAACCCTTTTCCAAAGATGAGGAAGCTAGAGGACAACAAATTAAGCTGAAAAGTGGAAAATTTAAGAAAAATCAGGAAATACTTTTCCACTGAAAATGGTGGATGCCTCTCATTGGAGGTGCTGGAAACAAAAACAAAACAATGAAAGAATTAAAAAAAAAAAAGGCACTGGATAAACACAGAGGGTTCATGAATAGCTAGACAAACATTCCTGCCCAAAGCAAAAAACTTAAATGACTTTCACATTTCAAAAAGCAAAGGAGGGAGTAGCTGGCACTGAGCAGTAGTTAGCGAGGGTAATGTGTATGGAACAGCCGATACAATCCAAAGTAAAAAGCATAGAGCAGGGCTAACCTGCACAGAGCAGCAGTTACAACCCCGAAAACTTTACTAGGCAAACTAGAAGGGTCATGTTGGTCTTCATCTCCCATCATTTACTATGTTACTATGTAGATTCCTCTTATACGACCATGTTTATTTTTATTGAATCTTGATCATCCACCTTTTGAGTCACAGCAAAGTGGGATACAACAGAACAGAGAAGCAGGAACATACCATCAAAATCAATACAATTAAGTAGTGATTTATAGCTGCAAATTAAAAATACGAAACAAAATTAAGGAGAGAAGAGGGAAGAATTGGAAGGTGCTGTTGACTGCCTCCCCCCATTCCCAAATGCCAACTCAAAGTAGTAGGCCTTGAGGTCTTTCTTAAAATTTGGCAATGGATGATTCAGATATTAAATAGTGAGGAAGAACATTCCAGAACGTGCAAGCTAAATGGTAAATGACAAAATGATGGGTGAATTAATAGTTTTACTTGTTTTTGGATAGAATGACTGATAGATTTTCTTATGAGGAACGTAATGCTCTTGCCAGAGTACTTATGGTGTATTCAGTATTTTCTATACCACCTTTTCAAAGTGTTTGTGGGTGGGAGGAGCAGGCTGCAGGCGGACTGAGGATGGGCTGTGGGCAGCGCCATGCCCCCAATGTACAAGGCCAATTCTGAAGTCAGCCCTGTACATCCGGGGTCAGCAATTTGTACAGGGGACTTATTCCACCTCATAGATGAAATAAGTCCCTCTAGATGGAGAAGGACGCTGGATCTGGGGCCCACTGAAGAGGTGAGGGGGTTCCCTGCAGCCTGATCCTGGCCATGATGGCCTGATTGGGGGTCAGGCTGTGGAGAAAAGAAAATAACTTTTCCATCATTGCTGGGGTTCGCAGTTCCTGCATGGAACTGTGGTGTCATGGCAACAGGACACCATGCCACCACCAATCCATGCAGGAGCCAGGCTGGGCTAGGCAGGGAGTCGCTTCAACATCTGGGCGGCCAGAATCAGGGCATGGCCTGCACGTCCAAGCCAATAGACCATGTTCTGATCCTGCAAGAATGTCTGGCCCCCACAGGAACAGAATCGGGTGCTCCGGAGCACGTCTCGATTCTGACGGCCAGAGAGGTGAGAGATGCACACAACAGAATTGGCCTCCATGTAAATATGTTTATTCTTTAAGTTCTTGTTTACTCTATGTTCTTATTGTTCTGATAGTTACCCTCATTGTTCCATGTACTAAGCATTGTTCACATTGTTACTTGTAAACCGCCTTGACATATTGATAAAGCGATATATAAAAAACAGCTAAATAAATAATCTGGGGCTAGCTGGTACAAGACCTTATAGGACAAAAGGAGAATATTATATTGGAAGCGGTACTTGATGGGGAGCCAGTGGTGTTGGAGAAGTAATGAAGTTGCATGATTGTATTTGAGGGTATGAGTCAGAATGCAGATGGTGGTGTTCCGAACAGTCTGGAGTCTCTTCATACCAGCATAAACTGGGTTACAATAATCTAACCTGGTGATCATCATGCTCAGAACAGTAGTTTGTGCTTGAAGGTCAAGATATGGGCAAATGGCCCTAAACTGGTACAGGGCACGAAACAAAGACTTAACGGCTTGACTGATTTGCTGGGTGAAGGATAACTCAGTCAATGAATATACCCAAATAATGCAAAGAGGTAGTTAGTGGAACAAGGTGCCCCTTGATGAACTGAGCCAGAGCAGGATGCATAGAATCCCCTGTTATTCATATAGCAGTAGCTTTCTTAGGATTAAGCTGCAGACAGTTTTCCTCTAAACAAACTGCAACCCTATTCAGGCAGAGATTCATGAAGTAGGATTGGGAGCGATACCGTCAGTGTGAGAAATCTAAAGAATATCATCTGCGTATACATACATATCTATGCCCATGCTTTCAATTAGTGTTGGTAAAGGGCTTAAAAAGACATTGAAAAGGGAAGGGGTGAGAATGGAGCCCTGGGTGAATGCAATTGTGAACACTTCCCAAATACATGAGCAGAAAAGGACGATCTGTCAGAAAGGATCAGAACTATTTATATACCTTGCCCTAGATTCCAATAAAGTAGCAGCGGTATAGTCTCTACGTTAAATGTTAAAAGGATAGATTCACATGGGGAGATGGGTTGTTTCAAGATGGCCGCTGAGTTGAGCGTTTTGCAGCATGCCTAAACGCAAGGGTAAGCTGCAGGTTTTCCTCTCGGACCCACAGCCACTTTCCACGGGTCCAATTTGTGCTCCTTATACAGGAGATTCGCTCCACTGGTGTGGCGGCGGCCGAGTAGAGTGACTCGTCACCTGCGGAGTTGGAGGCATCATTGTCTCCTGTTGAGAGGGAGCTTCTGCTGTGCCCTGCAGCGCTGACCGCGAGTTCGGAGCCTTCAGCACCCCCCCCCCGCCCCCCTCCAGAAGGTGAGAGTGGAGACGCCATTAGAGGGGAGACAGCCTTACTTAGAGATCAGCCTCCCCCCCGGTGATACCAGGAGGGTTTCAGGTGCCCACCTTGTTATGGAGGACTTGACGGTTCCTGCTGCACCAGGTGAGGGTTTTATTCCTCCTTCTATGTTTGTGCTGACTTCGACTCCTGTGCTTCCTATTCCTTCAAGGCCGAAGGTTTTTACACTTGAATCAATATGGGAGGCCATTACTTCTTTATGGATGGCGGATCAGAGTCAGACTAGAGCTTTATCTGCAAAACTTCATGACAACTCTGAAAAAAATGGTATCCTTGGAGAATGTGAGTGTTGCTGTTAAGTCTCAAGTGGAAGAACATAGTCAATTGATAACACTATCGAATTTGACTTCTACATTGGCTAAAGATAAATGTGGCACTTAGGAGTAAGTTGGAAATTCTCGAGAATACTGCAAGAGCTGCGAATCTAAGGATTTTGAATTTTCCAAAGATGAAGGGCATTTCGGCCCTTATATGTTCAAGCAATACCTACATGAAATTCTTAGAGTGCCAGTGGAATTAACTCCACCCTTGACTAGGGTTTATTATCTACCCCAGGGGAAAAAAAGAACCAGCGGACTCTGAAGAACTTGCAAATATGGATATTTGAAATATTTCAGATTTGCTAAAGGATTCTGATCCAGGGACATGTGTTCCGGCTACATTATTGGTGTCCTGTACTCTTGCCACTGATAAGGAATGGCTCCTGAAAATGTTCTTTAAAAAGAGGTTGGAGACCTTTTATGGCATATCCATTTCAATGTTCCCAGATATATCCAAGGAAACTCAGAAGAGGAGACGGCTATTTCTTCTTAAATCTGGGGTTCAGCAGATTGGGGGGTCATTTTTCTTAAGATTCCCCTGTAAATGTTTAGTGATTTATGAGTCGGTTAGATATATGTTTTTCCAACCGGCCAATCTTGCATCATTTATTAATGCTAAGCTGAAGGATAAAGTCTAGACTCTGTGATAATTTATCAAATTCGCTCATGTTAGAGCCTATGCACGCAGGGCTTATCTTGTATTTCTTCTTATGCTGAATGGTTTAGGAATTTTCCTTTAGGGCTACCAGAGGTTTTCTCTTGCCCTGGTATCCAATGTTATTCTCTCTCCCTTTGTTATGTGGGCTACCAGTGATCTTAGGTTTATATTCTTTGGTTATTGATGTTTCCTGTGGTTTATACCTTTGTAGCACTCTCTACTTCAAGCAATGTTCTTGTTGTTTATGCATAATGCAATAAATATTAAATTAAAACAAATTTAATGTTAAAAGGATAATCTAGAGTTGTTTTAAAAAAAATTATAAATTCATAATGCAATTTTGAATTCAATGCAGCATGAAATGGAGAACCAGCATTCTTGAATCAGAAGAGGGATAACAATCAAAATTTCTGTTTGTTGCCAATTTCAACCTCTGCTTTTCCCTCACTCTCATTCCTTTCCCTCCTTTGAAGTCCATTTCATCCATCTTTTTAATCCCCTATCTATAGATCCCCTGACAAGTCCTCTTCTCCCTCCCTCACTGATTTTGACTCTTGACTCTCCTTATTCCTGGATCTTCTTCCCCCTCCCTTATTCTTGGTGACTTTAATTTTCATGTTGATAATCCCTCTGACCCCCATGCGTCTAGGCTCCTCTCCCTTACTTCCTCTTTCAACCTCCAGCTTTGCTCTTCTGTCCCCACTCATCAGCTTGGTCGCTGCCTTGACCTTGTTTTCTACTCTAATTGTTTATCTTCTAATTTTCATACCTCCACTCTGCCCTTATCTGACCATCATCTGTTAAGTTTCACTCTTCTTTGCTCCCCCCCCCCCTCAATCTCACCCAAATCTCCTCCTATCTTTTTAGAAATCTTGATGTTCTCAATCCACTGACTGACTATCTCCTCTACTGTCTCATCTCTTCTCTCTTCCACTTTGTCCTCTAAGTCTATTGATGAAGCCATAGCTTCCTGTAATACTGCCCTCTTCTCTGCATTGGATACCCTTGCTCCGCCCATTCCACATCCTGTGAGGCGCATCTCACCTCAGTCCTAGTTGCCTTCAACTACCTGTGTCCACTCAGCTGAGCACACTTGGCTCAAATCACACTCTCTCTCTGACTTTCTTCACTTCAAATTCATGCTTTCTTCTTTCCAATTTACTATTGCACTCGCTAAGCAAAACTATTTTCTCCATCTGACTAACCATCTTGCCTCTAGCCCTCGCTGTTTCTTTTCTACTCTCAATTCTATTTTTAAGGCACCTCCACCTCCAGTCCTTCCTTCTCTCTCTGCCCAAACCCTAGCAGAGTATTTCCATGACAAAGTGCATAAGATTATTCTTCAATTCCCCACTAAAATCTTCTTCACCCTCTCATCTCTCTCCATCATCAACCTTTCCCCTCAACCTCCATCAATCTTTCATCCTTTTCTAAAATCTCTGTTGAGGAAACCTCTCTTCTTCTTTCCTCCTCTAAACTCATTTCCTGTTCTTCTGATCCTATCCCCACCCATTCCTCAACTCCATCTCCTCCTCCGTCATCCCTTTCATCTCACATATTCTCAACCTTTCTCTTTCCACTGCAACCTTCAAGCATGCTGTAATCACTCCTCTCCTCAAAAAACCCTCACTTGACCCTACTTGTATTTCTAAATTATTGACCCATCTCTCTTCTCCCATTTATTTCCAAAATTCTTGAATGTGTAGTTCTATGCTGCTTTCTCTTTATTTGCAGTTTTTGATATACCGCCCTTGCCGAAGCATCAGGGCGGTGTACAATAAAACAAATGTTGGCTACAGGAAGCATAGAAAAGAAAAGAACGCCAATAATGGACAGGAAAGGAGAGAAAGGAAAGAAAAAAACAGTAAAATGGGAAAATATGAGAGGCCAGGAAAGAGGGAGGGAGGAAGTAATTATTAATTGAGAAAGAAAATATTCCTAGGTTGGTGGTAACTAAATGCTGAATAGGGGGAGGGGGGCTGGGTCGGACGAGGGAGGGTCAGAGCCATCAGTGGATGGTGGAAGGTCGAAAGCCTGATGGAAAAGGTGAGTTTTGAGGAGTACTTTGAAGCGTGGGAATGAAAGCTCGATGCGGAGGGAGTGAATTCCATAGAGCGGGACTCAGAAAGAAAAATACAGAGTGTCGGGTAAGTTCAAGGTGGGCCTGAGAGGGAGAGGGGAGGAAGAGATGGTTGCCATGTGCAGAGCAGAGGAGACGAGGAGAGGGTTGAAGATGGATAATGTTGGCCAGGTATTGCAGGGTACTAGTATGGAGAACCTTGTGGGTAATAGTGAGAAGTTTATAAATGAACCGGATTTTGATTGGGAGCCAATGAAGAGAGAAGAGAGATGGAGTGATATGGGCGGTAACGGGGGAATAAGTGATTAGACAGGCAGCGGTGTTCTGAACTAACTGGAGATGATGTAATTGATGACAAGGAAGACCGGCGAAAAGAGAGTTACAGTAGTTGAGGCGGGTGATCATGAGGGACATGACCAGAGTAGTAACGGCAGAAGGAGAAAGGAAAGGCCGAATAGATCTGATTCTATGGAGATGAAAAAAAACACGAGCGCACCACAGAGGAAATGTGTTGGTGGAAAGAAAGAGAAGAGTCCAACGTAACACCCAAGTACCGAAGGGTAGAGACCAGAGGAATAGAACGAGCAGACATGGTAGGGGACAGATTGGGAGGAGAGTTACGGAAGGAAAGCCAGATGGCTGAGGATTTGGACAGGTTGACATGCATGAAGTTTTGTCTAAACCAAGAAGCAATGAGGTCGAGGCAGTCGTTAAGAGGGGCAAGGTCGAGCGCTGAGGGGGAGACATGGTAGACCAGGAGAATTTCTTTCCTCTCAAGACCTCCTTGATCCACTTTAATCTGGTTTTCATCCATTTCATTGTACTGAAACGGCTCTTGCCAAAGTCTCCAGTGATCTGTTCCTCGCTAAGTCTAAAGGCCTTTACTCAGTGCTCATTTTTCTCAATCTTTCTGCTGCTTTTGATACTGTCGACCACCTCCTCCTCCTCGACATTTTATTCTCTCCTGGTTTTAGAGGCCCTGTACTGTCTTGGTTCTCTTTTTATTTATCCAATTGCTCTTGCAGTGTTTGTTCTGGAGGGTCCTCCTCTTCTTCCATCTGTCTCTCAGTTGGTGTATCTGAAGAGTTTGTTCTGAGCCTTCTCCTTTTCTCTCTCTATATCCAGTCCCTTGGTGCCGTCATTTATTTATTTATTTTATTTATTAACATTCTCTTATATACCGCGTTATTCTGCATCAGTGCGGTTTACATTGAACAAACTAAAATTACATTGAACAGGGCATTATAACTTGGAGATAACTAATTTACAGGGAACACAGGCTATGGAGGGTTAAGTGGCTTGCCCAAGACCAAAGTATCAAAAATGATACTGAAAGTCATGGGAAGTGATGACTTTCAGTATCATTTTTATGCTGATGATTCTCAAATCTACACCTGACATCTCTCCTTCATTCCAAACTTGTATCTCTACTTGCTTATCTGACATTGCCGCCTGGATGTCTCACCCCTGCCTAAAACGGAATATGGCTAAACCTGAACTTCTTCTTTCCCCCTAAACCCTCTTCCCCCTTCTTCCTTTTTCTATCACTGTTGACAGCACTCTTCTTTATATTTCCTCGGCCCACAACCTTGGGGGTCATCTTTGACTCCTCCCTTTCCTTCTCCACACATATTCAACATACTGCTAAAACCTGTTGTTTCTTTCTCTATAACATTAACAAAATGTGTCCCTTCCTCTCTGAATACACTACTAAGGCTGTTTGGTCACCTCCTGTTTTGACTATTGCAACCTCCTCCTTGCTGGTCTCCCTCAGTGTCATCTCTCTCCTCTTCAATCTATCCAGAACTCTGCCATGCAGCTAATCTTCCACCAGCCCCGATACACTCATATAATTCCTCTTCTAAAATCACTTCACATTTGGATCCTAATCCCTTGTTCTCCTTGTCTTTCCTTCCCTATTTGAAACCCCCCCCCCCCCTCCTTGTTTATCTTGTATTGTTCTGTCTGTCTTGTTTAGATTGGAAGCTCTATGAGCAGGGATTGTCTTCTTTATATATTTGTACAGTGTTGTGTACGTCTTGTAACGCTATATAAATGAACAATAGTAGTAGTTCAGTGGCACTAACCACCTAAATGCCTTTATTATCAACCTCCATAGTAAATGAAGGCAGATAAAGACCAACATTGCCCATCTAGTCTGCCAAGTAATGTGCTTAGAGTTGTAAATGCTGCTTTGTGCAGGTTACTGTCACTCTATGCTTTTATTTTGGGTTGAAACTGCTGCACTGAAGGTTACTTCTCTTAATTTCTTTACTAGCTTCTGATGTATTCCATTTGGTCTCATCACTATCTGCTTTTAGTATGAAAGCAGTTTTCTGAAATTCACTCGGTCTAACTCATTTATGTCCATTTTCTGTGATCCTACTTTCAATCCTTCCACTGTGAATACTGAACAGAAATATTTATCAATACTGCTTTTTTCTCATTAGCCTCTACATATTTCTGCCCTTCTCCTGTAAGGCTTGAAATGCACTGTTGCACTTCCTCCTGTCACTAAGATATCTAAAGAAAAAAAACAAAGAAAGAGTCTTGTCTCCTTGTTTTGTTTCTGCTATTTTTTTCTTGCATTTCCATCTTTGCTCTCCTGGCTACTTTTCTAGCTTCCCTTACCATTACCAGATATTAATGTCTGTCTTCCTTTTCTTGTGATATCATATTTTATGAACGCTAACCTTGTTTTCTATACCTTTTCAGATATATCTTTTGAAAATCATAGTGATCTCTTTTTTTCTTTTACCTTTACACACTTTCCTAACAGAGAAATTCACTGCTGTTATAATATCTTTTTTCAGTTTTGCCCATGGCTCTTCTATTTCTTCTCGATTTTCCATTCCAGCTAATGACTTCTTAAGGTACTTGCCCATCTTAAGAAAGTTAGTTTTCCTGAAGTCTAGGAACCTGTGCTCTAATACAAAACACCACCATCCAGTGATCAATGGATCTCATATGATCACCCACATTGACATCAAAACACTCTTCATTTGTTAGTACCAGACCTAGAATCAACTCCTCCTATGTGGGTTCTGTTACTAGTTTCTGTAACAGTTCTTCCTGTACAGAATTCAAGATTTCCCTATTTCTAGGTGATGCTGTTGCTGGAATATCCCAATCAACATACAGCAAACTGAAATCATCTAGCAATAGCACTTTCCCTTTTATAGGAATTTTGTGAATGTCTTATATTAAATCTATTTGTTCTGTCTGTGAAGGAGTTCTATAGATCACACTAATGCCAAAAGATGTTCCATTCCTTCTATCCAGATGAACTCACAGTGCCTCCTCCTTACCTCATAAGTCCTACACTTCTATTGTTTTAAATGCTATTTTTTTATATATTTTATTTACATTATATTTAACATTTGGCATACTTCCCATCATTACTTGAACATCTAAGTGGTTTACAAAACTTTTGAGCACCTGTAGGCAGAGAGCAACATAGGCAAGAAACACAATCTTTAAAAAAGGAGGATGATACAATAGGAACATAGTTTAGCACCACTTTTTGCCCCTTTCTTCCTACTGTCTCCTTCCTTAATGGGCTATAACCCAGTGTAACTATATCCCAGTCCTCGTTCCCCACATGTTGCCATGGGACTTCTTTACCCATACTATGGCATTAGTATTCCTAGCTTTCTAGATGTTGGCCATTTTTTCTATTTATTTCATGTTGTGCTTATCCGAAGGCTTTTACTTAACTGAAGGCTTTGTCCACCCATCCCCAACAATGCTAATTTAAAACCCTTTTCAATAGGTTAGCATCTCTGTTCTGGAAGACTCGTCACCCCTTCTTCAATTGGCAGATGCCATCTCAACTCAGCAGACTTGGAAAATAATCCCATTGTCCAGGAAGATCATATAGAGCACTCAAGAATTTTGCAGAATTAAGGCCATATTGCAGTCAGTTAAAACTCAGAACAACACAGGACTAAACTGGTCTTTTAGTAACTTAAATATTTGAGTGGCACTGACATTATGTGTGCCTTATTTCCAATCAGAAGATTCTCTATAACCTCAAGGGAAACAGTTAATAGGATCTGGTCTACTGAAGCTGAAGTTGAATTGCTGGCTCAAATATGGGGATTATTAAATTAATCAGGGTAGCCAAGTCTTGTTCACTCTGAGTGGAAGTCCAACATTTCTTATTGAAGAATGATTTATTTCCTAGCCTGTTTTCTGCAGAGGTTTGTAAAGTACATGTCAGGTCAGTGGAACTTTGTCATGTCTATAGGCTCACTTCTATGAAGACACAGTTTGTAAAGGTGCAACCCGAATAATACGGTATATACAACTGTCTTCTTTACAACACATCATTTGTGTGATATTGCTGTAACCTTAAAGAAGTTAAAAGAAAGACATAGCTAGAGAGGATGTTTTGGTTGAAGTTACTGTGCTGTCCCATTCGGCTGATGCTTAAGTCTCTGCCTGTGTTGTAATTTAGTTCTTTTTAGGTAGTTTAGGGCCATTTGGTGTCTTTGCTTTCCTTGTTTTTGTTTCCTGGTACTTCCTCTATATTTCCTTACTTGTGGACTAATATGTAAATGGTTTTTGTTACATGATTTATATTTTCCTTATTTTTAAATGACCATTTTCTTTTCATTCATTCAATGTGAATACTTTGATGTATTTATTACATTTAAATAAATAAAACATTAAAAAAAAGACAAAAACTGTAGTCTATGAATTCATTTTTAAAAACAAGGTAAGAAAAATGAAAGCATAGGGCAAAGAAATGATATTGATGTTTTTTGTGAAGTAATGGGGTTTATTCTTTTGTTTTTAGTACTACATTGAAGAGACCATCACTGAGCATGGTGGACCGACACAGGTGAGTGTCACTAGAAAAAAAAAAAAGAAATGGGGAAATCAAGTGGAGCATAGCTCATGTGTGTGTGTTTCTATCAGTATTACTCGGAACAGTCTCTCCAAATGGGTTAGGTTTGTGCAAACCATGACAGTCATGAACCTCACTTGTCAGCCAAGGTACATGGAGTATGACCTCAAGTCTCTCAGATTTACTGCTAATGTTCAGCGTAGTACTTGCATCATGCCAAAGAGAGCCTCCTGCTGGAGTTCGTAAGATGTGACATGTATGGGTTGTTTGTCAAGATGTGCTTGGAGATTCTTCTTTATCAAGCCTGTGGCTCCCACTATGATGGGAAATATTTCTGTATCTTTCTGCCACATTTCCTGGCACTTCAGGATCTTCTGCCTCTCCACACGATCCACAGAATAATCACTTGGAACTGACACCTCTGTTATCAATACCGTTCTGGTGTTTTCCTCCTTTACCACTGTGTATATGTCTGTCTGTATTGGTACGTATCTATGTGTGCATGTGTGACCATCTCTGTGTGTGTGCATACACACACAGGGTGGCCCACAAAAAGTGAGAACATCTCGTAAATTAAAAGCTTAAATAGTTTACTTATTTACTTTGTTAGCTATATAACGTCTTTATTTTGACAATTTCCAGTCAACATTTCTTTTTAAATTTATCAGTCGTTTACATCTGTGTCTTTGAATTTTTAAATAACTTATATGCTACAAGATGTTCTCACTTTTTTTGGGCGGGTGTGTGTGTGTGTGTGCCCGTCCCTGTTTGTGACAGGGAGAAAAGAAAAGAGATGAGAGGAAGTTTGAAAGGAGTAGTTCCTATGCGTTGTGTTTCAATGTGTCAGTGTTTCTATGCTGCACCTACTGGACATGCCTCTTCGCTAGAAATGCATTAGGCCATTTTTTTTGGAGATGGGGGGGGGGGGGGGGAGGGAATTTTTTTTTTCCGAAACCCCTAGTTCAACCTGGCCCATCTTCAAACTTGATGTGCCTTTTCCAAATTTGGTCTCATTCCATTAAGTCTGAAGAGCGTTAATTTGCAGTCAACTAATTATACTCTGTTGAACCAACGTATGTAAATATGTATAAATGTAAAAATTGTAAATACGTCTAGTCAAACCCCCAAAACACTAATCCTGTGTGCTGTGCCCCACCCACAGATCTATGTATATATCTGCCCCACTTTTCTGTCTTGATTTGACAACCCCCAAAGATGTAATCGAACCGCTGCTGATCGCTGGAAGTGGCGGTATATAAGTGTGTACTAAATAAAATAAATAAAATAATTTGCCCCCAGACAGACAGGCAGCCAGCCATTTTTCATCCATTCAAGTATAAAATTTCTCTCCAATATTCTATTCAACTGGAAAGAATTAAAATGACCTAGTGCAAGTCTAGTGCTACAGAAGTGCAAAGTTCTAAATCAGGCTGTTTCAGTGATTATTATTGTTTTGAAGATTTTTTATTTTTAAAGTGCGAGGATAAACTTCAGGAGAAGTACAATAATCCACATGATATAATACGCTCCAGCTTAACAAGGCATACTAATACAAAACAATTCCCCCCAAACTCTGCTCATGTCCACGCCCACTGGCAACATCTGCCACATACTGACATTAATGAGTAAAATAATCCCCAGTTATGTACTTGATGCTAAAAGTATGTAACGCCTTATAAATTACCCCCATAGTGTGGTGACCACATCAGCACTATCAGTTTAGGCTTGCTAGTCGATAAGCCTAAATGAAACGTATAAATTATTTGGACAGCATCTGAATATTGCCCCTATCTGGATACGTTTTTTAGCCTGACCCAAATCTGACCCCGTCTTACACGGATAGCATTGGGTCTTTCGGTCAAATTTTGGCCCCATACTGGCCATACAAGTTGTGAAAATACATGAATAGGAAAGTTATACATTCACCGGCTGCATATAACTTGTTTTGAATATCGGCCAGTATGTTTTTTAACATTTATCATTATGTTGATAACATTTATCAATTTACTTTAGATTGAGTGATAGATCAGTAAAGCTGAAATAGAGGCCATTCAGGTAAAAGCAGCCCTGGTTCCAAGTGTGGTGGTAGTGGGTGGCAGACTGTGAGTGAAAATTGGGGCTGTGCAAAGACATACTTTGATTGGAGTGGCCTAGTGGTTAGAGCAGTGGGGCTGAGAACCAGCAAAGCAGGGCAAGTCATTTTGATCCTGCATGGCCTCTAGGATACACCAGAGATACAAGGTGTGGACCTTTTCAAACAATGAGATTGAAGGCCAGAGAGAGAGAGAGAGAGAGAGAGACACACAGGTGATGATTCCAAGGTATAAATGTAGAAAAATGTGATTAAAATTCTTCTTCACGAACGCAAGAAGCAACACAAAATGATGTTTAGCTGTTTTTGGTGCCTCTGAAAGGATATAGACAGAGTGGAGGCAGTATTAGGACAGTTTGCAAAGGAATTTGCTAGGGATGTGCATTTGTTTAATTAGTGCACCTTAACAAAATAGTGTAAGCAAAATCTATTTAACATGCATTGACCTGTGAATTCATGTGCTTTAAATTGTATTAATGTATGTTCACATATTTTATTAATCTGAAAAATGTGAAGTTTAAAAAAAAAAATCCTTTTGAAGATTCCAAAAACAAGCTACAGATCGTTTTTCTTGTGCACTTCCCAGAATTTGCCCTGGTAATTAGATATTTAATGTCCCTCTACTTGGTACAGGGACATTTATAACATTGGACTTCTCTACTCCAGCCCAAATAGTGAAAGGGAACATCTATTTAAATAACACTGTTATCTTTCCAACATTTTTCTCACACCCACAATAGTGAACATGTCTTACACACTTTGGACTGCAAGTGAGTCTTGGCCTTCTACTTAGAAAGTCCACCCAGCTTTTTGTTATTTAAGACTGAAATAAACCTGGGACTGCTATTGCCATGCATACCATTTCCAACTGGCTAGCAGCCTGCATTTCCTTCACTTATTCCCAAGCAGGCCTGACCTTGTCGGGTCACCTCAAGGCTCACAGTGTCAGAGCCACGGCTGTTTCAGTAGCCCACTTAAAGATGACCGCTGTGGTGGAGATTTGAAGAGCTGCGGCATGGACATTGGTCCACACATTCACATCTCATTGTTTGGAAAGAGCCAACACAAAAATATGTTTGTCAGTCTTTCCTCCTTCTTGAGGTTTAGAATCTCTACTCCCCATAGAGCTCATTTTCTTGATTTTCAGGTTGGTTTTGTTAAAAAAAAAAAAAATTTGCAAAAGTGGAAGTGCTCATTACCACCAACAACAGTTTTTGGTTGTTGACGGCAGCCAGTAGCTAGGGAGTCCCAAATGTGAGGACTTATTGCTTGTCCTCAGAGAAATGAACGGGTCAATATTTAAACTCCATGACCAACATTAGGTTTTTTGTTTTGGTTTGGTTTTTTTTGTTAAAACCAGCCATGGCACTGAAATACTTCAAGTATATTCAGTGGCACTATCCATAATGGAAATAGTGCTGAAAGTATATATAAGACTGTATTCACCATTGCTGTACAGATAGCAATGATAACACAGGTACACTAAAAAAAATTTTTTTAAACTGCCTCTAATGTTTCGATTGATTTTTACGTTTTTTGGTGCGCTGAATCCAAATCTGGTAACCAATTTGCTCCACCACGTACAGATTTTTTGCTACATTGGGTTAGCAGTTTGAGGTGAACGTTTCAGATTGAGTGCGATCAAGATAAAAGTTTCTTGGATGAATTCTTTATACTAATTGTTTAGTAGTTATTCAAATAAGAATAAAGAAAATTGTAACAAGGCAGCACATAAGAATAGAGTAATGTCAACAAAACACACTGTGATGGTAGCAAAATTGTCTGCACTTAAAACAGCCACATACATGTGCACAAACATTGAGCATATAAGAGCGAGGTTAGACACAAAGCAAAGCAAAGAAATGTGCAAAAAATGTTGTACAGGTATGTATGTATGTATGTAAGAATAGAAAACGGAAACCGCACCATTGCAATACATGAAGACAAACACCCGATGGTGTGAAAATAAAATTCTAATAAATGAGATCCGACACTGTGGTAATAACTAGCAAATTTTTATTTCAAAGTTTAGTAAAAACACGATATTTGTCAACACAGTTTAGATTTTAAAGTCATTCTTGGGTCAATCAATCTCCTGGTGGGCCCGTTTCTTCTTCCCCCGAATGCTTCTCTTGGTGCGCTGCTTGGTGTATTTTTCATCTGGGGTTTCCCGCAGCAGCAACCAGCAGAAATCAGCCATCATAGTGGTGTTCCATCTTCCTTGGTACCTTCTCTCTGCGTCCTTGATGTCCTGGTGAAACCTTTCACCTTGTTCTTCACTGTACGCCCCCACGTTTTCGGGAAAGTAGTTCACATGGGAGTGCAAGAAATGGACTTTCAGGCTCATGTTACAGCCTTGTTCTTTGAAGGCATTGAGCATCCTGGCAACAATATCCTTATAGTTCTCATCCCGCCTGTTCCCCAAGAATTTGAGAACAACATCCTTGAAGGAATCCCAGGCTTCTTTTTCCTTCTCAGACATCGTTTCAGCGAATGCTCCATCTGAAATGAGTTTCCTTATATCAGGGCCAACAAACACTCCTTCCTTTAGCTTTGCTTCAGAAAGTCAGGGGAACTTTGAGCAAAGGTACCGAAAGCACTCACCATCTTTTGGAAGGGACTTGATGAATTGCTTAATGAGACCCAACTTAATGTGGAGAGGTGGTAATAGAATTTTATCACGAGGTACCAAGCTCTCATGAAGAACATTTTTCTCACCGGGTCTCAAATACTCCCGAATTGGCCAGTCTTTTTTCCCCCAGTGTAGGTCGCGGGCCCAGCTATCCCACAAGCAAAGGAAGCAGGGATATTTGGTGAAACCGGATTGCTGCCCTAATAGCATGGATAGAATTTTAAAGTCTCCACAAATCATCCACTTATGCTCATCATAACGAATCTTCTGAAGAATCAGGGCCAAATTCTCGTATTTTTCTTGGAGAATAACAGAGTGAGCAATAGGAACTGAAGCGAATGTGTTGCCATTATGAAGAAGAACACCTTTTATGCTGTCTTTTGACGAATCAATGAACAGCCGCCATTCAGCAGGATCATACTTGAGTTTAAACTTTTCCATCACTCTGTATATATCGTTGCAAAATACCAAATCTTCCTCTTTGCTGAAATACTTCAAAAATTGTGTCTCGCGGTTGCGGTACCAATAAAAAGTTGTTCCTGGTGACAATAGATTTTTCTGTTTAAGCCGAGAATCTAGCAGTTGGGCAGCATCTTTTGGGAGTCCTAAATCCCGGACTAAATCATTCAATTCAGCTTGAGAGAAAAGTTCAGGTTTCGGATCTGGTTCAGTTTCAAACTCGGAAGTACTGGACTCATCGGGAAAAGCCATCTGATGAGTCTCATCATGATCAGAACCGTCCACACAAATATGATCCAAAGATTTTGGTGGTTCAGGCACAGGTACTTCGTTGCTATGAGGCATAGGCCTAATTGCTGAGGGAAGGTTGGGGTAACTTATTACGTTCTTATTTTTTAAGTTGTATCCCTTCACAATGCAAGAGCAAAAATAGCAGTCACTGCTGTGGTCTCTTTGTTCACGCCACATCATAGGTATTCCGAAACGAAATGCTTGTTTTTTACCTTTCATCCATAAGCGTAGATCTTCCTCACATGTCTTGCACACTTTGTGAGGAGCCCACGGTTTGTCTTGATCGCCTAACTTCAAACCGAAATAGGCGAAATATACTTTAATAAATGCAGAAATGTTCCTCTGCCGCTTTTTCACGGTATATTCCCCACAAATAAAACAAAAACTGTCCGGAGAGTTGACGCAACCTCTGGCTCTGTGAGCCATCACAAATACACAGCACTGCAAACTACAACTGTAGTGAACCATTTCGGAATAAAGCTGGATTACGACTGAGCAAACAAAAGGTAATAATGAACTTGCAAGAAACTGAAATTTGACAGGAACGTTCATGTCGCAACCACCGTGTTTGAGCGAGCGAACGAAGCGAGGCGAACAGGAAAGAACATGCGCCAGCGCGAGTACTGGATTTAGCCCCCCGCCTCCCAATTGTCCTGTTAATGTATAAAATGAATACAAAACACTCTAAAATATCATGGAGTGTTTCTAGTTAGTTAACCATTACAACCTCTATTTTGGGCCAAGAAAATAAACTGCAGTCGGCTAAAAAGAAATTATGTGAACATTCCTTATATGGATAAGAAATCTAATTTTGCAAGAAAACGTGACGTGATGGAACATTTTGGCTATTTTTCCTGGATTCAGCACCCCAAAATCTATAGGAATCAGTTGCAAAACTGGAGGCAGTTTTTTGGTAGTGTACCTGTGTAATCAGCTGCTATCCATATAGCTGAGCAGTTGAAGTTAGGACAGGATGTTTGCCTCCATCCGTATAGTGCTGCTATCTATATTTTTGTGGAATGCCCCGCTCTGAACTGAGAATCAACAGCTGCTACTAAACGTATAAACCCCTTTTTTACTTACTTATAGCAGGTGATTTCTGTGGACAGCAGGATGCAGTTCCTCACATACCCTCCCACCTCCTAAACTCGGCCTTTTCAATGACTCGGGAGGTCAAGCTCAAGGGTGGCAAAGCCTCTTTAAAGCTCCCAGATATTTCTTGTCACCTGGCTGTGAGGACTTGTGTCCTGCTGTTGACGGATAGCACCTACTACAAGTAATTACCTTGGTGTTTCTCACATTTCGGCAAAGGTAACTGTGCCGCTATCACAGAACAATGGATGCTATTGTATGATAATGGCGCGGCCACTTATGCGGAATAAAGTTAACTACACTTTGGGAGGCCCCAGCAGCAGTTAAAGTGGGTTAATGATATCCATGTTTACTGAAGGGCGCATTCCCTGCCCCTTCTCTACTCCCTAATATGAATTTCTGTGTAGCTTAAGACGGCAGTTTTTTTGTTGTTTTTTGAGCTCAACACACTTTAAAACCCACTTTATGCACCTAAAGCGACTTTTGAATGGGCTCCAGTGTTAGTAAATATGATAAGTGGGTCCTACTGCAAAACGTTAATGGACCTTGAAGTATAGACTTGGCTGGTTCTTCTGCTCGTCCATCCGTAAGTTTTTCTTCACAAAGCTTTAAATTTTGCAATGATTTCTTAAATCGTGTAATATTCTCTGGACCTCCCACATATCTGAACACATGATGTAATTCAAAGTACAAAAAAAATTACAGCAGCAAAGAAATGTGCCGAGTTCCAAATCTAAAAAGTGCTCAATAGGACTGGGTATCTGGTTTAAAAGCTCATCTTTAATTCTATCTCTGGCAGACAATGAGTTCTTAGTTGCACTTCTTGTTCAGCAGATATATTACTGATGCAGAATTATAAAAAGGTTCTCACTAATTCTAAATGCAGCCATTTCTCTTTTTGGCGTTCTCAGACATACAAGTATGTTTCAGAAAAATCTGGGACTCCTCAGATAACCGAATACAGGCATGTTTCAGAACAATCGGAAACTCCTGAACCATCTGCGGTGCCAACTAGAAAAAGAGTAATCCGAAGGAAAGTGGACAGCTCGAAATTCATGACTCCATACCTAGCTCACAGTCACAAAATGCAAAACCTCTTCAGTCAGGTAAGACATCTCCAGATAGATTCTGCCATGAATTCTTTCTGCACTTAGAACGTCTGCACGAGAAATTAATGATGTTTGCAACATTCGCTTGTTACTGACCACTGCAGTCTTCATTTGGAATAAACAGTTCACAATAAGGAAACATTTTTGGTACAGGGCTCAAGCGCTGGTCATTGAAGGCTGCAAAGAAAGATTGATTTCCAGACTTCCAAAAATGCTTAGTCAGGACTGACACTTCCATTGGGTGACCTAGGCTTCTACCTAAAGCGCTAGGATCTGGGTGCACCCTACTACCACCTCTGCCCCCCCTCTCCAGGACCTGCAACAATAATGGCATTGAAAGCATGATACAATGCTTACCTGAACCCTCCAGCACTGCGTCATGGTTGCTGCCTCTATGACCTGCCCCAACCTGACACAGACTTTCAGTTTGCATGTCCCCAGACAAACTGGAAGTCTGCGTGGGAGAGGGGTGGAAGCGGCAGGTCATAGAGAGCAGGAACAGTGATGCAGTGCTGGAGGGTTCAGGTAAGCATTGCATCATGCTTTCAATGCCATGACTGTTGCTGCAGGTCCCAGAGAGGGACAGCAGGGCTGGTGGTGGCAGTGGAGGTGAGGGCGGCAGGATTGAGAACCCGTCTAGACTGCCTCTAATCCTTACACAAGCTCTGCTTAAAGTAACCATGACGTAAAACCACTAGTCGTATAGCAAGCTTGTGAATATGCATTATGAATATCCTGAAATCTACGCCATGAAATTGTGTGTCTAGCAATGTACTATGTTGAGCAAATTATTAGGCTGGAGTGCATGGAAAACGGGCAATATCACAGGTCATAGTACTGTGTATTGGGCGATATGTAGAAGAGGGTGACTAGAAACTTTTACTAGGCTAGTTTAATTCTGGGTTTCCAATTGTGTTGAACATGCTTGAGGCCCAGTATGTATTGACCACTGATTAGCGACAGCACCATACCTAGCCCTGTGCGAGTGGTGTAGCTGCTCAGGGTGCAAAGAAATAGGGGGACATTTGGGCTGCTGGCCTTTGCCCCTCTGCCGCTATTCATGCTTCCTTGGCAGTAGCAGCGGTGCAGCGGACATCCAATTCTAAAAAAAAAAACCAGACCACCATGCAGGTCTTTCCAACTCCACGCTTGCATGCAGGTCTGATCCTTCCCTCTGACGTATGCTCATGTCAGAGGAGGGAGGAACCAAACCAGCCATTCAAGTGCAGAGTTGGAAAGACCTACGTGTTTTGGGGGGGGGGGGGGTTTAGAAGTGAATGTCCGCTGCACCGCTGCTACTGCCAAGGAAACACAGAGTGGCAGTGGGCAAGGGCAGGCAGAACGAGGCGCCGACTGGACCTGGAGGGTGGGGTAAGGCAAGATGGTGAGATGCTGGGCCTGGGGGTAAATGGCAAACCTGTGATGGGGGTGGGGGTGGGGGAGGGTGCCAGATCTGCAAGTCACACAGGACGCATTTTTGGCTTGGTACATCTCCGATTAGTGATTTGCACACCGCTCTTTTGAAGGATAAAAACTATTACATTCCCAAACATTTGATTCTTTGATTTCCCCCACCATGGTGTAACAGTGCCACTCTGTGGCCATACATGCACACATAGTCAGTTCAAAAGTGGAATCAATGTTGCATAGAGATATTTTCTCACTTTGCTTTCTATACCAGAGGAAGACAGGTGCCAACCCAAAACAAAAAACACTATTTGTGGAAGAGTGCATTCCATTTCCAGACTCTGGGTCAGCAGACTCATGGACCTTGTGCTGTCCTATATTCAAGGCTTTGAAATTGTGTGAGCATTGGCATTTTCCACTGACAGGAAGAGAGTAAGATGGTCTGGACCACTAAGAAAGCCAGCCCAAACAGTGAGAAAACAGGACAAAATTGTTTTATGCATCTAAGTTTTTGTGGGCTACAAACACAAGCATAGGCCAACCATACTAGAAAAATGTAAACACTCATCCTCCCAGGGGGGAACTGAGTGGTTACAATGCAAAGTAGATAGAAATTAAGTAAAACTATGCATTTGATTGTAATTTATTAGTTTATCTGACTTGACTTGAGCTACCAATGAGAAGTGTGCCAAATAAATACATAAATAAAAATAAATATAATTAAATTGATTCTCAAACCATTTCTCTGGAACACCGTAGGTGGTCTGGTTTTCAGATAATCCATAATGAACATACATGAAATGCATTTGCATGTATCAACCTGGTTCTTAGATTAACGAGGAGAGGGTTAAGATCACTAAATTAATCTATTATACTTGGCTATAAATAGGGCTAGCGCAGTGGCTTAGTACAAAGGCTACACACTTGAAGACCTGAGCTTAGTTCCTCACACAGACAGGGGCTGGGATGGCAGCGCTTGCAGCTCTGAGGGGAAGGAGTCAACCGTTGCTTAAAAGTGATTTCTAGAGGTCACAATTAGAGCCCTATTCTGGGAAGGGGATGTCCAGGCTGTCCATACGTCCCCGATGGAGACAGGACTGTTTGGACTCGATTCTGGGCATCAGGTCGGAGGACGGCCTGGCATGCCCCTTCTGCCTGCAGGACATCCTCCCTGCTGGTGCCCTAGACATCTGTAGCTCCAGCACCTCAAATCCCTCCCACCTGACCCATGGCTATCCTGCCATGGCCTGGGTCAGGCGGCGGGGACCCTCCCACACCCAGCCATGGCCCTGGGGGTAGCTCACCTGCCCCCAATCCTCCCGATTGTGCCGCTTTATACCACCTCAGAGGTGGTATAAGCAGCACGTCCAGGGCCGTGACCTGAATCAACCCTTTACATGCTGCTGGGCTGGCCTGCCCCCGCTTCTCCCCGATCCTGCCGCCTCTCGTCCCCCGTCCTGATGCACAGGCCGTATAGGGAGAGCTGGTGGGGGAATAGGGTACACACACCTTTCAGAATGACCTCCTTAGGGTCTTTGTTAGCTGGATTTCAGAGGGAGTCACAGTGTCTGGTTCCCAGTCAAGCAATATCTGAATGAAGGCTCATGGCACTAAATGTGTAATAAAGGCCAGCCCATAGAACAGAATCTGGCATACATATATAACATCCTCTATATGGCAGTTTATAGTATGTGTCACTGAGCTACTGGGCTAGTCCCTGTGGCATGGTTCTATTTAGCTAAGTAGTTTTATTATCTTTCAGAACAAATACAAAGAAAACTATGAGAAAAACAAGGGACAACCTCCAGGCATTACAACTGATACCCCAGAAATTCGCAGAATCAAGAAAGCTCAGGAGCAACTCAGTGAGGTCAGTGGCATCTCTGAAAACACACGGGTGTCCTCAAGAAAGTGCTGCTTCATTTGTTATGTTATCGCTATTTGCGGAAAGGTCTACCGTAGTCATTCTGCCACCTCGTATTTTGCAGAATCTTTAGTGTGAGCCAAGGTTTCAGCCTGAAAGTGCCGTACTCTGTGCATACTCACTCCGCTATTCTGGAGGCACCTCTCAAATAACCTCAGTGACAGAAAATGCCTCTTCTCTTTTAGATGAGAAAAAGGTGTAAGCATTTGACCCTGTTGCTTGCCTTTCTATCATCTAAAAGAGAAGAGGTATTATCAGACACTGAGGATATTTGACCAAAGCTTTGAAGGATGATTATCTACAAAAACTGGCGCTGTTCTGTTCATTTAGATATTTTGTTTGTTTGTTGCTTGAATATTTTTGTGATGTGGACTTAACATCTTATTACGTTTTGGTTCTGCTTTTCTCTCATTTGGGATAATGTTAAAACTTAATAAAGAAAGAAAACACTCCACTCAACTATGATAGTCATATGTAGAGGAAACTTCTAGAATATTCAATAGAAGTATGGGCGAAAATTACTTATCGTCTATGAAGTTGCAAACAATGCATGCTTTTAATGAAAAATTATAGATCTACTCGACATTCATTTTAATCTTCTGATGACAGCCCATACCAGCTGGTAATTAAGTTAAAAATAATATACAAAACTCAAACCTGCTTGAACCTATGGAGATTAATCTTATGCAGCTTGCACCGGTGCTGACTACATGAGGGTTTTTTAAATTTTAAAATCCGAGGCAGCTGAATGGATATTTTGGATGCATAAATTATACATCCAAAATTATCTGTTCAAAAAGGGGGGTGGAGTTGGGCTCTTCTTGGGGCACCACCACTTAACTTTATAACTTATATATCTAACGGTGATTTTCAGCAATGTAAGATGCCGCTAGAGGTCTGCGTGAGATTATGTGCGCAAATCACAGCTTTTATGCATGGATAAGTCAGGAGCTATTCTGAAAGTACACCCTGCAGGCCAACAACATGTACTTTCACTGTGGGCATGTACAAGGGTGGAGTTTTAGCGAAGTATAGGCAGAGCGCCTATGTACACGTGTACTTTGTAGCATAGCCTGAATACATGTAAGATATGCACCTATAAGCTGGTGTAAGCGACTGCAATGATGATATGTACATGCATCCGCAGCCACTTATGCACGTATGCTATAAAGTAATACTGTATCTGCGCGGCTTTGACTTTAGAGAATAGGCGCCATCAACCCATGTCAACTCATGAGGAATTTTAGGCACCACATCCAGAAATGTAGACGTTATATGTCTAGATGGCCCACTCAGCTAGTAGGTGTAACTTGAATATCCAAGTATAACTCCCAGGCTCTAAGTGGAACATTTCAACAGCTGTGCCACCTACATGGTGTGATTTGAAACTGTCCAATTTAGACCACCTAAAATGATATGTTTTTGGTGTGTGTATTGATGTAGGTTAAATATCGAATGGATGGTGATAACGCAAAGACTTTGTGCCATGTCGATGGAACTGCAAGGGACATAGAGCATGCTAAGAAGGTGTCACAGCAAGTCAGCAAGGTAAGAGTCTGGGGAGTGCAAGCAATATGTCCGGCATTCAAATTTGCTTAAATTAGAATCAACAAGACCTAAAAAAATACCATATCATTTTTTAACATCAAAAGCTTTCAACTAATATCACTGAAAATGTCTTAAAACATAGGAAAGGAGAAAAAAAATAGCTTCAACTTAGTCAAAGCCCATCAAAAACAAGGGGGAAGACTGTACTGTAAATAACACACACAGCAGATTTTTTTTAAACAAAGGGATCCCAACTGAACAATACATCCAAAATGCAATATACAGTACCATACATGATCAGAGGTTCAGTGACAAGGAATCTATGTACTTCCCTGGAGCAGATCCCTGGATTGGGTCTTTCCATACCTCATGTTGGCAGCACCATGGATGATTATTGTGGGGGGAGAGAGTTAGGGTTATCCAAAGTGACATCTGGAAGCTGGATTTTGAGCCCGTGACATAGTGTGGCAGAAGCAACACTAGTGCTTGTTGCTGCAGTGACCAGACTAGAAGCAGTGTGAGTGTGGTCCTGTTGAAATGGGAGGAAAAATGCCTAGATTCGTTATGAATGAAGGGTTGATGACTTCAGGATCCCTGCATTGGCTCTGAGCTAGAACAAAAGGAGATATCATGCTAGGAAAAAAAAAACCCTGAACATACATAATACCTAACTTCATGAGTTCTGATCATGCATATAACTAAAATAAAAAAACTCGAATTGAACCACTGGAACAATTTTACCTCCAAAAAGATTTCCAAATGCAAAGGGTGAAAAAAATGTGTATGCCTCTGATAGTTCACTAGATTTCTGCTGGTAAATTTAAAAAAGGAATTGAGCATTCAAGGAAAAAGCACATGACTACAAGGCTGGAAGCATCCTGGACATATGAGTAACTCTGCAAATGTCAGGGAAAATACAAATTTTAAGACCAAGAGCAAGAATATCGCTGTTCTGGAAATAAGTCTAAAATCTACAGCTTTGTCAGATTCAAATGCAAAACATGCTATCAGGTTGTCTCACTCCACAGTTGCTTCTTGACAAGATTTAAAAAAAACAAAAACAAAACAAAACACAAACAGGAATCTTGTAGCTTATTAAAAGATAAATGCCCCTTTCCTTCCCACCTACGTGTTCTTTCACTTCCCTGGAGGTAGATAGTATGTGTCAACAGCAGTATGGTGTCTTCCAGGACTCACTACTAAACATGTTCAGTGGGACAATACTGACTAGCTGGGGAAAGTCATTCCATCTAATAGTGCCTTCATGAGGTTGCACTTTATTAGACAAGAGAGTATCCATTTTAAGAAAATCTTTGCTTAAAGTCTGGAAAGATCCAAACCAGTCCTCCAGACTCTCCTTCTGTTTGGATGTTTATTCTCTGAACTGCCTCAGAAATAATACCCTGAGGGTTGGCCCAAACCCCTCCTCCTCACTGCTGCCAAATCCCATGTTACTCTCTTTTGCCGATTCCCGCAATGATGGCATAAGGCTGCTTCTCATGACTTCATTGAGGCTCTGGTTAGAGGAGATATGGTCAGATTCACTCACATAATGCACAGGTTCCCTGCAATTGCCCCCTGCTTGGGGAAGACAACAGCGCCACCTCAGGTGCAGTAACCTCTGCTACCCAACCAGCCCCTGCATCATAGGAGTTTGCATATCGAAAGGTAACATCCAGGTCTACAGAGCTGGCTACATGGACCCTATTGGGACCAAACTCTTCAAGAACATGGCTAGATTCATTGGACCCACAGGCCTCTGGGTGATAAAGTCCATTGGGACACAGGTGACAAAGGTGAGATGGGGAGGGGGAATTCTTAGATTTTCCTTTTCTCCATGAAAATGACAGCACAAGACATAATTTAAAAAAAAAGAAAAAAGAAAAAAAGAAGGATATAAGATCTTTAACTGAGTTTCTTATTTTTCCCCCTAAACCCTCCTCTCCCCTTCCTCCTTTCTCATTCTCTGTGGATAGCTACTTCTCCCCATCTCATCAGTTCACAGCCTTGGGGTCGTCTTTGACTTCTGTCCTTCTCCACACATATCCAACTGATAGCTAAAACCTGCTGTTTCTCTCTACAAAATCAACAAAATTCACCCATTCTTTTCTGAGCACACTACTAAGACACTTATCCACTCCTTAGTCACCTCCCATCTAGACTTGTAACCAACTCCTTGCTGGTCTCCCACTGAAACATCTCTCCCCCTTCAATCTGTTCAACACCATGCTGCACAGCTAATCTTCTGTCAGCCTCCTCATGCCCATATTACCCCTCTTCTCAAGTCACTTCATTGGCTCCCTATCCGTTTCCACATCCAGTTCAAACATCTCCTGCTGACCTATAACTGCATTCACTCTGCTGCTCCTCACTACTTTCCTCTCTTATCTCTCCTTACATACACCCCCCCCCCTCAGGAACTCCGTTCTTCTGGCAAACCGCTTCTATCTGTGCCCTTCTCTTCTATTGCTAACTCCAGACTTCACTCCTTTCACCTTGCTGCTCCACATGCCTGGAACAAAACTACCCGAGTCTGTACGTCAGGTGCCTTCTCTGACCCTTTTCAAATTCAGGCTGAAAACTCACCTCTTCGCTGCCGCTTTCGGATTTTGACTCACATGATCTCCCTCGTGTTCCCTTACCATTGCCCCTAGATGTATCTCGTGTCTACAGATATTGTATGTCTGTCTGGACTAGATTGTAAGCTCTGATGAGCTGGGAACATCTTTTACATGTGTCTGTGCAGCACTCCCTATGTCTTGTAGCACTGAACAGATGTTCAGTAGTAGTAGTAGGAGCTCAGCTGCTGGTGTCTGTTCAGTCACACATTTTCGATCCACTCTATTCCCCTACCAGCTATGCTCTTATCTATTTATAGACAGTTTTATATAATTATAGTTAGAAACATGAATATGACAACAAGTAAAGAGCATAAGATCCATCTAATCAGCCCAGTTTTATTCCTGATGCAGAACCATAGACCTAGTTAATTTTTGACTTTCCCTTTATGTCTTTGCAAAGGGAGATCCTATGACAGAAAACGACTGTAAGACCCATCTAGGCAGCCCAGCTTAATTTCTTCTTATATGCAGATGATATTATGATGTACATCCCATTCACTATCCCTAACATACCGTTGCAACTCCTTTCGGATTGTTTTAATGAAATAACATTATGGCTAAATGCCCACAATCTCCTAATAAACCATTCAAAAACTGAAGTGCTAATAGTCACCAAAAACCAAGATTATACCCCACCAACACATATAACACTTCAAAACCAAGAAATTAAAATAAAGAATGAAGTGAGATACTTAGGAGTCATTTTAGACAAACATCTCACTTTAGATACCCATATCAGAAATACCACAAAGAAAATTTACTACAAACTTAAAATACTTAAACAACTTAGACCACTTGTTTACATACATGATTTTATCAGTATAATCCAAGCCACTATAACCCCCCACTTTGATTTTGCGAACCTTATATTATTAGGTACATCAAAACAAAACATCAAAAGACTGCAACTCGCACAAAACTCAGCAGCTAGGATAATAACAAAAACACACTCTCATCAACATATAACACCAATTCTAGCATCCCTTCACTGGCTTCCAATTCAAAACCGAATAACATATAAAACACTAATAACAGTATTTAAATCACTATTTGATTTGACACCATCTACTTTAAGTAACTTAATTACCAAAGAACATCCAAAACCTACTCAAAGAAAAAATCAACTAAACAAACTTAAAACCCCCATAGATTTCATAAAAACAAATAAATCAACAAACAACAGAGCGTTCTCACATGCAGCCCCAACAGCCTGGAATTCCCTCCCTGTTGAACTAAGAATATTAACAGAGATTAATGAATTCCGAAAAAAACTGAAAACACACCTCTTTACAATGCACTACAACACTATAGAACAGCCATCAAAAGAATTAGACAAAGGCTAAACAGTTTTATCTACATCTCACTATAACAGAAAAGAAAACCTGCCCTATCTGCATCTGTACTACTCATAATGATTATATCCCACATAACTTGTATATGTATTTAATAATATAATGTTAATGTATATAATGTATATAATGTTGCACTGTTCAGTGCTATCTGTTCAACATTTCTGTTTACTGTACATTGGTTATAGTTATATGACGTTATATGTAAAACAAATCCATGATTTGTTGCCTGTTGTTATTTGTGAACCGCAGCTGATCTTAGGAAGCTGCGGTATATAAGAGATTGTTAAATAAAATAAATAAATAAATAAACTCAAAAAATTAAAAGTAATAAATTAAGCCTTAGAGCTGCTTCTTAAAAGTTGTGCTAAACAGTCAAGAATTTTCAGGCTTACAAAATAAGATATCATGACCCCTTGTTCTTAAGCAGCATTTTTTTAAAATTTGATTTATGAATGAAATATTACATGCAATCAATGCAATACAGAAAGCGCAAGGAAAACACACCAAATATAAAGCACTACAACAGTCCCCTTTTTTGCTTTAGAGATCCTCTGTGTTTGTCTCATGCTTTTTTAAATTCAAATACTGTCCTCGTCTCTACCACTTCCCCTGGGAGACTATTCCACGGATCCACCACTCTTTTCATAAAGAAATATTTGTGCATATTACTCCTGAGTCTATCCCCTTTCAGCCTCATGCTATGTCTTATACAAAAGAGTATAAGAAGCCCCCAAATCTAAAACATCCTGTCTCATTTCCATAAATTTCTTTCTCCATTCCTGAGTAGATCTAGCAAGAACAGGAAAAAATCATTTTAGCTACCAAAAATAAATCAGCCCTATGGTTAAAGAATAAAAACAGAGCACATGATCTTTATCTTGAGGAAAAACAAAACATAACCAGTAAAGTCCCATGCTGTAGGACATCGTGCTGGGAACTCTCAAGCAATCTTGTAACATCCAGAGATTGTACCTCTTGTAAAGCCCCTTGAACTACCCCCCCTCCCGGAGTGCCCGAACCAGGAGTGGAACCCACAGCCCTGGTTGGGAGATAGAAAACCTTAGCCATCGGAGGGAGAGCGTTGTCATGGATTTGTAATACAGAACCAACACAGCAGCCAACGCACCCGGAAGAACGGATGCTGGAATAGTGAGCAGCTCTGCTATAGTTAATTGCCTCACAGAAGGCTGAGAAGGCAAAGCAGGGGACCTCTCAGCAACCTTCGCCTTTTGCTTGCCCAGCAGGAAGAAACAGGGAGAAGTCAAAGAGAGTGACTCACACATCATCCCTCATGGCCGCCATCTTGGCCCCTACAACATCATCCCTTTAGCAGGCTTAAGTTCAGTCCTTGAAGGTCACAAATAGGCCAGACTTTTTCACTATCCCTAATGAATATGCATATGAGAGATTTGCATGCCCACTACCCCTATTGTATGCAAATCTCTCTCTTTAGTTTGTGGAGCCCCTGTTAACCTCCAGAAAGTTCAGGGACTCCAGTTCATCCCCACCATTCTTTCTAGACCCCCTCGCTCAGCATTAAGCCTGTCCCTGCTAGCTTCCTTCATCTCCCTCCCTCTTCCTGTCTCCACCAATCTCCCTCCGTCCCTCCAGCCGGCCCCCAACCAATTTCAGTCTCTTTCCCTTTGCCTACCCCCAGCCAGTCCCTCCAGTCTCTCTTTCTCTCTCCCCCAACCAATCCCCAACAACCTCTCTCTTTTTTCCTTTTTTCTGTTTCCTGCGGTCCTCTCACAGACCCCCAGGGATCCACACTCATAGGCTGGGAACCACTACTACTACTACTACTTTAGGCAAAGTCTAAAAATTTGACCTATTTGTGACTTTTGAGGAATGAATTTGACCAGTCCTGTTCTAGAACATTCTTTCCACAGAAGAATGTGCTTTCTATCTATGGTTTATACCTTTGCTCCAAAATGAAAAGCATTGAGACTCATCTTGCATATTTCTGCTTTCTTTAGGTCCTATATAAACAGAATTGGGAAGACACTAAAGACAAGTACCTATTACCCCCTGATGCACCAGAACTTGTACAAGCTATTAAAAATACTGCACTTTTCAGCAAGGTAAGGGCAATATGGCAATACTTGGTCAATTGTTAAACGTTTTGGTTGGTTGTGGCATTTAAATAATTCACAGATATTCAATGCCACTATCCAGATTGCAATTGGCACTGAACATTTGCGCAATGAAGCGACCGGCAGCATTACCTGGAGAGCAGATAGTTATCCGGAGAACTTAGTACTCCTTTTCTGTGGATGAATATTGGCACTTTCTGAATAACCTGCTGCTGCGCATGCACCGTGCCGGCACTATCCTCATCGTGCCAAGGCGCCTTGTAAGGACATTCGGCAGCACCGTCTGGAAAGTGCCAGAGAATATCCACAGACAACCGCGACTAAGGCATTTAGCTGGATAGTGTCTGGTGATTAAAAAATAAATACCCCTCCACCCCCGATCCATTTTTCAAGGTTTTCCCTGGAATGACTTCATCCTGATCCATTGTTAAAACTTCCAGGGAAAGCCTTAGTCAAAAATAGATCAGGAGTGGAGGGTTCAACTCCTGTACCCTCCCCCAACCCTCTATGGCACCTACTAGAGCTCTCCCTGGTGGGTAGTGGGGGGACAGAAGCAATCCCTGGGTGCTCTTAGTTAAAATGTTTGCCTCAGATCCCCTGGAGGTAGTTTTGGGGACTATTTTATTTAACAGGTTTTGTTTTGTAATACTGCTTTAATCATTTCAGTCAAAGTGGTTTACATTGTAGCAAACTTGGTAACGTACTGTAGTGCCAAAGACAAACCCTCTGGGTAGCGGCAGCGAGCTGATCTAGTCCTGACCTTCTTCTGACTGTCCTAGAAGATCCACAGACAGTGCTGCAAGCAGCCCTCTTGCTTTAAATTCAGCTCCCTGGGCTGCTTGAGCCACCAGACTTGGAGCAGCCCTTCACAGGCGGAAATGGGCAAGCAGAGTTAGAGACTGGCACTAGCTCCAATCTCTTCAGTCCACAACATAAAGTTATAATGATAACAATTCATACTGCTTCTCAAATCAGTTCAGTTCAACACAAAGTTATTCATGGAATACATTATAACGTTCAGCTGCACGGTTAGAAGCTGTACAGCTGCCCCACCCTTCCTCCCTTCAGGTTCACTTACTCTTTAGCAGAATCTGACCCAGGGCTAGAGCTTTTAGTGTTCGGTATCTTGTACTTCCATGTCTTCACAGGGCTGGGTTTCCAAAGCTGCCTCCTCTCAGTCAGGGTACATCTCCCCATCAGCTTCCTGCCTTGGCAGCTCTCTTCAGTTACCACAGAAGAATTTAATCATGTCTGAGGAAAAACTCCCCTCTCCCGAGTGCTCTTTTTCTAATTGAAACAACTGGGCTTTAATTATGGCAGTGGCCTTCCTAACTCCATCCTGAGGGATTCTGGGAGTTGTAGTGAGCCCATACATCTGACCCTGCCACAGTACATTAAACAGGAACATTGATAACTTGATTTTTCTGACGCAATGGAGGGTTAAGTGACTTGCCCAAGGCCACAAGGAGTGCTAGTGGGAATTGAACCCTGGTCTCTTGGTTCCCAAGCCAGTGCTCTAACCATTAGGATACTCCTCCACTCCAAAAGAAAAGACTTTTGCGACTCAGAAGACCTTTGACTTAGCCCCAGGCAACTCTTCTGCATGTCTTTCCGCTGTGGGCTCTGATAGGCCGAGTTCTTCGTTTTTATAGTGGACCATCCAGACCCGATGAACTCGATAGCGCCGGATTGGCCACCTCTTTCCCTAGGGCCCCGCCCCACCCTCTGGATCTCCCTCCCTCCTTCCTACATCCAGAAAACGTACTGTAAAAAGTTTGCCGCACTGCTTCCCGCTGGTGCTGGTAATTTCTGCGAAACGTCTTTCTGCCGCAGGAAGCTAACTGGAAAGCAGCAATATTCAACCACTGCCCGATTAGTTTCCACAGTGCAAGTCAGGCTGGCCTTTGCTGCGTCTTACGTTCTCTACTTCGTCATGACGGGCAGCGGCTGGATGCCGCCACTGGAATGCCCTGATTTCTTACCAGTTAGCATTGTGGCATGCGACGGCAGCACCCACAGAGATTCAGTACCACTACTCATGTTGCTGCCACTGAATATCCAGGATAATGGGACTAGCTTGGTTAGCAGGTCTGCTAATGGTGTTAATCCCTTTGAATATAAGGCCCAATACTTTTATTTATCGTTTATTTAAAATCGTGATTTGTTTTGTACTATTTTTCAACTCATTGATTTTCTTTCCCATATGTAGAAACTGTACACAGCAGATTGGGAAGACGACAAAGCTTTGTTCTACCCTTATGATGACAGTCCAGAGCTCAGGAGAGTAGCAAAAGCACAGAAGGCTCTTAGTGATGTAAGTAGCAATGCATTGGAGACGACCAAATGTTAAGAGAGGTGTTTTTGTGAACTTGCAATGTGTGCCTTTAAGTTAGTCCTGACTCCTGGTGACCCAGAAGCTCCTGGGTTTTCTTGGCAGTGTCACTGGAAGTAGATTGCCAGGCCTTTCTTCTGAGGCAATGGAGGGTTAAGTGACTTGCCCAAGGCCACAAGGAGTGCTAGTGGGAATTGAACCCTGGTTGCTTGGTTACCAAGGCAGTGTTCTAAGCACTAGGCTACTCCTCCACTCCTTAGCACATGTTTATTCTTTGCAGCTGGTTTAGTAATATAGTTGACCTTTTTCCTATGTATGAGGACAGAGGAAAACTGCATAGGAATAAAAAAATGATGTATCTATATCTATATGTATCTAGAAGAAAAATTAATCACTAAGCATGTGCCTGATTTTGGATATAGTAACTGGGCTGTCAGGGTAACAATTAGATTAAATTGTCAAACTTAACACCAAAATATGTTAAGAATTCAAATCATGCAAAAGCACTGGGAACGATGCAAAATGTCCATATTAGCCGAATGCTTCTAGATTTTGGTCCTGCTTGCTTTAGATAAATTGCTAGTGTCCCTACTTGAGTTCATTGTGAAACGGTAGTTATGCGAATGGTGCGGCTGCAAAGGGTGCAAGCACGGAAGGGAGCACTGATATCATCGCTGGGCTTCCAGGAAGCTCAAAAAGAGTGAGTTACTGCACATGGCTGGGTCTAGGGGGGCCCCAGATTCGTTAGTTGCACAGGGTGCTTTCTAGCTTGGTGCGGTCCTGCCTGTGGATGTATCGTGCCTGCAGAACTGCATTGCTTATTGTCCAAGAGAAATCACACGTAGGGCTTATCTTTGATAAACCTGGTTGCCACAGACGACGGGTGCAATGTCCCTGAAGCAGATGCGCATGCTCTCCTGGAGAACAGATGTAAGCCCTGCACAAACCCTCCCTTCACCAAGCTCCTTCACCCCAACTGTTCTTTTTGTTGGCATGTAAGTAGATCAAAAGTGAGACCAACAGAGATACTTTTAGCCCAGAGGTTCATTATTGTCATGATATACGCAAAACTAACCCATCTGGAAAAATTGCTCCCTAACACACTCTGTCAACACTACTACCTCCCCGACCCCCGTATTCATGATACACGCACTCACATACATTCACAGCCCCCAACACACAGTGTAAACACTCATACATGCTGACACATGGTGCCAACTCACACTCATACTTGCACTCACATACAGAGACATGCACCAAGACACCCACTCATTCATCCCATGTTACCCTACTGAGACACACTTTACCATGGACTGTTTCAGCCAAATCTCCCACACAGACATGCCCGAGTCTGTGAATGGAGGCAAGGGAACACATGCCCTTATACAACACTCGAAGTCTGCACTTTCCAATATTCTGATGTTGAAAAACTGCTTTCCCAGGCCTCTAATGGCATCGTGCATCTTGATACTGTTGCATCATTTCCATTAGATTTATTTCACTCAGTATTAGTTAATGATTCCTAACCTTCTATCTCCATGGATTGAATTGCATATCGTCATCAAAGCCTTATTATTAGGGCGGCACATCCACCAGGCAAACTAGGCTGTTGTCTAGGGTGGCAACATCTGGTGGGGAGGGGGAGTTGCAAAGCAGAAGGGATTCAAAGATAAACAATAGATTCTGACAGCCAGTGGAGGTGTAAGGCTTAAGATTTGCCTAGGATGCCGTTTCTAACTCCAGACGTAACTGCAAGACAGTGTTATTCTTTAGCCCCTCTGAATGCTCTGTCAAGGAATGCTGCTATTTTTTATAAAGATAACCACAGCAAGAATATTTTAGAGACAATATTTATTCTCATTCTTGTTGTTGAGTATACTTCTCTACAAATCAGAATTTGGTGCACATTACAATCTTACTTTGTTTAGAGAAGAATCACTTGTTTTAATGCCCAAAGAGCAAGGTAAGGCTAGCTAAAAACTGAAGAGGGGAAATGGTTCTCCTTCCCAAAGGAAACTGTTAGAAAGTGCTGATTTGTTCTTTCAGATTGTCTACAAGAAAGGGCATGATGAACAAAAATTCACGCCAATAGCCCACCCCCTGGATGTGGAACTTGCCAAGAAAGTATCCAATCAGCTTAGTGATGTGAGTATACTGCCCTGTGTGGACACATTACTTAAGGAGTTGAGCACTTTTAATTTTCTCAACTGGTTACTCTTAGTCATTCCCCTTGAAGCTTCTTACCCCCTTGCTCATTGGTTTTCACATGAGACTGTATTCAGCCCTGGAAATCCATTTTTATCATGCCCATCAAGAATGCTGGAGAGTGATGTTTTGTTTTTTGTTTTTTTTAAATTGGCGTCACTATGACACCTTTTATTGGAGCAAAGTAAAGAAAATCTAAACATGCTGCGATATGTGAGCTTTTGAGACTACCAGGCTCCTTCTCCAAACTAAAGATTTTCAGCCAGGTCAAGCCTGGAACCTTTTTGAACAGTGGCAAATTGCCTCCTTCTGCAAAACTTGCTCCTATCCTGGTACCATTTTTTTTTAAACAAAATTCACCACTGGGACTCCACACTAACTTCATTTATGCAAAAATGTTTTTTCAGTTCTAAGGAGAATTAATTCGGAAGCTGCTGCAATGACATGATTCAAGCACATGCAGTGGAAACAACACCTGGGAAACAAAAGCAGTCAATAGAAGCAAAAAATACAACACTGAAACCCCCACCCCCTTCTTAGGACATTCTATAAATTCTTGGCATGTTGAATGTGTTTAGCGTTAATGAATGCATGCTAGAAACTGAATCCTATCATCCGTTAAGGGAAACAGCATGCACCATAATGTATTAATCAATGGAAATGATTGATTATAGTAATCATTTTTAAAAAACAGATTCTTGTTTTAGGGTAGGGAATAAATCCTATTTGGATTTGTGAACATCTGAAGGGACTTCAGTAGCTATGCAGTACCCGTCAATGTGTTCATGACATTTCTTCCATTCCTTGGCTTATTTTTATTTCTCCTTTTGCCTGCTATTAGCACAAATACCGTGAGGACTATGAGAAAAAGATCAAAGGCAAGTGGAGCCAGACCCCTTGCTATGACGTTGCAATTGCAAAAATGAATACTGCCAACATCAGTGCGGTAAGTTAATGCCCCCTTTTGAACCACTGTACTTAAACAGATGACAGGCTTATTTGGCAAACATTTAATTTGTGCCACACACACCCTGATGCTAAATACGCACAGGCTCACCACTGCTAAATTGAAGGAGTGTGGAAGGGAAACACAAGGGGACCTTTATATGAAGCTGCATTAGTTGTTCATGCATTAACTGGTGCATACTAAGAATTAATGTAAGTGTCTTGTTAGCACAGCACATTGACAGTGAGGGGGTAATTTTAGAAGAAACCGTAAAATTATGCACCATCTACACGTGTACATTCCAATATTTTAGTGATTTGCACACACAGTTGGGCATTTCTGTTTATATTTTAGGCAGCTGTAATTTTCTAAGTGCACGCGTCAGCCCGATGGCACATACTGTCACAGTGGGCGTGTGCATGTCCAGAGTTTGGGCAGAGTTTGAGTGAGGTGTACAAATACGCACTTAAGTTATAAAATACCATAATTTGTGCATGTTTTTTACAAATCTAAGCATGGGTGACCACACGTTAAATTAACACGTTTTCAACTACGTACGTTAGTATTTTATAAAGAAAAGAAGGCGCCTAATTAGACACCAGGGTCAGCTCCAGAGCTGGTTCAAGGTGTTGTCACTCTCGGCAGATCTTAAGCTTTATACCCCTCCTGGCTGTCAAAATTAATTGTTTGCCTTTGAGTGCCCTGCTCTTTGTTGTCCCTTCCCCCCCCTAAAGTTGCCACTCTAGGTGACTACCTATTTTGCCTAGTGGTTGGGCCAGCAAGGGTAGGCGCCTACTTTTGCGCCTAAAGTAGGAGCCTCCTTATAAAATGACCCTCAGAAAGCATGCTCCTTCCTGCATAAATAGGGGAAGCAGCGGGCCAGCACTGCCCCTTACAGGTAGCACAGAGTTAGCACCATGCATTAACAGTTAATAGGGCGCAGTTTCATCACTGAAATAGCTATAACTAAATGCATCTCATTATCTGCAACTTGGCCAATGTGCGGAAAAGAACTTTTCTCTGCATTAACTGTGTGGGAAGATACCGGGAGTGCTCCCAACAAGTGCACGTTAGTAAATGGGTCCCATTATATAATGAATATATAATACTTATTTGCCCTTATTCCACAGGCAGAAGGTTGATGACACAGAACAAGTACTCATAGGGGCAAGTTTGCACAGCGTTGCGCCTTAGCACCATGCTAACTGCAGAGGGGCAGGCACATATGCTCCATGCATTTGTCATGGCCCCTGGTACTGGTAATGCAGTCCACATGCTTGTTTTAATGAACATGCGCAGGTTTTAATAAACATGCCCCATAGTCTGTTTGCCCCGTTCTCCACCGCTGTCTTTCTTCCTGAATGAGTCAAACTCGGTTCTGAAGAGGAGGTGCCCTCCCCTTCAGCCACATCATGAAGAAGCCCACATGCAGGGCTGAAGCAAGGATTGGAGGTGCCTTAGGCCGGCTTTTCCATCCTGCTGCCCCCTCACCACGGCCTCCACTCCCGTTGCCACTGCTGGTGCTCCTCTCCAGGGTCACCAGCGGCAGCAATCACAAAGGAACTGTGACACAGTGCTCACCAAAGTTTCCTGAGCTGCGCCGCAGTTCCTGCTTGCTATCATTGGCCACTTCCCCCCTCCCACGATGGAGACTTCCGCTTTCAGCAAAAGGGGAAGTCTGTGTCGTAGGGGGGTGGAAGCGGGCAATGATAGCAAGCAGGAACCACAACGCAGCACCAGAGTCTTTAGTAAGGACTGAGTCATGGTTTCTTGTAGAGGGGTGGCAGGAGTGGCAAAGGGCTGACGATCTAGGCAACCACTTAGGGGTCTGTTTACTAAGCGGCAATATCACACAGAAGCCGCTACTGCCACTCAGTAAACACACCCCTTAGTTTGCCTAACGGTGACGACAGCTCTACCCACATGACCAATAGCACACATAGAGTGGAGGCTGAAAGCAAGATGTTAAATAACACACAGTTTTATGGATTGATAGTAAAGCACTTCCAGAAAGGACTTACAAATCACAAAGGAGTCATATGGTCTTGGGGAATTTTAATCTATTCTATTTTGTTAAGCATAAGATGCCAACATTATTTTATACTTCAGGATGATTGTTTACTCACCTGCTTTACCTGCTATTAGAAATTGTGACTTGCTTGATAAATGCCTATTCTTGTTTTCATTACTCCTAGAAAAAATACCAGGAGGACTTTGAGGCTCAGAAAGACCAAATTTATTTCATGCAGACTGAGACTCCACAGTACGGTATCAATAAACGAGCCGCGGAGGTTGCCAGTGAGGTATCTATTACATACTAAACCTCTTTGCAAAGGGACAGAAAATGACTATCCTTTATCCCAGAGTTTTCTCTTTTAAAGTAGAAGTGAACATGATATGGGCAGCCTCTTGGAGACATTCTGTGTATCATGTCTTGTCTTAAATCTACAAAAATAATACCAGTTGTACATTTTTATTTCAGCAGCCCTCCACCCCCATGAGATAGTGCTGGGCTGCAACTGAAGATACGAAACAAGTGACATACATTGCAGGGTGGTGCCCTACTCTCTCTTTTTGGTAAATCTGTCCCAAGTAAAATGTCCCAATGCAGAATTCACTCATATTCACGCAGAGACTATTATGAGCATCATTGTTATATAGCTATTGCTGCTGAGGGTTGTGTTTTCAGGCTGTCAGAGGTGTATGCATCTGAATCTATCTCATGCATATTTTTATGGGTATCCTGAAAACTCAATCTGCTTGTGGCCCTTGCAGACTGGAATTGAACAGTGGGGTCCTGAATTATCATGTTATAATTGAAAAGCGACACCCTTGGTACATGAGTGAAGGATCGAGAGGATATGCTCCCAGAAGTCTCTCTTGAGAGGTGCTCTGTCTAGTTGCATAATTTAACCTACCTGCATGGAGAAAAATAGAGAGGAATGGAGTTCTTTTAAGTAAAACTTATTTTCTTCTTAACTCCATAGGTAAAATATAAACGAGATTATGAAAAGGCCAAAGGCCCTACTGGTTATCACGTGCTTCCTGCTACCGAGAATCCATTGCTCCGACGCCTTAAACACGCCGGTGAAAACCTGAGTGATGTAAGTAGCCTACATCCCAAAGGAAAATCTATATGATTGTGATCTCAAAAGAAAGGCACCACACTGCCAATGGTACAAAAGAAAATAAAGACGACATGACCAAAAACCGTCAAATTCTTCTTCTTTATTATCTTGCTATATTCATGAAGAAGTCCACATGAATTTGAACGTTTTGGTTCTCCTCGCCTTTGCGTTGTATATGAGAGATGACAGGAATGCTGTGTATAGGGAGCAGAAGGCAATTTCTTCTCATTATCATAAGCACTGAACTTGCCCTTTTTGGAGCCACTTTTCCCACCTGTATGTTAATTAGAGGTGTGAATTCAGTAATTCTTCTATTTATTTATTTATTTTATTTATTTAACAGTATTTCTAAACCGCCTTATCATGATAATCAAGGTGGTATCACAGCAAACAATCTAGTAGTGTGAGTGTGTTATACATGCAGTGAGGGTGGAAATTTAGTTGGGTGTGTGTTGTGTTGTGAGCTAGATTGGTTTGAGCTATGTACAATGTGGGCTATATACAGTGGTGCTAAAAACATTTTATATATACATATAGTGTTAGTCGGTAACGTGTGCTGCTATACATTTACTTAGTTTATGTGATGTGTCCATAGTGTTCTCTGAACAGCATGGTTTTCAGCTGTTTTCTGAAGTCCTTGAGGTCTGTAGTTGCTCTCAAATCGTCCGGTAGTTTGTTCCATATTGTTGGAGCAGCCATGGAGAGTGCTCTGTCTGTTGTGTCCTTGCGTGTGTGTTTGTATTCACTTGGGGTGCTGACTCGGTTGTGTGTTTGTTTTCTTCTAGGCCGAGTGCTGGTGTCTGGTTGTATGAGGGCGTGTAGGCTGTTGGCTGATGTTTGCTGTTTTATCTTAAATAGGTTTATGATAGTTTTGTATCTGATGCGTGCATCGATTGGAAGCCAGTGTAAGTCCTTTAAGGTGGGTGTGATGTGTTCTTGTCTTGCAGTTCCGGATATGATTCGTGCTGCGGTGTTTTGTGCCAGTTGGAGTGGTTTGATAGCGTGTTTCGGTAGTCCAAGGTATATCGGATTGCAAAAGTCCAGTAGAGGGGTTATCAGTGCTTGACAGACGGTACGGAAGTGTTCTGGGGCGAGGAGTGGTTTCAGTCTCCTGATGATTCGCATCTTGTAGTAGGCTTTTTGTATTGTTTTGCTTATGTGTGTCTTGAGATTGAGTTTGTTGTCCAGCGTAACCCCGAGGTATCTCACTTCTGACCTTATTGGTATAGTAATGTTTTGTATCTTTATATTTGGTGGGTGTATGAAGCTTTGGTTCCGAGTGATGATTAAAGCTTCAGTCTTGTTGTAGTTTATGGCGAGGTTGTTGTTTTGACACCAACTGGTCATTTGTGTAAGGCAGTCTGTTATCCTAGAGAAGTCCGGGTTGTCGATTGATATCGGGGTGTATATCATGATGTCGTCCGCATAGATTGTGTATTGAATGTTGTTCTTTTTCATGATGTTGCATATTGGTTGGATGTAGATGTTAAATAGGAGTGCTGAGAGCGCAGAACCTTGAGGTACTCCTTGACGGACTTTGATGGGTCGGGATGTGATGTGTCCCACCTTGACCTGTAGCTGTCTTTCTGTTAGGTATGAGTGGAACCATTTCAGTGTGATACCGTGTATACCAGTGTTCTGTAGTCTTTCCAGGAGCGTGTTGTGGTCCACTGTGTCGAAGGCTGAGGTGTTGAATGCAGACTTGCAATCCATCAGATTCAGCCTTGACCTAAGCCATTTCTCTGAGAGTTGTTCAAACCGTCCTCCAAAACATTAGAAAATCCTATTTCACCATTATTAATTCCTCTCTGAGCCCATACCAAAAAAAAAAAATAAAAATTCCAGAATCCGAACCTATCGGACGTCGGGATAAACAAATCACCTTGACTAATTCCTCTGGAGTCACTATAAACATGGGGGCAATGCAGTGTTAATCTGCGTCTTATCTCTGTTCTAAATTCTCAGGAAGAATGAACAGCAGAGAGGCTGACTGTATAGTAATTGTGAAATTGTGTGTAAAATGTGTAACTAATTATACGTGATCTGCATGTAGGTGTTCCTGGGGATTTAGTCTGGGAAGAAGAGAGTTGGGATTGTATGTACATATCTAGTTTATACATTACGCATGAGTACACATAGAAAACACACATTTATACCTTCTTTGGAGTAGGTGTAAATTTGTGCTTTGGCATTTTTGTGCAGCTGGGGCTGGGACTGGGAGTCTTTAGGAAATAGGCTTAAAATAGGCACCTTCATGAACATTGCACATTGCATCCTCTTATAGAATCAAGCCCTAAATGTACACTGAAAAGCAAAGATTCTTTTTCCTATGCAGTAAGCTGGATAGCGGCTGGTAGATACTCAAAAGCTCATTAGGTACCAACCACATATTTGCTTCTTCAAAAACATTCTGTGCTTGCCAATGGATAAATTTCATCAGGCCAGCTCATCAGTGTCCATTCAAAATGTATCCATTTAAAATTAGGAGGGGCCCAAAATGTATCCAAATAATGATTCAGCCAGTATCCAGATAAACATATGCCTTTCAGTGTATGACCGAATATGCAGCAGTCCTACCCCAATGTATAGGGCCGCTGAGTAACAGGTGTGAAGATGAGCAGATAAGTTTTCAGTTACTCCGACTGTAAACAATGCCCACAGGCACTCTGCGGAGACCACGCACTACCACTAACTACCGAGAATAAGGAACCAATAGCATAATCCAGCTGGGGCAAGAGCAAAATCTTATCTATAATCCTATTCCTTTGTTTCTAAAGGTGTTGTACAAACAAGACTATGAGAGAACGAAAGGAAAAAGCATTAATTACTGCGATACACCCAAGTTTCAAATAGATAATGTTTTGAAAAAGTTTAATGACGTAAGTAGATTTTTCATCTCTACCTTTTATGAATGGACAGTATGTGGATGTTGAAAGTTCACCTAGTTTGTTCCCCTTTGCAGATTCATTACAAGGATCATTATCAGAAGAATATTTTGGGGCGTTACATAGGCAGCTTTGAAGACCCGCACATGCGGCACTGCCTGAAAGTGGGATCACTGAGGAGTGATGTAGGTATCATAGTAGGTACATTTAGGGAGTCATTTGCTAATGATTAGCCCATGCCAACTGCTGTAGAATAAAATGTGCCCTGTGGCAGATAGCATGTGCTAACACCGTCAGTGCACACTACCCATCAGTAAATGGCTTCCTTGAGATTTTGGGGTATGTTATCGCACTAACTGCTAAAAGCGTGGGGCCCTGTGCTAAAAATCCTGCACTAGCAGCTTAGCATGTAAATAGGCCACGACAGGACGGGTTGGCATGGAACATGGGCATTGACAGTGCATTGCAGTTAGCATGGGTGGATGGGTTTGTGATAACTGCGACTGTTGCCATCAGTGCGACCGCACTTGGTGTCAATTCAATGGGTGGCTGTAGGTTCATCTCTGTGCCAGGTTCCATAATGCTGTTTGTTAGCAATGCATTAATAGCAGGGGGATGGATACACACACTCCCTGAATTTGGCATGGGCCTCCGCGCCGGTTTCATGGCCGATCGCACGCTAATGGTATGCATTTCGTAAACATGTCTCTGTTCACTTTAAGAAACTGACAAGCTTTGAAAAAATTGACCTCCGTTCTGCTTCTTTCTCCCCATTCTCTAGAAAAGCTACAAAGCAGATTATGAAGATGACAAGGGCAAATGCTACTTTCCACAAACAATCACTCAAGAGTATGAAACAGTCAAGAAATTAGACAAGATTAAAGACGTATGTATGCAACCATAACTTCTATAATCAGGCAACCAACTGTGTAAATTGCAATACAGTTTTCACATCAGGAATTCAGTAGTAATAGAGAGAGTACATGAAATCTCTAATTTAGCTTAACAAGTACGCTGCTCCTGTATGCTAAGCACTGAATCTGCTTTCAGCTTCTGTGCAACACACAGAAAGAATATTAATGAATTCTCCATTGTGTATAGCTGATTTATATGTGATCAGTTTCACAAAAACTGCTTTGAAAAAACAACTAGTTACCCAAGAGAATAAAACAACCCCAGACACCATCTAGTAATTCATTTTTGACCAATATGAAAAAGGAGCAACTAAAGCATTCCGTTCAGAAGGAATACGTCGTAGAATCCAATGAAACTATTCTATTGTCGGAATGTTTTCTGAACGAAAAACCATCCCAAAGTTAAAATTCATTTTGTATAAACAAAAAATTGTCTTTTTTCAACAAGTATAGGAAATTCTTTATCCTCTGGAAAAAAAAGTAATTAAACATAATTGAAATTACACTATATGGAAAATGTGCTTGCAGATTTAATTACCAAGAGAGAAGAACAATTAGATACTTTATTTGGATACTCTAAAAAGCAATAATAACTTTATAATTACATGGCTTTCATAGCATTGTATGTAGTGTTCCTTGCTGCATTTTAGGGTTTAGTCCATGTAAGGCTTACAAGCAGGGGGTGGGGAGGGGGAATTCAGCAACGGTGGCTATCACTGATAAAGCATTTAACCATTGCCAACCACTGAACTCTAAACTTGAATATTCAACGCTGTGGCCATATCCGACCATAAGCATTGAATATTTGGATTGGCCGGATAGTGTGGAAGCTAAACAGGCACTGCTGCCCAATTAGCTTCAGCAGCAAAAGTTAGGTGAGTCTTTCAGATACCTAATTTTCACCACTGAAGGATAGCTGGCTAGCAGCCGAATATCACTACTAGCCAGTTTTCCCTGCCTGCCGCCTCCAGTCTGCTCCCGGACTGCTCTGATGCTAGCCAGCTAAAGTTGGGGCCACTCAGTGGCGGCACCCGGGGATATTCAATAGCACTAATTGAATTAGCACCACTGAATATCCTGCTCACTGTTAACCGCACAAATTGCTTTGAACCCCCCCCCCCAGTATTTCTCATTTTAAGCAAAATGAAAGGTTCCTAAGAGGTGAAACAGTCTAAGGGCCACAGTTACTTTGAGGCATATTCCAATGTGTCTGTCAAGGCCCCTGTGCGTCCAATCGGAATCGGGACGCCCAAAGGTAGACCATGCTCTACTACTAACTACCGAACATAAGGAAACAATAGCATAACCCAGGGTCTAGGGCCTGTATGTGCAGGCTGGGCCCCGATTCAGATTGGTCTGCATGCACAGCCATTTGCCCAGCTACCTCAGTCTGGCTCCTCAATGCCGGATGCCACAGACGCACTTCTTTCCCCTCAGCCGTACCCATGATCCGGCCTCCCATGGCCAGGGTCCAGCTGCGAGGAACTTATTGCACCCCTACCTTCTGTTACCAGTCCGGCAGCTCGATCCCCCAACATCCAGGGGGACTTATTCGACATTAGATTAGGCTCTGTATGTCTGGGGTTGCAGACCACCCAAACCCCGCCTTCGGGGCATGCATAATTAGGAATAAATGCATTGAGTACAGGCATTTAACAAGAGCACGGAGTAGAATTTTTCATTCATAAATAAAAGGGATACACTGGTACAAGTGCATCCGAGTTGGGGAGAGGAAGCAGAGAACAATCTAGACAAAGGTGAAACTTGGGGATGGAATTTATGGTTAAAAGAAGAGGGGCAGAGAGGGAAGTAATGAGAAGTCTCTGGAAAGAGTCTAGGGGAAGGCCAGGGTACGTAAGGTAACAAGTTTTTATGCTCATTTCCAGAGATATTGGATTCTATATTTTGGATGCAGAGTCCCTTAAATTTAATAGATTGCCTGGTAACAAAATCAAATATACTAACATAGAAACATAAAACCCAACACAAGTTAAAATAAATACCAATATCTAAAAAGCAGAGCATAAAATAAAAATAAAGTAAACATCACTGAGTGTTAGGAAAAACAGAGGGGTCTGCTAAGAGGATCAAAGCAGTATAAGTGAGCAGCAGATGGAAACATATTCAGGAGATAATTCATTTAAATATTTGCAGACAGGGAGGAATTGGCCATATATATCCTGACAGGAGTGCTGAGGAGAACTGTGGTGACTCAGAGGGAAATTCTTTACCTGAGCAGGTCAGCAAGAGGAGAGAGCCTTGCATCACTCCTCCACTGACGTAATTGAGTGGAGGAGTGGCCTAGTGGTTGGGGCAATGTACTTCAGGCCGGAAGGTTGGGGGTTCAAATCCCACTAGAGGACAGCAACCTTGGGCCGGAAGGACTGGGGTTTCTAGTCCCACAGGTGCTCCTTGTGGCCTTGGGCAAGCCACTTAACCCTCCATTGCCCATGTTCCCTGTAAAATAGTTATCTCCAAGTTATAATGCCCTGTTCAATGTAATTTCAGTTTGTTCAATGTAAACCGCCTTGATATCATGAAAGGCGGTATATAAGAAATGTTAAATAAATAAATAAAAATAAATAAATTGTGGCTGTGATCATATGGCCAAGGGATATGCCCGAAGGGGCATGGCGAAACGATATGTCCCTTTGGAGCCTCTTCAAAGCCATTTGGTAGTCATTTTGGAGCCATCTTGAGATTTTGTTTTTTTGAGTTATAGATCATATGTTCATTGAAAAGGGAAAAGTATGATAAAATTAGATTGTTCCATCTTTCAAGGATTCTGTTAAACAAGGTCCAATGGACTCCTTCAAGGTTGTTGACAGCTCTCAGAAATCATAGCCAGGTTGTTTATCTTCTGGTATAGTGAAAGGTTCAGAGGAAGAAGGAGTCTCTTTCAGCCCCATCATCCACATTCCATCTTCTTTATCAGATGGATTAAGCACTCTGGACTCCTCCCCACTCTGGAAATCAAAATATGGGGGAGGGGAAGATGGCCCAGAATTTTGATGTCGTCAATGTGGGTAGCATAAGCAGTGCTTCTAATGAGATTAACATTTCCAGCTAATAGATGGATGGTAGGGGATGGGATTTGGCCCTGCTCTTCTAGTCACATAGCGGCACTATTATTACCACTTAAGCCAGTGGTGTTTCCTTCCTTTCCTGGCCCTGATGGAATCTCTCTCAAATTCACCCTCGGAAGTCTCCAATTTGGAAACTGGGAGAGTGGTTGCCATGATGGAGTTGACTGTCTGACTGCCTCTTCCAGCTATGCACATTTTCAGGGTAAACAGTACAAAGAATTTCCTCTTTGCCAGGGCTTTTGGGGGAAAGCAGAGGGTAGGGCTAAATGGCCAATTTTCCCGTTGGAGAAAGGTGAATAGTGGTGTACCCCAGGGATCTGTGCTGGGTCCGCTGCTTTTTGATATATTCATAAATAACCTGGAAAAGGGAATAACGAGTGAGGTTATCAAATTTGCAGATGATACAAAACTATTTAAAGCAGTTAAAACCCAAGAGGATTGTGGAAAATTGCAAGAGGATCTTGATAAATTGGAAGACTGGGCATCCAAATGGCAGATGAAATTTAATGTGCAAAGTTATGCACCTAGGGAAGAACAACCCAAACTATGGTTACACAATGCAAGGTTCCAGATTAGGAACTACTACCCAGGAAAAAGATTTAGGCGTCATTGTGGATAACATGTTAAAACCCTCAGCCCAGTGTGCAGCGGCAGCCAAGAGAACAAATAGAATGCTAGGTATCATAAGGAAAGGAATGGAAAATAAAACAAAAGGATAGTGTAATGCCTCTATATCGTTCCATGGTGTGACCGCACCTTCAATATTGTGTGCAATTCTGGTCACCATATCTTAAAAAGGATATAGCGTTATTAGAAAAGGTACAGAGAAGAGCCACCCAAAATGGTAAAGGGGATGGAAGGATACTCCTATGAAGAAAGGCTATAAAGGTTAGGGCTCTTTAACCTGGAAAAGAGACGGCTGAGGGGAGATATGATAGAAGTCTATAAATTAATGAACGGAGTGGGAACAGGTAAACGTAGATCGATTGTTTACGTTATCAGAATATAGAAAGACTAGGGGACATGCAATGAAGCTACAGGGTAAACTATTTAAGACTAATAAAAGAAACTATTTTTCACTCAACGCGTAATCAAACTCTGGAATTTGTTCCCGGAGGATGTAGTAAAGGCTGCTAGTGTAGCTGAGTTTAAAAAAGGTTTGGACAAGTTCCTGGAGGAAAGGTCCATAAGCCATTATTAAGAAGGGACCCAGGATATCAATGCTTGACCCAATACAAGCATTGTGGAATCTGTGTCTTTTGGGGAAACTGCTAGGTACGTATGACCTAGATTGGCCACTGTTGGAAACAGGATACTGGGCTTGATGGACTTTGGTCTGACCCAGTATGGCATATCTTATGTTCTTATGTTCAGGGCCATGAAGAGAAGATTGGAGCACTTGAGGCAGCTAATAAATAATGCCTTAGTTAAGGGTAATATTGTGACTGAGAATAAACTGGAGAAGATAGATAATTTTTCTATGATGAATAATTTTTTTTTTTACATTTTCCTTATTGTTCTATGGTTTCTCCATCTAGTATGTTATGGTTAATATAAGGTAAATAAAAACATAGAAACATGATGGCAGAAAAAGACCACATGACCTATCTAGTCTACCCTTCCATATCACCCACTACAAGAGTCCCCTTTTTTCCATTAGAGAGTCTTTGTGTTTGTCCCATGCTTTTTAGAATTTAGATACTGTTCTCATCTCTACCAACTCCACTGGGAGACTATTCCATGCAACTTCCACTATTTCCATAAAGAAATATTTCCGCATATCACTCCTGAATCTATCCCCTTTCACCCTCATCCCATGTCCCATCATAGCAGAGTTTGCTTTCAGTCGAAAGAGACTCTCCTCCTGTGCATTTATGCCATGGAGGTATTTAAACATCTCAATCATATCACCTCTGTCCCTCCTTCCTTCTAAAGTATACATATTAAGGTCCTTATATCTGTCCTCATATGTTTTATAATGAAGACCATTAACCATTTTAGTAGCTACCGTCAGCACTGTCTCCAACCTGTTTATATCTTTTTGAAGGTGTGGTCTCCAAAATTGCACACAATACTCCAAATATGGTCGCACCAAAGACTTATATAGAGGCACTATCACCTCCTTTCTTCTGCTGGCCATTCCTCTCCCTATGCATCCAAGTATCCTTCTAGCTTTCGCTGTCACCTTTTCTACCTGTTTAGCTACTTTCAGATAGTTAGATATAATCACGACTAGACCCCGTTCTTTCATGAACAAAAGTATGCCACTCCCTATACTGTACCGTTCCCTTGGATTGTTGCAGTCCAAATGCACGACCCTATCTTTTTTAGCATTAAATCTCAGCTGCCAAATTATAGACCATTCTTCAAACTTAGCTTGATCCCTTCTCATGTTTTCTATACCTTCCTGGGTGTCTACTCTGTTGCATATTTATCCATCTTCCCTTCCAGTCAAGGCTAAGATCTATTATGTTCCATCCTCTGTTAAGTAGCTGGGATGGGAGAGGAAGATAGAGTAGACATATAGAACCAGTACTGTAAATCTAACTACCATTTTGGAAACATCTATTCAGGAGATTATGACTGAGAGATGCTTTGGTGGATTTTTTTATGCTGTTTTCTGATAGAGATATAATTTTAATAATGTTTTCCAAGAAGTCTTTATTGTGCCTACTTGTTTTTCGTCATGTGACTTCTTTAAATGCGCATATTGCCTATGGTGCAGGAGTTTGAAAAGACTACCTACAGAACAAAATGCTAGTGTTGGTTTTAAGTCATTTTTGACTACACACCTAGGCACCCCACACCCCTGAGGAAGTCATATGGCAAAACACAGACATGAAGTTTGAGATGTGAGTGGTCTGTTCTGGAACAATAAGCCAACCCTCTATTTTATCAAGACTGGTGTAATGTCATGGGCTACTTCACCTCGCTCTATTGTTACATGTTGAATCTGCGAGAGTGAGCACTCCTTTTTGGACTTTTCTGCTTCTTTTTCTAATCAAATTTAGTGTGAGTGAGTGTTCATGTAATCAGTGGGTCACTTCCTTGAGACAAGAGAGGAGGAGGAAAGATTCAGGTTCCTTGTTGAATTGGGATATACAGCATAATGTCATCTGTGTAGATATGGAACATTATCCCTTGTTTCTGGAGGATGTTACATATGGGCTAGATATATACATTAAATAAGAGGGCAGAGAGAGCTGATCCTTGAGGCAGTCCTTGGTGAATTTGAAATGGTTCTGATGTCCTGGTTTGTACTTTGACTTGTTGTGTGCGGTCAGATAAGAATGAGCGAAACGATCTTAAGGGTTTCCCATTTACTCTGATTTCTGCTAGGCGGGTTAGGAGTCTTCTGTGGTTTACGGAGTCAAATGCTGCTGAGATATCTATGAATATAAGGATAAATGCCATTTTGGATCTTTCAATTCCCATGAGTAATGTATCAAGGAGGGAAGTCAGAAGTGTTTTGGTACTGTAATGTTGTTGAAAACCATGTTGCTGGTCATCTGGAGGTACATTGGAGTCCTTAAAATCCTGCAGCTGGAGTTGGACGGCTTTTTCTGATAATTTTCCTAGTAGAGGGGCACTGGAAATGGGTCTGTAGGATGTAGGTAAGGTAGGGTCAGCTGTAGCGTTCTTCAGGGTGGGCTTGACAGAGGAGACCTTTAGGTTAGTTGGCATTTGGCCTGTGGTGAGGGAAGAGTTCGTTATTTTGAGCAGTGGTGAGGTTAGTTCTTTCCATGGCTGCTTTGATCTACACGGTTGGGCATGGATCAAGTGGTGATGTGGTGGTGTTCATCAATAAGAGAAGGTTATCTAGTTGTTTGCTCGATAGTGGAGTGAAAAGGGATCAAGTCGGTGAGCTGCTGGATGTGTTTGTAGGTAACTGATCCAATTCTATTGTTTCTTTAGCGTGGTTGAATTTTTTAATAAGAGAAGGCTAAATCCATGTTGGCTTTCTCCCATTAAGCCACAACTATCTACATGTTTAGTAATTTTTTTCTATATAATGGTTTCTACTATTTTGCCTAGTATTGACATCAAGTTCACTGGTCTGTAGTTTCCTGGATCACCCCTGGAACGCTTTTTAAAAGTTGTCGTTACATTGGCATTCCCCAATCTTCAGGTACTACAGATTATTTTAATGATAGCTCACAGATTACTAATAGTAGGTCCACAATCTCATATTTGAGTTCTTTCAACACCTTCAGATGTCTACCATCCATTCCAGGTGAATTGCTACTCTTCAGTTTATCAAATAGTTGTAATACGACATCTTCCCGGTTTATTGATATTTCTTTCATTTAGTAGCTTTTCCTAAAGAATAGCACATATAAATAGCTTCTATCAGAAGACATCACTCTAAATCTAGCACTAAAACTCTGGCAATCTAAACTAGGCCCACCTAGATCTTCTTTAAGATCATTATGATTATAGCAGATCTCAAATACAGGGACAAGTTTCCTAAAACAATCATGGTTTTTTAAGAAGCATCTGAAATATCAAACAGCTGGCAAATAATCTAGGGGAGCTTATTCCACAATATGGGGACCGATGCTGAAAATCATTGGGGCATGTTTACTAATCCTTGTGCCGGTAATGCACAAGTGGGTCATATTGATAATGTGGGGATGTGCACGAACTGCAGAGAGCTGTCCCCCTACAATTACTTTATCAACTGGCCCCGTGAGCAACTAATACCAGCCACTGAGGTGGCATTAGTTGCATCTGTGGTACTTGCCCTGAGCACAGGTAGTGCGGGATACAAATGCGTGCTCTTGCTATGCCATGGCAGGGATGTCTCCATCCCGCCCAATCGCCATCCCAAAGTGCGCGACAGTGGTAGCATGGGATTTTTAGTGCAGGGCCCTGCGCTACTTTGCAGTATCGTGGTGGATCCACGCACTAACCCTGTGCTAACCCTACCCTACCTACTATTTAATAAACATGCCCCACTGGGCCCTCAGAACTGTCTGAATAGGAAAAACCTCTTCCTCCTAAGCTTTTTGGTTCCGATTTGGCATGCTTGGCACCAACGCTGAGCTCAATGCTCGTAATAAAAAATGTCAACAGTAGAAGAAAGAAAGGTCTATCCCGAATATACGCAGAGTGGAAGAGAATGTCAACTTTAGCTTTGACAATGCTACAAGAGTATAGGAAAATCACAGTCATGTCAACAAGTTCCCATCTGCTACAAAAGTACTATGCACCATCTTTTATGTTTATTTGGCCTTGTTAAAAATGAAAACGTTACTTTCATAAATGAACATTAAAAGATAAATAATCAAACTACTTGCAGTATTGAAAAACCAGCAGGCAGCTGATATCTATGAAGGTTTACTGCAATAATGAAAGCATAATGATGCTTGTAGCTGTAAAGCAATATTTACCTGGAAAAATGTCTTTCAGAGTTGCTCTCTAAGGGCCCTTAATCAACATGCAGAACCCTATCTGATAATAGCTGCCCCATCATGAGAGATTTCTATCACTATTTCTGTCCTGATCATCTTCCTGTCCCCTTGTAATTATAAGAACGGCCTTAGTAAATCAGGTCCTCGTCTATCTCTGGCTCCCAGTTGCTTTTCATTTGCTTTCATACGGAATTCAGCAGTGCAGGAGTAGTGTAGTGGTTAGTGAAGCAGGCTGTGCACCAGGGTGACCACTTTCAAATCCCACTTCTCCTACTGACAGTTTTTGGGGCATGCTGACTAAACTGCACTACCATGGTAGCATAGTGTTAGCACATGTTTTAAGCACCATGCTAAACAGTAGTGTAGGGCCCCTGTACTAAAAATCCCATGCTACCCTGGTAGCAGGTCACAGTGAGGATGGGTTGGACAGGGCATTGCAGAAAGTGTGGGCATTAGTAGCCCATGCTATCTGTGTTTGATGCCAGTAGTGTGGGTCACCACCTCAGTGGGTGGCATTAGTTGCACCCATAGCCCAGTGAACCCTCCTGCAGTTAGTGATGAGCCCACACTGATAACACGGCCCACATGAACATTACTGGTGAAGGGCTTAGTAAACATGCCCCTTTGTGACCATGGGGAAGTCACTTCATCCTTTAACACCTCAGGTACAAGTTAATTTGTCAGCCCAATTGAGCAGGGAAATAATTTGTGTACTTGACTGTAAAAGGGAAGTAATAAATCTTTTTTTACAGTTACTGTTTGCTCTCTAGCCCTCCCTTTGTCTTAAACGTTTTTACCAAGCTGTGTTGGTCTTACATCTCGTTTCTTGCTGCAGCCTTCTCCAGATTGTGGAAATGGGCCATTCATGTAGAATATTTCTCTTGTAATGAAGCCAATTTGCATGACAGGAAAGTCAGATTTATAAATTATTTCTGCAGTTAAGTTCATGTGAAATTGCAGTAATTATCCCAGAACAATGTATCTGTGCCTATCAGAAGGGTGGGACATCACTATTTTCCATCACTATTTTCCACACAAACGCTAACCTTCTGAAAATTGCTCATTAAGTGATTTGCTTAATTCCTCAGTTCATTGGCAATTTTGCACACTTTTTTGTGTTTACATTCAAAAGTGCAAAATAACACGCAAAAAACTCCAGTAGATAACATACGCTGAAATTCATGAATGCAATTACGCTAGTTTGTCCTTTTTTTTCATGTATTATCGCATTTGCCAATATGTTCTAGTGCATCGGTCTCTAAGTCTTTTCTCTTTCTGTCTCTTGCTGTTTGGAACTTATTCTTTTTTTACCTTAATCCATGTCCCATCCATGAACACCTTCAAATCCCACTTCCTCTGAGCACATCTTCCTTCTGTTGCCCCATCCTTGTATCTCCCTTTTATTAGATTGTAAAACCCTTTCAGAAAGACATTCCCTTACCTATTTCACCTATATAATTAATAGTGTCTATCTAGTGGTGATTGTTGTATACAGTATGTATTTTCCTATTTCTTTTTCTAGAACGTCTACAGACAGCATCCTGACAAAGTTCAATTTACTCAAGTGGCCGACTCTCCATTCCTTGTTCAAGCCCAGGTGAACTCCAGGCAACTAAGTGACGTAAGTATATTGAATAGTTCAATAAAATAAGAAGACAACTTATCTAAATAATCAGACCTAAGAGAAAAGCTAGAAGATTGGGTTGACCTAGTCTAATGGAGAAACGATTGAAAAATGAATTGATAGTAGTATTCAAAGTAGGAATGATAATAAAAGATATCTGCACTGGAAAAGGACAAGAAATAATGAGCTTGCAGTTGGGGAAATTTAACTTGGTCATTAGGAATTACTGAAAAGTGGGATGGAGAAATCTCCGACATTGCCAGGGATTGCTCTGTTATACTGGACCCAGGTTGAAAACTGCGGATATCTATTGATCCCATTCCAAACCTGCCTTTCCATAGTTCTATAACTATGTGAAAAAGATTATAAGAAAGTCCATAGGCCTTCATTTGGTGTCTGCTAGAGCTGTCATTTAACAATTTAAGTGCTAAATGTACTAGTGCATTAGCACATGCTAACGTGCATTATTTATTAAGGTGTGTTCATTGTATTTGCACGCTTTAGTAAATCTACCCCTAAATCATGAACACACACTGGGGCTTATTTACTGTTTGCGCACCCTATCCATTAGTAAATGACCCCATTATTTTTCAGCAATTCTGTTAGTGAGCTGCTGGCTTTAATATCGGGGCTAAAGATGATGGTAATGCTGCTCAATAAATTCAGCACTGCTGTTGGGTCATAGTTCCAGCAGAGCTGAAAATAGGGATGATTAAGAGACCCAGGATAGTAACATTTCTAATAATAAAGAAATCCATCAGTCAGTTATGATGAAGAAACATTTTCTCAAATAATATACAAATTATCTAAAAAATGATTGAGAAGAAACAGGGCTGGCCCAATCATCAGGGAAACAAGGCATTTGCCTAGGGTGATAGCTTCAGAGGGTAGCAGAGAGCAGGGCATTCAAAGCTAAACAATAGATTCTGACAGCTAGGGGGGAACATAAGGCTTAAGGTCTGCCTAGGGTGCCAACACCTTGATCCAACTCTGGGATCCACCCTGAGTCCAACTAATATTTAAATCTTTATTTTACAAATGATATTCTATACAAATTGGTGCTCTTTGGAGTGATATAATTATACCTTGCCAAAAAAAACCTGGGTTGCCAGGAGTCAGCATTGACTTGATGGCACTTTAAAAAAAAAAAAAAAAAAGCTGCTCATGTAATGTAGGGCAGTTGCAACTTCTCTGAACATGCTTTTTTCACCACTTTTTTAAAAGAAAATTCTTAGAAATAATTCAGGCGATAGTTATTATTTAACTTCTGAAAATGCTTTTGGTTCACGAGTGTTTGAGAGAGTTAATATTTATCACAGTACATTATAATACAGTATTTCATACTTTTCCAAGTAGAGCCCAAATCAGAACAGGTTTAGGGTTAATGACCAAGTCCAGTAAGTAAAAATGTCAAATAGAGGCTAGTTTGATAGTGATGAGGATAGACAGGTGCTTTGCTTCTACTGATTTGACAGACTTGTTCTGTTAACTAATCTGAGGAGCTTTTCGACAAAGGGCATTAAAGGAAATATCTTAAGATGCATTATAATGTGCCTTTATTGCACTGCATTTCGAGGCCTATTTACTAAATGGTGTTAGGTGTTTAGTGCACATTTTAATGCATACATAGGGCTAGATTTACCACTTTATGCTATTGCATTAGTGCACGCCAACATCATTTATGCACGGTATTAGTAAATAGGTCCCTTTGCATAAAATGGGACCTGTTGTAAATGATGCATTTAGGCATGATATGCAGGTGTAAGTGATTGTGCCTACATTCAAGGCTCCTTCTCTGCTATATATGTTACTATTCTGTAAAGACAAGTAGGTGTCTACTTGTCTTTATAAAATAGCTCTCATTTGTAGGCACCTACCCATGGCACCCTGTTATAACATTACCCGCCACGTGTGCATTAAAGAACAACTAATGTGGAGTCAAGACAGTTTGCACACATCGAATCCTGTGTTTAGCATAAAATCTCTTATTAGGTGCTTATGTGAGTTAGGCAAAGGAAGGACGCTTTGCTGTTAATGCAAGTGACCATAATGTACATAAATGGCAACATCTGGCAAATAATGGGACATTTAATTACGTCTTCAGGTATAGTTATTGGCATTGTCTGCTCTGATGCTAATGTACACTAATGTACACTGCAATGCAGGGCTGCTACAACCTTTAGGTGAACTAGGTGGTCTCCTAGACTGCTGGCCCTCCATGGGCACCATTGCTGCCATTGTCACCCCTCTCCGGGGCCTGCAGAAGTGGCAATGGTCCCAATCCATGCCGCAGTGCTTATTTAAAGGCTTTGATGCTGCATCGTTGTTTCCATGTGCCTCCTCTCTGCCACCTCTGCCCTTCTCCAAGCTGGAATTCTGCATGGCAGAGGGCGTGGAAACGGCAGGCAGGAGCACATGGAACCGCGATGCAGCATCGAAGCCTTTAAATAAGCACTGCGTCGTGGAGTTTGATCTGTGGCTGCCATTGCAGGCCCCAGAGAGAGGCAGCAGTGGAGGGGGCGACAGAATGGCGGGCCCACCTAGAGTGCCTCTATTCCTTGCACTGGCCCTGATGCAATGTTCCCACGGAGCTACATGGGAATCCTCCACCCACACTACTGCCGGTGTGCAGAGGTGCTGTGATAATTAGTTTTTTGTCATGAGGAGCTGGCAGTGCCTATTGCAGCATCTCCTTCCCCGGCAGTAGTGTTGATGGAGGACTCCTGGGCAGCTTCCCAACTGCTTTCTTCCAAACGGCAGAAGGCCTCCACAAAATTGGAGGATCTACAGGTAACATGCTTTAAGTTTTGCCTTTAAAGTGCGTTCAATGCAAAACCTTAGGGCAGTGCAATAAAGATGACCTTCATTAGGTAATTCTTTCAAGGAGGAACCTACTTTTAGATACTAATGATACATATAAATGCTGGTATTTCAGTCATGTACATTGTTTATATGTCTATATTTGCATGTAAATGACCTCTTATAAAATACTGAAAAAAGCATGTGCTTTGTTTCCATGGTACATATTTTCCCTGTGGGATGCAGATGGATGGAGTTTGGGCAGAGTGTGGGCAGTGAATTAAGATAATTTACACATGTACTTGCAAGATATAGGCACATTTATTTATGTCATTTCTAGGACTGGTGTAAATGATTGTGCTTTAATTTAAGACATATTTTCTGCCACTTACACTAATATTTTATAAGGATAAGTAGGTGTCTACTGCTTTGTTAACAAACAGGCTTAATTTAGACATGTTAAAACACACTTTAACAAGGAATTTTGTATAAGATTACCCTCCACATGTGCTATTCACTAAGGGCCAGATTCTGTTCTTGACATTGATCTCCTTTGTACGTCCAGGCACAAATGCTGAACTCAATGCTCGTAATAAAAAAGGAGATCTAGCCCCACAGAATCAAAATCACGAACACCATTGTATGTGCAGGCCGGGACTGCGATTCAGTCCCGGCTTACACATACAGTGAAGCTTGACTAACTCAGTCTGGGCATTTAAATGGAGCCGCAGTGCCATGGTGTCATGTTGCCATGGCACCATGGCTACATTTAAATGCCGCAATGCCGGTCGGCGACGAAAAAGTTAATTTCCCGCAGCCCAACCCCCGAACCAGCCTCCTAAGGCCAGGGTCGCGTTGCAGGGATTTAACTCCCCCCCCCCCCCCAGCCCCTTCTGTGCCCCGGAGCCGCCGAAATGGAACATCCAAGGAAGTTATTCCACCCCAGGGGTGGAATGCTTCCCCAGCCATTTCGCTGGCCCTGGACTTACAGGGCCGACATTAGAATCAGCCCTGTACATCCAGGGCCAGCGACTGCCCACTGCCCATCCACTCTCCGACCCTGGGCCGCCTCTTCCATGCCCCTGACTAACTTCCCCGCACAACCGGCGGGGAGGTTAGTTGGGGGTCTACAGCCACCACGAATAGTGGGGATGGACGTCCCATTACGTCCATCCCCGCTATTCATGGTTCAGAATGACCCCCTCAAGGGTTTGAAGCCTTTATGAGTAGTTAAGCTGTCCACTTTTGTGCAAACTCCATAAGTACTTTTTACCTGAGGGTCTGCCACAATAATCAAAGAAAAGTATGCAGACGATCACAGATATGGTTCCTCTTGCCCCGACATTTGCTTTCTGGGCCTCCAAGGTTGTAGGGGCTACATATGCATTCAGGGGGATAGGAAGGTGAAGTTCTTGAGGATGACTGCATCAGTATTTGGGAGAAGGGTTGGGTTGACGGCAAGGCTGATCTCATGGGGAAGAAAGAACAAGGAGAAGATAAGTAACTTTATTCACTGGATGTCGGTAAATTGATCCATAGATGACTCTTTCTGTTCATTCGGGGGGAAGGGAGGCTAGGATCTCAACATCTCTTAAAGCATAGTTAACTTTTGGTATTAGCCAGTGAGTTACATAAACCACTTTATGTTATGGTAACTTCCTTTAATATGTATGATCTGCTATACATAAGTATGCATATGGTCCAGCTCATTAAAAATGTTTCCTATGTTATGAACTATTTCTTTGGATAAATGATATCGTAAGAACATGCATTACCATTTAATATATGTTACTGCATTAACACACATTATTAAATAGACCCCTTAGTACCTAATGTATTGCCTGGGCTACTTCAGAGTAGCATGGTGCGTGAAAAAAGCATAATGGGGCATGTTTACTAAATTGCGTTAAGTGGTAGCATGGAGTTTAGCATGTGGTTGGTGCTAAAATGTAGCAGGGCCTAGTGCTAAAAGTTCCACACTACTGCATGATGGGGTGGGGACTAGGTGGGATGGTATGGAATGAAGGCATTAATAGCATGCTACGGCTAGCGAGAGTGTTAGGAGCTCATGCTAACCGCACTTGCTGATAAGTGCGCCCATATGCTGGCTAACATGGTGCAATGTCCTGGGGCCCTCATTAACTGCAAGGGGAAGGATGCACATGCCTCTGAAGTTATCACAGGCTCCTTGGTGCTGGTAACATGGCCCACACGTGCATTACCAGCACAGGCCTTAGTAAACATGCCCCCGTGAGCATTCTTCACCTTTTAAAAGTAGAAGTGCATCTATAAGACTTGAAGTGTGCTATGCTGAACTGACCTTAGTTTTTAATTAAAATCAGCAATTTTATCCTTCTTACATACCTACTTGCATTCTGATTTTATTTCAGATTAATTATAAAGCTAAGCACGAAGAAGAAAAATTCAAGTGTAATATTCCATCAGACACTCCCTATATTCTCCAGTCTAGGCTTAATTCTTATAACACCAGCGATGTAAGTATGGCTCCATCTGGTTGGCCGTCTGTCTATCTACCTTGCTTCTTGTTTTAGAGGAGATTGCCTGAGTGTCCAAATTGTCTGCTTATTATGTGAGCATGCTGTTCATAGCTTCAAATTTCACCATGGTTTTGAGCTCAGCCATTCAAATTTCAAATTGTCTAAAATGAACTGTATTTATTAGGGCATGAATAAATGTTTTCTATCTGTAAAGCATCTAGGTGAGAGGAGTCATAGGGGAGATGTAGTCATTTTAGAAGTTTTCAGTTCTGCCCTGGATTCCCCCCCTAGTCGGAATATCTGCAATGAGTATATATACAAGGCAGATGCATCTCACTCTTATACAGATTCATTACGGACATGTTTAACTCCCCATGCATTACAGCATTCTATGCTAAGGACATGCAAAGGTTATTTTCCTTTCATTTTGATTTCTTTTCATTTGGGGGGATGTGGGGGGGGGGTCATTCCATTTCATTTTTTTTTCCTTTTTGTTTGTCTTTGAAAGCAAAACAGGGCTCATCCTCCCCATCAAAAACTCGTTCCTCTAAAAAGTGAAACAAACCCTACTACTACCACCACTATTTTTCTCTGTCTCCTAGCCATCGGGATCTCATTAGCTGACCCACAATATTAAGTGTCCTTAAGGGGCAGGAATCCCAATTGTTCCCACTCTACCAGCACTCTATTTAAAATAGCACCAACTGATCCATACAACAAAATGGTGCAGACCTTGGGTCAGCCAACGGCACCAGCGGGGCATGAGCAAATGGGGGCCTCTTTTCCTCCCTGAATAGACTTATGACTGAAGGTAAGCAGGGGAAATTCATATTGGTAGAGAGAATGGGCAAAAGCGCCAATGGGGATTTGTTTTACTTGTTAGAGAAGTGAGTTTTTCAGCAAGGAAGAGGGGCTTTGGAGTTGACTGCTACTCCTTTATGTTAAACAAAAAGAAAAGGTAATGAAATTTAATTTCATTCATTTCTCTTTTGCTTAGTTTTCAAAACGAAATGATATGTAACAGGAAATGTAGTCAAACTTTCCTGTTTGGTTGCAAATGAAAGCATACCCTCTGTCCTATGCATGCCCTCTACCCTATCTTGCATTTTTCGTTGGTTCCTTTTCTTAGCGATTCTACATGCTTACATAGGGCAAGGTAGGTATGCTGTGAGCATAGATTTCTCCAGGTTCTTTTTATTCCTGTCTTCCGTGAGCGTTCAAAGACCAACCAGGATTCAAAAAACAAGAATGCAAATCTCAGGTGACAGGCTTCTTTTGACTCAGAAGGATAGATGCAACAAGACATGAATAATCTTCAGTAAATCGGCTCTGTTACACAATGTGGTACATCGTTGTTTTTTGCATAGGATTTTTGCTGGCAAATATAAGACTTATATTGATCTATGGACTTATTTTTGGCAAGCAGAGTGGGATATTAAAAACATATTTCCGCAAAAGGGAATCCTGTTAATTAATGTTAACATAAAATACATTTAAAACATTAGAATAGTCTTTCTTTATTAATATGGATTTTGCATTAGAAGCTCAGGGCAAGTTGCATTCAGAAACCCCAGGGATAAGTTTGTTTCTTATGAAAGAAGCTCTTACAAATGAACAATTCTTAATTCCTTCTAAACTATACAGATAAAAATCCAGTTAATACTTGGTTTTATACCAGAAACAAAAGTATCAGAGTTGACTGAACCAATATTTAATGCACTTTTATACTGCTATTTAATATCCAATTGGTTTTGAATTTACCATAAACTTGCTCTTTTTGTTGCAGATATGGTATAAATATGACTGGGAAAGATTAAAATCTAAGAACTGTGATATAAAACTAGATGCAATTCCAATTAAGGCTGCTAAAGCAAACAGCAGGATTGCAAGTGATGTAAGTCTCCTACTCTGAATCTATGAGTATCTTCATTTATTAGTCTAGATTTGGGGCTGTGCTTGAAATATATTTTCTCTTCCTGCAGGTTGCGTATAAGAAGGACTATGAGAAGAGCAGAGGGAAGTTGGTTGGAGCCCTCAGCATTCACGATGATCCCAAGATGCTCCATTCGCTGAAGGTGGGACACATACAGAGCGATGTAAGTATCACTAAAGCCACCTTGACCTATGTCTCAGAGCTCTGCCTTTAGTATAAGCTTTACTGTAGGTGAAACCTCTTTCAAAGGAGGCAGTTTTCCTCCCAAAACTTCTGGGAGCTGAGGTTTCAATAAAGTCAGTTTGAATACAATTTTCATCACTATCTTCCCTAGTTGAGGAGAGAACAGGCTGTGACAATTAGCTCTGCCAAGTGGCTAAATAGTTTTGCTGTAAGTCTATGTTTTGTTTCTCCAGAAAATGGGAGAATCATAAAGTGGACTTACATTGAGCAAGAAAGTTTGTGTGTATTTAACCCCTTCCTTTTTATTTTAAAGGTGTTATACAAACAGGACTATGAGAAAACTAAAGGAAAAAGCATTAATTACTGTGATACGCCCAAGTTTCAAATAGATTCTGTTTTGAAAAACTTTAATGACGTAAGTAGTGTTTCATTTCTGCCTTTTATTAAAGTGCAGTATGTAGATGCTGAAATTTCATCCAATCTTTTCTCCTTTGCAGATTCACTATAAGGATCATTATCAGAAGAATATTTTGGGGCGTTACATAGGCAGTTTTGAAGATCCACACATGCGGCACTGCCTGAAAGTGGGCTCATTGACGAGTGATGTAGGTTTTCCAATATGTGCAATTAAAGTTTTGTAAACTTCAGGAAGAATGAGAATATTGACCCTAATTCTGTTTCTTTGCCCCCCTCCCCATTCCCTAGAAAAGCTACAAAGCAGATTATGAAGATGACAAGGCCAGATGCTACTTCCCGCAAACAATCACGCAGGAGTATGAAACCGTCAAGAAATTAGACAAGATTAAAGATGTACGTGTGCAGTAATAATTTCTGTATTCAGATGAACAGATTTGTAAATCACAATGCAGTCTTCAAATCATGAATTCAGAAGTATGCATGCAATGTTATAGTCTTATTTAGAACAGACTTTTGATCTGTGCTAAATGCCATAGATTGGTGATTCACTTGTTTGGGGAGGCTGAAGAAAAAGAGCAGAGGGCAGAGTGGTCCTGAACTGCACAGATTTTCTTTCTTTCCAAATTCCACCCCCTCCTCTCCCAGGGAACTTTCAGGCTTACACAATTGCCTGCTTTCTTCTCTGTGTGCCCCCAGCCTCACTTAACTGCTCTCTATTTCTACTCCCCCTTTCCCACAGTCCTCGCTTGCCGTTTCTTCTCTATGTATCCCTTCCCTTGACATTACATGATTTGTAGAAAGCATTTCCCCACCTCTGGCTGCTGATTGTTCTGGAAAGCATAATCAGCCAATCAGAGACAGGAACTACAGCAAGTAGAGAGCTTCCTCCAGCTTCCTGCCTCATTAGAGTCCTAGTGCCTGACCTGTTCTCAGTCTACATTCTCAGCACTTCATGATGCAGTTCCTGCTCCCATTGGCCAGCCTGGCTTTAGGGGGGACTTCCTCCTCAATGTTCTTATACGCGACCCTTATGCTAAGTGCTGAGTTTCTTTCAGGTATTTTGTACGACACGAAGGAATAAATCATTCTGTATGCTTCTTCCCACACTCAGGGTTGGGTTTTCTGTAGGGATGAATTTCCTACTATGCTTACTTGAACTGTATGTCAACACTAAAGAAGTGAGTCTTTAAAAACCCAATTGGTTACATCTGCAAGTTGCTAAAATATTCTTTTTTCTAATCAATTATTTTGAAGTTCATTTTTAATCAGTTTGAAGAAGAGACATCTTAAAGCGATCGTTACCCTGGCTCCAAATTCACCAAGAATTCTGTTGAGAAGGCATAACTGGAATTCAATGAAACTGCTCCATTGATGGAATGTTTTCTGATAAAACAATTATTACAATGCTAAAGCTCCTTTGTAAATAAACCAAAGATTGACTTTGTTTCGAGCAGCATTAGGAATTTCTTTATCCTTAGAGGAAAAGTAATTTAAACAAACTTAAATTATGCCGTATAGACAATGTGGTTACACATTTATAGGTCAATATTTAAATCCCACTGTCAGAGTTTTTTATAACTCCAGACATGATATTGAAATAATTAATATGCATTCAATACTACTATCTGTAGAAGCAGCAGCACTGAATATACATATGTAGAGGTGATTGTTGGTGATAGCCACAATCCGCATAGTTGGACGGTTTTATACAGGACAGCCTTTTTGCCTATCAAGTAGTGATTGTTATATTCAGTGCATATTTTCCCATTTCTTTCTAGCATGTGTACAGACAGCATCCCGACAAAGTTCAGTATACTCAAGTGACCGACTCTCCAGTACTTATTCAAGCCCAGGTGAACTCCAGGCAACTGAGTGATGTAAGTATACTGGATAGTTCAATACAAAAGAAAATCAAAGAGAAAAGTAGGAGGAGTTGGGTTGACCTAGTCTAGTGGAGAAAAGATTAGATGACGAGATAGTATTCAAACGGGGAATGGTAAAGAAGATAGTGGTTAGTTGCCCATCTCCACTGGAGATAGGATAAGAATCAATGAGCTAATACTGCAGCGGGGAAATTTAGCTTAGTCAATAGGAAGTTACTGAAGAGTGGAATGGAGCATCTTTATCGCTTTTCAGGGATTGTTCTGATATACTGGGCCCAAGCTGAAAACAGGGTAGTGTTTAATCATCCCATTCCAGCCATATCTTTCCATAATTATAAGATAGTTCATTAACAAGATTGCGCATAGAAGACCTTCCCTCTGTGTCTACTGGGGCTGGTTTTAAGAGTTTAAAGGTTAGACTTACTATTGCATTACACTTGTGTGTTGTTTAATGCAGATTACATTTGTACAATAGGACACATTTATTAATAAGACATCTTACTTGCACTAGCACACATTAGTAAATCTAGCCCCAGATCATGAGCCCACATTGGGGTTATGTACTTTTAGTGCATCCTCGCCATTAGTAAATGACTCCTATTATTCTTCTGCAGTCATGCTTGTCAGCGAGTCCCTGGCTTTTAACATCGGAGCATACCAAAGACAATGATAATGCAGTTCAATAGATGTGAAAGCCCATTTTACATAGCACGTTGAGATGGGAATTGGGATGTGTGGAGTCTTTGTACAATACCCGCAAAGACACGCAGGAGTACACATGTAGTGGTCGCCTTGTCCAGTGGGAGCAGCAATTTTGAAATGAGAATGAAAGATTATTCTGCTCTCCTCAATAGCTGCTCTTGACAGTATTGGTCCCCCATCCTTGTACATCCCAACATCCCTCCAAGACTCCTTCTGACATAATTAGTATCCCCCACAACCACCTGGAAGCCCCTAATGCCATTAGTACCCCCGAAATTCCCCTCACATCCTCCAACATCAGTAGTACCCTTGTACATACCCTGAGTCCCCCAGGACCTTCCCCCAACATCATTTCTACTCCTGCACACATTAAAAATGGCAGAAAATCCTGACAAACATCCTACATCCATCCTACATCCACCGGGTCTTACTGGGGGTCTCCCTGGTATTGGAGGATATCAGGAGTAATTCCCAGTTTCTGCTGCCCAGTGGAGTGCCGGGCTCAATATGGTGCTAATCAGCCCTAGTGGTGGACTTGTTGACCCCTAGTAGTAGCATTGCAAGGCAATTGCAAGGGATCGCCAGTGCCATTTTGAACCTAGTGTCCCATGGAGCAGGAGGAACTGGGCATTGCTCCTGCCCCCCCCCCCACTAGGTACCACAGAGAGACCCCTGGTAAGACCTAGGGGAGACTCAGGATGGGGGTATTCATCAAAGGGTGCGGGGTACGATTGATATCATGGGTATATGGGAGATTGGGGGGTACTGATGTTTAGGGGTGAGAGACTGCAGATATCAGAGGCTGTGGGGGTTTTATTGATATCGGGGGATGTAGAGGAAGTTTGGAAGATACGAATGATGTTAGGAGGGTGCAGGGTAATGGGGCAGGAGGGGGTTCCATCAGCCTGTGCATCTGCACTTATTCATACCTCAGAGCAGGTGTAAAAGTCGTCATGGTAATGTGTTGCTCTACATGCGTATTCCCCTTGAAAAATGGAGAATACACGTCTATATTTTAGGCTCACCCAAACCATGCCCTATCCACGTCCAAACCACACCTTCCCTCTTGAAATTTCTGCATGGTGTGGATCTCTGCTCATAAATAGTGACTTTCTAAAATAGCTGTTTGCATGTATATCTCAACTCCACATGCAATGCTGCTAATTACACATGGAGATATTTCTAAGGTAATCTTCTTAACACAGCTGTTTGCTCATAATATTTCCAGCACTGCTGACAATAGGAATGATTAAGGTATTGTATTGGAAAGGCCAAGGACAATGACATTTATAATAAAAACAAAATACATCAGTTATGGCCAAAAAGCATTGTATTATAAATTACTGGAAAGAATTATGTATATAACAGAAAAGCACAACTATTATTTGGATCTTCAGTCTTACAAATGGTGTCCTACAGAAATTGGTGGGTTTAGGAGTGGTAACATTACACCTGCAGCATAGGGTAGCTCTTTCTAGAATGCAGTTGCAACTACTACTCACCATTTTTTCATAAAATCCTTTCAGATCATTTAAAAGAATTATTATGTATGTTTTGGTCACATGCAATAAATGGATTTAGTATTTATCATAGGAAACTAGAGTACAGAAATCATTGCCTTGTAATTCCTTTATGCCTTTTGAACTAGAGAACTCAAACTGTGCTAGAATCAGGATTAAGGTCAATAACTGACAAAGTGCAGTAAGTAAAAACATCAAATGGACGATAGTCTGACAATTGTGAGAACAGGTTAGGCGTTTTGATTCTAGTTATTTACCAGTTTGGGGACCTATTCACCAAAGTGCCTTAAAGTATGTTATGATTCACTTTAATGCACCTTATTGCAGTGTGTTTAATGGTCTGTTTGACACAGGTTTTAATGCATGTTGAGGGCTAAAATGCCCTTTGCATAAAATGGGACTTATGTTAAATAATGCATGTTAGCACACTTTAGTAAATCTAGTCCTAAGTGCTTAACATGCATTAAAAGATGGCCACTGCAGAGCCAAGAAAGTTTTTGTGCATTAAATCCTCTGTTAGAAACCTAGAGTGGGGATTTTTTTTGTTAATGTGGGCTAGGAGAATGTAGGGCACACTGCTGCTAACACGGGTGACGCTAATGCACATTGAGAGCGAAATAAGGTAGATGACACAGAAATTTAATTTAGTTTGAAGAGTTCTAGGCAGAATACAATGTAAGAGTAAGCCATAGCATAGTATATCACAAATAGGTTGACAGCATTTCTATTACATAGTTAATTGAGGGGAGCTATATCAATTAACATTTTTTAATTAGCCTTGCTGATGGGAAACAGGATTTTCTGTTTCCCATCAGCGCCGTGGGCTCAGCTTTAACAGAGCCGCAGTTAAGGAAAACACTCTCCCTTTGCCGCAGCTATGCAAAAGCTGAGCCGGCGCAGAGGAGGAACAGGTACGGCTCTCCAGGGAGGCGGGCAGCCGCGGGGCTCCTCATTCTGCTGCTGCTGCTGCTGCTGCTGCTAGAGCAACAGCGGCAGCTGCTTCTTAAGCCAGAGGATTTTTTATTATTTTTATTTTGAAGACTGAGTGAGGCGGTCTTTTTGGGGCAATTTTGCGCCCCTCCCTCAAAAGTTGCCGCCTGAGGCTACCGCCTCACTCGGCCTCATTATAGAGCTGCCCCTGCATGCAATGATCTAGTTATGTGCTCTGCATGTGCAGAGTGTAGCGTGGCTGCAGCACACCTGTACTTTTTTTTAATGACGTGATGTTTAGTATCATGTAAAAGCAATTTGTCAGACGTGCCCCTGCTGGAATCGGGCTCCACGAGTTTGTCGTGATTAGATTGTAAGCTCTGATGAGCAGGGATTGCGTCTTACATCTATATATTCAGTGTTGCTTATGCCTTATAGTGCTATACAAATGATTAGTAGTAATAGCAGTAGTAGTGTTCTGCACCTATTAAAAGTAAAAGTTTATACAGTACATTTGTAAAAAAAAAAAAAGGGGGGGTATACTTTGCTTAAACCTTAACGTTTTCAAATAAGACCAGAGGTTTTATTCTTCTTACACACTTAACTACATTCTAATTTTATTTCAGATGAATTATAAAGCCAAGCATGAACAAGAAAAATTCAAGTGCAATATTCCATCAGATGCTCCCTTTATCCTCCAGTCTAGACATAATGCCTATAACCTTAGTGATGTAAGTATGGCCCTGTCTGTCTGTCTATCTACTTACTGAAGAGCAGATTGCCTATTTTTCTAAAGTGTCTGATTATTATGTAAACCTGTGGTTAGCAGTTTCAAATCTCATCTTGGACTTTAGCTCAGCCATTTATGTTTCCAAGGCTGCAAAATTAACAGCATTCTAATGAGGCATTAGCAACTGAGTTTTCTCTCCATAAGGGATGTAGGACAGAGGAACTGTATGGGAGATACTGAACAGGGCTTATCAATTTTCTCTTGAATACCTCTATAGCCACTTGGTTTTTCAAGATCTTCAAAATGAAAATGCGAGAAATAAGTTTTCATACAAGGAAGGCAATGCATCCAGTTTTATCTCATACATATTCAGACAAGAGATCCTGAGAATTTGACTGGCTAATGCATACATGAAAGGTTGGACGACCCTGCTTTATAGCATTCTAGTTTAGAGGTGTACAAGGATTATTTTCCTATCATTTTGATTCATTTTCACATGTGGTGGATGTGTTTCCCTTTTTGTTTTGTGTTTGAAAACAATAATTGTAGCAGCAAACTAAGGGCTCCCCTTCCCCACCAAAACTTGCACCTCTAGAAAATGGAACAAACCATCACCAGGCTATTTCTGTATTCTTTCCTGCCACCTCTGCCGCTGCAGCTTCCACACAATCATAAGCGTCTTTAATGGGCAGGACTCCCTTAAATAAGCAGCCAGGTCCAGGGCCCTTCTTCCCTTTTAAAAACCTCACAGCTCTAAAAAGTGAAACCCTCAGCAGGCCTTGTCCCCATCTCCTACCCATCTGGATCTACCCAACTCACTTTCAATCATGTGTTGAAGGAAGAAAAGACATTCCCAATTGCTCCTGCCCCGCCGATGCTCTTGTTAAAGTAGTGCTGAAGCAATTGGAGATTTCTTTTGCTCTCTGAAGGCAATTATGACTGAAGGTATGCTGGGGAGATTCACATCTGTAGGGGGATGGGGCAAAGGCCCGGTGGAGGTTTCTTTAATTTTTCAGAGATGTAAGGTCTTCAGCAGGGAAGAGGGACTCCGGAGTTGACAACTACTCCTTTAAACAAGAGGAAAAGGTAATCAAATGGACTTTCATTCATTTCTCTTTTGCTTTGTTTTTGAAATGAAATGATAAAAGAGTTCCCAATTATGTCTTAAATTGTAAATAGTTACCCTGTTATCCAAGTTGCATTACCTGTTCAACTGTAAACACAAAGTACCATCGGAAATGTGTATTTTATTGTTCATTGTAAACCGCACTGATGGTGAATAGCGCGGTATAAAAGAGACTCTAATAAATAAAATTAATTAATTAATTAAATATGTAACAGGAAACGTAACTGTTTTGTTGCGAAAGAAAGCTCATCCTTGGCCTATCTTGATTTCACTTTGGCTCCTTTTCAGTATTACATGAGTTCAAAGTTCAAGATCTATTTGCTGCAAGCATAGGTTTCTCCAAATCCTTTATATTTCTTGTCTTCCCTGAGTTCTCAAAAGCCATCCAGGACTCAAAAAAGAGAACACAAATCTCAGGAGACATGCTTCTTTTGACTCTGAAAGATAAATGCAGTGAAGCATGAATAACCTTCAGCGGCTTGAATCTGTTACACAGATCTGCTTTTTGTTTAGAACTTTTAAAAGTTAATGTAAGACGAGGATATGTGGCTTGTTTTGGAAAGCACAGTTGGTATTTCTGTAAAAAGGAATTCTGATCATTATGAGAAGAGAAAGGTATTCTTATGAATGGAATATTCTTATAATAGAAGCTCTTATAACTGAAAAGATCCTTCATTCCTTGTAGACTGTATAGATATATTTATTATCCAATTAATACTTGGTTTTATATCAGAAAAAAGCATCATCATAGCTGATTGAACCAATATTTATTGCGCTTTCATACTATTTAATATCCAATTGGCCTTTAATTTATCATAAAATTGTTCTTTTTATTGTAGATATGGTATAAATATGACTGGGAGAGACTAAAATCTAAGAACTGTGATATAAAACTAGATGCAATTCCAATTAAGGCCGCTAAAGCGAACAGCAGGATTGCAAGTGATGTAAGTCTCCTACTCTGAATCTATGAGTATCTTCATGTATTAGTCTAGATTTGGGGCTGTGCTTGAAATATATTTTCTGTTCCTGCAGGTTGCGTATAAGAAGGACTATGAGAAGAGCAGAGGGAAGATGGTTGGAGCCCTCAGCATTCACGATGATCCCAAGATGCTCCATTCGCTGAAGGCGGCACACATACAGAGCGATGTAACTGTCACTTAAGGGCGTGCTTAGCATGCGCTATCTGGCCATGTTAACAGATCACATATGCAAAATGCAGATAACGTGGTGACTTATCTGCATGAGTGGTGGGAGTAGGGCCGAGAGGGGGTATGTCTGCAAAGCGCGGTTATGGCAGGCCTCGACAGCCTAGTAACCATTGAATTTGCAGATGGCGCGGGTGCTACTAATGTGTCCTCAATGGGTGGTACTAACTGTATCTAGGATGCTGTCTGGCCCTGCTCTCGGCAAATTTGGTGCATTACTTGCTGGGGAAATGCTCTGCACACCCACAACAGATAATATACAGCTTTGCAGCTAACGCTGGGCAGTCTGAACATTTTTGCCATCTGAGGAGAGAGCAGATTGTGATAATTGGCCCTGCTGAGGGGCAGGAGAGGGAAAATATGATAGAGAGATTTAAATATTTCCAAGGTAGAAGACGTAGAGGAGGCAGGCCTCTGTTCAATAGAAAGGAAATTCTGGAAGGAGAGGTCATAGAATGAGGGTGAAAGGGGGGCAAACTCAGGAGTACTCTATGGAAATATTGAGGGTTGTGGCGACAAAGACCAGTATTTTAATTCAAGAAAGGGAGGGACAAACTAAATGGACATAGTGGATAGGCTGTATGGTTTTTAGCTGCCATCGTATTTCTCCATTTCTATGAACATCTGTGCATATATAACCCTTTCCTTTTTATTTTAAAGGTGTTATACAAACAGGACTATGAGAAAACAAAAGGCAAAAGCATTAATTACTGTGATACGCCCAAATTTCAAATAGATACTGCTTTGAAAAACTTTAATGACGTAAGTAGCTTTTTAATTTCTATATTTTATGAATGTACAGTATGTAGATGTTGAAAATTCACCCAGTCTTTTCTCCTTTGCAGATTCACTATAAGGATCATTATCAGAAGAACATTTTGGGTAGTTACATAGGCAGCTATGAAGACCCGCACATGCTGCACTGCCTGAAAGTGGGATCACAGAGAAGTGATGTAGGTATTCCAATAGGTGTATTTAAGGTTTGTTCACTTCAAGAAAATTTTCAGTCTTTGAGAAAATCGACCCTAACACTATTTCATCCCCCCAATCCCTAGAAAATGTACAAAGCAGATTATGAAGACGACAAGGCCAGATGTTTCTTCCCCCAAACGATCACACAGGAGTATGAAGCAGTTAAGAAATTAGACAACATTAAAGACGTATGTATGCAACAATAATTTTTATAATTGGGGAGCCAAATGTGTAAACTGCAATACCTACGGCATACAGAATCGTGCCTGAGGACAGCCCAGCATGTCCCTGTATGCCTGCGGGGACATCCTCCCTGCAGGCACCCCTGGTTCCCGTGATGCTGACCATCTTCAACCCCGCTGCCTGCCCCACGGCTGGCCAGCTGGGGCCTGGATGAGGCGGCGGGGACCTCCTTTCACCCAGCCCTGGCCCCCGGGGGGGGGGGGGGATGTCCGGTTGCAATCGCCCGATTTGTGCTGATTATTCCACCTTCAAGGTGATATAATCAGCACGTTCCCCCTTTCCCCACAAAACGTACAGGGCCGTGACCTGAATCGTCCCTGTACGTCCTGATGCCTCAGTCCACCCCCGCTCTGCCCCCCGCTGGCTCTCCCCATCCTGCTGCTTGAGCCATGCAGGAAGAGTTGGAGGGGGAGTAGAGGCAGGATGGCTTGCGGGGCTGCATGTCCTTCAAGTCGCATCCCAGAATCTGGCCCATAGTCTAGTATGACTAAAATATACTTATTGCCTCAGGTGGTTACTCCAAGGGATATACCAGGTCCATAGACACTCTTTCAAATGGGGTTTCAATGATAGGCAAAGATACTGGAGGGGCCTGCCTGTCTGGCACTGACTAAATCTTCAAGCTCCCTAACTAGAATGAGGCTAACCCTCTTAGCCCACGCAAACAAAAAACTCCTGATCTGCAGTAGAGGACCAGCAATCTAGGTATGTGAATATGCCCTCAGTCACATGGTTAGGAATAATCCTCAAGCTGCCACCATATGTGGTAATGTGGCATGTGATGAGAAGGGGTTTTCTTTACAACACAGGCCAGATAGCAGTTCAGGTAAAACAAAAGCAGTTTTTATTCTGTCCCAGCTTGTTAAACCTCCACAAAGCAAAACCTAGAACAGACAGCAGTTCAGAGAAAATAAAAGCAGCTTTACTTCTGTCCCAGTTTGTTAAACCTCCACAAACTGGTTCTCCTGGCCCTTCCTCCAGCCTCAAAGTTCCTACCTCAGAACTCCTTTGCACGGCTCTCCTTGGAAGAACTTCTGGCTCCACGGGGCTCTCTCCCTCCTGCAACCTGCTGGGTTCTTAAACTCTCCCTCTGAGCCACACCCTCCCAGTTCTGAAATCTGGGCTACAGACTCTCTTAAAGGGGACTATTGATAATCCCTTTAGAGAGGGATAGGTAACATTCTATATATCCCATATATGGGGGTAATTTTATAACCAGCCATGTAAAGTTACATGCCATCAATGCACACTAGTCAGGTATTTTAAATGACTAATGTGTGTGGATGGGCCCTGCTGCACATGCTTTATTTGATCGCTCTTCTGTAAGCACATGCATAAGTCTGGACTGGATGTGCACATGGGTGGAGCTGGGCAGAGCTTAGGTGGAGCACAGATTTTACACGCGTTAAGTTCTAGAATACTATAATTTGTGCACATTCCTTGGAACTCTAGATGCAAGCATTTACACTAGGTCTAGGGCTGGCATAAGTGCTCACGGCTAGGTTTTGCCATGTGTAGTTTATGAATAGCACTCCTGTTTTATAAAGAAAAGAAGGTGTCTACTTTTTCTTTAGAAAATAGGCGTGATTTACGCACTTTGGAATGCACATTAACCTAGGTGATCTTTATGAAATTACCTCCTTTAAGCAGAATTACAGGTTCCCGAGAAGTGAAACAGTCAGCTAAGTATGCAAATTCAAATTTTGGAGTTCAGTGCATCTATCTAAGTAGCTAAATTTGAGGTTGATATAGTAATCTTCCAAAAGTTTTACATAAAATGCTAACACTTTTGCATAATTTAATGTGCAAAACCACTTTTGTGGAAATTTTTCTCCAAAGTGGCCAGCTCTGTTTTTAAAATTTCACTCATAGCCCACTATGTGCAAAAGTTCATATAAGATAATTGCATTTCAAGGAGGTGATGTTCTTTTTCTCCACTTCACAAATAATAGAATCAGAATTTAGTCACATGCCAAACAGGGGGACCTTTTTGGATTTGGGTTTGAGATTTAATTACTTGCCTTTCCAAATCCAAGTCTAGTTAATGACCTTTTCAGAAAGCTAAAGTCTTAAAGAATAGCAGAAAGTTGGATGTGGGACATGCATGATTCTTAAGTTAGTATTCTAGCTTTCCTTTATGAATCATACGGTTATAACCAGTGGCCCCAACCTCCTGCGATTCTGTGGCCATGGGAAGTGGCACAGAAATCAACCCTTCACGTTGACCTACCTGACTCTTGCAGAACCATGGGAATTAAGGAATCAGTGGATCAAACAGTCTGAGGCTGAGAGTGCATTTAAAATCCCTTCCCCATCCTGTGCTGTTTGGTGGCAGCAGGGGAAGGAGAGCTGTGCTGTGTTGAGTCACATCCTTCTCCATCGCTACTTCAAACCAAACTGTTTTGAATCATGGCAGAAGGGAAAGACAGCTCAACCCAGCACAGCTCTCCTTCTCCTCTGCTGCCAAGAACAGCTCGGAAGAAGACTTTTTAAATGCATCACCAGCTACAGATTCTTGGGAGTTTGTGTAAAGTAGAGAGAAGGGGACAGGGAAGAAGCGAGAGACCCGAGTGAGGACTTGTGAAGGTAGAGAAGACAGCGAATGGAGAGGAGACGTTGAGACAAGGAATATGGGGAACATATGAGGAGATGGAAGGGGCTGTAGATCTGTGTGGGAGAAGAGAAGAGAGTGAGTGAGAGACTAAAGGCTGTGAGTGAGAGGGATCTAAGGTAGGAAATAGGGAGAAAGGGCTGGAAGTTGTAGGGGTGTGAATGGGGGATCAGGAGAAGCAGGTGGAGAGATCAGAGTGCGTAAGAAGATAGAAGGCAACGATTCTGGGGTGTGAAGGAATCATTACCCCCTTCTCGATCCAGGATTCCCTTCCTTCTTTCACCTCCACTACTCCATGATCCTCCTCCCCTTCCTTCCCATCCATTTTCTTTTCCGCTACTTCCTTTGCTTCATGATTCTCCCTATTCTCATCTCTCTCATCCCTCCTTCCATCTATCCCTCGGCCCATCCTGCCTGAGATCCCTTCCCTTGAGGTTTCCCTTCTCTCTAGTTCTCCCAGATATCTTCCAAGGACTAAAGGACCAAATCAATTAGCTCAACATGTAGGAAACACCAGAAAATGACACAGAGAAATTTATGAACATGTGCCACATAATCGCAGCAGAATCTTGAAACTCTGGTGCTGGAAACTGGGAACTGTGATTGCAGCATTTGTTGGTAGAAGCTGTGATATATCTTTCTTCTGGTATGAACTATAGGGTATGGGAGAGAATTGTAACAAGAAATGAGAGTATTATAATGAACTGCCTGCTGTTCTGCTTCTGCCCCCTCTGATTCCACTCCTTTGATTGGGAGGGGAGAGTGGGGTGGGGTGGAAGTGGCCGGTCCAACTACTTCCACCTCCATGCCATCAAGACGTTTGCATCAGAGGGGGCAGAAGCAGAAACAGTGGTAAGCGCTATGTCGCTGTTTAAATGCATAGCCTTTGCTGCAGATCCCAGAGAGGGGCGGCAACAATGGCAATGGGCTGCACTCTAACCATGGACAGTCTAGGCAACCACCTAGTTTTCCTTATGGTAGTTCCAGTCCTGGATGGGTAGAATGGATAAGCCACATGGTCTTTATCTGCTATCATTTTTAAATGTTTCTATATTTCATGTATATCTCCCTTCCTTTCTTAGAGGTCTATTTACTTAAGCTCGTTAAGGTTTTGCAGTCAACGTACTTTACCATGTTAAGAAAAAAGCTTCACAGTATTTATTGGGGGCATTCCCAACATGTAGAAAGACAGCCATGCTGCTCGCATGAGGCAGTGATTCCTACTACACATTAATAGCACGGTTGCTAACATGGAATGCAGGCCACTATGGAGGTGTAGTAAACTATTTTGCATTATCTTCCATGTTACGCATTAACATGTATTAACAAGACCCATGTTAATTGCAAGGCACATTCCCTTCTTCTTAATATGAATTTCTGTATTAGGTGTTTCATGTGGCACTTTAACAAAATGCTACTCAGAAACCTCCAGCGATAGAAGCACAACTAACAACCTGCAAACTTCCCCCACACACCAGTCGCCCCTGCACGTCAACACCACAAATAATAGGTAGTCCCCCAAACCCTACCAACCTTCACAAAACTAATGCAACACCCAGTTACATTAGAGCATTGTACATAGTTTGAGTTAATATGTATTTAGTTTCCCCGTTTTCTCCCCCATGTTCAATTCCCTGTTATTTGTAAACTCAATGTTATTTGTATACATTGCAGTATTCTTGTTCGATGTACACCGTGCTGATTTTAATAGCGCGGTATAGAAGAAAATGTTAAATAAAATAATTAAATAAATAAATAAATAAATAAATAACATGCGCTAAAGTCATGCGCTAAAATCACGTTAAACACCTGATGAGGTTTATGATATAAACCCCTTAGATTGCGAACTCTTCAGAGAAAGAAACAACCTTGTCTATTGTACCTTTATAATTACTAGTATCTATCGAGTGGTGATTGTTATATTCAGTACATATTTTCCCATTTCTTTCTAGTACGTCTACAGACAGCATCCTGACAAAGTTCAGTTTACTCAAGTGACTGACTCCCCAGTACTTCTTCAAGCCCAGGTGAACTCCAGGCAACTGAGTGACGTAAGTATACTGGAAAATCAATAGAAAATAGCTAGATAATAAAATCTAAGAGAAAAGTAGGAAAAGTTGGGTTAACCTAGTCTAGTGGAGAAAAGATTAGTCAACTAGATAGTAGGTTAGGAGGAGTTGGGTTTATCTAGTCTGTTAGAGAAGGACTAAAGGGTGATTTGAAATTAGCATTGCAATTAATAAAGAAAAAAGTGATTGGTTGCTGTCCATTGGAGGTAAGATCATAAATAATGAGCTTACATTGCAGCAGAGCAAAATAAGCTCAGACAGTAGAAAGTAAAGACGGCTAACACTTTCGCCAAAGGACAAAGAAGAACGATCTCCATTATCAGAGATTTTAAGAGCATATTAAACCAACATTTGCAAGGCAAAACTTTGATAGAGTGGATCTTGGCTGAAATCTGGGAAAGAGCTAGGTGGTGTCTAGTGATCACATTCCAACCCTTTCTTTCCATAGAAATATGATGGCACAAAAGGATCATCATATCCGGTCCTCCCTTCCATACTAGCTACTATAGTACCTTTTTTCCTTTAGAGATCTTCTGTTTTGGTACCATACTTTCTTGAATTCAGATACTGTCCTGGTCCCTACTACCTCCACTGGGAGACTGGTCCATGTATCTACCACTCTTTCCATAAAGAAATATTTCCCCAGATTACTCCTGTCTATCCCCTTTCACCTTCATTCGATGCCCTATTGTTGCAGTGCTTTCTTTCAATTGAGAGAGGCGCTCCTCCTGTGCATTAATGCAACAGAGGTATTTAAACGTCTCTATCCTCTCTCCTGCCTTTCTTCCAAAGTATACATATTAAGATCTTTAAATCTGTCCCCATATGTCTTATGACTAAGTCCGCTGACCATTTTGGTAGCCACCTCTACACAAACTCCATCCTGTTTGTATCCTTTTATCACCTCCTTCTTCCTGCTGCCCATCTCTCGCCCCGTGCACCCAAGCATCATTTTGGCTTTTGCTGTCGCCTTTTCTACCTGTTTAGCCACCTTAAGCTCATCAGAAACAATCAGGTCCCGCTCTTCTTTTGTGGACAGAAGTACTTCATCCACTATACTGTACCGCTCCCTTGGATTTTTGCAGCCCAAATGCATGATCATGCATTTTTTAGTATTAAATCTCCTCTGCTAAATTCTCAACCATTCTTCAAGCTTAGCTAGATCCCTCCTCTTGTTATCTGCTCCTTCCTGGGTGTCTACTCTATTGCAGATTTTGTTATCATCTGTAAAGAGGCAAACCTTACTCAACAGCCCTTCTGCAATATTACTAACAAAAATGTTAAAAAGAATTGGACTGAGAACAAATCCCTGCAGCACACCACTGGTTACATCCTTCTTCTCAGAGTAAGCTCCATTTATGTGTACCCTTTGTTGTTTCCCACTCAACCAATTTCTAACCCAGTCAGCAGGGACAGCGGTAGGGTTTCTGGTCTCCCCCCCCCCTACAACCTATAGATCAGCGCCTCCTCCCTCATTATTATAGCTGGCTACACCCCACTCTCCTTTTCCCCCGAAACTCCTTTGTGAACTCTTTTCACATTATGCTAGTATTTCTCTTTCAGATTCAAGGTTGTAAGAAAATTGCAGTGAAGAGGCAAATGCATAGCCAGAATAACAATAACTGCTGAGCAGTAAATACTTGGCATCCTATGAACAGGCTGTGATAGTTCAAGAGCATGCTAAATTTTTGATATGGGTCAAAAGAAAAACACTCAGCTGTATGGACAGCTCAGAATTATCTTATGCATTGAAAAAATATGCTGGAGAAAAATTTTGTACAGAATGAAGGAATCAAAAAAATGATAACCAATGTACATCAAGAAGCTAAAATTGGCATAATGTTGATGCAAAGAATAATCGCAACATAGGTGTATTTTCTTTTGAGTGCCTTCAAGTCAATGTTGACTCCTGGCAACCCAACAGCTCCTGGATTTTATTGGCAGTGTGAATGGAAGTAGATTGCTAGGCCTTTCTCCCAAGGCAGTGGAGGGTTAAATTACTTGCCCAAGACTACAAAGCTAGTGGAAATCGAACCCTGGTCTCTTGGTTACCAAGCCAGTGCTCTAATCACTAGGCTACTCCTCCACTCTGAATATATTCTGAATATATTATTCATATGCCAGCATTTCATCATGCTTCCTGTGCCCAGGCAATTCACTGTTGATAAAATGGACCAGGAAACCCAAATATTAATGAACATAAAATATGTTATAGCAATCTGATTACTATTTCCCTAAAATGTTTTACTGTGCTATGATTTGATAAAACAAACAGCCTTCCACAAACCTACCAACTGTGAAAGTCACATCGTTTAACACCCCAGATTATCATTTAGGGCTACTCCGATCCTGCATTGCTGAAAGAGCTCCCAGAGCCCCATTGGGATCACAAATTGGCTGTAAAAACAGCCAACAGTGGTGCCGGGGTCGTGGAGGGTGTGGGCGCATCCGGATGTGGGCTTGGAGAGGTAGGGTTTTCATCATCCTCGGATTCCCAGACAGAGTCCAGAATTTCACCCTCCTCCCCTGAGAGAGGGGCCTCAGATTCTCTGTCCGGCTGAAGGGGAGGAGGTTGCCGTGAAGGGGAGGGGTCCAGAGGACTGAAGACCAGGGTCCTGGGGTCCCAGGAGTTGCTGTGCCATGAATCTGCCCCACAGTTTCATCAGTTCTGGGTTCACAGTTGTAGGAAGAAAGATTTGTGACAGAAGCTAGAGGAGTTCCGGAGGGGGCCAGCAGGTGGCGCCAGGGAACTGAGATGGAGTATTCCGAGAAGAGAGACTGCGGTGGGGCCTCCTGGCCAGAGAGGGCAGCAGAGGGAGCAGCGTGCTTGCTGTGCCGGTGATGCCGGGAACTCCATGAGTGATGGTGCTTAGAGGAGGGCTGCCTGGAGGACCTGCTTCCATGAAGAGTGTCGTTCCCGTGGTGACGGTGAAAATCAGGGGATCTGTGGCTGCTGTGGGAGTGACTGGAGCTACCTCGGTGCCTGTGAGAGGAGGGGGAATCCCTGCGGTGGTGCCGATGTGAAGAGGAGGCAGACACGTGGATTGAAGAGGGAAGCTCCGGTGATTTCAGCATTGCGGCAGTGCAGGGGCCATCGGAGGAGGCTCTGGAGCCGGTAGCATGCATGCTGGAAGGTGCGGAAGGAGTAGCGCTTACCTCTGGTTGTGTGGAGCATGTGGGGAAGATCGCAGGGGGCTCTATCTGTTCCCCGACTAAGCGATGTGCTGGATCAGACCTCTGATCATCGAAGGGTGAAGGTAAGAGCCGGCTCCCCTTGTAGGTCCCTGGGGTCACTATTCACCTTTTTCCATTGCGAAAATTGGTCATTTAGCCCTACCCTCTGCTTTCTATCTTTTAACCAGTCCCTGATTCACAATAGCACACTGCCTCCTATCCCATGAGTTTTTAGTTTTGCCAAAAGTCTCCGATGAGGGACCTTGTCAAAGGCTTTCTGAAAGTCCAGATATACTATATCAGTCAACTCGCCTTTGTCTACCTGTTTATTCACATCTTCAAAAAAACATAACAGATTAGTAAGACAAGATCTTCCTTGTCTAAAGCCATGTTGGCTGTCTCCCATTAAGTCATGACTATCTACATGATGAGTAATTTTGTTCTTTATGATGGTTTCTACCATTTTTCCTGGTACTGACATCAGATTCACCGGTCTATAGTTTCCTGGATCAAACCTGGAGCCCTTTTTAAAAATTGGTGTTACATTGGCGATCCTCCAATCTTCAGGTATTAGAGATGATTTTAATGATAGTTCACAGATTACTGATAGCAGGTCTGCAATCTCATATTTCAGTTCTTTCAACACCTTTGGATGTATACCATCCGGCCCAGGTGATTTGCTACTCTTCAGTTTATCAAATAGTTGTAATACATCTTCCCAGTGTATCTATATTTCTTTCAATTCTTCCGCAGTATCACCTTTAAATACCACTTCAGTCATGGGTAACATCCCTACATCTTCCTCAGTAAAGACCGAAGCAAAGAATTCATTAAGTCTCTCCACTATAGCCTTGTCCCCTCTTACTGCCCCTTTTACCCCTCTATCATCTAATGATCCAACTGACTCTCTCACAGGTTTTTTGCTACAAATGTACTTGAAAAAGTCTTTATAACGCATTTTTGCTTCCACAGCAAGTTTCTTCTCAAATTCTCTCTTTGCCTGCCTTATCAATGCCTTGCATTTAACTTGCCAGTGCTTGTGCTGTTTCCAGTTTTCGTCATTTGCCTGCTTTTTTGGTAGCAACAGCCTCTCTGACCTCACCTTTAAACCATGCTGGCAATTTTTTGGACTTTCTTCCACTTTTCTTAAAGCGTAGAATACAGCTGGTTTGGGCTTCCAAGATAGTATTTTTAAACAACCCCCAAGCTTGATGTAAGTCTTTAACCTTTGCACGTGCTCCTTTTAGTTTTTTCTGAACTATTTTTCTCATTTTATCATAGTCTTCCTTTCGTAAGTTAAAAGGTGGTACTGTGGATTTCCTTACCATCTCTCCTCCATTAATTAAATCAAACACAATCATGCTATGATCACTATTGCCAAGTGGCCCCAACACCCTTATCTCTTGCTCCAGATCTGTGTTCCACTAAGCACTAAGTCCAAAATGGCTTTATGAACCAGCTGCTCCAAGAAGCAGTCATTTATTTCATCTCCCTAGCATGTCCTGCCGTGACACTGACCCAGTCATTACCAGGGTAATTGAAATCATCCATTATTATTACTGTTCTGTAACTTTTGTTAGTTTCCCTGATTTCTTTGAGCATTTCATTATCCATTTGTTCATTCTGGTCAGGCAGTCGATAGTACAACCTCACTGCCATCGCCTTCCCCTTTTTACATGGAATTTCAATCCATAGAGATTCTACAGCGAATTTTGTTTCCTGCAAAATTTTAATCCTTTGTGACTCTAACATAGCGTGCAACCCCTCCACCAATTTGACCATCTCTATCAGTATGATATAGTTTGTACCCAGGTATCACAGTGTCCCACTGGTTGTCCTCCTTCCACCATGTCTCTGAGATACCAATCATATCTAACTTCTCATTTAATGCTATATATTCTAACTCTCCCATCTTATTTTTTGCATACAAGCATTTTAGAGACTATTTTATTCATATTAATATGGTTATCAGTAGGCAGGGTTAATTTGGAATCTTTAAGCTCTGTCTGCTCCGTACTCAAAGGCATTTGGGCTATCTTTGTCTTTATTGGAACCTCTCTGCTGATGTGCCCTAACTTCATTTTTTGTTTGCTAATATCCCTCAAGGATATATTGTTCCGAACGATGTGCTCTTGGGCGACTGTCAGCTCTACCCTATTATCTTGTTTCAAAGCTGCTCTATCTCCTTTTTAAAGGTTAATGCCAACAGCTAGTTCCATCCCGGTTAAGGTGAAGCCCATCCCTTCAGAAGAGCCCCTTCTTTCCCCAGAATGTTCAAAGTTCCTAACAAATCCAAAACCCTCATCCTTGCACCATCGTCTCATCCATGTATTGAGACTCCGGAGCTCTGCCTGCCTTTTAGGTCCTGCGCGTGGAACAGGAAGCATTTCGGCGAATGCTACCCTGGAAGTTCTGGATTTCAACTTCCTACCTAAAAGCCTAAATTTAGCCTCCAGAACCTCCCTACCACGTTTTCCTATGTCATTGGTACCGACATGCACCAAGAGAGCAGACTCCTCCCCAGCACTATTTGAGACCTTGTTTAGGTGGCACATGAGCACCGCTACCTTCGCACCAGGCATGCATGTTATCAGGCGATCCTCACGTCCACCAGCCACCCAGCTATGTACATGCATGGGACCTTCTGCTGGCAAGGTGTAGGGACTTGGGGATAGATGGAATAGTTTTGTGTTGGCTGTCCTCCTTTCTGTCCGAGTGGAGGTTTAGGGTGTTGTGGGGGAGTCAGCTATCAATGGTCTGGAATCTGGTCTATGGGGGCCCTCTCCCCGGTGTTATTTAATATTTTCATGAGCCCAGTGGGGGCTATTTTTTGTAAACATGGGTTTCATGGTTATCTTTATGCAGATGACATCCAATTGGTCTTCATATTTGATGATGATGAGCTTGTGGTTTTACAGCGGGTGGCCTGTTGCTTGAATGAGGTTGCAACTTGACTGTGGGTTAATCACTTGGTGTTGAATACAAGTAAGTCAGAGGTGCTGCTATTTGGGGCGCTGTCAGAGACTGCTCTTTGTACGGGGTTATTGATTTTGGGAGTTTGTTTAGAGTGGAAATTGGAGATTTGCAGCCAATTTGTGAAATTACCCGCTCCTTCGGCATATCTTGCCTCATCTATGCAGATGATGTGCTGATGTTTACACCTATCAGTGTCACGTGTCCTGATTATACTGCCTTGATCGATTGCTTCAATGCAATAACAGACTGGCTACTCAATTAGAACCTGCAAATAAATTTCAAAAAAACAGAGGTCCTTATTACAAAAAACAAATGCTTCTTACCCCCTGCAACCCTAAGAGTAAGAGATGCAGAATTGCCAATCAAGTCCACCATACGCTACCTGGGTGTGACAATGGATCAACAGCTAGACTTCAAAGAGCACATAAAACGTACTGTAAAGACCATCTATTACAAGATCAAGACCCTTCGACACCTGAGACCCATGTTGGACCCAGAAAATTTCCGTACAATATTCCAAGCGCTAGTCACACCCCATTTTGACTATGCGAACATTATACTCCACGGCCTCCCCAAGAATACCCTAAACCCACTACAATTATCTATGAATGCCGCTGCCCGCATCCTATGTGGAGCATCAAGGAAAGACCACATAGCCCCCATCTTGAGGGACCTACACTGGCTTCCAATAAGTTGCAGGATCTCATATAAAGTGCTCCTCATTACATTTAAGTCCATTAATAAAATATCTCCCTCCTCAATCTCAGCGCTTCTCTCTCACACCCCCAACAATAGATCCAGGAGATCATTAGCCACCAATACCCTAATTATCCCGAGGCAAACCATAAAATGTGCACAATCAACAAACAATAGAGCATTTGCGTACTACGCCTCCAAATGCTGGAACAACCTCCCTCCAAGCATCAGATCGATCAGAGACCTCATGCAATTCAGAAAAGCCCTTAAGCACCATCTGTTCCTTAAGCACTTCTCACAACCCAACAACGCCGCCCCTCCTCCCCCTCCACAAGCCAATCCTTTACTATGACTTACTAATTATGCAATTTTCAGAACATGTAACACAGACCAGAGAGTATTTGTAATCAATTGTACTGCTTCCAAATGCACATTACTGGAAATAGAACCCCAACATTGTACATAGATCTCCAACCGTTATCACCTCCTACCAAAATTGTACATAGTTCCCCCAGTTCAAATCCATGTTATTATCCCTGTTATATGTAAACTCAGGACAGATTGTTCCTGACTGAGAGTTATATTGTTAAATGTAATAGAAGAGCTGTTAAATAAATAAATAAAAATTCTGGATCTCGGGGTTACTCTAGATGCTTAAGAACATAAGACCATACTGGGTCAGACCAAGGTCCATCAAGCCCAGTATTCTGTTTCCAACAGTGGCCAATCTAGGTCATATGTACCTAGCAGTTTCCCCAAGAGACACAAGTTCCACAATGCTTGTACTGGGTCAAGCATTGATATCTTCAGTCACTTCTTAATAATGGTTTATGGGCCTTTCCTCCAGGAACTTGTCCAAACCTTTTTTAAACCCAGCTACACTAACAGCCTTTACTACATCCTCCGGTAACAAATTCCAGAGTTTGATTACACGTTGAGTGAAAAAATATTTTCTTTTATTAGTCTTAAATAGTTTACCCTGTAGCTTCATTGCATGTCCCCTGCTTTCTATATTCTGATAAGGTAAACAATCGATCTATGTTTACCCGTTCCACTCCGTTCATTAATTTATAGACTTCTATCATATCTCCCCTCAGGCGTCTCTTTTCCAGGTTAAAGAGCCCTAACCTTTTTAGCCTTTCTTCATAGGAGTATCCTTCCATCCCCTTTACCATTTTGGTGGCTCTTCTCTGTACCTTTTCTAAAATCGCTATATCCTTTTTAAGATACGGTGACCAGAATTGCACACAATATTCAAGGTGCGGTCTCACCATGGAACGATATAGAGGCATTATAATATCTTTTGTTTTATTTTCCATTCCTTTCCTTATCATACCTAGTAACTCAGATAACCCGGAGGCCCGTCTCGCCCTCCACACCTTCAGCTATCACCCCCCAACACCATTTGTCTTTACACATAATAAGCACACAAACACTTTAACATGGTACAACCTTGGTCGCAGCTTTATTTGCAATTTAATACATATAATAACCGCCCAACATGGGCAACCAACCTTAATTTCACCCCCACCCCCATACCGGACGATGCCCCACCCGCCGTGCTAATAGCAAGGCGGAACATCCTCCTCACCCCCCCCCCCACTGCCAGCCTCGCCATCCTAGTAGCAAAGGCCGGCTCTCACACCCACCTACCGGGCCGAGACCCCCAACCGGGATGTCTCGCCCCCACCCCCGGGGAGCCCTTCGCTCCCCACAGCTCCTAAAGCAGTTAGCATTCCCGCCGCCTCGGCGAGCGCTGTCTCTCTACCCCACCACCGGCGCGAGGTAACTACTTATCCTCGCGCCGACCCACCCCAATAAAGCTGCGACCAACCACCTGCTCCAGAATCTCCTGCCAATCGTTCAATAAGAGATCCTGTCCCACAGGAGACAAGTGAACACCGTCCGTGCGGTACAGACCCGCACACTGCACCTCCACCCATGAATGGTGGACCTGCCAGCCACCCGCCTGCTGGACCCATCGCCCAATTTGACGATTAACTTTGGCAAGGCCTCGCGACCACCGCCGCTGAGACTGGCAGGCCGGGCGCTGGATAATATCCGACCAGATGATAGCCACATCCGGCCATTCATCCTGCAGTACTTGAAGGTCTCGTTGAACCGCTCGGATGAGCTGCCGACACGTCCAGCCGGACAAATCGTTGCCACCAAGATGGATCAGGATCCCCAACGGACGCCTCCAGTGAGCCGCTGCCCGCCGCACCACAGGAAGGAAGTGCCACCACCGCATGCCGCGCTCTCCCATCCACCGCAAGCACACCTGACGGACCACCAGGCCCAAATGCACTCCGAGCGGGCGTCGTACAGCCCGCCGCTCCGCCCAATAGACAAAGGAGTGCCCAACGATCCACCATTCTCCAGCTGAGGACGCACCCACAGCGTCGTTCCGGGAGAGCCGCCGCAGCATTCCACCTGCAACAGAAAACAAAGCATGAAAGACCCACCCCTTCCCGCCCCCCTCCCCCCCAGAGCGCCCACCCCATCAAACCTGGTCAGGCCGAACATAACCCGAATAAGCTCCAGAACGCCACCGCCCTATGCGTTGGATTACCGCACCATCCAACCCCGCCGCCGCCGCACTCGTCGCCGTGCCAATACGGAAAGAGTGTGAGGCAAACTGCCGCTCTGGGCACCCCAACCGCCGCAGAGCCAAGCGCAGCACCGCCGTGAACTGATACTGCGTAATGGGACACCCGTCCTCATGACGAAAAAATTGTCCGACCAGCGCAGGGCGCAGCCGGTCATACACCTGCAGATTGCGCACCGGGCAAGACGACAACCCCGGGGTCGCCGTCAGCACCACTCGCCGACCCCTACCTGTCTGGTCTGTCTTAGACCGCGGCAAGTAAATCCGCACGACAGAGAGCCCCACGGCTACACAATGACCAGCCAGCCCACCACTATCAGCGCCCCGCCGCGAACGAGGCACAAGCTCACTCACCCGAAAGGCTCCGAAGAGGGCCGTAACAAACAAAGCACGAAACAACACCGCTTCGTACTCCGTCGCCGCAACCTCCTCCAAAACCCGCCAGATCCGCAAGAGCAACTCATGGGTGACAGGGTGCCGCCAATCCTTCACCGGAGGCCGCTCACGCCCCCAACCCGCCAGCAGCCGCGTCACCAAAAACGACCCACCCGGGTTCCCCCAACCCGCCGCCTTACTCAAAAAGGAGAAACCCGCCAAAGCCGCCCGGACCGCCGACCGCGACCAACCCTGCTCCTTCCCCCACACAATGAAGGCACCCCCCAACTGATCGCCAATCCGCCCGCCGCCCCAGCCCATCCCCCGTAAAAAGGCCCACACCCTGCCATACCCGCGCCGATAAGCGGCCCACGTACCTGGAGCCACAGAAGACCGCAACAACCCCATCAGTCCTGGGTCCCAATCCGCCAAAGGTTCCGCGGCACCGGTGTCGCCACCACATCCGCTCCCGGGGCCAACACCCAAAACGGTGCCCACTGGAAATGAGACAAAGCATCAGCAATCGAATTTTGCACCCCCGGAACGTGACGCGCCCGTGCAGTAACATTAAGGCGCAAGCAAGCCAAGACCAAGACACGCATTAACGCTGTCACCCGCGGGCACCGGGGGGACTGCCGATTGATAACTTGCACCACCGCCGCATTATCGCACCAGAAAACCACTTTCCGATTCCGCAACCTCTTGGGCCACACCCAAAACGCCACCACAATCGGAAAGAGTTCCAGGAAGGTAACGTTACGCGTCAGGCCTATCTCCACCCACTCCACCGGCCAGGCCTCAGCGCACCATGAACCCTGACAATACAAGCCAAACCCCGAACCGCCCGCCGCATCCGAGAATAGCTGCAAGTCCCCGTTGGACAGCTCCGCCGATTGCACCAGGGCGCATCCGTTGAAATCCGCCAGAAACTCCCCCCACACCCGCAAATCCTCGCGCATCCCAGCCGTAACCCGAATACGATGATGCAGGCTCCGCACCCCTACCGTAGCCAGGGACAGCCGCCGCGCAAACGGCCGCCCCATCGCAATCACTCGGCAGGCAAAGTTCAAATGCCCAACCAGCGCCTGCAACTCCCGTAACGTGACCTTCACCACCGACCCCACCGCAGCAACCAGCGCTTTCAGGCGCTCCACCTTATCAGCCGGCAAGCGGATCTCAAAAGCGACGGAATCAATCTCGATCCCCAAAAAACACAGGCACGTCACCGGGCCCACCGTCTTATCCACGGCCAATGGAATCCCAAACGCCACCGCCATCTCCCCGAACTGCCGCAATAAAGTCACGCAGGTCTCCGCATGGGCAGGACCCACAAACAAGAAGTCATCCAGGTAATGCACAATAGAGCAACAACCAGCCCTCCGAGCTAAGACCCAATGCAAGAAGGAACTAAAGGTCTCAAAATAGGCACAAGATATCGCACAGCCCATCGGCAGGCACCGGTCAAAGTAATATCGGTCATCAAACTGAAAGCCGAGCAAGGGGAAAGCCGACGGATGAACCGGCAACAACCGAAACGCGGACTCAATGTCCACCTTCGCCATCAGAGCCCCTTCTCCACATTGCCGCAACAAAGCCACCGCCGCATCAAAGGGGGCATACCGCACCGAGCAGCACTCCGGCGGGATATGGTCATTCACCGAATCCCCCGGCGGAAAGGAGAGGTTGTGGATCAAGCGATACTTCCCCGGGTCCTTCTTGGGTATAACCCCCAGCGGTGACACTACAAAGGGGGAAAAGGGTGGGTGGACAAACGGCCCCACCACGCGACCGAGCGCACACTCCGCCGCAATCTTACCCTGGGCCACCTCTGCCAGCTGACACACCGAGGCAGAATTACGGGCCACAACACCCGAAATTGCGCCCTGATAAGGAATGCGAAAGCCCTCCGTAAACCACAACCACAACTTCCGCGCCGCCCTCCCATGCCGACCCCTCCAGTAAAGCTCCAACCATGGCCGCAACGCCCCGGCATCTATGGGGGTCGGCGCCAGCCCCCACCGAAGCCCCTCACTTACTCCCCCCCGAGGCTCCGGACACCCCCTTTCTACTGCATTTCGCGGCGGAGTGCCCACTCCCATAAATCGAGCAGCATGTCGGAACTTGCAGTCCGAGAAAGGGCAGGAAGATTTATTAAAGCGCCAGCAAACGTCCCCACTGGGCCCTCCACTGGGCGCTCCGGGGACCGCGCCCGCCGCATGAAAGGGCCGCAAACTGGCCACCGCCGCCTGCCCCCGACCTTACCCAGGCCGCCGCCACCCCCCCCCCACCCCTTTTTTGGCTGACATCTGCATCAGCCATAAATTAATATCACGCGTCCCCCACAACAGTTGGGCATTCTCCTCCATCCGATCCCGGAATTCCTCATCATAGTTGAGCCAAGCCCAACTATCATGCACCTGCGATGCCGCCAGGATGGCATCTGCATACGCCAACAACTCCCCATAAAGGACCGGCTCCGAGTGCCCGCAAACACTCGCCAACCACAAAAAGGCCCGCGTCCAATTCAAGGTATTCCGAGAAACCTTGCGCACCCTCCCCGCCTTCTCATCCTCCTTACGTTTCTTGTGGCTCTCACCCGAACGCTTCCGCCCCTCCAAAAGCCGAAAAATATCGATATACCGCCGCTTCCGGATGCGCCTCCGCAACTTGCGGGGCACGCTCTCCCAAAGCTCTGCGCAATGCACCACCACGGGCCCAACCTCCTCCCCCCGCTCCCGCTCCGCCACGGACCCCTCGGACAAACTCCCACTGGTCAAAGAGGACGACGACGAAGCCCGACGACAGCGACGCCCATGCCGCCGCTTAACTTTGGCCTTGCGCCCAACGGCTGCCGACGCCTCGCCGACCGGTCCTACACCCTCCCCAACCCCCGTGCTCCCCCCCAACTCACCTTCAGCAACTCGTCCGCCATCCGCAGGCACCACCACGGACGGACTGGCCGCCTCCGCACCCTGCACCGACTCCGCCATTCCACCGCCCGCCACCACAGGCACAGACGCTCTGCTCGCCGAAACCTGCGGGGGAAAAACAGCACCCACGGTAGCAGTACCCACCCCATACTGCCCAACCCCCCACGAAGCCCCCCCCCCGTGCTGCCACCCAGAGGGACCTAACCCCCCGCAGCCCAATGCGACCCACCCCACCCTGGATAGCCGCCCGCCCCGGCTACGCCGGCCCCCGCCCAATCCACAAAACCAGCCCCCAATTGCCCAGAGGTAGAAAAGCCCCCCCCCAGGCGCCACCGGCATGCCCCTCCCATACTGATAAGGCAGAGCAGGCCCACCCGGATACCAAGGGCCGGACCCACCGAGCCCCTGCAAACCCATCGGAGGCCGCGGACATGCTAAGTCCGCAGCCTGGTCCCCGCGGGACCCAACCCCACCCACCTCCAGAGACGGACCGAGGCTCTCCTGTGCGGCAGGCCCCATGCCCGGGTCCCCCTGCACCGCCCCCCCCCCCCCGGAACCTCCGCAGGAACTGCCACGGTGCCTGCCTTCTCCGGGGCGCGATGACGTCCCTGCCCCCGCTGGCCATCCCCCACCGCTACCGGGCGAACGAGCCCACCCTGACCTCCCCCCCCCCGGGCGGCCCGAGCCCCCTGCACCCGCCCCGTGAGCACCCCGAGACCGCGTGCTAACTCCCACTCACCCCTGCTGGCGAGTCCCCGACTTCCCCATGCCACTCCAGGAACAGAGCCCCCAGCCCCAATAATGGCCCTCCCCCCACCTGGTATCCCCCCCCCTGGCAAATGCTACCTCCCCACACCCCCCCAGCAGCGGCCTGTCCACCTGCAAGAGAGAGGGCTCGCACCACGTGGCGCCTTCCGTTTCAGTGTTTTTTTTTGTTTTTGTTTTTTTTGTTCCGGAGGGCGCCGAACGCGCAACTACCCCAAGGCCGGTAAAGGAGCAGGAATTCCCCCCCCCCTTTCCCCTAGCTCACCGCCGCCACCGGGACCACCTGGATCACTGTCTCAACACCCCCCCCCCCCCAACTCCAAACAACCCCCCCCCCCCCCCGCAGAACGCAAAGGGAGGGTGGGCGGGAAAAACGCCCGATCCTAAGCAAGGAGCCGAAGGAAAGGCCGAGCCACGCTGCTCCTCGCCACCCTACCCCCCACCTCACCCCACAGCAGCAAATGGGATCGCTCCTCGCGCCGCGACAAGCGATCCCCATGGCAACCGGCCCGAAGCCCTCGCGCCCCCCCCCCCTTCCCTCGCTCCCCCAACACGTGATGAGGGCCGAGGCCGGGCCCGGGCCCGAGTTACCCTCGGCCGCGGGACCAGCCCGGCGGCCTCATCATCATTCTATTTGCTCTCTTGGCCGCCGCTGCACACTGGGCCGAGGGTTTTAACATGGTATCCACAATGACGCCTAAATCTTTTTCCTGGGTGGTGGTTCCTAATGTGGAACCTTGCATCATGTAACCATAGTTTGGGTTGTTCTTCCCTAGGTGCATAACCTTGCACTTGTCCACATTAAATTTCATCTGCCATTTTGATGCTCAGTCTTCCAATTTATCAAGATCCTCTTGCAATTTTTCACATTCCTCTTGGGTTTTAACAACTTTAAATAGTTTTGTGTCATCTGCAAATTTGATAACCTCACTCGTTATTCCACTTTCCAGGTCATTTATGAATATGTCAAAAAGCAGCGGACCCAGCACAGATCCCTGGGGTACACCACTATTCACCTTTCTCCATTGGAAAAATTGGCCATTTAGCCCTACCCTCTGCTTTCTATCTTTTAACCAGTTCCTGATCCACAATAGCACATTGCCTCCTATCCCATGACTCTTTAGTTTTGCCAAAAGTCTCTGATGAGGGACCTTGTCAAAGGCTTTCTGAAAGTCCAGATACACTATATCAACCGACTCACCTTTGTCCACCTGTTTATTCACTCCTTCAAAAAAAACATAACAGATTAGTAAGATAAGATCTTCCTTGTCTAAAGCCATGTTGGCTGTCTCCCATTAGGTTGTGACTATCTACATGCTGAGTAATTTTATTCTTTATGATGGTTTCTGCCATTTTTCCCGGTACTGACGTCAGGCTCACCGGTCTGTAGTTTTCCCGGATCACCCCTGGAACCCTTTTTAAAAATTGGTGTTTTATCTGATTTATCTTTGCAAGCACAAGTGTCACAGGTGGTTTCCCTGGCTTATGGCAAGTTAAACTTGGTGAGGCAGCGCCGCCCATTTCTGGACGGAGACCTTGTGCCTTCTGGTGCAGGCGGCACTTGTTCTGTCCATCCTGGACTACTATAATACTCCGCATTTAGAGCTTACTGTGTATTTGGTGTGGAAGTTACAAGTGGTCCAGAATTTGTCAGTGTGTCTGCTCTGGAGGTTGCACAAGCAGGATTGGGTAACATTTATGCTTTGGCAATTGCACTGGCTGCCTATTCAGTAGTGGTGCTTATTTAAATTGCTTGTGCTGATGTTTAAGGTGGTGAGGGGTTTAGGTCCAAGTTATCTGCAAGGTGTGGTGTTCTGGTATCAGCCCAGGAGGGCCTTGCGATATGCAGACTCAGCTGTTGGCTGTCCCAGGGTTTGACCAGGTTCGGCTGCTCCAATGGCGGGCGCATATTTTTCAGTGGCAGACCCTACCCGGTGCAACACTCTGCCAGAGGCCTTGTGAAGATCTTTCTTTTTCCCCCTAGGTGTCTGTGGGCAGTGGGCAGTAGTGGGCAGTATTTTTAGTGGTTGACTTGCAGGTGTTTTTCTTTTCTTTTTCTTTTATTATTTGTATATCCTTGTCTTACAGAGGGTGGGTTTGGTGGGGGGTTGATTATGTTTGTATTATTTTTTTGTGTATTTTTATATTGTTGTACACTGCCTTGAATGTTGATGCATATAATGGTTTATACATTTTTTAAAATAAAATCAAATAAAAAAATAATAAATAAAATAAACCAGTGCCAGTGGGCTTGCATGCTCACTCCACCCAGGTGTCCTCCTGGCTGGAAGTAAGTAACCCCGATAGATATCTGTCAAGCATTATCATTCAGATCTGCAATCCAGGGCAGATGAAGCCTTCGGGGCAAAGGCTGTCAAGGCAACTGTGTCTTCTTCCTATCCGGTTGAGTCATAGTTTTGTACGTCCCACTTGTCTGGACTGGTCTAGCAGGATGATCTGGAAGGTGAAGTTCTTCTTACACAATAATTTCCTTTCCTGGAGTCCTGCTAGACCCAGGGAGTTCACTGTTGCCTCTGCTGTGTTTTGAATTCACAGATTTGGTGTATATAGTTGTGGTGTTTGCCCTTCATTCAGAGTTTTGGGTTTTGGTTCTCCCAGGGTTGCCCCACACCGCGTATGCCTTGTGCTCTGCCCAAGTGGATGGCCATAGTGAAAGTATGTACCATGCAATTCACGTAAGCGGCAATGTGCATGTACAAATGACTTCAACACTGACATTTAGTCATGTTCTTGCCACCCAAATCTAGGTGGCTCCTTATAAAATTACCCCTGCAGTCTCATCTCATATGGCTTTTAGTATAGCCCCTGCAACACCATTTTAGTAGCCCTTCTTTGGACCTCTTCTAGTCTTTCTATATTCTTTTGTAGATGTGTTCTTCAGAATTGGACTCAATATTCTAGGTGGAATCTCACCCCATTAACATTCTTTACAGAGGGAAAACTAGAGAGGAATGACTGGAGATAGTAATGAAGGGGCCAATGATGAAAGTGGAGAAGAGACTAAAGAAGAAAGCGCTGGGTTGGTTCCCTGGTGGCAGGCTGGCAGCAGCAGTAGGTGGTGTCTGATTGTGTGGGTGTGAGGGGGGAGAGGGGGGGGGGGTAATTTGCCCAGCCCACCAATTGCTTGCAACAGTCATCAGTCATGTGTCTAGCAGCGGAGCACATCCACACACCTAAAAATTTAGAGGGAACATTGGCTACAGTAATAAAAGGAAAAGTATGTGAAGAATAATAAATAAATAAATAAATGTTAATAGTTTTTTATTTGATTAATTCCTCATGAAAAAAGTCAGTGCTTGTTTTCTATATGGCTGCTTTTCCGAAACAAAACTATGCATGGGGTTTTGATAGTTCAAAAATACTTTTCCCCATGACCTAAATTTGCTCTGGGAATATCTCTTAAAATATCTGGATAGAAGTATGCACAGTTATGACATACAAGCCACCTATTACCAGCATGTGAGGTAGGCCATTGCTAAAAAGTTCATTTCCTGGGCAAAATAGCTTGGCTAGTAGCACCTTTGTATTAGTGGTAGTGGTGGTACTGTGTCAGTGCTCTTGCTACCCATAAAGCATCGGCATTAGCAGATGTGATAAAACAATCCCCCATGGATACTCTGATCTCTCCAACAGCTCCTGCGTGCTGAATTGCCTCCTCCCAAGTGCAGAAACATAGAAACATGATGACAGAAAAAGACCACATGGCCTATCTAGTCTGTCCTTCCATATCAACAACTACAACAGTCCACTTTTTACCTTTAGAGATCCTCTGTGTTGGTCCCATGCTTTTTTGAATTCAGTTACTGTCCTCATCTCTACCACCTCCACTGGGAGACTATTCCATGGATCCACTACTCTTTCTGTAAAGAAATATTTCCGCATATCACTCCTGAATCTATCTCCCTTCACCCTCATCCCATGTCCCCTCGTAGCAGAACTTGCTTTCAATTGAAAGAGGCTCTCCCCCTGAACATTTATGCCACGGAGGTATTTAAACATCTCAATCATATCACCTCTATCCCGCCTTTCCTCTAAGGTGTACATATTAAGATCCTTAAGTGCCAGAAGTGGCACTTCAGGCCTTAACAACCCTCACGTGCCGAAGCAGTCCCCCAGAAGGCTGATAACTCCATCCCCCCATTTATTCCCTTGCAGATCTAGGAAATGAATGTTGGTGGCAGAATGAGCCACTCCTTCAGTTTGCTTTTGCTGATGACCTTATTTTCTCTTTTGCTCAACATATAGGGGCAAAGTTGCTTATGATGTAGTTGGGTATCATTTTGCCATCATCAGTACAGGTTACAGGCATAGTCGCTCCTACATCAGCATTTAATTCTGGATTTCTGTAGTTTAGATAGGCCCATAGAGGCAACCTCTGCACTCAGGGAGATAGAGAGATGGCTGTTTCTGTACGAGGCAAAAATGGGATTGTGAACAGTACTGATCTCAGGGAGAGGGACATGTGAAAGGGGATAATAGGTAACTTGGCCAGTAGTGGGACCTGGGTAAATTCAGGATATAGGTAAATTGCTCTGAAGATAACCCTTTCTGCACACTGAGGCAGGGACGGAAGGGGTTGGGTCATGACACTGGCAGGTGTATTAGCCTGCTGGACTGTCAACAGAAGCTTATTACATTAAGATGCAGCAAATTTGCATTGATTTAAGTAATTTGTAGTAACTCCTTTTAATATTAATGATCTTCTTCACATGGGCTCCTTATCTAAAGTATTTTCTGGAGCACTTCAAAGTAATATGGGACGGAGAACACATAGACCTTTAGCTTTTCTGACTGCTGCCTTGAATTGCCATCAGTGGAAGGAACATCAGAAAGCTCTAAGGTGCTTTCCAGGGTGCCTAATTGTGGCATCACTTGATGTCAGGGGCCTTTATTTCCAGCACCCCTACCATGGGATGTGAGTGTGCCCGATGGGGCAGGTAGTACCCCTTTGGAACCTCTTCAAAGCACCTGAGGAGTGAGGAGCAGGAGATCTTTTACCCCTGATATCTCTGTTCCTGCACCCACTATCTACGATCTTTGCCCACTCAGCTGAGCGTGCTGGGCTCAAATCTTTCTCGACTTTCTACACTTCAAATTTATGCTTGTCTCTTTCCACTCAGCTAAAGCATTTGCCAAACAAGACCATTATGTCCATCTGACTAACTCTCTTACCTCTGACCCTCACCGTCTCTTTACAACTCTCAATTCTCTCCGCAAGGTGCCTCCACCTCTGACCTCTCCCTCCCTTTCTGCCCAAACCCTGGCTGACTACTTCCAAGACAAAATCCACAAGATCAAACTCCAATTCCTCACAAGGTCATCTATTCCCCCTCCTCACTCCCAACTTTCCCCACCTACATCTGTTACCCTTTCATCCTTTTCTATGATCTTTGAGGAGCAAACCACTCCATCTTCTTTCCTCATCCAAACTCACTACCTGCTCTTCTGATCCTATTCACACCCATCTCCTTAGCTCCATCTCTTCTACTGTAGTCCCTTCCATCTCTCATATTCTCACCTATTGCTCACCACTGTAACTTTCCCTGTAGCTTTCAAGCATGCTGTGGTCACTCCTCTCCTCAAGAAACCCTCACTAGACCCTATCTGTCCTTCTCACTATCGACCCATCTCCCTCCTCCTCTTCATTTCTAAATTACTTGAATGTGCAGTTCACTGCCGTTGCCTTCACTTCCTTTCATCTCAAGCCATCTGGATCATCTACAATCTGGCTTTCGTCCTTTACATTCTACCGAAACGGCTCTTGCCAAAGTCTGTAGTAACCTGTACCTGGTAAAATCCAAGAGCCTTTACTCAATCCTCATCCTTCTTGACCTTTCTGCTGCTTTTGACACAGTTGACCACAACCTTCTCCTTGATGCCTTGTCCTCACTTGGTTTTAAGGATTCTGTGCTAGCCTGCTTCTCTTCCTATCTCTCCCATTGCTCTTTCAATGTTTGTTCTGGTGGATCATCCTCTACTGCTATCCTGCTCTCAGCTGGTGTACCCCAAGGATCTGTCTTAGGTCCACTCCTTTTCTCTCTCTACACCCAGTCCCTTGATGCACTCATCTCTTCCCATGGCTTTCAGTATCATCTGTAGGTTGATGACTCCCAGATCTACCTCTCTAGACCTGAAGTCTCTCCTGCAAACCAAGCCCGGATCTCTGCCTGCCTTTCTGACATTGCTGCTTGGATGTCTCACCGCTGCTTGAAATTGAACATGGCCAAAACTGAGCTTCTTATTTTTCTCCCTAAACCATCTTCTCCCCTTCCTTCTTCCTCTGTCTCTGTGAATAACTCTCTACTCCTCCCTGTTTCCTCAACTCACAACCTTGGGGTTGTCTTTGACTCCTCTCTCTCCTTCTCCACACACATCCAACAGATAGCTAAAACCTGTCATTTCTTTCTCTACAACATCAACAAAATTTGCCTATTCCTTTCTGAACACACTAATAAGACACTTATCCACTCCTTAGTCACCTCCCATCTAGACTATTGTAACCTACTCCTTGCTAGTCTCCCTCTGAATCGTCTCTCTTCCCTTCAATCTGTTCAACACTCTGCTGCGTGACTAATCTTCCACCAGCCTCGTCATGCTCCTATTACTCCTCTTTTCAAGTCGCTTCATTGGCTCCCTATCCATTTCCACATCCAGTTCAAACTTGTCCTGCTGACCTATAAATGCATCCACTCTGCAGCTCCTCACTCCATTTCCTCTCTTATCTCTCCCTACACCCCTTCTCGGGAACTCCGCTCTTGTGACAAATCGCTTCTATCTTTGTCCTTCTCTTCTATTACTAACTCCAGACTTTTCTCCTTTCACCTTGCCTTATGCCTGAAGCAAACTACCTGAGTCTGTACATCAGGCACCTTCTCCTTTTCAAATCCAGGCTGAAAACTCACCTCTTTGCTGCCGTTTTTGGATCTTGATTCACCTGGCCTCCTTTGTGTTTCCTTACCATTCCTCCTAGCTGTATCCCATGTCTACAGTTACTGTGTTGTCTGTCTTGACTAGAATGTAATTCCTGATGAGCAGGGACCGTCTTTTACATGTGTCTTTGCAGTGTTGCGTATGTCTTGTAGCGCTATACAAATTGTAGTTGTAGTTATAGTAGTGATATGTGGAAAAGGAAAGTGAAGGGCTTGGCATCTGGAAGAATGTAGACAGTAAAGGCTAAAGGCCCTGTGGAACAGCATTTGAAGAGGGTGCTGAAAAGTGATATTGTGTCTCTTGGAGGGAGCTCCATGAATTAGGGGGATAGGATCCCGCCCTCCTAACCCATGTGTATTACGGGGATGATTGTTCCCCATCAATTTGGCACACTTTTTCAATCATCATCATTTTCATTTTACCCTTGAAAAGGAGCAGCTTAAATCAAGCTGTGTGGTGGATTGTGTCCCATTGCCCAGGGCAATTCAATTTATATTAGTAACAGTTGGTGCTGAGCAGAATATATCTATCCCTTACAATAAGGAAGTCTCTTAAAGAGATATATAGGATGTTGTTACTGGACTGAAGTTTCTCTCTGTGGTTCATTAAACTAACTGCATTTTACTAAAGAGTTGTTGTTAAGCTCTCTAAGCATGATCAGAGACCGTTTTGGGAAGGTTGAGTCTGAGAGAGTTACAATGTAGGCACACTGTGACATCATCAGTAAAGAACAGTCTCATTGTTTGTCAACAGTTGGAAGTTCTGGAAAATATTTCTAGACAAGAAATTAGTGTTGTTTGAATTTTTCCTCTTCTTGCTGTCTAGCCACTTTGATTCTGCTTCAGAAGTATTTGAAGGAAGTGTTAAGCTGATGTTGATGCGTTAAGAGTGATTAATATGCACTATTTACTTAGAGGGGTTAGGAGAGGGGAGACTGAAGGGGATTTCATCTATAGATAGTCTAGATCTATCTGCCTTTGTAAATTCATCTCAAGATGATATTCCAATCCAGGCCACCTACTTTGTTGTGTTTCGATCTCAAATAGAGAAGAACGCCATATTACAGTTTTATTTTCAAAAGAAAAATATTCCTTTCTGTGGGCAGAAGATTAATGTCCCCAGGCTTACTCAGTTATGTAAAAAAGCATTCCTAGAGCTAAAACCGCATTTTTGGGCCTTGGGAGTCTACATATTTCCATAAATTTCCCTGTAAGTGCCTGATAACAAATCAGAGAAATCTTTAGTTTTTTTTATTCTGTCTAGTTAGAGGGTAAATATACTTACATTTGATTTATTTTTTTCTATTTTCCATAATGGATATGTTTAGCTTCAGTGGGTCACTGAATTATGTAGATGTTTCCTCCACTGTTTCATGTTTACCTCATTTATATTATGATTTCTCTGACTCCCTCATGATGTGGACCCATGATGTGGGTGCATTTTCTTTTGTTTTGAATGTTGTATATTATTTCCCTTCTTAATGATTCTTTTTTTTTATATTTGCTTGATTGTAAATTTATTAAAATGAAAAAAAAAGAAAACATAACGAGATACATGAAAAAAGCATAATAAGCATTTTCCATCTTTTAATAGTAGAAAAACATCTAAATTTTAAGATGTGCTATGCTGAGCTTCCTACTGATTGTAAAGTTTTCCAAAAAATCAGATGTTTTATCCTCCTTACATACCTATTTGCATTTTAATTTGATTTCAGCTGAATTATAAAGCCAAACATGAACAAGAAAAATTCAAGTGCAATATTCCATCGGATACTCCGTTTATTCTCCAGTCTAGACTTAATGCTTATAACCTCAGTGATGTAAGTATGGTCCCATCTGACTGATCATCCGTCTGTCTAGCTATTGATCTGTTTTAGCGGAGATTGCCTGGCTATCCAGTGCATCTGATTATTATGTAAACCTGCTCAGCCTTTTATGCTTCCAGGCTTAGGACCGTCTATTCATTCTATTGGGCAATATTAATAATTGACTTCTCTGTCTGTAAAGCTGGGAGATGTAGTAGGGTAAGGGCATTCTATCTTGTTTTTATCTTTGGTTTATCTTTTCATGTTCTGAAAGTGTAAGGTAACTAGGCTCTTGGCTTCAATGCCGCAAGAGGTGTGCTAGAACGCTGCGCTAAGCTCCATGCACAGCATTCTAACGCATGTGCTAAAACAAATATTTACTCCAAATGCAGTAAACTAATGGCATGCAAATTACTGCTGCATTAAAAAGTATGCGCTCTCAGAAAAAGAAGTGAGCTATTTGCTGCATTGGAAGTTAATATCTCCCTTCCCTTCAGTGCATGAGCAGGGATTGGCTTAGATATAGAAAAACCCAGGTCAGACTTCCCCCACTTCTCTCTCAACCCCACCCTCCCTGCCCCCACCTAATTTCCCTGGTAATCCATTGGGTCCTGGAGCCCTGATCTCCTTTCCACATCATTCCACATCTCCTCCATCTCTCCTATGACACTCCTGATCCCTTCCCCCTAACTAAGGACTATTTGGTCTAGGGATTCCCTGGCCTGGGCATCCCGGGGCAAAACACCCTTGGCATGTGCATCCAGAGTCGGGGCACCCCCTGTCCCAGCTCTCCCTGGGTTAGGGTGGCCCTCAACCAGAGATCCTCCAGTGCAACCTAATGCCCCCCTCTCTTCTGGACCCCGCCAGGTCCACCTTGGACTTGGGAGGCAGCAGAGATGTCCACTTGCTTCTGCCTCTGCATTGCCATCTCGGAAAATGGCAGTACTGTACATATTGCATGGGGTCAGTCTGCCAAATAGGAGAATATTTGCCTTATTTGGCAGATTGACCCTGTGTGGAATATCCTGACACACTTAGGCAGGAGTGAGTAGGCATCACTCTTGCCTCCAATTCCAAGATGATTTTGCTGGATTCTGAAGGGGCAGTAGATTCTTGGTGAGGGGGAGGTATTTTTTTAAAGTCCAGATGGAGGGGGTGGGAGGTGCAAGGGGGCCATTAGGTCCACCAGAGACATCTTTGAGGTTTAAATAGGGAAGACTGCTATCCAGGGACCACTGACCACCAAGGTTGTTTGTGGGGTCAGAGGTTTGGAGGGCCTAGGGTTCCACTTGGGCAACCAGAGATCTTGGGTCAACTGAGTTAAAATGCCACATTTCACCTCCGGTGATCCCTTTACTCACGCACTGCATTTCTACTCCTGTCCTGAACTGGCATAAAGATTCACTGTTAAGAGAAGATTTAAAAAACTGCACTGTTTCAGCATAGGTTTTTTTTTTTTTACCTCAGGAGCAGTTTCATATTTACCTGAATGCATGTGATTTAGGAAGTAAGACTAGCGCAGGAAAATATTGAGTAAACCACTGCACCAAAGCATAGTGTAGTTCAGTGCATTCGCCCTCTGGTCTTTTAAATGGCCCTTTTTTCATTGGTTGTCTTCAAAAGCCAAAGAAGGCTAAAAAAAAAAGAGAACACAAAATTCAGGTGCGGACTTCTTTGATTTGAAGGATAAATGGATAAAACTTGAATAACCTTCAGTAGATCAACTCTGAAATGCAGTGTGGTACATCACAACTTTTAGCATAGGCTTCCTGAAAGTAAATGAAAGACTTATGTGGATCTACGGACTTGATCTGGAGAGGAAATTGAAAGAATGTTTCTGAAAAAAAGAATTCTGTTGACTGAAGTGTGCATAAGAGAAGCTGGAAAGTTATTCTTATGAACAGCATTGCCTCTACGCTGTGCGGGAGTCCTCTGCCCATGTTCTGCTAGGGGTGGTTATTCGTTTTTGCATTTTCAATTGCAAGGATCAGGCAGATTTTGCAAGCAACACTTCCACTGGCAGGAATGCGAGTATAGGACTCCCGGGCAGCATCGAGAGAGCATTGCTTATAAACAAAATATTCTTATAAAAATCCTCAATTCATTCTAGACTGTACAGGTATAAATGTGTATTATCCAATTAATACTTGGTTTTGTACCAGAAACACATATTCTGAAACAGAAATCATATTTAGCATGCATTTAACGATTTAGTGTCCAATTGATTTTGATTTTATCATAAAAATTGTTTTTTTGTGTTTTTAGACATGGTATAAATATGACTGGGAGAGACTAAAATCCAAGAACTGTGATATAAAACTAGATGCAATTCCAATTAAAGCCGCTAAAGCGAACAGCAGGATTGCAAGTGATGTAAGTCTCCTACTCTGAATCTATGAGTATCTTCATGTATTAGTCTAGATTTGGGGCTGTGCTTGAAATATATTTTCTCTTTCTGCAGGTTGCGTATAAGAAGGACTATGAGAAGAACAGAGGGAAGATGGTTGGAGCTCTCAGCATTCACGATGATCCCAAGATGCTGCATTCTGTGAAGGTGGCACACATACAGAGCGATGTAAGTATCATTAAAACCACCTTGACCTATGTCTCAGAGCTCTGCCTTTAGTATACTATGGAGGGAAAACTTATTCCCGAAGAGGACAGTTTCCCTCTCAAAACATCTGGGAGATGAGAATTTGATAGAGTCAGTTTAAAGACAATTTTCGGAGCTATCGAGCCCAACTTTAGGCTAGATTTACTAACGCGTGCCCTAGCGTGTGTATTAATGCACTTTGCAATAAAAAGGGACCTGCAATAAATAATATACATTGCCACTCGTTAGCTCGTGCCAATGTGGTAACACATTTTAGTAAATGTAGCTCTTCGAAAATTGGTTCTTCTGAGTGGCTAAATAGTTTTACGAAGCATTTACAGTTACTGCTCAACCAAATAACGGTTTCAGTTGACTTGGATGGGCAAGAAAATTTGTACTTACATGGAAATATCAAATGTATACGTATGTATGGAGGTTGATATGTAAAACAATTTATGTGATTAGCTTTAGAGTTAACAGCATAGATCATTTATGCAAATGATTTTCGGCTAGCTGCCATGTAACCTTTGGCTAGCCATCTCAAAATCTGGCTAAAAGTTATAAATTTAGAAGGAAGGACAACAGGGAGGAGTTTGGCAGAGGGGGGAGGATAAAGCCAATATTCAGTGCTATCTGTATAACATCATCCATTTAAGCAGTACCAAATAGCTTCCCTAACTTAATCAGATAAGTTCTCCAATTAAATTATCACTGCATGTTCATTAGACTTAAATGGATATGGGCACTGAATTTTGTGCATATAGATAGACAGATACATCATTCGCTTATGTTTATGCTGTGGCCACTATGCTGAATATTGAGCTCTTAGTTCCTGATATTGATTTGGGCAGGCTAGGTGTCGTGACGGCACATAGCCCTGTCTAATGAACCTTAAACCTGGATATTCAATGCTGGGGTCATATGCGGCCCTGGAAAGCCCCCGACACGCCCCGATGCTAACTGCAGGGTTTGAAGGGGATATTCAACAGCATTAACCATGTGAGTGCCCTTGAATATCCTGATTAAAGGCATTTACATGGTTTACTGGGCTGTAAACCGTGTAAACGCCTTTTGAATATCGGGCCCTTAGTTTTTATGACTTCATTCCTCCTGTCGATAAAGAGAAGTCAAAGAAAATTTGCACAGTTACAGACATTTGCACGAGTATGAAAATTTGCACAGGTACCAAAGTATCCATATTTCTTATCACTAGTCTGTTTAATGTTACTTACCTCCATAAGACCAAGTAATAATATTTTATTTATTTTATTTATTTATTTATTTAATATTTCTTATATACCGCGCTATTTATCATCAGTGCGGTTCACAGTGTAACAATAAAACACATAGGTCAGATGACTGGCCTTCGTTTACAGATAACAGGGAGATAAAATGGAGGTAAACAGGGGAACTAATTACAATCATTAGAATACCTGATATGATTTATGTTAGCTTTGTACATTCATATGGATAGGTATGGGGTTAAGAAGGTAAGTATGGGAGGGTGGGAGGTAAGTCTGGAAGCTTAAAGTGAGTGATAAAGAGATGTTGTTTGAGGGCCTTTCTGAATTGTTTAAGGTCCTTAATTGCTCTAATGCGAGGGGGGAGTTTATTCCAGCATCTGGGGGCAAAATTAACAAAAGCTCTGTTGATAATTGATGGATTAGACTTTACAGCATTTTTTGGTATAATTTTGAAGTCAAATTAAGGTTTCTTTGTATTTATAAGTATAATGGGGGGTAATTTAATAAGGTTTCCTTCTAGAGGTGAAGCATGTTTTGCACATGGAAAATGGCTCCTGGAAAACTGCACAGGAGTCTCTGCCCCTTTGCAACCTATAAGTCTTTGTAAAACAGTATGCAAGTTGTATAGCAAAGAGTTAGATTTTATACAAACACACGTATAAAATGCACGCATGCAGCAATATTGCGCCTCCTTTAATGCAATCTGTTTTCAAGCATACCCAGTGAGGGCTGGTGCAAGGACATGAGGCATCCTAGCAAAACCTAATCCCTAGTGCCCCCCGTTCTCACTCCTGCCCCCTCCCCAGTCCCCTTGCTGCTTCTGCCCCAGTGGTGGCAATGGCAACGTTTAGCTTACACCTCCGGCGCTGCAAGGCTGTTTGGCTTCTGCCCCATCTGATGCCCGATGCCATCTTCCTGTTTGCATGGGACAGAAGTGGCTGATCTGCCTCCTCCACCACCATGCAAACAGGAAGTCTGCATCGGTCTCACAGGGAGTGGAATCCAAACAGCTTCGCTGCACCAGAAGTTTAAGGTAAGCACCGTGGGACTGTTTGAGGCAATTGCGACTGCTTCAGGTCCTGAAGAGGGGTGGAAGTGGCTGCAATGGACCACCCCTGGACCATTGGTGCTCTAAGCGGCCACCTAGTTTGACTGATAGTTGCACCAGCCCTGTACCCAGTGGTATGCTTCCGGCAGAGTTGAGGCAGAGTGGTACAGTATTGATCTTGCACATTTTAGAAGGAACGCGTGTCCATGCAGACATCTACACCTTGTTTGGAGCAAGAGCATTTGTGCTTTACTGAGGGTCACTGTAGGAGCATCTCTGATAAAGGCACACGAGAGACTTTTGGTGATTATGGCGTATGAACTGTGCTGTCCATCTATTGGACCAATGACTGAAATCTGAGGGCTAGATGCATGAATGCGATTTTCTCATATTTCACAAGCCTTTTTCTAATGGTCCAGCTTTCACAATATTTAATATTTAAATTATTTATAAATCTTTAAAACTAATTAAAATAATTAAACTGTAAAGCAAAATGGTGCATTTACTAGATGGTGAGATCATTTAATTTGGGATAGTCTTTATAAAATATGCATAAAATAAGTGTAATTTTTGACATTTTACATAGGTGTCCCCTTTATGGAATTACTTCCAGTCTAAGTATTATACGTCTTGCAGTGTCATCGTAAATACCCATTTTGGCTGTTGGATTCACTTTTACAGATCGAGTATAAGAAGGATTATGAGAAGACAAAGACCAAATACACCGCTCCATTGGACATGGTCCAAGTCACTGCGGCTAAGCATGCTCAGGCTGTAGCTAGCAATATAGACTACAAGCATCTGCTCCATAGCTACGCCTATCCTCCCGATAGTATTAGTGTGTCTCATGCGAAGAAGGCATACAATCTGCTAAGTGATGTAAGTATTTGCAGGTCTGCCTATGTCTGTCTTCTATTCAATTACTGTAAAGTAGTCCCACCATAGGAGTCGACTGCACAAGTAGAACATCAGCTGATGAAGAACGTCATATTATTTAAGATTTGTTTATTTGTTTTGATATACCACTTTATCTGAAATTACAATTAACAATTTACATTTTGCAGTTTACACATTGAACTCTTAGCTCAGATAACATGGATCGCATATGAAGCTCGTTACTAAATCTATGCTAGGGTACTTTGTATCTTTGCTTACATTGCTTGCTTTGATAGAGGACACTGAATTTTTAATTTTGTGTGCAGAATTCCAGCAGGAGTAATATATATATATATGCTATGGGGTAGATTATGATCCTTGTTTAGTAAGTCTGAACATCTAATCTGGACATCCAGACCTACTAACTGTCCAGATCGCACTGGTGGTCACAGAGCTCCCCTCACATATAGCCGACTTGTGCAGGGAGGTCTGTTTGTGAGCGGGAGGGGATGGGCCGGGGGAGGAGAAAGGGCGGGCGGTGGAAGGGAAATTGAACCTGGATGTACAAGGCCAATTCTGAGGTTGACGCTGTACGTCCAGGGTCAGCAGTTTAGACGGGGATGGCAGAGATGGGCCAGACCGAAGAGGTGAGGGGATGCAGGAGGTTCCCCGCAGCCCGACCCCAGCCATTGGAGACCCGATCAGGGGTCGAGCTGTGGTGAAAGAATGTTGTGGGGGACAGGTGGTGCTCGTAGCTCCTTCATGGTGCTGCGGTGGCCATGGCAACAGGGCACCATGCCACTGCGACTCCATGGAGGAGCCTGGCTAAGTTAGCTGGGGAAGTGACTGGACGTCCGGGATGCCTTAATCGGGGCACATCCTGGACTTCCGGCCACTGTGCTGCAATCCTGTTCCTGCGGGGATGTCTAACCCCATGGGAGCAGAATCGGGTGCATCCCTGGGCCCTAGACATCCGGACGGCCTGGGGATGCACCTGTCTGAATGTGCCTCTAAGTGTTTATAAATTTTCAACATTCTCTCAGTCCACTCATGGCTGGGTTATGCTATACCCATCCTTTGCATAGGTGTAGGGGTTCTCAATCCAGTCCTCAGGATGTACCAAGCCAGCCAGTTTTTCATGATAATCACAATGAAGATGCATGATAGAAACTCGCATACAATGGAGGCAGTGCATACACATCTCTCATGCATATTCATTGTGGTTATCCAGAATTAGTTAGGTGAGTCCGAAGGACTGGGTTGAGAACCACTGAGTTAGAGGGACCAAAGCTAGTGCAACCAGGGCAATTTCCCTGGGCTCCCATACCACATGGGGCTCCTAGCCTTATTTATGATAAAGGAAGCACCACCTTCTAGTGTTATTTGGGCAATCCATGGAATGCCGATGAGGTGTGGCACAGCAGCACTGTTCCCTCTAAGCTGTGCGCGTGTCCGCTCACAAACTTTAAAAGTTGTGACTGTAATTACTAGAAATTTTCTGCTTCATTTAGTAATCGTCTATTTTCATTTAATTTGATTAAAATCAATGCGCTGTACATACTGTATTCTGACATGTAGTCAAATTTTAAAGTATATAACGCCGAGTGTCGTTATGTGGCGCACAAAATGTTAACCTTCCTTCAAAAGCTGCACAGCTGATATTTTATGCGCACACAGCCTACAGAAAATTAGAGGGAACATTGCACAGCAGCATCCTAATTTCCTTTCATTTTTAATAAAAGCAGTTAGATATGTTACTGTATCGGGGATGTGGGGGATATGGATAACATGGTTTATATCCATTGCATATTTCAGTTCCAGTTCACATTGTGCAGCTCCTTTATCCGTAGCAGATACATTGGAGGAGCTTTCAGAAAGATTCATCAGAATATTTTAGACAAGTGTGTGAGTAATTAAGAACAGGTTTTAGGACAGTTGAATGTACTGTATAGTAGATCATTAGTCTTTGTCCTTGACCTTCAAGGAGATCTTTGCATTGTGTACTTAAACTCCAGCCTTCCCACCAATTAGGGCTCGATTTAATAAAGTGCACTACTGCGTTAGAGTGTGCTAATACCGTTAAAAGGAGCAAATAGATCCCATTACATAACTTGGGACATGCATAACTTGGGAATAACACGCATTGTGTCCTGACATGCACTAACTCAGTAGCACACTTTGGTGAATCCGGCCTTTAAATGACGTACTTCATTATTTTAGGGATTTTATAGAGACAAACTTAAAAATCCCTTGTGCAATTTTTTTTATGAAAGGCAGGTGCTCATGGCACAGAAATCATTTCTGCAATTAAGGCTATGGAATAAGCAAACGGCATGTCTAAGAAAAACGCCTATATTAAACCTTTTTCAGAGACGAAATAAGCAGGGCTTGAATAGTAGAATCCGGACAGATATGTGTCCCGCTCGCAGGTTCCTGTTTTTCTGATTTCCTCTTCATGACGTTACAGGTTGACTATAGGGCTGATTATAACAGTTGGATGAAGGGCTGTGGCTGGGTACCGTTTGAATCCCTGGATATGGAGAAGGCCAAAAAGGCTACACAGATCCTCAGTGAGGTAAAACACTCAGTACTATGGAGCATTATTCATATCTCATTGGAGAATGGTATTTATTTATATTCTGATTATCTGAAAATCCCCCCACATTGCATCAATGTGGAGTAAAACTATGGAGGCAATGAATGTCTCCTTCTAGTACACATTCTGTTGCGCTATTTTTTCTGTGTATTCTTTTGATGGGTTGTTGAAATGGTATTGTGATGGAGGACGTCTAAGTCCAAATTTGTGATTCAGTGATTAGAATCAAGGATTTGTTTTAAGTTTTGGTGATTCTAGCCAGTTAATCACACATCATGATTCATGATTTTTTTTTTTTTTTGCATTGTGGTTCTAGATTCATTAATCTTTTGTGTGCTCATTTGAATGTAGAAAGCATGAGAAAATGTGGTTGAAATATTGCCCATTCTTGCTCTTCCTTGTATTTCAGTCATTCAGGACATGAGAACTGGAATGTGTGTGTCTCAGTTGCGACCCATGCTTTATTTTAACTTTTATGAATTCTATCTAGTTATTTGCAGACCATGAACATATAACATGGTCTACAAATCTTTTCTTGTAATCTAGGAGCCACCTTAAAAATTTAGGAGCCAGCCAATACCTAGGTCACTGTGTACCCCCTCTGCTCCCCCCTAAAAAAGGTGGATCACAATTCCTTTTTTAGGGCCTGGTTTATTAAGACAATTTTCCCATTTTCTATTGGAAAAGAAAGCTTAGTAAATTAGGCCCTTAATGTGCCATTGCATAATATGAACAGAAAGCAATGGCCCCTATACTCCTCCCCCTCCTCCCCCTCCTACCACGCCCAGCGACCCTTTATTTATTTATTTATTTTATTTATTTAACATTTCTTATATAACGCCTTTCATGATATCAAGGCAGTTTACATTGAACAAACTGAAATGACATTGAACAGGGCATTATAACTTGGAGATAACTATTTTACAGGGAACATGGGCAATGGAGGGTTAAGTGGCTTTATAGCTGCACTTGAGCCAACTTCCTTTTTGTCTTCACATATCACAATGGCCTGGTGCACCTTGCCTTCACCCAGTCTCCCTTTCTCTCTCTCTCTTTGCCATGACACCCCCAGCCTTCACCAAGTCTCTGTCTCTCTCTCTTTGCCATGACACCCCCAGCCTTCACCCAGTCTCCCTTTCTCTCTCTCTCTTTGCCATGACACCCCCAGCCTTCACCAAGTCTCTGTCTCTCTCTCTTTACCATGTACCTCCTTGCAGCCTTCACACAATCTTATTCTCTCTCTCTCTCTCTGCCATGGCTCCCCTGCAGCCTTCACTCAGTCTCTTTTCTCTCTGTTTGCCATGCCCCCTCTCCATCCTTCACCCAGTTTTTCTCTCTCTTTATCTCTCTCTCTCTCTTTCTCTTTCTCTTTGCCATGACCTTCCTACAGTGTTTACCCAGCTTCTTTCTCTCGCTTCTTCATGATCCCCTGCAGCCTTCACCCAGTCTCCCTCTCTCTCTTTGCCATGACCCCCTCTCTACACAGCTTTAATGCAGTCCCTTTCTCTCTCTCTCTCTCTCTTTGCCATGACCCTCTGTCTTCACCTAGTCTCCTTCTCTCACTGATTCTTATGTCTTGCTGCAACTACAGAGAAACATGGCGTTACTCACTTCCCCACCACAATCAACTCTCTGCATGCTTGAGGTGCTCATCATTTGCCCTTCCCTTACCTATCCCCTCCCAGGTGTTAAGCATCTCTCCCCTTCCTACTGCCCTCCAATGTGTCCAGCATCTCCCCATTCTTCCTTTCCCCCTCGTACTGCTACTGCTGCTAGCCTACCTCCACCAGAGCCAGAGCTGAGCCTGCATAAAAAAGTAGTACAGTGTGGCAATGAGCTTTTGGGCATTTGTGTGTGCATGCTCAAGGTCTGTCACTTCCTATACTCTCTGATGATCCTGTGAGGGGACAGGACATGACCTTGAGCACTTGTATGTAGATGCTCAAAGGCCCAACACTGTGCTGCTGTTGACGTGGCTTGAAAGGTCTTCTCTGTTGCTGTCTTTGGCTGTGCTGATACCACACTGCGCCATCACCTCCTAACGTTTGCTGCCCTAGACGTATGCCTATGCCACCTTGTGGTAGGGCTGGTCCTGCATATACACTCACATATCATATCTTACATTTTTCCCTTATATTCTTTATCAGCTATAATAGAAAACTCTAGTTTTATATACATTTTATTTATTGACCATTTGTATTCTGCAAAGTCAGAGGACTTGTCATGATGGATCACAAAAGCATAAAACACATTGCATAAATGACAATGACACATGAAGTCCTCAACATAGCAAACAGTGTAAAGAAAGCCTGTGTGCATTAGTTTTTTGCACCACAGGTACGATTGCTTGGCACCTTTCCCAGTGAAATCAAATATGTACGTTTGTGTTACTTAGGAGTCATCAGTGCAGAAAAGGCACAAAATCTGAGTGTAGGATACAAGATAAGCCCGGGAGGGGTGAAAGAGCAGTAGAGGAAGGGATGTTTTTCTGGTGCTTATCCAATAAACAACAATTTTTTTTTGCACATGAGTGCTTTATAGTAACATAGTAAATGACAGCAAATAAAGACCAGCATGGTCCATCTAGTCTGCCCACTAACCTGCCGCTCTGTGCCGGTTACTTCCCTCTATGCCTTTGCTTCAGGTTAAACCTGCTGCTCCAGGCAGGTTACCCCTGTCTGTTTATAAAGTTATTTATGTTTGCTTTGATTCCACCCTCTTGTTATGTAGCGATCCTCTGTGTCTGCCTTAAAATCAGAAAGCCTAATAAAATGTCTATTCGTATCTCTACTCACTAATTGTTAGACTGTATTGTCCCTGACTTGTGGATACACATGATTCTCTGTATTGCTGTCCAGAAAAAAGTGCAAAGAATTTGCACCATTGAGCCACTGTAAATTAATCAGATTCTTTTATCCACCCTACAGAAAACCTACCGCCAGCATCCAGACACTATCAAATTCACAGCAATTGAAGATGCTCCTATAATAGTACAGTCTAAAATCAACCAAGCCCAGAGGAGTGATGTAAGTAAAACTAACGAATGTGACTTATTAATGTTTGTTCAGTGCATTAATTAAATAACAATGACCAACTGGGATGTCAGCAGCTAGATTTATAGTATATTGCAGCCTCACACCTCTGCAATAGGAATCAAAGAAATAATTGATAGTTTCTGGATCTATAGTAAGATTGAAGGTCACTTTTCAGAACTGAACAAACCAGAGCGAGGTGTAAAGAAAAAGATTTTATTAACAAAAATGTCCCAGCTCGGCTGCATTTCAGCAGATTGCCTTTGTCAGGGGGAAAACCTCAAAGGGAAAAAAAAATACATAAATATCAAAATTTCATCATCAGTCATATCATAAAAATGATAAAACACATGTAATACATTCAATAAAACTAAGTAACATTTAAAACATAATATAAATTACAACAAAATCTAAGACAAAAAAGTGCTCGTTGGACCGCATCATTATAAAAAATTAAAAAGACAGATACTATAATGGTCATATAATAGCAATAGTAAAATGAGAACATACAGTATAAATAAGTCAATGAACCTGTACAAAGTGGATTACAACACTTTAGAAGGTGCAATTATGTCACCATATCTTAAAAAAGGATATAGCAGAATTAGAAAAGGTACAAAGAAAAGCCACCGGGATGGAAGGCTACCCCCATGAAGAGCGGCTACAAAGGTTAGGGCTTTTTAACCTGGAAAAGAGACAGCTGAGGGGGGATATGATAGAGGTCTATAAATTAATGAATGCAATGGAATGGGTAAATGTAGATTGATTGTTTATGCCATTAAAAAGCAGAAAGACTAGGGGACATGCAGTAAAGCTACAACATAACCCATTTAAGACTAATAAGAGAAAATATATTTCACTTAGCTCGTAATCAAACTCTGGAATTTGTTATCAGAGGATGTAGTAAAAGCTGTTAGTGTAACTGGGTTTAAAAAACATTTGGCCAACTTCCTGGAGGAAGAGTCCATAAACCATTATTAAAGAGGACTAAGGAATCTCCTGCTTGCCCAAGGACGAGCATTGTGGAACCTGTGTGCCTTTTTGGGAGCCTGCTGGGAAGCGGGAATTGAGGGGTCTGATTACTCCTAGGATTGGACTGAGTAGAGGGGTGTTGGGCAGAAAAGAGCGGGGAAGAACAGGGAAGTTTGTGTGTGACACCATCATGAGCTTCAGGGGCACCGCTTGATATCACTGCAGGCTATGCGGGGGAGGCAGCACAGGGTGGGTTGTCAAAGGGGTTCTTCAGGCTTCACCATGGCTAGATCGACACTGACTAGCTGGGTGGCCGTGTAGCTGTGGAGAGGGAGGGATATAAGGGGATGTGATGACAAGTCGATGAAGTGTTACATAATGGAGGAATAAACTGATCTAGGAGACTTTGTAGATTGTGCACTGTTATGAGAAAAGTTGAATGGTTTGCAAGTTTGGAATAATGGCTGCAGCTATAATTTACCATAAATATCCTTGGAACAGGGCTTGACAAATCCCAGGCACCAGGTCACCATGGCAACTAGAAATTTCACCCTGGTACCCAGGATTTGTTGAACCATAGCATGCTCTATTAACCCATTAATAGAGCATCCTACTTATCAATAGTGTTCACTATTAAGTGATAGTGCACATTATTAATGAAGCATGGGAAATGATGAAAAGAATATAAAAAAACATCACAAACCAAACTTTTGCACACTAAAGTCAGAAAGCGAATCAAAACCACATTTTTATGTCCTGCACACCCCAACTATCAAGGCCTTGGTATGATTTAAGAGAAAAAAGAAGTAGAATCGACAGTAAGGCATAATATGAGTGTATGATATTTTATATTGATTAATGAATGAATCTGAAGAGCAGTGGACAGTCTATACTCTTTAAGAGATCAGATACTCCTCCTTTATATAAGAGTAGCTTTGGGTGTAATCATCCAGTGGAAATACTTTAGGTTTATTAATAATGACTTAAAGGAATTGTTTGAGCCAACTGTAATACCTTCAGGACTCGACACATCCTGGGAAGCGGGTTTTAGTGTGTCTGGTGCTGCAGCAAAGGCTGGGGGAGGGGGCTATGAGAGAAATAGAGACTAGAGGGCACTATGGAGAAAGAGAGACTGGTTGAAAGCAAGGTGTAGGGTTATGGACAGACTAGGCAAAGGCAGGGTGCAGGGGTTATGAGAGAGAGTCTCGTTTTGCTTCATGATACATGAAGTAAAAAAAGAAGTTCCATCAGGTGCAGCTATAAAGGGTCACCAATAAACTGTTGACTGCATATTCATTGGGGGTGTGGGAGGAGCAGGAGGAGAAGGTCACTGCCTTCTGTTGCCACCGTGCAAGGGCACGTTAAAGGCCTGATTAAGCTTTCTTTTCTCATAGAAAATGGGAACACAATAAATCAGGCCCTAAAAAAGGAGCTGTGATACATTTTTGGGAATGTCGGGACACTGCAACCTAGGTCTTGGTGGCCAGCTCCTAAATTTCGAAGCTGGTTCATAGATTCCAAGAAAATTTGTCAAGGCCTATTTTAGAGTATGCTTTGGCAGTGGGCAAAGTGAGGATGGAGGAACGAGTGCATATGTTACAACATCAACCAAATAGAATGTTCTTTTGACTATACTGGTCCATCAAAATGGATCACAAGCCATAAGAATGCACATTTAGGAGGCGTTTTGCTATGGTAAGCAATTACCATAGGGTTGAGCATGCACTAAACTCCTGCGGTAACCGCTACCGCACATCTAGTGCAGACAGCACTGGGTAAAATCATCACTGTCTACACTGGAAGAAGCAGGGTGGGATTGGGGATAGATCAGGACCTAGAGTGGGCGTGGTGGCTGGTGAAGCTAGCACACACGATGGGGTCGCAAGCTAGCTGTCACGACTGTTGATAGTGTGGCTGAAATTACCTCCACCTCAGAGGTGGAGGTAATTGCAACTACGCCACTGGCAGCCAAATTGTGCAGCTGCAGCGTAATGCACCTCCTTGAGATCCTGCCCCCTCAAGCAAGAACCCCCAGTGGTTTCCCATCAAAGAGGCACCCCTTCCAGGACTTCAATGGCCAGAAAACCTTCCTACCATGGAGGTCCTGCAAAGCGGCCCACCATCTCCTGAGCCAGAGACTCATCCCCCCAAGAGATCCACCTCCCGGAAACCCACCTGAGGTCCTACCTGAGTGATCCCCAGTGGTCTAGGGGTGATTGGGGCAGAAGCGGTCCCCACTGCTTCTGCTCTTGGTCCTGCAGTCTTCAAAATGGTGCGGGGATCACCTCGTGCTAGTCTCAGGGTACTGGGTGGGACATGGGCATTCCCAGCATGGCACAGCTAGCGTTGGGCATTAGTGGCCCACACTAACCATGCTTGACACAGGTAGTGCATGTGCAACTAATGCCACCTCAATGGATGGTGGTAGTTGCACCCATTGCGCAGTCGCCATGCTCCCTGCAGAGGGAGAGATGTGCACGCCTCAATGCAGTTAGAGAGGAATTCCTCACTGATAACATGGCCCACACACGTGTTATTGGCACAGCGCTTAGTAAATATGCCTCTAAGTCTGATAGCCAGCCACCTACATAATAAAACATACATTAAACACAGTGCAAAGAATAGAAGATAAAAATAAAATATGGTAATAAAAAGGAGATAAATTACCCATGTGAAGCTAATAATGTGAATTTTTACTGTCTAGCCAGTTTTATTGAATATTTATTCTGCTTGTCCATCATAAGACTTTTTATTGTGTTACTGATTCTGCTCTGGTTTCTTAGGTTATCTTAATGCCGTTGGATTTGCCTATGTTTTTGTTTACTAAAACTACTGCCAGTGATTATTTTAATACTGCTACCAGATGTATGCAGCACTCTGTAGACACATAAGAGACCATCTCTGCTTCATAAGGCTTACAATTTATTCAAGCCACACAGACAAGACACATAAGGGAACCTTCTGGTTATGACAGCAATAGTTAAACCAAGAAGTCCATGATCAAGGTTAACTAGAAGTCTCGCGAGATGTCAGTTTTGTCCACGTTAACTGAATAAGCTCTGAATAATTTTTCTTAGCTCTGATAAACTTTATGAATTTAAACAGCATTTATGTTAGTGTAAAGGGTGATATATTATTATGTATCCACGTGTTTACATATTTGTCTTTATCATACATTTGAAAGATTGCTTCCTATTGCTGTTTAATGGATGGTGTAAAATATTTGCCCAGCTTGATGCTAAATGTACCGTTAGAACCTGTAAAAATTCAGTTTGCTTTATGTTTTTTGATGACAGGTTGCATATAAAGCTAAAGGAGAGAAAATTATTCACAAATACACTTTGCCCCCTGATCTCCCCGAATTTATCCAAGCTAAAGTGAATGCCTTCAATCTCAGCAATGTAAGTGCTTCACCTCTGACTAAGAGAACAACGTCGAGTATCTTCACGGAGATATACAATTTTAACAAAAGCTTATTTTTTTTCCCAGCATTACTACAAAATGGGTTTGGAGGAATTAAAATCGAAGGGATATGACCTGAAAATTGATGCTCTTCCCATCCGAGTTGCCAAAGCCGCTAGACGTGCTGCTAGTGATGTAAGTGCTGAAGGTTCCATGGTTGCGTTTTTATGTGCCTGTGTGCACACACTCATGCACACACACAATGTCTGGCACTTCTTCCAGTGTGAAACCCTGCAATTGTACTATTTGTATTCATATCTGCTTGTTAAACTGAATTTCTATAGCATAGGCAGCCATGGCCAATCTGGCCTTACCCCAGACTCTTACCAAGTAATAATGACATACGATACCAAGTCAATAAACACCAAGACACATTTAACCGCATGGAATAATTAAAGGACACAGGTTTCTTAAATGACCTAACAAAGAAATTTAACCTATGTATTCCAGCCCTTCCCAAATATATATCTCCCTAGATTCCCCTTCTACCCAACTCCTGATGTGCGAGAGACGAGATTCCAAATAGGTCAGTCTGAGAGCATGCATGCTCTCAGATCCTACAGTAGCATGTAAATTTGGATCTGTGCTACAGCATGGACCTCACTACCATCACAGACTCTCCCCAAGCTAGGGGAGGGTGAATGAGAACTGTGGTGGCAGTAAGGAGGCAGGAAACAGTGGAGCCAAAGCACCATCCAGCACTTATATGTTTTTTATCGTCAACATAAAGTGTATATTGTAAATACAAAGAGGGAAACAAATCACAAAGAGGTTGCATATTAATGTTCAATAAGACAGGCATATGCAGTATTGACTTGTGGATATGGAGGCCAAAGAAAATCCTGAATCTCAACAGTGACTATAATACTACCTTGCAGGTGTCTAGCTCTTGGAACCTGCAGGGCTGTAGTTCCAGGCAACTGATTATACTTTATGTTCAAACATGTTTTATTAAAGCACAAAACATACAACCAGTTACAAAAACAACCTCATATAGAAAGCACAACAGAACCAAACATAACACAAAAGGTTGGTGAAAAGAAATCAAAGAATGCAATACATTGGTCATACCACAGTAGCCAAAGCAGTATGAGGGACACATTTTTCATTTTATTTGTTATTACCCTCCCCCCCAAAGTCCATTCCTTTTACTTCCTCCATCCCCCCTCCCCAACCCCCCTCAACAGAATCAAAACTAAAATAAATACTCCAAGCTACAGAGTGGTATTCAAAGAAGAGACACCATATCAATATATCAGCAGCAGCAGGCTCCCTAGCTAGGGAGCCATCGACAGTGTCCCAAAACCCAGAATGCAGAAAACCACCCCCCAAACCATCCCTACCCCTCCTACCCCCCGAGTCTGTGTGTGGAAGGCAGCGCAACAGCCACCCCATGATTCTACCTGGCCGGCAAGGCGGAAGAATCGCTCAGCTCAAAGTAAGGATCTGGCTGCCTCGAAGTTAAGGATTGAATATAGACTCCCCATTCCTCCAAGATTGGGAAGCCCATGGGTGACCACCATTCCACACTCCCACCTGCTCCAGTTACATAAGACCATGAAGCTCATTTTGCCATTGCCAGTACAATGGCCCACTGGCCACATGCCAGCCATGTACTGTAGGATAAGCTACCATGCCACTAAAAATGTCTGTCCTACCAGGCGCCTAATGGGACTATCCATACCCTCTAGAAGAGTAGAAAGGCCAAACACCACCACCTGTGGCAGACTCTGAATTCAGACTCTAAGGACAGTGCTAATATAGCAGTGAATTCTCCACCAAAACCAAGTTATCATCAGGCATCTCCAAAACATGTGCCCCAGTGTGGCATTGGGCCATGCACATCAAGGGCATGCCGCCAACGTGTTGCAACCCACTTTAAAGGCCTGTATAGATTCAGAAGTTCCACACAGCTGCTCAAACCCGACACCGCCTGAAAGGCCTGGAGAAGGTCAAAACTCGCAAATGAGACACCAAGGTCTGCAATGTAAACCTCCTGTAAGCTACTCTTCTCCACTGTACCATCTGTGTTGAGGAAGGCATTATCGGCACTTATTTTTATTCCTGCCCGCCATCTTCTTTTCAAATAGACCCACGAATCCCTGTGGTCAGCCAGTAATGCTGCAGTCAGTCAGTCATGGAGGCATGTGCATGGGCTAGTGGGAGCTGTGCAACCTTTTGGAAAGACAAACATGGAACTGCTGCTGCTGACCATTTACCTGAAGCTGTGATTGAATCTTTGGACTCCATATGGCTGCAGTGTATAACATCTCTCCATGCAAAGGTGACAAGCTTAGGGCGTTAGCCAGATGCACCATTTTACCCATGCAATCCATAGGTGACATCTCTTTCTCCCCTCAGTATAGTGCTACTCTTCTGTCAGTTCTGCAGTGTTTATCAGGATACAGCTAAAGGGTCCTGAAGCTACTTTCGCTCAATGTATTTCTTTAGGTAGGGCTAGATTTTGAGTCATTAATTTACGTATTGGTGCTTAGTTTAATGCAAATATTCAGGACTGCTATCTGTATAGGTAGCAGCCCTGAATATGCGGATAGTGTGGTCATTCTGCCAGCATTATCCATTTAGTATAGGCCTGCTATTCCGCTGGCCTAAACTAAACTATTGGCCTGGTAATGACTAAGCCAGCTGGTTGTATTCCCGTTGTCTTTATTCAGCATTATGGCACAATTCTTTTGGCATTTCTAAAACTACAGACTTCTAATTCATACAGAATTGCAGATATTCCCATAATGTCAAGAACTGAAGGCGCATTTTACTAAAGACGTCCAAGTGCAATCTGGGATGTCCAAGCCAGAATGTCTTTTAAAAAAATCAAGTACGTCCACCATCAGGCACAATTTCACAAACATGGATGTGTCCAACATGGACGTCTTTGGGGACATCTACATAGATGCAGCCGGACCATGGTTAGTGGGCTAGGGCCAGGGAAGCTATCATTGTGATTGTGCAGAATACCGGAGATGGTGGAGTGCCATCTTTACACCCTCTGGATGTTTTACGGACAAAACGAGCACTTTCCTGATGCCTATATGTGCCTGGAGCAGGTCTAAACTTGGATGCGAAGACGTCTAAGTCTAAGGACCACTCCAGACACATCTCCACCATGCCCACTACCTACTGGGACATCCCCTCACCAAAGACATCTCTATATTTCTAAAATTTCTCCAAGGACTTCTCCATGATTTGAATGTCCGCATGCATGTTTTCGAGCATCCAAATGGCAACTAAGGCTTTTAAAATGATCCCATGGTGAATGTTTCACAGGTGAATGCTTCAACAGAGGTCCCTCCAGCTCTGAAATTCTACATAAATCTGCGTGTGTATCTCTCTGGAGTCAGTTGAAAGTCTTCATCAGAAAGTCGGGACGATGTACACTGCTACAATTCTGGACTCCAACTTGCTACCACATTCTCATTCTCCTTAGCCACTTTTCCACATGCTCTGTGGGACTGTGCCTACTGCATTCCTGCGGCACCATTGTTACCTTTCGTCAGGGGTGACAAGAAGATACTAAGTGGTCAATAGTATTTCAAATGCACTCAGCTCCATCTCTAAATAGTTATAGTTATAGTTTATTAGTTTGATATATCGCTCTTTGTAAAGAACATTGATTTTCTTTTTGTCCTTGAATTTTTAATTGGAACCCTCCCCTGCCATCAAATAATTATCCGTTTTGTCTTTACAGGTGCAGTACAAAAAGGATTATGAAAGTCAAAAAGGAAAACTCGTTGGCTTCCGCAGCTTACAAGATGACCCTAAATTAGTCCACAACATGAATGTAGCTAAGATGCAGTCAGAACGTGAGTACAAGAAGGATTACGAGAAGACAAAAACAAAGTACAATACGCCATTGGATATGATTAATGTCTCAAGTGCTAAGAAAGCCCAAGATATTGCCAGTAACGCTCACTACAAGCAGTTGATTCATCATTACACCTACCTGCCCGATGCAATGAGCTTGGAGCTCTCCAGGAACCGGATGCAGATTCAGAGTGATGTAAGCATCCCATTTATTTTAAATGTGAAGAGTTGACACTTGGCACTGCAAAGTTCCCAGAAGTATAAGCAATATCCTCTTTTGTTTCCTGTAGAATTTGTATAAATCAGATTATAATAGCTGGATGAAAGGCATTGGATGGCTTCCTATTGGATCTCTGGATGTAGAGAAAGCTAAGAAAGCGGGAGATGCCTTGAATGAGAAAAAATATCGCCAACACCCAGATACCATCAAATTTACCAGTGTAGTAGATTCACCAGTCATGGTCCAAGCTAAAATCAATGCTCTTCAACTCAGTGATGTAAGTATGATGTGAATGAACATGGTTATCATAGAGTACTATTGTAAACTAGAAATTGCCAGTATGCCACATGTGTTGAACTGTATTTAAGCAGAAATAGTTGCCTTCTTTTTGCAGTTCATTTGCTTAATGCTACTGTCCTTACTATTAATAAAAAGAGGTTGGTTTGTTTCTGTTCTGCAGAGACTATACAAAGCTTCAGGAGAAAAGTTCAAGCATAAGTATAACCTAGCACCCGACGTCCCCCAGTTTATCCAGGCTAAATACAACGCTCTCAACTTAAGTGATGTAAGTAGATACTAAGAACGTATTGCATGTGCAATTAATGAATCATTAGGGACATTAGTAACAACAGTAATTATTCTGATATATTTATATAAGCTCCCTTATAGAAAATATGCCTTTATATTTTAAAGGAGGGGTCTTCAACTTGTAGGTTGCAATCTAGAAGTCACTTGTGGTTCTACCTAAAAGGCATAAAGTCAAAGCTATTGACACTGCCTCTGTAACCAGCAGCACCTCTATAAATTTGCCTTTTTGGCATGGTAGCGCAGGATGAATGTTAGTGGAGGAAAGCAGGATAAGGCTCGGTCTCCCCTACAGTCTCTTGCATTTCAGCAACAGCCAATAAGTATGTCGAGCATACCAGGTATATCACAGAGAAAAAACATAGAAATATTAAACAATGTGGCGAAGAGAGCTGACCATGGCGGTACAGCAGAATCTAATGCATACCACTCCAAAACATGGCTGCCTGCTCTTACTGGTTGTTGCCTGTGTGTTAATTAAAAAACAAACCATTTTAAAATGCTGCTGTCTACTCCTGTATCTGCTGAGCGCTGCAGAAGAAGGTGAGGATGAACTGTGCCAAATGCGGCTGTTGGATTTGCAAATATAAACCGATAAGCGCATTCACTTTTCTCTAACCCCTATACACCTGTATCTAAAAGCATAAAGGTACATTTTACAGTGGGACGTCCAAGTGCAATCTGGGACATCAAAGTCAGAACGTCTGGAAAAAAAGCAGACGCATGCAAGTTCCGAAATGTGCATGTGCCCGATATGGACGTCTATAGAGACATCTACATAGATGTCCCCAAATTTAGCATCTCAGAGCGTGGACATCTAATAGTATCATGGTTAAAGTAACGGGTTGGGAGCAAGGTGGCCAGGGTTCAAATCTCAGTGTGGGTCTTTGTGATCTTGGACTAGTCACTTAACTCTGCACTCTCTGGATGTTTTAAGGCCAAAATAAGCACTTTCCTGATCCCTGTTTGTGCCTATAGTAAGTCTAAACGTAGGTAGACATCCCTGTTGTTCCTGAAATCAAACGGAGACGTACAAGTCCATTGCGCCTCCACTACACGCCCTTTCCCACGTGGATGTCCTTGCACTTGCACCGGACGTCATTTGTAGAATGGCTTTGGAGACATCTCCATGATTTTGATGCCTATGTGCACGTCTTCAGACCTCCTAAATCATGACTAAGGGGTATGTTTACTAGTCAATGGGGCTGCAGCTCCAATATTGTATGGAAGCCGCTACCGCCGATTAGTAAACATACCCCTAAGCCTTTTAAAATGCCCCCCCCACCTTGTAAGTAATGTGTCTGCGCTTCGCTGCTTATGAAACTCATGCTGTCGCTCATCTAGTTCCTTATTAACATCCATAAAATCATCTAGTTACTGCTATTAGGTTAGCAAGAAGCAATACATTTGATATTGGGTGATAATTATCTCATCAGACTGGGAATTACAAAGCTCCTTTCATACTTGACACACCAGTGCTTGCTTTAGCCCCCTAGCTATTTCCTTCTGATAATGAGGTTCATACTGTACAAATTCAGCAAAAGCCTCCCTGAGTAAGTTTATGGTAGGAACTGTTATTTTTCTCAAAAGAATCACAAGAATCATTCGTCTTCTGAAAAGCGATAATTATTTCTGAGTTATCGGGTAAAATAAAACTGTTCCAAAGTCCATCTGCAAAAGATAAACCCAAATCCTATGGATTTTGGTAAGATATCACTGAATTAATTTTGTTTTAAAAAAGAGAGTAAACGCAGTAACAGTAAGAATAAGCTTCTTTGATTGTGCCCCTGGCACTCTTAATAAATTTATTTATTTATTTTATTTATTTAACAGTTATTTATATACCGCTCTTTCCCTAGTATCAAGTGCGGTTTACATGGAACAGTAGGTTAATTGGTATGTAATATACCAAGTCAGTTTACATAGAACAGATAATTATAATTTACAAGGAATGTTGTAACATTAAAGGTATAACATATTAGAACATATATACATTGTTAGTTTAAATGTCTTACAACAGTGAATAATTCAACAAGCTTGGACAAGGCCTTATGGATTCTAAGAGAAAATAACTTCTTTTTTAAATTAGCAATAACAAGTTTATAATTAATTTGTCCTAAAAAAACAGCTGTTTTATCTTTCTGCCATTTTCATTCTGATTTATGTAGATCTTGTTTAAACATCTGAATTTCACTTGTGAAGCAAGGAACAGAATGGAATATCCTTGGTTTATTCTGAGTTATCAGTAACTTGACACATTTAAGAACTTCCCAGTCCAGTTATCTAAAAGGGTATCAAAATTCATATTCATGAGGGATAAGAATTCATATGACTAGGCCGACCGAAATGCATTATATCAAATATCACAGACCGGACTAGAAAGGGTACATCAACCTCAGATCTTGTAAACAAATATTTTAGGCTAAATTGTATCCAGTGATGATCAGGCCATAGGATTGGAAGATTCATTATTTTGTTATATTCTTAGGGCTCGATATCCATTTGGGTGGGCTATGCATTACGTTGACGCATAGCTCTGACCGCTGACCTCTAAACCCTGAAATTCAATGCCACGGCGACGGCATTGAATATCTGGGTTAGGCACCAAGGAGTTTCACCCGTAGAGCCAAACTGGGTAGCAGCAATATTGGACTGCTACCTGGTTAGCCATCCATAATTAAAACTAGGCGAGCCAAAAGTTTGCCTAGTTTTAGCCATGGATGGCTAACCGGATAGTGGTCCGATATATCGCCGCTACCCGGTTACTGGGATTCCCCACCTCCACTTCACCCACCCCAGAACACCCTCAACACACCCCAATGTTAACCAGATAACATAAGGGCACATAGGGGACATAGACGGGAATATTCAATGGCACTAACTGTGTAGGTGCCATTGAATATTCCCATCTAGGGCCTTTACATGGTTTACAGGGCTGTAAACTGTGTAAATGCCTTTTGAATATCAGGCCCTAAGTTCTTAGGAGGAGATATTCAACGTGCTTACCGCATTAATAGCGGGCACTGGGATATTCAGCAACACTAATGAGGTTAGTGCTGCTGCTGAATGCCCTGGTGCTAGTATTGGGGCATTTTGGCAGCAGAGCACAGGCACCACCCAGTAATAACCGGGCAGTAGGAATATTTAGCCACTGCCCAGATATTGCCAAGTTAGACACTTGAAGGGCATAATATTGCTTTTCTGCTCTCCGACAGGCCGGGATATTCAGTGGATTGCATATCTGGGTCTTTAGTTCAGCAGCAACGACTAGCCACTTTAGTTGTACTAGATGCAGCCACTGAATATCAGGCCCGTAATATTTACTGGATAAAGGAGATTATCGATGTGACCTTTGATCTTTCCAGTCATATCAATCAATTGCTGAAATCCTAAAGCTAACATTGAATCATAAACATCACAGGCCAACCCAGTCGAATCCACTTCATCGAAGTGTAAATTAAAATCACCCATTAAAAGCATTGAAGAAAGATCATATAATGATGACAATAGCCACTCTACAAATAATAAAATATCACTCGAAGTTCTATGAGAAGAGATATATATTAAGGAAACAGTAAAGCATGACAATAATGATATAAATGTTAAAGTAGATTGATTGATAAAACTCCATCTTTTTCTTCCCGGCATACAACCTGATGAACAGGCATAATTCATTTAAACAAGGATCAACAGCTGCAGTTATCCAAATTTCAGTAGTTCTTGGTATTTTGTTCCTCACCGATCTTGAGTTTACAAGAGCAATTTTTAAATGTATTTGATCAAAACATACCTGCACAGATATTGCTCTAAAGATATATCCAGCTGGTAGTCCATCTAACATTTAAATTACCGTAACTGTCTTGTCCAGTGATTGTAGGAATAGCATCTTCTAATCCAAATTGACCTGAATCAAAACACATGTTAAAAAAAAGAAAAGAGACTATAAAAAGTAAAAACTTAAAAATACCACTTAATTGTCTAGCCCCACAAAGACCAATGAAGGGGTACACAAAGAGGCATGTTCCTTTAGTGCACTCCTTCAGCGGCACGCCACAGTTCCTACGGTATATTAAAGAGCTCCAGGTAACAGGAAATGACATAACTGCTGGCATGAAGTTCACCAGCTGGCAGGAAGAAAGTGTTCATGCACTAAAATTAATTACATCCTTGCAACAATTATGTCCCTGACACATACCCTTCAGAAGTAGCTCAGGTAGTAAGTATACAGTTCTAGTGTCTAAAGAGCACTGGGATGACAGGAAGTGATGTTCCTGCCGGCACAGAGCTCCCCGTTGTTGGAAAGAAAGTGCTGGTACAATAATAAATTAATGAGCTCAGGCAGTAAGAATGCTGTTCCTACAGTGTTTAAGGAGCTCCAGGGTGGCAGGAAGTGATATCCCCATGAGCATAGAGCAGGAAGAAAGTGCTGGTGCAATAAAACTTGCTGAAATCTTAGCAGCAGCTATGTCCCTGACATACAGTCTTCGGAAAAGCTTAGTATGTAATGTAGGAAACTCAGTGTGCATGCCCTGTGTAGCTCCCACACTCTGAGGTTGCATTAAGAAGGTTGTTGGTGCTAAAGTTGTAAATTAGAGAGCACAAGCCACTAGTCTGAAACAAAAGCAAGCAACTATTATCAATAAATTGAAAGTAAACCTCTGTTTTATCACCCATCAATAGAATATAGCTCTGTAGAAGAATTAGTTCAATTGTATTTTTAACTCTTTCATATCCCCCTAACCTACTTTACTCCAATTATTGTGGTGCTAGTCCTATTACTAATACTACTCATCTGTATAGCGCTACAAGGTGTACGCAGCACTGTATATACAGATGTAAGAGACAGACCCTGGTCATCAGAGCTTACAGTCTACTGAAAATGAAAACACATTGCAGTACTCAACTGTGTGTCTTGCACCAAGGCTCCTTTGCCGAGCCCTGCAAGCTCAGACTCCAAATTTGACCATTAAATGTCACTGTCATGAGATGCTTTTGACAGTTTCTGCAGAGTTTGTGAGGGTCTGTGTCGGAAATGTGCTTTGGAATCATGCACAATGCAGTAATTATGACAGACCTGTGCAACTAACATGGGCGCTTTCCGTTATAGGCTTATTATAAACATGACTGGCATGAGACAATCGCTAAAGGGCACAGTTTGCTGAGTGACGCCATTCCAATTGTAGCAGCCAAGGCATCAAGAAACATTGCTAGCAACGTAAGTGCCACAAACATACGGTAACGTTTTTTGTTTTCCTTTTTTTAGTAGAGAGGTCTTTTTAAAATAATTTGTCTTTTAGCTCATCTGATAATATAACTTAAGTAGATAATGTCTTTCTTATTTTATGGCAGTCAAATTCTATTAGCTAATCAGATTCCTGGGTTATGAGCTATTAATGATGATAAGCAAGCAATCAGAAAGGAGCTAATTCTTAGGAATAGAAATGCAGATATGGTTCAGCTGGTCAGAAAAACAACCGGTTCATTTACTATAGGCGCAGTGAAAATGAACAGCCATAGGGCTGCAACCACTTCGGACATATTGCAGAACTTCAACACAAGTACAAAGTGTTCACTCTTTATAAAGGACAAGTTGCTGTTTCCAGGACATATTGTATTGCTAGAGTAAGGATTAACGATTGCCGTGTGCATTGCAGGCATTTTACCATGTGACTTGTTTTCTAGTACAAATACAGAGAAGCTTATGAAAAAGCAAGAGGACATCATGTCGGCTTTAGAAGTCTTCAAGATGATCCTAAGCTGGTCCACTGTATGAAAGTGGCCAAGATGCAGTCTGAGCGTGAGTACAAGAAAGATTATGAGAAAACGAAGACCAAGTATCATACGCCTTTCAACATGTTCAGTATTATAGCTGCTAAAAAGTCCCAGGAAGTGGCCAGTGATGTGGACTACAGACGTCTGGTCCACCACTACACATATTTACCAGATGCAATGAGTGTTCAGCTTTCGAGGAACAGAATGGAAATTCAGAGTGATGTAAGTTTTTTTTTTTTTTTTTTTTAAAGATGTACTTGATTACTTGTTGATGTATCTAGCTTCAACAGGAAACTGGAATTGATGTTTTACTTGTATGTTGTTTTGTTTTTTTAAATTTGAGATGGCAAAGAACAAGAAACATCTTCTCAGGCCAATTATTCTGAGTTCTGCATGGTTAGGAACATCATTGGTCTAATTTGTAAAGGGAAGTAAAAGATGCTAAATATGAGTAGGGAAAACCATGGTAAGACAGTTTCTTAGAGATGAATAATTGCACTAAGTTGAAAAGCGATTTTGTAAAATGACATTTCAGTGCTATGCATGTTTTTCATGTAAAACCATCTTTTGCAAAATCCCTTCACATTTCCCACTGCACAAGTAGTAAAATTTCAAGTATAGTTAAAATTTGACTAAATTTCTGAATTAATGGCCTGTTGCGATGCAATTTCATGCAAAGCAGCTCATTAAGGGACATGTTTACTAAAGTGTGCTAAAAAGCATGGGGTTTGCTTCATGCTAAGTGGACCACAGTAAATGTTACCATGTGCTTAAAACAACCAGCATGGTAGAAATCCCACACTAACTGCTTAGCAGGTGGCAGGGTGGAGATGGGGTGGGTTAGGGGCAGAAAGTGGGCGTTGACCACATATTGCGGTTAGCTTGGGGTCCATTAGTGTGCGCTAATCTTCAATGTTGCAGTTAGTGGGGGTGCACGTACCATCACCTCAGTGGACGGCAGTAAATGCACCCTTATTAATTACAGCTGACGATTTATCATGGCAAGATGCTTCTAACTGTGGTAACCACATGGGGACATTCTGGGTACACTGCCATCAGGTAGCACAGGTCTGTCACACCTCCTGATCTAATTTTTGACACTTAACATGAACTCACTTAGCACACTTTGGTAAATACTGTATGCTTCTAATTCTGAAATCAGTGAAAACCAGCAGGTGAAGATTTCTTCATGAGTCTGTTTTTACAAAAAAGGTAACTGCACTTTAGTAAGGCGTATTTTTTAATACCTTTATTTTTGAACAAATGCAACAAGATTTCAAAAATGTCAAGACCAGGCAACTGATCCATAACTCAAAGACACATAAAATCAAGCACTTCCTATCTATCCACTAATATATTTGATCTACCTCCTTACTGTCAGTTAGTTTCCACATTTTCTCCCCAATCAGCATCCCACCGCCGAGGTCAAACAGGGTCCAACAAATGACAGCACCAGCTCATTTCAACACCAGCACGCTTAGGTGCTCCCATGCCTGAGGGTCACACCTGAGGACCTCGCCAGAGAGCCCTTTGGCATGGTCCTTAGGCGAGGACAAAACACTTCTCACCGGAATCTATCTCTAATCACGATATCAAAAGGCGACCACAGCCACCGGTAGCACAGGCAGAACTTCTAATTAAAACCCCCAACAGCCTCATCCTGCCTCCAGCAACAAGTCCCTGGACTCACCCTCGGCAGACACTCTCCAGTCAAGGCAGCAACCAAAAGGTCATCCCCCTTCCACCACAACATGGCCCACGGCCCTGGAGCACCACAGCTGCACGGCAAAACCGTAGCTATTGTCAGACCCACTGCTAACCATGCTAACATTCTACCCACTACACTACATGTTTCTAGCAATCCTACTGCTCTCCACAGCACGCAAACTCCACCCCCAACCATGGCTCAACCCCACCCCAGCATACCAATGTATATGCCACACTCACATAATACATATAGAATCCCCCGACGATTAATACACATAATGAACTCCCCCACTCAAGCCACTACTACTTCTCTCAAATCTCCCCACTCACACACACTGCACTGTGCACTCAAACTCATGTTCAATCCGGAACAAAATCCAGATCATAAGAGACCTCCTATCGTCCCAACACATGGACATACTATGCATAACTGAATCTCCGAGACGGACAACATGCTACTAAACTAACACCAAACAGATACACCATCTACCGATGCACAAAATGACAATGTACAGGAGGCAGAGTGATGATCGCAGCCAAGAACAAACTCGAATTCTGATGCCATGCAAGTGAAAGTACCTATGAATCCGATTCCATCACCATAACCAACAAACTGATAACTGCCTCATCTACAGGGCACCAACCGCGAACACCAATGACCTATCAGTGATCCTGGACAGAGTGATAACTGCATCAAAAACTGGAAAGGAGCTCCTAGTATTAGGAGAATTTAACCTCCCGTCGTTGCAACAGAACCACGCCCACACCTTCATCCAAGCAATGTCAGCAATGGACTTAACACAATTTGTAAACACCACCATGCATGATAAAGGCCACACCCTGGACCTAATTTTCTTCAGTGACCATACAATCCAGTCAGGCCCCCCACACTCAATTCAGGCTCACCCAGTACCCGGGGTCATAAACTGATCAGATTCTCCCTCCCACAGAACCTCATCAGCAAAAGCCACAACCAGCATCCATAATAAGGAGATTTAAACTTTTCAACAAGAACAATTTCATTCATGAAGACCCAATTGACCCCAATATCCTCATTAAGAATTGGACCAATCTCACCAGAAAAGCAGCCATCGCCACAAATAACACCACGGCCCCCATACATGAAACAATCCAAAATAGAGTGGTATACTCCCGCCCTCCGTAACCTGAAACAGCAGCTCTGCAAACATGAATGAAAATGACATAAAACTAAAAACAATCAACACAGACTCCAATATCTACAACTACTGAATGACTACCATACCTCAGCGGACAAGGCGAGATGTAAAAACCACACTAAACTGCTCAAGTCTGCAATCAATAGACCAAGAGAACCCTTCAACATAGTAAAACAGCTAACAAAAATGCCAACCACTGACAACCAGGACATCATGCTCATCCCACAACAGCTGGCTCAACACTACAAGCAACTATATTCCCAACCAGAACTCTCTCACCTCCCCCCCCCCCCCCCCACGATGAAGACGTCCACCCAAACCCCTGGACCTCCTTCACCAATATCACTAAAAGACAAATAGAGAACACCATATCATCTCTAAACACTACAACCTCCCCCTGGATCTCATGGATTAAGGCAACCTAAAAGAAACTCAGCGACACAGTCACCAAAATCACATGCTCAATACTAAAACAAGGCATCATGCCCATATGCCTAAAAACTTCCTCCATACGTCCAACACTGAAAAAAACTACCCTGGACCCTTCTGACCCTTCATCATACAGACCAATCACCAGCCTACCATTTACAGCCAAGATCATTGTGAAAACCATCCAGCATCAACTTCAAGGCAATATTGACAGACACAACCTTCCGTACCCAGAACAACATGGATTTCGTTCACTCTGATAAATACTCAAATTCAAGGAATGCAGCACATCAACCAAGGCTTCCTATTAATCTTCTTGGACATCTCTTCAGTCTTTGACAGTGTAAACCACCACATCCTCCTGCAACGTCTCTGAACCAATGGAATTCAAGGCACAGTACTTAAATGGTTCACATCCTACCTCACAGATAGACACCAATAAATAAAGATCTGACGAAACACTTCCACCCCATACAAACAGACTCCACCCTCTCCACACTCCTTTTCAACCTCTACCTTCAACTGCTCTGCACAGTCATAAGATCACATAACCTCAAGTGCACATCTACACTGATGATATCATGATTTCTGGACCAAGCAACATAAAACAACCCTCACAATCTGCCCACCAGGAATGTTTCGCTGAGATAACCAACTGGCTAAAAGACAAATCAACTGCAACAAAATGGAGGCATTCTGTATAATGAAGGACACCACCGTCACCCCCCTTCAATAACACTGAATAACACAACAATCAAAACCCAGACCGAAATCGGGTACCTTGGAATCACCCTTGATCAACACCTCACATTCAAAGCCCACATCAACATAATCACCCAGACAATATACTACAAAGCAAAGACACTGCAATGCCTCTAACCACTCCTAGAGTCAACTGTTACAAGCCTCCATCAGACCTCTCCTGGATTACTGCAATGCTATATCTACCAAGGCCTACCACAATCTATGCTCCTGCCCCTGCAAACAGTTCTCCGCTCAACAGCAAGGACCCTACAATCAGCAGCAAGATATAACCACCTATACTCAAGCAGTTCCACTGGCTTTCACTACAGAGCTGAATAAATTTCAAAACTATCATGCTAACTCACAAAGCGATCCACTCCATCCCCCCCGCCACACCTCCACACACTACTTCAGACCTCCCAACCGCACAGTTCTAGACAGACCTCCACGATAAGCACCCTCATCTTCCCCCACATCATAACCAAATCCAACCAGCAAGCATATAAATGAGCCTTCCAATTGTACACACCCTCAATATGGAACACTCTACTGGACCAGATAAGGAACATTACAGACCTCAAAACCTTCAGAAAACATCTGAAGACACATCTATTCATAGAGCATTTCAGCCCTATCACATAACCTCCCCCCCCCCCAAGAAGGAACATAACCAGATGATCCTTACTACCACTGCACATAGTTAAAATTGTATATAGTTATGAACTCAAGACCTATCAATTGCATGATGTATATAATTGAAGACATTGTTATAATGTATTTTCAAGTTTGTTCCCTGTAAACAGCCTTGAACAGCGGTATATAAATACAGCTAAATAAATAGTGCCCTCCCCTTCCCTCCTCTCCTTACCTTCCCCTACCCCTCTTTCTCCTCCCCGACCTTCCAATCTAGCACATAACATCCATGAAGTTCTGTTTATTTTCCATTGCTTAAGAGACCATAGAGACCTCACCAAGCTTTTAGATAAGTGTCAGACTACTGTGGATAGACTAGGTAAAATCCAATTGGTTAATATACATTTCCTCACTATCAATAAGCCCAAACCGATGAAAAGCCATTGCCCTCTATTGTGGGTTTTCTTCACTGAGACACCAAGAAAGATTCCCTCTCTCAGTCACCTCCATTCCTGCACACCTCTGCAGCAGGGAACCCATGTCCCTGCAGAAGCCTCTCATTTCTGTACATGGCACAAAGCTATGAATCAAATTCCCCACTTCACTTTGGTATTTCACAAACATGGCTAAATCAACCAGGCCCTTTTAAAAGAATTTTTTAAAACAGACAGATATAGATTCTGTAAGGAAGAGCCGGACACAGTGACTCACCTCATAGCTGACTGCAAAGTTCTGATGGCAGAAAGGTTCTATACCGAAAGGCACAATAAAGTAGCTTGTCTCATTCACTGAAAATTCTGTAAACACTACAACATCACTGTGCCTGAAAAGCACTGGGATCATGACCCTAAGAGAATTATGGAGATGTAATGATCATCTGAAATAATCCTATTCCGAAAAGCTGAATGCAAGGAAGCCAGATAGATTGGTAAAGGAGAACACCGGAACAGCATTGATTATAGATGTCTCAGTCCTAAGGGACTTTTCTGTGAATTGTGTTGAGACGAAGAAGATCTTCAAGTTCCAAGAAATGCAATCAGAGACCAAGAAAATGTGGCAGAAAAATACTGAACTATTTACCATCGTGTTGGGTGCCTCAGACTTGATTAAGAAGAAATTCCAAGCACACCTTGATAAGTTACACCTACATACTACATCGTAAGAACTCCAGAAGGAGGCTCTCTTTGGCACAATGCAAGTTCTACACCAAGTTTGAGAGACTGGGATCATACTCCACATACCCTGACTTAGGAGTGAGGTTTGCGATTGTCATGGTATGAGCAAAACTAATTCATTTTGAGATTTAAAAACTAAAAATGCCCGTCAATACAGCAAATTTTGAATTGCATTTCCCTCAAATCCGGATGTACCTTCAGGATCTTTTGTAGCTACCTGGGACCACAATTTTATCTCTTCTGCATTATTTCCATATGCAGAGCTCTACTCCAGTATTATGCCTCCATCCAAAGTCCCAGTTAAGAAACTGTTTTGGCTGGGCCCTGTAAAATTTCTGATGAGTTTGCTATGGGCTCATTTGCATACACAGCAAACTTTTGTTGGAAACAGGTTGCTGACCTTTCAGTTGTTTTAATAAATGATTTGAAATTAGAGGAATTTTGTATGCAAGTCGTTGCCAGTTGAAAGTAATGGGCTGCAGCGTGTTACGGAGTATATTTTGCCAAACTGAATTAAAAACAGGTTTTTTTCTTCACCGACTGCCAGATGTGCTAAATTCCGTTGTACCGCAGTAATTCACTGATAAATATCTTCTCCTAAAGTTTTTTCAGTGGGGTTCCTAGAAAGCTAAAAATAATAAGAAAAAAATGTGTTGCTCTTCACTAAAACATCAACATGCAAAAAAATCATGTGCAATGTGTGCCTTCAAGTCAATGCTGACTCCTGGCAACCCAGCAACTTTATGGCAGTGTGACCGGAAGCTTTTCTTTCAAGGAGGAGGAAGTGACTTGCCCACGGCCACAAGACGTGCTGGTTGGAATCTCAAAGCCTGGTCTCTTGGTTACAAAGCCAGTGCTCTAACCACTAGGCTGCTCCCCTACTCCATCATATGCACGCTAGTTCAGTCTTTTTTGTGATAACGATCATGTGAACTCACAAACTTTAACATCTGTCATTCTGCAAAAAGCAATTTACATTCGATTAACATGGGCCATGATTGGAACATGGGCCATATTGGATCAGACCAAGGTCCGTCGAGCCCAGTATCCTGTTTAGTGGCTAGTCCGGGTCAGAAGTACTTGGCAGGTACCCAAAGTCCACAGCTGCCACAATGCTCATCCTGGGGTAAGCAGTGGATTTCCCACGTCCTCTAGAATAATGGTTTCTGGACCTTTCCTCCAGGAACTTGTTCAGACCTTTCTTAAACCTAGCTACACTAACAGCTTTTGCTGCATCCTCCAGTAATGAATTTAGTCACAAAACCTACCCATATTATTGCAGTTCAGCACACAAGGGCCTAAGAAAGAACCTTAGCAATCAATCTGGTTAGGCATCCCAGTGGGTTGCCATCAGCAGTGTCTTGCATTCTGTGGTTCCCTTGTCTCTGTATATGATGCAATACTCATGGAATGGTGAACTTCTTGGAGAACCCACTCTTAGGATAATGATTTCACTGGATTTATTGTATTAGGCAGTAAAAGGACCATTATTCAAGTCTACCATCCCATAACTATAGGAAATTGTGATGAAAATTTTAACGTGTCTTTGGAAAGATCATTCGCCTGATAATGAAATATTGCATTAAAATAGTTTTTGAGTAAACCACAGTGCGTGGAAGGTGTCAGCATTTTGGTTCTGATAAGATTACGGAATAAACTCACACGTTTGTGCATTTATGATTAATCATCAGTCTTTGATTTCTCCTTTGCAGAATTTATACAAAGCAGATTACAACAACTGGTTCAAGGGCATTGGATGGCTTGGTTTGGGATCACTGGAGTTTGAGAAAGTGAGAAAAGCTGGAGAGGCGTTAAATGAAAAGAAATATCGACAGCACCCAGACACCATCAAATTCACCAGTATTCCAGATTCAATGGACCTTGTTCTGGCTCAGGCCAACTCTAGACAGATGAATAATGTGAGCACTATCTTACTATTGGTTCTCTTGCATGATATAGAGATTAGAGAATGCCCTGCTTTCTGTTTCAAATACAGTCTAACCAAATGATATTGAATTTGAAAAATGAATAGGAATACATTTTTGACTGAAATCGATTCATTGATAGATTTCTTAGTTAAATAACAGAACTCACTTCAAACTTTGGAGCAGAAAAAAATTCAATATGTATTTCATAAGAACGTAAGAAGGGTCCCAAAAAATAGCAGGATTCCGTGCTGCCTACCCCAAGGGATAAGCACTGGCTTTCCCAAGTCCACCTTAATAATGGTTTGTGGACTTTTCTTCCAGGAACTTGTTCAAAACTTTTTAAAACCCAACTATGCTACTTGCATTTACCATATCCTCTAGCAATTACTATTACTACTACTATTAAACACTTATATAGCGCCACGCACACTGCGCTGTACAGACACATACAAGAAACAGTCCCTGCTCTTCCGAGCTTACAATCTAGTCAAAACAACACGGAGCATTAGTCAATTCGATGGGTTTTACAGTTCAGTCATGAAAATGATGGGGGTTAGGTTAAGATGAGGGCTAGAAGTCAGGATCTGAATGCGACAGTGAAGAGATGGGTTTTTAACCTGGATTCAATAAGTTCCTGAACTTAATTATGCACTGAGTGAAAAAATATTTTCTCCCAGATAAAAACTGAGTGAGCTTGTTCACTTCCTTAGGCTAATTTTTGAATTGTGCTGTTGTGTATTATAAATAAAACCAAAGTTAATGCAAGTCACTTTATGGCCTTAGGCCATGTTATAAAACTGTATTCTTCATTTATCTTACAGTTAGATTACAGAGCTTCTGGAGAGAAATTTAAGCATAAGTACACTCTTACTCCTGACCATCCTGACTTTCTTCAAGCCAGAGTTAATGCCTTTAACTTAAGTCAGGTAAGGATGATAGCTTTTTCAATGGTCAATGTTTATGGAAATAATAAATTGGCCCCTCTATCCGCCTTCTCTTATTCTGCCTCCCGTCCCCCCTGCATGCACAGAGCCGCTGTATGTGCTGCGGGGGATGGGGGTGGCACGGCCAGAAAGTGGGAGGGGCGTAGGTGGGACCGTCACCCAGATGTACAGGACCAATTCCGTTCATGGCCCTATATGTCCTAGGAGTACTCCGAGCCAGTGGAGACATAAAAGTTGGGTCCCTGCGGCCCTGCCCCCGTCGGAGGTCAGACGTGGGAAATAGGGGTCATGGCGGGCAGCGGGCTGGTTGTGCCACGGGGAAGACATCCCCGTGGCAATGCAGGGGCAGCCGGGCCGTCACCCTGGGCCTCATCCTGCACCCGCGGGTGCTTCTTGCTCCCGCGGTGTAGAATCGGGTCCAAATGGACCCGTCCTGCTTGGGGCCATCCAGAAGGCCCGGATGTGCCCCTTAGGAAATCATGCTCATTGTGTCTCAGGCACACTTTAGGGTTTTGTATGCAGGTCAATGCATGCAGAAATAAAAGTGCATGAGGATACTTCCTGCAAGGGATTCAGATTTTTGCAACGCTTACAGTATAAACCAGAAGAGAGAAGGTTCAAACTAGCAGTGGATTGTATACAAATTCAATTACACTGTCAAAACACAAATATCTTTTTCTTGTTACCTATTTCAAGTAGAAGCCATCAAAGATAGGTTGTTAATAATGTGCATTAAGGCAATAATGCCAAGTTTGGACAAATAACACACATTAAATGGCAAATGCATGTTGTATTTGCCCTTAATGCATCACGACACGAGCTCAATAAGAACAAGATGCATAGCATGCAAATGTATGCAAAGCGCCTCATTATTATGCAAGTTGAATAAGAGCTTGCGCCTAACCTTGCAAACGGTGTTATTTTTGGAAAGATAAAGCCAGCTTTATCTTAAAGGGACCAGTGGTCTAGAAATGATCCTGCCTACCCCTTCGATCCAGAGCCCCCACTAAATCTGCCCACTGTGGAACAGTCCCACCTACCTCCCATTTTCCCACGCATCTACCAGAAGTTCCCCTGGAGCCAAGTAGGGGGCAAGGGGGACATCAGCGATTTCCAGGCACTCCTCCTTATGGGTTTCCAGCTTCGAAATGCTACTGGTTGACTTCTAGCATAGTCTCATGGTACTACAGTACCACTAGGGGTCAAGTTTCCAAATAAGGGCAAGTTTAGAGAGGGGCCACAGTCCATGATGAACGCCTGCCTAAGAGAGGCTGTAAACCTTTCTTCATAACTGTCAAAGTGTGATTAGCACAAAATGTTAACTTTTGTATTTTTTTAAGTCTTACTACAAAGCAGACTGGAATCAGCGCCTTGCCAAAGGGTGCGACTTGAGATCAGACGCCATCCCCATAGTTGCCGCTAAAGCTTCAAGAAACATAGCCAGTGATGTAAGTATAATTTAATGGAAGACAGAAACTGCCGGTTTAAAGTGAAACCCTGAGGAGCTACAGACACAAGATACCCTACTACTCTCCCCCGCAACATGATATCAAAACGCTTTACATCCAGAGCTCAGATCATGCCTAATTAATAACTGGCCAGCATCATGATCAGGCATGATATCAGATGCTAATTTTCATATGTAAGAAAGTGATGCTCAAAAAGCAAAAAACAATTGGAAAAAGAAACTAAATGGAGAGTTTTCTAAATGTTGATGTAACATTATTTGACCCTGAAAGCTTTCTGCAGAATGAAAGTTATGACAGTTGATATGGAATTGGTGAGGTGGGAGCATGGGGGTAACGAAAGGGTTTGGGAGCATGGGGGTAACGAAAGGGTTTGGGTTTGCATACAATGGAGGCAGTGCATGGAAATTTCTCCCATACATATTCATTGTGGTTATCCTGAAAACCTGATTGGCTATGTGTATCCTGAGCACTAGGTTGAGAACCCGTGACCTACAGTGAAAGTAAGGGCAATTGGCCTGATGCACATACTTGTAGAATAGCGACCATGTCACATACGCATGCAAATGTCCATTTATGCACATATACGACTAAAATGCCTAGATTTATGTGTGTAAACATTCATATAAATCTAGGTGCAACTTATAAAATTACCCCATGTGGAAATCTATATCCCTTCATCATTTCGGAGTTAAAAGAAAGAAACAAACAATACGGTTCTTTTGCCTTCATTATATTTGAGAAGAAGCATCTCTGAAATGTTGCGATCCTTTCTTGAGCACACATTGAGTGCCTCTTCACTGGAATTACTGAGTCTGCCCGGCACGTCGACTGACTCAGCCACTTGTGGCGAATTAGCAATAAATAGACAAATGAAACATTTAAATTAGCAGCATAGGAGCCCTTTTACTAAAGCGCTTTATGCGGTACACACACATTTCGTTGCGTGTTAACCACTTCTGTGGGCCCACAGTAACTGTTACTGTGCAGACAAGGCAATTATCGTGCACTAAAACATGCGTTAACCACGCCTAGTGCAATAGGATGGCATTGGGGCGGAGAGTGGTTATTGACTGCACTTTGTGGCTAGCGTAGACATTAGTAGCATGCGCTAATAGTCAGTGTTGCAGTTAGCATGTGCACCTACCACCGCCTCAATATGTGGTGTCGGGTACATTCCTGGTAATTTCCCAGCATTGAAAGGCACACTAAGGGGCTTGCCTGCACAGTAACCCTTGGGAACATGCTAGCCGTACCCCTGACAATTACTGCAGTGCAATGGCATCTAACGTGCGTTGATCTTGACTCAAAATATTAGAGGCAAAAAACACCTCGCTTTTATAAAAGGGCCCCTTAGGAAATTCATGTTGTATGTTGTTCTGGTAAATTATTTTGCTTTTTACTTCCATTTCTCATTACTTACTATTTAATTTTGCTGTACTTCCTTCAGCAGTGTGTTAATAAGATAAAGAGAATATGATACCTTGTTTTCATATAGTTAAATTTTTTTATCGGATTGCTGATTGAATTAATCACACTTATCTTGTGACTTATAAATGGACATTGGTTGCTAAAAAAAAGCTTCATTTCAAAAGAGCAAAACCGATGGTGAAATGAACTTACGCGAACAAGATTCATGGAGCGTTCTTGCTGCACATTCCTTTTTGTTTCCCGCAGTATAAGTACAAGGAGTCGTACCAGAAGGGGAAAGGGAAGCAGGTCGGGTTTCGCAGTCTGCAGGACGACCCCAAACTGGTGCACTCCATGAAGGTGGCCAAAATGCAGTCGGAACGTGAATATAAGAAAGCTTATGAGCAAAGCAAGACAAAATACCAGACCCCTCCCGATATGCTGAGTGTAGCAGCCGCTAAACATGCCCAGGATGTGACTACGAACACAAACTACAAGCAACTGATCCATAACTACACTCTCTTACCTGATGCCATGACCCTGGAGCTATCTAGAAACAGGATGCAGATCCAGAGTGACGTACGTAAACATTTATATCATGCAGTTGAGCAGAGCTTTGGAGTCAGCTATTTGAAAGGCCATAGATAATCAGCTATTGCATGATTGTTGGTTATTAGACATTTGGAAATAGCATGCATTTCCACGTGAAACCTTCTAGGGCTTTATTTGTTTCTAATGCTATTGGTTTATATCATTTTGCTTCTACTAATCATTCGTATAGTGGTACAAGGCATACGCAGCACTGTACATATAGATGTAAGAGACAGTTCCTGCTCCTCAGAGCTTACAATCTAATCAAGATGAAGAACAACCGAAAACTGGGGACCAAAGTAGGGTAAGATACACATAAGTGGTAAACAAGAGAATGAGGGCTATCAGGATTCAAAAGCTGTAGCAAAGAGGTGGGTATTCAGCCTGGATTTGAATAGGGCAAGAGAAGGAACCTGACGTACTGACACAAGAGCAGTTTGTTTTCTTGCTTTACTCTTACTGTGCTCAAGTACACCAGTTTGTTCTTAAGAAAGCTTGAATAGCAGACTCAGGGCCTCTTTTACTTAAGCCCCAAAGGATTTGCAATTAACACGCCAAACAAAGCCTCTGTGTTTGCTGTTGAAGGCATGACCAGTATGTTCGCAGCAGTTAACGCGTGATGGACCTCTTGAATGTGTGCTCCACTAAGGCAGAGTCATGTGGAGCCCGATTCCATAAGGGGCACATATAGCTCCCGCGGTTACAGAATTGGGTGTGTTTCAAAGTAAGCACCGCGGGGCTGTTTGCTTCCATTGCCAGCAGTGCATGTCCCAGAGAGGAACAGCAGCTGCGGCGGCGGCGTCAATGGGTGCCAGAGAGGTGGGGAGGGGCACACGGGATGAGGTTACCTAGGACGCCTCGTCTCCTTGCACCGGCCCTGCACCTCACACCAGTATATCCAGATTATATCCTCTTGATCTGGTGACCTTTGGGTTGCAAAGCTAGCTATAGCCAGACTGAGCCATGGTGTCCCAAGTTCACAAGAAAGTGGATAAATTATAGTATTTTATAATCTATGCACATACTTGTGAACTCTGTCCAGACTCCACCCAGATTGCCTTCCTCAGCTACTGTATGTCTACCAATAAAACCCGCACCTTCATGCCAATGCAAACACTTCTATGCTGGATGGCATTTTGTAAGAGGTCATACATGCACATGTAACCACTAGGGGGATGCAGGGAAACATTTCATTTTGTTTCATTTCATTCGAGTTTTTCAGGTGTTTTTGTCTTCATATCGAGTCTTTTAGTAGTGTGTCCTACTGTACAATAGCATGCACTGATTCCGCATCCTAGAATAGTGTGCACTATTGCATGATAGTGCGTCCTGTTGTGCAATAGGGCGCAGTATGGCTGCTTTTATTTCAAAATGAAAGCACATCCTTAGTAACACACACAAACAAAAATGACTATAAAATTACCCCCTATAGGTTTAAATTTACAAAAGTGCACTAACAGTGTTAACACTCTATGATGTTAGTAAATAGGCCCATTACATTAAGTGGGAACTGAGGTCAATAACGTATGGTATTGTGTGGGTAGCAGGCTCCGAGTAGATCTACCTCAAGCAGATACTGGTGAGAGAATGGGAGAAGATATTTGCTAAAGGTATGCACATACTTTGAGTGCAGTAGGGTGGGTACTTTGGCTTGTAGTTTAAGGGGAAGGACATCCATGTGCAAGTCATGTATTTTCAATGACGTGCACGTAGTTGGGCCTTTACGCATGACGCTATTTTGTAACACCTGTCGGGCTAATAGTGCGTACTTTCGATGTGGGCACGCAGAGGGTCCGAGCTTGGGCAGAGTGCAAATTTACATGCGTAAGTTATAATATTCTATAAATTCTGCATGTTGTTTAGAAATCTAGGCATGGGCATTTATGCCAACCCTAGGACTGGATCAAGCGCTCATACCTAGATTTAATGTGTGTTTTCAGCCACTTATGCCAATATTTTATAAAGAAAAGTAGGCATCTATTTTTCGTTATAAAGTGGGCTTAATATAGGCGCATTTTAGGTGCCTAAATCTAGGCGACGGGTTATAAAATTCCCCTCCACATGTCACCAGAGCATATAGATATTAGATTAATTCGTTTATAACTATTATTTTTCTCTGATGCATCTCTGCGTTCTTTAGAGATGGAGGATCATTTTGATGAAATATGGTATTAATTGTCTCCGATTCTTCTGTTTTGCTAGAACCTATACAAAGCTGACTTCACTAACTGGCTCAGAGGAGTTGGTTGGATTCCAACTGGTTCTTTGGATAGTGAGACAGCAAAGAGGAATAAGGAAATCATCAGTGACAAAAATTACCGCCAGCATCCTGATAAATTGAAATTTACCATTGATCGTGAAGCAATGGAACAGGTGCTTGCCAGAAATAATGCACACATCATGAATAAGGTGAGAATTAAATGAATGCAGTTTTATCTAAACTTTTCCTTCAACCATTTGGTGCTATAGAGGGTTTGATTTTGCCCATTACACATACATCAATGATATTCAGATCTTGCTATGCAGTCGAAGGATCAGTAGGCTCAAATTGATTCCTGGTAAAACAGAGCTACTTTGAGGTTTGTTGGTTTTTTGTTTCTTCTCTAATTTAAGTGACTTTTCTATAACTCCCTCTTCAAGAAAGTAAGGCTCTGGGGATTAGGACTGCTTGATATTATTTTTGGGATCTCAAGTGTCTGCACTTGCCAAAAAAAAGCCTTTCTCAGTCCATGACTACAAAAGCAGCTGAGGCATTATTTGTGTAAATCTGGTGTTATAATAGTGATACAGACAGTTGTCCTATTTATTTATTTTAAAGGATTCAAATTTTACAGAAACTTTGATTATAAATATACATCTTCGTGGGTCCTCCTCTGTATTCCGTGGTTCGTCTATCGTCCCTGCGTCCCACTTTGTTCACCACTGCTCTTCCGAGGCATGTCTATATAAGAAAGTGCTAAGGGGGGGGCGGAAGCAAAAGGGAAGAATGCCATCTGCTTTTCGCTATTGACCCCTCAGTGCGGTGCGTAGAAACACTGTTCTGCTTGTCTGTGCCCTTAAGGACAGGCCCCTCAGGTGCATTTATTCCTACTCTATCCATTCCTAAGCCTCCCTTGATTGCACTGTTGTCCCCCCCCCCCCCTTTCGTTTTTCTTTTTTTTTTAATTCCTGTCCTACAGTATGTCCTATCGTCATCTCAACCATATGGACGTTTAAAAATATTACCTGCAATTCCAGGAAAAGGCCAGTAGATGTCCCCCTTTATCTATGTAACACCTGAAGCAGTTCTTAACATTCTCATAGATCACATCTATCTCTCCCTGTGCTCTCCTCTTTATTTATTTATTTTTCACACCCTGTCCGCTATCCATCTTCTCCCCGCCCCCCCCAAATAAACCCACATGTTCCATGTAAGCCTTGAAGCATAACAAAGATATCAACATGACTGCAAAAACAGATATAGCACCAATTTTTTTTTTTTTATATGGTCCCCTCCAATCCGCCCTTCCATATGAGCCACCACAATGTGTCCCCATAATTTATCACATGGCACCTCCAGTCTGCCCCATCACCTCCTACACCACAATGTTTTTCTTCATGCTCCCCCCAGGTAATGTAGCTAGTCCTGTGCCGGCCACATGACTCCCCATGCTGCCAACCCCAAGATAGCCGCTGTTCAGGACCCCTCCGGAGACAGCCTACCTCACCGGTGATCCAACTCTGCAACCCTATTACCTCCTGGCTGCAAGAACTAGTCTCTGATTTGCACTGGCAGCCTGCCATTCCCTGCCTCATTCAGAGCTTCGCACCGCACAGGGCAGGACTCACCGCTCCCCCAAGAGGTCCTTAGGCGCTCCAGGAGTTCTCAGACGCCATGAGTCACCCAGTTTCTCCACACTCTCTCCTTGCTCTGTCCTTCCGCACTGCTGCCTCGAGGTGCCCTGGCTGGATCGGTGTTGGTCCCTAGAGCAAAGCCGTCTCGCCGAAAACGTCAAAGGTGGGCTAAGCCGTCATGCTGTCTTCTTCTGGAGGGGCAAAAGGCAATCCCATTCTTGTGGGCCATTGAAATAGGCTGCCTCCAAGCCCACCCTGCTGCCCCTTGAACCCCCTGCCATCCTTAACCCTTAATCCTATCTTGACCGGCCCCCTCTGTCTATCTGTGTCCTGCAGCCGCTATTTGCCGCTGCGGAGTTCTGACTTCTGTGACATGGGAAGAGAAGACGTGGGAGTTTGTTTTTAGAGAAAATAATATGGAAGAGACAGATGCCTCCATGCTACACTGCTGGGGCAGTTATAAACTATGCAGCATTGAGGAGTCAACAGTAAAAAGCAGAAGTGTAAGGGAAATTGAAAATTTGGAGGCGTACCATATTGGGAATGGGGAGGGCAGTCTGCTGTAAGGCTAGGTATTACGAGGAGGGCAGTAAAGCTGGCCATCTGTTAGTTCAGCATCCGAAAGGGACCTGCACTAGAGATCTCATTAAAGCAGCATTTTCCTCGGAGATTCAGTTACTGATGCACTCTGTGGATATTAGTCAACAGTTTCAAGAATTCTATGAGGGCTTCTACACTTCTGAGGTGAAACTGAAGAATCTTGATTTATACAATTTTTGGAGATGCCACAAATCTTACTATTTCTCCTGTACAATGTGACAGCTCGGAGGAGGACATTTCTTGGCATCATAAAGTCTTTGCCTTTGAACAAATTTCCCAGACCGGATGGGTTTACATCCATGTTCTATTAGGCCTTTTCAGATTTCTTAGCCCTATATCTACTAACTTAGTTTAATAAAGTTCTGGAGTTTAAGGGGTGGGGTGGCTTGTTCACCGAGACGAAGATTATTGTATTTGAGAGTCTGGCCGAAGATCCTTTACATGTCTCAAATTCTCATCCAATATCGTTTACCAATATAGACTACTTTTCATAAATTTTGACTTCCATTTGAACCTACATCAGAATGAAAATGGATTTATGAGATATGTGGCTGCTATAGATAATGCTCGGGTTTTTGCTGATGCCTCACTAGCGGTGGTTTAGAGGACCCTGGATGCAGCGAAGGCCTTCGATTGGTTTGAAGGGAAGTATTTGTTCAAAATTTTAGCCTGGCTTGGCATTGGTTCTCATTTCTACACTGACGCCAGTTGCCCGAGTCTTTGTCAATCAGTGTCTTGCAACCTCTTGGCCTTATACAGGGACCCTCAGTAAAGATGCCCTGTATCTCTGTTGCCTTTCACTATAGCATTCATGCCCTTGGCCTTGGGAATTAGGGTTCCTGCAGGTGAATGTACCTTATTTATATGGATGATATTTTGTTGTATCTTACTACTGAGTCAGTACATAGCCTTTTGGAAACTATTAATAGCTTTTCTAAACTGGCAGGCTTTAAAACAGATTGGACAAAATCTGAAGCCTTTCCATGAATGTGCATACTGTCAAGTATAAGCTTCAATCTTTTCCCCTTCAGTGGGTGACTGAGGGGTCTGCTATGCCATGGATCTGGAGTTAATGGCAGAGAAAACCACAGAATGTCTGTTGGGAATTGTTAAGGATATGACCTTTCTCTGGTCTCCGTTGTACCTTTTGCGATGGGGCAGGCTGGAAGTGGTCAAAATGGCACTGGCTCCTGAATTTAAATTATATTCTCTCAGCATGGTTCAAATCGCAATGCCTCAATCATTATTTGTGAGTACTGATAAGCTTCTAACCATTTTTCTCTGGGCTTGGAAAACTCCAAGGTTACCTTTGAGAGAAAGACGAAGCTACTGAGGGGCTCCGGTGAAGTGAATTTCTATGATTTTTGAACTTCGATTTTTGGTTTCAGCCAAGTTGGACAGTGGCTTGGGAATGAATCAGATCTAGGGAGGCCACTTTGGGTGGATTTGGAGAGGGAGGTTATAGCCTAACAGCTCTCTGCATGCAAAACTCCCTCTTACTCTGCCAGATTTTATGTTTTAGTGCCTGAGGGGGTGGAGGTTTTTAGGAATAAGCCATTATGGTTTGCTGATCATTTTGTAATACAAAATAAGCCAATTGTTTGAAGGGAGTGACAATGTTGAGGTTTCCGGACTCCTGGGCAGCTCCTGTGGGGAAACACACTTAAGACCTTTTGTAAGCATCAAAAAGAGCTTAATTCTCTGCCCATTTCTTCTTTTAGTGTCATCAGTCACACAGTTTAATTAAAACTAGTAAGATGATTATCTATGACCTGGAGGACTGGAGAAAGGTGGAGCAGTTACGCTGAGTGTTTTCAGAGATGGTTTACTTCTTAGACGCCATACTGATAGTACTTGTTTGGGAACTACCAAATTTGGGAGGGTGTCACTTAGAATCAGCGATTTCCAGAATAGCAGAAATACTAGAATGTCACTCTCAGCATTGTTAAAAAGCAGTTTCTTGCCCACCGGACCTTGTGAACCCCAGTAAGGGACGGGAAGCTTCTGGGAGTTAATAATAGCTTACACTGGTTCTGTCATTTGCAGGGAGATAAGAGTATGGGCTGAAAGTGTGGAGTTTATTTTGGGAATAAAGCAACAAATTAATCATAAAATCGTTTTATGGTGCTTTGTAGTGGTTTTCCCCGTTATTAAGGATGGAGACTTCCAGACTTATAGATCCTGATTGCAATTGTTTTTAAGTTGATCCTTATGAACTGGAAGGATAATACACTCATAATTTTTATTATGTGGTGGAATTTCGTCTGTCAGGCTTCCAAATTTGAGGTTGCTTGGGGAAAGAGGGTTGCTTCAGAAGGCAATGCAAATCTGACCACCTGTTTCGGAGTTTGTTGAATGTAACCACTTTTGATTCTAACCTTGCTGGTTGTTGCTTTGTTTGTATTCTGTTTTTATTTTGTGCTTAAAGGTGAACAAAGAGATCAGAACTGAAAAAGCAGGACTGAACCATCTATAAAAGCCAGCATTTTCAGGCCAATGAAGAACAGCCTTTTTGCAATTACTAAGGGGGTTGTTTAACAAAAGCGCCAAAACCGTGGTGCATTAGTTGCAACACCGCTGTGTTAACTGTCGGGAGTGTGGAAAGTATTTCCCTGGCAGTTAATGTGGAGGATTTTCCCCTAATGTGGGCCGTATTAGCACAGGTGCACGTAACGCCACCTGGTGAGAGGTGAAACCACACTAACGCAGGTAGTGCGTGGTGTGAACCCAGCGCTAACTGCTCTCCGCCCCTAACATGGGTTGCGCAGTTAGCATGGGAATGGTCCCACACTGTCATGGCCCCGCACTAGCTGTCAACAATGTCCCAGTGTGCCTTCAGTGCTAGCTGGAACTCTTTAGCGTTAATACATCGGTTCACAGGGTTTAAGCCGGCACATAGAAAGGTGCCTTTTATATAGTATTTGGAGACTGGAATTGAGACATTGAGATGGCAATGTACACAATCCTGGCAGCACTTTAGAAAAGGCACCACTAAGCATGGAGCCTTTTCTAAAATAGTGCCGGAGTGCGTGAGCCATTTACAGATTTACACGTGGGATAGCTCATCAGCTTCCGTGTGTCTGTGCAGGCACTTATACATGGAAGCTGATATTCCACAACCTCCACGTGTAAGTGATAATGGGCGGAGAGTGGGTCAGGAAATCACCTTGCAGTTACGCAGGGGGGGGGGGGGATATCATATTGCCATTGGCATGGGTGCACCTATCACCACTTCACTAGGTGGAGGTAGGTGCATCTACGGTAATAGCCACGTGTGTTAGTGCCACGTACCCATGCATTACCCGTTGGGAGCATATTGGGCATCCTCCCGACAGTTACCATCGAGGCGTGGCACGTAAAACGCATTATTTTTTTTGTGCTAAACACTCATAAGGTGCAAAAAGAAACACATGTATGTCTGTAGGGTTATCCACTTTGACTTTGCGTTTTGCAAAGCATACATGTAAATCCCAAACTCTGACCAACTCACCCCCCTGGAACACCTGCTTTGTACATGTCTAAAAATATTTGTGGGCTTGCTCCTTATGTATATTTTATATGTATATGGAGGAAAAGTTTGCAGAACTCACTTTATAAGTGGCTCATTGAGTTAGGCTCTGTGCTTAGACTGCTTGCATATTTCTTCTTGTATTGTGTATAATTTCTAATGGATCTCCCCCCATTGTGGGCTAGAGAGAATAGGCAATTTTGTTGTATGTAATGATATTTTTCTTTATTGATTCCTGGTTTGTGGGGATTATTTCTGTTTGCCTTTCTATTTCTTCAAGAATTGGTGTTAACCTTTCTTGTTATTTTTTTTGAAAATTGCATAAATAAAAAATTTAAAAAAACCTGTTTATTTTACCACAAAAGCCTCTTTAAATTATTCTAATACTAACATGTTTTCTTCTGTCTTGTTTAGTGGTATATTAGTGTGTCATCGTCTAATGTTTTATTTGCAGAGAGCTTATATTGAAGCGTGGAATAAAGACAAGACAAAAATTCATGTTATGCCCGACACTCCTGAAATCCTACTCTCCAGGGTGAACCAGCTGAACATGAGTGATGTAAGTTACACTAAGCGGAGTCCAAGGACGCCGGATGGTAATGATCATTCTGCTGTCATAAAACTCCTTACTTACAATTCTGGAAGTACAGTAAAATGTAAAGCGAGACGTTTGAAAATCTTCCACAATATCTCATGTGATCTTTCAAACTTGTGCTTTTTAAATAGAAATTATACAAACTTGCTTGGGAAGAAGAAAAGAAGAAAGGATATGATTTGAGACCAGACGCTATTACAGTAAAAGCAGCAAAGGCCTCTCGAGACATTGTCAGCGATGTAAGTTTGACATTTAACTTGCTTTGGTATATTGCTGGGAGTAAGCTAATATTCTATGAAATATAGGAATCTATACATTCCAAAATAATTATCATTCATGCCTGAATGCCTTAGGGATATGCATAAAAGCATTTATTTTTTCACGGTGATGTGTGAATTGTGAATGTGTGCATTTTGAAATACAGAAATCACATGAGTACTTCTAAATTATGGAGGGAATTATAGAGTGACAGTAAATCAGTTACAAGCGCCAAGACCCACTAGATAGATATTTTTGGAAATAGAATTCCTAAGTAAACATTTCTAAGGTAAAAGTTGCAAGATTCAGGATCATGGCCTAAAACAGGCAAGATTCACTAACCCTAGTGCAACTTAGAACCTGGAAAATGTTCATTAAGAATTTTTCGTAATTCATATTATTGACCAGATTTATTGATAAGTTTCTTCCCTTTTGTGTCTTTGGGAAAATGGAGACGTAGAGGAGTAGCCTAATGGCTAGAGCAGAGGGTTGGAACCAGGGAATCCGGGATTCAGAGTTCCACTGACGCTCCTTGTAATGTTGGGCAAATTACGTAACCTTCCATTGCCTCAGGTGCAAGGTTAGGGGGATGTTTACTAGAATCTGCTAACAAGTTAGTGCATGTTTTTAGCATGTGCTAATCATTCGGACTGGCTGCCATTGTTAAGACAGGCAGAAGGGTAAAAGTCCCACGCTAACTGCTTAAGGCGTTGTAGCACATGATCTGGGTGGGTTACGGGTGGTGAGTGGCCACCAACAGCAGTGTGTAATAGTTAGCACACTCTCTCTCATCTGCCAATAGCATGAGGGCATCTAATCCATCTCAACAGGTGGTATAAAGTGCAGCGGTGCTATTGGCAGCAGTTAGTGTGACTGTGGCCCAACCAAAAAAAAACCACTGCTGGTGGCAAACCACCCCCAGCCCTCCCTCCCCAGTTACGTTCCCGACCCCCCCCCCCCCCCAGTGACAGCAGACTCTCAGGCAGGGCTGGGCCCAGAGTTGGTTCAGGTGTTGATGCCCTAGGCCAGGGGTGGCCAACCCCGGTCCTAGTACACCACCATCCGGCCTGGTTTTCAGGGAGCCCCTAATAAATATTCATGAGATATATTTTCATTCACTGGGAGGCAGGGGATGCAAATATACCTCGTGAATATTCATTAGGAACATCCTGAAAACCAGGCTGGGTGGTGGTACATTAGGGACCGGAGTTGGTCGCCTCTACCCTTGGCAAACCAAATGTCTAGGGTCTCCCCCCACCTCCAAGCTGTCAGAATCAGTTGTTTAGCTTTGAATGCCCTGCTCTCTGCTGCCTCCTAGAACCATCTACCCTAGGCAACTTCCTGATTTGCCTAGTGACTGGGTTGGCCCTGCTCTCAGAGTAACCATGTTCACATGGTCAAAGTGGAGTTGCTTTGACATAAGAAGAAATAGGTATCATTGGTATTAATATTACTGCAGGAAGAACAATTAAGAAGAGCAAAACTGTTGTTTTTCTCTACTGATCTCAGTGCTGATCACATGACCTTCTGCAATAACCTCATTGCAGAAATATGAAAGTCTGACAGGGAAGGTGAGGACTTTATGATTTATAATTAGGAAAAGGAAATTCATTTCATCTGCTACTAACTTTTCCACATTGACGACACTATGTATTATTGCACATATTCATACCACTGAATATACATTTTCTGTAAAACAGAAGCCTGAAAGAATATCAATGATTTTTTTTCCAGGCTCTGCAATCAATAACCATTTTTCTTGCATTCACAGTATAAATATAAACGAGCTTTTCGGGAATCCAAAGGAAAGCAAATTGGCTTACGCAGTATTCAAGATGATCCCCTGTTGGTCCATTTCATGAAAGTGGCTAAAATGCAGTCTGAACGCGAATACAGGAAGGACTATGAAAAGTCCAAGACGAGATTCCACACTCCCGTGAACATGTTGAGCGTTATAGCTGCCAAGCAAGCCCAGGACGTGACCACAAATACAAACTACAAACAGCTCATCCATGATTACAAACTTCTGCCTGACGCCATGGGTTTCGAACTGGCCAAAAACAGGATGCAGATACACAGCGATGTAAGGGGAAGTTCTGACACTTAAAACAAAACAAGAATCGGAAGTAATGATGTTTGATTGACTAGATGTAAACATTGCAAGGGTTTATTAGGAAATGCATTTTCAGGAGCCAGGTATTCTCATTCTATATTTGTATTGCTTGTTTCAGCTCGTGTACAAATCTGAATTCAACGACTACATGAAGGGTGTGGGATGGATGCCACTGGGATCTCTGGAAGACGAGAAGAATAAGAAAGCTATGCAAGCTATAAGTGAGAACAAATACCGCCAGCACCCAGACAAACTGAAATTTTCAAGCCTCATGGACTCAATGGACATGGTTCTAGCTCAGAATAATGCTAAAATCATGAACAAGGTAAGAGCATGTTTGTATTCATGTACCGGGCAAAATATGTGGGTTCCCCAAATTTAAGGTTATGTCCATCTAGAATAAGTTCCAATAAATTTCAGATTACATTCAAATAAATTGGATTCTTCAATATTTCTTAGACGTTTCACTATGAGGCCAATGTGTTAAGTAGTGAGGTTTTTCATTGAAATGAGCTGGTGCCGTGGGAACTTATTCTTGTGATACTGGCTCATTTAACTAGTATAAAAAGAGACAGTAACACTGCAGAATCAATCAGATCAGCAGCAGGCGTGGAGAGGAGCCGTATGCCGCATGCATACTGTCACGCCCCAGCCCTCTGCCTAAGGCTTAGAGGGGTAGGGTTGCCATTAACTTCTCTTATAAAAGGTTGAATAAACTATTTTTCCCAGTGAAGCATGCTGGGAGTTGTAGTTTTGGCCTTCTAAGATGAAGTGTAGTCATGAAACCGAAAGTAAAGGCAAATGACAAAATTTATACCCCAAACGCAAACAAAGTCCATGTAGACTGTAACAGGATACTTCTCCATTCATTTGCTCAAGGTTCTTTACAACTTAGGCTGGATGAGCTTCAGAGTCATTAATTATATGCAGCTGCTTATCGATATAATGGATAAAGGAAACACAGCTTCTTCATTCAACAAAGTAAAAATATCTTCTTTTTACCTTTGTCTTCATTAAGCATTCAAATGTACATGCAACAGGTATTTTCCCATTAAAAGAGCAAGTTCCTACCTTCAGTTCAGGCTAGGTTTCAATACTCTACTTTTCAGGAGACTTTATCTTTTCAGCTATTCTTTAGCAAAGGGACTCAATGCTAACAGCTTGACATAGAGTACAGTCCATGAGTACTTCTGGAGGCAATAAACCCTGCTCTATAGGCTCAACCTGCATTTCCTCCGGCTCCGGTTAAATGCAGTGCCCTGCTCTGAGCTTTTAACGTATGTTTCGGGGTATATTCTCTCTGAGGATCCCTGTGTCTCTCTTGAGCACAGCTCCACCCGGTAAGGATAAATTGTACCTGAAGCTGTGGACACTTCTCCCTGGCTGTGTTCACCAGTCTCCCTCTAGCTTCTGGGAAACAGTCCCTGGTTCACTTCCCTGAGTTCCTTCCTGGAGCTCTGCCACGGCTCCCTGTTCCAGGCTTGGCTCCTTTGACTCCTGTGCTGAGTCCTGGGCTCCCACCTCTGAACTCTCTGAACCTTCTGAACAGGAACTGGGGTTTGAAGCCTTCTCTGCTCTCTCCTTCCGGTCTCTCTCTTCCCATGCTCTCTCTCTCTCCTGGCTCTCTCCTCCAGTGCTCTCACTCTCCGGGCTCTCCTCTCCCGAGCTCTCCTCTCCGGGCTCTCATCCCTGCTTTCTCTCTAGCCAAGGTTTATATCCCTGCTTCCCGGGCAGTGTCTCTCCCTCTCTGGACAGGTGCTTGCAATTATCTTTCAAGCCTGCAACTACGACAGCAGAGCTTGGGTGTGGCAGCCTAGATTCAGTTTCTCTGCGTTTGCTTTCTTTATGCCAAAGCTGAAACCTGTGCACTGCAGGATGTCACTTTTCTTAAAAGCAAAATCATCAGTTTCTCCTATTTCCATAGGCTCACTACAAACTTCCTTATCACATACCCCCCCTCCCTAAGATATTACGGGCTGGTGGCATTTCCCCCGCACGGTCCGTAATCCTCGCTAGGGCGTCAGTATCTTGCTGTAATCTTCCTGCCTTATGTTCCACTTTAGATAGATTGGCTACCGCTGTTCGTTCCCACCAGGGCCTAAGACATTTATGTGGTAAACCTGCTGGTGGCCCCTATTATTCTCTACCGCGTAGGATACCGGACCCACTTGTTTGACCACTTCCATGGTCCTTTCCACTGAACCTCAAATTTTGACATGGCGCCTGCCACCATTACTATGACTTTCTCTCCTAGAGCTATTTGACGGGGTTTCGTACCTTGATCATAGTGTTTCTTTTGGCGATTCTGGCTGGCCTGTAAGTTTTCCTCAGCCACTTGGGAGGTCCTGTGCAACCGCCCCCTCAAATCTCGAAGAAAATGGGGTACTCCCATAACTTCTATCTCGGGCTCAACCCATTGCTCCCGTAATATATCTAAAATTCCCCGTGGGGCACGTCCGTACATCAACTCATAGGGGGATGCCCCTAAAGATGCCTGTGTCCACTCTCGGCAGGTGTATAGAACGAAAGGGAGCATAACATCCCACTTGGTCATGTTACCATCCAAGCCTCGCCTTAGCATCTGTTTCAACGTCTGGTTTAATCTTTCTACTAGCCCATTAGACTGGGGGTGATAGGCGGCTGTTTTTACGTGCTGTACCCCGAAAGCGTCCCACACCTGGGCAAAGTACTTTGACATAAAATTGGTACCCCGGTCTGTCAGCATCTCCCGGGGGAAACCCACCTCACAAAATAGCTTTATTACCTCTAAGGCTATCATTTTTGCAGAAATGTTACGCAAGGGAATGGCCCACGGGAACCTGGTGGCTTGATCCACTATAACTAAAATATACTGGAAGCCTTGGGGTGTCTTCACCAGAGGTCCCACTATGTCCATTGCGATTCTTCGGATAGGCTCTGATATTACGGGCGTTGGGATCATGGGCATCCCTGGTGGTCGTACAGTGGTGACCCGTTGACAAGAAGGGCATGACTCACAAAATTGGGTGGTTTCCTTGAAGACGCCTGGCCAGTAGAAGCGGGCAAGGATCTGGTCTAGAGTTCCCTGTACCCCTTTATGACCTCCTACCGGGTGGTCATGGGCAAGCCTCAAGACCAACATCTTAAAAGCGGCGGGTACCACCAGCTGCTTCCTGACCGTCCCTGTCTGGGGATCAAGACTCTCCCTGTATAGTATTCCCTTATCCAAGAGGAATCTTGGGAGGGCATCCCTCTCAACCTGGGCATATTCAAACGCCCGTGTAAGCGCGGGGTCCACTTGCTGCTCATTGGGAAAGGACGGGAACTTTTCAATCAGTTCCGCAGGGACCCAAGGTAACCCTTGTCCAGTTTCCATCTCAGCTCTCTCTCGAGACCTACACTATCTTTCACGGCGTTTCTCAGCTTTTCCCTTCTTACTCCTATCAGAAGGGGAAGCTACTAGGTCATCATGTGAGGGTAATTCACCTAGGGATTCATCTGGGTGTTCATCCCTTTTGTCTTGGGCCTCTGACTGGGACTGTGTAGACACCAGTCCAACTTTTTGATGTAGGCCCTTCTCCAATCCTCTTTTGAACTGGGGCCAATCCCTACCCAACACTAGGTCATGGGGCAGTCTCAGGACTACGGCTACCAGGACTTCCCTCTGTATCCCTAACCCCTTTATTAACACCTTGTACATGGGATAAAAGGAGGATGCTCTGTGGATACATCTGATCCGGACCCTTCCCTCTGGTCGGCTCGGGACTGACTCACTCTGGGCTTCCATGAGATCATACTCTGGTCAGCACCTGAGTCGAGTAGAGCGTTAGTAGCAATGCCCTGAATATCAACATTCAAAAGGAAACCCTCTCTTAGCTGTTTCACATTAGCACCTATCAATGCTGTACGTGCTTTACATTCCTTTTGTATGTGACCTAACTTTCCACATTGAAAACATTTTTTCCTTGCCCACTTGCCCTCCTGCGTAGGCAGATACGTTTTCATACATTCCACATTTTTCCTTGTTCTCCTTTCTGATTGTTCAAAACTAGCCTCTGCTGCTATTTTCAGAGCACCCCCTTTTGGTTGACCAGCCAGTTCTGCTTCTAAATAGCGCTCAGCCAGCAGGGTTGCTTCTCCTGTGGTCTGGCAGTTTTGTAATATCAGAAAGGATTGGATTTCTTTAGGAACCGCAGCCATAAACTGCTCTAACACAATTATATCTATCACCATATCCATGGTTTTACCTTCTGGAGCTAACCATTTCAAAGCTAAGCCTCTGACCCTTTGGCACAAAGCCTTAGGTGTCTCACCAGCTCTTAAGCTTGTAGCTCTCAGCATGCGATGGTAGACCATCTGAGTTAAACCTAAGCGATCTCGGATAGCCTTTTTTAGCTCTCCATAATCTGTAGCAAGTGCTGCTGGCATGGCCCTGTAGGCCGCTAATACCTCTCCTGTGAGAGATGTGGCTAGCCGTACAGCCCACTGTTCCATTGGCCAACCTACAGAATAAGCAACTCTCTCAAAGGATTCTAAGAAATCGTCAATATCATCCTCTACTGAAAGTTTTCCAAAGGAAAATGTCCCACATGTCTGTGGCCCTACCATACAGGTATTTGGTGTCCCTTCTAGTCCTGATGGGGTTGGCAATGCTCCAGCTGTTGCTTTCTGGTTAGCGAGCAACGCTTCCATCAAGTCCAGTACCGGCTTCTGTTGTGCCTGCAAAGCAGCTGCTGCCTGTTCTTGTGCCTGGTGTGCCATTTCTCACTGTTTCTGAAATTGGGACGCCATGCATTGCAGTATGTCTTTTGGATCCATCTCAGCAATTTCTGCAGGAGAAAAGAAAAAAACAAAATCCACCAAGTACGGTACCACCAAAACTCTGCTAGTCCCTTTTAGCTGAATGCTTGGAATCTTCCACCCCTTTTACTTGAATCCAGGTTTGACCCACGCCTAAATACTCTTTACCTGAGGTTAGACGTTGACTCTGGCCTTAAAAAGGGAGTGTTTCACTGGCCACCTCCGTCCGTCGCTCTGGCCGACCCTGCCAGCGATTTTCCACTCTGCAGCTCACAGCACAGCTCAGCAGTTTGGAGTTGAAAAACCTTTAGGGAGTATATCCTGAAGTGTTGTATATCCTGATACAGGCGAGATCCAAACAACTATGCCACTTGTCACGCCCCAGCCCTCTGCCTAAGGCTTAGAGGGGTAGGGTTGCCATTAACTTCTCTTATAAAAGGTTGAATAAACTATTTTTCCCAGTGAAGCATGCTGGGAGTTGTAGTTTTGGCCTTCTAAGATGAAGTGTAGTCATGAAACCGAAAGTAAAGGCAAATGACAAAATTTATTCCCCAAACGCAAACAAAGTCCATGTAGACTGTAACAGGATACTTCTCCATTCATTTGCTCAAGGTTCTTTACAACTTAGGCTGGATGAGCTTCAGAGTCATTAATTATATGCAGCTGCTTATCAATATAACGGATTACGGAAACACAGCTTCTTCATTCAACAAAGTAAAAATACCTTCTTTTTACCTTTGTCTTCATTAAGCATTCAAATGTACATGCAACAGGTATCTTCCCATTAAAAGAGCAAGTTCCTACCTTCAGTTCAGGCTAGGTTTCAATACTCTACTTTTCAGGAGACTTTATCTTTTCAGCTATTCTTTAGCAAAGGGACTCAATGCTAACAGCTTGACATAGAGTACAGTCCATGAGTACATCTGGAGGCTCATAAAGCTAGGCAAATGAAATTTTATTTTAGGTTCCATTAAGTCAATACTGACTTCTGGTGTCCCAGCAGCCCCTTGGCTTTCTTGGCAAGGTACGACCAGAAGTAGATTGCCAGGCCTTTTCTTCCGAGGCAATGGAGGGTAAGGTGACTTGCCCAAGGTCATATGGCGTGCCAGTGGGAATCGAACCCTGGATTCTAGGGTACAAGGCCAATTCTCTACTCCAGGCAAATGAATGGCACACCTAAATTTAGGAGCATAATTTTAAGCTCCTAAATTAGGATGAATTTTTAGCTGAAAATTCCTGAGTGTGGGTGAAAATAGAGCACAAATATACAGTAGGATTCTAATTTAAGATCTTTGCTTTTCTTGAATATTGAGCCCATTCTATTTTTAAAAAATGTTGTTTATTATAATACTTTTTTTAATAAAAAAGGGGAAAGCATACCCATCCAGTAGCTCAGACCTCACATTAGAATAACGAAGGAGCAAATCAGCTTCAATCAAAACCATTAATTGTAGCTCTGTTGATCTTTTCTATAAAGACAAACAAAAATCTAAACCTTTCTTATAACAGCTAAGAGCATTCAAACATGAAGAAAGTAGCTACCCAGCCCTTATTTACTACCCCTCAAAAACATTTTAATAATTGAAAAAATATATGAAGAGATTAATAGTTCAGAGTTTTCTACAAAAACACACAAAAAAGGAGTCTTTAATTCTAGCAGGGATAACATTAATATGCACCACACGTAGAACAATACAGGTAAATGACATACCCTCCAGTCGCTATTTGCAAGGGGACATATCATGCCACTTTTCATTAATTCATCAAATGTTCTGACTGCGGAGTATCTCAAGTATGAAGAGTCTTACTCTCAAGTGCAACAGGCTACTTAATGACTGTAGTCATTGGTCAACTGCATATCAAATAAGTTTTGTATAATGTAGAGGAACCATCAAACTGGGAACCAGTCTATATTCATTCATAGACTAGAATCTTGTCTCCCTATCCACTGTTAAAATACACATTTATTCTAATCAATTAAAACTTACCGGAATATGCGTCGTAGCTTAAGCTCGACATGAATTCATGTTTTGAGAGGTGCTAAGTCTTACAAAGCCTCTGTTCCAGGGAATATCTCAGACCACAGCAAATCTATTTTTTCAAAACACCGTTAAACCAAAACATGGCATCAGACTGTTATTTTGCCATCACATTGATATAACAGTCTGGCGCTCTCCCCATCTTCTGCTCATGAACTTGAGTTACATGAAATTATGCAATCATGCGTGCCTTTATGCATGGGATAACTTTATAAGTGGTATTTTACATACACATATTGGCATATACGTCAAAAAACGCCTTTATGAAATTTCCTTCTATTCAGAATGCCGGCTGAAAATCAATCTAACTGGTCAGGCACTAACCACATAGACTAGGGGCGGAGAAAGGGTGGAACGAGGTTGGGAAGCAGATACTATGTGCACAGCGGTGGTATTCAGTTGCTATATGGATAGTGTAGGCATTTTACTTTAGGTTTCACTGAAATGCAGATATTCAGCACAGTCCATATAGCAGCTGTGACAGTGAATATATGTATTTTTTTAAACGCTGTGACCACTGTTTAAACATATCCTCTGACCGCTGCCCTGAATATTGATGCGGTTGTTTCTTTCTCTCTCTTATGCCAATTTAAAGTAGGGTTAGTTGCTCTTTTATAAAGGAACGTCCTTTACCTTCATGTTTAGTTTGGAATGTTTGCATGCCTAGCTTTTTGCTAGTTTAAGTTTGGTATTGATTTCTTTTCCAGCGGCACTATATAGAAGCTTGGGAAGCAGATAAGAGAAAGATTCACCTCATGCCTGATATGCCCGAAGTTCTGTTGGCAAAGGCTAATGCAATTAACCTAAGTGAGGTAAGTGCCCACAGTCACACACAGAGATTCATCTGGGTGTGCACAATTATTAGTTTGGCAGACTCTGAGATTGTCACTCCTTACCTCCGGACATGAACAACAAGAAATAAACTTTACCATTAGCATCTGCTGGATTCTTCTATTGGCCCAACTCTGTATCGTTGGAGAAAGGATGATGGGCTCAGTGGACCGTTTATCCTAACTCAGTATTGTGCTACAGTATTGCATACAGTAAGATGCTTTACCATGGACACAGGGAAAATATCTTAACGCCATCATGCCGTATCTTTTACCTCTGCTTCTCTTCTCATCCATACTCCCACCCTCATCTCACCTCCAGCTATCTTTTGTGTTCACTCCCAGCTAACTCATGGGCAGTGAAGTGGGGTGGGCCACTGGGGCACTGATCGAACCACATTTTTGTCCCACACGGCATCAGCTACAAGAGAGCCTGGGAGAGCAGGGATGGAGACTGAGTTGTTTGGCCTCCTCAATCAAAAAGATGTTTTGCAGTCCTTGAGTCAACCAAATAATGACAACATTCCAAACTTTCACCATGCTGCTTTAAATAACAGATACGATAATGTATTCGCATTAGTTGAAAATGCATTTCAGCTTCCCAGAAGAGGGCAGAAGAGGGAAACTAAAGCAGCCTGGACATTCTTACTAATCGATCGTCTTGTGAGGTGATCACCAGGCAACATCCTAGATGTCCCATACTACACACCTCTGCCTCACTTTATCATGATGTTCCTCAGACTACCCATGCCTTGGTTTGAATAAGGGTTCATCTTAAGATCATTGTTATCCTCAATCATTGTAATTCACACAGAACCTCCCTGTCAGAGGTTACTAATGTACAAATGACCAAAACTGTTTCAGTTGCCCCATCTATCGGCAACCATCTTTGCAAGCTGTACTATCTTTTTTGTGCCTGTGATGTGCCATTATAGGTGGGACCTCCAAATCTTTACTTGTTTCTGAGTCCTCTACCCTACCTTTGGGGCTCCTGATCACCTTTTGAAGTTGACTGGGATTGTCAGGATAATTACGCCAAGGACGAGTTTGGATAGATATATTCCGTGGACTCTGTATTGTTTTGGTCATTCTGTTGCAGTTTCCTTAAATTTTATTATTAAACCCCGAAGTTATCTAACAAAATCACCCCTTTTTTACCTAGCTTCCTATTATTTCTGTCTCTATCCTTTCTCAATCTGAAAAATGCTCCTGTCTAAAACTACAATTCAAAATGGATTAAGATAGGAGTTTGTCTCAATGATCTACACAACATATTCTATCCTTTCAATGTGGTAGAACAATTATAGAAGTTCTCAAAAATTAATTTAGAATAAGAAACTAAAAGGTTTTGTTTGCAAAAGTCTTCACACCTAAATTACCTTCACTTCCAAAAACTGCATTAATAAGGTTCATAATAAATTAAATATAGCCCACTGAACACGATCACAGTGGCTGAACTTAATCAAATGCTCCGCGATGAAGAAACAAGCTGAGTCTTTAGTATTGTTGGGGTTTTCGTGGACATCCCCTAAGATTATTTGGGAATTTTTCTGTTTGTTTTATTGTGGCTGCTTGTGTTCAACCCCAACATAAATATTTACAGGACCCACCTTAAACAAATTGCTCGTGCCACCATAAGAGCATGGAAACGTTTTATTTATTTTGCCAGGTCTGTAACATCACAAGCTTTGCTTTTAAATGATAAGGTACAAATTTCAATATCAATACATAGCATCAATACCTCTATATCAAGCAAAGCACCTGACTTAAGTGTAAAGGGTCCTGGGGACAGAGACAGCATCACTCTAATGAGATCAGCTAATGTCTGTCTGCCTATCAGAATTTCTCCCCTATATTTATATTCATTTTTAGGCTCAAATTGCTGATAAGCAGATTTCCTTTCTTTTCTTATTCTCTATTCTTTCAAGCAAATCTGCTCCTTAATCTTTTGCCTTTGCTTTCCCTTGTGGCATCCTGTCTCTCCATTCTCATGGTAGTCCTCTTCGCCTTGTGTTAATCATGTTTCCTGCAGATTAACTTTAGATACTGATGTTCTCCTTCCTTGTTTTTGTTCCCCTTTGTTCTTTCAAGGGGCCCAGGTGGTAGTTTTCACTAGCTGTGTAGCTTTCAGAGCCTCTCATTGTGTCAGCTCTGGGTCAGGATGTTAGCTCATTTCATAGCTCAATCTTGCTGATTCTGCAGTTTCAGGATGAAAAGGGTCAGCAGGCTATTTCTTTCTTAGGCCTAGAGCTATAGACATTAGCACAAGATAGATTCAACCTGAGACAAGTGTACCTGAAGGGGGATTCATTTTCCCCTTCATTCCCCTCTTGAATCCCACTCCAGGTCCCTTCTGCTGTCCCCATAGTGTGCCCTTCTACACTCAGCCATTCGGAAACTCCAGTGACACTCACTGAAGAGATGGAGACATGACAAGACAGAGTTGCCACATGAGATCTGAATCCCATTAATTCTATACCTAAAATATGGAACTTGAAAAGAGAGGAAATTCATATAGGGACACTTGTTACCTGAATATTGGACCGCTACCAAGTGGAACCCCTCTGGAATAAGAGGATGGGCATCAGACAGGTTACCATTTACATTAGTAACTCTAGGTCTATGGGCTAGGGAAGTATATTCATTGGCCTGATTTTGGGAAGTAAGAATTAGAGTTGTGGTAGACACCTTACTCAATCACCTTCTATAGAAAGCTAGAATAAATGAAAAAACACAGCAGCCAACTGATAAGGCAATGGGCAGACCAAACAAGGCTACAAGTAAGCCACGTAGGCCAGAGCCTAGGCCTGTAAACCAAGAAGCAACATCATTCCACCACGCTCCAACCTGAATCCCACCCTTGAAATCATCCAGATGTAATTCTGACAAGTGTCTAATTCTGTCCATTGCATTAAGTACAAAAGTTGTATGGTTTGCTATAACTGTGCAACAATTTGTTTCATTAATAAATTTACATGCCCCTCCCTCAGCTGCTAACCATAGATCTAAAGCTCGTCTATTTTGCAGAGTAATTTGATTGTTTTGCTCAAGGGATTTGGCTAGGAGAGTAATGGATTCAGTGACAGAACGCATTTGGACATGAAGCAAACATTGCAACCTAGCCATTGCAACCAAGCCATACCTAGTTCAGCAGTAATTGCAGGGGTCTGAAATACAGGAATCCAAGAGGTATAGCTCAGGGCATCAAGCCGTGTTTTTGTCAGCGGATATGTGTATTAATATATTCATAAGAGGCCATGAGAGCAGCATCTTCGGATTTGTCATACCAGGGGGAGGTGTCTCTTTTGTGTCTGTGGGCGCTTGTGTGAGAGCGACTGACATTAAGAACATAAGATATGCCATACTGGGTCAGATCAAGGTCCATCAAGCCCAGTATCCTGTTTCCAACAGTGGCCAATCTAGGTCATATGTACCTAGGAGTTTCCCCAAAAGACACGTGTATGTGTTGTGCCAATATAAGCATAGGTAACATTCAAAGATGCATTAATGATAACAAACCATTGGCCCAAGCTATAAGGAGCCAAAAGGTTATAAGGAATTATGGACCTGGGGGAAACAGAAAATCGCTGTCGTGCAGGATGGTAGGTGATATTGCACTTCAGCGAAGGGCGTGAGTCAGAATGGACTAGCCCCCTATTACCAATACAGTATGGATATGTCAAATGAGAAGGGGCATAGACTTGGACTGGGACCGTGTCAGATAACTTGAAATGCTCCCAAGTATGGGAGCAGTTAGAGGGGGCCTAGCGTGGTGTAGTATAGTATTCGGTAGGGTCCTGGCAAGCCAAGTTCCCCGAGTACTCCACTGGTTGTACTGGTACTATATTGATTGGTGCATACCCAACTCCCTTTGGCAGTGGGGTGCATATGATACAGTCTGAGAGATTCATTAATTGGACAACCTCAAGAACTGTGGATTTCCATAGATTAGGTCCTGGTGTGGACCTTCGGGATCGTAAGGGGGAATATTAAAGGAACTATTGAAAGAACTATTCAGGTTCTGTGTAAAGGGATTCAGAGGAGCAGGTTGAGGAATATATAAGTATGGAAGGAAAAGAACTAGAAGTGACCCTACCAATACTCCACAAAGAATTGTCCATACCATGAAGGAGGAGGGATCCAATGGGGACTGGCAGGCCTTATGCATTATAAAAGCAATTTTAAAAAAAACAGCAATACTAAGCAAAGTACAACAAATATGATTACTAACAGAATGAAAATTACAGGAGGCGGATCTAACACAGAGGGACTGAGAGGAGATAAATAGGCTTCAGATAGTATACACATTAATCAGTTATACTGATATCTCAAACAGGCACTAGGTAAATGTCTTTATAGTGGGTCCAAGTGGAGCTTCTCTTTTTCCATATCTCTCGGAGAAGTGTCCATCACGAATGATATCACTGTTCTGTACCTACAGCTTGTTGAACACTACTGATGGTAGGGGCTGGAAAAATATCTTTGCTGTATATCCACAAAGTGCCGTTATCAAGCTGAACAGCGGTGGGAGTTACAGCTGTAACAGTATGTGGTCCAGAGTAGATAGGATGGTACCACTTGTCCCTCACTCCGGCGGTAGACAAGATCACACAATTCAAAAGCATATGGGACTAACGCTGTTGGTGGTACGCGGTAAGCCAACTTCTGTTGAATCAAGGATACACTGGTCTGAAGTCCTGTAAGATAAGCAGAAAACAAGTCGAGCAGATTTTGGGTACCTGAATTCATAACTGGGCACATGCTCCTTCTTCCAGTTATGATTTCATGAGGAGTTAGACCTAACCGCTTGATAGGATTATTTCTCAATAGATACAGGCAAAGAGGTAATGCTTGCAGCCAGGTTTGGCCACTCCCAATCATTAGCTTTCTTAACTGTGTTTTAATAAGACCATTGCACCTTTCTACAAGGCCATTTGAGGTTGGAGAATAGACAGCAACATAGCGCCATCTATTGGGCAATTTTTCAGAAAATTCTTTGATTAATTGATTCTTAAAATTTGACCCATTATCTGATAAGATTTGGGCAGGGATCCCATACCGGGGAATTATATGTTCATTAATACTTTTAGGACTTCAGCAGTGGTCTCTTTCTTACATGGAAATACTTCAACCCATTGTGAGTAAGGACAAACCAGAACCAATAGGTATCGTCTGCCCTGACATTTCACCTGCATATCAATGAAATCAATGTGCCAATGCAGAAAAGGTCCTTGTGGTCTTGGTATTGCACCCCCACTTGGTTTAAGATGGGCATGGGAGGTGCTAGTGATACAGGTGTGGCAGCCACTAACTACTGCCTGAACCAAATTACGCATATCAGGACACCACGATGTATCCCCAAGATGGGAGACAATGGCTGTCACACTGCAATGATCTGCATAATGCAGCATAGTTGACAGATTTATCAAAGCAGCAGAGGAAGCACATCTTCCCCGTAGGGTGCATCCATACTTTGTGGATCTTAGTACATCCAGCATTTATCCATCTCTGTAATTCATTCTGCAATACATTTTCCTGTAAATCTTCAAATTTGCAAAAATCATGCTGGTTACTCTGCTGACGGGTTACTATCATAGTCTCAGGGACTTCAGGACTTCAGGTTTCTTGTGCTAGGCTGTCAGCTATCGAGTTTCTGTACTGCTCCCATGTCTTAACTTCCTGATGTGCTTCAACCCACTCACATGCTGTCAAATAGCCCTGCCCTGCTCTTTCTCTGAGCATTTCAAAAACTTCCATTAGGATCTCAGCTTGTTGGAGAGGCTGGTCTTTAGCTGACAAATATCCCCTCTTGGCCCAAATGATACTATATATGTGTACTGAGCTGCTTACAAACTGAGAGTCGGTGTAAATTACTAGATGTTTATTTTCATTTTCTCTCAGGACTTGTGCTAGTGCTGCAATTTCTGCATTCTGTGCGTTGTATCCTAGAGGCATCTCATACTGTGCTGTGAAAGTAACTGCTCCCTGTGGGGTTACTGTACAGATTTATTTTATTTTATTTTATTTAGCAAGCATTTGTAGCCCGCTCCTTCCAGCGATCAGAAGCGGGTAGGATTACTATTGTGAAACTGCCGAATCAAGGCAGGTACAAATTTTGTTTACATACAGATTGTCAGAAAAGCACATCATACAGAGTTAACACTTCTTAGCTATGGGGGAGTTCATTTACATATATACATAAATACATATATACAGGATAATCTTCTTGGACACAGTGGTCAGGGGCTGCTCCATCTGTGGGTTTAGTTCAGGTTGAAATGTGATTGGAAAATGTGCGTTTTGAGTTTCTTTCTGAAGTCTAGAAGGTCATTGCTAGCTCGTAGTTCTGGTGGGAGTTGGTTCCACAGTGTTGGCGCCGCATATGAGAAAGCCCTGTGGCTGGTGTTAGCTTTGGCAGATCTTATATCTGTTGGAGTGTAAAGGATGTTGGAATTGTGGGTTCTTCTGTTTCGGGTAGGAGGTTGCAATCTTACTAGGTTGTTGAGGAAGGAAGGTGCTAAGTTGTGGATGAGTTTGAAGGTGGTTGTTAGTATTTTGTATTTTGTGCGAGCTGTTATGGGTAGCCAGTGTAATTGAATTAGTACTGGTGTGATGTGGTCACTTAGATTTTTCTTCATTATGACCCTGGCAGCTACATTTTGTGCCATTTGTAATATGTTTAGGGTTTTTTTAGGTAAACCTTGTAGGATGGCGTTGCAGTAGTCAAAATGTGGCATGATGAGTGCTTGGGCCACTGTTCTGAAGTCTTGGGGATCAATAATATTCCGAATGGGTTGGAGCACTCTAAGCTTGTGGAAAACTGCTCTGTTGGTCTTTCGGAGGTGTTTTTCCATCTTTAGGTCACAGTCAAATGTGACTCCTAGATACTTTATTTCTTTTTTTGTTTGGTAAGTGTTGTTACATAGTGTTATTGATGTGGGAGGGTCAAAATTCGGTTCTTTGGAGATATACATTACTTCGGGGTTTTTGTGATTAATTGACATACTACTTTGTTGTAACCAGTCTTGCATCTCTCCGATACATGTCTCCAGTGGGTTGTAGTCTGGGTTTTTAGTGTCTAGTTGTGTGTATAGCATGATATCATCGGCATAGATGTGGTAATTAATTTCGTGCCGTGAGAAAATTTTGCATAGTGGCTGCATATATATGTTAAACAGAAGTGCTGAGAGAGCAGAGCCTTGGGGGATTCCCTGTGTTTGTGAGAAAGATTCTGCTTTTTCTCCGTTGAATTGAACCTGTTGTGTTCGATTTGAGATGTAGGATGAGAACCATTTTAGTGGGGTTCCTGTTATTCCTATTGATTTTATCCTATTTATGAGGGTCCCATGATTAACTGTATCAAAGGCAGCTGAGATGTCAATGAATACAAGAATGTACATTTTCTTTTTGTTTTCAAGGCCCTTTAGGAGGTTGTTAAGTAGAACTAGTAACAGGGTTTCAACTCCATGATGTTGCCTGAAGCCATATTGCTGGTCATCAAGAGGAGCACTGTCAGTCAGATGGTCTTGGAGTTGTAGAAGGACCGTTTTTTTCTATGATCTTTGCCAGGAATGAGATACTTGATATGGGACGGTAGGAGGCTGGGTCTTCTCCGTTGAGTGTAGTGTTTTTTAGGATCGGTCTAATGACTGATTTCTTTAGTTCTGAGGGCATGATTCCTTGTTGTAGGGATAGGTTAACTATGTGTGCTATGTGAGGTGCTATGTCTTGTTTCACTGCCTTGATCCAGGATGCAGGACATGGATCTAGTGGGGAGGTGGTGCTTTTCAGGCTTGTGACAATGGCTGTGATTTGCTTGGTTCCTATTTTGTGGAAGTGCTCCCATAACTGGTTTTGCGTTGTGTTGTTCTCACTTCTGATTTGTGGTGTTGGTGGGGGGGGGGGGGTGGAGGACCAGGGGCCGTCAGTTTGGTCGCGTAGTGGTTTGCCAGTGTTTGGACCTTGATGGATTTGTTGAGGTTGGCATTTTGGTCGGTTTTGGTTAGTGATTTGACTAGTTCAAATAACTCTCGTGGGCGATTGATTGCCTTGTTTAGGATGTTGGTGTGATGTAATTTTTTTGCATTGTTCACGTCGTCTTTGTATTTTGCGAGATGGGCCATGTATTTAGTTTTGAGATCGGAGGATTTGGTTTGTCTCCATTTTCTCTCTATTTTACGGAGCTCCCTTTTTGATTTTATTAGAGTTCCTGTGTACCAGGGTTCCGAGTTGGTCTTATGTGGGTTTGATGTGTGTTTCAGAGTTGGGTTAGATGTATTTTGGATGTGTGTGTTCCATCTGTTAGTTAGTTCGTCTAGGTCTGTGGAATCTAGGTTTATGTGGGATGCAATGGTGCTTATGAGGTGTTCCTCGTTGAGTTTGCTGAATTTCCTAATGGGGTTGGTCATTCTCATCTCCTTTGAGTTTTTGGGTTGGCACTGTAGTTTAAGTTTACAGTTGATTTGGTGGTGGTCTGACCATGGTACTTGAGTTATGTTTATTATAGGTGGTTCATTGCTTTGTTGTGGATTTCTGGGTATGAAAATCATATCTAGGATGTTTCCTCTATCGTGTGTGGGGTTGCTTATTATTTGTTGGAAACCCAATTGGTCGATGGCTTCATAGAAGGAGTCCGTGTGGGACGGAGGAATTGATGCTAGGTTCAAATCTCCGAGGATGATCTGGAATTTTTTACTTTGTGTGGATGTGATGGTTTCTAGTGCTGTGGCTAGTGTTTCGTGCTGTGGTGAGGGAGGTCGATAGATTAGGCAGATGGATAATGCCATGCTCTCGACTTTAAGTAGGTCAAGATCTGGATTTGTGACCGTAGATGTGGTTGTGAGTTGAAGGCTGGTTTTGGCTGCTATAAGGACTCCGCCTCCTCTTCTGTTGATGCGTGGGCAGTTGTATAGTTGGTATCCGGGCTTCTGTATTTGGTTCATTGTTGCAGAGTCTGAGTCAGTGAGCCATGTTTCTGTTATGCATAGGATATCTGGTTGTTCGTCAGTTAGAATGTTATGGATAATATGCGTTTTATTCCTTATTGACCTAGCATTAATAAGGATAATGTTACATGTGTGATGTTCTTGGTGTGTGGTTCGTGTGAGTTGTATTTGAGATCCAATAGTGTTCTTTGCTTTGGTTTTAGGGTGTTTTTGAGATTTGTTCCCTTTGATATGGGTGTGTCGTTGGGGTAATTTACTTGGTGTTTGTGTGGTGGTGATAGGATTTAAGTTGTATTGATGCAGGATGGGTAATGGAGGGGGGGGGGGGTGGAGAAGGTAGATTGGTGTATATAGCAGATAGCAAAACCTGCTCTGCCTTCTCTCTGGGATCCATCTATGAACCAACATTCAGCCTCTTGAGGCACACCTGAATGTGGCACTATCCCTAACATGGGTCTGACATCTTCTCCTACTTGCTGCAGGCAGTCATGTGTGATAGTAGATACCTGGAGCAGGTCCTGTAAATCCCTAAAAGGATTCTGCTTTGATACCAACTGACGTCTAATATGGCTGCGTAGCAGCGCAGCCACACACTTACCTACCCTTGCGGGTAAGAAATGGATGGTACTGGACTTTAAAAGCGCATGCAGTGTATGATCAGTATATAAGTTTACCTGTAAGGGAGTCATATAACCATACAATTTTTCAATTGCTGCACTGGCAGCCACTAATCCCTGCTCACAATTTGTGAATCCTTGCTCTACTAGAGAAAAAGACCCTGACAAATGTCCCACTAATTTACCATCTCCTTGCGTGGCAACTGCTACCCAGGCAGTGGGGCTGTGAAACACATAGACATCCACTGGGAGGCTTTGATCAGGTAAATAGAGTGATGACAAATCGTGCAGATCCTTCAATAATGTTTGCAAAGAGTTATAGACTGGGACCCTTTTGGGTTCCCTTTCAAATGTCTCCTGAATGTTTGAGTCCTCACACTATATCCTGGCACCCAGAGGCGGCTATAGTTTAATAGTCCCAAGAGTACCTGTAACTCTTTCACAGTGCGAGGTTCAGTGACCTTGAGCACAGCTTCCTGAAATATGGGTCCTAATAGCTTTTCCTTTTCACTGAGTATCATTCCAAGGAATGTCACCTGCAATTTACAGTACTGAAGCTTTTCCCTGTTTACTCTATAACCACCCTTAGCCAATAACACTAACAGTTCTCAGGTATATTGTTTGCACAATTTCTCAGTGTCTGCTGTTAAAAGTAAATCATCTACATACTGGACAAGTGAAACTGAACTAGGCAACTTGCGTTTGAAGGGAGCTAGATCTTTGTCTAAACATCGAGTGAAAATTGAGGGACTATCTGTGTATCCCTGAGGTAATCTAGTCCACTGAAAATGTTGTCCATTATATTGAAATGCCAGCAATGGCCTACTATCGGGATGGACTGGGACCCCAAAAAATGCATTTGATAAATTTAAGACAGTACTATATTTCCTTGGTGGGTTTTGCTGTAACAATGTAGCTGGGTTGGCCACAAGAGGGAGCTCTGCCTCCACCACTGAATTAAGACCTCTCAAAACATGGACCACTCTCCATTTACCATTGGGCTTTTTAATAGGAAACAGGGGTGTATTGAATTGAGAAGTACTGGGTTCTATAATACCATTTTGCAATAACATATCAATTTCCTCACTTGCTCCTGCTACAGCTTCTGGCTGTAGGGGATATTGAGCAACGTTTGGACCCTTGCAGTTTTCCTTTAACGTAATTTGGACAGGTGATGCAGACCTTATTAGGCCAAAAGGGTTTTCTGGGGTAGCCCAAACTTCAGGTGGGATATTAGCAAAATTTTGCTGATTCTCTGTCTACTGGAGCAAAACAGATGGTGTGCTGATAAAGGTCATCTGTACCTCAAAGGCGGATAGTAGATCCCGTCCCATCAAATTAACTGGACAGTGTGGGGCATACAATAGGGGTTTACAGATATGTTGCCCCATGAGTTCTACCTCAATGGGTACTGTCATTTTGGTAGTAATTGGGTCCCCATTAAACCCTGTTGTCACAGTAGTTTGATGAGAGAGGTTTACGCCTGGGGGTAGGGAATTCAGTACCGATGTTGTGTCTCCAGAATCCAACAACATCTGCACTTTATACCCATTTAGATGGACTTCAATTATTGGCTCATGCTCATTGAGCATGGCTCGCATCACCATAGAGAGTCATTTTGGCCCCCCCCCCTTGAGGGGGCTGCCACTGGAGAAACCTGCTCTGAGGACCCTGATAGGCATTGGGTGGCCCTTGTGGTTTTGCTGATCCTCGGGCTGGGAGGCTTCAGCATTCACGCTGAAGAAGTCCCCTTCTGCCACAGTTCCAGCAACTAAGGGCACTTCTCTGAGAATGCTGTCACTGAAGTGGTCCTGCCCATCCCCCTTTCCAAGTACCCCCACTGTTTGGTCCTGCCTGGTTCCAAGCCTGAGCATATAAGCCAAAATTCTCCCAGGGGTCTTCTTCTTCAATGTCATACTGTTCCATATCTCTAATAATTTCATTTTTCTGTTTTATAATGGCCCTAAGTTTTTGCTTTTCTGCCTCATGCTGCTTTTCTGTTTTATTTGAACTTTCCCTTTCTTTTTCTTTCTCATTGTCCTTTTCCTTGTCCTTCTCTTTAACCTTACTTTTATCAAGATCCTCCTGCAACTCTTTCAGTTGTAATGCCATTAATTTTTTCTGAAAACTTTTCATATCCTTCTCAGGTTTTACCTGTTCTTCTTCAGCTAATTTGACAAAATGGTGTATATGTGACTGAAGTCTTGCCCAAGACTAATCTTCTAACCCCACAATTGTGTCAAGTCTTGATTGAACTGATTTAGGTAAAGTATTGCTAAGTGTTTGGAAAAATAGAGGCAGGAAACCTGGGTCAGAATAAATCATCCCAATCTGGGTTTCCCACAAATCTTGAAATTGTGCAATATATGCACTAATATCTTCTCCTATCTTAAAACACATTTTCAGCAGTGGCCCTAAATTCTTCTGGGTGGGGTATAGTTCTTTTATAGAATTCCAAACTCTGGGTCGGTGCTCATTAAACTCAGACCCATCATATCGTGTCTCTGCTACAGTAACTTGGGGTAAATTAGCTCTGGCAAAAACTTGATTTGTTGCATGAGTTCCCAGGAGTTTTGCTAATAGTGCTTTAACATCCCCTAGCCCAGGGGTCGGCAACCCGCGGCTCCGGAGCCGCATGCGGCTCTTTCTCACCTTTGCCGCGGCTCCGGAGCACACTGCCCGCTTTAAACGTCGCGTTATGGGCTCCCTCCATATCAGCTCCCTCCCTTCTTCTGCAGCCGCGGTTCCCTGTCTCTTAGGGAACCGCGGCTGTGCTTTTAAAATCATCTCGGAGCCCTTCCTGTCTTGACGGGCTCCGTGCAGCATTGTCCCGCCTCTAAAGGAAGTTTTGGAGGTGGGACAATGCTGCACGGAGCCCGTCAAGACAGGAAGGGCTCCGAGATGATTTTAAAAGCACAGCCGCGGTTCCGCATGAGGCAGGGAGCCGCGGCTGCAGAATAAGAGAGGGAGCTGACTGGGAGGGAGGGAGCATATATTAATGGATGGATGGAGGGGGGGGCTGACATGGAGGGAGGGAGCAGATATGAATGGATGGAGGGAGGGGGGCTGACATGGAGGGATGGAGGGGGCTGACATGGAGGGAGGGAGGGGGGGCTGACATGGAGGGAGCAGATATGAATGGATGGAGGGAGGGGGGCTGACATGGAGGGATGGAGGGGGCTGACATGGAGGGAGGGGGGCTGACATGGAGGGATGGATCGAGGGGGGCTGACATGGAGGGATGGAGGGGGCTGACATGGAGGGAGGGAGCAGATATGAATGAATGAAGGGAGGGGGGCTGACATGGAGGGATGGAGGGGGCTGACATGGAGGGAGGGGGGCTGACATGGAGGGATGGATCGAGGGGGGCTGACATGGAGGGAGGGAGGGGGCTGACATGGAGGGAGGGGGGCTGACATGGAGGGATGGATCGAGGGGGGCTGACATGGAGGGATGGAGGGGGCTGACATGGAGGGAGGGGGGCTGACATGGAGGGAGGGAGCTGATATGAATGGATGGAGGGAGGGAGGGAGGGGGGCTGACATGGAGGGAGGGAGCTGATATGGATGGATGGATGGAGGGAGGGGGGCTGACATGGAGGGAGGGAGCTGATATGGATGGAGGGAGGGGGGCTGACATGGAGGGATGGAGGGGGCTGACATGGAGGGATTGGGGCTGACATGGAGGGGGCTGACATGGAGGGATTGGGGAGGCGGGCTGACATGGAGGGAGGGAGCTGATATGGATGGAGGGAGGGAGGGAGGGAGGGAGGGGGCTGACATGGAGGGATGGAGCACTGGTAATGGGGTTGAGGGGACGAGCACTGGAAATGAGCTGATTAGGGGAGGCTAGGACTGGTAATGAGCTGATGGGGGGTAGGACTGGTATTGGGCTGATTAGGGGAGGCTAGCACTGGTAATGGGGTTGAGGGGGGATTAGCACTGGAAGCGAGCTGATTGGGGGGCTTTGACTGGGCATGGGCTGATTGTGGGGAGGGGAGGATAGAGCTGCTGGCCCTGGAAGATAACTGGGGGCTAAGGCTACAAATGGGCTGATATGAGGGGATGGGAGAATGGAACTGGATCTGAGAGGGGCTGCCATGGTATTTGTACTAGAAGGGACTGGTCAGTGGGGAAGGAGGGGGACTGGAAGGAAATGGACACCAGTGGCAATCATGGGAATGCAAGTTGACATTGGAAGGTACTGGGAGTGAGGACTGGAAAGGGGCTGATATTGGGGAGGGTTACTGGGACTGGAAATAGGCTGATGGAAAGAAGTGAAGAAAACGAAAGAAGAGATAAGAACTGGCAGATGGACCATAGACCACAGAAAGAGAGCTAAGAGAAGACAGGAAAGCAGAAGCCTCAGATCGGGACCAGCATGATCAAAGAATAAATTGGTCAGACAACAAAGGTAGAAAAAATAATTTTATTTCATATTAGTGATTTGACTACAAAATCATCATAATTTTGAAATCAAATATTGTTACTTCTTGTTGTTATATTTTCTGGCGTATTTTTTTTGGTGTGCAAAGGAAGAGGGGTAGTCTTATACGGCGAGTATAGGCCAAACACCTATATTTTAACAGGAAAAGTAGGGGGTCGTATATAGCATTAAGGTAAGAAACAATATATGCAGTGTTAGATTTGTTTTAAATGTCGCAATGGTTTTGCGGCTCCCAGTTTTTTTTTCCCTTCGGAAACGGGTCCAAGTGGCTCTTTATGTCTTAAAGGTTGCAGACCCCTGCCCTAGCCCTAAAGTATTCCCTGCCGTAACCCGCTCAAACTTTTGAATCCAGGGAGCCCCCCCTCTACTAAGAGGAGGTAAGGCACTAGCTATATTATCCATATCAGTAAAATTCCAAGGGACATATCGAATAGTTCCTCCTCTTGAATGCAAGAGGGGCAAGCATAGTTTTTCTTCATATTTTTCCCATATTTCTAATCCTGTTTTCATGTAATCTAAATCCCATTGTGGGTCTCCCGCTCCTCCATGAATAAAAAGTCTAGCAGTATTCAAATGTGCAGTGTCAAGTGCTCCCTCGGGAGGCCATTGCAACATTTGCGGCTGGTTCTCTAACGTCCAGTCATACATATTGTCATTCCATCGGTCGATGAAGTAATGATTTCCCTCACCCTCAGCTACTGTTTCCTTAGGCATTAGTGAGGCTCCAGCCTGACTGTTATTTCTTGCAATCCCAATGTGCTTTCTAATACTTTCCCTGTTTTCATCGCTGGATCTCAAAGAGTTCTTTACATTTATCCTGTTCTTCCTTTTCCTTAACTTTCTCTTCCCACTCAGCCTGCTGATTTTCTAGGCTTATTCTAAATTGTTCCTCTTGTTCTTGACGAGCTCTTTCCCATTCCTCAGTACTGGCTTCTAACTCTGCTTTCCATTGTGCTAATTCGTTCTCACAAATTGGCTGCTTACAATATTCCAATTTAACTGTCCCTGATATTTCTGCCCACTCTTCTTTCTCTCTCCCTATATCCTCACACGCTGCCCTCATCTCAGGATCTTATATCGGGCCTGGGAGCATTTGGTCATAAAATCTCCTTTCGGGTGAGGTCTCCTTCAAGTTACTGTGGAGGGTCCCCTTGGATTGTTTAGGTTCCTGATCTATAGGAATAGGGTCTTGGTATCCTATAGCTGCAACTGCAGTTAAGGCAGGATATAGTCCTGTTTCTCCCAGATTATGTGTGGGGTTATAAGGAGGCGGCTCCTCGCCACATTCTCTTGCAACCTCCACCCATAATGTGACATGTTGTAAGTGTTCCACTAATTTCTGTCCTGTTTTGTCTTTCTCTATCTTAGTTTGCAAGTCATGTAGCGAACGTGGGTCTAGGGTACCGCTTGCTGGCCAGGCAAAAGTGGAGTCCCGTAGTGCCCAGTTACGCCACTTCTTGCAGAACTATTCTAAAGTTTTAGCAGCGAGTGGACATCTGTTAATAACTTTCTGTAATGCAGTCTGCTCTTGTACATCCACTTTTCTAGTGTCAGAATCAGTCTCTCTTTTTCTTAAACATCCTAACCAGTCTGCAATATCCTACTTATGCAACATCACAAGCTTTGCTTTTAAATGATAAGATAAAAATTTCAATATCAATACATAGTATAAATACATCTATAACAAGCAAAGCACCTGACTTACGTGTAAAGGGTCCTGGGGACAGAGACAGTGAGATCAGCTAATGTCTGTCTGCCTATCAGAATTTCTCCCCTATATTTATATTCATTTTTAGGCTCAAATTGCTGATAAGCAGATTTCCTTTCTTTTCTTATTCTCTATTCTTCCAAGCAAATCTGCTCCTTAATCTTTTGCCCTTTGCTTTCCCTTGTGGCATCCTGTCTCTCCATTCTCATGGTAGTCCTCTTCGCCTTGTGCTAATCATGTTTCCTGCAGATTAACTTTAGATACTGATGTTCTCCTTCCTTGTTTTTGTTCCCCTTTGATCTTTCAAGGGGTCAAGGTGGTAGTTTTCACTAGCTGTGTAGCTTTCAGAGCCTCTCATTGTGTCAGCTCTGGGTCAGGATGTTAGCTCAATCTTGCTGATTCTGCAGTTTCAGGATGAAAAGGGTCAGCAGGGTATTTCTTTCTTAGGCCTAGAGCTATAGACATTTACACAAGATAGATTCAACCTGAGACAAGTGTACCTGAAGTGGGATTCATTTTCCCCTTCATTATGAAGTGAATTTGAAGCAAAGGTCTAAACATGCCAGTCACAGAGCTGCCAAAAGAACTCTCTGGATTAAAGTTATTCAAGGGTATAGATTGGGGGAGGCTATAAATGTTCTTATATATTCCTTAGGGTACTGTTACATACATCACTTTAAAGTGGAAACAGTTTGGTACCATGAAGACATTGCCTTGATCAAGCCATCAGTTAAGGAATCTACTGAGGAAGGTTACCTTGAGACCTTTGATTACTTTATAAGAATTAAAGAAGTCTCTGACAAAACTTGGGAAATGTTGATTTTTCAGCAAAAGATTACTCCACGAACATGCCAAAAAGGAAGCACTGCTGAAGAAAAGCCATATACATAGATAGGCCGATGTAGAATGCCGGTGCTAGGCCTGCGCTGGATCAATTGTTTAATGTTCCTGACAACGCACACATGTTAATGTGCGATACAGGAAGGTTAGAATATGCAAATGCCTACCGTGGTAAACCTACTCATGCAAATGAGCCACTGCAGCATTAAACAGGGAGAGCAAGCAAAACACATGCGCACAAGACATCTATACTAGTTTGGCTTGCTCTCCCCAAGCACCGATGGCTAATTGACATTTTTTTCCTTCGGTCATTCCTCTGCTTCCTTGCAATTGAAAAACAGTAGCGTTATCTGCACACAGCAGCTTCTTATGACAGACTGATGAATGGCACTATACAAGAACACCAGAAAATCGGTTTCACTTCGGCTTTACCTTTTTTTTTTTTGTCGGCACAGCTCAGCACTGTTTAATGGCATCAGGGGCTTTGCCCGATGCTTGATCATCTGGGGAGAAGATGATCTAGGCATTAGGGAAAGCACCTGGTGCCATCAAAATACTTTCGGGGGCAGCGTTAGAGGTTTACTTCTGCTCAGACCCTGCAGTTAAAATTTTGTCGCTATGGCTGGCTGCAAAATTATCTACGCCCGTCTCTGCATCAGGCTCAGCCGTGATTTGCATACCAGCCCAGCAGATTTAAATAATGAGTAGTCATTTAAATACACGTGGCATTAATTGGTCACTAGTTTTTCCGCTGGCGTTTAAGTCTATTTCCTGTAAGGGGAGGATAGTAAAAATGTGTTTCAATGTGCTTAAACCTGGCGTTATGGGCTCCTAAAGCCTGCGCTAGCTTTCTGAATCGACATGAGAGTTTGTAAAGAAACATGTAGGGAACACTGTAAGTATGTGGGAGGCGTTTTGTGTTCTGACAATACCAAAGTGCAACTTTTTGGTCTTCGTGCTAAGGGATGTATTTGACGTAAGACAAACACAGCACATAGACTTCTGGTCTGGCTGGCGAGGTGAACAGACGCGTTTAAGCTCTGCTCTCCCACCTCCCTGCACTATACGCCTATACTTGTTCCATCCATACCAACAGCCCAAACACCAAAAATGCCTAAACTGTAAAACTGAAGGCAACAAAAACACTCAGAGAATTGTATGGAGTGAAGCTGAAGGCGGCTCCCACGGTGGCGGATCATCTGTCCCAGGCCTCATCTCCCTCCTTCTCGGAGGCGGGTGAACAAGAGGAAAATTATCTGGAACATGAATCGGATCTCCCATTGGTGTTAAAATAAATTTGCATGTCCAGAAAAGGAGATCATGGAGACTGCAGTGAGTAAGATTGAAGAGAAATTTGGCGCGTTAGAAGCACGGTTGGAGGAGGCGGAAGCCTGGATTGGAGTGGTTGAGGACACTCAAACGCACACACGGGGAGAAGTGGCTTATCTTAAAAAACAAGTGGCTTGGATGGGAGAAAAATTGGAAGATCACGGAAATAGAGATAGAAGGTCCAATCTGCACATTTTTAGGAAACCCGAGGGAGAAGAGGCTCAAGAACCCATAGAGTCTGTGTGGCGGCTCTAAAAGACCTGCTTCCCTGGCTGTTCTGTTCCCCGGGGACTTTGAAAGGGCCACCAGGAACTGAGACCTAAGCTGGACAAGGGAGCCCACCCACAAACATTCAATGTCAAAATGCTCAGATTCTAGGATCATGAATTTATTATCAGAGCAGTCCATAATACTAGGCATGTGGATTACAAAAACTGGAAGGTGATGGTATTTCCTGACTTAGCAGCGGAAACAGTTTGGCATTGCAAGGACTTTCCTGCGTTGCCATGAGCAGTTGGTACAAAAGGTGGCACTTTGGTACCCCGCGAGTCTGACTTTCACAGTCATTGGGACTCGTAAATTTTTCACAGCCTTGGAGGCGGTGGGGAAGTGGCTCAAATCAGTGGATGAGAGCACAACTGGACAATTCTGGGACAACCCACCGGCTCGGGTGGGATCGCGGTCACCAGACTGCGCTAAGTCAACCGAGGTGCAGAGAATGCTGGAGAGTGATCCGGTGCAGATGACAAATACACAAGCAGTGGAAGTGGAACACCCTGAGGAGCTCTTGTTTTCTAGCCAAACGGACAAAATGATGGGACACTTTCAAATTAGATAGTACCACTTTGAACTTTTGATAATGCATGAAGTTGGGAGCTGACAGGAGAGAAGGGGTAAGATTTGGGGGAAGGGAAAGCATTTGTATGCACGATGTTTGAGTGAATAGAATACCAAGTGGAAAAGGATATTAAGGTGGGATGGCAGGAATAATACAAAACGTGGGTAGAAGGGGGTGCAGGGGGAGAGAATGGTGATGAGGGATTGCAAACCTGGGGAAGCACAAAACTTATAAAAAGCGAGAATGGTGGCAGAAATTACAAGGTCGGGATGTTGTTACTGGAGAGTAAGTGAGGGGAGAGGAGAAAATGCTGCTGCGCTGTCATAAACATGGGGGGGGGGAAGTACAGGGACACGGAGGATAAGAGATTGTGCACTCAAGATGGACGACAGGGTAAATAGGAGGAGCTGACTGTGGGATGGAGGGTTATAGGGTAGCCTCGCTCAATGTGAGGGGAATACATGGTCCCATCAAATGAAAGCAGGTCCTGGTAGCAGCACGTAAGGCCCACATAGATGTGCTTCTCCTTCAAGAGACACACCTCACAGCAGCGGAACATATCAAGCTAAAGGCTCGGGGCTATAACATGTCCACTATTCTGCATATTGCTCAAAGAAGAGGGGGGTAGCAATACTGATTCATAAATGGGTGGTCTGTGCCTCGGATGGAGATTCTCAGGGGTGGGTGGTCTGGTTGACTGGGAAGGTAGAATCTTCAGAGATATTGATTCTCAATTTATACGCTCCTAATGTCCCTAAAGGCTCCTTCTTTAAGGACTGGATGGGACAGTTTGCCCAGGTAGCTAAAGGAGACTGTATAATTGGAGGGGATATGAACTGTGTGATGGGAGAGTTGATCAGAACAAATTTCTCCATGAAATCCCATAATAGAGAGGGGAAGGAGCTGAGGGAGATGGCTGACCATGAGATGGTAGAGACAAGATGGCTTCCTCAGGGACAGGGAGATGCCATACAGAGATGATGGTGGAGGGTAACTGTCCTTATTGCAACAAGATGTGGTCTTGGATAAGGTAAAAAAAAAAGAGTGGCAACAGTACTTACTTTGTAATGACACAGGAGAGGTAGCAGAGCGAACTTTATGGGACGCAGGTAAGGACATTATGTGGGGCATTTTAATATAGATTGCAGCGCAGAAGAAACAAGAAGGGGAGCGGAAGAGTAAAAGGCTAATGGAGGAGATTACGAAACTACAATCCATGCACTCAACTACTGAGTGGCAGGGAGTGGGCAAACAATTAGGAGTGGTCAGGGCAAAATATCAGACTCTCGAGAAATACCGTATCAGTCATTTGCTTTGATTGACGAAGCGTCAGTACCAGGAGCAGGGAAACTGAATGGGAGGAGTAGCCTAGTGGTTGAGGCAAGGTACTTCAGGCCAGAAGGTCGGGGGTTCAAATCCCACTAGATGACAGCAACCTTGGGCCGGAAGGACTGGGGTTTCTAGTCCCACAGATGCTCCTTGTGGTCTTGGGCAAGCTGCTTAACCCTCCATTGCCCATGTTCCCTGTAAGTATTAGTATATGTGTCTCATATCCCCATGTGTTAAATGTATCCCCCAATTGTGTTGTGACCGCTTTGATTGAAGGATAAGGCGGTATACAAAACTGTCTAAATAAATAAACTGCTGGCTTGGCAATTAAAGTAAAAAAGAGCAGTGCACTTGGTGGGCGAAATCTGAGGGGGGGGGCAGGAGATTAGGAATACATAGGATATTTGTTAGGAGTTCCGGGCCTTTTATGAGACCCTGTATGCCTCAGAGGGAACGCAAGGAAGGGTACCGCTAGAGGATTTTTTGATGACATTACAGCTACCCCTACTGGAGGAGGAGGAGGCTGCCAGATTGGGGCGCCCAATTGGTGTTGAAGAGGTTAAAAGGGGTTATCAGGTTGCTCCCTAAAGGGAAAGCGGTGGGTGAAGATAAATTTCCATCAGTTTTACCACCTCCTCAGAGATGAGGTAGCTCCGCTGCTGGCTAGAATATTTACAGTAGCACTCAAATGGGAACCACGGCCAGCATCCATGGAACACGCCAATATTATAATGCTTCTGAAAGAAGGTAAACCGGCTGACCAGTGCGGTAGCTATTGCCCTGATCAAATTATTCGCAAAGATTCTAGCTAAGAGGCTCGTGTCTATCATGCCCTGCCTGATACATCCAGACCAGTCTGGATTTATTAAAGGCCATGCAATTGCCGATAATGTTAGGCGGACAGTGGATTTGATTCATCTTCTTAAATTGAGGGAGAAACCAGCACTGTGTGTAGCACTCGATGCTGTGAAGGCCTATAACAGGATGGAGTGGGGTTTTCTATTTGCGATGCTGGAAGAGTTTAATATGGGTCAAGGGTTCATACAGGAGATTCGAGCTTCATATGCCGCCCTGAGAGCCTGGGTGCTGGTTAATGGTGCATATTCAGAGGACTTTCAGTCATTCTGAGGTACTAGATAGGAATGCCCACTATCCCCACTCCTCTTTGCGATTACCATTGAAGCCTTTGCATCTGACATCAGGTAAAACGCTAATATTCGCTCCATAACAGAAGGAAAGGAAGAACATAAAATTTTGCTATACGCGGATGATACCCTGGTATTCATGGTCAATCTTTGATAAATGCCTTCCGTATCAGGTTTTCGAGTTAATTTGGGAAAGACAGAAGCCCTGAATTTGGGGGAATTTTCTAAGGCTACTATACCAGACTTCTCATTTCTTTGGACAGGGTGGGGGGGGGGGTATTTCTCTCTGCAGAGTCAGGCGAGTTATATAGACTGAATTATGCTCCCCTGATGCAAAGTATAGATAAGGATTTGAAGGGATGGGAGGGGCGGGTGCTACATCTAAGCTGGATGGGGCATATTGCGGCCCTGAAAATGAAATTTCTTTTTTTTATTTGGTCAGCTCCCCATAACCCTACCAGGTTCCCTATTGCACCGCTGGGAACGGCGGTTAATACACTTTGTATGGGGTGGACGGAGGAGTAAAATAGGAGTGAAGCAACTTATTAAGAGGCAAGAAAGGGGAGGGGTTAATTTCCCTGACTTAAGATGGTATTACAAGGCAGCGGTTTTAAAGGCTCTAAGGACCTACTATACCAGCTCACAGGGGGCTCAATGGCTGGGATTGAAGATAACGGAAATGGCCCCTCAGTCAATTTTTGAAGGAATTGAGGGGAGAGAGAGTAGGCAAGGGGGAGGAGAATGGACAACAGATTCTTGAGGCACCCATTTTTGGAACCTCTAATATGGAATGGGAAGACAAGTGTAAAGGAATGGCTGATTCCAACACCTTTTGCAGGCTGGTCATGGCTTAGGGATTTCAGACCCTTCTCCACATTGACCTTTAAGAGTTTTCGGTCTCTTTTGGAAACGCAAGGCCTGGATCGGTTTGAGGCATGGAAGGGCCCAGGCGTTTGTATCTCCATGGGGGATCTTGAAAAGAAATTAGGGGTCTGTATCACCTTCTTTCAATATTTCCAGGTTTGATATTTTTTGTTGCAGCCTGACCGCAGGCGGCACTTCAAAGGAGCATGATTGGGCTGGAGGCTATATTGTTCAAGGAGAAGAGTTCACAGGGTATACTCTCAAAGCTATATAAGATCCTGGAGGGGGAACACGTGGGCACCTCTCCATTTCATGTAAAGGGATGGCATGAAAGGAGTGGGCAAGTAGTAGATGAGAGGGGCTGGATTGGGATCCATGACGGAGGGAGTCGGTGGTCCTTGGTAACATCGTGGTGGCAAATGCAGCTACAGATCATACAAAGAGCTTATACCACACCACAACAGTTGGGGAAGGTGGGGAAAACATAGAAACATAGAAACATGATGACAGAAAAAGACCACAAGGCCCATCTAGTCTGTCCTTCCATAACAACTACAACAGTCCACTTTTTACCTTTAGAGATCCTCTGTGTTGGTCCCATGCTTTTTTGAATTCAGTTACTGTCCTCATCTCTACCACCTCCACTGGGAGACTATTCCACGGATCCACTACTCTTTCCGTAAAGAAATATTTCCGCATATCACTCCTGAATCTATCTCCCTTCACCCTCATCCCATGTCCCCTCGTCGCAGAGCTTGCTTTCAATTGAAAGAGGCTCTCTCCCTGAACATTTATGCCACGGAGGTATTTAAACATCTCAATCATATCACCTCTATCCCGCCTTTCCTCTAAGGTGTACATATTAAGATCCTTAAGTCTGTCCTCATATGCTTTATAATGAAGACCACTAATCATCTTAGTAGCAACCCTCTGCACTGACTCCATCCTGTTCACATCCTTTTGAAGGTGCGGTCTCCAGAATTGCACACCATACTCCAAATGAGGTCGCACCAAAGACTTATACAGAGGCATTATCACCTCCTTTTTTCTGCTAGCCATTCCTCTCCGTATGCACCCAAGCATCCTTCTAGCTTTTGCCGTCGCCTTTTCTACCTGTTTAGCTACTTTAAGATCATCGGACACAACTACGCCTAGGTCCCGCTCTTCTTTAGTGGACAAAAGTACTTCACCTCCTATACTGTATTGCTCCCTTGGATTGCTGCAGCCCAAATGCATGACCTTACATTTTTTAACATTAAATCCCAGCTGCCAAATTCTAGACCATTCTTCAAGCTTAGCTAGATCCCTCCTCATGTTATCTACACCTTCCTGGGTGTCTACTCTATTGCAGATTTTGGTATCATCCACAAAGAGGCAAACCTTACCCGACAGCCCTTCCGCTATATCACTAACAAAGATGTTAAAAAGAATCGGACCAAGGACAGATCCCTGGGGCACACCACTGGTAACATCCTTCTCCTCAGAGTGAGCTCCATTTACTTGTACTCTTTGTCGCCTCCCACCCAACCAATTTCTAACCCAAGCAGTAACTTTAGGGTCCATCCCTAGGGTGCTCAGTTTGTTTATAAGTCGCCTGTGAGGAACAGTGTCAAAGGCTTTACTGAAATCTAAATACACCACATCTAGAGCTCTCCCGCGGTCCAACTCCCTGGTCACCCAGTCAAAGAAATCAATCAGATTTGTCTGACAAGACCTGCCTCTGGTGAATCCATGCTGCCTCGGATCCTGTAATCCGCTGGACTCCAGAAACATCACTATTTTCTCTTTCAACAGCGTTTCCATTAATTTACTCACCACTGAAGTTAAACTAACCGGCCTGTAGTTTTCAACCACATCCTTACTACCGCTTTTGTGTAAAGGCACCACATGAGCCTCTCTCCAGTCCTTTGGCACCACTCCCGACTCCAACGAGGCATTGAAAAGGTCAGTCAGTGGAGTTGCTAGAACGTCCCCAAGTTCCCTCAGTATTCTAGGGTGTATCCCATCCGGTCCCATCGCTTTGTCTATTTTAAGTTGAGCTAGTTTCTCACGAACACAGTCTTCTGAAAATTGTTCAAGATGTCCCTCGCTTCTGTTCTTATTTGTGGGTGTTTTCTGAGGTCCTGCTCCTGGTTCTTCATCTGTAAACACAGAACAAAAATATTTGTTAAGCAATTCCGCTTTATCCTTATCAGCTTCTACATATTCTCCCCCTGCACCCTTGATTCTGACAATACCACTTTTGCCCTTCCTCTTCTCACTAATATATCTGAAAAATGTCTTATCCCCCCATTTTATTGCATTGGCTATTTCCTCCTCCTTTTGAATCTTTGCCTTCTTGACTACTTTGCTAGCTTCTCTAAGTTTTTCCAAATACAGATGCCTGTCTTCCTCTCTCTGTGATCTCTTGTATTTCATGAAGGCCTCCCTCTTTTTCTTCACTTTTTCAGCTACTTCCTTCGAAAACCATAGCGGTCTCCTGTTCCTTTTGCCTTTATTTACCTTTTTAACAAAAAGGTTGGTTGCCTTTAAAATACCCCCTTTCAGTTTTGCCCACTGTTTTTCTACATCCCCCAGCTGTTCCCATCCCACTAACGACTCCCTGAGGTATTGGCCCATCTTTGCAAAGTTAGTCTTCCTAAAGTCTAAGATCTTCACCTTGGAATGGATTCTAACAGCCCTAGTCCTAATACTGAACCACACCATCTGGTGATCACTGGATGCAAAATGATCTCCCACTACAACATCAGAAACACTTTCTCCATTGGTAAGCACCAAGTCCAGTATGGCCCCTTTACGTGTGGGGTCTGTTACCAATTGCCTGAATAGTTCTCCCTGTAGAGAATCCAGGATCTCCTTACTCCTAGATGATACTGCAGCAGGAATGTGCCAATCAACATCTGGCATATTGAAATCTCCTAGAAGTAGCACTTCCCCTTTCCTAGCAATGCTGCGTATGTCTTCAATTAACTCTCTGTCCACCTCTTCCTCTTGTGAGGGAGGTCTGTATAGCACACCAATGCAAATAGATTTCTCTTTCCCTCTCTCTAGTTTAACCCACAATGCCTCCTCTCTCCCTTTTAAGCTCTGTAATTCCAAAGCTTTAATAGTAGTTTTTACATATAGTGCCACTCCTCCTCCCCTTCTTCCTACCCTGTCCTTTCTGAATAAGGTATAGCCAGGTATAGTTACATCCCAGTCATGGTTTTCTGTGAACCATGTTTCTGTAACTGCCACTAAATCCAAGTCAGCCACGGGAATGGGCTGTGTTGGAGAGGCTGTGGGAATGCGGGTACCTTCTTTTATATGTGGTGGGAGTGTGCGATAATTAAGAATTACTGGGAGAAGGTTCTCATGAAATGGGAGAAATCATGTGCGGTTCGGTGCCCTGGGAACCATTACAAATGCTGTTGGGTGAGGGTGAGCGAGCGACCATAAAAAAAGAGGAGGACATCTGAGGGCTTAGAAATAAGCTGTGGTTAGCAGCCCAGGTTGCTCTTGCCTGGAGATGGAAATCCCCGGCTGGCCCCTCACAGGAGAACTGTCGTCTCAAGTGGGGGAGGCATCTCGATTTGATAAGATCACCCACAGTTTGCAAGGGAAGGAGTGGAGATGGCAGAAGCTCTGGGCCTCATACCTTCAGTGGGGGAAGGAGATGAGAAGTGTGGGTGGCGTGGGAGAAAATGAGCAGAATGCTGGGGTGAGAGCTGAAAGTAAAGCCAATGTGAGCTGCCCGACACAGTCAAATTAAGCATGGAGTCACAGCGCAGCATACCTGCAAGGGGGTGGGAGGAGGGGTTGGAGGGTAGCGTCCTCCAGTTAATATTGTTCTGATAGTTCATGTTGAGAGACGCCTGTTATCAATGTTGAAGTAAATTGTATAATGTGGGTGAGCAGGAGTCCAGTGCAGAGATTAAACATGGGGTGATTGTGGAGATGGGCTGGGGGTCTCAGTGGCAACACCAGGCTGTAAAGGGGCTAGATCAAGAAGTAGTATTGGAGAAGGGATGGGAGTACTTATTTATCTAGAGAACCTGTAACAGATGATAAAGGTTTTGATGTTGTAACATTCTCACATTACCAATAAAAATTATTTCAAACCCCCCCCCCCCCCCGTAGCACATCACCCTGGTAACACCATCCCTACGGTAAAGCCTGCTGGCGGCAGCATTTTATTGTGGGGATGCTTTGCAGCTGCAGGGATTGGAAAATTTGTGATGACTAAGAGAAAGCTGGATACTGCAAAATAGAGGCAGATCCTGGAGGAAAATCATAGACCTAGCAACGGGGAAAAGAATCATCTTGCAGAAGGAAAATGATCTTAAGCCAACCTGAAAACGTTTAAGCTATTCCGCCAGGAAAAATGGAATAAAAGGGCAACAGCCCCGCCGTTGGTAGACACTTATCCTAAATAGCTCGCTGCCTTTATAGCTGAAAAGGAGTTTCCATAATATATTAAGAAAGAGGTATGAAGACCTAATGCAATCAAGACTTTTCTGGTTTCTTCATTACTTTTTGAATATCTCAATAACTGGTTTTTCCTATTGAAAGTGTAGATGTTGTGTAGATCAATGAAACAAACACCTACTTTAATACATTTTGAACTGAATTTTTTAGACAATAAAGTGTTAAAAATGTTAAAGGGAATGAAGACTATTACAAGGACATGTATCTCTTGGTCACTTCTACTGCTGTTGCTTAACCTGCAGGATTTGGTGGTTCCGGCAAGCGTATTTCCATTCCAGCCTACCACTTTTCATCTTTTCTTATTCCCCTGTGTCCCAGTCTGCCAATTTAAACCTGCTTTATTCTATCTACATGACCTCACTTCCTCCTTCACCCCTGCTTTGAGTATTCAGGCCCAAAGCTATGGAGCTATATAATCAATTGCAATTCAGAATGACCTTTTCCACTCTAACTCATCGAAAACAAATCCGTGCATAGACAAACACCATACATATTCACTTTCACATAAAACTTGAATCAAAATCCTTCATTGACCTCACATCTATAACCACTTACCTTAAAAGCTTCTCAGCCTTGGCCTTGCATGCCTAAATCAAAGGAGCGTGTTTGCTAAAGCACATCAGCTGTTAACATGGCAATAAACTGGAAATGTGTGCCGCAGTAACAGCTAATGTGGGCCAAATGCAGATTGCGCAGGGAATTTTCTGTGCTATCTGCATACCGCACGTTAGCAGTGTACGTGGGCGGGGTATGGGTGGACAGTGAGCGTGTCTGCAACAAGCGTTTACTATGAGCGTCGGCAGCTCACGGAAACTGCACATTTTGCAGGCATCACAGGTGCAACTAACGTGCTTTAGTAAACGTGCTCTAAAGACTCTTCATTATTTTTCACTGTGGATCCTTTCTGTCTTGATTAGAATGTAAAATCCCAGGCATAAGGGGACAACAGTGATAAGCACAATATAAATCATGATGATGATGATAATTTTAAGGCACACTTTAGATAGTAGGTGGAGACTGAAATTGAGAAGTCGAAGTCAGGACCTCTTCAATTCCAACAGTATGTTAGAAACTTGTCTGCTACACGCGGAGCTGTTTCTAAAATACATTGAAGGGTGTGCATTCAGATTTTACAAATTTACAAGTGGAAAAAATCAGCAAAGGAAACTCAGCAACATGTATGTATAAGTGCCACCATTTCACAACGTGCACATGTAACTGCCGCCACTTACATGAGCATGTGAGCCATTTTGCAATCTCAGGGGCCTGTTTATTAAGCAGTGCTAAGGTTTTGCAGGTAGTGTGCATTGAGGGAAGAAACCAACGTGCATTTAGTGCAACAGTGGTGCACTACCTGTTGGAGCAAGTACAGCATGGTCCTAGCAGATACCGCACTGACATTTTATTTATTTACATTCTCTTATATACCGTGCTATTCTGCATCAGTGCGGTTTACATTGAACAAACTGAAATTACATTGAACAGGGCATTATAACTTGGAGATAACTATTTTACAGGGAACATGGGCTATGGAGGGTTAAGTGGCTTGCCCAAGACCACAAGGAGCACCTGTGGGACTAGAAACCCCAGTCCTTCCGGCCCAAGGTTGCTGTCCTCTAGTGGGATTTGAACCCCCGACCTTCCGGCCTGAAGTACCTTGTCCCAACCACTAGGCCACTCCTTCGCTCCATGGACTCTAATGTGTGTCGGCAGTAATTCCGCAGAAAACAGATGAAATGAATGCCATCCACTGAGGTGGCATTAAGTGCATTCACGCTAATTGCAAATTTGACTGTGAACACACATTGCCAACCACCACAGTAAGGTGCTGTGCAGTCACACCCACTTTGAGCTCCTATACTGTCCATTTCCTTCCCCGTTGTGTGCAGGATGAACCATGCGACACTGTTAGCACGGCCACGCATATGCTGGTTAACATGCACTGAAGTTCTCTTTAACAGCTAGCACAACTTCATAACCACGCCCCTTAGACATGTAGCTACTGGTGGTTAACTACAGAAGACTATATCTTTAACTCATTTCAATTTGGAGGAGGAAATAAATTAGAGGGGATTGAGGAGGATAACCCACTTAATTCCTTCTGTAAAAGGCTAGCTGAAACATACACTTTTTAAAAACGTTTATGCGCCAGGGAATAGATATAAATGGAGAATTTTTGGACTTATACCTGTATTCCCTATATGAAATGGGGAATACACCTGTAGATTTTTGTCCCGCCCAGACCACGCCAAGGCTGTGCCCTAACACGCCGCCTCAACACTTCCATGTACTAAGGACCATCCACGTGTTAACTGGATCCTTTCTAAAATGCCCGTTTACACACGGCTGCAATTTGCACATGTATATTCCTAATCGCTCCACCCTGAAACAATCCCTTTGAGTGGCGCTTAGCAATCCTTCAACATTTAACAGTAACAGGGAAAAGGAAGCACATTCATAAATATTCCAGACCGGTGACCTAGCAGAAATTCATGCCTGCTGAATCTTTTAATTTTCTGACACTATGTACTCAGCAATTCACCCAGTAAAATCTAGGAAATATACAGCAGAGAAGCCAAATAGACAAACAAATATGAGTTGGGTTTCGTAAAGTGCACTACTGCATTAGCAGGCATTATTATTGCATGAAATGGGACCTGTGCTAAATAATGTGCATTAACGCACACTAATGCCGTGGCAAACTTTAGTTCATCTAGCCCATAACAAAAGTTCCAGTTAACTTATAATATATATTAAGGGTGGGCATCAATTAAAAATGTTAATCGTGATTGAATGTGCGATTAAAAATTGTAATTGTGTGATTAATCTTGATTAATATAAACTTTGAATGAATTGCAATTAATGGCATGATTAGAAATTTTAAAGGATCATCCCCATTCTCAACCCATCTCCTCTACAGTCCATCATCCCTCCTTTCCCCTCTTGCCCCCCTCTTGTCCGCATCAGTCCAGCATCTCTGCCTCCTCTTTCCCCCCATGCACCCAGCCTCTGACCCATAGGCGGCTCTATAATGAGGTCAAGTGAGGCGATGGCCTCAGGCAGCAGCTTTTTGGGGACGGCAAAATTTCTCCCAAAAAGACTGCCATCACCGCCTCACTCGGCCTTCAAAATAAAAAAAAAACCTTCCCGCCTAAGAAGCAACTGCCGCTGTTTCTCCAGTGGCATCAGCGTCAGAATGAGGAGCCCCGCGGCCGCCCGCCTGCCCCCCCCCCCCCCCGGAGAGCCTGCTGATTTCCCCTGGTTTTGCTGGCTCCGCTTTGCAGAGCCGCGGCGAAGGGACAGTGTTTCCCTTAACCGCGGCTCTGTTAAAACTGAGCCCGAGGTGCTGATGGGAAACAGCGGGGAGGGCTAGTACTGGAAATGGACTGATGGGGGTTTAGAACTGGAAATGGGCTGATGGGGGGGGGGTTGGAGCTGGTAATGGGCTGATTGGGGTGCTAGGACTGAAAATGGACTTATTGGAGGGTTACGACTGGTAATGGGATGATTGGGGGGCTAGGACTGGGGTGGGCTGACAAAGGGGATAGGACTAGAAATGGACTGGGACAGGAAATGGGCTAATAGGGGAGGGGAGGAGGAGTGCTGCTGGCCCTGGAAGAAAACTAGGGGCTAGGGCTACAAATGGGCTGATGCGGGGGGATGGTAGAATAGGACTGCAAGGGAGCGGATACTGAGAGGGTCTGCCAGGGGAAGGATGGGGCAGGAAGGGAAGGAGGGGAAGGAGGGGGCTGGAAAGGAGCTGACACCTGGAATGTACTGAAGGGGGACTGGAAGGGAGCTGACACTTGGGGATGGGGAGTGGTAGGTAGCTGGGTAATAGGGAGGAGGCTGGAAGGGAGCTGATATGTGAATGGCACTGGAAGAGAGATAGACAGAGGGTAGGGTGGCTGGAAGGGAGCTGACTGGGGGGTGTTACTGAGAGTGAACCTGAGCTGATACCTGGGATGCTATTTGGACTAGAAGGGGCTGAACAGTGGGAAAGGAGGGGGACTGGAAGGGAATGGACACAAGTGACAGTCATGGGAATGCAAGGCGGTTGACATTGGAAGGTACTGGGAGGGGAGGACTGGAAAGGGGACTGATACTGGGGAGGGTTACTGAAACTGGAAATGGGCTGATGGAAGGAAGTGAAGAAAACAAAAGAAGAGATAAGAAATGGCAGATGGACCATAAACCATAGAAAGAGAGCTAAGAGAAGACAGGAAAGCAGAAGTCTCAGATCGGGACCAGCATGATCAGAGAATAAAATGGTCAGACAACAAAGGTAGAAAAAATAATTGTATTTAATTTTGGTGATTGGACTTTGTGCTATTTTTATATTTTACACAGTATTGGGGAACTGCATCTCTTATTTATCTGATGTTGCACTGCATGTGGACTCTGGCTTCTTGGGGTTTCAGTTTAAATTTTGTCTACATATTTTTATTTTTACTTTAGATTGTGGTTGCTTATTCTGTACCTGGTGAGGGTCGATGTTGTGCGTGTGTGACTGAGGTCAGGTGTTCTGTTAACATGCAGTTTGTATATAAAGATCTATACTATACTGTAGTAATTTGACTTGTTCAGCTTTTCAAATAGGTGTATGGATGTTTCAGGGCCCACTGTAGTATTTACAGTGATGCTTTTTTTGGAAGGGCTCCTTATGTGACTTTTGGAAGTTTGTGCTGATATGGTATGTTATGGTAGGTTTGCTTTTTGTTGTAGGGTTTTTTATTAGTTCACAATATGCCTGGTACTGGAGAATAGTGGTGGTTGTTGTAGTCAGTGAGATGATCAGAATCAGATTTTTTTTTTTAAATATTGAGTTCTGTGGGTGAATGTCCTGGTTCTGCTCTGCACCTACTGTGGATGCAAAATATATGTTGAAAAAGAAAAAGGGAGAACCATAACGCAGTTTATAACAAAATAAAAGGGATTATAATTTAGTTTTATAAACTGTGCTATTGATTCTTGCTGTCTTTTAGTTTCTTGGTGTGGAAACATGACCGTACCTAGCCCTGTGCAAGCAGTGCAGCCGCACAGGGCACAAAGGCTTGGGAGCGCATTTCGGCTCTCTGCTGTTGCCCTGCTGCCGCTGGCAGGACAATAGCAGGCAATTAAAATGCTCCCAAAGCCTTTTCGCAGCACTTTAAGCAGGTCTGGTCCCTCCCTCCTCCGACATGATGTCAGAGCAGGGAGGGACAGATCTGCTTAGAGTGCCGGCGCCTTTCAGATTGGGTGCATGCCCCCCTCCTCCTCCCCATACCTCCATCCAGTGCTGCCTGCTCTTTCCCTGCTACCAGCACCTCCGTGAAAAAAACAGAGGGCGGCAGCAGCAGGGAAGGAGCAGGCAGCGCTGGATGGAGGTATGGGGGGAGAGGGGGGCGTGCGCCCGAGTTGCAAGTCGCACAAGGCACGATTGCAGTTTGATACGGCCCTGTGTGCAAACATCTTGCATTTCCTCCATATAATCTAATCGGCTTTTTTTATTTGGTTCAGTCTCTGATTGGATTTCTGAAAAATCCCCGCCCCCCCCCCTCTAAGGTGGTGGGGGGGGGCGCCATCTCATTCTTCGCCTCAGGCAGCAGACCACCTTGAGCCGCCCCTGCGTCTGACCCCCCCTCCCCCCCCACACACACACCCACACCGTGGATTCAACATCGCTTCCTGTCCCTCTTCCTCCCTCCCTCCCCCACATGTTTTCACTCATTTGTCTTACACTCAAGGTTCTTCAACAGACCCCAAGGCCTTCCCTTTGCACTGCCAGGCCCCCTCTGACTAGCCACTGCCACTGATCAAATCTGGCCACTGGCATTGAATATCCGGGTCAGCCGGATGGTGCTGCCACTAAGCGGGCAGCGATGATATTCAGCACTGCCTGATTAACTAGAGTTAGGCCATCCTTGCATATGCTTAATGTCGCGACCATGGGATAACCGGCTAGTGGCCAAATATCACCGCCAGCTGGTTATACTCGGGTGCTGCTTTGCTCCTGTCCCGGGTTGCCTCGATGTTAGCCGGGTCACTGCCGCTGAATATCCCGCTTTCCGCAATGAGCACGGTTAGCAGGCTCTTCTAAGCAAGTTTATCGCTTTCAAAATCCCTACCCCCATCCTTCTTTGCCACATACATGTCATGCATTTAGCAGTAAGATTTGTCTGTTTTACTTTCGCAGAAACTGTACAGATCGGACATGGAAGAGCTTAAGAAGAAGGGATATGACCTCAGAGCCGATGCCATCTCTATCAAAGCTGCTAAAGCTTCTAGAGACATTGCAAGTCAAGTACGTTCATTGTATCACTCAGTTTTGTGTGTGGGTGAAGTTTATTGTTTTAATATTTATTGTATTGGTTTTGATTTTATTGTACCTTGTTTGGAACGTTTTGGGGAAAGCGAGTAATGAAATGGAATACGTAATTAGAGAAAATATAAGCTACCCAAGTGAATGCCTAATCTACTATGTGTGCCGTGATGATAACTGCAGCAGCCTGCTTGGAAAACCCTTATTTTTGGCTTGGGTTCCTTCCCTGCTGTTGGATGTTGTAAGAACTTATAACAACCGTGTTATACAGAAATTCAGTATCTGATAGCAGTGGAAATGTAGCATTAACTGAACAAAAGGTGACCCGGGGTGTTGCTCAGGTTTTAAATATCCTGGTTATTTGCTTCAGCTCCTTCCCCAGCTCCACCCCCTCTCGGGATCAGTCCTGATGTTTTACTCTCACCGAGATGTAGTTTGGTGGGAATTCTAAAAAACTAATGGGAAAGTGACGTAGGGGAGGCGATAAGTGAGAGAACCAAGAAATTGTAACCTAGTAGTGGAGGAATGCAGCCTTGTTAGGTTCAGCTCCTTTGCACTGCAGGTCACAACCTACAAGAAACTGATGCTTGGGAGGAAATTATATCATCCTGAGGGAGAAAGAGAGAGGAACTTAAAAGATTTCACCCCAGCAGGTGATACTGCATGTATTTCGGTACAATCTAGAATGAGAAGCAGCAGAATTGTGACTGTCAGCAGACACCATTTTATAAGACATGACTTGGTTAACACACGTTTTAATGCACAGATTTCTCTCCAGTTTTATAGATTCGAGTGCACACATACTTGACTTTATAAAATAGGAACGTACATGGTCAAAAAGACTCGACAAATCTAGGCATGAGCATTTACACCAGCCCTGTGGTACGCAACCTTAGCTTTGCGCACCTGTTTATAGAATAGCGGCCAGCTACAGTATGCACGTAAAGGTCCATTTATGCACAAATAACTGAAAACCTTGCTTACCTAAGTTACCTTGCACATAACCTTCCTGGCTCCTTATAAGATTACAACCATAATGCGGATGAATTGAACCATGGGTGGAGAATAATGCCATGCAATGTGTTTATAAAATCCTCTGAGGTCTCAGGAGATGAGATACTACATGAACAAAACATTCAGGTCCGTACTTAAACGCCACGGTCTTTTTTAAAATGCCTGCGGCAGCATTCCAGTTATCCATCTATCTTCGGCACCGCTGTCCAGATGGTGAGCAGCACTGAGTTTATGTAGTCAGCAATGACCGTCACTAGCTCTACAGATAGCAGCGAAAATCACCTGCTATTGGGCCAGCTATCCGGTTTAAGTTAGGACCACCTTTATGCTGACTTATCTTCATGCACAGAGCTATTCAGATAGCAGCTAAATATCATCGACTAGCCATATGGTTAGACAGACCGCCCACACTCTGCCCTCACTCCACCCTGCCATGATCTGGATAGTGCCTCTGAATATTGGCGGATAGGGGACTTATCCGTATAGTGGCACCCGCTTTACAGAGAAGTCCATTTGCTATTAACTGATTTACTTTTATTTATTTAAACTTGTTCTCTGTAAAAGAAAAATTGACTTGAGCATGTTCTGACTTGTTACAGTACAAGTACACACAGAGCTATGAAAAGGACAAAGGGAAACTTGTTGGCTTCCGCAGTGTACAGGATGACCCCCATCTAGTCCATTCCATGAAAGTGGCTAAGATGCAGTCAGAGCGAGAGTACAAGAAGGATTATGAGAAGACCAAGATGAAGTACCATGTGCCTTTGACCATGTTGAGTGTGACCGCAGCAAAGGATGCTCAGGCAGCCATATCAGACATTAATTACAGACACCACATCCACAAATACATTCTCCTGCCGGATGCACAGAGCGTGCAACTGGCAAGGAATAGGAATCAACTTCAGAGCGATGTAAGCCTTACCTTTCCTCTTTGATGCTTCTTTCTTGGTGTGTCCTATTGTCTTTGACTGCAGCAGAGTTCTATAATCGGGTTCCCTTGATAATTCTTTTCTGATAGAATGAATACAAGCAAGAATATAATACTTGGTACAAAGGTATGGGCTGGGTCCCTATTGGTTCCCTTGACGTTGAAAAGTCTAAGCGAGCTTCTGAAATCTTGAGTGAAGCTAAATATCGCCAACACCCAAGTCAATTCCGTTTCACTAGCTTGACCGACTCTATGGACATGGAGCTTGCTAAACAGAATGCCTTAGTCATGAACAAGGTAAGAAAACATTTTGAAAATAATCACTTTCATGTCTATCTGGGGGAGAAGGTCTGTCCATGTAGATACTGTAGGTACTGAGAGAAATTGCTCAAGATTCCCATCTTCCTTATTTACTCTGTTTATTCATCTAGTTTTCTTTCCTCTTGTCCTCAATCCATATTTTGGATCTCTTTCTTTGATCCCGGTAGGTGTATCTTATTTTGTCTCAGTTTTTGTGGAAACAAACCAACTGTAGTTAGAAAATTATTTTTCTTCTTTATTTAACAGGATTTATATACCACCTTTTCCTTAAATCAAGGTGGTTTACAACTATTTACATTATAACAACGTGGTTTACTCTCAACTCAAACTGTTTACATTTAACATTATATAAAGGGTGGGGTCGCACAACATGCAGGAAGAAAATAGAGGAGTATAAAAAAAAGAATTTGGAAGAACTATGGGAAAATAAGAAGGACTGTACAGCAAAGACAAGAAACACAGAAGTATTTCATGAAGTTTTCTGCTGACTCAGATTTACATTATATTTATATTACATGACAAATTTGTCTTAGAAAAAAGATGTCATATTTTGAGAGAAAAGCTCAAGCATGTGCTGAACACACAAATGAATGTACCATATTCCGACATTGAAATAACTTTATACTATAAACTTAATTTGTAGTTACAGTAATCAACTGTTCATTTTTCTTTACAGCATTTATACACTGATGCATGGGAGAAGGATAAGAAAACGATCCATGTAATGCCAGATACACCTGAGATCGTACTGGCCAAACTGAACAAGATAATCTTCAGTCAGGTAAGACGTTTTAGAGGTTGTGGGCCACATTGACGAAAGACTTTCCTATAGGCACAGAATGAAGAAAGGTCCTTTCGAAAAAGTACCTATATCCCACCGCTATGTATGTAGCATGCCTCAGGTACCGTATATTGTTGGGTTTTTATATGTTTGCTCAACTGCTCTTCACTGAGCATACATTGTAATATATGGATCTCTTTCCCTCTATTAAAGACACGCGCATGGGTTATAAATAGCGAATAAACTGAAGTATTGGAAATAACAGGAAAGCTAAAAGCATTCAAGCCTTCCCAATCTATGTACAAATTATATTGTTTGAAATGCAGCTTATTAAAAGCTTGAGTGCAAACTCTTCATGCCGAACGTAGATAGGGCCAGTGCAAGAATATGAGGTACCCTAGAGGAACCTCATTCCTGCAGCCGCCCCTTCCCACCTCTGCCACCCCTCTCTGGGGACCACAAGTGGTATGATTGACATTAAAACAGCAACCCGGTGCTTACCCAAAGCCTCCAACGCTGTGTACTGTTGGTGACGCGCTTTGACCAGCCGCTTCTGCTCTCTCTGATGCAGACTTCCTGTTTGCATGGGGGCAGAAAGAGCTGATCATAGCTCAGTAACAACAGTGCGCAGCATTGGAGGCTTTGGATAAGCACCGGGTTGCTGTTTTCATGTCATTACCGCTGCTGCAGGTCCCAGAGGGAAAAGGCAGCAGTAGCAATGAGCCGACCTTGAAATGTTGACACTCTAGGCAACCACCTAGTTCTGGTGCTGAGTACAGGAGATATTTATTATTTCAGACATCTGTATGAACTATGAGTTCTCTACTTATATATCTGTAAACTGTTCTGCATCAGAGACCAGCTGGATACAATGCCTAAAATATACTCTAATAAGAAAAGTGCAGGCATCCAGTTTGCTTTTATATATGTTCCCTCTCAACTACCAAAAATTTAGTGAAGGGTCTCAACCCTACCGAAATGGTAGCAAAATATCTCTCTTCAAGTTATTATATTGCTTCACTATAAAGTACTTTCAGTAAATGAGCTTTGAACACTATGCGAGTCCGTTCTTCAAAGACATCTGAAGAAAGGGTCGATGTGGTCTCAAAGGTCCATGGACTACAATCTTTGTTTTCACTTGTGCCTTAAGAAATACCAGTACCTTTTAGGACTCTGGTCTTCTCCAGGATTAATGCAGCTATGAAAATTGCGCTGTCATTAAATAAAATATAATACATTTGTAAATCTTTTTTTTCACAATTTTTGCCCATTTTTAATTTACTTTATTTATTTATTTATTATTTATTTATTTATATCTCTTATATACCGCGTTATTGTAATCAGTGCGGTTTACAGTTAAACAAAACATACAGCAATGCAGCAGGTCACATTGAGTTTACATTGAACATTACACTGAACTTTGAGTAAATGTATTTATAATTAAATACTCAACAAAAGTATGCAAAAGTAAATCATAACAGATATTTGCATTACTGTCTGCACATTAAAGCATATCCCCCCCCCCTCTCCCCACTGTGGATTAGGTTAACCCCAGACCAGCCCTCAAAAGGTAGAGACCTAGTTCCATAAGAAATATAGGTCGTTTATCAATTTCAATTAATTTTTTATGACAACCAAATCTAGAAACAAAGTGGCTGTCATATTAACCCTTTGAAGGCCTACTTTAAATTTTTAATCCACATTCTGCAGTCGGGTTAATTTTTGCATATTTCAGGAAAATTGTACCCGTCTTATTCAATATGTTCTAATAGTGATTTTCCTTCTGCTATGGTCATGTATTATATACCATTTGATAGGAATATTTAGTCAGAATTTTGGATCCCGAGAGTTTTGGGCTCGGCCTGGAAAGGGTTAACCAGGAATTTAGGAAAGTTCAGCCACCAAAGTCTACCTGAAACAAATGTTTTCATTTGCTGGGGATAAATAAACCCCATATTGATCCCCCTGGTGTCTCACTAGGCACGTACATGGAAATTAGTTTCAGAAATCCCCTAGCAAAAAGGCAGCATCCACGTGCATAGCCTGAGCGATCTTGGAGTCATCTGGGAAAATTCAAGTCTCGTTCTCCAGAAAAATCAATTCCTCCATTTGTCTTGTTTCTGAGGTCTATTGAAACTTAGGACCTGTTTCACTAAGGGCCTCTTTTCCTAAAGTCCATTAGTTGGTTAATGGGCATTTTAACACACAGCTACAGGCAGTCAGAAACATAGTGCCTGATAGTGTCTTCTTGCATGTGGAAGCACATGTTAATCGGCAGTCACGAGATGGGGCGGGGAATGGGTAGAGATTAGATGTGGAGAGCATTATACTGGGCAATTCCTTCACATTCGGTGGCAGCATGGCTCAATGTGGCTTCACCTAATGACTCCTTTATTGAAGTCGTTAACCCAACCTGGCGGAGCGCACATTAGGAAAACCCTTTGCACGTTAGCTGCCAGGGGTCATACTGAATATGCCCTCAACAGCTAACTTGTGGCCGTTGCCGGTTAGCACATGTGAGATTGGCACATTAATGGCAAATCCATAACTGGCTTTAGTAAAAGGAGCCCTAAGTCTTTTTGACGGAGACACAGACTGGGAGATAAGCTTTAGGAAATCAGGGCTTGGAAATCAGTTAGAAAATCACAGCTTGGAGAGTGCGGCCGTTTTAAAACAGTAAAACACGTGTATCATACAACTTCATATCAATCATTTTAGAAACAATACCGACTTGGCTGGGAAGAAGAAATAAGGAAAGGCTATGACCTCAGACCAGATGCCATATCAATTAAGGCAGCCAAAGCTTCCAGGGATATTGCCAGTGATGTGAGTAACATTTCCATTTCTATGACCAGAGCATGTGAAGACTTATTTGAGAAAGACCATTTAGGTGCTGGGAGGGATGTGGAAGTGAAAACGTCTGCAATTCTATGTCAACTCTGACCTGATCTCCAGTGTGTTGCATCACTGCTTTCTTCGAAGGACTGTTGCTTTTGCTGTCCTTGCTATATTTGGTCAAAGATATTTGTATATGATGTAAACAGAAATCTTGTTCCACATTTATACAAATCCTAAATGAACTAGTCTAACTAGTAGATTTATGGTTTAACAAAGTATGAAATATTTTGACCCTTTATTTAAGAAAGATATTTTCCATAGGCCCAGAATGCTAGGAAGTACTTGTTGAATAAAGCATTATGTGTGATTCATGGTTTCTGTGTAGGCTGAAAGCTAGCAACTGCAATTGTCTTACATTTCATGATTGAATTTTTACTGCAGCATCCTGATAAAATTTGTTTTCTCTGAATTTTAGTACAAGTACAAAACAGGTTACCGCAAACAACAGGGTCATCATGTTGGATTCCGCAGTCTGCAAGATGATCCAAAGTCAGTGTGGGCCATGTATGTTGCCAAGATCCAGAGTGATAGAGAATACAAGAAAGATTTTGAAAAAACGAAGACCAAGTTTAATATGCCTTTAGATATGCTTGACATTTTGTTGGCCAAGAAGTGCCAGACTTTGGTCAGTGACATTGATTATAGACATTACCTGCACGACTGGACTTGTCTACCAGATCAGACTCCCTTTGTACACTCCAGGAAAGTCCATGAAATACAGAGTGATGTAAGTCGTCTTTTCCGTATGTTCAAGAAAGAACAATACTTTTTATTAAAAAAGTGGCATGTAGCTTGTTTTGGCCTCAGTTCAATAGAACAGAGTGGCTTATCAGATAGTAAAATATCTCTGCAAGTGGCAGTTGTATGTGTGTTCCCCCATCCCACTTACAATTTCAGAGCTGCTGCACAAAACTTTGTGTGGAGGTAGGGCCTCAGGGAGAACATAGACTTTTTTACGTTTCACGGTTTGTAAGTGATATGGGAGAGCACAGGATGGCAGAAGTGACATTTTTTCTGATAGGAAGTTCATGGGGTTGTTGAATCAAAGCTACTGAGGATGTCACATTTTGAATGGGTGATTGCATGCAGCACAGAGGCTCATTCATGGCCGCTGTAGTAGAGACAGTTCTTACTAGGCCTGCTTGTTCTTTGGCTACAGAATTATTGACCTTTATTTTGGCTACAGATTAAATCATGAAGATCAGATTTGATTCTATTATGTAGCATTCAGTCAGTCATTTTATCAGAATTTTGTGTGGTAGACGAGCCTAAATTGGCCCATATGTTTGACTGATTAAGCCCTTTCCTGTAAAGTCTTAGTATGTGGCTGGAATGATCGAGGCCATTAGGTAATTGGGTCCAATAATTTTTACTTTACATTTTTAGTGTTATTGGTTTACAGATTCCAAAATAGCTGACACAGAGAACGCAGCACTTTTGTTAGTCCTACAACTATTATTTAAGTTATAACTCCATTAACTTGAAAGGCAGGATTGTAATCCACTCATCCTATTAGAAACTGAGAAGAAAGTAATAGAAAATTAAATAGGTTTGAGAAAGCTAAAAGTAAATAAATGAGCACATACTCTGATACAGTTGTTATTTTAAACCTCATTTTGCTTGTTTCAGCTCGTGTACAAATCTGAATTCAACGACTACATGAAGGGTGTGGGATGGATGCCACTGGGATCTCTGGAAGACGAGAAGAATAAGAAAGCTATGCAAGCTATAAGTGAGAACAAATACCGCCAGCACCCAGACAAACTGAAATTCTCAAGCCTCATGGACTCAATGGACATGGTTCTAGCTCAGAATAATGCTGTGATTATGAACAAGGTAAGACCATAGGGCCCAATATTGAGCCTGCAGCGATCAGTGTTTCTAAAGCGCTCGACTGTTGTGGGCAAAAGTGAAACCAGATATTCAATGCCAGAGTCTATCTGGCATCAGGAGCTGACCATCCAGTTTGCCACAGACAGGTTTTGCTGTCTGGTCAGTGGCGATATTTAGCCGCTGACCAGATAGCAAGACTGCAAAAGGTTAGCTCCACCCCAGACTGCCCCAACACTATTTGGTTAGTGCCAAGGCAGCCTGTGGGGATATTCATAGCACTAGCCGGTATGTGCAGCTAAATATTCGGCAGATCCCCTTTTAATATCAAGCCCGTAGCTTTTTATGTATATTTTTTTTATTTGACACAGTAGCAAAAATCCAAGAAGAGAATTTACAGGCTATTTCAGCTATGATATATTAAGACACACTGCACATGTGATGTTCTGGTTATACAAAAGGAAATTTTTGCATAAGATATGCCATCCTTAACTTTATGCGGGTTAACTAGATTGTGTAAACTTAGGGCACCTTTTAGTAAAGCCCATTATGAATTTGCCACTAACGTGCCGATCTCATGCACATTAATGGCAAAGGCTGCAGGTTAGCTGTCAAGGGGCTGTTCAGCATGTCCGCAGCAGCTGAAGCATGAAGGCTTTCCCTAACATGCACGCCATTAGATCGGGTTCACTTCACAATTCCTATAGAGGAGTCGTTAGGTGACCCCATGTTAGGAACCCCGTTGCTGCTGAGCACACTAGCAGCAATGAGTTCTCCATACCCACCTTCAGCCCATTCCCCATCCCACCCCTCGCTGGCTGATTAACATGTGCTTTAATGCATGAAGGCAGACACAGTCGGGCATTAATGTTCCCGACTATCTGTAACCATGCATTAAAACATCTCTTAACCTGACAACGGGCTTTGGTAAAAGAGGCCCTTAGTGGTGTTTAGCATTTTGGGGTATTTTATAACAGGCCACCTAGGTTGAGAGGAAAGTAAGAGCCTATTTCAAGGTTGCTTAATAAAGATGCACACGTGCCTCTGTATCTTTATAAACTACGAGGGGTAAACCTGTCCATATCATGGCTATATTGAAGCTGCTATCATTTGCACTTGCTCACACACATTTTATAAAACATGTATATAATTCAAAAATCTACCCATGCTCTGCCCAAACTCTGCCCCCAAACATACATATATGCAGATTGTATAAAAGTACGTGGCTCCTTGTAATTCCTGGGTTAATTTTATAAGAGCCCTTTTACATGTGTAAAACAGAGAAAAGTTTATAATATTCCTCCCTAAATACCCATGTTTAGCCAAATATGTTGGCAAGATAAAGAACCATGATCTTTTGCTTATGCAATGGAGCTATATGAACAAGCTCATTGTATACTATACATAGTTATTTAACTGTTTATGTAACCTATTACTCGTGTTCCGTGTACACTGCATTTGATCCCTGGAAAAAATGGTATATAAATGTTTAATAAATGTTTAAATAAATGTTTACTAAATAAAATAAATATAAATGCAAATAAATAAATAAGTTATGAAAGAAAGATATATGAACAAATTCAAATTGGGTGAATTTTAGCCAGATTCAAATTTGGTAGAAAACTTGGAATTTTATGCAGAACCACTATCTATAGAATTCTCCAGGGTGGATCGAGTTGAAATAAAAAAAATTAAACAGTTTGAAACAAATTACAAAAATCCATGTTCCGTTTTCAGAAAATCCAGGTGGAATTCTTTAGTCCAACAGATTACATTCAGGTTTTTCAAAGATCAGAAGTGAATTTTTGGATCAACATTAATTTTTTCAGAGTTTTCTTTAATAAACGGTTTGAAGAACAATTTAACAAAACATCAACATTTTCCAGGTTGGGTGAATTATTCAGTGATTATATACATCGTGTCCAACTATATGCATCTCAGTCATTTCACCTGCATTTGCAGTGCATAGCTTCAAGAAGTAATTGTAAGAAATTGTAATTAGAGGGCCAGGTGTACTAAATATTTTTCCTATATACACAGATTGGGCCTTATTCCTGAAGATCTTCTCTCTAATCACTTTAGTAGATTTCACTCAAAATGTTCTATTTCACTTTAATACGCAAATACTGATACTGCTCTACTTTTTACATTGTAGAAACTTTATAAAGAAGCTTGGGAGAAGGATAAGACTCAAATTCACGTCATGCCTGACACACCCGAGATCCTTCAGGCTAAAGTTAACTTAGTGAACTTGAGTGAAGTAAGTCTAACTATAAATTTGTGTTGTTAACCTATTCAGGTTTTGACATGTCACTTCTGCAAGCTCAGTTTAAACTGTTAAATGGGTAAATGAAGTGGCAGGTCTATAAGTCCTGGATTCACAATGTATGTGATCTCTGGTGTCACTACTTATATGGGGCATCTTAGCTAAACTGTGATGAAATGACATAGTACTAGGCCGCTCTACCATGGAAGAATTACTGCAAGATATCAAATGGTGGTGTACTCGAGTTTAGTGAATATTATAGTCATTTTTGTAGCATTTCAATGGCCAGAAGCTTTACTTCATCCTAGCATGTTCCAGCAAGGCACAATGATAGCCCCCAATCCTGGGTCCACCATTTTTAAATGGCCAGTATGTGGAGGTAAAAAAAAAAGTCCCTTGTTCCCCATACTCTGATGGCCTCTTGAAGCCAAGCCTCCTTCAGAAGTTCCACCCCTGCGGCAAAAACCATCTTCCTGGTGTCAAGCTCCATTCTCTTGGTTCTGACCTACTGCTGCCAGTTTTCAAAATGGGGCTGGCTGACCCCAAATTCTGTTTTGTCCACATACCTGTATTGTGCCAGGTTTCCATAACTGTAAATATTACATGAAACATTGTGTTAATTGCAACATCTGTATATTATTTCCCCTTAAGCTGTGCTAACACATTTTATTGCATGGTAAAGTCTCACTAAGAAGTTAATGCTGCTTAATAAAAGATCTGTATGTGATTTAATTTGAGTGCTATCCACCTTTGCAAGGGTTGAGAACCCACTCAGTGCACTGTACGTTTTTAGTAATCTTAACAATGTGAGCGAACCATACAGCAATTCATAAAACATTATAATAATAACAAGCAATTGGACAAAACAAAAATTAATTTGTTAATGCAATAAACATTATTCATATAGAAAGAAAATGACATCACTAATATGGCAGTAATACCCCAAATTTGGGGGAGGTGGATATGAAAGTAGAACATACATCAAGATATCAAGGTTTCTGGTTGGGGGAGATAGATGCTACCACAGAGTTTAGATAGAATCTGTCCTGACCGAATGATTAGGGTGAAATACAGATCAATGCCCCAATTAATAGACAATAGTTGGAACCAGGAGTAGAGCTGAGATTTCCAATCTTTTTGGTTGTATGGACCCCTTATTAATCTCCAAAACATTCAGGGACCCACATTTTATCTCCACCAGTCTTCTTGAATCCCCTCATATTAATGTCAAGCCTGTCTCCAGTAAACCTTTTACCCTCTCTTCCCCTTCTAATCTCTGTCTCTCTCTCCCTTCCTCCCTGCAGCTAGTCCTCACTAGTCTCAGCTGTTTCACTCTTCCTGCCCCAACCAATTCCATTCAGTCTTTCTCTCTTTCCCCCAGCCATTCTCCACCAGCTTCTCTCTCTTTCTTGCTTTCTCTTTTCTCTGTCCTGAAGACCCCTTGTAAGGAACAACAGGTTGGAAACCATTGTAGAAGAGTTTATCTCTTGAGCAGAGTGAAAAAAGACCTCCAAAAAGAAAGAGCCACCCCCCTCTGTAAAAAATAAAAGGCAGAGGTTTCACTCTTTGAATGTTAACTCAACCAGAAAAGGTTAACAGACCAGGTCATTTTGTGGCCAGTAGGAAAATTAAATCTAGATAACCTTGAAACCAAATTCGGTGAAGAAACTGACCAAGTAGGAAAAATCTGAGACTTTTGCTGACAATTTGATAATTGTAGAAGTCCCAATTCAGAGGGCATTGTGTTTGAAAGCTAAGGAATCGCACCGTTGCAAGTTCTTTATTTCTTCCCAAGTGGAGTTCCTTTACAGTGGACATCTCCAAGTAAGTCCCTGATTAGATCTCAGTTGCTAAAATGGAATTTCTAGATCATCCACTTAGACCAGTCCAGACAAGTGGGTTAAGTCCTCCTGCCACATATGTCAAGACCAGTGGTTCTCAACCCAGTCCTCTGGGACTCCTAGTCCAGTCAGGTTTTCAGGGTATCCGCAATGAATATGCATAAGATAGATCTGCATGCGCTGCTTCCATTGTATGCAGATCTATCTCGTTGTGGATATGCTGAAAACTTAACTGGCCTGGGGGTCCCAAAGGATTGGGTTGAGGGCCACTGGTCAAGACAGACAAAGTAACAAGAGCCAATTAAAGCTGTGACATCATCCCTGGCATATGCCCCTGTCTCAGCAGATGTTGGATTTTGCTTTCCTCTCTTAATTTATCGACTTCTTTGAGCAAATCGATAAGGATACAGTCTGAAAAACTAAATATATAAATAAACCAGCAGACTACTGTATAAATGAATAACAAATTGTAAAGGATTATTTTTGGAAGGGCGACGCAACTGGCATCATAATAAATGCTGAAATAACCTCATGATGGGCACTGCTAAATAAGCTCTTAATGTGAATGGGGTAGAGGGACGAGTGAGATAAATGAGGTGTTTCTGAGACCCAGATTTCATTCCATGCTGTACAAAATAGGGAGATGTGTTGAAGAAATTAAACCACAGCGGTGAAACCCATCTATCATCTTGTCTTGTAATAACGCTGCGTTATTAAGAGCCAGGCATATAATATAGGAACTTTGATCATTGTTTCAACAGAAGCTCTACAAGTCAGGATATGAAGAGCTGAAGAAGAAAGGGTATGATCTTCGCACTGATGCCATATCAATCAAAGCAGCCAAAGCATCCAGGGACATTGCCAGTGACGTAAGAGTCATTCCTATGCTGCTCTTATTAGCACAGGGTGTTATGCATGTAGACACATTTTGGAAGAAATGTAAAGATTAGAATACAGATACCAAGCTTGCCATGTTTACAATTCTGGTGATATTTTAGAAAGGACTCTGCCAAATACGGGCCTGTTTCTGAAATGCCCATGATATGCTTCCACACATGGCATGAGGGGTCATTTCAGAAGCCTACACATGGGAACAAAACAATGTAGGAAACACGGCTATACATACATCTAGGTGTTGGCACCTATACATGTAGGATAGTGTTTTGCACATTCAGGCATGTATGTGACCCCTTTTGCAAGTGTACTCCTACAGAGCTAGCTGTTAACCTCGTATGTCACTATTTTTTTCTAATTTGAATAAAGAGAGTAAAATATATAGCAGGGGATTAAGGAAAATAACCCCCTTTATCCTCCTGTAAAGGACTGGCCAAAATGAGCTGGATGTTTTTAAAAATGAATGTACCAGGGAGCACGTAGAACTCCACAAATATTCTCCATATGAAATGGTGACTATATGTGTCGATGTTTGACCTGCCCAGGCCAGGCTTAGCCCTTAACACACCCCAATATACCCACCTTGTAATTTCCGTGTAGTAAGGACATCCACATGTAAATTGAGCCTCTTCTAAAATGACTATTTACTCATGGATACCATTTTGACATGTAAGTGCCAGTTTACACATCTAAATCACAAATAAGGTTTCTAAAATAGCCCCCATGGAGCCCAATTCCATAACATGCATGTCTGGCCCATGAGCATGAAATCACAAACAAGCTCTGTTTGATCCTAATTCTGCATCTGCGGGTCTATATGTGCCCGCAGGTCTGGAATCAGGGAGGTAGATGTGTTTGGCGCGGCACAGGCACAACGCTATTCAGCCTGTGAGTGTACGCATCCGGCGCATCGCTCATGCACAGGTATAGACACGGGCCATGTGATATAATGGAGAAACACATCCCCTGTCAATATTATCAGATATGGGTAAATGTTTTGGATGCCCAAACACCCACTATATTCTGAAAAGTTACACATTTTGGATCCTATCTGTCTCCGCGATGTACCTGCGGACACCATGCCTCTCAGAAAAAACGTGTATCTCCTGAGCTGCCCTTCACACTGACAGTAGTGTGCTGATGCAAACTAGACATACATACCAATGGGAAATGACTGCTGCTGAAATCTAGACCACATACCAGTCCTCTACAGGCCCTGAATGGGTGCACTGGGATTACCTAGCACTTAATATGGTATAAGAGAATGAACGTAAGTCGGGACATACCTTGCATCAAATGGTGTTTGGCAGTAGGAACCGGCCCCAGTTATTCCTGCCTTGGCCATCCCTAGAAACATATTTTAAACTGCTAAGGATGGACCCTTACCAAGTGCAGCAAACCCGAAACTAAAATTGCAGTTCCCCAAAGGATGCATAATACTGCTGAGTAACAAATATGCCTATGGACTATAAGTGCACTCATTCTGCTGCTCTGCACTATCTTTCCCTTCTTATCTCGCCCTACACCCCTCCTTGGGAACTCCACTCTTCTGTCAGGTTGTTCTATCTGTGCCCTTCCCCTTCTACTGCCAAGTCCAGATGTCGCTCCTTTCACCTTGCTGCTTCCTATGACTAGAACAAACTACCCGAGCTTGTACATCAGGCTTCTTCTCTGGGCCCTCTGAAATCCAGGCTGAACGCGCACCTCTTCATTGACACTTTTGGATCTAATCCACCTAAGCTCCCTTGTGTTTCCTTACTATTCCCCCTAATATATCCTCTTCACAGCTGCTGTGCTGTCTGTCATGACTAGATTGTAAGCTCTGCTGAGCAGGGACCATCTTTTACGTGTGTCTGTGCAGCGCTACGTATGCCGTGTAGCGCTACACAACTTATCAGTGGTAGTAGTACGGCCTTCTGGCTATGGCATCTGATTCCCACATATCTGGGTACTGGCATTCCTCCTAGCAGCTACACCTGTCCCATCGTGGCACAACCTTGTCTGCCTTCCCACGGTCTTTGAGGCACTGCTCCCCTGGTCAGGCATGTATGGGCATGGGGGAGGGGTGGGGTCCCAATGCCATCATACTCAGGCAGACAGCCTACAGATATATCACCACTCTCGCAGCTTGCATAGAAACTGGACTAGCGAAGGCTGTGGGCCTCATTGAATAATCTGGCGGATGTTGACACAACATCAGTCATGTCTCCCAGTGCCTGACACATCTGATGTATGGCTGTCCTATCAAACTGGCACCTGGTGATACTGCGGTCATCCATATGGACCAGGTACCAGCCAGCCATTCATGGCCTCCCTGAATTGCAGATCAGCACACCAGATCCTCCAGTGCTACCCCCAAACCACACACTCTCACTCGCAGTCACAAAAGACATTCTGCCAAACCAAACCTATGACTAAAGGCTGCTATGCCACAATGGCATGACATCCCAGGACTACACAAATGATCTCCCTTTCTCACTCCAACATGATTTGTTTCCAGACTCACTCACATACTGTTCTTACATCAGCAGTCCCAGTTTTCAGAACACAGGATTTGTTAGGGTCCCCTGGATTAGCTCTTCTAGCACAAACAGCATAGCCTGAATAAACACTATTGCTCTTCTTAATATTTCTGTAAGGGTGTTTATAAATGTTTCTTTACCTTAAAACATTCCCTCACCTCTGCTCCCTGTTCTTTGTAACTGCATCTTATATTTTTCCAGACTTTAGTCAACCAGTTCAGGAAATACTTGTCACAACGGTTCTTCTATATGGGACAAATTACAGAGCACAGCAGCATGTTTCCTAGCCTTATACCACATTTCTTGAAACAAACATGAGACTAAATGGTCAGACTGCAAAAACTATTCAAACCTAATGTATGATCCTATGTATCCCATCCAAAATTGTTTAACAATTAAAAAAGAACATTTTTTTAGTAGTATAAAACTTTTTGGTTAGGATACATAGGATCATACTTTAGGTTTGATTATACCACGTTTCAGCAGGAATAACATAGATTTTTCCAGGGAAACCTACACGGGTCTTTCCTGAATATGCTTTATACATCTCCACAGCTTACTACACCCCCATTCTGCCCTTTCTGGGCACGTTCTGAGATCCCCGTGCTAGCATCGTGTAGGTGTATGATAGTGGTATTTCAGAATACAGTCAGGGACATTTTTGGCACATCAACGTCCCCGCCACACATACAGACCCCTTATTGATGTTCTGGAATGACCCCCAATGTGTCTTGTTTCCTTACATATTTACTGAACTCATGTTTAGATTTAGAGTAACCTTTGCTAAATAGTTTAAGAGGATGTCATAAAAAGTACATACATATTTCAGTTCCTCCTGTCTCCTCACCCCGGGCACTTGGAGATTTTGTACAGAGGAGCAACTTTTGTGAAAATGAAAATGAGTGCTAATCAAATATTTTATTTTTTGCAGTATAAATACAAAGCAGCTTATCGTAAACAGCAAGGCCATCATGTTGGATTCCGTAGTCTGCAAGATGATCCCAAATCAGTGTGGGCGATGTATGTAGCCAAAATGCAGAGTGAGAGAGAGTACAAGAAAGACTACGAAAAATGGAGAACAAAGTTCAATACACCGGTAGATATGCTGGGTATCCAGCTAGCCAAGAAATGCCAGACTTTGGTCAGTGACATTGATTACAAGCACTACTTGCACAGCTGGACTTGCCTACCAGACCAAAATGATGTTGTACATGCTAGAAAGGCATACGAACTTAATAGTGATGTGAGTATCTGTTTGACTACGTTAAGAATACATTTTGACTTTTTATGCTTTGTAGTTCTCCTTCAAATTTTTTGAAGCATGCTTGAATGTTTTCCATCATATAATAATGAATTGAATGTAAGAGTTTTGGCTTTGCTGTTTTTCTTGGATCTAGATTGCCTACAAGTCGGATCTCCATTGGCTAAGAGGGATTGGATGGGTGCCAAGCGGCTCCTTGGACGATGAGAAGAACAAGAGAGCTACAGTGATTCTGAGTGAAAAGAACTATCGTCAGCACCCAGACACATTCAAATTTACTAGTTTAACAGATTCTCTAGAGATGGTCCTGGCCAAGACTAATGCAGAGATAATGAACAAGGTGAGGCCCACTTTGCTTAATTAGTGTGACTGATTCATGTGTCTTTGACTCTTTTTGAGCAGTGATTTTTCCTTACATGTTTGTTGGAGGTGATTTTACAAAGTCATTAACATACATATATGGCATTTTCTATGCGTTAGTAGCCTGTTATAAAATACCAACTGGCATAAGCAGACACGTTGGCATGAAGGTGCATCCTTTGCCAGAAGGCGTAGCCGGGGGCAGGTGGGATTCATAAGAATGCAGATTGATTATAAATAGGGCTTCCAGTTTTCGGTTGTAATCAAAATTTCCAATAAAATATCCCTAAAGGTGACTCTGGGGTTTCCGGATGCAACTGAAGCCCCCTGAAAAATGGCCCCTTCCTTGGCACTCCTGTCATGTAACCCAAGAGCTGCCATCAACAGCGGCGGGAGCTTGTGCTTTTTGCTTCCGCCATTTTCTGCTGCGTCTCACTGCAGCTGGAAAGAGTTTGAAGTGCGAGGGGGATAATGCTGGGGCTGGAGGAAAGGGTTGGATTTGGAAAATGTGTTTTGTGTCATTAAATGGATTCTAACGGAACCTAAAGTCACTATAATTTTTTTTCTGTTGCAAATGCACTGATAAACCTGACTTTTGCGAGGCTGGGAAAGCATCTAATTGCCTCAAAAATAAGTCCCCAAATTTGCAAACGATGAACACCTAGGATTGGAAGCCCTAATTATAAATAGGGCTTCTTATTTTAGGTTTTAACCAATAAAATCATGGGCAGTAGTACTTTGGCACAAAAACAATGATAAACTCTGAATGCTTCTACCCTCAAAAAACTTCAAATTTGCTGGAAAATAAACATCTAAATTTACTATAAACTGACTATAAACTATAAATAGTCTTTGGGATAATTTCAAGTTTATGTTTTAATCTGTTTTATTTGGTTTCCTCCTTTTAGCGCCTGTATGTGGATGCATGGAACAAAGATAAAACCACTATCCATGTCATGCCAGATACACCAGAGATTCTGCTTGCAAAACAAAATAAAATCAACATGAGTGATGTAAGTGGTTCTTCCTTTCTCTTTGTGGCCGCCCATCTGTGTATGTGTCCAGCTATGTATTTACTGTGTTTCAAACAAACGTAATATAGTAACCTAGTCAACAGTGGAAGATAATAACAGATTTTCACATCCAGTCTGCCCAAGTGAGATTCTTCGTCTCCTTGGTTAGACGAATGCACAAATTCCTATACACAAGCCAACATCAGTCCTCCTCACTCATGTCTTCCATTTTGCTTATCAACCCTTCTCCCACCACTGCCCTCCACTGCTGTCCTTGAGCATGTCCAGAATCTGCCATAGTGCTCTCCTCCACCACTAATAGGCTATCTCAGGCCTTATTCTCTTCCTTTGTGATTTTTACAAGACTAGTATTTAATCTGATACCCAAGCATCCTTCCATATCTGCTTACCAAGTTTGTCATAATCATGTATGAATTTGAGCCAGTCCACACAGATTGCCTTAATCTTCTTGGTAACACAGTGCAGTCGAACCACTGAAGTTGCAGGTTGTAACTGCTGGTCCAGGCAGGCAATCTCAAGGCCTTCTTGAAAGATGGATGCAGTCGAACCATTGCTGCATAGGATTGTATCTGCCATTTTGTAAGGTTACCGCAGTGTTTTTTACCATGTTATTTAAATGAACATACAAGATGTCATGTTTAATCCCACACTCATCACAGGGCCGGTGCATGAATAATGGGCACCCTAGACAAATCTTCAGCTTTACTCCTCCCCCCTCCCACCATCCACAGGTGATCACAACACTACCCCTCCCACAACAATCCTGTGAAAAATATAACTGGGCATCCTACTTTTAAATATTGAATTTTGCTTTGTATGTATGTATGTGCCCACTCTCCCTGCAGGTCAGAGAATGTGCTGATGCCTTTTTTGAGTCTGTCTGGCTGTCTGGATCTGAGTTTTGGCTTTGACTGCTGCCTCTCTTTGCTGTCCCTCAGAAGTTGCTTCTCTAGTTGAACACCCAGCCATGCCTAATGGTTGGACCGACCCTGACTGAGCCCCCTCCATATTTTTCCACCAAGCTTTGTAACTGAAACAGGAACCTAAACTAGCAGGGCTGTTGCCCTTACATCTGGTCTCCTAGGTCCCCATGCTTACCACTAGACAGTACCTGGTCACAGTCAATCTAATGACACTGACCCCGCTAGTCTCTGGGGAAATGTAGCATGCGTGTTCCACACCAGCTACCCCCTAGGCTGCAGCATTGCTAGTTTGTGCTTCCTTTTTCCACCTTGTCTCTCTCCAAGGTTGTTTACAATATTGAGTTTCCTATCCCTCTTCCCACCACTGTCATAGAATATGACAGCAGATAAGGGATCTCATTTGTCCATATAGTCTGCCCAATTCTTCCCTTGCTGCAATATCATAGACCCCAGCCAGTCTTAACAAATGACATTTTTCTTTAAAGAAACTGTATAAACTCTCCATGGAAGAAGAAAAGAAGAAAGGCTATGACTTGCGTCTGGACGCCATTCCAATACGGGCAGCCAGAGCCTCGCGTGATATTGCAAGTGATGTAAGTAAAACAGTCTTTCTAGAAGAAATTATTCCATTCCTTTGAATGACATGTCATGTTGTAATCAAATAGCAAATCTTTCCACTAGTAAAAGATAGTTACTTGTCATGTCCTCACAGTTTCCCTAGATGTGCAACAAAAGCTTTCTCTTCATTGGAGACCATATTCTCCTACCTATTGTATATATATAACTGAAAGATTTATTTAGCAATGCTTATGTACTGCTTTTCACAGATGTACATTCAGGTACGGTGTATATTTCTCTTGTCCCTGAAGGGCTCACAATCTACATTTTGTACCTGAGGCAATGGAGGGTTAAGCGGTTTGTCCAAAGTGTGCCTGTGGGACTAGAAATCCCAGTCCCTCTGGGCTGAGGTTGCTGTTCTCCAGAAGGATTCAAACCCCCAGCCCTAGGCAACTTGTCTCAACCACTAGGTCACTCCACCGTCCCTGATCTTTGTATCAGGATCGGTTCATTATTGCTTATTGTCGTATAAGATCTTGAAGTATAGTAACTTTACATTATGAAGTTCTTTCTACTACAGCCATCTTACCGAAAGATGACATCTTTCAAGTTCACTTCATACTTTTGCTTTGTCATTTGCTAGTTCCTCTATTAAATTAGAATTAATGTTGTTTTCCTACCTAATGCCTATGCTACAGTTAGAAAAGGACTATACTTGATGACATTTATTATTTTGTAATGTTTTCCACAGTACAAATATAAAGCGGGTTATCGAAAGCAATTAGGTCACCATGTTGGATTCCGCAGCCTGCAGGATGATCCCAAACTGGTTTGGTCTATGCATGCAGCCAAGATCCAAAGTGACAGAATTTACAAGAAAGATTTTGAAAAATGGAGAACCAAATTCAATAGTCCCGTGGATATGCTTGGACTTGTTTTGGCCAAGAAATGTCAGATTTTGGTCAGTGATATTGATTATAAACACCCTCTGCACCAGTGGACATGTTTACCGGACCAGAACGATGTCATTCATGCAAGGAAGGCTTATGAACTACAGAGTGATGTAAGTACAAATTATTAGAGCTTTCTGTCTGCCAAGGCATTTTCTCCTTTCCATTATGCGATTTTCAGGATAACAAGCTCCTCATTTGACAACATAGATGGCATTAGGCATGCAAGATTTATAAACATTGATGGACTCTTCAAATATGTACTATGGGGCATATTTACTTAAGTGCGCCAACTGTTAGTGTGGGGTTTAGCACATGATAAGCACGGGGTCCTGTGATAAATATCCCATGGTAACCAGTTAATGTGTGATTGGACAGGGCTTAACGATTTAGGGGCAGAAGGTGGGCGTTCACAGCGCATCATGGTTAGCTTGGGCATCTTGGGTACATGCTAATCACACCTCTTGCCTTTAGTGTGAGTGACCTTAATGCCACCTCAGTGGGTGGCGTTTAGTCCACCAACACACCTGATAGCATGGTGTTATGCAGTTGCAACATGCTATTGGCAGGTGAACGGATGCACAGACCCCCTGAGGTTTGCACATGTCTCTTTCCAATTTCGTAGCCAAATCATGGGCTTAGTGCATTTTAGTAAACATGCCCCTATATGAGGCTTTTATGCAAGTAAAATTCCGTTAAATTATCCATGAAGACTGGCTCTCAGATAACAAAATACAAAATAGAAATACTTTAATTAGGAATTTTGATGCTCTATTTATATAAAACAATTTAGAGATTTTCTGTAAATAATTTAAATCACTTTCCAGAATGTTTGTTTCAGACACTGTAGTGAGATTCTTTTGGGGTTATTTCCCAACACTGTCTGCATATTCTCACCCTTCTTCAGCCTTTCTCCAGCACACCCTCAACCCCCAGCTTTCCATCTTTAGCACTGACCACCCCCCCCCCCCTACTCATTTTCAGCAATCTCACTCACCACTAGCCCTTTCCCATCAGCCACCGGCCTATCTTCAGTGCCTCAGTCTTACCACTGCTCTGGATCCCCCCCACTGTTGCCTCTGTTCTTCTGCTCTCACCAGTTTCCTATGATCAGCTCTGGCTCCAGGTTTCTCCACTCCTCTAGTCTTTCTCTGCTGATGCTTCTCAGGGAATTTGAGCAAATGATTCCCATCCACTGGTTCTGTCCTTACAAGAACAGCATAAGCGTAGCGGAGGCCAGAGCTCAGGGCAGTGCTGGGTCAGACAGTGACTGATGTTGGGTCAGTGGCAGTTAGGCGGTGTTTGCTTGAAACTAACATGGTTAGTGCCGCTGAAGATCCACCGTTGCCACCAGTACACATGCCGATACTAACCAGTTAGCACTGGGGGCATGCTGGGGCATTTCAGGGTGGCACCCCTTGCTAACCAGGGAGCGGCCCAGTTAGTGAAACATGACTAAAGTAAGGCCAGCAAATGTTGACCTTACTTTAGCCACAGAAGCTAACTGGGCAGCGGCTGAATATCGCCGCAGTCTGGTTAGCTTCCGGGTTCTGTGGCCCACACGGATATTCAATGTCGGTGGCCGATATGGCCCCAGCATTGAATACCTGGGTCTAGGATTCAGGGCCGCAGCTAGCTGCTGTAGGAGCACTACCTGCTGGCACTGAATATCAGGCCCCAGTCAAATTATCTTTGTGCCCCTGCCTGATATTCAAGAGGACTATCCATTTAGGTAAGACCAATAAATATATGATTCTAAAGTTAAGCAGCATCTGCATTTAAATTTAAGATTGCTGTTAATAAGATCCACCTAAATTAATGAGTTTATCCAGATAAATTTAGGCCCCATCCAACTCCTCTGGCCATTCCTTTTTATAAAGGGATAAAGATTGTATGGACATGGAGTTGTCCATCCAAAATGGGCCTGATTCAGACTCGGACGTCCCAGCCCTCTGTGTGCTCGGTTGGAACCGGAAACACAGAGTTAGCCGGGATTCTGATCACGTAGGGCACATCTAGCCACTCAGGATCAGAATCACGTCCAGGCCTGTATGTACAGGCCGGGACCCCGATTCAGCTCGGCCTGCATGTAGAGGCCTTGCCTGGCTATCTTAGTCAGGGCTTTGCATCCAGTTGCCATGGCACTGTGGCTCCATTCAAAAAGTGCTTTCCCCACAGCCCAACCCCTGATATGGCCTCCCAAGGCCAGGGTCTGGCCACGGGACTGTCCTCTGCCCCCTCCTGCCCTTTCTGAGCCCCAGGCCCGCCATCCCTTGCCAACTAGGGGAACTTATTCCACCTCCGAGGTGGAATAAGTTCCCCGTTCAAGCCGTTGGCCCGGACATACAGGGCCAACATTGGAATCGTCCCTGTACTTTCGGGGCTGACGACCGCTCACTGACGCCCTAACCCCGCCCCCAATCTGCCCCTTTCCAACCCCCATCTGTCTTCCCCAAATATATCTAATCTGTGGCCCTAAAGCACTTCTGCAGTGAGCACCTCCCACTGATCTTAAAAGTGTGTTTGAATATCGACACCCTACCAAATGGATCTTGTATATACCTTGGTATTTTTTTGTTCTTAAATCTCAGCAAGATTCCCTAATTTCAGTTTCAGGGGCATGCAGGTATTTTAAAATGACATGAAAACATTAATGGTATTTGTTATATCATCTTGTGTCATTTCCCGTTCAAGATGACAGAAACTAATGAAATATCATCTTTGTTGTTCATGTCATTTCAGTACAAACTATTGAACACAAAACAAGGAGATAAAAGGAAATTAAAATGAAAAATTAAATAACATTTTTCTATGCAAATCTCTGTTCTATTGTATATTATCGTAGCAGATGAGTAATATATAAAAAGTTTGATTTAAGTATGTTTGAAACACAATTAGCAAAATAATAGTGAAATGGCAAATGTAAACATTTATGCCATTTTACGCAAATCTTATAATTAAAACATTTCTTGAGCTTTTTGCTTCGGATGTTAAATGGCAAAATTCATCCATTTCCTCAACAGAATTTGTATAAATCAGACCTTCAATGGCTGAAAGGCATTGGTTGGATCCCAACTGGCTCTCTGGATGTTGAGAAAACCAAGAGAGCCGGAGAGATCCTCAGTGAACAGAAATATCGCCAACATCCCTCTACTGTGAAATTTACCAGTGTGACAGATTCCTTAGAGATGCAGTTGGCCAAGCTTAATGCAGAAACGATGAACAAGGTACGTTTTGAAATGCTTTATCACCATACAGACTGCCTGCAAAATGTTTTCGGCAAAGAATTGCTTTCATACTTTCAGTACGTGCAACTGATTTCAATGTTGGTGTTCCTACTAGACATGTGATTCAATTCACTACAATTCACAACATTCTACAATTCATGGGGCCCTTATATTAATGGAAATTAAGTTTTTGGCTATTTAAGCTTTAGGGGTCAGTCTTCAAAGGATTTAAGAGCCTAACTTAAGGAGTTGGTGCCTAAATTGATCCCTTTGAACATGACTGCAGCCAACAACTTATATTTAAGACCTAATTTCATAAGGCCCCTAAATTGTGATGCTTCAAATGTGAGTGGTTTGGGTTGTAGAGTTAGGGTGATAAAAAAAATTAGCAGCCTCATGCTGATTTTCAACATATGTCTCGAGAGGGGCAGAGGTGAACACAAAGTCAAATCCATATGCACATACTGACATTGTCCTTTGTCACCTTGAACAAAGCAAAGAAAAGCCTACTTTTAATGAGTTGCTCATAAAGCAAGTGATGCATCTAATCCTTAAAAACAAGAAGTGGATAGTCAGTGGGACACTGGATGGCCGACTTCCATGGAGTAACTGACTAAAGCATGTAAAATCCATTTTGCATGAGGAAAAGACACTTGCTGTAGACATGTAAACAGTATGCATGCCATAGACTTGCAGACACTTTATGTGGACCATACGTGAAAGCTCCTGGGGACATACTGTAGTGTAAGTAATTTTATGCTCAGACATTTACAACTTATTTGGAGTAGATATAAATTTGAGCATGTGAATTTGCTCATTACTGGAGTTGCTCTGGGTACGCATTTTATAAAGGCACTAAGTTATCTGTGTTGCCTTTATAAAACAGGCTTAAAATAGGTGCCTTTTTGGACTTTTCACATTGGTTTATTTTTTTATTTTAAATTTTTATACCGCATTTTCCAGCAGATCAAATGCGGTTTACAAAGAGCAACATTTTTAATAGTACAATAAAAGGTACATATTCAATTACATAGAACGTTTTACAACTATATACATTAACATTATTATCAACAGTGAAGAGGCCATTTACATGAAACTATGTACAATTTTGGTTGTTAGGTAGATGGAAGTTTAGCTGGAGCAGATTAGCAGGGCAGAGAGATGAAATTTCGATGGTGGGATTGCCTAGATTAAGCACGCACTTATTTTGAGCCTATTTCATCAAGACAAGTAGGCGCTTACTTGTCTTTATAAGATACTAACGTAAATGACAGAAATCATGCCTTAAATTCAGGTGTGGACATTTCAACCTGCTCTGTAGCTAGTGGAAATGAGCGTGTGTAAAGTTCACAGGTGTGTGCATAGAGTTAAAGTGTTTTGTAATCAACATGCATACTTGTGAATGCCATCTGCACTCTGTCAAGACCATGCCTACTTGCAAAGTATGCACTTTCATGTCAATGCATGCAGTTTTACACAGGTTAAAATGTTATAAAAAGCCGTGCAATGTGGCCTTCGTGTCACTGCTGACTCCTGGCGGCCCAGCAGCTCCTGGGTTTTCTTGGCAGTGTGATCGGAAGTAGATTGCCATATGCAAACAAAAAAACACTTTATAAAATTATAAAAGTAAATTGTGCCTGTAATAAACACCTTTACCTGTGGCCAGTATAAGAGCTCTTTATTATTCGTTCCTGCAGCAACGGGTGTCCAAGTAGAGACCTATCTCTGTGACATTTATACCTTTGTCAAATCTACAAGCCCCTACCCCCAGTATCTTATTGGCTAACTAATACAGCGTTATTGACCTATCTATTGTGCTCAGACAGCGCACCTGGGTTTCTGCTCCTGTTTACTGTAGTCTCATCCCCTCTAGTTATTCTTTTACTTTATTTAACATAGTCTCTTACATGACAAACCATATGCAAGAATGCAGTTTACCGTGTTCTTCTGACATCTTTTATCCCCTTTATGGTAGTACATACTGATATTAGTCCTTATCTATCTTTTGCATGTTCAGGTGGTCAATGGTTTATTTACGTTTGTGCTTGCTTCCATAAGACCTTTGCATTGAAAAGGTCAACAGAGCAAGGATCCCTCTTTTAAAGACCAGGCCTGGCCTTCTCAAAACTAGTTTTTAATCTGTCTTGCATACATTTCCTGCTGAGGGCTCTTGTCTCTTCCAATATGGCAACTAAAAGAAGCAACTTTCTTATAAATAGACACACTTCAAATACATAATCCTCTATACTTTATATGGAGTCAGCTCCCTGACTTTTTTTAACACAGTATGCCTTCTGGCTTTGGGTTTCTGTTCCTTCTGTCAGTCCCTATCATCACGGTCCACAAAGATCAGGAGGCGGGGGAGGAGAGGTTATCTCTAAGTACAAAACAAGGGAGTGAGATAATAATCTACATACCAGACAGTTTTTACAAAGCACTTCTAGAAGCCTCTATACTTACTTTTGCTTAATTTCCTGATCATTCTGTAAAAATAACACTTTACATTCTTGTATCACCTTTGTATAGATACTTTTGTAAAAACAACAATTTAGACCTTTCTCTCAGTGCCCAATTAGCACACATTTTCATGCATGCATTTTACGAGGTATGCCTATTTTATAAAGTCAAATATAAGCTCACTTGATTTTTATAAAATTCTAATGTAAATGGCCGAGAATGCACAAGGTTAAACAAAACGTAAATGTCCCCTCATCAGTATTTTAAGAGCAAATCAATTATGCTTTCAGCATCCACTGTCAAACCGCATAAGTGCATGCAAAATAAGAACATAAGAACATAAGACATGCCATACTGGGTCAGACCGAGGTCCATCAAGCCCAGTATCCTGTTTCCAACAGTGGCCAATCTAGGTCATACGTACCTAGCAATATCCCCAAAAGAGACAGGTTCCACAATGCTTGTACTGGGTCAAGCATTGATATCCTGGATCCCTTTTTAATAGTGGTTTATGGACCTTTCCTCCAGGAACTTGTCCAAACCTTTTTTAAACCCAGCTATACTAACAGCCCTTACTACATCCTCCGGTAACAGATTCCAGAGTTTGATTACACGTTGAGTGAAAAAATATTTTCTCTTATTTGTCTTATAGTTTACCCTGTAGCTTCATTACATGTCCCCTAGTCTTTCTATATTCTGATAGCGTAAACAATTGATCCACGTTTATCCGTTCCACTCCATTCATTAATTTATAGACCTCTATCATATCTCCTCTCAGCCGTCTCTTTTCCAGGCTAAAGAGCCCTAACCTTTTTAGCCTCTCTTCATAGGAGTAGCCTTCCATCCCCTTCACCAATTTGGTGGCTCTTCTCTGTACTTTTTCTAATAACGCTATGTCCTTTTTAAGATACGGTGACCAGAATTGCACACAATATTTCAAGGTGCGGTCGTACCATGGAGCGATACAGAGGCATTATAATATCCTTTGTTTTATTCTCCATCCCTTTCCTTATGATACCTAGCATTCTATTTGCTTTCTTGGCCGCCGCTGCACACTGGGCGGAGGGTTTTAACATGTTATCCATGATGACTCCTAAATCCTTTTCCTGGGTGGTGGTTTCTAATGTGGAGCCTTGCATCGTGTAACAATAGTGTGGGATGTTCTTTCCTAGGTGCATAACTTTGCATTTGTCCACATTAAATTTCATCTGCCATTTGGATGCCCAGTCTTCCAATTTATCCAGATCCTCCTGCAGTTTTCCACAATCCTCTTGGGTTTTAACAACTTTAAACAGTTTTGTGTCATCTGCAAATTTGATAACCTCACTAGTTATTCCCTTTTCCAGGTCATTTATGAATATGTCAAAAAGTAGCAGACCCAGTACAGATCCCTGGGGTACTCCACTATTCACTTTTTTCCATTGGGAATATTGGCCATTTAGCCCTACCCTCTGCTTTCTATCTTTTAACCAGTTCCCGATCCACAATAGTACACTGCCTCCTATCCCATGACTTTTTAGCTTCGCCAAAAGTCTCTGATGGGGGACCTTGTCAAAAGCTTTCTGGAAGTCCAGATACACTATATCAACCGACTCACCTTTGTCTACCTGTTTATGCACACCTTCAAAGAAACATATCAGATTAGTAAGACAAGATCTTCCTTGTCTAAAGCCATGTTGGCTGTCTCCCATTAGGCCATGACTATCTACATGCTGTGTAATTTTGTTCTTTATGATGGTTTCTACCATTTTCCCTGGTACTGACGTCAGGCTCACCGGTCTGTAATTTCCCGGGTCACCCCTGGAACCCTTTTTAAAAATTGGTGTTACGTTGGCGACCCTCCAATCTTCAGGTATTACAGATGATTTTAATGAAAGTTCACAGATTACCAATAGCAGGTCTGCAATCTCATATTTCAGTTCTTTCAACACGCTGGGATGTATACCATCCGGTCCAGGTGATTTGCTACTATTCAGTTTATCAAATAGTTGTAATATATCTTCCCGGTGTAGCGATATTTCTCTCAATTCCTCTGCAGTATCACCTTTAAATACCACTTCAGTCTTGGGTAACATCCCTACATCTTCCTCAGTAAAGACCAAAGCAAAGAATTCATTCAGTCTCTCCGCTATAGCCTTGTCTCCTCTTACTGCCCCTTTTACCCCTCTATCATCTAATGGTCCAATTGACTCTCTCACAGGCCTTTTGCTACGAATGTACTTGAAAAAGTCTTTATTTCGTGTTTTTGCTTCCGTAGCAAGTTTCCTCTCAAATTCCCACTTTGCCTGCCTTATCAATGCTTTGCATTTAACTTGCCAGTGCTTGTGCTGTTTCCAGTTTTCATCATTTGGCTCTTTTTTCCATTTCCTGAAGGTTGCTTTTTTGGCAGCAACAGCCTCTCTGACCTCACCTTTAAACCATGCTGGCAGTTTTTTGGACTTTCTTCCACTCTTCTTAATGCGTGGAATACAGCTGGTCTGGGCTTCGAGGATAGTATTTTTAAATAACACCCAAGCTTGCTGTAAGTCTTTAACCTTTGGAACCGCTCCTTTTAGTTTTTTCCTAACTATATTCCTCATTCTATCATAGTCTCCCTTTTGAAAGTTAAAAGGTAATACTGTGGATTCCTTTACTATCTGTCCTCCACTAATTAAATCAAACATGATCATACTATGATCACTATTGCCAAGTGGTCCCAACACCCTTATTTCTTGCACCAGATCTGGCGTTCCACTAAGGATTAGGTCCAGTATGGCTTCCCCTCTGGTCGGTTCATGAACCAGCTGCTCCAAGAAGCAGTCATTTATTCCATCTAGAAACTTTATCTCTTTAGCTTGTCCTGCCGTGACACTGACCCAGTCGATATGTTTGTAGAATGTTCACAACTCAGACAATGTTTTGTATAGTAACACTGTGATATGGCAAATGACAGCAGATAATGCCGTGGAAACCGCTTTGATTGAATGATAAGGCGGTATATAAATACCACTAAATAAATAAATAAATGACCAGAAAGGCTCATCCAGTCTGCCCATTAAGGTGGTTAGAGTTATAAACGCCGCTCTGTGCAGGTCGCCCCCCACCCCATGTCATTTCATTCCATTTTTGTGGAGCAGGGTCCCACAACATTCCAAATCAATCAGATCCCTCATGTTGTGCTTTTTTTGGTACTTATTTAATTTTTATCTAAGATAATCGTGGTGCTGCTTCTTGTTCATCAAATTATTTTTATTGCATTAAGCCCCTTATCTCTACTGAGTTGTGTTGGCTGTTTAAAGTGGAAATTATTGCCTGCTAACAGCTCAGTGATGGGGGACTGGGCCTTGCACTTAATGTGGAGTTTCTTTTTCTTTTTTTTTTTTTTTATTTATGCAATTTACAATACATTAGAGAAGAAGCTTAAACAAGCCTTACTCGAGATTAATGTGGAGTTTCTTAACATGCTACCATAGCAGTTTACATGCAGTTAACTACACCTCAAAAGGTGTTGCTAGCTGCCTTCAGCGTTATTTGCTCGATATTAATCTCGTAGCAAACCTTGCTCTGTGCTACATACATGGCAGGCCTCACAAAAAACATTGAGAAAGCCCCTAGCGCTTAATAAATAAATAAATAAAGCCCATAACGCTTAATAAATAAAAAAAATAAACATGCCTTACCTTTTGCTATTGGCCTACAGCCCAAGAACATCTTCAATTTTCATGTGGTATTCTTGTTTTTGTTCCCTTTGAAACTTTGAAATCTTAAAAGTTATCTTTTTCTGGTTATTTAGCTGCAATCAATATTTTTTTTTTGCAGCGTTTATATACCGAGGCTTGGGATAAAGACAAGACGTTAATCCACATCATGCCAGACACACCGGAAATTGAACTTTCACGACAGAACAAAATCAACCTCAGTGATGTAAGTCTAACGATCAACACGTTTTCATGCTGGAATTTAAAATTTTATTTCTGCATTTTCTTTTTCTGTTTTTTAAAAATTCTTTCTCACTGAAACATTTTTGTCTCAGCATTTGGTAGTACTCATTTGAGTATAGTATTGATATGTTATTGCTTTTCCTATTATAAGTGGTGTGCCAAAGATGGATTTTAAATGTAGACATTGTCAGCCTGGTATTAACACGCCAGGGTTGGTGGGTTTTTAAGTAGGATAGCTATTCAGAGCCAGCATCTGGATTGTGGCCTGTGTTGAAAATCCAGATAAAGTATGAAGCGGATGCACTATGGGGGACATTCTGTCCCATGAATAGCAGGGATGGACATCCTGTTTAGACGACCATCCCCGCTATTTGCCCCCCCTCCCCCTCCCCCGCTAGCTCCTTCCCATACAAACAGCACGTTTGTACAAGGAGGCCTGGGAGGGGTCGTTCCAAAGGTGGAGTGAGGGCACGGCATGGGCGGGCCACGACCCCGGACATAGAGGGCCGGTTCAGAGGTCGGTCCTGTATGTCTAGAGCTGTGAACTCAGGCGGGGGACTTATTCCACTGCAGAGGTGGAATAAGTCCCCCTGGACGTTAGGTGATGATGCTGCCAGGCCTGCAAAAACAGGTAGGGGGTGCAGTAAGTTCCCTGCAGCTGGATCCTGGTCATGTGAGGCTGGATCGAGTGTCCAGCTGTGAGGAAAGGAGGATTTTGGTGGAGGCCGGCATTCGCAGCTCCTGAATGGAGCCGCGGTGCCATGATGACGGGACTCCTGACTGAGGTAGGCTGGGCATGCAGGCCGATAAGAATCGGGGCCTGGCCTACATGTCTAGACCATAGACATGATTCTAGTCCTGCGGGCGCATCTAGCACCCGCAGGATCACAACTGGTTCTACCTCTGGGCTTCCCGCTTCTTATCAGCCGCACAGGGGGCTGGATGGCCTGATTGGAATGTGCCTCCATGTGGATAATGGTAATATTCAGTTCAATATCCAGATAGCTATCTGGATAAAGGTAGGATGACCTTTTTGCTATCCTAAAGTTTTCTGGATAGTTATCTGGATAGTGGTCTGAAGATCGCCATTCTCCAGATGACTTTCATGTCCACCTTTGCACCCGATCACATGCTACCTTGGCACTCTACGGCTAGTACTTGTGTGGTAGGCGAACATTTTCAGCAGCACTGTTAGGATATGTCCAGCCATCGGCACTTATCCATTTAGCAAGTTCTGCTCTCTCCACAAGCGCTTTTAGAAATCAAGCCCTGTATTTCTCCTCCTGAACTGGATTGTGTTCCTCTCATCAAATGTCTAGGGGCAAGCTTCACCCTGTCCCATTTACAACTAAAGTATAGTGTAGTAAAACTGGATTGCATAGCAATTCAGTCAAAATAATGTCCCGGAGATCAGGACTACTGGTGTTAAGTCTGCTTTGTGTAATGAATGAATCATGCTCTGTGGATTTGGGGGCATGTTTATTAAACCGCACTAATTGCTAACATGGGGTTCAGAGAACGGTGAGCAACCCATGCTAACAGCTTAGCACATGAATGAGCAGAGAGAGGGGGGCGGGTTGAGAGCATAATGTGAGCGTTGACAGTGCCGCGTGATGTTTTGGCCGCGTTCTAACCGATACTGCTGAGTTTAGCTCAGATGAGTGGCATTAGGTGTCCCCACATGTCCGGTTACCATGGTGCCGCATGTTAACCATGGCCATCGGCAGAGGGATGGATGCACATGCCCCCTGAAGTTGGACAGGCTTCTGTGCTGGTATCATGGCCTGACCACGCACTATTGGTGCCCTTTTTTTCATCATGCCCCGTAGAGTCCTTTAAAGGAGGAGACTGATAAGATCATTGATTTGGTTCTAAGTTGAAATACATCATCTAGCAAATTAAATAATGTTTCCTTGTTTAACATTTACAATCATTTTCTATTCCATTAAGCCTCCTACAGAACAGATATACTCACCAGTTGTTTCTTTCTTTCTGAAGTCTCTTTATAAAGTTTCGTTGGAGGAATTAAAGAAGAGAGGCTATGACCTGCGACTTGATGCCATCTCAATCCGAGCTGCCAAAGATTCCAGAAGTATTGCTAGTGATGTAAGAAATCCATTTTCACATCCTATATTTAATCTGTTGCCCTGCATATATATTAATTCTTTATATCAATGGATTGTCAAGTTTCCATTATATATCGCAGATAATATCAATGGAATGGTGTATATGTAGTTTTTAAAATAGCACAATTTCGCTTTCAAAAATAGGCACCTTTTTTAAGAAATTAAATTGCAAAATTTTTAACATTATTCTTTGGCATTTCTAAGCTGTGGTATATGTAGGTTTAAACATTTTGATTGAAAGTTAGCAATAATTATAATTTTGCCTATTTTTGTAACCTATTCTGACTACTTTGCAAAGATGAAGATAGGTATAAAAATAAAACATATGTTTGGATAATAAATCCAAAGTCTATAAATACAAGAAGGCAGTGTGTAACTGTATATTCTCTGTTTAAAAAATTCCAGTACCTATATAAAAAAGCTTATCGCAAAGATCTGGGCCACCATATTGGCTACCGTAACCTTCAGGATGACCCCAGGTCCGTGCTGGCTGCTCATGCTGCCAAGATACAGAGTGACAGAGTGTACAAGAAAGATTTTGAGAAATGGAAGACCAAATTTAATAGCCCTGTGGATATGCTTGGAATTTTGTTGGCCAAGAAATGTCAAATATTGGTTAGCGATATCAATTATAAACACCCTCTACACCAGTGGACCTGTCTGCCAGACCAGAATGATGTCATTCACGCAAGGAAAGCCTATGACCTACAGAGTGAAGTAAGTGGTCCGTAGACTATGGAGTGATGCAGTCATCAACCCTACATTCGGACAGACTAGGCAGATTATAAGTTGTTTTACGCATCCGTCCTCTCCTGATTCAAAACTTAAAGAGAAAAATGTAGTCTTTCAAAGTAAAATTCCCTTTTCAAAGTTCTTTGAGAATATGTCAGTATTGTTGTCTTGGAAACATAATTAGCTGAGTTTAACAATCCAAAGTAAAGTGCAGTAGTTATTTCTTGGTTTCTTATGATTTTATATCTATCTATTGCAATTTATTACTTGGGCTTAGAAAGAATATTACCTAAGGTGGTGTATGCCATTCAGACAGAGAATGAGGAAAATATTTCAAAATGAAGCAAGAAACGGCATTGCAAAAAGACTTCTCTTTCTTTCAACAGCATTTTGAACATTTGTAGAAATCGTTCATTTATATATTTGGTTACATTTCAGTTTCATTAGAGAGGAGCTCTTAACCAAACAGCTCCCTCAAAATTATGAGCTCCTCTTTGCCCTACTTAGAAATCATTTCATATACGTTTTCATCAAGGTAAACAGTTCAATTTCTTCTTAATCTTTGCAGAATTTGTATAAAGCGGATCTTCATTGGCTGAAAGGCATTGGCTGGGTACCAATTGGTTCCTTGGATGCTGAGAAAAGCAAGAGAGCCGGAGAAATTCTGAGTGACAAGAAATACCGCCAGCATCCATCGACAGTCAAATTTACCAGTGTGACAGATTCCCTTGAGTTGCAGTTGGCCAAGCTTAATGCAGAAACAATGAACAAGGTAAGTCCTGACCTGGCTAATCAATGACCAAATTCTTTGAAAGTGCTTCAGAAAGGCTGTCTCAATTTTTCTTTTAAGCAAGACAAACTATGGAGAAAAATTTCCGAAAGCCTTAAGCTTCCATAGTTTCAGTCCCCTAAAGTGTCGAAGCACAGTAGTGCACAGGAATTATACAGCCATCCTGTTAAATAGTTAGAAATAGCTTCTGTTACATTTACATTCTGCTTTGAAATATCGCCCTAAAGACTTATCACTTCATTTGAAAACCTGAATTTGTCTGTACTCTATTGTGTGCTCACAAATTAGGATTGGAAGAAGGAACTGGGTTTTTTTTATTACAGCACTATTAATGGACCCTTGTTTATAAAATGCAGTAAGATTTTGCAGTTACCATGCATTCACTGCCAAAATTAATGTGCGGTAAACACAGAACCTTCATGATAACTGTTGGGTGGCCCCATCACTAGGCAAAATAGGCTGTCACCTAGGGTGCCAGCATCTTGGAGGTACCAAAAAGCAGTTACCCTGAAAGCAAAGCAATGGCTCTTGCAGCCACACAAACTCGGAGTCCATCAGTGTGTACATTTACCTGTAGGAAGAATGCGCAATATGCAAATAGTCTATTTACCCTTGTAAGTGGGTTTTTGAAATCATCATCATTATATATATTTACAAAACAAGTTTAATATTTAAAACAGTATTGCCCAAATGTGCATTTTTATAGCGCTGTCTCTGGGAGGGTGAGATGTTTACAATTGAGTTTAATAACCAAAATTGTGGAGGGGGTGGGCATTAGGTTCTAAAAGCTAATTGCGAGGTAACGTAAACTTGAAGTTTCAGTTAGGGTGCCAAATACTCTTGCATCGTTCCTGGGACCATTTCCAGCACCTTCCTGAACAACTAATACAAAGGCAATACATATATCATGCACAAACTGCATGGTAGAGAACCTGGGCCGGTGCAAGGGTCCCTGCAAGCTATAGATCAGCACCCCTCTCTCAATAATATTAATTCACCTCGGTGTGCAGCACCAGTGGCTCTTTTGCCACACTGAAGCACAGTAACTGCAGGAGAAGGACAGGCCCAAGAGTTTCTGCCACCCCAAACAGGAGCCCCGCCCATGCTGCTCCTCTCCTCATGCCGCCCCCCCCCCCTACACCGAGCTGAGTCAAGCTGCCACCACCACCACTGATTCCTCTTCTCATCTTGATGAGGGGGCTGTCAGCTAATTTAAAAGCGGCAGTGTTGTGTTGTCACTTTGACGCATGCTAACATGCATGGCCTGCCGCTCCTGCCCCCCTCCGACAGGACGCTGCATCGGAGTGGGGTCAGAAGTAGCAGACCATTCCTGTGCATACGGATGCAAAAATGTAGGACCTGCCAGCGCAAAGCTGCCATTCTATCCAGCAGGGTCTGCTGGGCGTCCATCTAGCCCATCCCAAAGCACAACCTGCACTGGGATTCGGGGACTAGTCACACCTTCCCTGCTCTCCGAATGGCTGAAATTCCCTGGGTGGCTTCCGTCCTTGGGCCATGGCTGCTCAGGCTCCAGGGCTCCTGGGTTGCAGTACCTCAGGTTGCACGGTGCTATCTTCCCAGTGCTCCTATAGTGCCCTATAGTCATACACACTTAGCCTTTCAACTGAAAGTTCTTCCTAATTTAGCAGCTTAAAATGTATGCTTCTATATTTAGGCCCACAGCCAAAGAATTGATCCAAAAGAGCATGCACTCAAGCATAAATGTACAACGTCTCTAAAAACAATATACTGTATAATGTTTCTGTTACTTTATGGATTTTTTCTTTGTTCTTCTGGATCTCCAGTAGGAATTATGAACAATATAATGAAGAAGTTTTTGAAATTGTTTTTAAGATTTATAGAATAAAAGGGAAGCCTTTATTTTCCCAGACTGAAATGTCAATGGGTCTGGAGTTGGAAAAGAGGATTCCGACAAAAAGTATTTAAAATGTTAGAAAATAATATAGTAAACCTGGAGTAGCTTTATTTTTATATGAATTTTCTAGAAGTACCCGTATTAATCAAAACAATCATTTATTATTTGATTAATCAATATATCTGATTGATGTATACATTTTTTGTTACTTGATCTCGTAATATGCTTAACTGATCTTGTAATGCTAATTGATGCTTATGACTTTATAATCCACGTTGAATGTTCTGTAAAGGAGGAATAGAAATACTAAAATTAAATAAGGTTCCCCAAAGCTGACAGCTTCCTGCCTTTCCGATTGCTGCCCTGCTAAGGGTCACTTCAGTGTCCCGCCTTGTGCTTTATCGAGGACTTTTCGTTTCTTTCAAGCTTTCTCTTTTTCTCCACCTTGTTGCTTATCTCGGGCTGCAGTTTTGCACTACATTTTTTAATGTTTTCATTTTTCCTGCAAGGGAATTAATTTCCTCCATTTTATTTCTAAGCACTTGTACACTGAAGCATGGGAGAATGACAAGAGAATAATTCACGTCATGCCCGACACTCCAGATATCCTGCAAGCAAAGCAAAATCGCATTAACTTCAGTGAGGCAAGTTACAATTAATGGTCAATATTTTGGCACCACAGTCAGCACTATTTTTAAATACCAGGTATAGGGGCTGCTATGTTACTATGTTAACATTTTTTATTTATTTATTGGCACTAAATAAACGTCTAGAGCGGTGAGCACTGCCGCTGGTTGGATAGTAATGCTGTTCAGTCTCTTAGCCATATAGCTATCCGGATAAATTTAGCAAAACCTTTTTGCTGTCCTAAATTTATCAGGATAGTGATACAAATAGTGGACTGAATATTGCCACTCTCCATACTGCCCAGACTCCATCCTTAGTCCACCCCATCATTATCCGCTGGGACTGTCTGCAATGATTTCCAGCCTCACTATCTGAATAATAATACCAGAAATTGACGCATGGGGCATTTAAGTGTATAGTAGCTGCTGTTATCCCAATAAGTGCCTTGGAATAATGCATAGTTATATTTTGTATGATACAAATTTCATTTTAGTCCATGCTCATCTTTTTAAATTCTGATGCATAAAGCTTTCATGTAAGGGAACCAATAAATGAGTAATACAATATGAATTTTGTACAATATTTGCAAAAGTACAGTCTGAGAATGTATAATAATTTTGTTTGATGTATAAGTTGGGACCCAGAGACATTTTGCCCTCAAGATTATGGCAGTGATGTATCTCTGCCAATGTGAGATTGCACAGTGTTGTGACGGGGGCTTATAGGCAGATACAGTTCTAGGGATATGTGCGCATGCAGGGGGAGTGAGCTTGTGACTCCGAAATTGTAATAGGAAGCGAGAGATATACTACATGCCAAACCTACAGAGTACAAAACAATGACTGTATTCCTTTGTAGAAAATATACAAGCATGCTTTGGAAGAAGCAAAGAAAAAAGGGTATGACCTGCGATGTGACGCCATTGCAATCCGAGCTGCCAAGACATCCAGAGACATTGCCAGCGATGTGAGTAATTAGTGCATGAGACTTTCACGATTCAGTGTTTAGAACAAGAGGGCATATTTAGTAACGTGCCACAGGTAATGTGAGGATATTGTGCAAATACCACGCATTCCTACGGCAGCAGAGCCTACCATCGGTGACAGACACAAAGAGTATGGCCACAGTAGGCTACTACCAACGCGCTAGTCGCATCACTAGCACAGCAGTAGGGAACACGTGGGCACAGCTCATGCATTCAGTACATGCGCTGGCAATACGCGTCCGGAAAAGGAACGCCACAAATGCAGTATTAGGGTGGCTGTGGGCTAAGGAACCACTGTGGACAGTAATAAATGTTCCCCAACCACACATACAGGAAAGTAGCAACTGGCCATTTCAGAACAGAGAGGGATGACCAGGAGGAGGCATAACCGCCTGTGCAACTCAGAGCATTGGGGCTAAGTACGAGGGGGCGGAGCATGCAAATCGGCAAGACGCACACATGCAGAGAGCCTGTGTTGTGTCCCTAACTGTGAGAGATAGGTTGCAAATGTGGCATCTGGAGAGGACTTTGCATTGGTCCAAGCAGGGTGTATGCAGTGTCCATCTTGGGGGACAGGTATATGAACCCCTCAATGCCGACTTGCTGTTTGCTTGAGAGCAGAAGCGGTTTCTGCTCCCATACAAAAGGAAATTAGGATCAATGAGGGTGGAAGCAAAAAGCCCAATGGCACTGAGGTTTTGAGGCTGTTTAATCCATTTCCATCGCTGTAGATCCCGGAGAGGTGCGGCAATGGAGGTCGGGGGGGGGGGAGGTTTGCCTAGGACACCTCATCTCCTTATGCTGGCCCTGCCTCAGCCCCTGGGCTTCGCTATGACCTCCCTGGTGGATGTCTGCACTGTTACATGTTCCTACATGCCGAAGAGGCAGGAGTCGGACAGTACTTTTGATGCCACACTGTCATGTTGCCAGTATGTGCCACACTTCCCTTGCATGCCCCACTCCCCACAATCCTCTGCTGGCTCCAACTCTGCCTATGAAGACAGTACTGGCTAAAGCACGAGCACAGGCCCTATGCCCTGATACTTCCACAGCACACAACACCAGCAGCCTTCTGACCCCTATTCATTGCATATGCAGACGCTGACAGCCATCCGTCAGAACAGCTGTTGGTATGCCTATGGATGTTTGCTCACTGTCCCAGCAGGGTCACTCCTGACATGGTATTTGTGGCTGTCAGACTGGCAGGCCCTCCTCCCTGGTGGCCTTTCTGTCTTCCAGTGTCGTTGCCCTGTTTCTGCCCTACCTATTTCCTAACACTCGTGTCTAGAACATGTGCTTGTGATATGCTAGCAATACGGGTGCCACTAATGCCTAGTTAGAAGCAGGTGCTAGCTGCGTCTGTGCTAAGAGTGTGTTGAAGTGGCTACCGTGCAATTATCACTCCTGCTCCCTCCCGCATACCACGTCTCTGCACGCTCTCTGCCTTAATCCTGCCTTTTTGCACACTGCTTTGGTAGCGTGGGATTTTTAGTGACTCAGGCCCCAAACGTGCATTAACCCCACGCTAAACCTCATGCTACCAGCTACTGCGCTTTAGTAAATATGCCCAACTTCTTGTTTCTCTTTCCAAATACCTATAGACAATGAAGTGCACAATGTGTTTCAGATCAGAGCTTGTTTTGAATGCTGGCCTGTTGGGTCGGTAGACTAAAGTTCCAATAGAGAACCTTCCCAGCTCTTAGTTGCACAGAGTGACCCCTGTCTTGGTTAGGTTTTAAAAGAAGCATCTGTATTGACAATTATAGAGCCCCACTGACAATAAATAGTACTGCACTTGATGATTATTGTAGAAAATCAATGAGGGAGAAATCCCATCTCTGTTTCTAGATAATATAACATGGCATGGACTACTAGAAAAATTGGCTACAGGTGAGAAGATGTTCAGCACCTTAGTGCTCAATAATTAATGTGAGCTATGGTACAGATACTGGTTCACAATATTTGCTAAGGACTGGCCCTATGGCTCAGGATTCCAGAGCCTGGCTTCTGCTTCTCAGGCTGGCTGGGTGCTGGCGAGGTCATATGTGGTGTGAAATCACTGCCCGTATGAAACAGCTGCCTTTAGGAGGGTAGTTACTAACGTGGTTAAGGGAAGAATGCACAATATTTGCCACTTAATATATGTGAAACTGCACATTATTTTACCATGACATAGATTAGTTTACTGCAATACGGGTTAGATGCAAAGCCCCTGCAAGCTGCGTTATTCATGATTCTCCTTGGGAGTTAACATGTGCTTCAATGCTCCCAAGCACCATCTTAAATGGGCTGGTGTAAAAAAGAATTCTACCTGGACTCCTCTTACCCCATAGTTAAGCCCTCAACCTCCCAAAGGCTCCACAGACTCCCAGCCAAACCAACAGAAGGACCCCCCCCCCCTTCAAAGATCCCTTCCTGACCTCCTTTCAAGACCCCCACATCTTCCCAAAGAAGCCTCCTGAGACCTATCCTAGTGTCTATCAGCTAGGTCAGGAGCAATCACCATTTCTTCCTGCCCCATTGGGCACCGGATACAAAATGGCACTGGTTAACTCCTAATAGTAGTCTCAACGTGCTACCACAAGGAGTCAAACTACCAAATGAGGACACATACATATTTTTACTATGAAAATTATCCTTAAACTATGCACATACTCACATCTGCAAATTTGGAGCACATCTGGGTTCAAATGTGTACATATGGTTAAATTTTTGAAAGTATCACATAAACAAAACCCTTCCCTAACCCAGCCCTTGAAAACACCTCCTTAAACAGTGGGATAAACTTACGTTCATAAAGGTTGCACATCCATTTCATAAAAGACAGTTTCTGTGGCTGGAACATTGCTTTATATGTGGAATTGGCTTTGAAAATTATCCTCCCTGTGGTAAATGTCTTGATTTCTGTTCCTTTGGCGATGCCTCTCCTCTCTTCCCTTGGTTGTTTTTTTTTTAATCTTTATAAGACATATCTCCAAATTATCTATGCACACATCATACTGTCCCACTGCTTTTATTCTTATTTATCTCTGGCTTTGGAAAACAGGAGAAAATTTGTTTTCTTTATATCTTTCAAAATTTATTAATTGAATCAATTTGAACGTGTTGAATTTTCAGTAAGCTAAGTATTGAAACCTAAACATTTATTATATTTAATAAAGTCTGCATAAAAATTGGTACAAAAGCATCTTGCAATAGGAGTCTGTATAAAAACCTTTTAAATGAGCAGCTATAACTCGTATACCAGTGATATTAAAAATAAATATTACAAAAAGAAAATCCTGATTGTTTATCCATATGCTTATTTTTTTCATGAAAAGGAAACCTGCATCAGCAATTGGCTTAATTACAAGATACAACCTAAATTTAATGTAGAACTGAAAAACTAATCCAATTGTCTTTCTACAGTACAAATACAGAGCAGCTTATCGGAAGCAGCTGGGTCACTATGTGGGATTCCGTAGTCTCCTGGACGACCCCAAGTCGGTGTGGGCTATGCACGTGGCCAAGATCCAGAGTGACAGAGTGTACAAGAAAGATTTTGAAAAATCCAAGACCAGATTCAGTAGCCCTGTGGATATGCTGGGAATCCTTTTGGCTAAGAACTGTCAGAAACTGGTCAGCGACATTGACTACCGTAACTACTTGCACCAGTGGACATGTCTACCAGACCAGAATGATGTCATCCATGCAAAGAAGGCCTATGACCTGCAGAGTGATGTCAGTTGTCATTTCTACTTAAACTTGTGTAATTATACCTTTATGATGTCATCGGTTTCTCAGATTGCTTCTTCTCATTCTCTAGGCAGTATACAAATCAGACATGGAATGGCTGAAAGGGATTGGCTGGGTTCCTGTTGGTTCACTGGAAGTTGAAAAGGCAAAGAGGGCTGGTGAAATCCTTAGTGAAAAGAGTTACCGCCAGCCCCCACATAGCTTCAAATTCACCTGCATCCCTGATAGCATGGAAGTGCTTCTTGCTAAAAACAATGCACTGCAGATGAGCAATGTAAGTGTCATCACTCTCCACCTAAGAGCAGGATGCTTTATATCTCAATACTTAATGCACATTTCTACCGTAGTGCCCATCTACCAGGATTGCCTGATATTTTCTGGGGGGGGGGGGGGGGGGTTGCAATATTTGATGTTTCAGATCTTAAAGTTAAAAAAACCTCAAAAATTATTTACAAAAACATATTTATGTTTTGTTTATGCTCTTTAAATAGACAAGATATTTCACATCAGTATATTTCTCTTTTTGTTTTCTTCAAACAACTCACACCATTAGGATAGAGAGGATACATAGGCGCCTATTTTAAGCCTATTTTAAAGACACATAGGAGCCTATTTGCAAGTAGACTGCGCCTTCAAAGCAAGCACGGACATTTACCCCTGATGGTTAAAGCATGTTTTTAGCACACCTAAATGAAACCTCTTTTATACAGACAAGTAGGTACCTACTTGTCTTTATAAAATCCTAGTGAATGTGAATGGCCACACCCTCCATTTTGCAAGTACATGTACAGATTATGAAATTTGCAATCAACAGACGTATTTGCTTGCACTGCCCACGTTCCTCTCAAATTTAGCCATGTGCATGCCCACAATTAAAATAGATGCAACCAAATTAATGTGCATGCTTCTATGCTGGCCAGTATTTTAAGAGTGGCCGCTTGGGCGTGTAAATGGTGGTATTTTAATCATTTGCATGCATTCTTATCTTCTGAAATAGGTGCCTCTTTATAAACCTACTCCCGAAATGTGTTATAAACATACCCTCCCTGCCCCCTCCCTCCTCCAATTTTCTATTTAATACCTAAAGTTTTATTAATGTCTTTCACTTCTACAGCACCTGTACAGAGAAGCTTGGGACGCCGATAAAAGAATCATTCATGTTATGCCGGACACTCCTGAGATCATGCTAGCGAAAAGCAATTCTGCTAACATTAGCAATGTAAGAACAATTTTCTAAATAAAAGTAGATACCATGTAAATCTTTTGATATCGGGCAGTTTTATGTCCAGAACTCTTTTTTTTTTTTTTTGTAAGTGTGTGACCTTCAGGATCATCGAGGCAATATTTTTCTTATAAATGTTCATCTTACAGAAACTGTATAAGCAAGGTTGGGAAGACATGAAGCAGCAGGGGTATGATCTGAGAGTGGATGCCATTGCCATCGAAAGTGCAAAGAAGTCCAGGAACATTGCAAGTGATGTAAGTGGTACAGAGGCAAACAGTATAACAATGACATTATAATGCCTTACAACAGTGAATCAAAATCTATTGCAAATGGCATTCAGATATCACCAGGCATGTCTTATAGGATTCAAAAAACCTTTCCTTTCAATGTATTATTAAAAGATTTATTAATATACATGGAATTCCTATCCATATCTCTTTAATCTGTGAATTAAGAGGAACCTTTTCTTGGTTCCTTCCTAAAGATCTCAGTCCAATTTTAAATGCTTTTGAACTGTGAATGTTCAGTTGAATGTACCATTCAACCATATACTCATCTCAATGCTCTAATTCACAACAAAACCTTACCGCGCTTTTTAGCGTGCCTCCAGTTTTTCCTTCCCCATTCCCAAAATTTCTATAAAATAATCAGAAAATGGTTATTTCTGTTGAGTTTTCTGGATATGGAGGTTTATCCTATGCCAAAATAACTACCATTGTTCCTTTTGCATAATTACTTGAAACTTTCTAGATCCCTCTCGTGTCTGAATAGTTACTGAGTCTGGAGAGAGATGTTCACCTAATAGCAAGACCTCTTTACCTGTCCTCCTTAGTTTGTAGACTGCCACTTGTACCCAGGGCCGATGCAAGGATATGAGGCACCCTATGTGAACTCTCATTCCTGCTCCCACTGCCATCTTTCTCCAGGACCTGCGGTGGCGGCAGTCACTTTAAAGTGCAGTGCTTACCCAAATTCACTAATTCTGTGTTTTGACAAGTCGCTTCCACCCCTTCCAATGCAGAATTCCTATTTGTAAGGGGGCAGTAGAGGCTGGTCAAAGCGAATACTAACAGCAATACAGCATCTGAAACTTTGGGTAAGTGCTGCATTGCCACCTTGGCAGGTCATGGAAGGGGTGGCAGTGGGCTAACTTGGAAACACTGGAGATCTAGGCGACCACCTAGTATGCCTAAAGGGTAGCACCGGCCCCCTGCTTATTCCCCAGAACATGCTGCTCTATATTTAGACAGAATGCAATATAGTTGCAGCTAGATTGTTCCTGTTTCTCCTTCAAATGACTTTTAACAGAAAGTGTTGTGAAGAATAATTTTTCTAGTTAGGAGTATAATAGTTTATAATTTTTTCAATTTATTTTACATTTTTTACATTTTCTATTTTATACCACACTCAAGCCAATAGTAAATAGTTCAGAAAACCTAAAATTCTTCTTCTTCTCATTTATTAGTATTTATACAAAGCAGCCTATGAGAAGCAAAGAGGCCACCATGTGGGATTCCGCAGCCTACAGGATGATCCCAAATCCGTATGGGCCATTCATGCAGCCAAGATCCAGAGTGACAGAGTGTACAAGAAAGATTTTGAAAAATCTAAAACCATATTCAGCAGCCCTGTGGATATGTTGGGAATTGTATTGGCCAAGAATTGTCAGAAATTGGTCAGCGAAATTGACTACCGTAATTACTTGCACCAGTGGACATGTCTGCCAGACCAGAATGATGTCATCCATGCAAAGAAGGCCTATGACCTGCAGAGTGATGTGAGTAAAAAAAAGCCAGCTGAATATTTTGAGCTGAAAGTTTATAAATATTCAGCCCGATATTCAGCGTGGCTGATCTGATTAGAAGCATCTACTAACTGGATAAGTCTCGTAGACTGATATTGAGCAGTGCAATCTGGATAGTGCCATTGAATCTCACAACAAAGCACCTTGGCACTATCTGGATTGTGCCACGAAGGTCCAGGGGTAGAGTCAGGGTGGTGTGGATAATTATCAGCTGTGATGTTTAGTGTTGCTATCCAGATAACTATCTGCATAACTTAGGTCAGCGAAAAAGCTCTCATAAGTGCCATGTGAATACCTTAAAATTGGCACTATCTGGATAGCGCTGGGCAGCCAGCACTGCATCTGGATATTAAGCCCTGAGCACAATTTGGATATCGATGCTGAATATCTGGATTTTGTTTAAACAGATTTTATTTAAATTGGTGTTTATAAAAACACTGACCGTGGAATTTAAATTTTGGCCGATTGATGTTAGATATTTTGTAATACAAGTTGTATATGTAAGATCACTTCATCCTTTAATTCCCACCCTTTCCCACCCTTTGCACCTACAATATCACAATGCCTATGTGTATGGTACTCCTTGTGACCTTGGGCAAGTCAATTTACCCCCCATTCCCTCAGAAGAAAAAGGCCTGGCAATCTACTTCTGGTCATACCTTGCCAAGAAAACCCAGGGACTGCTGCATCGCCAGGAGTCGAATTAACTTTACAGCACTTAAAAAATATATATATGTATACGCACACATACACAAATATATGGAGTTCTTTTTCTAATAACTCCAAAACCATGGCGCATTAGGTCCAACGCCTCCATGTTAACTTTCAGAGGCGTAGAAAAGCATATCCCTAGAGTTAGGTGTGCCTAACGCCATCTCACACGGGTTGCACATTTAGCGCAGGAATCATCTTGCGCTGTCATGGCCCTGTGCCAGCCAGAAGGTGTTCTGCAAGCTAGCGCCCATTAGTGAAAGACCGTAAAGTGTTTTTTGTGGAAAGATGTGCTTTCCTACAGTTGTGGTCAACATTATTGGCACCCTTGCAGTTCAACCCCTTAATGTCCAATATCTCCTAAAAATAAAAAGTGGTCAGTGAAATGGTTTTGGACTATATATGCACACATATTTGTCATATAAAAGAATCAAATAACACAACCAATTAAAGAAGGAAATACTAGAAAACAGTATAAAAACTGTGACATTGCCAGGACATGATTATTGGCACCCTCATAAACAATTCACATTTGTTTGAATGGAACCACATTCCCATTGCAGTAAAATTAGATGCACCTGTGATCAGTTGTCAGCACTCACATGACTTGAATCAATCAATGAATGATGGCTCTAATGTTTAAAATGGCCACATTCACTCCTTGTTCCATTTTCACAATAGTGAAGACAAGAAAGCTGCCTGAGACCATCAGAAAAGCCATTATCACCAAACATCAAACTTCAAGGGGGCGGGGGGTACAAGATCATCTCCAAAGCCCTTAATAACATTCAAACTGTGTCTACAGTTTGAATGTTATTAAGACATTTTCTGCTCATGGAACTGTCAAGAACCTCCAAGGACGAGCTGGGAAGAGGAAAACTAATCTAAGAAATCTCCGAAGGTTAGTGCAAACTGCTGGAAAAATCACTACGTATAACATCCAAAGAGCTTAAGACTGACTTGAAACAATCTGGAGTGATGGTTTCAACCTGCCCTATATGCTGCACACTAAACAAAGAAAGACTTCATGGGCAAAGGCCAAGGAGAACTCCACTTCTCAGACAAACATAAAAAGGCATGCTGATCTTTACCCAAACTGACCTTGGGAAACCACAATCTTTCTGGGAAAATGTTTTGTGGACAGATGAAACCAAACCTGAGCTCTTTAGTAGTGCAGACCAGCAATACATTTACAGATGAAGAAATGAAGCTTATGAGGAAAAAAAACATCCTTCCTACAGTTAAATATGGTGGAGGTTCCATAGTGTTGTGGGGCTGTTTTTCTGCCTCAGGAACTGGAATCCTGGAACATATTAAAGGAATCATGACGTTAGAGGACTACCAAGGTATTTTGGAGTGAAATGTACTACCTAGTGACAGAAAGCTAGGTTTAGACTGAAAGTCATGGGTCCTTCAGCAGGACAATGATCTAAACCATACATCCAAAAGTACAAAAGAATGGTTAAAAAGGAAAAAAAAATGGACTGTTTTAAACCAGCCAGCAATGAGTCCTGTTCTCAATCCAATTGAGAACATTTGGAAAGAGCTGAAGTCTGCGGTTGGTAAAAGGAATCCTGGAAACATTCATGAGCTGGAACAAACTGCATTTGAAGAGTGGGAGAAACTACCAGCAGACAGATGTAAGATACTTATAGATGGCTACAAGAAATGTTTGGAAGCTCTCATAACTGCGAAGGGTTGTGCAACCAAATATTAGTGAAGGGTGCCATTAATCCTGTCCAGGTCATATTTCGTTATTTTCTCAGAAATTACTACGTCTAAGTTGCCCAGACATCTTTTTTGCTGTATACCTTTGAACATACTATTAAAATATTATGATGACAGACAGTTGGACTATTTCCAATTATTTCTTAAGATGTTGTACACAACATACCTAAAATGCCAATAATGTTGACCGCAACTGTATATGCTTTTTATGATATTTTGATGCCAACATTCATAACCCTTTCTTATGTATATTTTTTGTGGTTTATTTAGCTGTAGTTAGTGCAGTAAAATTTGGTACTTACCATGTGTTAGATACAAAAATAAGTTCAGTGCCTGTGAGATAACTGTTGGAGGTGTAAATAGCATCTTCCCTGTTACTGCATAGAGTATCTATATCTTTATCTTTATTTAAAATTTAATATACCGCTCATACTGGAGGTACCAGAGCAGTTTACAATAAAATAAAATATGAGACTGCTGAAAGGAAAAGAATGCCAAAATATAATAAACAGGATAGAGATAATAGAAAATGAGGTAGAGGCTAAGCATACAAGAATGGTGTTAATGGGGGTGGAGAGCAATCGAGGTCAGCAGAGGGGGGGGGGAGAAAGGAGGAGCAGAGGGAAAGGAAGGTTGAAGGCAGAACAGACAAGGTGTGTCTTTAGCCTGGTTTTAAATGTTTTGTAGAAGGGCTCTAGGTGGAGGGCAGGGGGAAGCGAATTCCAGAGCCGGGGACCCAGAAAGAAGAAAGCAGAGGAACGGGTGGATTCAAAATGAGCCTGGGACAGGGAGGGAAGGGACATGCGGTTGGAGTGAATTAACCGGAGGTGTGTGAAGATGAATCAGGTCTGCGAGATAAAGAGGAGTGCCGGTGTGAATGGTTTTGTGAACGTGGATAAGTATTTTGAATTGTATTCGATACGGGATCGGGAGCCAATGTAGGTGAATCAGGATGGGGTAATGTGATCGAAACGTGAAGCATGAGTCAGAATACGGGCAGCTGTGTGGTGAACTAGTTGCAATCTTCGTAGTTGTGTTTGAGGAAGACCGGCTAATGCAATGTTACAGTAATCTAAGCGGGACACTACAAGGGACAAGAATAACGTGGTCATGGAGGGAACTGATAGGAAAGGGTGGACTGCCCGAAGTTGTCTCAGAGTGTGAAACGATCACTGTATCACTGAGGAGATGTATTCTTTAAAAGACAGGGCAGAGTCCAGGATAATCCTAAGATATCGCAAAGAGGAAACAACTGGAAGTGGAAAGGAGGAGAGAAGAGGGGCGAGAGAGGGGGCAGGGGCACCTGAGATGAACCAAATAGCTGACGTTTTAGAGGGGTTGACATGCAGAAAGATAGAAGAGAACCAGGTGGCAACGGAAGCTAGACAGGAATTAAGGGACATGAGATTGGGGGTGGATGGATCTGTGTGATGGAGCAGAATAATGTCGTCTACATAGTAATGTGCTGTAATACCGTGTTGCTGGACCAAAAAGGCAAGGGGGGCCATAAAAACATTAAATAGAAGAGGAGCAAGAACAGAACCCTGGGGAACACCACATGGAAGGGATGTGGGGGGAGAGGAGGAAAGACCTGAGAGAACGTAAAAAGACCTATTGGTAAGAAACAAATGAAACCAGGAGAGAACAGAACCAGAGAGCCCGATCTACAATGTCAAAAGCAGCAGATAAGTCTAGGGAAACAGCGATGGAGATGAGACCTCGGTCGTGGGCAGTACGTAAGTCATTAAGAAGGGAAAGCAGGATAGATTCGGTGCTGTGACTGGGGCGAAAACCAGATTGGCAAGGGTGAAGTGCTAGGGAAGCTTCAAGATGGGTAGAGAGTTGTGCAAAAACCAGTTTTTCTAGAATCTTAGAAAGGAAAGGGGGATTTGAAATGGGGCGCCAATTGGCTGGGGAGGACGGAGTCTTTTGTTAAGATGGGATGGATAACTGCGTGCTTCCAAGTGGAAGGAAAGGTACCTGAGGAAAGACTTGAGTTAATGATGCAGAGAATCAGAGGAGAAAGGTCCAAAGAGGTATCCAGAAGCCAGTGGGAAGGGATAGGGTCAGAGGTACAGGTAGTTTTCCGAATGGAAGAGTAGACTTTGTTAAGTTCTGAGATGGTTACGGGTTGGAAAGAGGACCAGCAGTGGGAGAGGGGAGGGATGGATGGGGAGGGGGGAAGGAAAAAGGAACTTGGAGAGAGGGGAGTCGGGGAGAGGGGAGAGGGGAGGAGGGCAAGAGGGGAAAAGTAAATGAAGGGTATTGACTTTGGTAACAAATTGAGAAGCTAAAAGGGCAGGATTGGGAATGGTGGGAGAAGGGACAGAGGAAGTGAGAGAATGGGAGGCAGAAAGGGAACAAAGTACTGAATAGAGTTGATGGGTAGCGTTAGCTGAAGAAGAAATGAGATTAGAGAAGCAGTCCAATTTGGAGGAACATATCAAGGAACGGTAGTGGGAGTGACAGTGATGAAAGTGGGCTAGATTAGTAGGGGATGGGTTCTTATGCCAGTGGCGCTCAGCACGGCGCAAGTAGGAACGATGAAGGAATAAACCCGAGTGAAACCAGGGATAGCTATGACAAGTGCGGGAGGGAGGGTGGAGCTGTCATGGAGCAAGAAGGTCCAAAGCATCTGTAAGAATAGTATTCCAGGACTGGGCCTAGAGGTCCACGGGAAGAAGGTGGAAGTCATGGGGAAAAAGGGAATCGGAGGAGGGGAACTGGGAGAGGGTGTTGGGAGTAATGCAGTGAGTGAGACGGGGAGGAGGGGGAAAGGGGTTCTGGACAGAGGAAGGGGGAAAGGATGTGATTGTGAAAAATAAACAGAAATGATCTGACCAGGGGATAAGTAAGGCAGAAAGGGAAGAAGGAACCAAAGGGGAAGTGGAATGGGAGATTACCAAGTCCAAGGAATGACCAATGGAGTGTGTAGGGAAGTAGATAAATTGTTGAAGAGAGAGATCGGAGAGAAGAGAAAGAAAAGCGGAATCGTGAGAGGAAGAAGGGGAGTCTACATGAATATTGAAGTCACCTAGGATCAGGATATATTGATAGAGAAGGGATAGCTCAGAAAGGGTCAAGATGATAGAGTCTCAACAACGGCCTGATAGGGAGGGAGGGGTATAGAGGAGGAGAAAGTACAGTGGGGGAGAAGAAGGATTTAGATGAAGAAGAAGAGACTCGGGATAATGGAAGTCACTTCTTGAAAGGCTAGAGAAGAACAGAGGAGGACGGGAACCCCCCCCCCCCCCCCCGCCGCTCCTACCTCGACGACAAGTGGAGAAGGTGGTGTAGCCAGGTGGGAGACAACGGTTTAATAGAGGTTCCTCGCCCTCTTTCAGCCATGTCGCTGTCAGAAATAGGGCGTCGACAGCATGATGGTGTGAGAGAAGATCTTGGATGAGAGAGGTTTTAGAATGAAGGGAACGGCAGTTCAGGAGGGCTAGCTGTAGAAGAATAATAGCCGGAACAGAAGGAGATGATATGGGAGAGGAGGAACATGGAATAAGGTTGGAGAGATTTCAAGCGACAGTACCTGGGGAGACAGGAGGGGGAGAGGGCCTCCAGCTCCATAGAACAGGAATAGAGGTCATGCCAGAAGAAATCACTGAGGCTGACTGGGTTGGACAGATGCACAGTTGGAATAGCAGCAGTAGAGAGAGAACCAATTGAGAGGTCTTACCCCAAGCTTGATAAGGGCTGCAGTGGTGGTAGATTGATGGAGGATGCGAAGAAGACGTTTGACTATGGAAAGACCTGGATGGGAACACTTCCGAGGAGGGAGAGAGGAGGCTCTGGACTCACCCCCACGGACTCGCCACTAGGAGCTCGCACAAGGAGCAGGTCTGCTCCTTGTGCGCGCTCCTTTGGCACACGCCACTATGGCACAGAACGCCATGCTGTAAGGAACTAAATACTGAGGGAACACCTCCCTAGGACAGATCTCCAATTCCATCTACTCTCTTCCACCAGTTCCATACACCTTGACTCCATTATTATAGCCAACAAACACATTTCCATTTGTCTCATCTATAGATCCCCGTCTTCCTCCCCTGAAGACCTTTTGTCTATTATAGACCTTGCTTGTAACCCCACAAACTCATATATACCAAACTGGTTATTGGGTGATTTCAACTTGCCAGCCCTCCAAAGTTCCCACTCTAATGCTTTCCTCGAGGCACTTGCTGAGCTAGGATGTTGTTGTTGTTGTTAAGTGCCGTCGAGTTGGAGTCGACTCATGGCGACCCTCTGGATAGCTATCCTAAATTGTGTTCGGTCTTCAGTCAGGCGGATCATTGTTGACAGACTGGTACCCATAGCTGCTGTTATTGTATCGATCCATCTCATTGCTGGCCTTCCTCTTTTGCGTTGACCTTCTATCTTGCCAAGCATGATGTCTTTCTCTAATGATCTCTCTCTTCGCATGATGTGTCCAAAGTATGAAAGTCGAAGTCTTGTCATCTGAGCTTCTAAAGAAAGCTTAGGTTTGATCTCCTCTAGTAACAACTGGTTTGTTCTTCGGGCAGTCCATGCTATACACAGTATTTGCCGCCAGCACCATAATTCAAAGGCACCAATTTTCTTCCTGTCTTTCTTTTTCACTGTCCAGCTTTCACATCCATATGATGTTATTGAAAATACCATGGCTTGAACAAGTCGAATCTTTATATGGAGAGAGACATCTCTGCTCTTGAGAATCTTATCTAGGTCTTTCATAGCCATTCTGCCAAGAGCAATGTGTCGTCTGATTTCTTGACTGCTTGTTGCTTCTTTATTGATAGTTGATCCAAGTAGGTTAAAGTTGTTCACGATTTCAATTTCTTCTCCTTCAACGATGAACCTGTTGATTATGCCAGTTTTCATGATCTTTGTCTTCTTTACATTAAGGTGCAGGCCCATTTTGAGACTATGTTTTTTGATTATGAGAAGAAAATGTTTCAGATCATCTTCACTTTCAGCCAGTAATGAGGTATCATCAGCATAGCGAATGTTGTTGATGAGTCTTCCACCAATCTTCACACCTCTGTTGTCTTCATACAATCCTGCTTCTCTGATGATTTGTTCTGCATATAAATTAAACAGGTAGGGGGAAAGTATGCAGCCTTGTCTTACACCTTTGCTTATTTTAAACCATTCTTTTTCTCCTTGTTCCGTTCGAACTGTTGCTTCTTGATCAATGTACAGATTGTGCAAGAGTACGATCAGGTGTTCTGGTATACCCATGCTTCTTAATGTGGCCCAAAGTTTCCCATGGTTTACATAGTCAAAAGCTTTGCTATAGTCGATAAAGCACAAATAGATATCCTTTTGGTATTCTTTAGTCTTTTCAAGGATCCATTTCACATCCGCAATGATGTCTCTCGTTCCTCTCCCTTTCCTGAACTCTGCTTGCACTTCAGGTAGTTCTTGTTCTAGGAATGGTTGTAGTCTCTTTTGAATAATCTTTAGAAGAATCTTGCTGGCATGTGGGATCAGAGCGATTGTGCGATAATTTCTACAGTCAGTTGGATCACCTTTCTTTAGTATTGGTATAAACAAAGATCTTTTCCAGTCAGTTGGCCATGATGTTGTCTTCCATATTTCTTGGCAGAACCTTGTAAGTATGGTAACAGCTGCATCAGATTGCTGTAATACTTCTATGGGAATGCTATCAATGCCTGGTGCTTTGTTCTTTGATAAGACTTTCAATGCTGCTTCAACTTCTTCTTTCATCACCAATGGTTCCCAATCATAAGATACAGGTTGAAACGGCTGTTGGTCCACTTGATCTTTATCATATAAAAACTCTGTATATTCCTTCCATCTTTTCTTCTCAGCATCATTCAACATAGAACCTTGAGCATCTTGTAACATTCCAGTTCGAGGCTGGAACTTTTTCTTTAACTCTCGTAGCTTTAGGAAAGCCGATCTTGCTCTTCCTCTAATAGTTTCTGCTTCTATTTCCTTGCATGCGTCATTGTAGTACTTTTCCTTGTCCTGTCTTGCTGCACGTTGGAAATCTCTGTTGAGTTATGTGATTCTTTCTTTCTCCTCTGGCTTTAGCTTCTCTGCGTTTCTGGGCAATTTTCAGAGTTTCTTCTGTCATCCATTTTGGCCATTTTTTCTTTTTTGCCTTTTGTAGAGACTTCTCGCTTTCTTCCACCACAACCTTCTTGATGTCATTCCATAACTCTTCTGGAGCTCGGTTATTTGTATCCAGAGCAGCAAATCGATTTTGCAGGCAGTCTTTAAATTCCAGTGGTATATTCTCAAGGTCATATTTTGCTGCATTCATGGGTGGTTTGCTCTTTTTCAACTTTAGCTTGAGTTTGCAAACTAATAGTTGATGATCTGTACCACAATCAGCTCCAGGTTTTGTCTTTGTTGATGTTATAGAGTTTTTCCATCGTTAACTTCCATAGAGGTAGTCAATTTGATTTTTATACAATCCATTGGGTGAAGTCCATGTGTACAGTCACCGCTTGTGTTGCTGGAAGAATGTGTTTGAGATGAATAGATCGTTGGTCTTGCAGAATTCTCTCAGTCTTTCTCCAGCTTCATTTCTGTTGCCAAGTCCATATTTTCCAACTACTTTGCCTTCTTCTTTGTTGCCAACTTTTGCGTTCCAGTCACCCATGACTATCAAGACATCCTGTTTGCATGTTCTGTCAATTTCAGCTTGTACTTGTTCATAAAACTCTTCAATTTCATTCTCTTCTGCAGCTGTTGTTGGGGCATATACTTGAATTATAGTTGTGTTGATAGGCATTCCTCGTAGACGAATAGAGATTAAGCGTTCGCTGACTGCATTGTGTTTCATTACAGTTCTTGCAAGTTTCTTCTTTATTATAAATGCAACACCATTTCTTCTTTGTCTTTCATTTCCAGCATAGTAGACCATGTGATCATCTGATGCAAAGTGCTCGATGCCAGTCCATTTCAGTTCGCTGATACCCAACAGATCAAGTTGTACATGTTCCCATTTCATTCTTGACCACCTCCAACTTCTCTTGGTTCATGCTTCGTACGTTCCATGTTCCAATGTGTAAGACATCTTTACAGCTCCTGACTCTCATTTCATGCGCAGCTAGGATACAAAAAGATAATCAATACCCCTACGCACTCAAAGGGAAATAAACTTGATCTCATATTTATACCACTTTCAGATATCAGCTCAATTATGTTTATGTTTATTACATTTGATATACCGCTCAGGCCAAGAAGCATCAGAGCGGTTTACAATCCTACATTTATGTTATGGAAAATAAGAAAAGAACGCCATTAATAAGATAGGACAGAGTAGGAGAAACAGATAGACAAAGTGATAGCACAGATAGGAGAAAACAGAACAGCAGACTACCTTCACAAACTACAGGCATGACAAATAGACTCACAATTTCTGTATGATTTTAATCATTCGCCACGGACCCCGCCTAAAGGCCACACCAAAGGGCCCTCTGGCGAGGCCCCGCCTCCGGAGCGGCGGTTTAAATGCCGGTGAGCAGGCCAGTTGCTAGGCAGTCTGTGAGGTGAGGAGAGGTTCCGCCCACACACCAAGATGAAATCAGCTGCATTCCCTGATCTTAAATGAGCCTCCGGAGCGGCGGTTTAAATGCCGGTGAGCAGGGCAGTTGCTAGGCAGTCTGTGAGGTGAGGAGAGGTTCCGCCCACACACCAAGATGAAATCAGCTGCATTCCCTGATCTTAAATGAGCCTCCGGAGTGGCGGTTTAAATGCCAGTGAGCAGGGCAGTTGCTAGGCAGTCTGTGAGGTGAGGAGAGGTTCCCGCCCACACACCAAGATGAAATCAGCTGCATTCCCTGATCTTAAATGAGCCTAACTTATGGGCCTAAATGTATATTAATTCCTCTCTCTCTGTCACCCCAGTTCCATGGTCCGACCACAGTTTAATTAAATTTAAAATGCCCATGCCTCAGGTTCTTGATTCTACTCAAAATACTGTCAAGCCCTCCTCATCTCCTACAAGCCGATTTTGGCTCTTTAACAAAGATGAGATCATTGACAACGTTTTACCAAATCTTAAATTGTCAGCACCCAATCTTGAATCCTTGATTTCCACCTGGAACAACAGCCTTAGCTCCTTTGCACTTTGGCCTGCATTGAATATCCCTCCTAAAAGAAGACATACAGCACGTTGGTAGTCTTCCGATCTACGTACCGCCCTTCTCCTACTCAGAAAGCTTGAAAGACGATGGCGACATTCATGGTCTTCTGATGATCATTCAGCCTGTTTCTCACCTTGAGACTCACCACAATGAAGTTTTCTTGAGAAGAAAGGAATACCATTCTGATCTTCTTCTCCACTCTCTAAACAAACCCTGTGACCTTTTTAACATCGTTAAGTCACTTACTAAAGAGCCTTCTAACTTTCAACCAGAGTTGTTACACCCTCAAGAATATGCTGATCTATATGCCAAAGCTAGCTTACCTATCACCTCCCTTCCTATCCCCTCACCAATTCAAAAACGAGTCTCCCTTTCACCCTTGACTTCCTTCACACCTCCTTCTAAGAAGTGCATTGAGGACACTATCACTTCCATCAATACCACTACCTCTCCTAACGACCCCTGTCCAGCTTTCTGGATAAGATCATTATGCACTGAATTTAGCCCAGGATCTTTGAATTATCTTTTTCAACTGGGATGTTCCCCCTGACTCTAAAGCAAACTTCCATTAGGCCCCTTCTAAAGAACAGTAAACTGAATCCCCAGAAGGCTGAATCTTATCGACCTATCTCCAGCATTCCTTTTTTGGCCAAGATAATAGAAAAAGTCGTTCATCTCCAAATTCAGCATCACATTGAAAACTTTGCCCCTCTCGATCCATGCCAGCATGGTTTCAGAGAATTCCATGGTGTTGAGACACTTCTCACCACCCTATTCAACACCTCAATCATTGGAATTGATAATATTAGACAAGGCTTTGTTCTAATCTTTATGGATATTGCCTCTGCCTTTGATTCAGTCAACCATGACGTACTTCTTATATGTCTTCAAGAGAAGGGAATTATTGGCTCAGCATTAAATTGGTGCAGGTCCTACCTATCAGATCGATGGCAGCAGGTGTGAATTGGTTCTAAAATTTCAGAACCTTTTCAACAAAAACAAGGCATTCCCCAAGACTCTTCTCTCTCTGCACTCTTTTTTAACATCTGTATGCAGCCTCTTTGTTCAATCATTCGCTCCTTTAACATCTCCTGTCTTGTCTATGCTGATGATTTATTGCTTTTTACACCATTCACTACTGACCAGTCTGACATTTCACTGATAATAAGCTGCTTTGATGCCATTACAGGTTGTCTCCATATGAAAACCTTAGAATCAATTTCAACAAGACAGATGTTCTATTCATTACTAGGAACCATTCTTTCATCCCTCCTGCTTCAATTAAGGTCAGAGATGCAGTGCTTACAACTAAATCCATCATCCACTATGTAGGTGTCACTTTAGATCAGCACCTTGACATGAAAGCTCATGTCAGTAATATCACCAAAGCAATATATCATAAGATTCAAACAATTCGTCACCTACGTCCCCTATTGGAGCCTACTGATTTTCGTACAGTTTTTCAAGCCCTCGTGACCCCCCATTTTGACTACGCCAATGCTATACTCCATGGTCTCCCTAAGGCCACTCTTAATCTAGTACAACTGGCTATGAATGCTGCTGCCCACTTCCTACATGGAGTTTCGATAAGAGACCATATTAATTAATTAACAAGTTTTTATATACCGCTTTATCATTTCAATCAAAGCGGTTTACATTGAAACTTAAACTTGGTAATGTACATTAAACAGGGACATTGATAATTTGAATTTTTCTGAGGCAATGGAGGGTTAAGTGACTTGCCCAAGGCCACAAGGAGTGCTAGTGGGAATCAGATCTTGGTCTCTTGGTTCCCAAGCCAGTGTTCTTAACCATTAGGCTACTCCTCCACTCCACTCCATATAACTCCTATTTTGAAGCACCTCCATTGGCTTCCCTTCCATTTTAGGCTAACCTTCAAAGTAATGCTTCTTACTTATAAAGCTCTTAATAAACAATCTTCTACCTCCCTCTTAGACCTTGTTCACCCCACCCCTCTGAATAGACCTAGAAGATCTATAGCTGATAATACACTCACTGTCCCTACCTCTATAACAAAATGTTCCCATGCGACCATGAACCGTGCCTTTTTGTTTTATGCTCCCACACTGTGGAATGCCCTTCCTGTCTCTATCCGGTCTATTTCTGATATTGCACAATTTAGGAAGGCCCTAAAGCAGCAGTTCTCAACCTGTGGGCCGCGACCCCCATGGGGGTCGCCACAGGATTTAGCAGTGGTCGCCTCACTCTGCCAAGTTAACAAAAAAATAAAAAAGCACACAAGTTGCTGCCACTGCCGAGTCCACTTCTCGGCAGCGGCAAACTCACCGCCTCCAATCTTCTGCAGCCGCGGCTCCCTGCCTCTTAGTGAACCACGGCTGTGCCTGTGAAAACGTTGCGGAGCCTTCCTGTCTCTCGACAGGCTCCATGCAGCATTGTCCTGCCTCCAAAGGAAGTGGTAAACAACTTCCTTTGGAGGTGGGACAATGCTGAACAGAGCCTGTCGAGAGACAGAAACGCTCTGCAATGGCTTCACAGGCACAGCCGCGGTTCCCTAAGAGACAGGGAACCACGGCTGCAGATGAACAGGGCAGTAGCAGGCAGACAGGGAGAGGGGAGGAGGGGGCAGGGAAACTGCAACGGGGCTGACATGGGGAGGGACAGGGCTGACATGGGGGAGGGAGGGGGCGGACATTGAGGGATGGATGGAGGGCTGACATGGACAGAGGGGGGCTGACATGGAGGGAGGGAGGGGCTGACATGGATGGATAGATGGATGGAGGGAAGGGAGCTGACATGGAGGGAGGGAGGGGGGATGACATGGACAAAGGTAGAGACAGGGGAACATACTGGACAGACAGGGGATAAATGCTGGACAGAGGGGAGAGACAGTGCGGGTTAGGATTATAATGGGCTGATGGGGGGCTAGCACTGGTAATGGCAGAT